>CM074192.1:14368720-16768720 GCA_037179385.1 Holothuria scabra | reverse complement strand
TGGGGGTCCAGCTTAAACCGATTGGTCAGAAACTGAGCCATAAAACCCTCATCTAACAAACTAAATAACAAAAAGACACAACTGAAACAGCAGCTGGGTACTGTACAACATATAAAGGCAGTACGTTGTAGAAATGAACATCTGTAATGGCAGTGATCTTCTATTCCTTAGCTCAGCAAAACATGGAAAGCCTCTCTGTCCTTCCCTTAAACAAACCATCACTCCCCTCCCCTAACCTGAAGAAAAAGCCTCAAACAATTCAAGCAAAATTCATTCCTACAAGACAAAGAAGCAAGTAAGAACTCATTAACTCATATATTGACTAGGTATTGTTGTCATGCCAGGATAAGTATCAACTTACTGATTGATTTGAAGAGCTACAACAACAATGAGTCATCATAGTAGTGATGTGAGAGGCGATATCTTGAAATGAATTTTGTTCAACCACCCAAGAAGGAGTTTGTTTGATTCTGCTGGCCTGAGAAAGAAAAAAAGTGGCTTTGTTTAACACATTTTTAAGGAGAAAGAACAAACTTTGTCAAATTTTAAATACTTCATAACCGAACACTTCCACTATTTCTGTTTTTCACATTAATTCAAGTACAGTAGTTTCTATAAACAAATGATGCAAGCATTGAAGTATGAAACTTACTTTTCCAGTATTGACCAATGACCGCAATCTAGATTGGATCTGGTGAGGTTTGGAATCTGTTTTGTGGAAAATCAAACACCAACAAGGTGAAAAGAGAAACACTTCTTTATCGGCACATGTAAGAAAATTTTGACTCAAAGGCCAACGTGACCCATGAACAACTGACTAAGGCAATGAATCTACATAAGAAGACGGTTTCCAAATTCCAGCAGTGACTGCCTAGGCAAGATACAAGGTAAAAATGGTGTATATGGTCAAAAATTTCAATCAACTACAAGTTTGTTGGAGAGCACCCTGTGAGGCCATTTCACAATAGTTTTTTTGATGTCAATTTGAAATTCCCTGCTAACAAAAACTCTGTCCACACTTTTTTGCTTCAGTGAACCAATAGGTCAACATATGCCAGATAAAAAGGTGCCCTATTGCTTGCCTTTCACAACTTGCAAACAGTGGCACACCTAAACCATATGATTCCACCCTTGTTAACATCATTCCCTTGTCTGTCTTTTTTTGAGCTTGTTGTTTCTTGGAATGTGCTTGAGTGAGTTAAGCATGAAGTTGGGTGAAAGTTAATTACCCCACCAAACCTCTCTTTTGATGGGACTCAGATAAAATATCTAATAGCGTAAGAAACTCTGCATGGTGAAGGGTGCCAAGTTTTGTTTGATCAATAGGGTCCTTCAGATGTCAACATTTAATTATGTTTCACACTATTCCTTTCCTGCAATTGTTAGTCATAAACTCCAGTCTTCAAATGATCATGAAATCATTGTAATGTTAATGTTCTCTTGAGGATCCATAAGATCTTATTCATACATTAATTTTTCTAATACAGCCAAATACCAAAGTTCCAGCTCTTGTTCAAGGTACCTCTACTTCATTAGATGGACAATCCAATCTCATGATCCTGGCCAAAAGGAAAGGGCTAAGCGGACCCTCACAGTAAACTCATGCAACTGCATTGAACTTTCCACCTTATACATACTGAATTGAAACAAGAAATTGTACTTTTGATGTTTTCAGGCAAGAGAAGTGTAATCAATGATATATTTGCAATATTGTTTTCACTTGGTTGCCCTATGAAGGTGCTATATGTAGTGCATTTGACTAGTTAGTTTTCCTAATACTTACCCACAATTCCATATGATTACTGCATCCAGGTGGACAAAACTGATCCTCAGAAGAAGTGACCATCAAAGCTGGACATAAAATCTGAGGAAAGAAGGTCAACAGAAGCAAAAGGTAGTTTGGAAATTAAATGTAGCCATGGTAATAAGTTTTCACTCTGAGAAAATTTAACCATTTCAAGATTTCATTTTTAAAATTGTTTCAAAGAAAAGAGAAAATCATTGTCTAACTTTCCTCATACCTTTCTCCCAGCGGCTTTCAAATTCCATTCCTTGTTTTTTGCATGGTTCTTGAAATAATTCAACATACCACTAAAATGAAAAAGACAGTTATTGTAAAGGCTATTACTGACCAAAGTCTTACTCTTTTTGACATACTCCATAAGTTTAGACACATGACCGGGTTCAGTCTGATATTAAAACAATATGTTCCTAATAATTCTGAAGTACATTAAACAAAACATTTGTATTTATTTTAGAGGAAATGGTATTCAAATTTAATAGATTTACCTTTTCTCCTCCCACATTGAACAGTTATTTAAGACTACATTCATGGATATTTCAGACAACAAAGTAAGCATACCACAAGGGTATGAATGCCTATTTGTTATTCTATTTAAGTGATCTAGGGTGAACCATGCAACCTCCTCAGGAGAGGATGATCCACATAGCACAGTTGCTACCATGACTCACCAATTTTTCTGCTCCAGTCAGAGCTAAAACGCAGATCCAGTCGGATGTTTTAATCCCCAGCTAGCTACAGTGCTGTTGCACACTGCACAACAAAAGAGAGCACAATAGTCTGCATGCACCTAGATTTACTATATATTGTACCTTTATATATGCTAAATGCATGAAAATTCTATTGTCGTTTAATACATATGTGTACATGCAAAGCACACTGTGCTGTTCAAGTTACAGCTAGTGCAAGATATATTTCTGTAGGGAGGAGGAAACTAATAAACAGCCATTGCTGATGTGCTGTACTCGCATCAGATCACACAACACAAGTCAGACGATGATAAGACAAGTTCTAATGTGGAACCGTCTTCGCATGTTTTTCTAATTCTGATAGATGATAACTACCACTCTGAGGAATCCAGTGAAAAAGTGACAATTTTAAAGAGACATGAATGAATTTTAATACTATCAACCAGAATAATAGAAATGAAAACTTACTGAAGACCAGATTTTCTTATTCTCTGAATGATATAGTCTAACTCTTCATCATGAAACAAAGCATTATTTAATTGATCTTTCTCAGGAGCTTTTCTACAGAGTCCTCCTGCTGTTGGAAATGCAAAGTAATGGAAAAAATGAATGCAAAGCATTAATACAAATTATGTAGTTGTTGCAATGCTTAAAATTATTGTTCAATTTTTAAACCAGAATTACTCCATTACACAAGGGCAAATCCACAAAACAAACATTTCTCAAATTTATATATAGTGGTATTGGAAAAACTTGAAAAGTTGAATACAGATACAGGAGTTTATCTTCCATAGAGTAGTGATAAGAACAAAACAAAAACTATGAATCAGTCAAGAAGTTTTATCCTTTTATAAATGCCACAAAAATGGAAGATCATTTTAAAAACTGATATTTCCATAAAGCAAAGCCATTTTTAGTTGAAGGGAAAGTGCAGCTCCCCTCGCATTGAAATGTTTTCTTCACAAATTTGCAACTTTCATGAATTTTTGTTTTGTTTACTTTTGATATTCAAACATTTTGCATACAGAAACAAGGTACATGTGAGCTAATCAGAGAAGGTTTGTGAGGTTTATCATATATCTAAATATAAACTTTCCCCTCTATTACACAGTCACTTATCACTGCAAAAGATAACCTCACCATTAGCATACCAATAATTAGGCAGCTCTTTGATTGACAATTTAAAAAAAATGCAGAGTAGCTCATATAACACAGCATGCACTGAAATCATTCCAATTACACATAATGGCCTTATAGACGAATCCGATTAGAGCTTGTTTTTAGTGACTGTAGGCAACCATTAGTGAGGTCCATCAGCCTTTAATCATCTGCATTCATTGTCTACATGAATTTCAAATCCTCATATCAAGTGAAGTTGAGAAAATCAAGATACACTTCAGTGTACAACCATCAATGGAAAAGGTAAGGAAGGAAAGTTAAAGATTAAAGGTGATGGACCACGGTAACGGCCAACTAAAATCAGACCATCACAATCTGTCTTGAAAGAAAATAATCTGGTTGCTATTTGAAGGGATTTCAAACTCCCAATTATAATGAGATAAAAAGGCTAATCATTTGATCCTAAGCATGGCCATCAATACAATATGACTGAAGATTTAAACATGTGACCAATGATCGCAAAGCATGTGCAAAATATTCAAAGGCACTATTAGTTTACCCTCATTGGAAACGTTACTGACAGAGCCTAGCACTAAGAAAGAATGAATTATGCTTTCATAATGTATAGGAAAATGTAGTTATGATCATATTTGTTTTGATACTTAAATGTAAAATAGTGATAGGATAATGATTTCTTCTCTAGCATTTTTTTACTGCTCAGAAAAGCACAACTATTTTTAAATTCAAAATAGCTGTTTCAACTGTGTGCAGAGACACAGGGAATAAAAGTGAAACTCCAAAACTGATAAGATTTGAAACAAATACCTTCTTACCTAAGAAGAAGACTATTTTGTATATTAATCATACTGTGCACTCTTTTAGCAAACTGCAAATGGTGAACCCATGTTCAACCTTACTTAAAAAACATAATTAAAACTTCTGTGTTCAACTACGCCTCTACATACTACAAAAAGCACACTGAAGCAACAGACAATGCAAAAGGAATTCAGAGGGGGCATTGGCCCCCAGATTTTGTCCTTCCTATCCACCCACTTTCCCCCCAATAAAGGTCAGTAAGGAGTTGAATTAACTGAAACAGTAAATATTACCTCCCCTGAGAGTTCATTTTCCATCCAGAGAAGTGCTTAAACATCAGAACTTCCACAGGCTTCACACCCCAGACCTCCACCCACAGGAATGGACCCTTTGAGGACATTTTTGCACAGTGCCCCAAAGTTTTTGCTCCAAACATTTTCCTTTGCCCCTTGTCCCCCCCCCCATTTTGACATTCTTGCTCCGATGACAAGGATGGACTTTATGAGATGGAGTAGACTGTTGTGAACTTTACTGAATCTAGAAGAATACTCACAATGCTGCAGGTGTTCTTATTTTATCAAAGTAGCACCATCCTACATCTATCTACAAAATCATGTTACTGGCCCATATATCGCAAAACATTGATCTTTCTATCTTGTTAACTAAATACAATTTAGCAAAAATAATATTTACCAGAACTGTTAATGTTTGTACAGGTTTTATTCTGAAAAACAAATGAATTAAAAGGTCACAAGAATATCTATATTTAGAAAGATTGTTAACTGTGAGTTCTTTCAACACTTTTATCAAAAAGTACCTTTACCCATATCCTAATGGAAAGAGTAAACCTGACAGCAACATAGGGATAGGAAGCTGCATGTTTTACTCAGGAACAAAGGTCAATAGAAATGCCATCCTAGGAAATGGATTAACCAGAGGATATTCTAAATGTTTTGATACATGGAATAGACCTATTTCCAAATAGCAATTACAAAGGATTGTGGGATAGAACTTTGGTGTAGTCATTTTCATCAACGGCATTTTACTGTGGTGAAAATTGACGCACACCCAAAACTCTTTTTTCAAATTGCTATTTGGAAATAGGTCTATGAGAAACATACCTCACAGTGGGAAGCTCCAACCACCAGCTGTAAAAATTTTTTCAAATCTTGTTCAAGCTCAGCTTCTGGTTTTACCTGATAAGGAACAAACACACTGGTGTTGTAAATGAGTTTCTTTACTCCTTGTAGAATTTCATTCCGCTGTCATGGTATTTAAATTTATTCCTATCATCTTACAAAGAAAGAGTGTCCTGCTTCGGATATCCACATGTAAAAGAGCATAGTTTTTTAGCCCCCGACAGTCGGCAGATTAAGACACTACACAGTAAGTTTCTACTTGATTTTCTGAAAAGCCCAGTGACCACAAATAAATGAGACAGCCATGGGGAGAGATCCATCAACTTACCCAGTGGACTACTCATAGCCACCAGAAGCTAGAAATTCAAAATAGGGAGACTCACTTCAAGTCTTTGTAATGCACACCATCCAGCTACTGGTGCAGAAGGCACAAGTGGGAAGCATGAAGTGAATATGGCCTGAGGTCTAGGGGCCCACCTTGGGGGGTCCAGGGAACTTTGCCCAATGGAAGACAAGCCATTTTTAGCGTCCCAAAGGCAAAAATCATGTCTGCAGGTAATTCAAATTGCAACACAAAAATAAATAGTTTGTGATTTTCCTAGACATTTCGTATATGCCTAGAACTTGTATTAGCGGAATGATAACCCGCACCTACAATTATTGGTGTCACATTTGTAACTAATTTTTTTTCAGAGAGAATGGTCAAGTGATTAATATATTTTACTATGGTGTATATGATACATAAACACACGTTCCCCACTGATGTTGTACTCTAGAAGTGAACTACATTTCATTAACCAATCAGTGAAGAGATTGGAAGGATGCTGATGTGTGTGTTTATGCCTTTTGTGATTGTGACTCATTGTATAAAGAACAGTAGAGCTTAAATATTGTGTGTTAAAACTTATTTAATTTGCAATGCTTATCTGTGTGGTAGACATAATAGACCTATTTCCAAATAGCAATTACAAAGGATTGTGGGATAGAGTTTTCGTGCCATTGACAAAAATGACAAACACCAAAACTCTATCCCACAATCCTTTGCAATTGCTATTTGGAAATAGGTCTATTGGGAATTACAAGAGCACAAGAGCAAAAAATTTCTCTAACAAGGAATGCAACTTTTACGTACATTTCATTGTCAAAGAAAGTTTAAGTACAATTTTAAAATAAAAAAGTCTTCCATTTTGGTAGAAATTTGGGGTCCTTATATCTGCAGCCTGTACGAATGTAAAACAGCTTGTATGCATGGCTTCAACAATAATGTATGAGTTCACAAAATATAGCGACAGGTGGCAAGTCCAGCAACTTAAGTCAATGCGATTTAATTTGGTAGCTCTGAAAACCGACTCATTGAACAAATGTAAAAAAGTTGAAATGTGCTGCTTTTGTTTATGTTTCACTATTCAATTGAACGTGTGACTTAACATTTTTTTTTTTATTTTTACACCCCTAATATTACTTTGGCCATTATTTTTTATTGCCCATATCAAAAGCCGTCCCTTATAAATTTGCTCTCTACATAAAGTTTCGGCCATCTCAATGACAGCTGCTGGGGACTAGAAAAACTTTTGCTAACTGAGCTGTTAATTGTATGTTCTTTCTATGGGACTGTGATAGCAAACATTCTAACCAAATTTCGCTCAAGGCTAGTCAAAGCCACCCTAGTAAGCTCTTCTAAAAAGAAGGAACATGCATGTGTTTTCATTCTGCACTACAAAGTGTATTAAGTTGCATTAATTTCTATGAACAAAAGGGTAACAATAGCAACAGAATGAGGCACCCACGTAAATATCAAAACTTATTCTTTCAGCTTTTTAGTAGCCAATTGCTCTAGACCAAAGCCCCTGCACCAACTCATTTTTTCATTCTGATTTTTAAGAACGCAGTATTTAACCCTTCCTGTACTGGTCTGTGCTTCTCTTCGTAAACTAATTTCCCTCAATTAGCAATATTAGCAATTTAGCATATATGTAAAAGACAAACAAAAACTTACTTCATTATCCACAAAATAGCTAGCATAGTTCTTAATTCCTGAACCCTTTCTCAAGCTCCCAAAAGGAATGTTCTTTTCATCAGGATAGCTGACAGGTGTATTGAAGGAACCCACAGCACTGTCAA
The DNA here is from genome assembly GCA_037179385.1 of Holothuria scabra. NCBI lineage: Eukaryota > Metazoa > Echinodermata > Holothuroidea > Aspidochirotida > Holothuriidae > Holothuria > Holothuria scabra. The sequence goes on along the minus strand of CM074192.1, from coordinate 16,761,035 downwards.
TGTAACAGGTGGCCATACAAATAAAAAAGATGAAAGGTCCATCACATATTTCCATATCAAAATCATTCCACACTAACCATATTGGAATAAGCTGAACCTAAAAGGGCTTATGGTACACATAGCAACTGATACTACATATGTAAAATTTATGCAGTTATTTGCCGAAAACGCAGGAGAGTTGAAACAGCTATCAATACAATCTTTGGCTGAAAACTTGTCATGTACAGTGAGTGGAAAACCACCACAATGTAGTTTCTTCAATTTCCTCTCTGTCAAACTCCACTCCCTCCTAAGAGCATCCCCCTCTCACATGAAAGGGCCAACTGGGTTCTATTCCCAGGTTGAGTCATACCAAAGACTCTAAAAATGTAACCTACTTCCATTGTAACAACTGGAAAATAGGCTGTGGCTGGCTCGATTGAACCAATAGGTTAGGCACTGGGCCGCAAAACTCCATCTAACTAAATAACTAACTCCACACATGGAACATTTCAGGTAACAGGTGATCTTTCATAAAGGCTTGTCAGAAACATTCTCCATCTTCCCACTTCAAGCAAAACATTTCTCACTGGTAGCAGTGAGTCAAAAACAGGTCAGCTATCTATGTCCTATCTATGTCCCCTGTCTGTAACAATGCTAGCAGGGTGTCAAACTATGACTAAAATTTGAGGTCCACCATAAACTTTGACCTCAAAGTCCTGAGCATCACCTTATGTCCAAAATGTTTATGTTCCTATGTCCTACTTTAGGAAACCCACAGATCACTGCATGAAATAGACACTGTGGAGGGCTTTATTGATTACATTAACAGAAATCAGCAGTGAAAATCAGTTAAAATACTAAACAAAAGTTTATGTAATCACAGACAAAAAAGAGCACTCCCTTTTGAACCCAGCAAGTCAGTGTTACTCATTCCAACCTTGGACCAAATACTTGCTGTTAAAATTCAGAAAACTGGGACACTTTTGTTGAGGTCCTATTTATTATTAATGAGACATGCTGTGTGCTCATCTCTTGGACTGGTTCTTAAACAGGTCAAAGTGGTATGAACTTTAAAATACCAGCAGGGGTTACCACAGTTACCAGTTGGCATTATTGCCTAGCAAAAAACCAGAAGTAGACACTAACGACTGAATATAAGCTTAAAAAACAACTTTCCCAGAAGGAAAAAGGGAATTCAGAATTCACTCGCTTTGATAAATTTTCATTTACTCTGAAATGGCAGAAAATAAAAGCAAGAATATTTACATTTCATTGGTAACTGAAAACCATAAGTTTTCTTGGTAACAAACTAGGTGAAATAAAAGGTAAGCATTTAATTGATTGGAAACCATAGTGGAGGATGAGGGTGGCCATGGTTTAGAGGGAGCTGGCAAACCCAATGATTTTTCTATGACACATAATTACATAATGAACAAGACATTATAGGGCCAAACCTCTCACCCAAAACTACAATTTTGGCACGAGGTACTGAAGTTCTCAATTGGCTCAGCTCTTTGATTGACAGCTAATTCAAACAATGCAGAGTACCAAAGCTTATATAACACAGACTGAATGGTACTGAGTTTTTTTTTTGGGGGGGGGGGGTGAGAGAACTGGACCTTTAAGATATGAAAGAAATGCAGGCTTTTCTAAGGTAAAAATGGGACTATTGTTAAATGAAACAAAAGAAATACATCATCATGGGAAAGTTGCTGCCAGTATCAAATCACCAAAATACAGCACATTATTTGTGAGAAGTATCACATACAGATTACAAATGACTTACAAAGTACGTTCTGGATAATGAAGGGCCAGGCTCCAGGCAACATGACCTCCCCAGTTATGTCCTATAAATGCAGCTTGAGATATTCCCTACAAAAGATAAACCAAGGAATCACAGATGAAAGTCTTGTTTTTAATAATTAACTGCATGAAGGATGCACAATAATGATACTTAGTTCATTAGAAATTCTGACTTCATACATATGAACAAAACTTTGTTAGGCAAACCACCTACAGTATTTCATTAAAGTAATATTCATTGGATAGGAAGTTACGGATACTTTAAACTTAAAGGGCCAAACCTCTCACGCAAACTACAATTTTTTGATTGACAGCTAGTTCAAGCAATGCAGAGCGCCAAAGTTTATATTACAGAGCATGAACGGTACTGTGAGTGTTTTGATTATTTAAATTGAGTTTTTCAATACTCATCCTGAAGCAATAAACTGAGATTGTGTCTGGATGAGGATGAATTTCAGACAATTGTGGGAGGGACTTCAGTATGAAGGTTAGGAGAATTGGTACTGTTTGGGGTGAGAGAACTGGGCCTTTAAAAAAAACTAATAACTGGATTCAAAGGGAAATGATGTACATTTCTTACCACGAAAAACATTTTTCTTATTTGTGCACACAGATAAAGAGAATGTTTCATCTGGTATGCACACAGTACAACATTTTGTTGGACAAGATATTGATATAGCTACAAAACTACAAACATGTAGCAATTTAGACATACATCTTTCTTGATGTGTGTTAGCGATGCTATAACTAAACTAAATAACTGCTAAGCAAGTTATAACATTACATTAGCAACTCAAATACTCAAGAAATGTGAGATACCAGTCAACATTCTAACTGTGCCTTGAAAAAATTCTTCTTAGGCTGTGGGCAGCTCTAACTCAGTATTCCACACCTGAACCACACAATACTTACCAATGAATCCATGAGAGAGATGACATCCTGTTTAGAAACAAAATAAACTGTTCAGAATTAATTTATATTCAAGCTGACACTAAAAATTGAACTAAGGGTAAAGCTGTGCGTTGGGCCTCCCCCTGTAATCATGAATGAAGCACCAATTTTCCCCCTCCCAGTGGGACTGTCCTTCATTATCTCACAGAAGAGCTGCTGTTATAAGCACGGACTTCCTATACATGGACAGAGCATACTGCACGGTACATTGTCGCTACGGTACGTGTAAGAAAAAGCGCACCAAGATGGCTGTCTGCTGTGGTTTTTGTGTGAAAGTATGGCTTGCTCAAGTATATTGCCATATTTTGCAAGAAAGTTTAAATATTCTTGAAATATGGCAAAGTAAGGTCAAAATCACATCACGCATTGCAGGAATATGATATTTTTTCCCATTCAAGTTCAACTTTTGCTTAAAATATCACACAGTCGTTGTCAAATCTGACAATTTATAGCTTCAAGGCAGCCATCTTGGTGTGCCTTTTTTGTCTTAGGCGGTGGGGACCATCTATGGATGGACGTATACGTTACATGCTCTGACCATGTGTATATAAGTCTGTGGTTATAACAGAAAGGTTTTATAACTCACATATTTTCCCCTCACCTTTGGTTCTACCATTGTGTACAGCCACAATGTTAATTTTCAATTTGAGGACTTCAACTTCTGAATGAAAATATTTTATTTTATTGGTGAATCAAGAAATTCTCAACTTGTCATGGGATTTTGTATGTTTACACACCAGTATTTTACTTTCAGTAATATTTATGTATAACTCAGTAGTCTTCTTATGTCTTGTACCCTCTCTCTAACCCTCTCCCTGCCCCCCATCAAGTGTAATTAAGCTTTACATTCCGAGTGCTTATAGTGCCTCTTTTATTTTCATATATAACCCTGTAAGGACAAGGTGTGTGAGCAATCTTTTACCAAAAAAGCAGACTGCTCAAATGGTTGAACAAACCCAAGTGCACCATCTACTAAATATTTGGTCATAAATTTAAATACCAGTTGTAATATGGACAATGATAGCCTTGAAAAGAGATGAACAGGTAATCACTTTGCTGATCCCTTTCAGGACAGCAATCATTTTAACTAAATGACCCCACTATGGTTGATGACCCCAATTCTGGTTAGAACTTGAGGGAAGGGGTTAGCAAAAATATGAAACTCATCCAAAAACAATCTTCACTGCCTTGCAATTTCATTTCAGACAGAGACTACCAGTGGGTAACATGTGTGGATTTCTTTAAACTCTGACAACTCACTTCTGTTAACTTCTCCAAGCTGTATTCAGATTTTTCTGAAAAATAATAAAATGAAACTATCATTTAAACCAAAGTTTCTTTTCAGGAGGGTTATGGTATTGACAAATGCACAACAACGTGGACAACATAAAAGAGCAGCCCATTACGTTCACATTTGACATAGCCTACACCTTTCTCTGATCAAAAATTTTTCCCCTTTTACACAGCTGTTTTATTCAATATTTCTCAAGAATCATGAAACTAATTTCTAAGTGGTTGCTTTCATAATTGGAAAAAAAAAATTCTGACATTGTTCACTTCTGTGTCTTTCTGACAACACATAGTTTCTATGGTAACAGTGTTTTGCAACATTTCACACTAACAGTACTCAATAAGAGAATGGTAGAAACTCTGTAATGGAACAGAAGGTTCAAAATCCATCTTAGAAAAAGTTGTCAATTAGAAAACCTGCTCAAAGAGAACTGACCCATCTTTCTATTTAAATTATGACTAATACTCACTATACCATTATACCAAATAACATTTGTGGATTTTTTTTTTTTATTGTGGATAACATCTTATTGAAAAATATGCAGAAATCTGGGATTCCCCACAGCAAACAGCAGCCACTATTAATAGGTTTATGGCCCTTTGTTGATATGCAGAAGCAACTGGTATGTAAACAAAAGACTCCCAGCTGTGACATAGGGGAAAGAGTTTTGCTGCTGTTGAATTGTCTGAAGTATACACCCTTGCAGATGATGAACAAGTGAAATGTTTTACTGCAAATATTTAGATAGAATGTTTATGTCATGTACCTTCTGGTTATACTACCAGACTGAAAGTGCTAACTAAACAAATACAGAATGTCATAAATCCCTGCAACTTTTCACCTCATTACTAGTATCTTGAGCCAAGGACTTACATTTTCAAAAAAATAAAAAAAAATTAGGGTAAGCACAGAGCCAAGTACTAGTATAAGCTTAAGCATACACATGTCCTTTTCATATATGAGTTTCAGAGAAAAAACAGTCTAAAACAATGGCATCGATGGCATCATTTCAATTGTGTTAGATTGTGAAAACTAAAAGCATTAATCTGTTACACAAAAAATGTTATTGGATGACATAGGTCAGCATGTTAAGTGCAGTTTCAAATGTTTAAATAAAATGCTAACAATCTGGAATAAAACATTGACCTTATAATTTGTGAAATACTGCTTTCAAATTTACTCATAGACAAAGCATTACTAAGACATTTGCTTCAGAACTCTATTAACTACATACCCGGCAAACTGGGAATTAGGACAGGGACCCTGGACTAGTATCAATCACCAAATGCAGTTGGAAGTCACCCAGGTACAGGCAACAATAAGAAAATCAATTGTTCTGCTTGTTGAAACAAACAATCTTCTTGCTCCCTGGTGGGAGAAAGCAGAGGACTACAGGGGACCATCTTAGATAAATCCCAGATTGTTAACTTCAACTTCAAAGCACTTGTCCTCCTCATGATTATACCAACAAATATCTTTCTGTCCTTTACTATTGCAAATTTCAAAATGTTCAACATAAATGCAACATTTTCCCATGAATATTCAATATATGGCAATATCAAATACCTGATGGACAGCTGCTTTCTCCATATCCCCTCATCTCTATGGCAATGACTCTATATCCATTCATAGCAATTGCTGGGATCTAGGAAGATAGAAAAAACACTATCAGTCAAGAAAAAGCTTCATTTAAGTCAAGGATTTGCTACCTGGGGGACAGTTTCTGGTTGGAAATGAGCTCTTCCCAAGTTCCATAGAAAACCAAGCACTTAAATTGACTTGCTATCATATACGAAATCACTTTTACATAATACCATTACTCTAAAAAGACATAGTGATATCTCATTTTTTGTTATACCCAGAAAATTACACAAGATTACAGGTATTACATGCAAGATTATAAGTGGCATACAATTATGTTGGCCCTACTCCTAAAATAAGGATTGAAGATGTCATCAAGTTGACTGATTTTGAGTGCTTTTATCCAAAATTTTCTAGGAGAGGTGATCCCAATATCACCCCAGTTTGGCAATCATAACTCCCACTCCCACAATTATACTTAATATAATAATTCTGGGACATACATTCATATGTGTCAATTTGGAATGATAGCCAAAACAAAAATGATTAACAGCCTCCCTTAATTCCTTCACTACACAAGGTTTAGCTGTGAAATCATAAGTTACCATTGCTACATACTTTCAGTTTCACCCCAAAACCATTGCATTGCTGCATCCCTGAATAGTTTCTTACAAACCTATGGTGTTTAATCATGTTTTGAATATCAAATAGGTCTAAGGAGGAGATATTTTTACATATGTGCACCCTCTTGGGCCATATACAGAGCCTAAAAATTGGTCTGTCTCTGAACAAAAAAAACTTCATAGTATATCATGGCACCGGTACATATGTAGTGTGTATACGTAATACATAGTACTCCTATTGTGGGATGGACTCCCCTCCCTCCTCCCTTCCAAAGCCAAAAGGGTTAATTAAGCCATTAAGGCCAAAAGATTTTTCATTCACTCTTTTGGGGGGGAGGGAGAACAGGTAGGGTTAGCTTAAATTAAATGGAAATTTATGGCCAAGTTTCCAACCTTTTGGTTCAAGTCGTGCTGGCCACAGCCCACCTTTTTTCCTGTTGTGGCTCACAGGCTTGTTTTCCCTAATCCTCTGCTTTTGCTGAAACCAAGCACAATGGAGGTTCCGTTTTTAAAGTCCTCAGAATGACCTGGCCAGGAGTTGAACTACTGACCTCCTGACTGCAAGTCTGATGGTCTAACCACTTGAACATAGTAGGACGGGTAAGGAGAGCTATTATCTTGGAGCATCTATGCACTTAGGAAGATTAAAAGAGATATACATTTGTGAAGTAAATGCATAATCAACAGTTTGGGAAGGGATATAGAAAAGCCCTTTGCATTGATACACTAATAATATAGTAATTAACCTCCATGTAAAGACAAAAAACACAGACTGATGAGAGGACCACACAATTTAAAACATTTCAGCATACTTGTAGTGTAAGTAGAAAATGACCTATGTCCCCAAATCATTCAAACATATACTGACCTTACATGCATAACAATAATTTGAGGGTGTATAAGTATGACCTGAGTAATAACTACACTTTTGCAACTAATATATCAGTCCCACGTACCCATCCTGCAATTTTTTCTTTTCATTTCAAAAGACTAACCTGTTTTCTCCAGCAGTACCAGCCATAGGGGAATCCATGCATCAAAATGACAGGTGGACCTTGTCCAACTTCAAAGTAATGGAGTTTAACACCATCCTGTTGGTAAGAGTGTTGCAATTAGTATCAATAAAATAGCACTTGACTATAGAGAGTCAAGTAACCAAAGATGTATTATTAGTCTAGGTTGACTGATTTTCTGGACTATCCTACTTTAATGATGATCCATGCTTGACCGATTCCATTATTATACTTCAAGGCTAAATTGAAAGCAAATTACAATTTGCGACAAATTGCTTAGGTAAACCAGTGAATTCTCCAAATCTCTTCATATAGTTGTTGCCTTAAAATGTTTTTGTACACACCAATAAACAATGAAAGGTAAAGTTAGGAACAGCTCTTCCTGAATTAAAGAAACAAGCAACAAAAATATTGTCATATGACAGAATGGAAGCCATTTTTGTGAACTAGTGTGACAGGGAATGTAAAAAATTTGCCATTGGGGAAATAGCAATTTCCCTTTTTTCTCTGATGATTGTTCTTGAATAAGACATGACACTATAGCCACACAAAATCAAGCTTAAGAAATGCTTTTTTTTAGCTCAACTTCACTACTAATAATTTCACATGGAATGATACTCTAAAATTATTTGAAACAGAACAACGGCCAAAAAATTGGGCTGCAATTTCTGCTACACAGGTATTGCTACAAGCAAAGATTAATTATCACTTCTATGTTATTAAGGGATATTACTGAAGCTTGAATAGGGTAAAGCAATCTCCAGTATGATACTCATTCAATTCTTACCTTTGTAATGATATTGCATTCACTAATTTTTCCTGGTTGGCAAGATATGGGCACTGCACTTTGAAAAACCTGTTGAAGAAAATAGCAGGGAAGACAAATTTACACGAAAACTTTTACTTTGAGTGTCGTCTACATTATTCATATACAACTGGTGCTAGAGAGCTGCATCACTTTCAGTAATGACACCAAAGTTGACAAATTGCTGTACATCTTGTTTCTCTGCCCACCACAAAATAGCAGTGACTCAACCAGCATCCCTAGATAATAATATGAAATAATGAGAATAAAGTGACTGGAAGTATTAAACCATAGTAATTGTAAATTCATCCTTAGACTTTCAAACTTGAGGCTTGGAACATTTCAATAAAATACTGGCTTTTCATATTAACATGGAGACCCCTTACAGAGGTATAAAAGTATTCAAAAAAGGCTATCATTTTAGAAATTTCCCTCCTCCCCCCCAAAAAAAATTGTGTTACATGTAAATAAAATACGGTAGACTAACACTTACATCAATACCTGTATCTTCCTTTAATTCTGAAAGAGCCTGTCTAGAATTTTTCACCAAAATTGTACTCATTCCAAGTTTTCTTGCTGATTTTACATTTCCACTGAGGTCATCAAGAAAGACTGTCTGAGACAAATTATCAAAGTGAGAATTGAAGTAGTAAAGATAATAATTGGAAATGTCTTAAATAGTCAAACATGTTAACAATGTGATCTGAGGTTCTGTTACAGAGGTGAGAAAAAATATAATTCAGTCATCCACAAACTAAAACTTTACCAGTCTACCTTACATAAAATTCTTCATTGGAACAGCTCTTTCATTAACATGAAGTTAAAAAAATGCTGAGTAGCTCATATTTCACACCATGCACCTAGAGTGTGCTGATTACACATTACAGCCTTGCTCACTCACCAGGGTGTACACTTAAGCAATTAAAATAGACTGTATCTGGATGACGATGAGTTTTTTAAACAGTTATGGGAGGGACTAGAAGTAAGTAGGTTGGGAGAATTGGAACTATTTGGGTGATGGATAACTAACTTAAAAAGAATTAAGTAACAAAGATCAGCAAAGATGCAGAAGTAAATGAAACAGTACAAACTAGGCCTTGAAGGGCACTTGTTTTACGACGCTAAGCGACCATGAATGTGGGAGAAGCCATTGGCTTATGAATTACAACTTCATGTCGGGTGGCAACCACTTCAACACTCTGGATCAAATTTGGCATTTTTTGAACATGTGAGACATAGAAAAACCAAGGCACTACAATAGGTATACACAGCAAAATGAAAAGGCAAGCAGGAAAAGATGGGACTGATGGAGATAAAAATCTTTTAACTGTCTAAAATGACTTTTCAATGAATTTTGAATTTTTTTGTAGTCCAGCAGAAATTCTTGAAGTCTCAAATGCCCATTTAAACCTTCACTTAATAGTATAATCCCATTGAGTCCAATTCATTTCAATAATTACTTGCATATAAACCGAAAAGAATAATGAAATGTCCATGAATTGTTGTAAGAGAGTAAGCTATATACCTGATCAGGTACCACATTTAGCTTCCGGCATGCCTCTTAAAATATTTTAGGGTCAGGCTTCCTTACTCCAAAATGACAAGACTCAACAATATTGTCAAACAGAAACCGTAAAGGTAAGAATTTGACAGCGAGGGTACCTCTGTAACTAGTATCATCAAGAAAGTTGTTGGTTAAAAGACAAATTTTGATACCTAGAAAAGTGGAATAAATATTGAACATTCAGCCATTCTGTATAACAGGTTGGTAAAAACTTATACGGGATTTTATGACACACCAACACAATTTGTTACTTAGAGTCAGTTAGATAAAAATGTCAAGCTCAAATACAGTTCAAGTTTGGCTTCAAATATGGTGAAATTAGGTTCCAATTCCTCCCTTATAGTGGCCCTTAGGACAGGTACTGTATCAAGTAATGACAAAAGCTGGGAAATAATGTGGGCATGTTCTACACTCTGTAACCAACAGACAGAGAATGTTTCAAGGAGTTACAGGTTAAGAATATAACTTGTCCCTAGAGATGTGTATAAGAAAAGTTCTCAAAAATGCACAAATCTTTTGTTTCTTTTTCAAATTAATTATTACCCATTCAGTCAGAAGTAATTAGTTGTTATTTCAAGTTTAGGTCTGACAATTGTTAAAGACCATTCCTCATATTTCATGAACATGTTGCTTTGTATTATACTTCTTTTCCGTTGCATTGTAAAATTGAAGGAAAAGCTCCACTACTGAAAAAAAAAACAAAAGAGATGTGAGAAACTAAACAAAACCTTTGTTCTTTAGAACAGCAACAGCATTAAGCATTTCTTCATCTGGTACTGTTTGACTGAAGTTGACATACAGGTTTTGGGCTGAGAAAGCACTTGGCAATTTGATGTCATTGTTGCTTGCATATGATAAGCATTGCTGCTCAACCCTGTCGAGAAGCTGATAAAGAAAGAAATGAATGCATTGCAGTAGAACATTCGGGACGCAGATTTCTCCTCAGGCACTGAATCTTGATTGCCAACCATCACTCACCTCAATTCATGATGAAGAGTGTGAGGAGTGTAATCTTTTGCACATCTAACTGAAGTTCTGAAGCTCATATAAATCTTTTTAAGATTAATGAAACAGCACACCTACCACACTCCTTAATTTTCTGAGGAGTGTGATTTGTAACACACCAGGAGAATCTAAAACTCAAGGCCTGTTTCCTTTTTAATGTATTTTGTGATGAGCAGAGCCAAGGTAATACAGAATCTGAATAGACAAAAATGAGGATCAAATGCACGTCCAACTCACCCAACAGCAATAACAATATCTCACATGGGGCACTCACTAATCAATCTGGCTTTCAAATGTTCTCAAGTGTCAAATTTTATTTGATTATCCATTTTCTTCTTTAATACTTCCTATATGTGGTCTACAAAATTTTGGTGGCATGGTTCTTTTGTCCTATCCATGTCTTCCAGGAGTGGCAAGACTGTAAACGGATACTGACCGAAACAAACTAGTCTTCTAATGTTTTTATTTATAGCAGGGAGGCCACAAACCTGTGAAACAGAAATTTCCCCCTTCTCCAACTGGAAAAATCCATCCACTTCCTGCTCTGCACTGGCGAAAACATTTTCCAGGAAAAATCTGTGGGAACGACAAAAGAAACACATTCAGTACTTTTGAGTGTTCCCTCAAGATTCAACTCAACAACTTTTAGTGCCACAGAAAAAGGGGTGGACATAGTTAAAAATGTGTCACCACTGGTATTACAAGGAATTCCATTTTTCTGTGAAAAGGAACAATAAATCAAAGAATTAAAAAAAATATAAAGAATGAAATAAAATGTATGCCATGCCCTCTGAGCAAGGTAGGCTGCTACTATAGTCTAAATAAAATGGTGTGGTGGTCGTGAGGTTGGTTTTGATAAGAATTGTGCAAGGCAGATGCAGTTTGCTTTGGGCTAAAGTAGTAGCCCAACAAGATTGGCAGGCACAGCACTTACAAAGCATTTGTCATTTTTCATGATGTAGGGTCCACATCGTCTATTTTAGGAGCAGCAACATGCAGTGTGAGTATGACATACACCAAACTCTATATGGTAACAATTTCACACTCTCCTAATACAACACCAGTCTTTCCATCCCTCCAATTGTAAACTTGAAGTAATATGGGAATGTAGGAATGTTTTACACTCACATGAAAACATTGTGCAATGTTCAGAGCAGAGGTAATATACAATACAAAAATGGAACTTTTAAAAACAAAATCTCCTCCGTCAGACAGTAACAGTTGTTCCTATCTTCTAAGCTGACTTCTAGCCCCTGTCACAACTTTCCATAACTCCTCCTTGTGTAGGTACAGTCCTAGTTTAGTGCTTACGGGCATATTCTGGTAGGCTCACAAGGTCCTAATGTATAACTATTAGTCTAGGGTTATTCTCTATGCATGCTGAGCAACTTAAACTGATCAGTGATCAGCATATTTTGAATTTGATGACAACCAAAGAAAAGTAGCAGCTGCAAAATTTTCCACCCCATGGTCAAATTTTATTTAAGGTAGCAAGTTTCATATTTACAGCAAGAGTGTCTTCCCTAATGAAAACATTTACCCTTAATCCATCAGTAACCCTTAAATGTTCTCATTCTGAATTTAATTCACTTTTTTATTCCACTTTTTCCATCGATCGTGCCTTTAATAGGTGAAGTCAAAAAGGCGAAGTTGGCTAGTTAACTGGTCCACCCAAAGGGTCTTCAGTCCAATGCACAACCAATTTTGTCAGCTAGGAAACAGATTTAGGTGGCAAGCCTATGCCAAGTGGGAGGAAAGCTGGAGTCCCTGGAGAAAAACCCACATTCATCGAGGGTGATTTGAACCCATGCACATGTGAAACACAGCAGCTGGAATAGATCATTCTGCCACTATACAACCCTACAGTAGGCATAAAATAATTATCATCAAATATAGATGTGCTACATACAACTCTAGGACTGTTCAGTTCCATGTAATACAACAAGTTCCCTTTTCACTGAGGTGCCAAACAGAGATCCATATGAGCTTGAGCAATTGTTCCTCCATGGAAATCAGAAAATAACAAATGTACAACAAGCTCAGGGCATTGTTCATCTGCATTTTCCTATTGTTGTACTCTACAGCAGATTAAGATACAAACTTTTACACCAAGAAATAGTGTATGTAGTCCAGAGTACAAAACTACACCAAAACCAAAGAACCCTCCTTACATTTGAGATGGGTTAAAAAAAGCACGCAAAAAAGCACTGAGGAATCACATCACTACTTTTTTAAAAGTTGTAATAGAAAAAAGTTTTTCAGGAAAAAAATTGAGCACTGCCAACCTTTTGGCAATCTTAGCTGTAAAAGTACTAGTAGGATGCAAGGGAAAAAATGATGATATTAAAGAAACAGAGCATGCAAAGTACACCATAATTTGGGACATTGTTTAGACAAAGTATGCATACTAGTAACCATCAGTACATTTTTGGCCTTAAAGGCCCAGTTCTCTCACCCCAAACAGTACCAGTTCTCCTAACCTTCTTACTGAAGCCCCTCCCACAATTGTCTGAAATGCATCCTCATCCAGACACAGTCTCAGTTTATTGCTTCAGGGTGAGTATAGAAATACTCAATTTATACTATAAAAACACTCTCATGCTGTGTAATATAAGCTTTGGCACTCTGCTTTGTTTGAATTAGCTGTCAATCAAAGAGCTGAGCCAATTGAGAATTTCGGTACCCGGGTTCCAAAATTGTAGTTTGGGGTGAGAGGTTTGGCCCTTTAAATGGAAAGTTTTGAATATCTGTTATGTTTGACTTTTGGCATTTGTTGTACAGTGTAAGATTTAAGAGTATATTTAGTTGGAATTTGTTGTATGTATCCAGTGAAAGGGACAATCCTCTCACCCCAAACTACACTTCTAGTATAGGGTAACAGAAACTCTCATGAACTGTTCTGAGAGTGTTTTGATAATACACCTTGAGCTTTCCATACTCACCCTGAAGCAATAAAATGAGATTGTGTCTGAATGAGGGTAAATTTCAGACAATTGTGGAGGGGCTTAATTAAGAAGGTTGGGAGAATTGGTACTGTTTAGGATGAGAAAATTGGGCCTTTAAGTTGTTGCATCAATGAATAATTTTAACCAAGTCCTTTTGTTGTATCATTGGGCTAGTTTTTCGTTTTTGTGATTTTTGTCAAACTGTTTTTGGTTGTCATCCGGTTTGGACATTGTGTAGTATATGCTTACATTTAACAGGTCTGGAGTAAAGTAATAACCTCTTATCTGAAGCAGTTTGTTATCTCCATGTCCTACTTCTTCAATTCTTTAGCCCATGTACCTTAGGGAACCTACCAGCCATACAGTCCTTCCACCATTCCTCATATTACATAAGTCAGTAATTGTCTTTGTTGATCCTCAGAAGTTCACGATGAAAATTTATTGTAAAGATGTGATTATGAAAGAGCTAAGGATACCTTTCATTTCATACTTACTCTGGTAACTTGAGGTCTTCTATGTATTTTTTCATGCCTCCTCCTGACCTCTTAAATATCACACCATAAAGGTCAAATATCACTGCTTTTTTCATTGTCATTTCTTTTACATACTGTTAGTTCAGATCTCATCAAGGCTTTTCCTGACAAATGAAAAAGAAAAAAAGAATTCATCCCTTATATTCAGTCCAGATACATCAATGAAATTTACTTATCACATGTTAGCTTTATAGTTCAGATCTGTAATGCACTGGATGGCTGATGCTTGATGGAAAGTGGTCATATTTGTACTTAAGTATAAATTTAATGTCATTTAATCAATTAATGCTATAGTTGGGCCATTTCAATGTTTCATTTATGAGTTATGTTTACATCTTCATCATCGCACAATATCCCCATTCTTGGCTAGCTGCGGCCACTTTGTCACCTGGCAATTTGTTCAGTAACATATATCAGCCTTGTACAGGAATCAAAATAAAAATTTGCTTTGTTCCAAAGTTGACTTAAAGGCAGTCATGCCTCCTAAGGAAGCTACTTTAGCTTGACACAGCAAGCAGTTACCTCACAGTTACCTCAAGCAGCATGTGATGCAGTGAGTGAGGGGGGCTCTTGGGTATCATGTGACAGACCTCATTGCAGTGTCTGAGTTTTCGGTTAGTAGGCCAGTTATGAGTCTCGCCTGAGAAAAGGAAGATGTGAGAGGCTTAAGTTCTTGCGAGCAGCCTGTACCTGCCTAAGGCATTGTTTTTACAGTACATGCATGTACAAACACACACATGCCAACATGAATTCCATTGCTTTCTCTAAATTGCTGCTAAAGGTAAAATGATGATCAACACTGTGACCAGAATCCAGAGACAAAGAGACATCTTCAAGAAGTTCAGTAAATAAGTACGTTGACTGCACCTTGGGTATATTGAGTCAGTTACTGCATACAAAATGTAGAGTACATATAGTACAATGTATAACATTTCTTAATTGACCAACTCATGGTAAAACAATGATGGCAGTATTACAAGATGGCCAGGGAAGTCATGCTGAGGCAGATTAAGGTTATGTATTATCATACTGGTAGTAGTGATTGAAACAGGGGGGGAATAATTTGAGGACTCAGCTGCAGTAGAAGTTTAGCATGCAAATTTTAACACTTCAAAGCAAGGTCAAACTTAACAAGATATTGAAATTCTCAAGATATTGATAGATCTGTGTTATTGAATAAACGTTTGAAGAAAGTCCATCAAGTATATTATGATTTCTGACAGCCTGTGCCCCACACTTTTAGAGGAAGTTGCAAGGGTAATTACCTAAATAGTTAAACATCATTTTTACTTAACTGCTATCTCATCAACAAATTCCTGATGACTAAAAGAGGGCTAATGTGGCACCTTTGTTCAAAAACAGGGCAAGCCAAAGAATTTATCATCCAGTCAGTCTGATGCCCCAAGTCAGTCAACTGCATAAGTAAATTTTAAAGGATGCCATAAAGAATCATTTGGAGCAAGTGAATCTTGTTAGGCCCACCCAACATGGCTTTAGAAGTACACAGGATCTTGTAGATCCTGTCTCATCAATTTGTTAGCCTTTCTTAAAATTGTGACTAGTATTCTGGATGATAATATCAGTTTTCATATCTAGACTTAAAAGCACTTGATAAGGTGTCTCATGCTTGACTGATCAAAAAGCTTGAGAATCATGGTATAATTGGTCATGTCTGTGGGTTGATAAAGGAATGGTTGACAGATCCTCATCAGGGAATTTACTGTTAATGGGTTTGAGAACTAGTGTTGAATCTGTTACAGAGGAGAAAGACTTGGGTGTAGTGATGAACAGTACTAGTGCACATTTCAGCTAGAAGTGCAAGTACAGTACGTGCAAAACCAGCTAAAACTGCAAATAAAGTTCTGGGTATGTTGAGAACTATTAGCAATAAAGAAACAGAAATTCTCCTAAAGCTGTAGCCACCTACAATTAAGTCGACGCTATTTTGTTCTAATTTGGAGTATTCAGTTCAAGCACGGAGTCCCTATTTACAGAAAGATAGTACATTATTGGAAAATGTTCAGAGAAGATTTACACAGATGATCCTTGATTTATGCAATCTAACATACTAGACCGGTAGTCAGAGGCTTTATTTTACAATAAGAGACGACGTGTCTATGGCGATGCGATTGAAGTGTTCAAAACTGTTTGTGGATTTGAGGATATGGAGCTTGATACACCTGATCTTTCCATGTACTAGTGACAGTGTTGCCCATAACCATCCTTTTGAGATCTGCAAAGTTCTCTTCGCTTAACTTAGGAAATATTTCTATTCTCAAATACTTGTAGATATTTAGAAAGAGGATGCTTCAAAACTGCATCCTGGGATATAACTCCATGTACATGACCATAGAAGTGCATTACATGAGATAGCCCTTACTAAATCGTCCACCACTAAACAGTCCAAAATCTGCATCAGACCTTTGGTAAGCAAGTCGGCTTTTTACTTGATGTTAGCATACATAGTTTATAACCACTGTAAGGTTTATTGGATTTAATATTTTTATAGATTTTAGCATTGAAGTGGCTATAAACTATAAGTGCAAAAATTAAAGGGCAAAAGCAGTTCTTCCCAAACTTACTTTGAAGCTACAGTTAAATATCACAATATCCTTCTTATCCCTCTTCAAAGTATTTTTTATAATATTTCAGGACTTCAATATATTGCACATTCACATTAAACCAAGCAATAACTCTTAGTAAATTTCACATCTACGGACAACAAATATTGTCACATGACTCTAAAGAGCCAGTCATGAAACAAGACAGTCTTCTACACTACGTCAAGTTGGGGGGAGGGGCTGCTCCTGACCTTTAAGAAGAAACCTGACTTGCCACCAAAATGTCATGTTTTAGACTGTCAGTGGTAGTTGATTTGGATAAGGGTTTTTTTTATGTAATGTGAATTGTTACAAATGAGAAGAAATTCTCTTAACTGAAACAGCACCAGAATAACCCTTCCTACAATGCACTTTACATCTATTGCAGTTCGTTGGCATATGTTCTATACAACTTTATACAGAGCAAGTATAGAATACCCTGCCATGGGAGAATTACAGTCTGGGCCTACCCTTGACATTTAGTGGCTCCTGCATCGTCAAATCCAGTGAACTTTTAAGAATGACTCATTAGTCCTACAAGCTTGATCTTTACTAAGTAAATTCAGTGAAATATTTTAAGTCCAGCAATTTCCCCATGTTGGCTAAGCCAACTCCATCAT
Source organism: Holothuria scabra (assembly GCA_037179385.1). Classification (NCBI taxonomy): domain Eukaryota; kingdom Metazoa; phylum Echinodermata; class Holothuroidea; order Aspidochirotida; family Holothuriidae; genus Holothuria; species Holothuria scabra. The sequence continues at coordinate 16,743,719 of CM074192.1, read as the reverse complement.
GATGAAATAATTTACGGTGCACTCAGTTTTATCATTCCAAAATTGTATGGAAAAATCTAAGTAGAACAAATTATGACCCTGTAGTGGCTATGTTGGATACACCGGCTCCACCATGAAGAAATGATTGATATGTTGCCCAAATTTTTTCAATATAAAAGGGAGTGAAAATTTCAAGACCAAGCATGCAATATCCCCACAGTGGATGTCAGCTACAGCTGTCTCCACTGTGGAGCAATCAATATCCTATTGCTTGGATACAATGGTGTAGGCCAGCATAGGCGTACAGTACAAAGGTAATTTTTTTGCCCAAATAATGTAGTCGGGGAACAGGACTATGTGTCCACTTCATTTTACTCCACACAAGGGTCCTTGGCCACATCTAGTGCACTACAAACCCTGCCGTTGCAATATCAACACTTCGAGGAAAATTAATAACGGCATAATAGCTCATTCATCAGCTAATTTTATCATCCCTATCCTTAAACAATTGGAATTGATTTTATATTTACTTAAAGCTAACAAAAATATTCATAATTTTAGGTTACTTTCTGAGGCAAAAAGTTACAGAACACTCAGCAATAAAACATGTTTGAGCAGCAGCCATTTTGCTGTTGTCCCCCTTCCACATCAGTGGACATGTTAAATGAATGGATCCAATTCCTCCAAAAATTATCTTAATCTGTTGTCTATTTCCAAAACTCGAAGAGAAGATGTAAATTCTATCCCTGATATTAATAATATTGTTTTAAAATACTTTCCAGAAGTTTTAAAATGTACTACTAAATTGAATAAACTTATCAAAATTTTTGCAAATGAGGACATTTTAATAAAGCGGAAAGTTTTAAGATGAACATCTTCTGGAACATGATTAAGTGTAGCCAGTGTAACCGTTCGGTTGAGTGACCCTACCTTCAGTTCTTCATACACCTTGAGGTGTATAATAGGGCAGGGTGACCTCAAGAGAAGGGTTACCCTGACTACATGAAGTGATGGCACTGCATCATATGACCTTTACTACAGTTACGGGCCTGCATTTCTAGATTGTGTAAAGTACTTCATGATAGAGTGGATTATCAATTTCAAATTTCACCAACTTAGGCCTATTCTCCTCGTTCGAAGAAAAGCCGATAGACAAGCCAGATGCGGTGTTAAAGATTATTCATGGAAAGTATGTTACATAGTTATCGGTGCAATTTTGAAGCTCTGAGGCAGTTGTAAACTTGTGCCCTGTACTCGCCCGCAAATGTTTTGATTTCAGGAGGAGCATGGGAAAGGACCGTGTAGAAAGTAGGTCCTACCATTCACAGTTACTGTAAGAGTACAGTAATACACGGTCCTCTTCAAGGACTAAAATAATGGCACCATTTATCATGCTGCTTTGATCATGGTAAAAAATTTGATTTTCTAACCCCAGTTTCTGTATCTATTGTTCAACTGAGGTATCAAGTTCCCAAACCCACTGCTGGAGCTGTCTTTTATCATCACTTCACCGAGCTTCTGTTCCACTTAGGTTGCAAAACTAATTACACGGTACTTTGAGCAGGTTTGTAATGAAAACTCCCTCTGCAGGAACTGCATGCTGTGGCAAAGGTTTGTTGAGGAGCATTAACATAACATAACATAACATAACAGGTTGAAGGGCAAAGGAGGGCCAAGGCCCCATAAGATGCCCTGAAGTCCAAGCCCTAATCAAAAGTCAAACCACCAAAGCTTGACAACAGCCCCAAACAATCAGATTCTACCACAGCCATGGAAAAACCTGTCAATGTTAACCTTAAAGCAGTGAACTGAGGGGGAGTTAACTACCCAATCTGGTAGACAATTCCACTCATTGACAACTCTATGGGAGAAACTAAACTTCCTAATGTCGAGCCTTGCAAAAGGCTTTTCAAGCTTTTAACAATGCCCACGCACCTGAGAATTACCCTGAACCCTTAAATAACCACAAGTCAGAAGGGGATTCCTTTCACAAAGGAACTTGAAAACCTGGAGCATGTCTCCCCTAATCCTTCTCAGCTCCAAGGTGGTAAGCCCAAGATGTTTAAGCCTAGAATGATAAGGCAAATTTCTCACCTCAGGAATGAGGCAAGTGGCTCTCCTCTGAACCTGCTCTAAAAGAAACTTGTCCTTTTCATAGAAGGGACTCCAAGCCTGAGCTGCATAGTCAAGATGGGGTCTTACCAACTGCTTATACAAATTAAGCACAATATCCTTACTAAAATTGATGAAATTCCTCTTGATCAATCCAAGCACTCTATTAGCTTTTGCAGCAGTGGCTGCACACTGCCTTGATGACTTTAAATCCCCAGTAATTACAACACCCAGATCTTTCTCAGAGGCGACATTACTTAAAACACAACCATTCATATTATAATCATAGCTAAAACTTTTGGGACCAAAATGAAGGACCTTACACTTATCTGCATTAAAAGACATTTGCCAGGTCTGAGACCAAGAACATAACCTATCCAGATCTTTCTGCAGCAGTAAGGCATCATCCAAAATGCTAATCTTCCTATAAAGCTTAGTATCATCTGCAAACTTACTTATACGAGATGTAAGAGAACTATCAATATCATTGATGAAAATTAAGAAAAGAAGTGGGCCAAGGACAGAACCCTGTGGTACTCCACTTGTGACTTCTTTCCATGAGGAGAAGTTACCATTGACAGCAACTCTCTAAGATCTACCATGAAGCCACGAATTTATCCAATCAGCACAATTGCCCTGAACCCCTAACCTATGCAGTTTAACCATTAGCCTACCTAATGGAACTTTATCAAAAGCCTTTGAAAAGTCAAGGTAGAGGTAAATGACATCAACGCCATACCCAGAATCAAGAGATGAAGAGACATCTTCAAGAAAGCTCAGTAAGTTAGTAACAAGATCTGCTTGGCAGGAAACCATGCTGTGACAGATTAAGTAACTCATTATCTAAAAGACACTTAAGTAAACTATCCTTAATCAAAGATTCCATAACTTTGCACACAACACTGGTTAAACTGACAGGCCTGTAATTGCAAGGATTACTTCGATCCCCCTTCTTAAAAATTGGAGTAACATTTGCTACCCGCCAGTCAGTAGGAACAAAACTCGAATCCAGACACTTCTGAAAAATGATGGAAAGAGGAACTGACAAAATCTCAGAGCATTCACGTAAAATGGCTGGGTGGACCCCATCTGGCCCAGGGGCCTTACTAGCTTTCAAACACTTTAACTTTTTACAAACTTGTTCCTCTGAGAAAATGACATAACTGATTGAAGAAGAGACATCAGAACCCGTATGAGTCCCCAACAAAGATGATTCCTCAGTAAAAACAGATACAAAATAGTCATTTAACAAATTAGCCATATCCTGATGGTCACTAACCAAAGTATTATAATCACCTTTGAGAGGCCCCACACCCTCCTTAAGCTTCTGCTTAGACCTCACATAGGCATGAAAAGTTTTGGGGTTTATCTTAACCTCCTTGGCCAACTGCTTTTCAAACCTAGTTTTAGTTCCATTTACCAAATTTTTAACTAAGAATTCCTGCTTCTTGTAAGCTGCTAAATTTTCTGGACTTTACTGGCCCTATAGTGACGCCAACACTTACGTTTCTTCCTAGTTGCTCTAAGAACTTCTCTAGAAATCCAAATTGGCCTATTTTTAACCGCAGCTTTCTTAAGTGGGATACACAACTTTGTTGTGTCAGAAACAACATCTTGGAAAACACTCCATGCCTCAGCAGGGCCTAAGTGAGACAAACGGGCCGCCCAATCTATGGTTAAAAGCTCCTTAGCACGAGTAAAGTTAGCCTTGCTGAAATCTAGAATTCTTTTGTCACTACTAGCATGATTGCTGAAACAATGTAACTCAAAACAAATAAGGTCATGGTCACTGGACCCAATCTTACCACCATTGGCTACATTTCTAACCATGTTCTCATCTGTACTCAACACCAAATCAAGGCAATTATCCTCACGAGTGGGAAACAGAACATGCTGGGTAAAGAAACCATCAGTCACAACCTCAAGAAAATCCCTCCCATGTAACCCACTAGTACAGGAATGCCAATCAATATCTGGAAAGTTAAAATCCCCAAACACAACAGCCTTTTTGGAAGAAATTTTCCTAAAAATTTGGAACAAATTCTGATTATTCTCAACGCAAGAATTTGGTGAACGGTAAACAATACCGACAAGCAAGGGAGTGCCATAATCATTGCTACAGCTAAGTTCACACCACAAGCAGTTAGAGAACCCACAGGAAAACTTGGTTGTGACTTCAACACAATTTAAACTATCCTTGACAAACAATAAAACCCCTCCACCCCTACCGCCGACAGTATCAATCCTATCTTGCCTGAAAATTTTGTATCCCGGGAACCCGAATTTCAGAGTTGCTTACCTCACTATGGAGCCATGATTCAGTAACTCCAACAATGTCTGAATTGTCAATGGAAATCTGTGCAAGAAATTCATCGAACTTGTTAAGAATGCTCCGTACATTAGCAAACACAACTTTGATCCCAGAAACTGCCCTGTCAGTTGAGATATGGTTAAAACCTCTGTGAGCTTGAATAGGACCCTCAACACAACCAACCAATTAAATGTAGAAGAATGGGGTATTATTGCAAGGCAAGGAAGGAAACTATGTATATATTTTGACTGTGACCAATTCATCAAGATCATGTTTTGCTCATGTTTTTCCCAAATGCACAAGCTGTTTTTGCCTGAACTGAGAAGGGGAGTGCCCCCCCTGCACCCCTGCCTAGTAGGCTATGCCTATGTAGGCAGCTATGTGGTGCCTACACTGTGATGTTACAGTACTTGATGCAGGGTATTTTAGACTAAGGACCTAAGGTGTACAGAAATACACTTACAAGTTACAGCTTGCATTACTACTAACATTAGACCTACCTGTTATACCTATAGGACTATAGGGTACTTCCATAAACTAAGGGTCTGATGTATGGAACGCCAAAACCACCATCGCATATGACGATGTACTTCCATTTGGTGGCGTTATTTTACATGACGATGTTAGTTCAAATGGCCATCTGTCCAGGAATGATGACGTTCTTCCGTTTTTCGACGATACCAACTCAAACGGCATTCGATCACATACAACGATGTATTTCCATTTGGTGGCGTTATTTTACATGAAGATGTTAGTTCAAATGGCCATCTATCCCAGGAATAATGGCGTTCTTCCGTTTTTCGATGTTACCATCTTAAACGGCGTTCCATCAAACGGCGATGTGTATCCAAGGCGTGTATCCAAGGCGTGTATCCAAGGGGAGTTTCCAATGATGACTATTCATACCTAAAGGATGGCTTTGTAAAAGATGATGCAGCCAATCACAGAACGTGTTTTATAAAACTTGCCAAAATGCGCCAAATCCCAAATATGAGGATTGTATTTGAGCTGAAATAGCAGTCCTAGTTTCGCTAACGTTACACGGACGGCATCATGGCTTGCGAACTGAATGCCAGCGTAGAAGAGATGGTCCATATGGGATTTACAAACCGGCAAATGGCAGAAATGTTGAACGTCAGTAAGAGGACGATAGAGAGAAAAAGAAGAGAACAAAATTTGAGAAAGCGGGACGTAAGTTCGCGCACAACAGGTGAGTAACAAGGCAGTAGCCTAGGCCTAGATCTCTTTATATGACAACCATTGTGACTGGTTTGATTTTACTTTGCTGAATACGTACATTTGAGAACAGGAACTCCCCTCGGATACACGCCTTAGATACACGTCTTGGATACACATGGCCGTTTGATCAAACGCCGTTTAAGATGGTAACATCGAAAAACGGAAGAACGCCATTATTCCTGGGATAAATGGCCATTTAAACTAACATCGTCATGTAAAATAACGCCACCAAATGGAAATACATCGTTATATGTGATCAAATGCCGTTTGAGTTGGTAACGTCGAAAAACGGAAGAACGTCATCATTCCTGGATAGATGGCCATTTGAACTAACATCGTCATGTAAAATAACGCCACCAAATGGAAGTACATCGTCATATGCGATGGCGGTTTTGGCGTTCCATACTGATGGGGTTTTTACTGATTTTGTCAATGTAATGTCAAAGACAGGGAATACAATAAACCATTTATTCAGGTATTTATTTATCATAAAATGATTATTTTTTTACTCATTTATCATGGTGAGGATATCACGAATATCATCATTTCCAAATATAATTACTACAGCTTAACCCAACTTTCCGAGTAAGATGATAGAAAATGCCCTGACCAACATAACTCTTTGGTGTCCTCCTGGTTATGTTGGTTTTCTAATTTTCTTTTCTTTATTGACCCAATGTGATTCCAGGTGCCAGAAATTTTCCTGATGTGATAATCGGTTCAAACTCCATTAGCACGTTTCCTGTTTAGAGTAATGGGGACATGAAATTTTGGTGTCCCCATTACATGTGATTCAAAAATTGAGTGAAATACGGTATCTTTCAAATATCACACATTTCCATATAAAGTTAAAAAATAAGATACCAAATAACAAGTCTAACATTCTACAAGTCCCAAAGAGAAAAGTTTGTATACTTGACTATACTTTACTGGTTAAAAATAGTCAAAATTGTCCAAAATATGCAAAAGTGTGGACTTTTGACACCTGAAAGTGTTGACAAAAATGACACTTAATTTTTTTAAATATTGGAGAATTATTTCAAACTTCTTCCATACTTTTTCAAGAAAGGATCCTAAATCACACTCAACTGTGGATTTTCAACCATCTAGGATTTAAAGGGCCAATCTTCTCGCCCCAAACTACACTTCTTGTAGGGGGTACCAAAACTCCATTGGCCCAGCTTTTTGACTGACTGTTAATTCAAACAATGCAGATTAATTACCAAAGCTTACATTACACATCATGAACTGTACTGAGAGTGTTTTGATTACACACAAAGAACTTTTCTATAATCACCCTGAAGCAATAAACTGAGATTGTGACTGGATAAGGATGGATTTCAGAAAATTGTGGGAGGGGCTTAAGAAGTAAGAAGGTTAGGCGAATTGGTACTGTTTGGGGTGAGAGAACTGGGCCTTTAAGATTAAAGACTGCTTTGACGTCCCCCGTTACTGTATGTTGGTAAATTTGATGGCATCATTTGCTTGAAAGAGTCCCATCATGCACATGTTATGTTGTTTGTAAAAATGTTTGCATTTTTTATAACTGCTGACTATACTCTCTCTACCTAGAGTGTAAATTTCAACCAGTTAAAATGTTTCTTTAATTCTGATCTCATGTCAGACTACTGGACCCCTAGTTTATGGAAATACCCTAAAGTTTTATGCTTGTCAGGCCTCAGGCCTCTAATGGAGTAGGCTACTCGATCATCTTCTGTGTGGGATCCCAACACCGTCAAATCACGAAGTGGCAGCACCAGGATCAAAAAAGTGGGGGGGGGGGGGCAAATGGAGGGCAAAAGAAAATGCTGGGGGGCCAAAAAATTTCGAGCAAAGCATGAAATTGAGTTTGAAGCACGATCTGTAATGGGTGGGGTCCAGGAAGATCCAAGGTTTTAGCATATCTTTATAGGGAAAAAATAAGTCTCGGGTTGATACTTTGGTTCACAATAATAATAATAATAATATAACAGTTCTTACATAGCGCCTTACACAAGAAGTCTCAAAGCGCTAAAACTATACAACATGTGGTCAATAAGACAAGGTAAACAAATGAGTTTTCAAGTTAGTTTTAAATTGTCCAACAGTGGAAGAGTTCTTGACAAAAGATGGAAGGTCATTCCACAGTTTCGCAGATACTGTTGAAAAAGCATGATCACCATAAGAATGGGTAACAGATGACGGCACATTTAAAAGAGATTGAGAGCTGGAACGTAGTTCACGTAAAGGCTTGTAATTAGATATAAGATCCTTTAGATATAATGGAGCAAAACCACGGATGCATTGGTATGTAAGAAGAAGGATTTTGTAGTTGATACGATGCAGCACAGGAAGCCAGTGAAGATTACGAAGAACAGGGGTGATGTGGTCACATGATTTTGTTAATGCAACAAGTCGAGCCGCTGAGTTTTGAATTCGCTGGAGTTTTGAAATTTGGTGTTTAGGTAAACCATAGAAAAGACTATTTTCATAATCCAGGCGGCAGGTAACGAATGCATGAATAAGCTTTTCAGTAGTTTGGGCATCCAAATAATGTCGTAATTGACCAATTTTGTGCAGAGCAAAGGAGTTCATTATACACAATCCAATGCAAAAATTCCAAATGTTTTTTTTAATTTATTACTGTAGGCTATTCCTCTAAAACACAACATGAAAATGTGGACAAAACTCTTCAAAACAGATAATGAGCAGTCTGTTGACACTAGATTTTTTTTTAAATAGAAGGTGTGCAATATGTACATAAACAGGAAATCTGTTACACTTAATTTTATAAAGAGGGCAATTTTGCTAAAATCAGGCGATACGTTCAGTATTAAAAGAGTTTGTCCAAAACTACAGTATGAACGCTTTCATTTAATGATATCTTCGGGCATTGTTTCTGATTTCATGCAAATATTTCTTTAAAATATCAGAAAAAATATGGCAAACAGCATTGCTAATGTATGTAGGATAATGTTGAAAACAGAATAAAAGAAAACTGGCCTTGCCAATCAGCCAGACAAATTTTATCGATACATTGGTTTATACTTATGGGCCTATTCACTGGCAACATCGACAGCTGGTTTGGCATATAGGCCTACTGTCATACCGATATGCTCTTTAAGCAGAAAATAAAGTGAATGCTAATATACAATACTACATGAATACATTTGTAATTTTCAGTGAGTAACTTTAGGTGGTAAGATTTACTTAATGTATTTCTTAGAAACTGAGCAGTCTGGGCATTAATCTCCATCTAACCTAATCTATCTAGATCTTCTTCTCTACTCCACCAAATAATTCAGTCCATGTCATTCTTTCAAACCTAAAGGAAGCTGGTCCTGTTTGTGTCGTTCTGAATCAAGCTAGGCTACTGCTAAACACTGTTAGGCCACTATTATTCCGACTGACTGGTTGGGGGGTGACTGGGGGGGCAAATTTTCTGACTGGGATAGGGGGAAATCCCCTCCCCCTTGTTTCCCTTTGTGCCGCCACTGTTTTCACCCTTTCCAATAATTGAGCAAATCCCTGGTAGGCCTAGTCTTGGCCTACTAATGTAGGTCTGCTAGCCTAGGTTTGTTTGTAATGACTACTTCCCCAATATAGCATGACTGAAATGTTGAAAGACCTAACGTTAGGCCTAAGTTAGGCTAGGACCGTGGGATAGCCTCAAAGTCAAACTCAAAGACAGGCTAGGACTTAGCCTAAGGCCCTACCACCAACACTAGGCTAGCAAGTAGCAATTCTAATTCACAAGGCCTAAGTTCTAACGGCATGCATCACTCAAATAATTTTGAGAAATATAGGCTTATTAGGCCTAGGTCTAGCCTACCAACCAATAAGGACTGCTACAAATATAGTTTCTTTCCTCGGACCGTCAGAGACTGGAACTTACTTCCCCCGGCCCAGAACATTACACTAAGGTAACAGATCTGGAAAGCACCAAGCAGTTTTCGAAACGCAGCTAGCCACTGATATCCTGAGCCAGTTGAGTTATAGTCCTTCTCCTTGGATCGGATCTTCATGCCGGGGACGGCTAAACGTACCACATGCGCTGTATGTAATGCGTACCGTAGGTATATTTTTCCCAGGTTTGTGATGGTCAAATCCCTTCAACAAAACATTATCTTCTTAGAAAAAGATAAACCCCTAAATCTGAAAAGACAAATTTTTACACCCTCTTTATTAGTCTAGCAACCGATTATAACAGAAAAGGTCATTTACCTTCACTGTTCTAGAACATATCCCCAAAATGCTTTTAAAACCAAATTTCAAAATTTGTTGGGAATCGTAATGGCCATTATAACCCTGGGAAAATACCACTGAATTTCATAAGCTGTGTTTACAAGTTCCTATTATTACATCCTTCTCTATGGTTTACAAGGAATATCGGTGCGGCGCGGCAATACTACCTGCGCGGTACTGTACCTGTTACTGTTACTGTATTAGCCTGTGAGGAACTCAGTATGACTAGTCGGCGCCGGATTTTGACGTATTAGGCCCTATATTGTTTTTGATCGATTCCCCGTGGTACGTTTAGGTGTCAATTGATAATTGGGCGAACGGTAATTTAAACTTAGCTAGTAATATTGCTATTTTTTAGGCTTTATTGGCAGCAAAGTTGAGATAGCATACCTACCTAAGTAAGGACTAACGTAACAGCCCCTATCATTAGCAACGCGTTAAAACTCAACTTCGCATTGCTATAATACAGGTACAGTACTGTAGCTAGGCCTAGTAGCTGCAGTACTGTATGCCACAAGGCCTATTTGCCTAGTCACTAAACGTGATCGTATAATCCGCTCGTTCTACTTCTAGTCATGAAGTGTATAGTATAGGAATGTAATGCTGGGTCCTGTTCAAGGGCTATTTGCGTAGCCCTAGCCTAGTATTCTAGTACAAGTGAGCCTCGTTGAATGGAAGGTTTATTTTCGAACTAAAGTGTGCACAGACCCCCCAGAACCAAGACATGCCGCCAGAATCTATTGCAACTTTTAGCCGAAATTTCTGGACAATTGTAGGCTACTGACTTGTCTGGAAATATTTTCTCTCAATATAAATTATAATTATAAAACCCCAACATGTCTGATTTATATGATTCATAGGCCTAGCCTTGTACATACTGCATCACAAGCAAGTTGACAAGAAACAAGGACAACCTGTTCCCCCCAGGGTACTAAAAACTAGGGTTGTAAAAAGTTTATGGAAGCATGGGGTGACTGATATGACCTGAGATAGGCATAGGCCTAACTTTAATGTTTATTTGATATTTTAACATAACATAGGCTCTAATACTTATATGTTAAAAGTAGGCAGAAGGAGGGCTGTATAAGGCCCCATAAGGTGCCCTGTAATTCCGAAACCGGTAATCCAAAATCCCTCAAAAAGTAAAAAGCAAACCACCATCACCTAAAGAGCCCAGAAAGATTAGATTCTGGAATGTGGAAAATGTATTCTCCTGTGAATTGTTAATGAGTTTGTTAGCAAGGTCAGTGGCTAAAATGGCAATAGAAAATCGGTGTCATGTGACCAAACCGGTCTAGGCCCTACCCAAAACTAAAGTCAGGTTAAGTCCGTTTCACTGAGTTTAGACCAACATGGAACTGACATGTTTTCAGTCCCAGGTGACCAGTCTGCCTTTCAAATCTCTGATGTATTCCTAGTAAGAGAATCACACAAATTAGCAAATAATTCTAACCTCTCAGTACTTGGGAGCTATGCCACCCTACAGTATCTGCAATTTCATGGGCCACTGGGCCAGGGTGTACAGTATTTATCTTGATTCACAATTAATGAAGTAGAAATACCCTGGTTTTTTTTGAGCATTGGGCAAGTAAGCATAAAAAAAAGGACTCATTATACTGTACCTAGCCCAGTTGTTTTTCCATCGTAACTGACTGTGGGCCTAAGCCTGTAAAAATGTGATCATGTACCAGCTTGTGAAGATCATTAGGCTACCAAGGAAACTTAAAATCAGTCATTGTGTCTTTATGTTTAAAAATATTTCTATGTCTTTCAACTAAGATCTTTCAATTTTGGATCTTTTGTTTTGAAGTTGATAGATTTTTTCCTTGGAAATATTTTTAAAGTGTACCTCCAGTCAAAACATTCAAAAGTACAGTATATTAAACAGCATGATGGCCCAACTCCCATCTTCATACAGTAGGACATATTCTTGAGCAGAGATATAAAATGAAATTTGTTCAAACAAATAAGTCCACTGTGCAGTAGGCTAATTTGTGACTTTCTTGTTGTACAACACACATAACCTACTTTGTTTCCCTCTTAAATTATAAATGTTTTTGAAATCTTGCACACTTGAAAAAAACATGAACTTTTTTTCAACGGAAAGCCAAATCGGGCAATTAGTAATTTCTATTAATTACTGAAGGAAATTAATTACATTGAGGAAGAATCCTGGTCGAAGGATGCTTGGTATTACCCATAACTGTGACGACCAGTCTCAAATGGATTTGCCTTGAAATTATTCTTTATGAAGGGTAGGTTGCACTGTAGCTACTAGCTTTGGATATATCACTTTAATTGTGTGAAATTTAAAAGAAATAATCATGAACCTGTAGTTTATTTTAATGCACATACTTTTGATTGGCTTGGCATATATAGTCATTCTGTAAACACCATGTTGAAGTTCAACTTATTGGCAATCCAACCATACCTGTACTTCATTTGACTATGATTTATCTATTTTTGTGTTTTGACCTAAATGATGATTGATATCTTCATGACATTTTTTATTGCCGATTTATAGCATGTGCATACAGTAGTCTTCATCTTAAAGTTGTAAACAGTACCCTTCATATTGAAACTGTGACTTGTAAATGATAGCATTAAAGCCAGGTTATTTATAAGCAGGTCCCATCAAAAACTCCATATTAATTATGGTTTCAATCAATATGGTATATTAGTGTGCCATATTGATTGAAACTGAAAATGTGTGGGTAACATTGAAAAGATAAGAGTAAATATACTTTACTCTATCTAATATATCCAGTTCTTTCTAAGGGTGGTGTCAATCGTGTACCAGTACCTTTGCAATTTTCTCAAGTACGGCATGGAGTGCTCTCTGAGATCCTGCAAGAATTTTCCTGCTACAAGTTTGGCCTTCATTATATCTATATGACAGCCTTGACAGGTTTGCAAAAGGATACAGTATAAACAGAAAAGTGCTTCATGTCACTCAGACATCATTCATTTCCCTCTTAAATTAATTAACCGCACTGTATGTACATCAAGAATATGCCTGAGTAATGTGAAGTTGCCAAGGTTTAGTAAATTGTGTGGCTTTGTTTATGTATTAGTTGTTGGTAGTGCCATCAATTGTTTTGTGGATTAAGCAGGATGATTTTGATGTGGATCAAAACAAAACAGTATGTAAGAAGTCATTATCTCTTTTTCTTTTGTTTTTGTAATTACTGCAATAGCACTGTTAAATTGTACACACTACAGTATCTGCCTTATCAGCAGTACAACAATTTACATCTAGATCTGTATCTACAATATACTTCCAAACAAGTCTTTTCCAAGTACAGAATTTTAAATTGTCAAAGGTTAGTACAGTTTTTAAAACAGTTACAAGTCACACTCTTTGAAGGCATACTGTACTGTAAAGTAACAACATGCAACTTGGCTAGCAACCTTACTGTACAGGGTACACATGTACACTGTACATGAACATTTGGATGTGTTTTGTAACATTTTCTATTACTGTACTGTAATTATTGTACCAATAGACCTATTTTGTCAAATGCCTCCTTTTTTTTAAATTTCATTTTGTGCAATTTACAGCTACTGCATGTAATGATTTTCTTATGATCAACAAACCTCTCTGTCTGTGTCTCATGCATATTTTGTAACAACTTAAGAATAGACCACAATAAAGTAATTGCTCACTCCCTTTATACAGTATTACAGTACAACCTGTTAACTATAATTTTGTACTTCTGTTCTTCAGTTTTCCATTCAAAGAAATCTTGTTTCCTGGAATAAGTGCAACTTTCTGGTTTCAGTATGCATATGAAGATTTTAAACATCTAGTGTCCTTAGGAAGTTTTAATGAGTGTCGAACAATCCTCTTCACAGGAACCTACTGCCATTGTGAATGATGCTCCACAAAACAAGCCAGTGAGCCACAACTGGAGAAAAAGGCTGTGGCCAGCTTAACTTGAACCAATACTGTAGGTTGGAAACTGGGCCGTAAAACTCTGTCTAACTATCTATCTTCACAGAAGGAAGGTAAACACTGACTCTTGGCTTTTGTAATAAAACAATGCAACTTACAGAATCTGATCAAGTACTTCAAATATTCTTGATTGCTAGATAACAAGACTTGACATTCCTTAAAATAAATTTGTGGCTATTCATGCCATTATGTTGAACGTTTCACTTGGTTTGTGTGCTCAGGCATAGGGCCCATAATGGTAGTGAATCACCCCTTTAATTTACAATATTGGCAGGCTACCAAGAGTTAAACACCTTGAAACTTTTACCTTGGCAGGTCTTGAAGTTTGAGGTATGCCAGTGAAATTGCCCACCATGCAATGGCCTGATATCATTTTAATAATTTTACAGTAATGTACATCTACAGCCTGATTACCTCACTTTACTTTCCTGAGGAGTGCAATTTGTGGCACATCTGGAATTTCTAAAACTTAAAGCCTGCCTGGTACCCATTCCAATGCCCTACTCAAGACTTTAGCTGCCTTCTGTAACCCCAAGACAGGACCTGATACCAACACTCATACTGGTGCTCATAGTATGTAGGGAACAACAGAACTGTATTGAAATTCTTCAAAGTCGAACTGATACAAAATTTGTTTAATCTACGGTACAGTATGTGCTTGGCCATTTACGATCCTTAGCACTACAGAATGGACTACCACCATAACCCGTAAGATGTGATATCAAATAGTTTGTGCAGTTCAATAATCTGTGATGTGTTTCTTTTGCAATTGCATTAGATTAACTTATTTAGCAAGGATTGATCATGTAACGATAGAATATTATTTTGTCAAAAAAAATGAGATTATTTTAGCTGCACCCACCCTTCTATATGACCTAACAAATCTCTTACTGTACTTTAAATTTAAAACTTGTCCATTAAAGTTGACCACCTGAATTTTGCTTGTCACATTTAATGTGAAATTACAAGGTCAAATATCCAGCTTAAAACAAGGGGCTAAGGTATTACTCAAGTACCTACAAAGCCACAATCCTGAACAAAATTACATTATGTGGGACAGAACTGATCCCAAACGCCCCATGTCAATGTTGCTTTCGGGGATGAATAAAAGTTGCATGCATCACCAAAAAATGCACTTGTAAGTTCTTTTTTTCTCAACATTTAGTCAGGGGTGGCAGGGAAAGCATGCTGAAAATATGTGACAGGTCAGGAAGTGTCCCTTGCTATTTTGTCCAGGATTCAAATTATGATTTTAATTGTGATTTTAATCAACATGATTTAAATCAAACAATCCTGATACTGTACATTGTTTTAGGTGACCTACAAGTTATTGTAAAACCCTGTTTCTTCAGCCTTACTGTACAGTACATTTCTCCTTTGTATAAAGTTAAATACAGCAGCCATATTCAGTACAGTAAAGTGCATAACTTATGTAAGATTGACTTTACTGTGAAGTTTAACTGCCATGACTTTGAAGCCTGGTTTGTTTTTTTAAGTGACTATTGGGTACTGTATGTACACATAAAAAGTGTAAAGAATTCCCTTTGTTGTCTTTTATTTACTGAACTCAAGTGCTGGAAGAATGGTGAAGGTGGTTGGCATGGAAACTGCCTAGAAATAGGGTTCTTTGCTGTGCTTGATTGCAGACCCAATTTTGATGATGTAAGGCTTTGTACTACAGGAGGTTATGTTTATTTTTTTGTCTCTTTAAGTTATTATCCCTTCCTTAGATGTAATCCGAGTTTAAAAACCCAAATTGTCCACTGTATATAGATGGAGATAAGATAAATTTCAAAGCTGAGTACACAGCCCAGAGTTAAAAGATTCACATTCCGTGGAGATACTTTGAGCCCCTTACCATAAATCATTGCAAAAATTTCCTGTCACACGCCCCTTCACCAGAAAATGAATCATGAAATAGCCCTGTCTTTAAATGCAACTAGACTGTTAAACTTACCAAAGAAAAACATAGGTTTTGGAACTGCAACCTTCATTTGGACAGTGTACTTGTCATTTACTGAAAAAATACTTTTTACCATGCGAAAGTATGACAGTTTGCCTGACAAATGGGCACAGGGAATTGGCCTCCCAAATCTTCCCCAGTTAAAGGAGTCCAGTTTAGTGTGATTGTAGAAAATTAATAGAAAAACAACTCTGTTATTAGAATGCTTCAATCATCTGGACTGCGTGTTTGGTCTAGCAGTAGAGCATCCGCCTCTCACATGGAAGGCTGGATTCGCTTCCCAGGTCGAGTCATACCAAAGACCTAAAAAAGGAACCTACTGCCATTGTGCATGATGCTCCGCACATTATGGAGTTGGGAAAACAAGCCAGTGAGGCACAACTGGAAAAAAGGCCGTGGCCTGCTTGACTTGAACCAATAGGTTAGAAACTGGACCATCAAACTCCATCTAACTAAGTTCCAATCATCTAATTCACTTTTTCTTTCTTTGTTCAAAGGCATTTGTTCCAGTCCAAATCAAGATGAGGTTGAAATATACTTGGGCTTTAAACATGGATATCTTTCAGTCAGTGACAGAGTCATGTAGGGCTATATGACAGATATGCCCCACCCCAGTACTATTTCACTTGAAGTGTACAGGAGTATACAAAAGTTTCCCAAAGATAAGACAAAGCAGTATAAGAGGCCACAATTTATAACCAGCACCAGACTATTCCATTGATATCGATTGACTCAGACATCTTGTGGCCATATGGAACAGTCTCAAGACTCTTAAAGGCAGCTGCAGTACAGTATGTCTGTTATACATGGCTGTTCCACACCTGTAATCCTGCTGAAATAGCAGGATCATCATCATCAGTACCTTGCAATAATGAGCTGTCTGCAATTTTTTTTTCATCACATACTATCTACCTTCTGGAGCAAATAAAATTGCATTATCATCCCTGCATGCTTCCTGTTAACTGTGTGAAAAGAAACTTGATGCCTTGTGTCAATAGTTCTACAATTAATACAGTATGTCAGCATTCCAGGATTTTGGCTTTGTGTGAAGTTGTTTGTATGTGATGTCACAAAGTTGTACAAGGTTCACCTGGAGCTCTCATCTCCAGCACAGGGTATTAAGTCTCAAGATTTTCTTTGCTGGTTTTGTTCAACTTTTTAAAACTCAGGACTTTCATGTGGTGGACATCATGGATAACTGTAAGTGCAATTGCTTTGAAAGATTGCTGAAACGCTTTTTTGAAGTTTATGGACGGTTTCTTGGCAGGCACCCATACAGCATTTTACTTATATCCCTTGTTGTAGCAGCCATTCTGAGTAGTGGATTGGTATTACTAGACTTTCAGAATAGTACTGAGGAACTCTTCCTGCCTGGGGTAAGCCGAGCTCATGAAGAAAGTCAACTGACTGAGCAACTTTTCCCTGTGGACTATGATTTTTTCCTACCATCCAGAACAACAGCTGTAGACCAGAGAATGGTTTGGGTCATCATCACGGCAAAAGATGATGGCAGCATCTTACATGATGATGTCGTTGAGGAAATGTTTGCAATTGAAGATTTAATTATTAAGACAACAGCTACGGATTGGAATGGAACAGTTTTTAGTTATGATGATATATGCGCTAAAAGGAATGGATTATGTTATACAAACCCAGTACTTCAGTGGATGAAAGTGATGAAGCAATTAAACCGGACATTACCTCTCTCTTTACCTTATCCCTCTGCCCAGTTGCCCTCGGGGCAGACAATATTCTTTGATTCATTCCTTGGTGGAGTGGAAAGCCAAGACGGCATGGCAGTCAGTGCCAAAGCCTTGTCTGTTCTATTCTTCTTGCGAAACCAGCCCGAGGACAAGAATATGTGGTCAGAATTGTGGGAAGATGCCGTGGCTAGTACATTGGACAGACATATCAGTGAGAGACTGGAGGTTACATACTTTACCTCAGATGCAGTAGACGAGGCCCAAAGTAAATTAACTTCCTCAGTGCTCCCATTCTTATGCTGCACGTTTGGGATATTGACTTCCTTTTCTGTTGCCTCATGTATGATGAAAGATTGGGTTCTTAGTAAACCGTGGCTTGCCTCTAGTGGTGTTTTGTCTGCAGGGTTGGCCATAGGCAGTACCATGGGTTTACTGTCCTTCTGTGGTGTTCCTTTCAACCAGGTGGTTGCATCAATGCCATTTCTTGTTCTTGGTAAGTACAGAACAGAAAGAGCAGGGATTTTAAGTAAATTTGGTGGTTATTTTATGACTGTTTAATCATCATCCTAGATGATTCACTGCAGTGGCCTCCACAAGATATTTTGCACCTTGAACCACCCAAACAAAAGCTACAGTACAAATTTGAAACCTTTCAACAGAGCAAATACTGTAGCAATAATATCTGTACATGGTACTGTAACATTGAGGAATGATTATCAGAAATGCTTCTAGTCCTCAAAGAAGGCTTTACATGCATCATTGATTTGAGTACAGTCCAAAAAAGAGACACTCTTTCCGGCTGTAGGCCTCTAGCCTAAGCGGGGATCACTACTAACCTTCAATGTTTGGAGCACCCGCACAAAAATTGAATCAGTGGAGAACATGACACTGAATTGTATTGTACTGTATTATTTAGTGTTGCACTATATTCTATGGAATTTCCACAGTATAGTAGGCCTACATTCTTTTAGCAAAATATTCTTTCATACTTCTGTGGGGAAAGTATAAAATAAACTTAAAACCTTGAACAGTCAGTCCAGATAGTTTCAAATTTTGAGTCATTAAATAGCTCTAGGAAACAGCAAGATCAGTATCTTCCATTTTAGGAAAATTGTGTCAGAGTTTGCCATACAACACACATGGCTTAAGTCACTGAACCTGGACTAAATTATGTCTCCATGTGTGCTTCTTTGGGACATATCAAAATAGTTAGCTCATAAAACCATGAGATACTGTAGCACCTATGGTACTAAACAGACCACCTCATGGTTTTTTTTAAACATGATACTATTGTCTAAATTCTCTGGTATTATGGTGGCCTGGAAATCTGTATGTATTAGATGGATACACGAGACATACATCTGCCTAGAACACACAAAAATGAAAGAAAAGGACAGAAAGATTCAAGTTTTGGATTCTTAATATTTTACTGATTATACAA
Organism: Holothuria scabra; assembly: GCA_037179385.1. Lineage (NCBI taxonomy): Eukaryota > Metazoa > Echinodermata > Holothuroidea > Aspidochirotida > Holothuriidae > Holothuria > Holothuria scabra. Next base: position 16,724,792 of record CM074192.1, on the reverse strand, counting down.
AATGTGGAGGGAGGGAACTAGCACTGATCTGCAAACATTATTTGTAGTGCATGTGTACCGTGTGTTTGGTCTAGCGGTAGAGCATCTGCCTCTCAGGTGGAAGGCCAGGTACGAAACCCAGGTCGAGTCATTCCAAAAACTTTAGAAATGGAACCTGCCATTGTGTGACAACGGAGTATAGAAAACAAGCCATTGAGCCACAACTGGAAAAAAGGGTGTGGCCAGCTCGACTTGAACCAGTATTGTAGGTTAGAAATTGGCAGGTAAAACTCCATCTAAACTAACTTATAGTGCATGTGCACTCATTAAAGGGGATAATGTCTATAGTCCCCTGTCTCAATATTCCCCTGTGTCAATATTTCCCCCCTCTTATTGGTCCCCCATGTCATTGGTCCCCTGTGTCATTGGTTTAGGGGACCAATGAGACAGGAGACCAGTGAGATGGGACTATAGAGCAAACCCTCATTAAAGAGCTATCAGTAGTTCTGCTATGGATAGTACTTTGCTTATAACAACAAAATTAGCAGGTACAGTACATATCTTGTTGCTTTATTACTGTATTTCAGGCATTGGCTTAGATGATATGTTCATCATGTTGGCTGCATGGAGACGGACAAACCCCTTTTCTACAGTTGAAACCAGAATGGGTGAATCTTTCTCTGAGGCAGCCGTTTCCATCACCATAACAACTGTCACAGATTTCTTGGCTTTCTGCGTCGGATCTATCACTCCCCTTCTTGCCGTCCGTATTTTCTGTCTTTACACTGGGATAGCCATTCTCTTTGACCTTCTGTATCAAATAACCTTCTTTGGTGCTATAATGGTGTTGACCGGTAAGAGAGAAGCCCAAAATAAACATTGCTATACTTGTAGTGAAGTATTGCCAAGGGAAGAATCACCGTCTAAGTGGTACAAAATATTTTGCTCTGGTGGTTGGAAAAAGATTGACAAAGAGAACAACTCAGGGCCTGAAAAAAGTCACATTGTCATGATCTTTTTCAAGAACCAGTATGCTCATTTTGTAACACAGCAAATCTTTATGGGTCTTACTATTTGTGCATACCTCATTTATGCAGCTGTTGCAGTTTATGGGTGCTACACTTTACAGCAAGGGCTTGAACTGAGCAATTTAGTAATGGAGGGATCTGTAACAAATCATTTTTTTCAACAATCTTCTGAATTTTTCATCCAATATGGTCCGTCGGTTTCAGTCATGGTCACAGAAGAGGTGAATTACTGGGATGCTGGCGTTCAAATCCAGCTTGAAAATTTGGTGCAACATTTTGAACGTAGTAGATATAGTAGAGGGAAAGAACAAACCGAATTTTGGCTCAGGGATTATGTAAATTTTTTGAAAAGAATGAACATCACTATTGATAGTAAACAGTCCTTTTACAAAGTACTCAATGAAAGCTTCCTTGAAGATGACAACTTTGCAAAGTACAAAGCAGACATCAATTTTGAAACGGATGGAAGTATCAGTTCATCACGATTTGTCCTTGCCACTGGTCAGTTGAAGTCCACACAGGACCAGAGTAGCATGATGATCGACATGAGGAGAAAAGCTGACAAAAATCCATATGGCCTTGAGGTTCAAGTATTCACACCAAATTTTTTGGTGTATGAGCAGTTTATCATTGTACTACCAAATACTCTTCAAAATTTGGCCATAGCTCTGGTTGCCATGATGGTGGTCTCTCTCATTTTTATCCCTAGTCCATTGGTAGCCATCTTGGTTACCCTGTGTGTCCTTTCTATTGAAATGGGTGTCATTGGATTCATGTCCCATTGGGGTGTGGCCCTTGATGCTATCTCCATGATCAACATCATTCTGTGCATAGGTTTCAGTGTAGACTTTTCTGCGCACATGTGCTATGCTTTTGTGTCACAAAGTAACAGTCTCAGATCTCAACAAAAGACTGCCAATGCTCTGCACTTATTAGGCTATCCTATTCTGCAAAGCGGTGTGACCACAGTCATTGCTCAGCTGGCATTATTCGCTACCAAGAGTTACATTTTTAAAACTTTTGCCAAAATATTGGTACTTGTAATGGTTCTTGGAATGCTGCATGGACTAGTTATTCTTCCTGTACTGCTCACCCTTATTGGACTTGCTTGTCAACAAAGGACTCAGACCAAAGATCGGCCAAGTAGTGCTATCCCTGAAGAATCTGGTGAACAAGGTAACTTATTTCTTGACATTGCTCATATTTACTGTAAGAATGACATGGCAGAGGCACAGTAGTTTGGCAATATGTATTAAGTTTCATCGCTTGACAGGTGTCATGCAAACAGCATTTCATCTCTCTGTCATTCCATATGCATGAAGATATGCTACAAAAGAACAGGAAAAGCAAAACTCAACTTGAAACAATCTTACCTGCATCAGTTTTTAAATGATGCATCTTAAATAATGTTATGACAAATATGAATCACAACATTTTCAGAGACTCCTGAATTTTAAGTTTAGAACAAAGCAGACAATAAAGGTATGGAGTTGTGCAACTTCAAGGAGCTGGTTTGTACGGGACATTCTGAAGTATCTTTTTAAAAGCTCACTAAAATTTATTCATTATCCTTCAGCTTTCTCAGTATAACTATACACCCCTTTAAAGTGTGAGAACTTCTTCAGTGAATTTATTTGACAAATAATCTCTATAGATTTTACAGTAGTAGATGGGGGACCAACTGAATGGTCAAGTGGTTAGAGCATCAGACTTGCAGTGGGGAGTTGGAGTCTTGGCAGGGTCATACCGAAGACTTTAAAAATGGAACCTTTTGCCTTTGTGCTTGGTGCTCAGCATGAGCAATGGAAAAGGGAAAACAAGTCAGTGAGCCACAACAGGAACAAAAAACAATGACCTGCTCAACTTGAAACATTTTGTTGGAAATTGGGTCAGAAAATGCCATCTAACAAACTTTACAGTAGATGGGGTCTTGTGTCTCATCTTATAACCTACATCGTGTTTGTTCAAACAGTAGCGCATCTGCCTCTCACACAGAAGACCCGGGTTCAATTCCCAGGGCGAGTCATACCAAAGACTGTACTGTACTGCTGTTATGCGTGATGGTCCGCATAAGCAATGGAGTAGGGAAAGCAAGCCAGTGTGCCACAACTGGAAAAAAGGCTGAGGCTGACTCAACTTCAACCAATAGGTTGTAAACTGGGCCATAAAACTCTATCAAACTAACTGACTCATCTTATAACCATCTCATCATAACCTATAATAGTGGGGTCCATGACATTTTTCCAGTTGTTGGGCACTGGGCTGTTATCCCTACTCCATTGCTTATCAAACACAAGGTTTTATTTTTCAAGTCTTTGGTATGACCTGGTCTGGCAATAAAACTGTAGAAGTTTGGTTCAAGATTCAGATGCTCTACCAACTACTGTAGACCACACTTTCAGTCTAGTGTGAAAAAATAATGATAGATATTGTAACAAATACCCAGTCAATTCCTCTTCCCACAAAACAGACTAGGATATTGTATATTACAGTTGTCTTTGATGAAAGTGAAAATTTAAGCGGCATTGTCGCATGGTATTATGTGATAACTTGATAGGAATTGTGGCAGTTTTGGTATGAATTGAGTACTTTTTTCATCAAATCAACAATTTCATAGTCATGGCACCAGACCTGTAAAGCCATTTTTCCAACCAGTCCATATATATATATGTTTGCTGCCATCAAGACAAGCAAAAAACAGTCAGATGATTCTTAGTGTTGCTAAATATGCTACCAGGTACAACCATCACCTTGAGGTAAGAAAGACCTTAAAGTTATGTTTAACATCATGTGACTACATTTATCTTGCTTTATTTCCTGCTGATGATTACTTTCTTTTTTAACTGTTACGAACAGAAAGGAGTATGTTATGATTGGTACTGATGTCAGGTATCGTACAAATTTTTTTTTTCTTCTGTACAGTTTGTGTCCATTTTGCTGTTGCATGGCAAATATTGCATGGTCGTATTTTTTTCGCACAAAAATGTTCTCCCATGAAATTTACAGTTTAGGTGGCAGTTGTCAGTCTGCTCTTCTTAAAATTTTTGTCAGTTTGAAACATTTGTCTGGAATGTCTGACTGCTTTGATCTTCTATTACATGTGCTTTCATACCAGCATAAGACAGACATTTGTAGGTTGTAAGAAGTTACAGTACCTGCTTCAGCGCTTGTAGTGGTCCTTGAAAAGGTGTAAATATTTTTAGATTTTCTGAGTCTTGAGAAGTCCAAGCTGTAGAAATTTTTGACGTTATTTATCTTTTAACTTATATTTTACAAATTTGATCCCACCTTTGATCCCATTTTTTGCACTGACAGGCCTGATTTGCCAAGATCTTGCTACAACATTGTCTGTGAGGGCTATTTCTTATGTATTTTCTCACTTACCTCACCACCTACCCCTCGTCATTCTGCCAACGCCCATCACAAGTTGAAAATAGCAAAGTTGTACATTTGTAACTGTTTAGAATTTCACAAATTTGAGGTCACCAGTAAAGTACTGTAAATGGCAAAAGAAGGGAATTAATTAGCTGGGAAGACATTGGTGCTTTAGGATGCATGTATATTTGGCATTCTAAACACATGTGAAATTGCACCTTGCACCTTATTTGTCGTGTAAATTTTCACTGCCCTCATGCTTTGTTTTGTTCTGTATCCTGCTGTACCAACTTGACTTTATACTCTGCTATCAGTGGTGATAGAAACTGGCTTGATTCACAGCAGAAAACAAAGTTGTAAAGAGTCATGATTTGGGTCACCAATTTTCAAAAGGGAAATTACTCGACGATTAGTATTATGATTTTCCTCATTGAATGTACATTAGTGTAGCGACTCAAGTCATTTGCTCAACTGGATTCACGCTAAAAGTATCAAGAATCAACTAGCTTGCAAAATTAAAAGACTTGTCAAAACTCTGAAAAAGAAAAGTAATAAAAGACTAGTGCTAATGTCTTTGGCTGGATATATTGATACTGTCTTTATCACTTACAGATGGTCACAAGGAAATTCATTTGTCCAGCTTAATTGAAAAGTTAAATCTCCCGAAAGTCTTCTCGATTCCTCTCTTCAATAATTTCTTTTCTCTCTTGAATACTTAGTATGTACCCATAAAGTTCCTGAATGATTGATAGTTGATACCATTCCAACTGATATTGGGGGTGTATGGTACTACCAGCCAGGGTAGGGAGACCAAGTCTGTGGGAGTTATCTCCTCTTGAAGACATCTTTCCATCCCTTCACAGTATCTTGTCTGGTTACGAATGTGGCCAATTTTCCTCAACCATCCCCTTCAGGCTTTACACAGAATATTGATGCAGATATCTTCTACAGTAGTTGTTAGATTTTACATACATCTGTAAATTCTGCATCTCAGAGGAATTTTGAGAGAACCTCTTAAATATCAATAGTAACAATGTTTGTATGAGACTGCGGAAAGTGCTTTAAATTTTCTGTTACAAGTTTTGTTCTTAGAATTTCTACAAAATCTGTGCTTACAATCATTTTACTTTACTTCTTATTGATTTTGCAAAGTGCAAGTGCATGTTATGTTGTGGGCTGCACATCATTTCTTTACAAATGGAAAACCAAACACTTTGCTTACAGTTTCCTCCAAGTACATTTAATGTTGTCAATCTGCAATATGCAGATCAAAATCTTGCCTCTGAAATTGGTAAATTCTTTTGGATGGTAACTTACAATTACTGAACAAATGAAGCTCACAACAATTGATTTAAAACTTAATCCGCTCGTCTTTTCAAATTAATTGTTTCCTTACTTTTAAAGCTGAAAGTTAAAAAGTCATGCTCTCTCTTGCATGCATTGTACTCCTATCAGTAGCTTTTATTTGGGCCCTTAGATCCAGTCAAGCAGGAAGACTCTAGCCAAAGAGAGCTAGGGATAGCACTGCTTATGAAATTTCCACCCTTTTTGAAAATAAATAAAATGATGATTGCCTCATGATTGCCTTAAAGTGCATCTCAGCCATTAAAAAATCCACACCCCAATGCTATCTCACCCACCCTCTTCTATTCCTCCTCTAGCATCTTGTTAGGATTGGGGGGGGGGGGTCTGCATTCAGTGCTTTGCTTTCCCAAGCAAAGTTATTTAAATTTATGTTTTGCAGTTTCCTTCCATAGTATCGACTTTCAGTGATAAAAAATATGGAACAAACCACTTCTAGTTAATGTAAGAGAAAATGCCCATTAGCCAGATTTAGGAAAACTCCTACCCTTTTCGGCACAACTTCCAGGAAGACATGAATCACATTTTGAATTCTGGAAACTTGTATGGTTGAAAGTTACCCTTGCATGACACACTGAAAAGCTGGGCTGGGCTGAAAGGAGACCCTCCCCTAACAAATCAATGAGATGACATGATCCTAGGCTTTTACTAGAATTACATTTGTCAGACATGGTAAGATTAGGTAATGGGGAATAACTGTCATGAGTACAGAATCAGAAACTGGTTAAAAGAATTGAAACAGTTGATTGTTGCTTTCCAAGTCAGTAGTGTATTATGTTTTAAAAATTGATCTGCTTCTCAAAGGATTTGCAACAATGTATGTTTCATGCTTTTTGCAGTACTGAAATGCTTTGTCATTGTTCCATTTCATTGATCTGTCATGAGCACAGAATCAGAAACTGGCCAAAAGAATTGAAACAGCTGATTGTTGCTTTCCAAGTGAGAAGTGTATTATGTTTTAAAAATTGATCTGCTTCTAGGATTAGCAACAATGTATGTTTTATACATTTTGCAGTACTGAAATGCTTTGTCATTGTTCTGTTTCACATTTTTCTCACCAATAGTCGAATTTGAAGTTTATATCTGCATGTGTGTGTGCGACCTTTCTCTTCACGTCAACTGGCAACAAAACAGCCGAGTTCTGCACCGGCTGGTATAGCATAATGTTTTTATGTGTGTGTTCATCCTGTCAGCTGTAAACACACATGAAAGTGTTACGTGTTGACCTTTGACCTATTGCATAAGACTGCTTCATGAAGAAACTTGGAACTGGTCTATGGAAGATATCATACATGTAAAACTTCAGCTCCTATCAGTATCAGTACAATTTTTCTCTACCCTATTATGCATGTGTCTGTAAGACTTAGTTGATTATAGTAACAAGTTTTGCCCTTCCGTACATCAGTTTACCTCCAGTTCCCAGAATGACCTTGCCATCCAGCCCTGGGATGATCTGGTCAGGAATTGAACTCTCAGCTGCAAGTGTCTATTTACTTAAACCAATTGATCGTGCAGTCCAAATCTGATTAGGAATACCGAAGAAATTGGCAGGCATAACTTTAGAATTTTAGGTGTTGTTTCATTATAGTTTTGGGGTTGGTTTAGTTTTTGTTTGTCCAAAAATTTGAAAATGATAAAGTGCTGTTTCCAGTATGTAAATGAGGAGATGCCCAGCAGGTATTCAAATTTGTTGACAAACAATGCTTGCAATACATTATGTCAAAATAATCATCAGAATTTAGGAATAACTGTCCTAGGTTATTTCTTACAAAAATTTCTCCATTTGAAAAAGCACATGTAAAAACCCTGACCACTCATGTCATGGAAAGGCTCCATACAGAAATGTACACTTCTAAATTTCCAATCTACGGGCCTTTAATCAGGTTTTCAGAAGAAGAACATTTAAAGAGTTTACACCTCCAGCCCACAGCAAAGATGTTTATTAGGCTTGTGTACCCAAGCTGCTGGAATGATGTATAATTGCTGTTTAGATTCACTGGGAAAGATAATCAGCTGAGAGAGATACTGTATGATGTGTAGGCAGGAAATGAGAGTATCTTGTTTTTAAGTTCAGAAAATAAAATAACATGCAAGGTTGTTCATTTTCTGTCAAAATCTGTAAGGGGCATTGCTTCTCATGTAACACAATTTTATAAGCCTGGTTTATTTGCAGATCTGTCTATTTAAAAGGTATTTTTGTATCTGAATTAAAGGATCTTCCATTTCTCAGTATTAAAGATTGAAGGGGCTGTCATTTCACCTCACCATACTTAGGAATGTGGTTGTATCCTTCATTTCAATTTATTGTTCCATGCATTTTGGCCAAAATACTATACTTTGGTTGAAATCAACTCAAGTAGTACAGTGCTCTTTTGATTGGTAAATGATGACTTTTACAGTCATTGGTATCATCCTATGGCCAAGCACACATAGTAATTTGTGAATGTGAGCAATTCAAACTCAGTGCCAGTTGAAACTGCATCTTGATTCAGAACTGTAACTGGTGTTCTTTTTTTTTTCTTTTTAAATGCTAGAAGTGATGTCATTAGGGAGAATATATTCTGTCTAAAGTGAAATTGCTGCCGTTAGTTTTTTTGTTAGTTGTACGAGATTAAATGGTACACCAACCCAAATGTGTTACCTAGTGTCAGCTAGAGAAAAATTTAAAGGTTAGAAACAGTTTCAAACTAGGTACAACTTCATGATCCGTTACAAATGTAATTAAAGAGGGTGTAGGTCCTTCCCTTTAGACACCTCTTACGACAAGCTGGAAATACTTTGGACATATTCCACAACCCCCAGCCTGCTGCAGTTGAAGACAGACTGTTTGGTGTTAAATATATGTGTACCAAAAACTCACCATAAAAGTGCCCTGGAAATACTTCATGGTGCTCTTAATTTTCACTACGAGAATGAAAACTGAAATCTTTATTAATATGGTTGTCTTTTTTCATTACAGGTCAAGCTGGTCTTGTTTCATATGTCATGGCCAAGGATCCAGAGGAAACACATAATGGGATTACAAATGAAGCTCTGCAAGTAGACAACCTTTGAATTGAGAGATTTCTAAAGGCATAATATAAATGTCAAAACTTTCATTTGTTTCTTCTGTATTTATAGGGAAGTACTAATAGAAACACTTTTTCAGGTTAATTACAAATAATTTTCAGATTTTTAAGGACCGTTCTGCAAGATTTTACAAAATAGCTTACCTATTTTTCTATCTCCAGATGTGGGAAAGAGAGTTAGTTTTCAGCTTGTATTTATTCTTCTACTCATATGTGGCTGCACATTTCTTTCTTAAATTATCGACTTTTACTGAAATATACACAGCAGTTTACCTACTATTTAATCAGAACAGGTTTTGTTTTAATTCCATATAGTGAATGCAATATTTTTCTCAAAATATATAAACTAAGTAGATATCAGATTGTCTTTTTTTCTCTTTTTTTCATGAAAAGATATATCTTTTTTGAATCCAAGATTAAATACTTAATGAAGTATTTTTGTAATATTGGATTGAAATGGGATGATTGCATTTTTTCTTCTTATTTCCATAATAGAATTTATAATTTCAAAATCTATGAAAAGACGCTTAAATGAAATATTTTTTAAATTGAAAGTTTTTACTTCCCATTGTATTTTCAAATAAAAAAAGTGGACAAAAAGGTGACCGACTCATCATCAAATGTCCAAGTGAAATGTTACTGGCGAGTTGGTTTTTAAAGACTTATGCTTCAATAGTGTGTGCAATGCATCAACTTGTAGTGGTACAGAGCATTTTGAAGGCAACTGGGTCATGCTCCTGTAACATTCATTAATGTTTATTTGTTGGATAACTAATGAACAGTAAAGTATAAATAATTTTTCTGATAGATGAGGGAATTTCCTCATTTTCAAAGAATTGATGTGTGAACAATCAAAGTTGATGGGCAATTTCTCAAGTATTGCAGGAAATGCTAATTTCTGCTGGTCAAAGTGGGTTGCATGAGTTTAAGAACTTTTTTAAGGACTGGTAGGAGAAAATCCCTTTTAAACCAACCATTATTCCTTTCAAGTTACCCCATTAGAACTGCTCTCTCTCCAAGGGCATCTTTGTTACACTTGCAATGTGAATAAAAGTAATAATAACAAAGGTGCCAACTCTCACTGATTCTCCACTCCAACTTTCAAATATGACCACCTCCCTGATTCAAGAAAGTATTTCCCTTAATAAGTTGCATGTAATTCTGAAAAATCTCCCTGATTCCTGTGTGAAACCTCCCTGATTTCTGGATGTAAATGCTGGCATCTCTGTAATAATGATAGAACTACTGGACAGTTTTTATTTTGTGGGTTGCTCTACATTTTTCTGCCTAAATTGTTGTCCTTTGTTGCTGGACATTACTTAAAAGCCCATGCTTTGGTGCTTTGGAACAGTTGTGCCACCACATTACAGAATTATCATTGCAATCTGTGGGATATTGTTATGTAGTGATGCTTCAATGGGCAAGATACTTCTGCCTTTATTGAAAATTGTAAGTACTTTGGCTTAAAAAATTTCTTTCTAGGAATAGATTCCTAATGCATGGGGGGGAGATGATTTATGATGTTTACAGTATTTGTTAGAGTTCAACTTAAGACTGTCCTAGAACAGCTATTTCATTGCAGAAAATTAGGACTATTTTATTCAGTAAGCTGAGTATTTTTTAGAAGGGTACTTAAGCATTGCAGAGAAATTTACATGGAAATCTGTTGAGTGGTACTCCAAATACTAAGGTACATAAAGTTGTCACATTTTCAACAAAAAGTGAAGTTAAAGCAAGAACATATGACATCATATCACATGTACGGACAGTCTTTTGTTTTTCTTTAAACTGCACAACAAATTTCCTCCTCAACAAAACCATTTTATCTGAATATGATTATATAAGTGGCATCAGAACTTCACAAACTTTTCATTCAGGACAGGGAGGTATCCCTTATAACCTCAAGGTCAACACAACAGTCTAAAAAAAAATACAGAGAAGCAGAGCATTTTGTGTCAATGTGAGGAAGTGATATAACTTCTGCTGCTCTAACACTCACTTTGGAACAAAAATATATTGACTTCATTTACTGATATCTCAAACCAGAATGCAAAAATGCATTCAGGTTTCGATGATATATAAATTTTCCATTTCAAATAATGCCATCATGCACCATTATCTTCACAGTCAAGTGTTACACTAGCATGTTCAAAAAATAATTTTGTTATTCCAGATGACTTTTGACCTCCATTAAAGACATACATAGACAGACAAACATGCAGACAGAGAGAGACAGACAGCTATCTTGAAAGATCACATTTAAAAAGGTTTCAGACTTTGATCCCCCAGCTGACCCCAGATGACCTTTGACCTCTGCCAAAAACAATGGGGACCATCTCCTGACTATAATGCATCTACATACCCAAATATGAAATCTATCCAAGCTTCCTATCTTGAGATATAGTGTTAACCAGATTTCCAGACTTGGACCCCCACTGACCCCAGATGACCTTTGACCTATGCCAAAAACAAAAGCAACTATCTCCTGACCATAACGCATCCACATACCAATTATGAAATCTATCCAAGTTTCCTACCTTGAGATATAGCGTTAACAATGTTTTCAGACTTTGACCCCTAGTGACCCCAGATGACCTTTCACCTCCAACCAAAAACAGAAGGGTTCTTCCTCTCAATATGGTGCATCTATGTACTAAGTTTAAAAACTGTCAGACATTTCTATCTTGAGATATTGTGTTAACAAGCAACGTGTCACAAACACACACACACCCACGCATACACACATACACACGAACGCCATTATGATCCCACTGGTTTCTCTTATCATCGAAACCAAAAATAAAAAAAAAGCATTCACCACTGCACAGCTTTCCCAGTTACTAGTTAGGATATTGCAGATAAACATCATATGTATAAGAATAGGTTCACAATGTACATAGGCTAGCCTAGGCCTATGTGCTATACCTTAGGCAATGGCAAAAGTGCCAAGACATGCTGAAGAAAATTATATCGTAGAGAAAAACTTTAAGCCTTAAGCTCACAAAAGTATTGCACATTGTTGTATGAGGGACTATTACACACGCCTTGACAATATTTTAGATGTTCTTGGCCACATGGATTTTTATTGACCCTTTTCAGTACTCGATCCTGCTTTGTGAAAGGAATGTAGGCTACTGCTGACTAGCACAAACGTATGCAGAAAGTACTAACGTTAGCTCACTTGCTGAATCAAACCATACATTTTGGGCTTAAATTTCTCAGTTAAGGGAGGTAGACACTTGGTGTTTTCAATTTTTCCAAAAGCCAAGAATTGACACTGTAGAATATGGTTAATTTATTTACCTTTTTCCCCTTTTATAATGGCGAACTTTTTTCCGAGATTCCATTGTCGAAATTTGCGAGATCCTTTAGCTAAGCTGTACACACTGAGAAAACAGTGAATGTGCCGCGGGTAGTTGTTGTGATTGTGCTTAAAGTATGTGATCGATCATTGGTGTATGGAACAATCACAATTTCCACAAAAAAATTTCCTGTTGAAGTTCACCTTGTCTTCTTGGCAGGTGTCGAATGTGCACTTCTCCTTCGTTATTACGTAGTGCAAAATATTGAAGCGCAAAATATTGAAGCAGTTGCCAAACACGTCCGCCAAGCAAGCTATATTTCAGCACGCATCTGCTCAAATCTTATGCCATCCACATGTGTTCAAACTGCTAATTTTAGCTTTAGGCTTAGTGCAAGAGAATTTTGGGCCGGGCGGCCAATGTTTTTGTTTTTGTGCCAGGGAGGGGGGGGGGTAGGGGGTGGGGGGGTGGGGGGAGGAAACTCTTCAGATTTTATCCTGGTTGTGCACCTGTGGTCAAAAACAGCTAGTGGAGAACACGGTTACCTAAAAATGACATTCATTCCAAGTTTCCTATCTCAAGATGTCGTAATAATTAGGTTTTCGGATTTGACCACTGGTGACCCCAAATGTACTTTGACCCCCACCAAAAGCTATATGGTTCGTCCCTTGACAATATTGCATCTACATACCAAGTATGACATTCATCTAAGTTTTCTATCTCAAGAAATAGTGATAACGATGTTTTCGGATTTTGACCCCTGGCGACCCCACATGACCTTTGATCCCCACCAAAAACAGTAGGTTTATTCTCTTGATAATAATGCATCTAGATACTAAGTATGACATTCATCCAAGCTTTCTACCTCAAGATATCGCGTTTACAAGGTTTTCGGGGTCTGACCCCTGGTGACCCCATACGACCTTTGACCCCCAACAAAAACAATAGGGTTCTTCCTCCCACTGTGGAGCATCTATGTACCAAGTATGGCATTCATCCAAGTTTCCAATCTCAAGATATCGTGTTAACGAGGTTTTCGGGGTCTGACCCCTATTGACCCCAAATGACCTTTGACCCCCACCAAAAACAATAGGGTTCTTCCTCTGACAATAACGCACCTACATACCAAGTATGACATTCATCCAACATTTCTACCTCAAGATATCATGTTAACAAGGTTTTCAGAGTTTGACCCCTGGTGACCCCATACGACCTTTGACCCCCACCAAAAACAATAGGGTTCTTCCTCTCACTATGGGGCATCCATGTACCAAGTTTGAAAACATTCAGACCTTCCCTTCTTGAGATATCGTGTTAACAAGCAAAGTGTCACAAACACACACACACACATACATCCACACACACACACACACACACACACGCACATACACACATACATACACACACACGCCATCGTGAATGCATAGGTTTCTCTTTCATCGAAACCAAAAATTGGTGGCCAGTTTGAATGGAAGTTTCATCGTATTGTGTAAATTTGGTTCCTTTTTTCACTTATGAAAAATTTTTTTGCTTAAACTTCCACATAAAGGTATAATTATTGTTCAAAGCCTTAATTATTCCTAGGTAAGCAGTAGTATCACATGAATGTTCTTTGGTATTGTTTGCAGTATAGTAGCCAAATTTTAGCTTTTAAATTTCATCTGTTTGAGAATTTTTCCAGGGGCAAGTGTATTATGCATGTGAAAGATAGATGACGTAGTAGGGTAGATGGAGTCTGGTGCAATATTAAAATACTGTTATTTGGATGCATGAGTGGGCCCATGGGATCATACAAAGAGCTTTATTTGAGTGCAACAGAATGGCACAGTGTTCAATTTTTTTTTTTTCTTTTTTTTTTCAATTAAGCTCTTAAGTTACATAGTCACAGGTGTGGTACAGCAGGTGTTGTATGCACCATCATTTAGTAATTACCTTGGATACTGTACCTAAGTTGTGTTATTTTCTGGAGGCTGCAATACCAACTTGCATGCAGTTGCAGCAAGTGTCTTCTTGAATGCTGTGGTTCAAGTTTCCTCCAAATCCCCTCCTCTCTGGCAAGCCAAGATGCAGAACCAGGAATTGGTAATTCCGAGGATGTCTATTCCCCCTACCAACCTAATCATAATTCAATGGTCTACCAGATATTTGTTTTTGCAAATTTTCCCCCCGTTTTTTTTTTGGGGGGGGATGGGACTGTCTGGTCCAGCATAGGTGGAATTTTGCTACCAGAACAAATCACAAAATTCCCTCTCAACAATACCTAAAACAGAATTAAAGTTTCTTCTCACTTGAAAGACCTCTTCAGTGTCTGTTGATTGAGATTCTGATAAACAACCAGTTAAAAAAGGTTAAAGAAGTGTTGGAACAAAAGCTTAATTTTTGCTTTCAAACTGTGATTGCCTCATTTAAAAATCTTTGTAAAGTTGCCATTGTTGTACTGTAGTACTGTATACCAAAAGTTGTACCTATACTTAGAGTACTTCATATATATATGTTTACCTATACTTAAAGTACTTTGTATTTATGAACAGTACTTCAAATTTTATGTGATTGTCATTGATATGATAATATTTTCATTAAGCAATGATCTTTATGAAGTCTTTGGTTATATTATGATGTTGGTTTTGATTTCTATAATTGCAGTGTAGTCTTTCATTGGCTTCCCTAATTTATGCATGCTTCATGGTTCTGTAGAATATTTATCTGTCTGTTTATTTGTCTGTTATATTTATTTTGTTGTAGTTCTATGTGACGAAAAACAGGGATATAGACAAATTAATTTAAAAGTGTCTTCATCTAACACCTCCACAGAAACTTTTTCTTTCTTTCCTCTTTTGAATGACAGGGAATCCTTTTGGGGCAATAATTTTATATTGTCTTGCTTGAACATTAATGGCAGACTAGACGCTTCACTGTTCCACATTGTTGAGTTGTGCCATCGAGGTTTCAATTATCTAATCTTCATATCTTAAAATTTCTTGCACATATAATTGCACTAAGTCATTTCCATAAGGCTGTAGTAAATTCTAACAGCCTTTCCACAAAATCAACTGCACACTTTTGTAATTTCTTTACTAGACATATATATTGCATTTGTTTGGTGAGCTTAACCAATACTTTTAAGTAAAGAAATTTACCACAAGACTGTGCACATTAAAAGTTATGGCTTAAATGTTAAATTTGTGATGTTTTAACCAAAATACTGCAATCAGTCATAACTTTGAGAATTGTTGCCATGGAAAGTCTACCTTTATTAAGGAAAGTATGCATGTAATTTTAGGTTTTTCATTTTGAAATATAAGGTTTGAATGAAGTAAAAGGAATTGTACTCATTTTTCTGTCAATTGTTTCTAGTAAACACCCTTTCAAAGAATATTTTCATGGTACTACAGAAGGTGGTAGATTGTTTTGACAGCAAATTGAGCTAGAGGATGTCATCATTACTCCAGTGATGACTTTCAATTGCACTGAAAAGTCTAAGGGTGGGGGAAAGGGGTGGGAGACAAACAGGCATTACGGAGGTAAATGGTAGGTAGCCAACTGACATGGGCAAACCATCAAACTTTGCATCCAAGATTTGTGAGGGGCCATATGGGTAACCTACATGTATGAGAGATATATGCACTTTTTTTTATATTTAACTCAATATCAGTTGTCAACATGAGGTTAATAAATATCCCCTATGGGAGACGTGGGCTGGCCTAGTGGACCCCCTATGGATCTTGAGTGAAAAAATTATATGGGACCATTCAAGGGTCTCATGTGAGAGTCTTAGGTGGGACAAGTTATAATCTTGCTGCACAAAAAGCAACTGATGCAATCACATTACACACCCAAAGGACAACCAAACACAATTGCCAACAGCTTTTATGTTTAGTTTTTTAGCAGCATTAATGTTGAATTTGTTGTGATTACATTCCCTGTCCTATCTTCCTAATTTGTTAGAAAATGGGTAATAAAACTCCTTCTAACCTCACAAATCCCATCTTCCTAGCTAACCCTCCTTTTAAGGCCCATCCTATAGCATAGGGTATCTGACTGCATCAACTTAATAGCTGAAAATCTTTTTTTGTCTGAGGATAAATGAAACACTTGAACTAAGACCATTCACATATATAATAATTCCTGTTTCAACAATAGCACCTTTGAATAATTACTAGTATAATATAGTTTGAAATAACTCCAAAAGTATTCCTAACAAAAGAGGAAAAATACAGACAAAACTAAAATGGACAGTCTTCATCTTCATACACATTAAAAGAACACTACTTATTAAGTTGCCTTCTTGCAACAGTTAACAATCAGAGAACACCTTCGTAGGGCAACTTGCACTCAACTACTGTACCTTCTTCAGCTAATGTGCTACGTGAACAAAATTTACAATAATGACTGGTTTCCTGAAATTAATAATCAATTGAATTTATCATGAAAATAACTTATTTTTGGGGGACAGCTGAGGAACATTCTATTTAAAGGGCAAGAGCAGTCCCCCCAACTTGAAGTAGCATAGTAGACTGTCCTGTTTTGTGATTGGCTGTTGTGAGTGAAATTTACAAGGAGTACTTGCTTGGTTTACTGTGCATATGCAATATTGAAGTCATAAATAATTCTGAAAGATTCTTTAATAAGATGTAAAGAGAAAATTGTGATACCTGTTGCTTAGAAATAAGTGAGGGGACTGCTTTTGACCTTTACGGATATTTTCCTCCCACAAATTTGCCATGGCTAGAAATTACAAACACTCTTACAATTCTATGATTGAAGTTTAGAAGTCTGACATGTCCATTGTGTTTGCAAGGAAAACTTTATCAACTATTTCAAATTTTCCAGACCAAGAAGTATCTTGTATCCTCTCCCAAAACTGCTTGGAGCTCCTCCATGTGCAAGCCATGTCCTGGTTACCATACAGGGCCCCAAATACAGAAAACAGCTATTGAGTAATGTGACCTAACTTGTGTGTCTTTCAAATTTGGTAACAATCAGAGGCACCAACTACAAATTTTGCTTTGCCCCAATCAAAAATTGTGTTTTGAGATCTGAAGTTGCCTATCTCTGCTACGGAAATATGTTGAACTTGCAAACTGGCATCTAGAAGACGGGTGCTTACAATCCATGAGGATAATTCTATATTTTTTTCTGTCTTACATTTTCAACTGACACCACTGTTGTCTGCAGTGGTGAGGTTTTTTGTTATTAGCAACTGTACCATAAGTTTAGTAAGGTACTATGCATTGGCAAAGCTGTTGGGTGGGAGCCATGTAATGTTTCAAATGATATTAATTGTTTCACCAATTAGATCACCAAATTGATTGAATCTGAAGATACTGAAAGATGTTTAAAATTTTCCCAAAGGTGATGGAGCAACCCATCCCCTTAGGCACCTCAGGCCAGTAATTAGGTCCTACAGTAGGTCACCTCAAAACAGAAATCCAGGCTATACCAAGAATATCATTGTATGACTCTTTGAACATGGTACTATTTCTTTCATGAACTCATAGATGTCATATCCTAAAGGTTTCAATAATACTTATGTACTGCCACACCCCCTGTTAGACAACCACTTCCTGTAAGCACCCCATTTGCAGGTGTTATCTAGTACTGATCTGCCCCCATCCTTTCAACATCCTTTCAACAAGATGGTCCCATCCTTTCAACAAGATGGCCTTTCTCACCTTTATCTTAATCTTATATCTAGTTCAAAAGGTTTGAGATGGTGCTTCCAATTTAGTCCATCCATAGGTGTACGAGGAGAATTTTGGAGGGGAGGGCAAGAGTGTATTTTGCCCAAATAATAGCACCTTTTATCATGTTTTGCCCAAACTGACCAACTGTTTTGCCCAAATTGCGAGGGTGAGTTCCCCCACCCCCTGCACCCCCGCCTCATATGCCTATGAGTCTATCAACTCTCTGCCCTTGTCCTGGCTCCATTCTCTGTATATTCCCCTCAGTACTTAAAGTGTACTTCAGGTCTACTAAAATTAAAAAATATGTTACAGTGCATGGAAAATGAATTCAAAGAGTCCACTTAAAATGGTGAATTGTGCAATAGTTTTGACGACATAATTGTACGACTCAAATTACAGTCTTTGAATAATCTGTTTGCCTGAATGTTACTGCAACTTGTGCCAAAACGGTACATCAATTTTACAATTGCTGGGTGATGTAATTAATTAAGCCCTCTCTGTACAACATAATAGGCAGACATCTCAGAAAGTGTTTAAGGTCAAATGAAAATTTTTAATTTCAAAGGGAAATAAAGCAGGTACCATGAGTTGTAAAACAAAAAAAATAGCAAATAATTGCAGACTATTTTGGACTATTTTGGTGGAAGTGAATAAATTTTAACAGTTCATATCTCAGCAATGGAAAAGGCTATGACAATGAATAACTTTCATTTTGCAACCTTTATGAAAAATATTTTGAAAATTCCAGACTAAAGGTACACTTTAAAGGTACCTTTGGTGCCGTTAACAGTCATTCATGTTTTGAAAAAGAAATGATAGTCAATTTATTTGGTCCTCACAGTCCTGATGAAATAAGGGCAAAACTTTTTAAGAGGTGACATGTAATGTTGGAGGTTACAAAAGTCTGCAGGTTTTTGAACACACATATTAAGTGAAATGTTATACAATCCAACTCCTAAAGAGCCAAGTGAAAAGATACAAATGAACTAATATCCTATCCTTGTTTAGGTCAAAAGATGAATGGCCAAAGATCCATCTTACAGTAACTTGAAACTGAGTATTTTCTTTCAACCAACAGGAAATTAAACATAAGACAATATTCTTGCTTATCCTTCCTCTGTATTTTACAAACAGTATTTTTTCCTTTTTCCTTGATTGTGTCTAAGTATTGCACACTGACCCACAAAATAGTAACTGGCTAATATGACAAAGAACAAATTAGAATATTTTAATTGGTGTATATTTTAACACTTAAACTAATAACAAATGCATTAAGAGTAAAAAAATACAAATCCAAGAAGGAAGAGTTGGTTGATTGTTAAATTCAAATGATTTTGAAACATTTTCATTCATATCAGGCTTACCATGATGCCATATTATCCCTGTCTGTTCTACACAAATTTATCACTTGGTTTATAGTGATTTGATAAGACATCTCTGACAATGGTAACATCTTTGTACAAATTTCTTTTCCAAACCTTCAATGCACATGAATATGATATTTACTAAGAGAAACACAAATTTACTGACCATGACTTACTCCCCCCCCCCCTCAATCCAGCCTATCCTCTTTATAACCCCCCCCCCTTCCCAGATCCAACCTATCCTCTTTATGCAACAAAGCTGTACAACAAAATTCTGAGACTACTCTTCTCATTTTCCTAGCGGTGGCTTAGCATCATCTTCTATGACCCCTGTCTCTGTTTCTTTTTCACCTTTTTCTGACAATTCCCTGTCAGTATTTTCAACAGTTTCAGGGGTAGGGGAATTTGCCTCTCCTTCGTCTTCATTTATTTCCTGTTCACTAGCTTGGTCTTGGCTACCTGACTTGTATTCTTCTGGTTTTGTTTCAGCACTAGGATTGTCCTCAAATCCTGCCTGCACGAGTAGAAAAACAAGTGTATGAAATGCTGAGAAATCAATGATGTTGGCTCCTTTACTCATTGTGATTCTCTGTGATAGTTACTTAGATGGAGTTTTGGGGCTCAGTTTCTAACCCATTTGTTTAACCCTTTACCGTTGTTTGGGTCCTTTTGGACCCGTAAGGAGAGTGTGGCTGTCACCCATTTTTACTGTTTCACGCAGAGCTCGAAACTGCGAGTAGCTACCCGAAAATTCAGCCACAGCAACGAGAGGGACAATAGCTTAAGGTCACGGGGTCAATTACCTACAGAAGCTGATGCTGGGTGTGCTACATCAGCTTTTCCGCCCACTCCCGAGGCACACAAATATGCCCCGATTGGAGCACAGCGGTAAAGGGTTAAGTCAAGCAGGCCACAGCCTTTTTTCCTGTTTCACTGTCTTGTTTTTGCTACTAGATCGCTTAAGCTAAGCACCAGGCACTCTGTGAAGCAGGAACACAGTGTAAGCAGTGTTACTTAAAGAGTCTATAGGCAGGCTTATTCAGTGAAATGGCCCTGAAGAACAAAAGGATAATGGTATATGGTCCCCATAGTTTTATGGTTCTGAAGTATATATGTGCTTAATTGTATTGCACTTTGTAAGATCTTATCAGTAAGCTGCAGGTGGTATGAGCTTGTCAAACTGATGATGTAAACTACTAATATAAGATTCTCTCCCTCCGCTCCTCTTTCCCCCTCAGCAGCCAATTCATTCCATGAGATATGTCATTTTCTCTATGAGGTAAGTCATTTTTTGTTCCATCACAAAATGTTCTTTTCAGAATTCTATTTAGGCAAGGTCCCCTCTCCCCTCACCTTTCCCTCTGCATACCTCACTCTCTGACTAACATTGGTTTCATGAGATCTTGGCACTTTTAAAATCGAAACATTTATTACTCCACCGGTATTCCTAAAATCTGGAAAACGCATTACCATGATACTGACAAGTCTTGCAAATTTGCAAGACTGACAAGTCTTGCAAATTTGCACTCCTATAAGCATATGTCCAGACAAGCAATGCAACAATGTCTGCCAACACAGGTGTCTCCCATGGTAACATCTGTTTCAGACTACCTAATTCAGGGGGCAAACTTTGCATAATTTCAGTAATAGGCAGGGTACTGCAGAGCCCATCCTGAAGTGAAAGGACTGATCATCAAAGCGGTCCAATATGTTAAAGAAAACCAGAATGCAAAAATGCATTGAGGTTTCGATGATACACTTATGTTCCGCTTCAAAGAGTGCCATCATGCACCATTACCTTCTCATTCAAATGTTATACTAGCATGTTCAAAAAATAATTTTGTCATTCCAGATGACCTTTTGACCTCCATAAAAGCCAAACATAGCTAGAAAGACAAACAACAGACAGACAAATGGACAAACAGCTATCTTGAGAGATCACATTTAAAAAGATTTACAGGCTTTGACCCCTGGAGACCCCAGATGACCTTTCACATCTGCCAAAAACTATGGGGACCATCTTCTGACCACAATGCATCCACATACCCAAATATGAAATTTATCCAAGTTTCCTATCTTGAGATATTGTGTTAACGAGATTTTCAGACGTTGACCCCAGGTGACCCCAGATGACCTTTGACCTCCATCAAAAACATTACGTACCATTTCCTGGCCATAACCCATCCACATAACAAATATGAAATCTATCAAAGCTACACAACCTGAGATATCACATAAACAAGGTTTTCAGACTTTGACCCCTGATGACCCCAGATGACCTTTCACCTCCACCAAAAAGCAATAGGAGCCATATCCTGACCATAATGCATCCACATACTACATATGAAATCTACCAAAGCTTCCCAAATTGAGTTATCATGTTAACAAGGTTTTCAGACTTTGACCGGCCCTGGCGACCCCAGATGGTCTTTGACCTCCATCAAGAACAATAGGGACCACCTGACCATTACACAGCCACATACTACATATGAAATCTATCCAAGCTTCCTATCTTGAGATATTGTGTTAACTAGGTTTTCAGACTTTGACCCCTGGTGACCCCAGGTGACCTTTGACCCCCACCAAAAACAATAGGGACCATTTACTGACCATAATGCATCCACATACTACCTATGAAATCTATCCAAGTTTCCTATCTTGAGATATCGTGTTAACAAGATTTTCTGACTTTGACCCCTGGTGACCCCAGATGACCTTTGACCTCCACCAAATACAATAGAGACCACCTCCTGACCATAACACATCCACATACCAAATATGAAATCTATCCAAGCTTCCTATCTTGAGATATTGTGTTAACTAGGTTTTCAGACTTTGACCCCTGGTGACCCCAGGTGACCTTTGACCCCCACCAAAAACAATAGGGACCATTTACTGACCATAATGCATCCACATATTACCTATGAAATCTATCCAAGTTTCCTATCTTGAGATATCGTGTTAACAAGATTTTCTGACTTCGACCCCTGGTGACCCCAGATGACCTTTGACCTCCACCAAAAACAATAGAGACCACCTCCTGACCATAACACATCCACATACCAAATATGAAATCTATCCAAGCTTCCTATCTTGAGATATTGTGTTAACTAGGTTTTCAGACTTTGACCCCTGGTGACCCCAGGTGACCTTTGACCCCCACCAAAAACAATAGGGACCATTTACTGACCATAATGCATCCACATACTACCTATGAAATCTATCCAAGTTTCCTATCTTGAGATATCGTGTTAACAAGATTTTCTGACTTCGACCCCTGGTGACCCCAGATGACCTTTGACCTCCACCAAAAACAATAGAGACCACCTCCTGACCATAACACATCCACATACCAAATATGAAATCTATCCAAGCTTCCTATCTTGAGATATTGTGTTAACTAGGTTTTCAGACTTTGACCCCTGGTGACCCCAGGTGACCTTTGACCCCCACCAAAAACAATAGGGACCATTTACTGACCATAATGCATCCACATACTACCTATGAAATCTATCCAAGTTTCCTATCTTGAGATATCGTGTTAACAAGATTTTCTGACTTCGACCCCTGGTGACCCCAGATGACCTTTGACCTCCACCAAAAACAATAGAGACCACCTCCTGACCATAACACATCCACATACCAAATATGAAATCTATCCAAGCTTCCTATCTTGAGATATTGTGTTAACTAGGTTTTCAGACTTTGACCCCTGGTGACCCCAGGTGACCTTTGACCCCCACCAAAAACAATAGGGACCATTTACTGACCATAATGCATCCACATACTACCTATGAAATCTATCCAAGTTTCCTATCTTGAGATATCGTGTTAACAAGATTTTCTGACTTCGACCCCTGGTGACCCCAGATGACCTTTGACCTCCACCAAAAACAATAGAGACCACCTCCTGACCATAACACATCCACATACCAAATATGAAATCTATCCAAGCTTCCTATCTTGAGATATTGTGTTAACTAGGTTTTCAGACTTTGACCCCTGGTGACCCCAGGTGACCTTTGACCCCCACCAAAAACAATAGGGACCATTTACTGACCATAATGCATCCACATACTACCTATGAAATCTATCCAAGTTTCCTATCTTGAGATATTGTGTTAACTAGGTTTTCAGACTTTGACCCCTGGTGACCCCAGGTGACCTTTGACCTCCACCAAAAACAATAGGGTTCTTCCTCTCAATAGACACATCTATGTACCAAGTTTGAAAACTGTCACACATTCCTATCTTGAGATATCGTGTTAACAATTAAAGTGTCACAAACACACACATGTACACACACACGCACACACACATACACACACACACACCATCATGATTGCATTGGTTTCTCTTACCATCGAAACCAATAAAACCATTCCCAGTTTAAGGCAGCCACAGTGCCAAAAGCACAAAAATGCTGGGGCTGAAGCCCCTCTGGCCCTCTTGTCTCTGCAGTCCCTGACATGGGCTCAATGTAACATTAGAGGGAGGAGGAAGGAAGAGATTTGGAAATTTGAGGTAAGACCATCATCTCTCTCTCCATCAGTATTGTCAGCCTCTGCCTTCATTATGCATATCTCATAAATTTCATTGTTATGTTTACTACAGCCTTGGCAAAACTTGAACCAATTGGTTGAAAACTGGGCAGTAAATTAATACCTAACTATAGAGGCTTTTCACATGACCTCATAATACTCTCCGGCGGCCATGTTGGAGTACATGTAACTACATAGTAAACCATACTGGACAAGCTTGCTCGTTGAATTTGTACACACCGTGCATATCACAGTGCACACGGTGCAGTGCATTCCGCACAAAGCCACATGTATTTGGCATGAATGTCCTCCAGCATGGCGGTTCCGTGACGCAATTGCAAAGCCTCTATAGTCTTAGCAC
The DNA here is from genome assembly GCA_037179385.1 of Holothuria scabra. Lineage (NCBI taxonomy): Eukaryota > Metazoa > Echinodermata > Holothuroidea > Aspidochirotida > Holothuriidae > Holothuria > Holothuria scabra. The sequence continues at coordinate 16,700,728 of CM074192.1, read as the reverse complement.
ACAACTTACTTTGTTGTTATGTCCAGGATTATCTCCACATGGTTCATCATAGATAATATCTTCTGGGTTAGGTGCTGGGGGTAAAAATTCTTCTCCTGGACAAATTTGTTCAAATATTTGTTTTGCCTGAAGAACAAACAAACATTTTGAAAACATCAAAAAAAAAGATTTAAAGTCTACCTTTATTGACTCTAAGGCAGCACTGATTAAAAGATCACAACAGTCACATATAATTTTTTAGATTTTTTGATGTTTGCATTGTGTCAAATTCTGTGGTTTCACAACACCTTGCTTTCAATTACAACGCAAATGGTAGGCTAATGCTACCCACATGGTCTTGTACAAGACTTACAGTTAGGGATATTATTACCTGTTTTACAGCATGCTCATAACCAACAGAACAGCCTGGACCTCCAGTCACATGGACTCCATCAGGTTGTCCTGCTCTTAGCTCCTCCAAACTTATTTCAGATTTATCTTCATAACTAAAGAACATGGACCACAGCACTTTAGGTTTCTCACAGGAATGATCAAGTTCTGAGGAGGAAAAGATCCATAGTAACTATGTAAATTGTACTGGATAAGTTTTATAAAGAGAAATATGTTACAGGCATTGCCTGATAGGATTTACAAAAGGTCCTAACAGATAGTTCTGACATGACATCAGAGGAGTTTTACATGTGGAACACTTGTGTCATTTCATAGGACAACCCCACACTTGTGCAGGCTTGCCCTATAACAAGATCACAACAACTAACCCCAGTTGCAACGTCAATGAGAACTATCTGAAAGAAAAATTTGCAGTATCACTCAAAACCAGTACCAAAACTCCATTCCTATCTTAAGATGTCTTTTTGGCCAAGGAAACATCTCACCCTCCTCGGAAGTGGAAGCTATTTTTTAAACTTTACTTGTTATCTCTTTCATTACCTCTTTTACAACCTCCCATATCCAATTAACCATGTCCTTAAAACAGCTGAGTCAATGTTTTTCAATTTTGTTTGGAATGGGCAGGATCATATTAACAGGTCTCAGTTTTTGACTTGCAATGCAGGTGGAATCAAAATGATTTATCTAAAGGAATTTATCCACTCTCTAAAATAAACATGGCCTCAAAGATTTTATAAAGCAGATGAAACATCTTTGCTGTCTACAATTTTTAATTACTACATAAAGACCCATATTGAGTTTGTTTTTGAAGGAGGGACAATATATCTGTCGAATTAGTTGAATCATGTTTCCAGTCCTTTCTATAAGGATGTAGTGAATGATCTTGCTTGTTTAAATAATAAACTTCAAAGTGATTGCAAATACAACAAAAGATCAGAATTATTTCTTTGGCATAGTGATATTCCAAAGGTTGACCATAAACCATTCATCTTGCATGACTGGCCTGTCAATGGTCTAAATTATGTTAGTGACTAAATTGACAATGGGGGTCATTTTCTACCTGAATCACTTTCACAAAACCTATAATGTATATACCCATTTTTATGACTCTTTGGAATTGTCAAGGAAAACACACACCTGAAATTTTTGGTGTGTTCTATCTACTACTTGAACTACTGTAGGGAATTTTCTAAGCAAAAACTGATGCCCAACCATGATTTTCTGAAAATTTGTTGAGTTGGCAGAGAATGACCCAAACCTGAATCCCTTTCATGAAACATATAATGTAAATACCCATTTCTATGACTCTTTGGAATTTGCAAGGGAATAAAAGACTTTTACAGCAGCACGGTCTTCAAGTTCATTCAACCACATCGGCCTCTAATTTAGGACATTTTTTTTTAAAAATCAGAAAGGTTTGCATGACTTCTACTCAATCCTTAATGCAAAAGTGAATATCCCAAAATTCTCAATCAAAATGGTGTGTGCTGATTTAAAAGTTTCTTTGATGAACTGGCAGAATATCTTCAATTTACCACTTTGAGCGAAAATTGATAGTCAGTAAAAATGGTTCCAATACTGTATCAACATGCAATTGTTGGCAACAAACTCAAACTAAATATATCTAACTCTGATCTTTGTTCTTTTTGTTTTACTGAGAGAGAAAGACCATTTTGCATCTTTTCTGCAAAGGTGTCAAAGTGTTGCCCATTTGGGATGCCTTTACAAACTTTATCAGTCTGGGTTTTGAAGGGAATTTCTCTGTCAACGAGCATATTAAACTTTGGTATTAATAATAACATTGGATTTAATAACTGCATTAACGAACTTTAATTTTGGTTTCAATAATTTATGCACAAGGGTAACCAAAATAGGGAAGTCCCTTCTTTAAATTTCTATCTTTTTGAAATCAAACAAATCATTTCAGCAGAATATTATAGCGCAGTGGACCACGACAAGCTTGAACTTTTTTGTAATACATGGGGCCACATCCTTCATGAACTGCATTTAGAGTTTTTGTAGGTGTTCACCTTGTGATAAAATCCTTTTGAGGGCATCATAACTATGATTCTGACATTACTGTTTTTCCTTTCTTTTTCACTCACTGGGGGAGTGCTCTTTGCCTTCTAGACACTATTATGTTTCAAATGGGGCAAATAGAGATAGAAAAAAACAAACACACACAACTAAGCCAGGACAAATTGTATACTAACATTTAGTGAAACACTTTGAAAAAGGGGGAAAACTTTTATGTACTTTGCAGTATAAAAGGAGGGTCCAAGGTAAGTTAGAAGGGTATGTATTCTAAGCATTCTAGTGACATTTCCATTGAAATCTGATGTGTGGTTCTCAAGGTATGATCAGGTACATATGTATCAAGTGCATTTTAAATCATATCCTCACATTAATGGAGAATCTTTTGTTTTCTTTAAACTTTACAACCGATTCCATCCTCAACAATCCTGTGTTATCAGAATGCATTGCATATTAAGTGGCATGAGAACTTTCCAAACTTTGTATTCTCCAGGAGGATGTACCATCCCCTCTAAGGTCAAAACAACAAACTTCCATTTTCTTGCAACATGAGGAAGTGCTAAAACTCTGCTGCCCTCAAATCACTCGCTTGTGAACCCAAATCTAGACTTCATTTGCTGTCCAAGATATTGTTTTATCGTTTGACTTCAAGCAGTCAAGAAGGTTCTGAATTCCGAATGCTTATTATGCAAATAAGCACACAATAGGTACTTGACAGACAGAGACTTGAGCGTGCGGCTGTGGTATGGCTTGCTTTGAAGCACATACATGATAGCCGCAAGGCTAGCAATTGAAAGGAGCTTCAGCAAAATACGTCCGCTCTCTTCAAATCCAAATCATGTACTGAGGCTAGTTATCCAATTGTGTTATCTCATGTGAAACGGAATGAATGTAGTAACAAGGTAAAACCCAAATCTAGACTTCATTTGCTGCTACTATCTTGAGGAATACATGTCTGATTTGAACACAAGTTTCAACAAATTTAGTAGAACTAGTTTTTGCTTAGACTTCATTTGTGTGCAGTGCAATGTTACTACACACAAGAGAATGCTCCAATAAAGGTCACACTGGTGACATGTTTATAAAGATTCTATGGTTTTGCAAAGATCTCTTGTGAATGGCTGTTAAATTTTTCCTTCCAGAAAACTTTAAAAAGACAAAACAAAGTGACGAACCTGCTTCAAGATTCTGAAAAAGTAGTTCCACTGCTGGCATGAGATCAGGTTTAGCATTCGGACCAGTACACTTTCTCGTTAGATGTACAACATCTGAAGATTTAAAATAAAAGAAGAAAACCATTTATCTCTTTAAATTGCGAACAACAAAATTTTTATTCTTTTCCTCATAACTTCCCATGATGCATCAGAACACAAACACTGTACATCAGGAAGATGCCAGTGAATGATGTTGCAATTTTAAAGAATAAATGTCAAAGACTGACAAGGGATGTTCTGCTTGATATTGCTGCAGAGAACTTAAACTAATCAAAGCACTACAGGAAACCAAAAACTTTCCACAGAGTAAGGGATAGGCCAACCTTCCCACACCAAATCTCACTGCTGCAAGTTACCCAGGTGTAAACTAACACTTAAGTAACATATTAAATAACCATAAAAACAAAACTGATCAATTATTGAAGGTTGGCTTCTAATATAGGGTTTTACGCAACTTATAACCTTCTGGTTCAATCTAGATGTACTCATGGCTCTTTCTCCAATTGTGGGACACTGGAATATTATCCCTACTTTATTGCTTATGCAGAACATCACGATCAATAACAGCTGGTTACATTTTTAACCTGTTTGGTATGACCTGCAGGCCTGAAATGAAACTGTGGACCCTCCAAGTGAGAACTGTATGCTCTACCAAGTAGATGACACACTTGGTTGATTAATTTATAAAACCAGAAAGGTATTCCTAAGCAAAAGTACTACTTGTGCAAAGCTTTCATTGGTCATCTCTACATTTAGTTTTAAAAAAGGAACCCACATTTAGGATAAAGTTACATGAAATATCTTTAACACTTTCACTAAGGAATGACGTCCATCCCACCATACTGAACCATGTACTATAATACATATACACAGTACGTGTGTGCAAGTTCCACGAAATACGTTTTTGTATGGATGCCACCACTATGATTACTCACTCACTATGATTTTACTCCCTAGAGGATGCATGTGTGTTAAATATCTCCTTTTCAAGCCTATTCCTTGTCCTAAACCTGATTACAAACCATAGATTTGTAACTGGCTATGCCAGGACGCAGCTGGGTGCTATAGTGTAGCTGCAAAACCATGCCTATATAGTCATGGTAAATTATGGTTTCCCAACAAAACATGCATAGCAACGGGGTTAAAATGTTTCATTGAAAAGCAAGCCTTCATAAATTTTTGACAGAATACAAGATGATATGGTTGGTTGTGAGGTGAACAAATTAAACTTGCACACAAAAGAAGCTTAAGTGTTGACTCAAATCAACACCTTAAAATTCTCAGTAGCTTTGATCTACTGTATAACTTAGATAAGAGTCAAAGCAGGCTTTAGTTTAGGTTCCACACTTGTTAAACAAAGCACAATGGAATAATACAAGAATTTCAATTATTCACATACCTCTAACAAAGTGGTAAACACAGCAGTAAGAAGAGTGAAAAGAATGCTATGCTTCAAAACTCGGAAGAATCCAATTTTACCCCACCTCAAATATTTCTGCACACAACCATAGGAAAGTATTTTTTGAAACTTACATGTACCCTTTGGAGATGCACAAGCAGAATGCCCGATCTCCAAAACTCTTACAGGTTCTTCTCCAGGTTTTGGTGGTGGAATAGTCAAAAATGTAACCTAAAGAAGGAGAATAACACAGACTTTTTCTTTCAAATTTTAAATCATCCATGGAATAATTTTTCATTTTGCTAAACCGCAAACGGATTGCAATTTTGACAGCTTTTTATCACTGTAATGAAAGAATCACCGGTTTGTTAATGGTACAAACCAACAAAGTAGGTCGGCCTTTTGCCATGTATACTTAAGAAATAAACTGCATTTGGCTAACTTTAATTGGTGAATAAACTGTCGAGACTCCGAATTTGGCAAAATAACGGACCAGTGTATTTATGCCTACATACCTACAGAATTCCGAAAACCCAGCCAAGTCTAGCAAGAGAAAATGTTTGTCTGGGGAGATCATCCATCAAAGTAAGCCAAGTCTTGGTGCTCAGAAGTATGCAATTTGTATGTACTATATTTATATTTGTCAAAGAGCCATTCACATATACATTTTCATTTGTTCATGTGTATGCACGTATCGTGGGAAATTAATGTGTTGTTGGCCCCGCTGTCATTGTGTTAATAGACCTAATGTTAGGCACAGTACATGTGTTAATAGACCTAATGTTAGGCACAGTACATGTTTATTGTGAGTTAGCCTACTGTATACTAGAGCAATGAGTAGGCCACTTGAAAAAGATTTCCTTGCCTTAGATGAAACTGGGGAAGGGAATAGTATTGACAATGGTAGCCAAAAGAAGAAAAGGACCCTCACCGATAAGGAATTGCATTGACAGCTAAACGTCAAAGAGCAAAAATTATGTAAAATTATTTCAAACTGGTGTCACTAAACATCAAAAATTAAATACTTGCTGGCTGATAGGGGCAGTGTACTTGATTTTGTATCAGAAAGATAATGCTATGAAAATGATGGCCAAACTGTCCAAGTCATATTATGATTTGGATCAAGTGCTTTCCAAAGCTGGCATGGTTAGTTCAAAGTATGATGTATTCAAGAGGGTTGAGGCTGACACCAAGCTTTAATAAAGAGAATATCAGATTATACCACTGTTGTCTCTAAGTTGTCTCAGTCTCAAAAAGACATTTGCCAAAGTCTAGCCATGTTTCCAAGGCTTCTGCTGCTAAAGAAGGAATTGGAAAGGATCAAAATGCAACTTGTAGAGGCTAGAATTAAGACTGACAAAGCACTACAAGGTGATGCTAGTAGCATAGCTAAGCGATTCCCTCAAGAGGGTTGTGGGTATACACAAGAGTATGTGCAGGCCCAACAAAACCCCATTTTGAAAGTACTATTCTTACAAATTTGGTTCACGTAAAACAAGCCTAGCTGAAACTGAAAGTTCTGATGGTTAGCTACCCAGATAGATAAATCTGCAAAGGTTCTGGCTGAGCAGGTATCATTAAATAGGCTCTCAATGTCAATGTCAGAATCAGTTGTTTTTCAACATGACCCTCTAAAATATCCAACTTGGAAACCTGCCATAGACTTGCTCCTCAACAGGAGGGTATTCCCCCAATGAAATTTTATTTCTTACAAAAATATCTCTTTGGTCCACCAAGGGAAGCCATTGAGGGGTATTTTTTTTTTAATACATACAATTGACACCTATCAGGAAGCAAGAAAGGTACTTGATGAGAAGTATGGTAATCCCTTTATAACTGCAGATGCATTCAGGAAGAAGCCATATTCCTGACCTAAAGTTCAAAATGGAGACTCTTTTTACCTTCTTAGATTAGCTGACTTTTTGGGCCAGTGTGAGCCTACCATGTCTACTGGTCCTTTAGGTTTGAGTTTTCTTGATGATAGCTGGGAATGCAGGAAAATCTTGGCAAAGTTGCCAAGTTGGTTAGTGACACGGTGGGGACAGGTACAAAGTCAGAAGTCACAAACCAGCCAAATGGTGCAAGTAATTTTGTGTTAGAATCTTCCACAGTCTCTAAGCAAAGTTCGAGAATTTTTATGTCAGATGTCTCACCATACCATTAAAATAGTTTCCTTTTAAAATGTACATAGAAACAGGCATGTTGCAACAAACAAACAACTGGCTGTAATTGTCCTAAACTCTTGTTCCTAGGAAGGTTTTGACATCAGAGAGTGGAGCGTTTGCCCAGTATACTGATCTTGGTTGGGGTATTATTGGCATATTTAACCAAGAAGGTGTGGAAGTAAATGAATGTGATGAGTTAGGATTTAGTCATTTCATTGTGTCTTCACCAGTTGTTGATAATGTGGAACATTTGAAAACTAGCATTTGAAACAGCTAAAGCGGAAATTTGGAAATGACCCGGCACGTGCTTCTGACTACAATGTCTTAATGCAGAATACTATTTCAGAAGGATTTGTTGAGAAAGTTCTACATGAGGATTTAAAGTAAATAGAACTTGTCAATTATATTCCTCATCATGGGGTTTACCATCCACAAAAGCTTAACAAAATCCAGATAATCTTGGTCTGCAGTACCAAGTTTAAGGAAAATTCACTCAATCATTACTTCTTAAATTTAATTAATAACTTGGTTGGAATCTAATGTAGATTTAGACAGGAAAGCATTGCTTTCGCTGGAGATATCAAAGCAATGTTCCACCAATTCAAAGTTAACCCAGAACACTGGGATCTCCTTCGTTTTCTCATGTGGGAGGGTGGAGATTTTTCAGTATCCCCTTCAGGAGTACAGAATGACTTTACACCTTTTTGCTGCTGTATCTTCTCCAGGATGTACAAACTTTGCCTTAAAACACCTTGCATCTGAGCATGAGGAAATGTTTGGTTCTGAAACTGTAGAATTTGTACATAAGAATTTCTATGTGTAAAGTAAGTGTAAAGGTTTCTACCGGTAAAGGAGGCCCTTGATTTGATGGTAAGAACTTAAGCCATGCTGAAAGCTGGTGGTGTTAGATTCCTCAAATTTATTTCAAATTCTAGATCACTGCTGGAATCACTTCCCCAGGAGGATACAGCAACACCCAGTGATAGTATTGACCTTTGCAGTAATATGGGTCAGCAGCCTATTGAGGGGGCCCCGTAGGAGTACAATGGTGCATTGAGTCTAACACTCTTCAAATTAGGGTTGAGCATAAGGATACACCCTTAATGAAATGGGGTATTTTGTCAACTGTTAGCTCTTTTCATGATCCTCCAGGGCTAATAGCTCCAATTGTGTGTCTTGGCAGACAAATTTTTCAACGTCTGTGTCACAGTCGCATAGATCGGGATGCACATACCAGTGCCAGAGGATGCAAGGGCTTTGTGGAAAAAATGGAGAAGTAGTTTTCATCATTTAACGTCACTTCATATCCCAAGATGCTATAAGCCTCTGAATTTTGCTCAATTGTGTCAGCAGAGTTACATCAATTTTTAGATGCCAGTACTCAGGGCTATGGTCTGTGTTCGCATCTCCATTTAGTGAGTGCAGAGGGAGTGGTGTGTTTTTCCTCTCATCCTTGGGAAAGCAAGAGTGATTCCAAGTAAGAACATAACAATACCTTGTTTAGAACTTCCAGCAGCTGTTTTTTCTTGTTTAAGTTAGTTCTTTACTTAGGAAAGAACTTGAATACCCAGACTTACAAGAGTATTTCTGGTCTGAAGTGGTATTGGGTTACATAAAGAATGAAGCACATAGATTTAATACCTTTGTGGCAAACCCTATGCAAGATTCATGATAGCATTACACTTTCTCAGTGGAAATTTGTACAGGGTACTGAAAATCCAGATAATTGCACATCCACAGGTTTAACAGCTGATGCGTTACCTGACTCTAAGTGGTTTGTAGGGCCACACTTCTTATGGCAAATAGACATGTCTTTCAATAAATGGGATTATAACATATCTGTAGAAGATCCTGAGGTTAAAAAGAGTAATGTTATGTCACCTAAAAGCCACCAACCTATTCTAAAGCTAGCTCAATTTTATTACTTCTCAAATTGGTACATGCTAAGGAGACCTATTGCCTTATGTCTGAGATACAGGGAGTTACTGAGAACTGGATCTAAAGGTTACAACCCTATATTCTGACACCCCTATATTCCAACAAATCCATTAATTCTAACACAGGCTTTGTTAACACACCCCTTTGTTCGGACAACTAGATTGTGGATGAATATCAAGATTGTCAGAACATAGGGGTGTCGGAATATAGGGCAGTCACTGATCTAAAAGTAAGGTTTGTAATTTTGGAAAGATTGTTAGTGTTCAAAAGTTGGCAAGGAGTCATTTAGAGGTTATATGCACAATTCAAGCCCATGCATTACATGAAGAGTTAAAGGTTTTTAAAAACTGAAATCAAAAAGTTCTCACATTTGTAAGTCTAGCTCCCTCTGTTGATTTACCATTACTCGATGATCAGGGTATTATTCGAATAGGGGGGCGTTCAAGTGAGGAGATGAGTTATGGTGTTACAGTAGACACCCAATCATAAGATCAAAGGGTCATGTTGCTGAATTGATTGTGAGGTATATTCATGAGCTCCTTCAGAACCAAGGTCATAGAATTACAGCCAATGAAGTAATATCAAATGGATATCATGTTGTAGGATTCAGTTCTCAAGGGGTAAAGGTGACTTATGCTTGTGTAAAATGTAGAAAATTACCTGGTCATTTCAGTGAACAGAAAATGGCAGATTTACCCTCTGAGCATGTGAATCCTTCCCCACCATTTACATATTGTGGCGTGGGTTATTTTGGACCATGGTATGTAAGAATTGTTCCAAAGGGAGTAAAATGTTATGAGGTACTCTTTACTTGTTTAGCATCCAATGTGGTACACTTAGAGATTACAAATTCTATGACAACAGATTCCTTTCTTAATGTATTCAGAAGAGTTTTAGCTCTTTCCAGTCCAATACAGTTACTGCAAAGTGACCAAGGTACAACCTTCAATGGTGCTCAAAATGAGTTGAGAAAATCTCTTAAGGACATTGATAACGAAAAGATACATACATTTTGATCCAAACGAATGTGTGACTATGTTGCATAATATTGCAATGTTCCCCATGCTAGTCACATGGGCAATGGCAAGAAAAGGCAAATCAGAACAGTTCCAAGTATTCATAATTCTGTTTTCTGATTCTAAGGTTCAGATCAATGATGAAGCACTTTGCACATTAATGTATGAGGTTGCATCAATTATTAATAGTAGACCTCTAATAACTAATATGTTATATGATCCCAAATCACAAGAACCATTAACACCAAACCACTTATTGGTATCTTGCAAATGTATTCTGGGACAGGTGGAAAAAGGAATATGTGCAAAGTATTCAGCATAGGACAAGGATTGTAAAACTAAATGCAGTGTACAAGAAGAAGATGCAAGGATGATGACTCACCAAGGATACATTGGCCTTAAGCTAGGGTGGCCTCAGTCTATAAGGATAAAGATAGCCATCTTTGTAAAGTCAGACTGCAACAAGGTGATTCAACTTTTCTTGAGCGTCTGAATCATAAGTTGATAGTTTTGGGTGAGTCAAAGGCTTTATGAGGGGCCATACTGTCATGTGATATTGTTATTACTATGTTCTTTGTATTGCATTATTACTGTTTTTTTTTTGAAAACCCCAAAATTGTATGTGTGCGTGTGTAAAAGGAATGTTCATTTTGAGTGGCCATGTAGCAAAAGAATCATTAGTTTATTAATGGTACAGTCCAATAAAGTAGGTTGGCCTATTGTCAGGTATACCTAGTGTATGAATGGTACAACCCCACAAGGTACTGTAGATTGACCTATTATTATTATAAATGTTGGAATGCTTAGATGCTGTCCATGTATTGCTGTTCACAGGCATGCATACCTGCATGTTAAACTGGCACTGGTCAGATCCTTATTCTTTTTTTCTACTCCACAAGATGTACTAGCAATGTTATCTGTTGCATTCTGTGTGTTCTGTGTGAGTCCAAAGAGGTAATTAAATTTTTGTGTATTTCTTATTTACCTTCGTATTGTGTTTGATTTGTCCCTATATACTGCAATTTGCTGTGCAATTTTGATATATACTTAAACTATATTTTTGTTTTTGTTTGATAGTTTTCACAAAAATGGACTAGAAAAAGGAACTAAGAATATGTGTCCATCCCATCCAGTTAATTAGACTCTTTATTTTTTTCCAAGTTGCTGCCTGTGGTTTGGGCATACTGCAGGTCTTCTGGGATTGCTACAATCACATAGCAAACTTTCAAATCATTTTCTAAATCCATAAAACTATTAAGGTACTCCACAAAAATAAATCATCATACAAACATGAACATTTAAAACCCTTTTCATTATCACTGACAAGAATTCCTTTTCTGGTTGTAAAGATTTGCATAACATTCTGCAACTTACAACAAGCGGTACTGCCACAACCCAAGCTATCGATACAAGAACACATACCTCTTCATTTTCACTGTCTTTCAATGTTTTATCTGTAATCAACACAGCTCTCGAAACAAACCTGATGATGTAAAAAATAGATTTATTTTTTCCATAGAAAGTAAGAGATGTGTCTTCAGGTAACTTAAGTTCAGTCCTCCGAATTCTCTAAAAACCTTCAAGAGGAAATTATCCGAAGTGTTTCCAAAAAACCTTGCAACTATTCTCGCACTCTTGTCCTCACCTCCCTTTTCTCGTGAATAAAAAATGCTGTTCCAATGCCTTTGTATGGAATTCACACAGATGCAAGAGTACACAGCCTCCACTACATTGTAACCAATCACAAGGTTAGACACTTTTTGTTGGTTTTACGTCAATGTACTCAAGTGATGCAGAATTAAAGTTGTGGTGACAAAATTATAAAAAATAACTCCTGACTGCCAAATGAAATTTCTAATTGTTAGTTAACTAGATAAGGTTTTATGCCTCAATATATAAACATGCAGGTTTAATTTTATTTGGAGGAAATTATACATTTGCACAATGAGACAGACTTGAAAATGGATTCCAAGTCCTGAGCAACCCTCTTAAGTTTTTGTTCACATAGACTTAGATTAACCACAATGACAATAAATGTCTCACCTTTGTTAACAATTCACCAACATCATTTATTACAATAACAAAATTGTTGAACCGTATAAAGAACCCACCCATTCATGACAGTACTATGCATGATAAAATTTACATGCTACTTCAAATAAAGTTAATGCAAATCACACATATAGACCAGAGTATCGGAACACAGAATAACGAAAAGCAAGAAGTCCCTTTCCCTTCTCTCAGTCAGCATTTCCTTTTTCTTAGCATTGAGATGGCATTTCATTAAGCCTGGGCCAGGTCAGACAGAGAAATCGTATCCAAAAGTAGACAATGCAAAGCAATTATAAATTATTGCAATTCTATCTCCTCTTTGAGATCTTCAGAGTGGAGCAATCACCATCTATAGCAGCAGACATTTTTTTCTCTCTGTCTGTATGTTTTTCTTCTCAACATTTTCCATCCTAACAGCACTTATCTTTTACATATTGCAAATATCATGTACACATCACTGCAACTTATAACATACCTACAAGGACTAAATCAAGCTAAGTCTTTTTGCTTATATCTTGGTAAATCATATTGTCCATAATGCTTGTAAAATAAATTTTGCTTACAAGTTCCTTACAGTGAAATTTAACAAGAGAAACAGAAGAACAAAAAAATCAATAATCCTACCTTCCTGAATGCATGCCTTGATGAGTTATAGCATAAGAGTGGTCCATAATAACATTTCTGTACAATGAAAAATAAATATCCAATTTTCACTATGCAGTTTTCCATGCCATTAGTATTTTCTAAGCAGTATGATGATACACTAAGTTCAATTTGTTTTTGCTGGCATAAATGGACCAAATGCAAACCTTACATCAAGAAATTTGATAAGAAACAGTTCATATTCAGTTCAGTTCAATTGTTCAGAAACATTTCCTCAGAAGCCTTACCAGTACCAACTCATCTTTGGGTGGCACATGCCATTTTTTTCAGACATATAATATTACAACTTGAACATCCAACAATCATGCCTGAATTCAAAAACTTGGGCAGTCGAGACTCCTAATTTACTGTACTAATGAACTGATCCCACCAGACACACTAAATTGTCTATACTGCCTGTGAAAATGAATCACTCTACGCTTCACTGAAAGTATGTATCATCCATCATCCATTGCTGGTTCAGGCAATGAACTTTGTCATATTTATGGTGTACAAGCTTAAAAGACATATTTATCTCCCCAGACAGTTCAGTTCCAATTCTTACAAACTGCTTACTTCTGGCCCCTCCTACAGCTGTGTCCCACAGCTGTCTACAACCAATCCTTTTCTAGACACAACCATAGCTGATTGCTTCAGGACATACCCTTATGAGGGGCCCTAGTATGTAATTAAAACACTCTCAGTGCATGCTGTGCAATGTCAACTACTCTGCATTTTTTAAATTTGATGCCAATCAAAGAGCTATACCAATTGAAAAATTTTGGTGGACTCCTGGTGCAATCATAGTTTGGGTTGATGAAAGACTGCCTTCAAATAAGCAGTTTAAACTTACTTGCATGTTAGTCTCCTTCCCTCAGAGTCTATCATACCTTTACAAATGCTGGGAATAAAAACAAAAAGAACTGAAATTTATCACAATACTAATGTCTACTCAGTTTAGACTTTATTTTGATTTGTACATCACAAGATGCAATGTACCTTCATCAACCACTAACATTTTCCACAAACTTGAAAGGCTTTCTGAATAAAAAACTGAACTTTCTGTTGAATTACAAACAAAAACCTCGATCAGCCTTTCTGTACCTTTACCACATTTTCTTCATTAGATATCTGATATAAAAAAAGAATCAACACTTATGACAAACTGAACAATGCATAGCTTTTAAGTACATTTTAGTGAAAAAAGGTCTGCTTTGACTTGGCATTTAAAGCACATGATCCCCCAATGAAAGCTCTATGTTAAAATATCATGATACACCCCTCAAAGCTTCAAGTAACTCACTGACTATGCAAAAAGAAATCATAGAAATAATAATAATAATAGAAATAATAAAATTATGAGGAGAGTTGGAAACTCTCAATAACTGATGATAGAGATAACAGTTCAGTGAGCTATACTGACATCTATTAATCAAAAAAGTCTAATATGTTTAACTTTCAAAATGGTTTCTTTGTATATAGCAACATCACAAGTGTCCTTGAAATAAAGGTGAATAAACAAAGGAAAGCATGCATCATTATTTGGTATTAAATGAACTGTTAGATATCACAGATCTGCACACTGGGACCATGAATATTCATGATATAATTTTTAAGTAGCACTTAATGCATACAGTTTTCACATTTTGAAACTCTTAAGCAAGACAGAATGTATTTCTTAATCCTTATATATACCATTCAAGTTTAGTAACTTCAAGACTGTTTTATATCTGACTGTTATAAGCTGAAAGGAATGCATTTCCTATCATTGGAATAGCTTGTAAACTAGAAACAACCTTGTAAAATGGTGAATACTTGATGCATTTTGATACCTGCAGCAGCCTTTCTTCTAGATTTTAAGAACTGCTTGCATAAATTAACTTATGTTTTTGTCCCTTTCACAGAACAACACTTGACCCTGACCTGTATACAAAGGTCCTACCAAAAAATTTAATTCACAGTGCACCCTATCTACAACTACAAGAAATTGAATATATGTATTTGAGTTGAAGTCTGGAAAGTGAGTCACATTTTTCCAACTTCCATCCAACTTTTCTCCAACACTCAAAGATAAATCCATTGCCAGGATATAAAATGTTGAAATTTATTCACCTAAATTAAAACATTAGGCTGTGTAATAATTTGCAAGGTTTTTCTTGCACAACTCACTCTACCTGTTGGTATTGCTCTTTTTAAAGTTAAAAGGTCTACATGACTTTCAAAAATTAACTATTTTCTTGAAAGTTGTAATGACAGCAGTAAGACAGTGATCCCATTTTGCCACCTCATGCAGTGGCATACAGAAAAACAAAGTACAAATTTTGTCACAAACAGGATGTTTGATATGACAGGACTGCAGGCATAATTTTTAAGATAAATTCATTCATCTGTACATGAATGAGACTCATGACTCAACATTTTTGCACATAAAGGACATTTTGTGTGAAAGTCATCTACACATAACCTTACTTTGTATCATCTACGATTAAGTAGTCAGCTGTTGTTCTCAGCATGTAGATGCCACCAAATACTGCAGACATTCTATAAAATAGATATTAAAACGAAAATTTTAATTAAAAGGTATTGAATATGCAAGAGATGGGCTGTGTTGATCTGCAAATAAATCTTCAGTAAACAGTAGCAGATTAGAGCAGGGCACTTTGGTTTCTTAGAAATGATTACATGCTCATTTTGTTTGATATTGCTGGCTGCAAATGGAACATATATCACCACTTCAAAAAAATATGCTTTTTTAGCCCTCTTTTATGGTAAACAGCCACAAAAACAGCCCTTTTAAATCTTTCTGGTCTTATTCTGTAAATAAAACATTTCTTTAAAACTGACACTCTCCTTAAAATATTTACTTCCGTTTGTTCTACCAATTTATCACAGCAAATATTTTTTTCATGTAATCTCTTGAGGATACAATTGCACAAAAGTTGTTGCCTCACTAAACTTGTAGGTTTAATAGCCATACTGTTTGACATCAAAACTTTTATCAAGTTAACCACACAATTCCCTGGGGGTACACTTCCGGGCCTCTACTCTGAGGGGGACTTCTTTCACTATATTAAAGTACATATGACACTCTTTATTTGTCTTCGTGCTTAACTTACCTACAGAAACATTGAGGTAGTTCACCACTTCCATATAATGTCCACAGGAATGCTGTGTTGCCATAGCGACCCAATGACTTCAGAAAATACTGCATAGCTTGAAGAGCCTGTTAAAAATCATCAAAGAGAGAAGATGTGAGGTCTTTTCACATACTTTTAAGAAACCCCCATGACATATTTTTTGCAGGCCAAAGTTATGTTCACCACAAACTTGTGAAATATTACCTCATAGCACACGACATTTTTGTCAATGTTTATTAATACTATTTGTGGTTGAGGTACTTCTCACATAACACAGACAAACCACCATGACAGAGCAAATTCTATTTATTTTCAATTTGTTGCATGATAGTGGAAATGAGTTTTATCCACAAAACTTCAATTTTTGAGACATAATACCCAGGATAGCAACAGGAAACAATGTTTATATTTTATACACAACCTTGGGGAATGATTAACAAAGAAAAAAAAAAATCACTGCTAGCTATTAAAAATTCATCAGTGGCCTTCCAAGAATCCATGCAACAAACACTAAAGGGGACATTGCGCAATTCAACTATTGTATTTATCCCACCTTTTAAAATTCAAACCCCTGCACCGCAGACCACTAAAGCACGAAATGATACTGGTATTATTTTTATTTTCATATCATAGTTTGTTTATTTTTTTTTTTGAGAAATTTGTACATGCAGACAGCTGTTCTGAACTGAATTAACTGAAAAAAGGGCAATGTCTTCAAACTATTACACATTGGTGTTGTGTGATCTAACTATTTTGCATTACAGACAATATGAATGATTCTTTTGTGCTTGGTGAAAAGATGGTTTAAATGGATTTGTATGTATTTCTATACACCTATACACAGTAAGATACTGTACAAACAATGTGTAATGCAAAATGCATACGGACTGAGTATTTAAAACATTTTCACGGCATTCAGAAGGACCAAACATTTTGAAATTTGCCCCACACATTTGAAATGTGATCCTCCCATGTAAGTATGTGATGAATCGAAATCCCAACAAATTTAGTGGAACAAACCCTTTCAATACTAATGCTGTTTATATGTATGTTTAAGGAAGGGTTTAATCCTTGTTGAAAGTTGTTTTGTCTTTGTTTAGGGATACCTTTTTAATTGAAAACCAACTGTTCAACTTCAGAAGTTCCTCACTGACCATATCAAATGATATAGTTAATATCACTGAGTGAGCAGAAGAAACAAAATGAATCCTACAATATCAGACAAATTGCAAATGTCATTAATATTAGGGAAAAATAATTTGGGTCCTAAAAAGACCATTGTAGAGCTCCTAGAACAATGTCCTTGAGTGAGGTTTTCATATTATTAAATTGTAAAAAGTAGCTTTGGATTACAAGTTAAAAGTCGCATACAGTTTGCCAACATTGTCAAACAGAACAAGTAGCTGATGATTTACAGCATGTCAATGTGGTACTTGACAAGCTCAAGAGACAAGCCTCAAGGAGTGAGGTCTGCGGGGCTTAACTTTTCCTACCTATGTGTGCTCACAATGTATGTGGACATGGGTGGCATGAGCTGGGAAGCTGGTAGGCTCATTCCACAGAAATTTGGACTACTGTAAAGAAATTTTTGCAAGTGTGAGGGAAATGTCCCTTTCCTCTGCATGAAAATATAGGAAGAGTATAGGGAGAATTGTAGAAAATTCTTCTCCCTTCCTAGGAAATAAGTTTACTCCTTCCCTGGAAAATATACACTTTTTCTAGCCATAATTGTGGAAACCACTTCCATGTATTCAAAGACTGGCAATATTTTTGCCCAGCTGCTGCTTCATGATTATGAGAATATTTCATTACTAGTCTATTTCAACAAAGGTCAATATATTGGAATGTTACTCAACTTTTTATGAGTTTGTAAGTTCAAAAGAATAGAACAGTTCCACAAAAAATAAAACAGTTGCCAAGTATGCACTCAACATGAATCTAAATGCACTGAACTATTGTAAAAGCAGATAAAGCACAAAAAATCACTATTCCTTTGAATGTGACTGCCTTACTTTTAAAATTTACAAACTTATCATTCCTCATAGGAGGGGGTAGCAGCTATCTATGTCAAGTCAAAGTCAAAACAAAAGATGAGAAGATGATGTCATATTTACATGTTTCAGATCAACGTTATAAATGCAGCACTTTTAACTTACATTTCCAGAATCAAAAATTGCGGTCAAAGTAAAACTTCACTGGAATGTCAAAGTAAAACTTCACTGGAATAGTCAGAGAAAGTTGAAGTTCCTCATAAATACACCAAGAGTAAATATGTTTTTCTTTTTTCAAAACCTTACACTTTTTTTCTTTTTACTTACCTCTTCTGTAGGTGTATTTGCACTGACCATGGCAATGGAATGAATCACAAAATGTTGAAGAGTTGATGTCAGTTTTCTTTTCTGAAGAAATTCTGAAAATGGTTTGTCCTTATATCCTGCATGTAATAGATATAGCAAAATGTAACATAATTGAACACATCAGTCACAGATGTAGTTTGGTGATTTTTTTTATTGTCGGCCTTTTTACTGTTTTGTCCCTCTTTGTGTCTCCTATTGTCCTGTCTGTCCGTAGCTGTATTGAGTTTGGGATTTTGGATAAGATATTTAATAGAGTTTTCATTGTTCAATTTTATCTTGTTGTATTTTTGTGTTGTGTAGCATAAGTTAGTTCTAAAATGATAGTGGCAAAGAAACAATACAGGTAGAGGAAGCTATTATGTAGTAACGGAAACAAGCGCTTAATAAATGTTTAAGAAAAAATTACCCTTTCCCTTTATATTAAAAACATACAATTTAATTGTATAATTGCAAGGCTTTTGTTCTTATGTTAAGAATGAAAATAAACAACATATTATATTTTGCTCTTTACTTGGGTTTCTGTTTCTTCAGTTATTGTTTTCATATTTTGAGTGAATGAAGGTAGTGTGTACCACACCCAGTCTCTGGCATGGAAGAAGGGACTACTCACAGTGATATCCACACATTAAAGGTGATAGAAAGTGCAACTATGGTTATTCCTTCAGGAGACCAGGGACTCATACTATACTGGAATTCAAAATGGTTACATTGCAGTTATTGGACTTAGCCAATCCCCCTGTGAGCTGGGGGTTGTAGAATATGCCCATCGCATTTCCCACCTGTCATAAGTTTGAGATTTATGGCCCAGTTTCCATGGAATTGTTTCAAGTCAAGCCAGCCACAGGAACTTTTCCAGTTGTGGCTCTCTGGTTTGTTTTTCCTACTCCATTCCTTATGCTGAGCACTGAGCACAATGGCAGTAGGTTCCTTACTTAAAGTCTTCAGTCTGACCCGGCCAGGACCTCCCAACCTCCCAACTGCAAATCAGATGCTCTGTCCACTTGACCATGCAGTCAGTTGTGAGAGGTGGATAAAAGAAAGGACTTGCAAGCACAGTATTTTAACTGTATTTTAAACCAAACTTGGACTGTATTTACGACAGCATTTCAACTTTACCTTTTTATCAAGTTGACAATATAAAACATAATCTTATTGGTGTGTCATTAACTCTGGTGTAACGAACTAACTAACAATTGACTTGGCCAATGCAATTGGGCAGAACAAAATGAGAGATATTCCCACAGAATGTCCCTTCATACATGAAGCCTCATTGACAAGAGAGTTGCTTCGGACTGTTGAGATCCCTTAAAGGTAAAGAGCAGTCCCCCAAAACTTATTTTGAAGAAAAGGCTAAATAACACAATTGTGGCCTCATTTCTCTTCAAAGTATCTTTCATTACATTTTATGACTTTACTATTGCATATTCAAGGTAAACCAAGCAGTTACTTCTGGTAAATTTCACAGTTGAAGAGAAAAAATATTGTCACATGACTCCCAACAGCCAATCATGAAACTGGACAGTCTACCACACTTCTTCAATTTGGGATGACTGCTCCTGCCCTTTAAACAAAGGGATACAGAGTGAGGAGATAGGTTGAATTTCAAACAGCCTGCATAATCATTTTCAAGAGTACTATGGAGCACACAGTCAAGCACACTGCTGAAGATACAATGGATAACTGCCCAGCAGGCACAGTGTAATCAACCCTGCAAACAATTTTAAAACACAACTTTCCTATGGGAATACACATAGGCAAGTGTTATTGCTGTGCCCACACATAGTCGTACACCAAAATTTCAGCCCCAAATCTCCAGACATGAGGAAGGAGAAAACTTTTGTTGCAAAGTTGACACCATCTGCCTTATTTCATAACCTCATCCATTTTCTGCATACGTGTGCAAGCTAATAGACACATCCGTGGTGCTTACCTTCATAGTCATCAGCCCTGTCCTGGTAGTGGAGAACGAATTCAATTAGTTTCATAAGCATTCGTTTTTCCAGCATGGAAACATATCGACTACTGAATACATCAGAACGGGAACAAGGGACCTGCATAGTTACAAAACATCCATGGTTAGTTGGTACAATTTCATTTCATCAGATAGTTACGACTTTTAACTCCCTTATAGCAAGAGTAAAGATATTTTCATAATCTGTTTTTCTTTTTTTTATTTTTTTAATTCTTTTGCAATCATATGGACATGTACATGATCATATGAAAATGAGATAGAGGAGAGACCATACAACAAGAACATCAATGTTGCCATAGCTCAACTACAGTTTCTATGACATTTACTGCTTTGTAGTATAGCAGTACTAAGGTGCCAGAACCAAGCAAGGGTTGAAACTTCACATAACACCTTCAATGCTGTAGATGCCAATTGTAAAAGCAGGGGAAAATCAGAGTTGCCAACCTAGATGATTGTGGACACTATTGCAAATAATTCTGCTGACAATTATGAAGGGCTATATATACCCCGTTTTGTAAATCCCATCAGTAAATAATTCCTCTGGAAATATGATACAAAACCAAAGTCGGATAGAAAAGCATCATCATGCACATCATGTAATGATAACCCAACATCAGACTCGATACTTGTGAACTTTGGACACAAGATTTGGAAGCTGACATCTCACCCAGTTCACTGTTTGACCTCTCTATTATCCTCAAATGATTTTTGACCTATTTCCAAAAGGGCAAGTTAGATGATGTATCATCACCTTAACAGAAGCCATATTTGATTAAAATAAACACAGACACAGTTTCTTAGAGTAAGGCCTAAGCCCAATTTCACTGTTTGACCTCACCTCACTTAAAGTTGGTCAGTGATCGGTAGATGATGGCTCATCGAAGTTGTACTCTTGAAGAGTAGGTAAAAGGTCATACGGGTAATGCAGAGGTAAAACAGACAGAGACAGACAGACAAACAGAGAGAGACAGACAAACAGACAGACAGACAAACAGACAGACAGATGCATTGCCATAACAATAGCTCAATTAGTTGGGCTAAAATTCCAGCAAGTGTGAAAATTCCTCAACCACAGGATATCAATTTGTCATGTTCTAATGAAGTTGATCATTGTATCATAAGATTTGATGAAAAACCAATCACAACAGTATGCCTCCTAACACATCTTCAAACAAAATTGCCAGAAGTTTGCAAAGATTTGTCAGGGTTGTAGCCTTGACAAAACTCAACAAATGCATTTCTGATTTAAAACCCTGCCTTTACAGAATGCCAAAATCACTTAGCTTGCTTTTAAAGATCTGCAATTACTTCCATTCCACAAACTGTACTGTACTTCAATAAACTTGTCATCTCAGATGTCAACAATGTTACTTACATGCTCTAATTTATCATCCAAGACTGTTAGTAACCTTGAAACTGCCTTGAATTCAGCATATCTACTGATTCTTGACTGAACTAAAAGGTCAACCATAGCACCACGGCAGAACATTAACTGAAAAGAGAAAGTTAAATTGAATATTGCTGGCTACCAAACAAACATTTGAGATTACAGTACTGTGAACCATATTCAAATTTGCATCTACAAACATCATTAACCTCACTTCATGAGTTTTTGAACTTTTTGTAATACATCCATCGACCTATCGTAAATTGTAAGTTATGATATTGTGGTATCTTTTGCAAACATTTACTCAAATGGGGTAATAAAATGTTTATGCACATTAACCTGTTAAGGTATAATAACACTTTAAGAAATATGGTTCAAATCAGATACCTATTGTTTTATCCTCAGTATGGATAATTACTCTAGAATTCTGCAAGTCTGACTACCATTTTATTTATGACACCTGGTCATCTTTGACAAACTGTGCTCTTTACAGTCTTTCACCCACTTGTTGGACACTCATGGCATCATGCAACGATGAACAATAAATACACATTATGTAAACATAAAGATAATAAAGATTACATGTTTGTAGGAAGTTAGCTAAAATTATTTAATATAATTGGAGTAATGGAGAGTAAGATAAGACTAAGTATCCACAACCATAAAAATTGTTTTAATGACTCAATACACCCACATTTCAATTAAAATTTACTTTGATACTGATGCTCAGTAGAATAAGTGCACATTGTGTCATTATAGACTGTTCAAACTGAAGGGCTGTTTTAGTTTCAGCTCAGTACTTTCCTTATATAGCCTACATCTAAACATTCCACAGCTAGTATCCATCTAACTAAAGTTACCTTCCTCATGCCTTTAAAATGACCAATTGCTTTGAACTGGACAGGTTAGATTAACCATTCTAATTAGGAAAATATCATGTTTACAAATTCCCAATATGGTATACAAAGGTACTAATCAGTCTCAACAATATAACACACCAATTGCTTTGCCTTCTTAAAATGTTAGCATAGGCCATTGGAAAGTTACAGAAGTTGCATCATTTGAATATTTAGAATTTTGGGTGAACAAATCTTTCCCTAGGCAACAACTTTTGAATTTCTATACACAATGTATGCAAAAATTTTGGTTTTAAAATATAAGATTTTCCTGTAAAACAAAGGCAATATTTTCATTCAATGTTACATTAAAACCAATTCTGTATGATTACCCACAGTGTTTACTTACTGTGTAACATAAACCATCTGAGGTTATATGTGCAATCTTAGATAAAAACAAAAAAGACTTTCACTGTCTAATTTTACACCTAGCACTGACAAATTTCATAATATAATAAAAAAGGATCACTAGAATGCAAAGAGTATGTTTCACTTTTTCAACAAATTTCTCCATATCTGTATCAAGTCTTACCATCAAGGAAGAACTACCAGGCACTCTTTGGCACCCTGCTAAAGAGCCCCCATCACATCCAAAATGTTCACAGGCACCACTTTTTTACCACAACTACAGTAGCACCTGTCCTTAATCATTCTTGATTATAACCTGTATGCATATATATACATAACTGAAAAACTGCCACTGCCTCCTGGTGAAAATGAAGTTCCTGCTAGGTATATCAAATGCTAGGGACCCAGGAGATACCTTTTGGTCTGGGGATGCTTCTTGTTCAAATGAACAGCTTAATTTCATTCATGCTTACCTTTGGGGCTAAGTCTATATTAAATCTCCTCCACTGGTCAGATAGTTCCTTCCATGTCCATTCCTTCCTCCTAACAGCCTCAGCTGCTCCATTTCGATCTGATATTTGTCCTTCATCTTCTTGGACTTGCTGCAAGTCACCTTCCCTTGCAGGTAATGTAGCTTCTTCATCCACTGCTGTGTCCTCTGTACCATCATTGTTTCCTTCAGGTAGGGCATCATGTGACCCTTGACCATCAGCACCAGAGTCTCCCTGCTGAGGTTCTTTACTGGCACCAGTCTCCTGCTGATCATAGTGTTGAGATGTTGCACTGAACACCTCCACACTGTCGGAAACAGGGGTAGGGGGTTGTGACTCAGCACCTGTGGGGTGCTCTAGGTCACCACCTGAATCTTCATGAGCATCTGTTTCTTGCTGGGAGGCAACTTGTGCTGCTGATGAGTCATCCTCTGTTCTGGTTTCAGAACCCAGTGATGCAATGTTATCTGACTGTACTACATTAGCCTCTGTTTCACCAATGGAAGTCTCTGGAACCTCTCTTTGAAAGCAAATGAGAGAATCAAATGATTTTAGGGGGATTCATAACATTTGTTCATATTATTTGTAATGTGTTTAAGCAATAGGAAAACATAAAGACATGAAAGTTCACAAGTAGCATATACAATACTTTTTGCAGAAAGTTCATTCAAGTTTGTATCTCTTGAAAGAATCATCTTTTACCACAATTTCAAATTCCACCTCAGCCAACATCATGTGACTTTTAACTTCACCAAAACTGAATGTTCCAAAAAAAAAATTAAAAAAGGTGGGGGTTTCTTTGAGGAGAATCAGACCTAGGCCATTTCGGTGAGAACTCTAAGAACTCATTAAACTCATGATACTTTATATTGTTACAGCATCCTTTATATGTGTTCATAGTAACATTAGCCAACACTAACACTTGTGATAAAGTAAATGTTTCCATGATGTTATATTTGGAATGACCCAAAAATTTTCATGATCTGTGACCTTTAACAGATCTATAAAGGTTCTCTTCCTTTTCAAGTAACAAATTAAAACATCAAACAAGAAAACTACTGCATCAATCATTCCGGTCTTGAAATATCTTCGAGGTTTTCCACATAATACCTCATTACCTTAAATATCCTGATCTCCACTAAAAAATATAGGATTCTTCCTCGCAAAATGAGATTTCTATGCAAAGAGCATGGAAAGTGTCCATCATTGCTATTTTGAGATCCTGTGTTTTTAAGCACTCCAAACCTCATACATCATTCACCAAACCAGGCTGCATTATGTCCATTTCAAGGACTAAAAAAGATGGAAGCCAACCAACAGTAGATTGACACTTTAAGAACATAAATATGTCACAGAAGTTGTTAGTAATGGCAAAGTAACCTTTACTACACCAATCATTGTGGGTAACTTAACATTTAAAAGCAGTTGGGATGGTTCATAACAACTGCTGAAAGTGTACACTACTATACTTTAATACCTCACCCTGTTTAATAGTGGAACAAGAAATGCCACCAAAAGGGTTCCCTTCCTTGTCACAACTGTATACGCAGGTTCTATTCAATAAAGCTTACACAGATCAGCCGATCAAATCTAAAAAGACTGGGGAAATGTATTACCTCACGTGACGACATGCACACAAGTTAAACACTCTTGATGTCTCTTTGGGGACAGCTAGTAGATGTAATCCATCTTCAATTGGGGGTTGAGATGATGTGTCATTGGATGGCATGGCATCCTGGGAAGCGTTATCTCCCTGCTAAAAAATATGAAGGTACATGGTAAATAATATTTAAGGTATTCATGTATCATGTATTATTCTGTAAGAGGTAAGTACTGTTAAAGATCAGTGAATACCATGTCAGTTTAGTGGCAGAGCATCCATTTGGTCAGGCAGAGACCCTGAAAGACCTAAATTGACTGCCAGTGCTCGTTTTAGTTTCTAGGTCACCAAAGGCCATTCTCTTCTCGTCCCCTCCAACTAAAGCCCCTAGCATAGCCACAGTCAAGGGCACAAAGGAGGGTTTTTGAATGGTGTTAACATCATGCAGAGTATACAGCTATGTAGTATACTATGAAAAGTTTGGGTGGGTCATCTGAAAGAGGGGCATCTAATCTACGTGATAATGTCCTTGTGTGGCATTGTTACTGTCTGCAGTTATCTGGAAATACAGCATAACTGGAAATACAGCCATAGATGAAAAGAACCACTCACACTCCAAGAGGGAGCATGCTGCTATAGCACATCTGCCCCACAACTTTAATGCAATGTGTTTCACATGGGCACTCTTCTAGATAAGTCACTTGTGTTTCCTAGAGTTAATCTTTTCACAATTTGTTGAAGATCTCACACATTCATGTCAAACATACAGTCTAATTCCTTACCTCATTGCACTCATTGAGATTGAGATAAAAACAAATGAATTGAATGACATTTTTGCTGGAAAACAGCACACCATTTGACACAAATTGGCAAAACTTCTGCACCAATGAAGGTAGCATCTGCCACATCATACAACTTAGTACATAGAAAATAATGCAAAGCACAGTGATGATGCTACAGAGGGAGGCACAAGGAGAATTTACCCTTCTCATTTTTTCACCCTCCCCTCCCAAACTTCAGTAGGACAGTAAGGAATTTGGTCAACCCAAAAATACATAACATTTCTCTCATGAGACATAATTTTTTAACCAAGAGATATGCTAAACCCTCAAAGTTTCTGTGGGCTTTGCGCCCTGGGTCCCCATCACAGCTTAGCCCCTGGACACCATCCCCTGGGACATGCAATTAAGTTTTGCCTGCCAACATTTTCCTTTGCCATTAATTTGTCCCCCCCCCCCCAACATTGAAATTCTGGAGCCACCAGTGCCAATATACTTGGAGCTGCACAAAATTAGTTCCCTACATGGTCTGTGACACCTTATCTATCTGGAATACCTCACGGCTGTCAATCCAATCAAGAATTCCTTGCAGATGAAATGATGCCCATTCGCCGCTGTAGTAGTTGTTCCTGTTTTAAGAAAATAACACAAAAAAAATTACAATTGCATACAATAAATACTAGCTATTAAAATTACACAGAGAGGCTAAATATTGCACAAGAGTAATTGTATCCTTAATTGTATCAATAAAGGGGATAAATACCTGTCAAAATGTAACACTCTTCGTCCAACCCTGGCAAGAGCTGCTGCAAGAATGCTTTCTTGAAGACCTATTGAGAGAGAAATTTGAATGCAGTCTAATGACAAAGTTTACTACCTTTGTTCATGACAAACAACTGGATTTTGCAGCCACTAAAACCTGTTTTAACCATGGTGAAAATTTAAATACACTCTTTTGCATATTTTTTTGGGGTCCCTTGTCAAATTTACGTCCTGGGTAAGACGTAAAACTGCATCTAGGTGGGCTGAGGAGGCCATGTCTGGCGAGAAGTTTGTCCACGACTCTCACCTATAAAATGCTCACATAAGACTGTTATTATTACTCACATGACTGGCAGGTAGTCAGCACCACAAAACCAAGCAAGTCCCTCAATGGTTTTCCCCTTGTGGGATGTGGATGTAGAGTATGCTCACGGTATGCCCTGCCTGTCGTAACAGGTGACTAAACGGGAGGACTTGGACAGTATTTGAACAGTATGACACTATATAACACATTCGTGTTGGTGTGTTGTTAAATCTTATAATAACCCTTCCAATTTTTTTCTTTAAAAAAAATGTAAGAAAAATTTGGTGTCTAGCACTCTCTAGATGTACAGGGCGACATGGTAGCTGTTCCTCTCTCATCTTGCCCTTCTTCAAGCTCAAACTTGTCCTGACACCGTAGAGCGTTAGCTACTAGGTGTACAAGATGTGTAAGTACTGAGGAACATGTGAACTACAAAAACTCAACTGGCAAGTTGCATTGAGAGAGGAAGAGATATCACATTGCCCTCTAGTTAAGAGGGTGCTATCCCGGTGCCATATGACTGATGCCAGACAGTGCTTGCAAGCAAGCTGGAGAATTAAACAAGAGCCCAATGGGCACTGTGGTTTCTTGCTGGATATTATAAGAAGTGTACAGCCAGTCTCCAAAATAGAGCTAAGCAAAAGCTCATACTCAATGTTTGTAACATCATCACAAGGGGTATTTTAGTACTAATATTACATGAAATCAAAGATTAAATTTCTGTGGCCTTACTTACATTCAACTTTTATAATGCTTGGTGATCCTTCAAAAACACTACCTCATGTATTTACGCTTGTAATCAAACTTGATATTGTCACCAATAAACAATACACAATGTGGTCAGGGAGAGAAAAACACCCCTTGTATTTCTCTCACAAGTTATTTTTACCTGCTCTCAAATAAAACTTGCTATTACTTTAAAACAATCTACCATTTGTCCTGTTTGCTATCTCTACATAGAAAACAGGGTTTATTCAGCAGTTAAGCAGAAAGCTAGTGATTAATGAAGTGTGATAATAGAATGAGGATTAGGTTACCCCCACAGAGTACAGCAGTATTAAAGAGACATACTATATAATCCATGCATTGTTTCCACTGGCAGAGAGACCAGTTTAATGCAGAGTGACCTGTGCTCAGTGAAATCTACAGATTTCAGTTATTGCCCTCTTAAAACTTTGAATGATCCAAAATATGTGTACAACCCAAAGGAACCATTACTGAACAAACGTAAAGGCCAAATTTCTAAGGTGTTTGGGTGCGTAAGCATGCAAAACAAGGTGAGATAAACCAGAATGCAAAAATGCATTGAGGTTTCGATGATACATAAATGTACCATTAAAAATTTGACATCATGCACCATTAACTTCTCACTCAAACGTTTTTCAAGCATGTTCAAAAAATAAGTTAGTTATTCCAGATGCCCTTTTGACGCCCACAAAAGCCATATATAGATAGATAGACAGACATCTTGAGATATTGCATTAACAAGATTTTTAGATTTTGACCCCTGGTGACCCCAGATGACCCTTGACCTCCATGAAAAACATTAGACACCATCTCCTGACCATAACCCATCAACACCTTAAATTTAAAATCTATCCAAGTTTCCTATCTTGCAGGGTACCAAAGGGGGGGGGGGAGGATAGCTTTCAAGCAAGAAATATTTCTTGGGGAGGGGTACAGACCAAAACAACCTTCAGGGGAGAGGGGAAACAGAAATATACGAGATAAATTACAGGCCAAAAGCAGCTTTTTAATTTTCTGAAACCAAAATGCTACGGAAAGCTCCAAAAGTTAGATTAATAAAGTTTAATTTATTCATTACCCCCTATGTAGAACTCGTCACTGTTCCTATTTCTCAGAATATTTAATAAGTGCAACGGCTAACCGTTGACCTCACAATGATAAAACATTGAACTTCACACTATTGCAATGTATGTTGAGGGTTCATCATGCAAATAGATTTCTTCATTTATAGGAAACTTTTCTTATGCAAAAAACAGTTTCAATTTCGTGAAATTTTTACATAAATTGTCATGTTCGCTACCACATATGCCAATGTATAATTTTATCTGTAACTAAATTGTTGTTTGAGTCATCACTCAATGTTTATTTATGCAAAAAAAAAGAGAGAATTTTGTGGTTAACCGTTGGGTACATTGTGAAATATGTTACCCCCACCCCTAACACGAAAAAAAAGATGGGAAAAATTTCTTTGTTTTTTTCCCTCATAACAGTACATTAAATTTTTAAAGTAAATTAAATCTCTCACAAGCCAGAGTATTATGCCCCCTCCCCCTCCCTGACATGAGCTACTTGAGGCAGACAAATTTTTTCCAGCGCCTAGCACTTATTTGACACGCCAGTATACTGGTCAGACAAATTTAACATTACAGTACAGTACTTCTTTCCTGCCAGGTACAGTAGCATTCCATGTAAAGCCCATGCTGAATGTACGCCAAGGTTTTCATGATCATACGCCAGGATTTTCTGTGCACTTACAATTCTACATAGCAATATGCAGGCCTGCACTCATATGTACAGCATACATGTACACGATCATCCTACATTGGCAATGCATAAGTATAAGGTACACTGACAGTAGAGTAGCAATGCGTATTCCATAGCCCAGTCACCATTTGCAACTGAAAACAGCCTCGGACAAGTGAAGATGCCTTCCTCTGTAGCCTGACAGGTGACTAGAGAAATGTCACCAATTACCACAGGTGTAGGACCATACTATCAGACTTTTACTGTAACCAAAAGTTTCTGCACCAAGTCCAGACCCTGTCAGACCAAGACTCCCAGAGCATGAATGAAATTGAACATCACTTTTCTAATCAAGAAAATTATTCATACATGTGAGGTTTATAGGAGCCCCCACAAGCGGTCACCCGCTATTCAAATTACTCTGTCTCTGACACACAATAAAAGTGCAGGCACTGCAGTGCCATACATTTGGTCAGCCTACTTCCATGTCTCTACATTTTGTAATCGAATATCCCAGTAAGTTCGCCATTGATTCAAAATCCTACCCGTATGCTGTAAAAATCTGTGAACCCTCCCAAAAATTCTTGGGAAAGTGGAAGCTCCAAAGTTTGTGATTTAGCCAATTGGCCAGCATGAAATGGTCTATGGGAATTTAGTCATCATACATAGCAATACACCTCGCATGTTCAAGCCATTGGATTTCAAAATCACAGGAACCCATTTGTGGGTTTCATAATTTTTCACCATGGTAATCCATGGAAACCCACTTTTGGGTTCTGCTACAAGTAACTGATTGGTGGTAACCAGTTTTGGGGTTCCATGATTAAATCATCACGGGACCACCACGCAATGGGGAACAATCGCAAAATCTGACGGCCTGATGTTGCCCAGTCAGTGCAACTTTCTAATTGACTTTGTGTGCTGGAGTCTGTTTCTGAATTTCTCTGACTGAGCAAATGGAAAAATGCACGAAACTGTGTCACGACAAAAATGTGTGGTTCCAGGGTTGCAATGTATTGATAAATCCTAGAGTTGAGTCATTGTCGATTCATCATACAATAATTGTCACAACAATGAAGATTTGGGCACTGGTCAATGGTTTTATTTCCTCATTGAGTTTGAGTTGGTGAAACAGCTCTGCGCTGCTCGTAGACGAATATTTCTCATTCAATCTTTTCTGACTGTCACAAGAGAGGAATACTGGGACCATCCCAATTCCAGTAACTTAGGGACAGAATACGTGGTGTTTCTTTGCCGGAGCTACAAACCCTAGTGCAGGGTCACCAAAATTTGGCCCCAAACGGGATCACGAGAAAGACAAAGATCATGAGAAAAACAAAAGTAGGCGATTGTACAGAAGGGCCCCTTGAAATGAGAATTTTGTGAGGCAAAAGTCTACCAATATGTTTTGTCATGATTTGTATATTGCAAAACCATTTTTATCAAGCGAAAAACACTGAAGCCATGCCGGCTAGTCAAACTGCTGGCGGATTACCCAAAACATTTTTCAACTAGCCTGGCCGGCAGAGTGAAAAAAAAAAAAAGTTAAGGGAAACTCCTGCTTTTGTATACATGTACATAATGCATGTATACACCATTCATTGGCACTTTTATCATACAACAGGAATTAACCGGCTGGCCGGGAGTACAGCTTTCCCCCCCGCTACGCCTAGAAGGAGTCTGTGCTCACGCAGAGGATCTTTGTGCTGGAGTGCACCAAAAGCACACTGGCTGTCCTTTATCTTGAAAAATAAAAGGGCAACCTGCTCCTCATTTCAAAGCACTTAAAACGAAAATTTGGAAATTCCTATTCCTTTGTACAAGCTTCTGACAATCCTCAACAAAAGTACATGGGACAAACCCTGCTCCCCGATTCATTGTTAACAGTTAAGTTTCATGACCCCTTGGGCTGCCACAACATTGTATGGAGGAATGGGGATGGTGAGATCTGCTCATTGCTTGTTTTGCTTATTATGTCCGGTCACTTTTGTTGTGGATTGTAGGCCTAGGCCTAACTTAGTCTGCTTGAGACATGACACAATAAATGCAGTATGGTATACAGTACCGCTCCGTCCGTTTTGACAGACGAGTTTGCGACGGACCAGTGCGACATTTAACCGTCCACAGGCAACGATTTCTCGACGAGTTTGAGAACAATGGCAAAGTGGAACAGTCCAACCTGTCCTCCAAAAATCAATACTGCGACGGGAAACCGTCCTATAATCCCCCTATTGTTTGCTGCGACGGCTGCGACGGGAAACCGTCCTATAATCCCTCTTTTGTTAACTGACTCAGGGGAAGTCCATGTATAAGAACTGAGAGGTTTATCTCTCATATACATTTGCACATTTTCAGCGCTGCGAACCTCTCATACGTTTACACATTTTCAGCGCCGCATCGTTACGAACTGGACACAGGTACTGTAGTACCTGTAACAGACCTATCAAACGTTTAACTCCTGTTCGATTGTGCGGCGTTACCCCGGGTGTTCATGATTTCCACGCTATCAAAAACCGTACAAAAATTTGACCACAAAATTGTAATGGAAATTCAAAAAAATATTCGCACGTCTTCAGTCAGTTTTCACCGAAATCATTGAAAAACCCACTTAAAAATATAACGGTCGTTTCATATTTCTTAAAGGGAAAAATACCGTAGGCCCTAGTTCATTGCGTGGCAGCACGCCGATATCCCACTACTGAACCAGGTAGTTGCACCTCCCCCTGCCCTGACTGAAAACAAACACGGCCTCTATGAACCTCCTGCGCGGACCAGCTCGCTTTTCAGGGGGGAGGGAGGGGTCGGATAACATCACGGAAACGTCTGCATTGCCAATTAACATCAGCAAAAAACGGAGGATCGACCGCTGACTTGCCCAGCATTTGCTCACGGGTTTATTGGAAGAATGATCAAGTTTTAACAACAAAACTTTTTGCGTGATGCTCTGTTTATATCTCTGTCCGTTTCTAAATTGCTGGCGAATGCGACTTTTATATGCCTAAGAAATTAAATATAAAAACACCATCATGAGATCCAACTGAAAAATATTCACACCTGGCATAAAATTATGAGATCTAAAAAAAATCTGTTTAAAAACATGAATGATAATCTCGGGCCTTTCTTAGAATACTGCAAAGTGTACCGACTGGGTAATGTCAGACAGTGTACCGCCTACTTTTCCTAACCTAATGTCATCCCTTCCGCAAAATAAAATCAAAGAGCAACGAAGCAGAGGAGTCATGAAATACAAAAAAATAGTTTGTTTGTGTTTGAAATGTACGTTGAACATATTCCCCCGTAGTTTTTACCCTTTTTGGGAATAATAGGACTACAGCGGTACAGGCTAATGAATATCAGGTAACCTACTGCCGCTAATACGTTCACAACCGGCATAAAATTATGTAGGCCCAGTCGTAAAAAATCGTGATGATGATGATTTCAGGCCTTTCATAAAATATTGCAAAGTTCACTGACTGGGCAATGTCAGACAGTTTACCGCCTACTTTTCCTAAACGGTCAAATAAGGGTACAAAAGGATGGCGCCGATTTATACTCGGGTGTAACTGCTATTTCCTAAGCCCTCGTGGGTTCACAGAAGTACCGGTAGTACAGTTACAGTAGTCCATAAAACAACGAGGAACCCCGAACGGATGAAGAAATGGGTACTTTAAAGTGTTGGCAGCTCCGGGATTTACAGTAATATCTTCCCACATTCCTATATTCCGACATTCCAAGTTCCGACATCCTTATAGTATTGCGACACCCCTTAACTCCGACCAATTAATTACATTCCAAGTTCCAATAGTCCTGATTAGCCTAGGCCATATAGTACGCCTAAATAGGAAGTCCTAATTAGTTTTGTCTCTCGTAAACTCCGAATCGGCAGGTACATATTTCTTCAGAGAATTCTGCCCAAATTTAAAAATGATCATAAGAGGGTAGACGGTTTCAAATACTGTTGAAGTTCAAGTTCGGTTTTTAAAATAGTCCTATAGGCCCCACTGTAGTTTAAATACGGTGCACGGTCCTTTCCATAAGTCACCTCTTTCGACAGGCGGGTATACAGGGGCAAACAACTCACAGTCCACAGGAGGGGGGGGGAGGGATATCTGTGAATATAGGGCAGACAATTGGTGGGGTTGGCCTATTTTCTGTCCACTAAAAAAATAAAGAAACTTACCGCTATCGTTATGTGCCTTGAGTTCAAAGAATTAAAATACTAGTTAATCCGAATAAAATCCACAGTTACAGAAAGACCAGCAAGAGAGATTTACGCGGTATTGAGTTTACGAATCCACCATCCCTGATAAAAATTTGGATACTTTCCTTGGCCCGTCGCACCCTTGCGTACTTTTAAATAATAGCCTGGTGCATACTTTATTAGGTCCCATACGACACCGTGGCTCTTTGACCCACACATTCTCCAGTTCCCTAAGCTATGATTTCCCTTGCTTAAACTTGATCAGTTGCATGTTTCTAAAATCGCTGGCTAATTTGATGCAAAACATGCATTTGCTTTCTTTTCAACGGTCTGGTTGGCCAATGAATACCAACAGGCCAGATTGACTGAACAGATGTTACGCAAGCTTCTGCTTTAATCTGAAGATGGGTTAGTCCCAACGAAAGCCCCTACGACCAAGATCTGAAGTGCAGTACAGTGAGCTAGCTAGCAGTCGCCGTTGATCACAGAACTAGCGGCATTTCTGTAGCGCGCGTGGCCTGTCAAAGGAATACATGTCTGAACATGTTTTGGACTGTCGTTCTCGCACAGCCTTACCTTTCACCTTCACAGTTCACCTTTGCCCCCTCCAATGACCGTGGCACAAAATGTCATGTGCTAGGTCGTGGCAACATGTTCAGCAAATCAGGGGTCTCGGTTTGGGGACTTTCCGGTGACTTCATCACTCTGTTTCTTCCCGATTGGTTGCAGCTCGACCGTAAGCGTTACGACACGTGCACAAATCCACGAGATCAGACAGTCAGACGAGAAAGTTTGATTCATTGCGGTGCGGTGTATACTGTAACCAATGCATGTTGACGTTTAACTGTTATACATTTTTGTGTGCTAGATTAACGAAGTTATGGGGCTATATTTTCATTGAGAATACGATGACTAAAAATTGCAGCAAAGTCCCATTTGGAATTCGTAGCTTTTAGCAGTTATGTGCAGAGACATAGGCCGTGTTAAATGACTTGATTTCAACTGTTGACTTTTGATATTTTTTATTCATTGTAAACTGTGTTTTTCTGGACCAAATTTTGTAATCCATTGTGGATTTAAAGTCTTCTTGCCGAGTCGGCCTTGTCGGGCGCAAGAACGAGGGGAATGTTTGATTGATTGTGGGATTCCGTGGGAAAATCGGGGGTGTAGTTCTGGTCTCTTGATGGGGGATGGATTGGGGGATGGAGTAGGGGGTGGGTAGGGTGGGGGTGTTGGGGGTGGTGGTAGTTAGACAGAGTTTTATGGCCCAGTTTCCAGCCTATTTATTCAGGTCGAGTCGGCCACGGCTTTTTTTTTTTTTTCAGTTGTGGCTCACTGGCTTGTTTTCCCTACTCCATTGCTTATGTGGAGCATCATGCACAATGTCAGTAAGGTCCATTTGAAGAGTCTTTGGTATGTCTCTACATGGGAATCTATTCATCAAACCCAAGCCTTCCGCGTGAGAGGCGAATGCTTTACCGTTAGACCAAAGACGCGGTCTGGAGGGTGGGGGGGGGAGGTTGATATGTTTACGAGCCAGGACTCGCCGACCCCGACCTCCCGACTGCATGTTGAATAATCTAAGCTAACCACATGACCATGCATGATCAAGTTGGAGTGATTAAGGACAATATATTTACGAAAAATCATCTGTTAAAAACTATCTGGGAGATCAAATTTAATATGGAATTGACTACGTAGTTATTCATGAATAAAATCCACCTAACGACCACGGCCGGCTTTAAAGATCGCACCGCGCTGCAGCTTAGATGAGGGTGTGTTTGATCTATTTGCAGTGGGGAAATTTAGGTCTTGAGTGGTCTACAAGGCCGGGGTGGGAAATACATAACGTTTTGTAGGGAGTGTCAAATATGTGCTCTCTTTTGAAGTATGCTCTCACTCGCGCAGCCAGTAGAAGGGCAGGAATAACAGTTTACATCCGCCAAGGGGGGGGGGGGCAAAAGGGAGGGAGGGTTCCGGCGAGAGAAGGTTTGTGAGACCGGAAATTACAATAAGAAAGGCCCGCATGACCAACTATGAGAAAAGGATTGAAATCTGGAAGGGTTCACGGGCCGAAAAAGTGTGAAAAGGTTTGCAAGACTGAAACTGAGAAAAGGCGTGATAGACCGAAAATGTGTAAAGTTCGGCAGGTATTTACTTTCGGTCGCACAACCCTTCCCCATTTTCTGGGAACAATTCAGTTTTGGTCAGGCTAAGGTTGATGCCCTAGAAAATACAGGTCACGCTCTGGTCAGGTCACGGCGCCGTGCCTCTGTGACTGTGATTCCAGACAGATTCTAGACAGTCATTGCGTCGTCGAGTCTACGCGGTCAACATCAAAGGGTGTGGCGAATACGAAGCAATGAAAATATGGTCACTAACCCAGGTGAACGAAATGTTTACGAATAAGGTTGCGCGATTAAACGTTCTTGAACCGTGGGAAATGGGGCTGCTTTTTGTTTTGAAACCATGGAATTGAGCGATACTAAAACTTGTGCAGTGCTATTAAACTAGCAGTTTGTGAGAGTTGCTTATGTCGAGTTTTCCTAACACGGTACGCAATTAAAATTCGTTTGGATTATAACATACGCCGATATTGATTGGGCTTAACTGATTCAATGAATTTAATTTGGATTTATACATATTTATACATATCTGCTTGTGTGGGAATATAATCTTTGCAAAAGGTAAGACTAAGAGAATCATATCTCTTGTTTAGGAATTTGGAAAGAACTATAGCTCTTGAACAAGGCGGTGCATTACAGGATCGAGAGAAAAAACTGTCCCTGCAACTTAAAATCGGCCTACGAACAATTTCAATTCAGTACCACCTACATCGTGTAATCTTTAAGCTCTGTGTACTTTTCTACCGTGGCTGAGGA
Source organism: Holothuria scabra (assembly GCA_037179385.1). Taxonomy (NCBI): domain Eukaryota; kingdom Metazoa; phylum Echinodermata; class Holothuroidea; order Aspidochirotida; family Holothuriidae; genus Holothuria; species Holothuria scabra. The sequence continues at coordinate 16,664,272 of CM074192.1, read as the reverse complement.
ATTTCAAAGCTGTACTGAAGGTACACAAAGGGGAGTTTGACCCCGCCTTCCTCAAATGTTGACTCCCCGCCCCAACTTCAGTTAGGAGTTGGGACAGCCGAAAAAATACAACCCTATAGAGAGAACTTTTCATCCATTCATTTGCTAAAACCTAAGGACTCTCGGGGGTTTTGCCTCCCTGGACCCCCACCCTCTTTGAGCTCGGTTTTGCGCAGCGTCGGAGAAATAATGCCCCTCCCCCCTTATTTCCTTGCCCTAAATTTTACTACCCTTAGTTTTACTCCCCTAATATTGACATTCTGAAGGTCCAGCTACTTTCTACTTAAAAGGTAAAGCTGGAGGTAAATTCACATTGCTATTTTCGCTTGCTAGACTTACCTTTTTTGGTTTGGTCGTAGGTTAACCTGAAAAGAAATGGGTCGTGTGAGGTAGGAATGGGATGTATACACGGAGCATGCATGTATCATTTTTTGGAAAAAGTACAGCACATGTTGTTGCTTTACTAAATTTGCGCAAAGCTCCATTGGCGGATGCAAGAAAAAATATTAATCGGCAAATAATTTCAACATGATTTTAGCGCTGAACGCCAACGTTTCGGCACTGTAACAAACAATCTGCCACATGACAACCTGAACCTCCGTATGACCGGATCTTTGGATACTGTGTGTGGTTCCCGTGCCAGAAAGGCTAACACCTACTTTCATAAAATCTATTAACCAGATGCGGTATACAATATGTCCTGATGAGGCCAGTATCAAAGGGTTACCTCATCAAATTAATCAATACTTTAACAATAGTTAGCTGTCATTCTGCGTCGATTGAAAGATAAGTCAAAACGAGTACCATAGCAATTTGGACGCAGTTTTACTGTTTTACTGTTTACTGTGTCAAGGTGTCACTTCTTGAAACATCTGAATGAAAAAATATTTCTTACTATGTGGACCTCACGCAACATTTGCATAACGGAAAAGTCCCCCAAAACACACAGTGCAGTCAAATAATTTCCGAGTAGGTTTACATTGTCGACTTATTTTTTTCACGGGACTGCGCTGCAAAAGGCGTTAACTCTTCACAGTTAATTACGCAAACTTTTCATTCCTAAACTATTCATCGGTACAGCAAAACGATAGTAGTAATGTAGTTTAACTTTTAAAACAAACCGATAGGACATAGTACTTTCATTCAAACTTCATACAGACCCTCTCTGTTTGCTTTGCCACATACCCCAAAAGATGTTAGAGTGTTTAAGCTGTTACGTTTTCTGAGCGTATTTGCTTAATAACCCGCGGCCCTGGGCGGTCAGTATTGACTGCCCAACAACCGCTTACAACATGATCTGTGGACAGCGAAATGGAAAGTGGTAGCAAAGTGTCAAATGACTGCAGTAACATTTTTAAACGCAGTACCGCCGCCGTTTACTTAAAAATGGATAAGTTAAAAATAACGATGAAAAGACTTGCAAAAATTGAACGATATACTGTATACGGTAACTGTTCAAAATTTCTCAGGGAATATACGATGTTATCTCAAGTAAATGCCAATGCAACTTTAGAGGCGCATTGTGTGTAACTTGCTCTGCACGTACGGATTTGACATCGATTTCACCGAAGTTCAATTACAGTTACTGAACATCAAATTGTTTAGTTAATTTGGACATCAATAAATTTGTATTGTTCGTCAGGGACGGTTTTCCGTCCTCTAGGGGACGGCTATATTGTGGCTCAATTTACGTGGCTCTCATTTATACCGTGTTTGGAACAAGCAGCCACAACACAAAAGAGACCGCTATTGTTCGCTAAACCTGTTCTAAAAGAAAATCCTATTGTTGCGTGAGACGAATTCCCATCCGCTCGTGGACGAGTTTATTGTGCACTAAATCCTTGCACAAAAGAAGGGATTTTGCGACGAGTTGGAGGGCTATTGATAGTAATTTCATGGGGGGAAATTTGTTGCGACGGGTTTGTGACGGATGAGACAGGTATGGGACGGTTGGGACGGCTATCGATTTTTTACGAGTGTCAAAACGGACGGAACGGTAGCTACTGTACTTATATGAGTACCATTGGTATTAGCAGTCCAACTTACAGTACAGTAACAGCTAGACCTAGGCTAGATTAATTACAAGCCTAGCGTTAGGCCTATCTATCCTTGCCTAAATTGAGCCTCCTGTAACCACAGGCGCTCGGTACTAGTTTAGGCTGGCCAACACCAAGTTATACGTATAGCCTATGTATAGTGTTGGCCAGCGCCTCTGCTGTAACCTAACTTAGTGTAACGTTAGGCCTAACAACGTAAACGTTGGTAATTTTTTGTACTTTCAAGATCTAACTTAATGTTTAAAATGATTTACCAGTTCCAAGAATAATATCCTCATACTCAGTGGGCAAATCATCGGCCATTGCAAAAGTACAAGAGTGACATAAGCCGTTAGGAACTTGAAGACATTCTGAATGAGAAGGGGTCTAAAGTCGGTTATGTGTAGATGTTACGTGCTTCAACTGACATCATATAACAGAAAGCAGAAGATGAAAGCAATGTCTCCACAAATTAGAACAATAAATCCAAGATAGGGAAAAGTGCAAAGGAGGGCTTTAAAGGCCCAAAAGGATCATTTTCCCTGTAATTCAAAATCCTCAAACAAATAAAAAAAAAAAAACAAACAAACCCGTCCCCTCCCCCCCTCCCCCCTCTAAAAGCAAACCACACCACCAACACCCTTACGAGCCAAGAAAGATAACATTCCATTCTGCAATGGAAAAGCTTGACAATGTTTATCACCTGCTTAAAATTCCAGTCTACCTGTTACTGGCAGGCGCGTAGCCAAATTGTAATATTGGGGGTGAGGTGATGGTGTGGGGGGAGTGGGGAGGGGGAGTGGGGAGGGGAATGGGGAGGGGAGTGGGGAGGGGGAGGGGAGTGGGGAGGGGGAGGGGGAGTGGGGAGGGGGAGTGGGGAGGGGGAGGGCGAGGGCGTGGTGTAGGGGGAGTGGTGGGGGTTGGGGCACGATATGAGGGAAAAGGTCTAAGGATACAGAGATAAACCGCTATTTCAGGTGTTTTTGCATTGCAAGGTTGGTTCCCTCCATTATTGCTTATGTGGAGCATCACACACAAGTAGGTTCCATTTTTAGAGTATTTGGTATGACTCCACTTGGGAATCGAACCCGGGCCTTCTGCGTGAGAGGTGAATGTTCTACCGTCAGACCGGACACGCGGTTCTACTACTCTGTGATAGAAACTAGTAACTTCCTAATGTCAATTCTAACAAAAAGATTTATCAAGCTTTTTACAATGGCCTCTTGAACCCGTTGGACCTTTAAATAAAAATAAGGGAAATTCGGGTTGCACCATTCTTTATTGCCATGGAAACGTACGGGGTAAGTTTTTTGGGCCCGGCCAGAGCAATTCAGCACTGCTTGTTGTGTTTTTCTCGGATGAATATTTTCGCGCTAAGAGGTGTGTTTGGTGTGATCACGCTAATTTCTTCGCGATATATATATATATATATATATATATATATATATATATATATATATATATATATATATATATATATATATATATATATATATATATATATATATATATATATATATATATATATATATATATATATATATATATATAGTAAAATTACTATGAAAGTTTAACAACATTAACATCTCTAAACATTCGTACATCTCACTGAGATATTCGCACCGAGCTTCAGGTTTACTTCATAATCTTGCGGCACTGAACAAAATGTCCGTCCAAGTCGGAAATGGTCGGTGGTTGCATAAATTCAAAACATTTGCCCCAAACTGATTAAAAATTGTAAATTCTTTAACATTTTCATGAAAAAGAATAAAGAAAAGGAAAAAATCACGACACGTTCAGTCGGAAAGTTTCGACAGGGCTTACTAAGAAACAAAGGCCTCATGCCATTCGTAAATGGTGCGGCGCTTTCAAACTTTGCCCAAAAGCGCAAAGGAAAATAATTATGGAGAATAAAAATGAAATTTGCGGCATATTCGAACAGTTTGGAAAAATTGGGCCTTTGCCCCTCGATCTTCATAGTCCGGACACCCCAGGGTCGTAGCCAGGGTGGTGTCATGGGGGGATATGTCATGGGGGTGGGGTTTGAGGGAACGGCATGAGGGAAAGTCAAAGGATATAGAGAGAGAAAATCGCTATGATAGGTGTTTTATGCATTGCAAGGTTGGGTCATGGGGGTTTTAACCCCCAACCCCTCAATCCCCCGTGGCTACGCCACTGGGACAGCCAAATTTGGGCAATGGTACTGAAAATAGGAAACTAAGCCTAAGGCTGTTTTTCATTCGACACACATACAATAGCCTACTGATACACAGTGCGTGAGTGGGAATATCTTCGTGAGAATGTTTTGCGTAAAAATCATTGAATCCACCTTGTAAAGTGCGACACATTTTCAAGAGGCGTTACAACTAAAACTGTTTATAGTCAGGAGTTCGGGCGGTCACATGAAAAATTTCATCAAATCGAGAGGTAGCGGACCACTAATCTCAACACTCTTACTGGAAAAATGTTTACTGACAGATGAAGTGCCTTACAACATTTTATGGGATGTAGTTTCTGACTGTGTTACTTATAAAATATGCATTTTCCTTGGATTTTGTAGACAATGAGCTGAAAGACAGAACGTGCAAAATTCAACTAGAAGGCAATATGACCAACTTTAGTACAATTTTTTGATTGAGTTAATCGCGCCCTTATATCGATCGCTCTGTGAAATGCTGTCTTTGAGTAGCGCTTATAGCAGGAACACATCGGTACCTATCATTCAAGGCTCTGTAGCTCATAATTTCAATGGTCATGATGTAACATTTGGAAGTGCCATAAAAGTCCACATTGTGAGCTGTCCCGTTTGAAGACTTTCACAAGGATCTAGGGGCACGAAACTAGTCTAATTTAGCGTGTAAGTCAATGGGACATATAGTTAATTGCAAGCTACTGTTGTGTATTGCGTGGTACGGGATCGAGTTCCAGGCCGAAAAAGGATAAGAGAGTTGAGTTGATTTAAAAATATTTATTTGATGATTTTATTTCCACAAAAGATGATTAAGTTGAATTAATTTAATACGTTTCCTATTATGTGTATTATGTGTATCCCTCTGCGTCTACGGCACGAGTGTCCAGCTCGCAGGCTCGGTCTTGTGAATCGTGCGAGCTCTGAACACATGTAGTCCCCTGATTGGTCAAAAGTTATGACGCACCATATGAATAATTATTATGATATAAATGACCAATGAGGAGGCTGCAAAGGGGGAAATTGGCCACACCTCGAAAATATGGGTTGCAGCGTGCACGTGGAGCTACGGCAATGTGAAATGTCACGTCCACTGGTAACACGTGACGGGAAACAGGAAGGGCCCTGGGAATCTAGAACAAAGGGAAGGGAGCGTTGCTCGTAAACAACAAGATGGCGTCTGGTAAAGGTCATGGAGAGTGCACCGTACTACATGACACTACCAATTAAGAGTAGCAATAAAGTCAAGGACTAACGCATGTTTTAATATTTCAATTCCGCTCCCAGAAAAGCAAAACCATTTCATCTTTTGGAAGTGGTACATTTTACCTAATTATTTATTCATCACTAAGCAAGTTGTAGTTTTCCCATTGAAGTGAAATGAAAATTTTCCACTGCAATGCACTAAAGCTCAAAGTATAACGGCTGCTTCGATCATATGTCAAGCCTGGGAAATACAATATCTGGCTGTCGGAGGGGTTCGATCATTCAAAATTTTCTCTACGTTCGGCTCCAATTAATGGTGGCGCTTCTCTTAGGTAGTCGACCCTGTAGTGGGACCTGTAGGATATCTAGCCTTCTGATCAAACAGATCACTCAAAAAAAAAAAAAAACAATGCAGAATTTCACATAATTTTTCGCCTTTGGTCAATGTAAGGAATTTTCATTCATTGATGGCATGATAATCTTAAAGTAGTGGTATATTTTATTTGGTAATTTTCAGATCACTAAGCAATTGACTGATTTTTTTTATTTCAAACAAAATCTTTAAAAAATAGTTTCTTCTTGAAAGCGATGAGCAAACCTGGGAAATGCCATTTCCAGCTATCTGTAAGAGTTCACAATTTCCAAAATTTTCTGTTCTCGCTCCGCCCCAACTAAAAGTGGCGTTCCGCTTAGATAGACTTTAAGGCAGGAATACACTTTTCGGCCAAAAAAATTCTGTCCCCAAATTGAATTGTTCCCATACGCCTATGGCTTCAGATTTCTGTTTTTCTGTGATATTTTCTCATTGTTCAGCATGAACGACGGAGTAGAGGAAACAAGCCAGTAGTGAGTCACACTGGAAAACACTCGTGACCAACCCGACTTAAACGTTAAACCAATTGGTCATGCAGAAACTTAGCCGTAAAACTCTATCTAAGTTACTGCATGCAGTACTTTCTCTCCAATTTTACACAATTTTTGGACTGAACCGACAGAAGCTACAGTAGTTTAAAAGGGGCGGGAGTTAACATGTGGGGAAGAGAGGGAGGGGAATAAAGTCTTCCTACATAGTCTACGGGACAAAAATGACGATAGACGAGAACAAGAAAAAAGAAATGAACTTACATACGTAACCAAAAACATATTTAGCGGAGGGGCATAGCCAACAGCAGGGGACATGGTGTCCTACATAAATTTGTGGGTCGCAATTGTAAAAAAATCTAGCTATGCCACTGCTTTCGAGACATTGTTTAAAGCGGTGCATGCGATACTATCATTTCGTGTCTATGTATACGGTACTCAGAAAATGTGATTAGAAATTGAACATTTGGTTATTTTGCTCCCACTTTGTAATCACGTTTAAATTCTAAACATGCTCAGTTAATAAACACTAAATGTTTAACAATCAAACTTGTTTAAATTCGAAATGCTTAGGAATTAGGAAAGTGTGTTTTGCATTTAACTAAGTTAATTAAAAATACCTTCTCTGAAGTTGCAGGATATGACATTTTATGGACCTTATAAATCCCCTGAAAAAAGTTAGACAAACTTTTAGTAGTTCAGGATGATGCATAAGGGTTTGGTTAGGCTATATTCTGTATTTAAAAAAGAGTTCTCACATCATATGCAATTATAATTTATTCATGAGTGCAAATATTATGAATTTTTCGACATACCTCATTATACATTACTATTTTTCCATTAATTCAATTCAGTGCATCAGTGCATATCTATGTGTTTTTCATTATGCTAGTTTCGAATCAATTTATTCAGTACTTTATAGAGGTAGCCTATCTTTCAGTTTTCCTCAGAACCTAAACATCTAGGTAAAGCAGACTTCAATTAACCACCATCGTAAAATGCTTAAGGGCCCGTGTCACCCATGAATCTACTACTTGTAACATGATGGTACCTAAAAGTCGGAGTTTTTTCAATTTAGAGACATAACATTACATCCAATGTATTTAAATTGCAACCAGTAGGATACATCTGGAAATGGAGAAAGTCAACTTCGTTTGGAAATGAGTTAGGGGTGAGAAAGGGAATGAAAAAGTCCAGGGCCGGATTAACAGCGGGAGCCACCTGGGATAAGGTCCAGGCCATTCGCCATTTAGGGGTCCCCCATACTTGGGTTTCCAAAAATGGAGGCAAAAGATACCTTTCCCTCAGTCGGCAGTGACGAATGAAATTGTGAGTCAACAGCCAGGGACCTTGGACTCACCAAAATATACCACGACCCAGCTTCCATCCCCACAATAGCTATTTCTGCTTTAAAGATGTATCTCTTGTTATCTATACAAACAATGTTATCATATGTTTCAAATCCTGAACAGTTGTGTTTCTTCAAGGGCAGAGAGATTGTCTACCATACTGACTCATGCCATATGCATTCTACTGTTCTAGTGAACACTTTTCCAACGCTGGTGTCAGGATTTGGACTTTCCATCTTGAAAATTATCCCTAATTTAATAATCAGATATCGCTAACATGTCGCACTATAATTTGAGAAACGGAATCCTAAAAAAGAACGCGGATAAACATTTTTGCACCTTAGGTGAGTTGTAAAGAAAATGTAATCCCACAACCTAAAGGAATTTTAATTTCTTGGAGAAAAAACATCGAACTTCATTCTGTAACTACTGGAATTTTATTGAGAATTATATCTAGGGAAAAACAGAATTTTAGAAGAAAATATGCTCTCGAAATTGCACTTTTTTGCTGTGCCAAATTGCATCTGAGGGCATTCGGGTGAAACTTGATCAAAGGACAACAAACTAAAATACCCCCTGCCAACAGCCCCCATGTAAGGTACTGTCCGAATGCTTGCTAATGATGACACATAATTTTGACGGTTTCGCGTGAATCATGCTGACTAAAAGATTTTGAAGAGAAACCCTCTGAAATCTAGAAGCTGAAGGCCCCATGAAGCCTGCTGAAACACCTCACGGATAAACGTCCATCGCACAACTAATACAAAATATAGTAGTAACCTTAAACGCCTAATCCTCTCACCACAAACAGTTCCAACATAGTTTATGCACTCTCACAAGTGTCTAAATTCATCCTCATCTAGACACAATCTCAGTTTATTGCCCCAGAATCAGTATACAAGAACCCAATGTGTAATCAAAACACCCAGTACATTACATGCAGAGTACCTGAACTACAGTATTTATTGTAAGTATATTTTTAATAGTGTCCACCAAAGAGCTGCATGAGCCAATTGAGAATTTCTGTTAACTACTGCAAAAATTGTAGTTTGGGGTGGAAGGGTTATGCCTTTAAGACTAAGTTACGCAATACAGGTGAGTCATCCTGATTAAAGGATGACCGTCAGGATCGGAATAGCAGATCAACTCCTACGTGATACGTGCGGGTTCTTATCAATTCAGTGACAATCTAGAAGTCCTTGGGGAGGGCGTTTATTCTGTGTAATATAGTGAGTCACTGCATATGCCTTAGTGACATGTCTCACATTGATGTATCCTTGTAAATTCAAGGAAATGTTGTTACCATGTTTCAGAAAATTATGCAAATTTCGAAAAATAGCAATGTTTTTGAAGAAAATGATGACTTCTTGTGAAATCCATTTCCCCCGAAAACAAAAAAAACGTTTTTTTTTTAATCATCGATCATTGCATCACATGTCAAATAAAATTTAGATGAAGCGGAAACAAGGAGAGCCGGGGGAGACCGTGACTTCGGTGTTGATCAGTTACATACAGAAACCTCTTCCTATACGTTTACACTATGTTCCCGGGCGCCGCAGCAGCCACGTCTTAGCCCAACATGAACAAAATGCGATAGTCTTTAGACAAAACAGAAGGTAGGGGCTGGGCATATGTGACAGTAGCCTGAGTAGCACCTCTGTGGCTGCAGTCCCGTTTATGCTGCCGCCCCTCAGATTGATTTTTTCGTAGCGATGAGCTGGACGAAAAAAAATCGTCCTCCCCCCAGCTAATGTGATAGGGACTGATTGCGGTGGACGCCTGGTCAAAATTTTTGCGCCTCAAAACCTTGCAATGACAGTCACGGTGGGGATACGAAACGTATAAGGCAGTAGTCCGTGGGCCCGAGTGGCGGTACGGGACTCTCTCCCGGATGGGGCGGTGACTCTTTCTTCGAATACAGAATATAGTTTAAAGTGTAAATGTTCATTTTTTATGTTAGCTTTGATTCATTAGGGATGACCGAGCTATGGTTTCTATAGGTTTAAGTGTCGACAGTGCACGACAGCTGGGTGACTACATTTTGGGGCTAGGGGAAATCTGAGTGCAACGACTATAGAAAAAAATATTGCTGTTTGATGAATGGCCCATAAAACGATCTTCTTCATCAGGTCTGCAATATGAAAAAGTGGAAATGCAAATTATTTGCATAATAAGGTCACGAGAGGTCAAAAGGTCACCAAATCTGAACGATGCCCAAAATGTAGCACTCACATTTTGATACAGCCATTCTACCTGTCTACCCTCGACTTGTATAAAACCACTTTTAACCAAATGGAAAGTGTTGTTTGGACATCTCGATCCTTGCATATGCGAACCACCAACATTCAATAATTTTCAAAGAAATTATTTCTGAGACAAACGGAACTATGTCAACGTTCAAAAAGTGGGAAAATTAAGAAAGAAAATTAAAAAAGAAAACAAAAAACAATAATTTAAAGTATAATTCAAACAAGAATCCTGAATATTTTGATATGGGATTATAGCGTATTTTTAGGCATTGTTTACTTTTTGGCAGGACCTAAACCTTACCAAGATGGCGGAAATCACAAAATGACAGTCAAAAAACATCAATAATCTGTCAAAATTTTATGAAAAATAATCATTAAAAATCATTTTAAAAATAGTTGCCCTTGAAATCCGGCAATATTTTATAACATATAAACTGATATTATATTCTGGTAACTTTTTTTCGAATTGTGAGGTCAAGGGAGGGAGATAGTGGCAAATGAAATGGCCGGCATTGCCATATTTATGTCAAATAAAAATAAAAACAAGGAAAATAATCTTTAAAATGTTCTTCAATCAAATATCCTCAGAATTTTGTATTTGAGATTAAAGCTTCTTTTGCATTACTTCTGTTTTCCGCTAACTATTTATGCACCCACATAGCTCTTGGTCTCCTAATTCGTCTTCTTACTGCTTGTTGCATTCTTACCTCTTTCTGCAACAGTTGCTGTTGCGTTCCTTCTTGCTGACGCGACTGGATTTATGCACCATGCAAGCATAAAATACGAAATCTCCTTCACCTTGACCTAACGTATTTTTACTGTTGTGTCGAAGTATCAGGATACAATGATCGCCATGCGTGGAAGACCTTCTTTTAATACAGTAAGCACAAATCTCCCCCAAAACTGACCGACTATCAAATTTCATCCGTAGGAAACCTTGAAACAACGTGAAAAACGTGACAGGACTTGATCAAAACATGATAAACGCGGGGAAAATCACCAGAACGCGATGGACCTGGAGGGACCGTGCCTGCCTCGTTGGTAGCAGAGACCGTGGCCAAGACCGTAGTATGTTCCCTAGAATAAAATCCCTTCCCTACTCCATGGTTCACCAAGGATTGCGTGGTGGGTCGTGAGGAAAAATAGCGAGACCTAAGAGAATGTTTAAATTGAGAAATATATGGTCCATATTCCATAGCGCACGTTTCGGGCAAAAGTGATTGTCGTGGCTGTCGGAAACACATTGACATAGTGTAAACATGGAGCTAACACTTACTTTGTCAAAGTATTAGCTCCATTGTGTAAGCGCACGATTAATATCTCATTATGAAACTAATTATGGATGTTTTAGTTACTGTAAATTTGCTTTGATCGAAGTAAATAAATAAATGTCGTTTTGGATTGTGGCTCGTTCAGCTTAAGTGTCTAAGCTATGTCTCTCTGACACTTCTCGACTCCTGCCTCCAATGCAATTAAAGAAGAACCTCAAAGACAATGATCAGACGTCACAACATTGCCTACGACAAACAACTAACTTGACTAACTTGTGTAAATCCTCTCTTTCTTGCCTGCCTTACAAATTACTCTGAAGGTACAAAAAGGAGAGCTGCAATCATTTATTTTTCGTAAATTTAAGAAATAAGTTAAAAAATATTTTCATATGGAGATTGAAATAAGCTCTTTCTGAATATGTATGACGGGTTACACTACTTTAAACAAGGGGATGTATTTTTCCTTCAGTATTTTTTACCTCTCCGTCATCTATAAACTCCTGTGTGATGGTCACCTACAAGCCCTTGGATCTGAGCAAGTACCGATCACAGAACGATTTGGGGACAGGTACTATCCTGCCCAGTGACGTAGCAACGGGGGGGGGGGTGAGGGGGGGTTAGAACCCCTACATGACCCAAACTTGCGATGCAAAAAAAAATACCTAAAATAGTAGCCCGCGGGGCCGACGAACTTTTTCGTCAAGCTCATCGCTACGAAAAAATTTGAAGGGCGGCAGCCTAAAGGGGGCTACAGCCTCAGAGGCGCTACGCAGGCTACTAAAGTAACGGCTTTTTTCTCTCTATCCTTAGACTTTTCCCTCATTTCATGTCCCAACCCCCGCCCCAATGACACCAACTCCCCATAACACACACCTGGCTAGGCGTCTGTCCCTGCCCCCTCCCATCCACTGCAGGCTACGGTCCTGATCAGTTTCTTTGGGGATTAACGGATGTTTTTTTAGACAAAGAGAACTTTTCACGTTTCTATTATTTTCTGTCTTGCATTAAAGGTAAAGAGCAGTCCTCCCAAATCGAAGAAGTGTAGTAGACTGTCCTGTTTCATGATCGGCTCTTGAATGTGCAATATTGAAGTCCTAAAATATTACAAAAGCTACTTTGATGAGGAATAAAAAGGAAATTGTAATATTTAGCTGTTGCTATAAAGTAAGCCTTGGGCGACTGCTCTTGACACTTGAACTTCTCGTGTCATCGCTCTAAGCTGAAAGCAGCACGAAGCTGATATTCTTCTGATGAACGTGATTCGGAAGTCTTATTTGAAGGAAGCTGATGACAATGGTGATAAGGGATTATAAAATGCGCTTATTGTATCGGTAAAGGTTCTACTGCCAAAATAATTAGCCTATAATATTCAATCATTTGTAAGATACCACATAAAATATCTGTTTAATTCACATACAACAAAAATGAAGCTTTTCGGTTATTTCACGTTTTATTAAAGCATTATACTTCAAACACCTGTTTTCTGTGAAATGCACTTTAGTCTCTGAAATTCGATATCCATAGACCAGAGAGTGGGTTTAATGAGAATTGCTGGAAAAAAGATAACAATGGTGTGAAAAATTCAAGGCTTTCTGTTATCTCCGCGAAGTCATGGGTCTATAGCATTTTTTAAAAAATAATTCACATTGTTGGTGTAGCGTGTGTCATTATCGAATGACACTACTTGCAAGATAGCTGTATCACACATAGGTCTTATCAGTTTAAATGTGGAGATGGGTTTGGGGGGATTTGGGTGCAATAACATATCAGCAGCGTAACATTACACATGAAGTGACAGGCAGTCTCTAGACAAACAGTAGACAAACTGGGGGTGATGACATTTTGAGGGTCCCCGCAAAATATTCGGAAGGCCACGATAAAGATTCCAAGAGAGAAAAATTGTTGTCATTTCCTTGTTCAGGTTTAAACAGTGGAAATGTTTCTGATGAGAGCCGACCAATCGGTTAGGTCTTCCGTTGACAATCAACCACGTTGCCACATGAATTTCACGGACGAATGATGAAACCAAAAACTATAGATCTGGACTGCCAGTGCATATCAAACACGGACTTATATACATGGACAGAGCATGTAACGTGTACGTCCTATCCGTAGATGGTAGCCACCGACTGAGACAAAAAAGGAGCACCAAGATGGCCGCCGTAAACCTATAAATCGTCTGATTCGACGACGACTCTGTTATATTTTAAACATAAGTTAAACTTGAGTGGGAAGCAATATCATATTCCTGCATAACGTGAAGTGTTTTTAATCTTAAATTGTATTATCTCAAAGATATTTCAACTTTCTTGCAAAATATCGGGATGTACTTGAGCAAGTCCAATCTCTCATACAAAACCATAGCAGACGGCCATCTTGGTGCGCCTTTTCTCACATGTACGGTAGCGACAATGTATCGTGCAGTATGCTCTGTCCATGTATAGGAAGTCAGTGATATCAAATCAAACTGTTTCCCAGTCGAAATTTAGCCAACCCCTTCCTTGAGCATACTTGTGCCAGGTACATTTATCGTTTTTATTATATTCTTTATTTGATTACAGGCCAGGGAAATGCCACATCCTTCCATCTGGGAGGCATTTTTGGCCAACATTTCATGGATATGTCGCGCGGTTAGGTTAGGTTAGATGGAGTTTTACGGTCCAGCTTCCAACCAATTGGCTCATCTCGAGACGGCCACGGCTCTTCTTCAAGTTGTAGCTCAATGGATTGTTTTCCCTACCCCATTGCTTATACTGAGCATCAAGCACAATGACAGTAGGGTCCCATGTGAAACTGTGTAAAAATATAGTTTCCTTTACCCGGAATCTCTTGCACCATTTGCTGTTATAATCGAAAAAATGAATACACACATGCATTTTGATGTAGTTTTTTGCATTGAAAAGAACAACTTTCTCGGCATCAATGAGGAAGATGGCGGCGATGTCTAACTTTTCACGACAGGGCTTTATATCGTAACTATGTAGTTAAAGATTTCAAAAGATTTTTATAATTTTCTCATTTTTTTATACATATATTTCTATCATGTTTCTATATGATCCAATTTGAGATGAGTTTCAAAAAATTTATCTCGATGTGACTTCCTTCACGATTCTTCCTTTCTCATGTTTGAAAATTTGAAAAGGCACTAGTACAAAAGATCATTAACCTTAGATTACGACCCTGGATATATTTAGTGTTTTAATGCAGTGACGAACATAACGGTCAGTGAAAAGACGAATGCGTGCAGCTAACAGTAGTCACAACTCCCCCGCAGACATGCCATTGAATCAGTTGCGAGGAACCCCCAACGTGATTACTAAAACAGGTTGCAATACACTCCTATCGAGTGTTTCTTACTACCGAGAACGCTATTATTATCTTTCCAGTTCAGACGGAGTAGAGACACATGACTATTAAGGGCCAAGAAATGACAATTCCAAGAACAACGTTATTTTTGGTTTCTTCTTTTGCCCCATGTCGTGTGAGATATAATCGGAATCTACACAAAAATGAACTCCTTTTGTCATCAGAAAAAGACGGGGAATAAAAAATGAATGATGAATTAAATTCAAATTTAATTTGTCATAAGAAGATGTATTTAATTTGATTCCAGCGGGTAATCACATCTCCTTTAAACTTCCCATGTTACATTTAAACGACAAAGCAGATGATCGATTGGAATGAGTTATCCCGACGGCCGGAAACAGCGAGAGTGAGTGTTTGCTACCCTCCAAAATACTTTGCAGGTACAGTAAAAACCGTAGATAGTCTATCGGAAAGAATGACTCGAAGTTGGTACAATTCACTTACTTTATATTAATCCTTGTGTCCTGATTATAAATAGTTCATGAAGAAAAAGGTGTGATGATTCGAAGGCATGTTCTGTTTGCTTTCAACTAGGATCTGTGGTAACTCCATGAATTCACTAGCTTTTCCTAACTCAGTAATTTTAAAGTAAATGTAAAGTGCAGCACATTACCTCAGATTTCTTTCGTTTTTCTTTATTATGGAATGTCTTCTTTGAAATTGATATCTTTTGGCATGTTTGAATATCTTTTCCTGTACATCTTGTCTAACCCTACAAAATAATCCAGACAGCAAGCGATGATCTGATTTCAGTCGACCATAACTGGGGTCTATCACCTTTAAATCTTTCAATTTCATTGTTTACCTTTGTCATGGATAGTTTTAGTGGCGTAGCTACTGGGGGATTGGGGGATCCACCCCAGTAGCCCCACTACATCGCCCAGTCCCCAGCAGCCCCACACTGGCGACCCGGGCAAAAATAATATTCTTGCTGGCCGATGATAATATTCAATCCGCGCTATTCGGCTATAAATACACTTGAGGTAGATCCACTCTGAATGTCGGAATAAACTCAGGTAGACTGTGAAAAACTTCATATCTTTTTGACTTTTAACTCTTTGGGTTTCTGGATCGATAATTTTCTAGCAGATTTGGAGTGGCTGAAATTGACTACCTTGGTGTGCCTTAAGCATGGCCTCTAGCATTTAGCCTGTTTCTACCTCCAGTAGGGATTTTTTTCTTCAATTCCTGGGAATGCACAATTTATTTCCAAAACCATACTTGGTGTGGTGGGTAGGATATTTGTGTCAACTTGGTATGGTTAAAAGGAATTTGCACTTTGCACAGTCACTGCTGCCATTCACTGGCCAGTGCAACAACCAAACCCATGTTGGGTCAATGCAGTCTCAAGAGGCGCAACCTTACTACTATTACCTCACTTAGTTCTTGGGTGGAGCGGACGTACCCATTGGCGTATGAGACGAGGGCAGGGGGAGACTGCCCCCAAATTTCCGCAAAATCTAAATTAGGACAGGAATTTGGGAAAAACGGAGGGCAGAAATTTGGAATTTTCCGACAGTCCTTTAATTTTGAAAAAATGGCGTGATTTTTAGAAAATATCTGTCGCAGTGAAGTTTTCATGAAAAATCAACAGGATTTCCAAAATTCGCCACCCTTTTGGGGGCAGTGCAAATTGCTATTATTTGTCAGTGGCGTAGCCAGGATGGAAATTTTTGGGGGCCTAGGTAACAAGTGGGGGCTTTGTACCTCCGAGGGTCAGGCGCGGCAAGACTATCTAAGCGGAGCTCCACCACGGGTTGGCGTGGAGCGTACAAGAAAATTTTGGGTGTAACAAACCCTCCAGATGGCTGGAAACGGCACTTCACACGTGTTTTAAGCTGGATGTACCCAGCTTTGAAATACGAATCTCATGTCTGCCACTTCTCAAAAAGTGTGAATAAAAAATCAATCTATGAAAAATTATAATACATACACTTTTAAGGGACCCAAAATCTGGGTATTTCTGATCTGTGGCCTGGCGGATGAGACTAAAGGTGTGAACTTCAGGAGAACGTAGATTGCAAATGCGGCAATATTTAAATAAATTTCAGCTTCAAGAGGAAAACCAAAATTAGTTGTGTCCCCCTCTGAGAAACTTTCTTTGCGTTAGATTTGCTGGATGCAAAATGGTGCTATGTTTGGCGAAACTTTGAACTGATTATCGGCCTACGTTTTAGGATTTTCCTATTTCGGGACTATGAAAATTTTCAAAATACTCATTTTCAGTCTTTGTAGAGATTTTACAAGTGACATACATACTACCAAAAAACAATTTTTCCGGTTTTCAGTGGTGTTTAGATGCAAAATGGTGCAGTATTTGTTCAGTCATCGGTACATTACGTAGCCAAAATTAGAATACTACGAGTAAATCTCTCCGCTGAACTGATTATAGGCCTACGTTTTAGGATTTTCCTATTTCGGGACTATGAAAATTTTCAAAATACTCATTTTCAGTCTTTGTAGAGATTTTACAAGTGACATACATACTACCAAAAAACAATTTTTCCGGTTTTCAGTGGTGTTTAGATGCAAAATGGTGCAGTATTTGTTCAGTCATCGGTACATTACGTAGCCAAAATTAGAATACTACGAGTAAATCTCTCCTCAAACCGCAAAGCAGAAGTATTAATCATGCGGGAAACACATGAAATGCGGACCTTGTGGACATTTTACAAATCCGCCCGGACGCCAGTGCCAACTAGTAAAAAGAGGACTACTGGAAAAAATCGTTCTACAGTGGCACTTGTCATGAGAAAGAGTGAGGAACGACATAGGCCTACTTGTTAGGGATGGATGGAAAGAATTACTCGAAGGCAGTGCCTCACCCTTAAAGGGCCAATCCTCTCACCCCAAACCACAATTTTGGTAGGGGTGTACTGAAATTCTCCATTGGATCAGCTCCTTGATTGACAGCTAATTCAAATGATGCAGAGTACCAAAGCCTTTATTACACATCATGGACTGTACTGAGAGTGTTTTGTTTATAAACATTGAGCTTTTCTTTACTCGACTCGAAGCAATCAACTGAGATTGTCTCTGGATGAGGATGAATTTCTGACAATTGCGGGAGGAGCTTAAGTAAGAATGTTAGGAGAATTGGTACTGTTTTGGGTGAGAGAACGGGGCCTTTAACAGTTTAAGGCATATTTCGTGTATGATAAAGTATAGGAATGGTCTTGTAAGAATGGTCTCCAGTGTATGATTGCCTTGTTTTCAGTAAATCAACCAGCCATCCGAAAGGCAGAAAGGGTTTTAACCTAACAAAGTCAAATTCGAGTTCGCCGTCGAAACGTTCGTTTCATCTTCGAAGTGTAATGCAATAAACGACAGTGCAGATTATATACTGCATCTAATTTAGTGAAAGTAATCATTTTGAGTTACTTGATTTCATACGTGCACATCAAGTGTGTTTTACACACATTCATGCATGTTTTCTTAATTGTTACACATTTTATTTATTTACTCTTTTTGAAGGAAATACTTCAAAGTGTATTTCCGTTCAAACATTTTATTTTTCTCAATTACTTTATCAGGAGGCCAAAAAATCTGGGGGGGGGGGCTGAAGAAAATCTGGGGTTCCCAGGCCCCCTCGTGGCTACGCCACTGTTATTCGTTCGTTTTACTTCACAGGTTATCACAACACAATGCTCGAAATAGTCGAATATCCATATTCTGAAAAAAAAAACATTTACCGGAAAATAGAAAAGTATCAAAGAAAGGGTAACATATTTGCGAAAAATCAATCAAATAAAAAATCGCGTCACATTTGGGAAGCCTGTGGCTTAAAAGAAACAATCATTCTTGGGCCTGTTTGTAAATCTTGTGTAACATAACTTTCGAAATGGCCATTTATTCTAATAACTTCAAATTTTTGCCCGGAAAACAAAAAAACTCCATATTTAAAGTAAAAATCCATGGAAATAACAAAGATCCGTGACACATTTGGGAAAAAAGTTTTCATAATCCCCAGTTCATACTGTAGTTTTGAGAGAGAAAATTCCCGAAACGGCAAAGCATTCGGGCGACGCTAAAAAAAAAATGATGGGACGTTTTCAGTTGCCAAATTAATTTAAAAAACAAACAGAGGGTGTTCAGGTGCAGTGCCCAAAATTTTGCCATCAATCCTGCCCCTAGAACCAAAAATGGGCAATGGTTATGAAAATCGGGTTGTTTGTTTTTCGATACTTCAATGATACTGTGTGAGATTATCTTTCCGTAAGTCTGCCTGAAAATTCCTTTAAACACATCCCGTAATCAGGTAATGTGACATTTTTTCTAAAGGAAAATCACTTATAGAAAATATGCAAGACCATTTTATCCATTAGTAGTGGTTTATTTTATCTGATAATTTTGTGATCAAAATAGCGATTGCTTAGATTCCCCTTTTAAGCCTGGGAAATGTCATTTTCGACTGTCTTAGGGGTGCGATGTTTTAAATTTTTTTACACGCAATTCGGCCCACCAATGTTTGCGCTGTTGCAATGTTAGAACACTGGTCTTCATAGCAGCATTTAAGTGTCAAGTGAACATTTTTTGCGAACGGAAACTCAAAATAGCGACTGCTGAGATCCCCTTTATAAGCCTGGGAAATGTCATTTTTGACTGTCTGAGAGGTTGGTGGTTGGAACCGTCCATGAACCTTGCAATGCAAAATTTCTATCTATCCTTAGACTTTTCCCTCATGTCGTGCTCCAACCTGCCCTTCCCATGACACCAACCCCCGCCCCCCATGACACAATCCTGGCTACGCGCCATGGTACGAATTTTCAAATTTTGGACGCTCCGCGCCAACCAGTGGTGACGCTCCGCTTAGACTGTCTTTGGGACAGAGTTACCAGAGTCACATTTTTCGGGCAATCAACTGCCCCCAAACTGAAACGCTTCCTTACGCCTATGGAAATTCCCTACACTCAGGCGTGCACTGGAACATCTGCTTGCAACATACAGCAGGAATTCGGATTTGCAATCCCAGGATACATTGTCCAAAGGAGTGTGACACTGAGCTAATCAGTATCTCAAAAGTGTTTTTGATTCCGAGAAAAATCACAAATTTTTCTCACCAGAAATAAAGACTATTAAACCTGGCAAATGCTATCTCCAGCCATCTGGGATGTGTTAAAATCCAACTTTTCATTGTACTCTTCTCGCCAACTAATGATTGCGCTACGCTTAGACAGTAAACTCCAGCCCCCACCCTTACAAAAGTATCCCGCCCCCATAGCCTCCCTCCCCCACGAAGAAATCCTAGCTACGCCACTGGATGGTTGGAAACTAAATTGACAAAAATTGTATCTTTATTCCTTCAATTTCACTGACTGTGAGGGTTTGAAATTCATGTACACAATACGTGAAGATGATTTAAGGCTGATTGATCCCAATAATGACTGCCTCCAGTCACTAAACACAAGCGCTGAACGGATTCGTCTATAAGATATACGGCATACGATAAACCCACAAAACTTATTGATTGCTGTATATTCCATGTAGGGACGTTTAACTTATGAAAATGAATGCAATGTTCCCAAATTAATGTAACATTAATGGTTTCCCATAATCGATAATGCACGTTATGTTACGCTAAATGCTGAACTATTGAGATGCCGTTTTCACCTCCTGAACGAAGACATTTTGCTGCATATTTTGTAGTCAATAAATTTTGTCTCCGGCAAATCCCTTTAAGTCAGACTCTAAAAGTGTTTCCTTCTGAAGGACTCGCCTTTCCAAAGAGGTTTTAAGTAGTTGATCATTTGTGGATGACTCGTACATGACACAAATCAGCAACTTTATCCTTCTCTTCCATCTGTATCACTGGTAGTGAATGATAGCTTGTTGTTGGTAACTTTGATGGATTCATGTGGCCCACTTCCAATGGTAGTAGGACTTACTTGGGGAAAAAACGTTTCAAATTCAGACTGCAGGCGCGGATCCAAGGGGGGGGGGGGGCTTTTACGGTTCAGCCCCCCCCCCCTTTCGTCACATCAACAATAACAAATACACTACAATAAGCAAACGGTTTATCTACGAGAATATT
Source organism: Holothuria scabra (assembly GCA_037179385.1). NCBI lineage: Eukaryota > Metazoa > Echinodermata > Holothuroidea > Aspidochirotida > Holothuriidae > Holothuria > Holothuria scabra. The sequence goes on along the minus strand of CM074192.1, from coordinate 16,643,676 downwards.
CAAGGGGACTATTTCAGGCTCATTCTTTCCCTCACAACGCAAATCCAGATACACGAACCTTGTATGATATTAAGTCCGGGTGAACAGTCTTGTCTCAGTTTCTAACGGTGGTCCATTACGGTATAGAGCAGGTGCCCAAACCTTTGGACCAAATCATGGTTGTTGCTGTAGCCCTCAAGGTGGCCTCAGTGGAGCAGATATAGGTGTATAGTAGGTGGCGTCTTACCGTCACCCCTTAGAACAGTCCCTCCGCCGTTAGATTGACTAATGTGAAAAGACCCACATGCACACCCCTGTGATAGAGGGACAGGGATAAAAAAAACAATCACGTCGGAGTAACACAAAACACATCTTACAATTTTCAAGTATGTTTTAAGTGTTAATTGTGATAAAAATTGAATCCCTTGTATGCAGGGGGTTGTCCCTCTCCCAGTCTCCCTGTTGTATATTTGTTGATGCTGACAAAGGAGAATTGGGCTATACGTTGATTTTGATTTCTATTTCGTCGCGCACCGGTATGTTTTTATTTGATGCGTACGGTTTGTAGGGATCAAGTGTGCAGAGACCGTTGATATGGATTGGATACGAACTGCTTTCCAAACCTCTGAGTATATACTTTCTTCAGGAGCGGCTAGAATTTTTTGCTACACTAAGTGTTTTTTTTTTAATTCTGTCCAAATTGATGGCTGTACTGCCACAGCTCCTGCTCCAGTATTTGAATTAACTTTAAACTTGGAATCTCAAGACAAAGGTGGGACAGATGCATGTTGGGAATGCGTGGGAAGTGATAGTTTCCTGCAATCAGAAAGAAGTATTCGGTAATTACTTTCCCGCTCCAGCTGATGATGGAGATCCGTGCCACATCCCCTTCCTCCCATATGTTCTAAATATTTATTTCCCGAGACCAGAGAACTGCCTTTTGACGGTGGATGTATCTAGAACCTGTTTTTTGCCTCAATATATTCCATCTAAAAACCCTCAAATATCCACAAAGTTTCCAAAGGGGAGGGCACTGGTTGTGTCATACCAAAGACTTCAAAACAGAGAATACATGCCGTTGTGCGTGGTGTTCCGAATAAGCATCAGAGTAGGGAAAACAATCTAACTCGCAACTGGAAAAGAGGCCTTGGGCGCAGCTAGATAAATCAGACTTTTTAAAAATTGAGGCGCAAAGCCAAATTTAAACAGCTAAATCCACCGATCTGGAGCATCCGTCTTTACTAAAACTTTGGTGTACGCTAAAAAATGGTGGCTCTCCGCTAAGATAGTGGGCCTGCTGACATGCACTGTCATTATCCGCTATTCATTATTCCAAATTTCGTCTTTTTGCATACACCACCGAAATTCCTGGGCACTGGCTTTGGATGTTTCTCTTTAAATATTGTTTTACTTCAATGGAAATTGAGGAAAAATAAAAAGAATAACGATGTAGATGTCCTGGAGCGAATAGTGAGGCAGACGCGTGGCCAGGGGGTGATGGTCGAAGGGGACCCCCCATTATCATATTTTTTATATTTTTATGTTTATTTTTACAATTTTGCTACTGTTTTCCCACCTTAATACTGTAAACAGGCCTTGGACGTGAATTTCCCAGCGATCGGAGAGGCAATTTGGACCAAAATTTTCTTGCGCTCCGCGCAAACCCAAGCAATATCTGCGCATTTCATTCAATGCAGTTATTCTTAGAAAATAGTTCATTAAATACAACATAATGGGTCTCCTTAAGCAAACAAAATATCGTTTAAACAACGCGGGGGTGTCCCCCTCCCACACACCCTCCCCTCGGGTGCAATCGCTCTCGGGCCCAGTCGCTTCATTCCCTTGTATAAGTTTTGGTCCCCTATGAACAATGAAGCAAGGTCTAGACACACCGTTGTAAATGAAAGTGACTTTTCAAAATTTTCTGTTCTCTCCGCGCCAACAGATGGTATCGATCCGCTTGGTATTTCGGGCAGAATTAGATATTTCAGGCAGAGAATCACCATACGTACCCTTTACTACCCGCTTTCTCTAGGTCGCCCCTGAAATTTCTGGATCCGCGCCTGGACTGGATTCCTCCTCAGCTGTAAGGCTCCCCATCGGTCTCCTCTGGAAGCACGTGAGGGCCTTACACCTGAGGAGGAATCCGGTCTGGATATGAAAAGTGAAGGTTTCTTTCCCCAAACAAGTCCTCTTAAGCGTTGGAAGTGGTCCTCATGAATCCATCAAAGTTATCCATTAAGACGCAAGCCAGAACCAGGCAATTGACTAAGTCAATCACCTTCAACAATAATTTGTTATTGGTTTTTCAACTATCAAAGGAAATTTAAGATGAAAGCAAGTTCAAATTGTAAAATGCAGATGCAATATCATAGTTCTAGAAGTTTTAGGGTGAAACTATAGGAAAACGGTGAGAAAATTTTTGCATAAGAGTTGATTAAATACAAAAGGCAGTGCCGTCAGAAGGTATTTTCGATTGGGGGGCTGGCTCGGGCTGACTGTCTAAGCCGAGCGCCACCATCGGTTGGCGCAGAGCGTACAGAAAATTTTGAAAAATCGCAACCCCTCAGACAGCCGGAAATGACATTTCCCGGGCTTGTTAATAGGATCTAAGCAGTCGTTATTTTGACCTTTCGTTGTAATAAAATTTTCACTTCAAAAAAAAAAAAAAACTATATATGGCAAAATTATTGGGGGGCTGCTAAAGGGAAATACCGCGTTTGTTAATTTAAAAGTTTCATTATTGAACTGGCAATATTTGTTGATGAAGGATGTTAGATAATCCAAAATAAGGTAACACAGTAGCATTCATGAGATGGAGTAATTTGTTTTCATTCCGGTACAGACAAATTCAGTTATAGGCCTTCTTGTCGCTCATTTTGTTATCCCAAATTACATTTTAAAAGAAGGGTTTATGGTCATATCAAGTTTTGATACGTTAGAGGGGTACTTATTCTAAGCATTTTGGTGAAATTTGCATTGAAATCTGATGTGTGGTTCCCAAGATATAAGCAAGTAAATCTGTCACATTCTCAGCACCCTGTAAACTTGATGCAAGCACATATGACATCATATCCCCACATAAACGGACAGTCTTTTGTTTTTCTTTAAACTTTACAGCATATTTTCTACTCAATAATCCGGTATTGTCAAAATGTGATTGCATAAGTGGCATGGGAACTTTTCAAACTTTGGAAACCCCATGGGGAGGTCCTATTCCAGTTAACGTCCAGGTCAACATAGCAACCTAAAAACAAAGGCAAAAAGCATTCCTTGTCAATGTGAGAAAGTGATATGATCTCTGCTACCCTCAACATCACTTTGAAAAACATATCTAGTAACTTCTTTTATTGATATCTCAACAAGTACATGTCCGATTTGAATAAAAATTTCACCACACTGTGTAGATTTAATTCTTCTACCATATGTGAAAATTAAATTTTTGCCTTTACTTCCCCTTTAAATTTTCACGTTGATTAATTTATTGAGTCACCAAGTGGACCTGTGTATTAATAGGTCCATTTCTTCACTTGTAGGCACAATCTCTTGTCGGCCCAACCTATTGTTTAAAAATATTTCCACAACATTTAACAAATCCAAGTGTAATCAAGGTTGGCCTACAGGTCAGCCACTGTTGACAATCACAACACCGACACGTTTATGAGTTAGTAGACGAGGCACGCAGTTATGCGTGCGGTAATACGTACAGACTCAGTAAAACCCTGCACTGCGGAGGAGAGGTCACCTTACTCATACCTTCCTGACTGTGAAAAGAATCCGTATAGGGCAGAGAATACGTTTCAAGCTGTGTAGGCACGAAAAGTTATTGCCATTGTATAAGCTGTAAAAAAAAACCATTGGTATATAAGCTTGTTGGAAAAATTACCAATGTAGGCCAGTTCATAATCGGTAAATCGAGACAATAATCGAAGTACTGTTTCACTAATTAAAGATTAAGTAGGTCATCACTGTTTGAAATGGTCCAAGTTCAAATCGAAAAAGTGTATTTACCCATTAGTCAGTTTGTTGTGATTTCTACACTGCACGAATCATCAGTGCGAATGATTTCTAAAGGAAAGTGGGCGATACAAATTCTATTGCTGTAGACCGGGGGTTTTCAAACTTTTTGTCTGGTGTCCCAAATTGGCATTCATGATTGTATCACGTCCCGTGCACCATTATTAAATTAAGCGCATGGGCGGCAATTAAGAGATGTCCCCATCCAGACTCCAAGAAAATTTTCTATTTTTATGACAGAAAATTAAGTTTTTGAGGTAAATTTTATGAGTCACGTAAGTATTGATTGATTTGTTTATTTATGAAATGTTTAAATATTGTAGAGGTGGTTCGAAACATCAAAGGACCTAACTTCCCCAAGTTTAGATCTCTGCTGACTAATTACCCACTATAGGGACATCCGTCGTGTAACAACATTTTGCCAGAGTCAACAACAACATTGAACTAGTTTGTACTAAACAGGCTTTCGGTAGCTATGTATGACAGGCCGTATAGTTGAAAATCAAGAGGTTGGTCGTATCGACGGAGGAGCTATTACGTTGTGTGCTCGGAGACGTGGTTGTTTGGGACAGGGAGCTGTCCGTAATAGCTCCCTGTTTGGGGGGGCAGATCTTTTAAACACCTCCTTTTCACCAACTTTTGGTTTCTCTCTTCGGCTCTTCGACGGCAGAGGGTCAGGGCTAGAGAGCCAGCCTGGACTCTTGGTAAAATCAAACACTGAATTTCCTATACCGACAGACAAATTTCAGGGCATCGCAAATTTATAAACAGAAACGTAAGTATTAATCAAGTTACTGAGAAAATTTTCGGTGCTCCGTCGTGTCAGCGCAGGCTTAGCGCATAAAATTGACTAATGCACTGATAATTTGCCTTTGTTTTACAAGTAATTCTAACAGCACGATGTATAATATACTAACTATATAGAGCTTAAGCTAGGGGTAGGGGAATGCAGCCCAAATAGTTTCAGTTTGAAAGCCTGTTGTGCAACAGCCAAATTAACACTCTATAAACAGTTGCTTAAAATAATCACCTAACACTGGTCGGGCAAGTAACAATACTGGAAGTACGTAAAACTTGTCCAAAATTGTTGGATTTACTGATGTATTATGTGCAGGTTACATAGCACTTTCTTGGGTAACCCACCACTTGGCTGACCAAATAATGGAAGAAAATAACCAAATTTCAGTGTTTTTACTTACGTGGCCAGCGATTGGAAAACATTTCACCAAACTGTTTTTAGATGGTACTGATTCAGAAAATAAAAGGACCTGAGATAAATACATGCAGTCTCCAAACTCGAACTTTAAAGGGCAGAAGCAGGGACCCCAACTTGAAGCAGTGTAGCAGACTGGCCTGTTTCATGTTTATTCCCCAAATGTGAAATTTACTAGAAGAAACTGCTTGGTTAACCTTGCATATGTTATATTGAAGTCATAAAATATTACGGAAGATTCTTTGAAGAGAAATAAGACGAGAATTGTGATATTTAGTTGTTGCTTCAAAGTAAGTTTTTTTTTTTTGGGGGGGGGGGGGGGGAATGCTCTTGACCTTTAACGGTTCAGTCCCCATACCAGTGGGGTAGCCACGGGGAGGGATTTGGGGGAAGCCACGGGGAGGGTTTTGGGGTTAGAACCCCCACCATGACCCAACCTTGCAATGCAAAAAGGAAAAACCTAAAAGAGTTTTTTCTCTATATCCTTAGACTTTTCCCACTTATCGTGACCCCCCCCCCCCCCCCCCGACACCAAAACCCGTCCCATGACACAATCCCGGCTACGCGTCTGCCCCATACCATCACATGTGAGTAAGATAAGATCATCCCTTCAAGTCATTTATTTAGTATTTGCCGCTTTTGTATAAATCCGTTCGTAGGCGTAGGAAGGAGGGGACTAGGGCGACAACCCCTAGTGAAAAATTAGGGGGCGAAGCATGCTTCCTCCCCCACTTCCCGTGTCAGAAACCCCCTTTTTATTTCTCCAAATCTCAAAAGATGCGAAATATTCGTCGCCGCAAAGTGCAATTTGAAATTCAGTTGTTCTGGGTCATAAATCAGTTTGGTAAACTTTTCCGAGTTCTCGAAATGACAAAATTGTATATTTACCATATGTGAAACCATATCATCAAGAGACACGGGCAGCTATATTTCTACATTTATAGATTGTCTTTCATAAAATTCCTAATTTTCTCCAAAGTAAGCTCTTGATTTTGAAATATTTTGTCTAAAGAAGGAGCACAAGTTTTGGGAAACTTTTGAAAAGTCATCGAAGAGTGTCATTTCGTATAGGATAACATTATGTAGCGCAACAACGATGTTCAGTCGTCGGGCGATCATTCTCAGATTTTCCACCAATACAGGAAGTGCAGATTCTTCAGTAATCCACCAATTTTTCAAATTTCTTAACCGGAAACCCAGAATCCCAAACTTTATGCAATACAAGCTTCGCATCTACAAATATTTGTTTTAAAGGGGCAGAAATTTCTAGGGTTCTTCGAGCCGAAAATTACGTCCCTCATACAGTCGTGTTCATACCTGAAAGAAAAAATCGGAAATTTGAGTGCTTGTCCTTTTCCCCTGAAAAAGTCTCCCTACCCTCTGCTGCTTTGCTACGGTACTACTTATAAGCCCGGGAAATGCCGTTTCCGGCTCTCTGAGGGGTAGCGATTTTTCAAAATGCTCCACGCGAACTGAAGGTGGGGTTCCGCTTAGGCAGTTTTTCCAGCCAGACTTCATATTTCAGGCAGGGAATTATTAGCCTACCGTGCTCAAATGCTCTCGTATACTCATATACACCTATCATCAAGAAGTACCTTTCAACCCTAAGTGACAATTGGTTATTGAAATGTCAAAATGTTACCAATGTTCGATGTTTGCAGAGAGCATAGATCAGATAGACCTGTACTGGAAATTGTTGTCTAGTGTAACACGGCTGGCAAAAGACAAATGTCTCCACCTTTTCATATTGCACAGTTCCACTGTTGAAAAATGAGTCAAGGCATTTAATCATTTTTTTTACTAAAAATCGTTCTTCCTTGTGGAAAAAATAAAAAAAATTAGCATAAAAATGCCCCTCTTGTTCAATGAGGTAGGGTGAGGTGCATTGTCCTACGCCCCACCCTCCTCCTCCGCTTTCATCTTGCTATCTACGTCACTGAATCTGAGAATATATATGATTTGTATCCGAACGCTACAAGAATGAAAAGTAATCAGGGATTTTGAGATTTGTCAGCTATTATCTCATTTCTTGTGTCTACCTGTAACATGAATAGTTGATTTCAATCCAAAACCTTGATGAAATCTGCTTATTATGGAATTTTGGATTGTTTGCAGCGGTATTCTGTGGCATTGGTATTTAAATTGTATTGCTGGAGTCGAGACCGACGAGTAAGAGTCGCGAGTAGGCCTTAAAAAAATTTTCAATTTTCAAGGACTCGAGTCCCTGTACTTTCTCAATAGGGGTAAAACAAACCTCTCTGACCGACTTCTTCAGATTCTAAAATCACGGGTCCGAGTCCGAACTCGACTGCAGCCCTGTCCATTTGATATCTAAACTTTAAGCTGATTGGCCCCTGTAAATCCTTACCATTACTCTACAACTCGATTCATATATACATCTACTCATAAACGAACATCGTGTATTAACTATGGACTGTACGGATTAGGCTACGTTTCTTAGAATTTCGCAATACTCATTTGGGTTTTAAAATTGATTATTAATCAGACAGTCAATAGCCTATGAATGAACCTCACAAGTCTGCATGGGTCCCAAGGGTGTTTGAATTTCTCCTGTCGGATCTTGGGCGAGAAAAACAACGCACGTGTCCTCAAAGTGCAATGGTTAATACGTCCAAAGGGGTTTGCGGCTCCCTGATGTAAGGTAATTTATATAAAGTTGTACTTCCCGACGGAATGCATAAAAACGGTGCATGGGTCATGTACGTTGCCGAGATGTAAGCCTTCTCTATACCATGTGGAGGTAATGCGGTATAAAAAGGATCGTGTTAACGGGGACGAGGACGCATGGGCCATAAAAGACAAGCAAGAGGGACTGCATTATTAACTTCCTGACAGATACCTTGACAGGTGATGTACCGGGATTTGCCTCATTACGTGGGAACAGACGAGTACGGTCTGTCGATCAGGAAGGTCTAGCGCCCTCGTCATGGAGTAATTGACATTTGGATCTTTACCGTGGCCAACAGAAACACTGCCCGTGTTAACCAGTAATATCATTCTGTCATTGCACATAGCCTACGGTGGGTTAACGCCAGATTGAGTGTACCACGATTTCAGGCAAGCTAAGTTCAACACATTCAAAAAATAAATATTCGCAGGAGAATAGAAGCGTGGGCATCCTGTATACCCTCTGCAGTCTGGTGAGTCTACCGCGCCGTAAGTCTTGAAATTGAAAAAATTTCAATTTAAAGGCCCAGTTCTCGAAAACCCAAACAGTACCAATTCTCCTAACCTTCTCACTGAAGCCCCTCCCACTATTGTCTGAAATTCATCCTCATCCAGACACAATCTCAGTTTATTGCTTCAGGGTGAGCATAGAAAAACTCATTTTATATAATCAAAACACTCTCAGTACCGTTCATGCTGTGTAATATAAGCTTTGGCACTCTGCATTGTTTGAATTAGCTGTCAATCAAAGAGCTGAGCCAATTGAGAATTTCGGTACCCGGGTACCAAAATTGTAGTTTGGGGTGAGAGGTTTGGCCCTTTAAGTTATGGAGATTTCAGTTGGCATATGTCAGTTTCTCGTGATCTTATTGGATAAAATCGGCATACCTGCAGAAAATTGGCACGTCTGAAATTAAATTGACACATGCTGATTTCTCGTCTTTTCGTTGGTCTTCTTTTGTCACATGATAACATTTTAGCGCAATGATTGGATGAAAACCAACATACTTGCAGGGCAGATGTGAACGTCTTCGATTAAAATGGCACATGCCGATTTTCAAACCTTTTAATTGAAGATGTACCGATTCCCTGCAGATATGTCGATTTTGTCCAACCAGCGGATCACGAGGAAGTGACCAATACCGATTTCAAGACTTACGGCACGATAGGTACACCACAGCCGTCAGTCCAGGAAACATTGATAGACACGGCTGCATGGTGGAGATTTCTTTTGGAACCTGGGAAATGGAACGGAGGAGCGCCCCAACTACGCGTTGTCCAGTGACCGGCTTAGGGACTCAGGTGGTGTCCACAGGCAATGCCCAGGTGGGGCCCACAAGACCCCTGAATCTCTAAAGTTATGAAGTTAATTTAAGCATCAGAATGAACCATAAAGCTTTGTGTAAAACGCGTTGGTTCCTTATAAAACAAACATGGAAAATTGCAATTTTTCCTGTTTTATAAATGCGCGCGGGTTGGTGATTCACCGATCTTGTATCTAGGTGAGTGGGTGCGTGGCGCAGGGGTTGCACCCTTCTTTGTAAGAATATTTTTACGTTCTAGCAGATGTCTGAATCTATCAACTATTCTGTCTATAAGACAAGACCGCGCTTAGTGCACCAAACGTATTACTTGCAGTAAGGCGATTAACGTCTTCAAGTTATTCTTCGATATTTTACCTTACAAAATGCTTTCAATTGAAATGTTTTCTCTTTATGTTCAAAAACACGTTAGTATTGTACTGATCTACAACCTACTGAACAGATGACCTGTCGTTAAAGGTACAAAAGTACCGTGCACTGAAAAATTTTCAGTATTCCCCATCCATGAGTAACAGAAGTCGCGTGGTTTAAAGGCATATTTTCATCATCCCAAACAGTTCCAATTCTCCCAACCTACTTACTTCTAGCCCCTCCCACATTTATCTAAAACTCATCTTTATCCAGACACAATCCTAGTTTATTGCCATACAAGTCCATAATGTGTAATCAAGACACTTTCAGTGCCCATGCTGTGTAATTTAGCTATGGTGCATTGTTTGAATGTGATGCCAATCAAAGAGCTGTACCAATCGAGAGTTTTGATATATGTACACTGAAACTGTAGTTTGGGGTGACGAATGACTGCCTTTAATGTGCTTGCCCGCAAAGTGGGTGTATATAACTTCGTGCATCTTAAGCTACTTGGGTGCACTCCCAATGCCAATACGAAGATCAGGCTGTGGCCACCAACTCCCTGCTCATATCGTAGCGCCTTCTTGTGTTGTTTCTTAGCTTAGAAGTAGCTTGGTTTCTCTTTGATGCCCATATTAATTGCATGCACTGAGGTTCTCTCGTATTTAGCTAATATCTCGGTGAGAGTACGGGTTGTGTGTGGGGAACGATTTCGTAGATTTATCGTTCAGGAAAATGAAGATGAAGTGTAGTCCAGAAAAAAGTGTTCTCAAACACAAGCCTTCGGTGACCTTTTCACGGGTTACGCCACGATCAAGTAACTTCATAATTAATAAATCAGATATTAATTATGAAGTAACGTGGTCGTGACGTAATCCCTGAGAGGGTCACCGAAGACGGCTTATGTTTTGAGAATACTTTTCATGACGACACTCCATCTTTAAAATTAATATTTATTTTTTAAAACCAGAAGAACCGACTTTTTGGAACTAATGTTAAAACATCACAAAAACTGATGAGTGGCATGTCATTTTTAATCACCGTCTTTTAAAAGTCTGGGGAATGATTGTGTAGGCCACCCCTTGTCAAATAGTGTGGGATATACCCCCCCCCCCATCCTTCCAGAATTTTCTTGTGTTGATAGAGGTCAAATAGCCTAGTGGGGTCGAAAAATGGAATAAAACGGCCATCGCAGTTTCTGAATCTTCCCGTCTACCACCCAAGGTATTCTCATTGTTTCAAAGACAGTCAGTGGCGGACCAGGTGCGCACTTTCCTACTTGGAAAGTGGTCTCACTGGGACTCTCATCGGTATCGTAGTGAAAACGATTAACCCAAACAGTTATTGGCCGCTTGCTGTACAGACGGTTTTCCTTTCTTGTCCTAAAACAGGAAATTCTCTTCAATAGAGCAAACACTTGGTGTCTAGGAGTTTATTTTCTCTCTTTTACTGGGAGACGAGCCCACTGACCCATCCGTTAAAAATCATATTTACAATATGCACAGTAACAACACCATCGAGATTCCGCATATCTATAAATCTTTATCACCGCTCAAACACAAATGTGACACAAGAGCCCAATTAACCACGTTCTTTAATCGTTAATCCTGACAGGCATCAAGTAAGGTGTGTCCCGCGAAAAATGGACAAAGGTTAAGATTGACTAGGGTGTCTAGAAAGGTAAGACTTAGAAACATAAGACCTAAGACCTAGAAACATAAGTACTAGAAACATAAGACCCTCAAATATACTGTAAAGGGTGCATGATTTTTCATCAAGGTCTTACTTTCCTTGACATGTGTGGGTGTCTAGAAAAGTAAGACCCGGAGGAAAAGTCGTAATGTCGTTGTCAGGAAGACCTCCAAGATACTGCAATACATATTTCAGACTAAGATTAATGCAAAAATACACCAAAACTAGACGTGGGGATTTTTCATCTGGGTCTTACTTTTCCAGACACCTGTGTGGGTGTCTAGAAAAGTAAGACCCGGAGAGAAAGTTGTAATGTCGTTGTCAGGAAGATCTCCAAGATACTGCAATACATATTTCAGACTAAGATTAATGCAAAAATACACAAAAGACTAGACGTGGGGGATTTTTCATCCACAGACACCTGTGTATGTGTCTAGAAAAGTAAGACCCGGAGGAAAATTCGTAATGCAGATGTCAGGAACCCTCCACGATACTGTAATACATATTTCACAATATGATTAATGCTAAAATAAATCAACAACAGGATGCTGGTTATTTTTCATCGGGGTCTTACTTTTCTAGACGTAAAGTATAATCTCTTCTAGTGAGCATGCCTGTATGATTTTGAACCAGCCTCGAAACTCCATGAAGCCTTGGCCGTTCACTCCAAGTATAAGTTCAAACTATATGATTTATCATCAAAGAACCAATTTCAAATTTCCTGCGAGAAACTTAGCATCATGTAGTCAGGTAGTAGAACTGATCGCCAGCATCTCTGCCAGTAAAAAGGGAACCGATCGTGGGGTAAAGTTTACTAAATGTGAAAATACCGACCGGGGTGAGAGCTGTACTGTATCAATATATTATCTTCTGTCAGGTGGAGAGGGGCCCAAGATTCCTAGAGATATAATCACAACAACCAGTGGTTCGAACCTACCATGCACTTATTCATATCGCTTGATTTTGCATGTATTTTATAGGTAAACATTCCATTTGGAACCCTTTGAGCACAATTGGTTTGAAATGGTAGGCCTACCTTTCGAAAAGTAGCAAAAACTTTTTTAAGCATAGGAGTAGGAAGCGGGGGGCTGGGGGAGAACCCCCCCCCCCCCAGTGAAAAATGAGGGGCGGAAGCATGCTTCCGCTCCCTCACTTTCCGTGTCAGAAACCCCTTTTTTAATTTTCCAAATCTCAAAAAACAACGAAATTTTCGGCGCGCTTTGCTCGCCGCATTATGCAACATAAAGTGCACTTGTTCTCACTAAACTTTTCTGAGCTCTGGACATAACAAAATCGGATATTTACCATTTGTGTGACACCACATCATTAAGAGACACCGGCAGCTATGTTGCTATTTTTGTGACCTGTCTTTCATGAAATTCCAATTTTTCTACAATTAAAGTTCTTGCGGAAATAGAAGGTAAAAAATTTTCAAGTTGATATATTTAAAAAAAAAAGATATCGGGTACAGTCATTTCAAAAAATCCACAAAGGCGTAGGCTACGGGAAGAGGCGGATCCTGTTTGCCGTGAACTGAATATTTTTCAAGTCATATTTTGCCCGGCCGTATGTCAACACGGTCCGCTGCAGGCCGAACTGACTACTACGGGCTACCCCTTGCCCTTAAATACATGTAAATGTCAGTGCCCTGAAATAAGCACTTCCCCTGCTCTGGGAGGAGTGCAGTCCCCCTATCCCCACCTGAAAGGTCTACGCCTAGTAGCATGAAAGATGCCACGGTCTGAATTGCGATTTTCTATTGAAAAACCTGCCCCTGTCTAAAGCTATCGGGCATGTCATGACACCCAGTCTCCAGGGGTAGGAATTTCTGATGAGATTTTGTGCCAGAAAGATCAAAATTTTAATGCATGGCTACTTCGTCGAGTGTCGCAACAGGCATTTCATCGGGAAAGGGCTGATGGCTTTTACAAAATGTGGTCAGTGTACCGTATTCAGTTTGGCACTAGCACTGAGCTCAGAGGCTCATATTGGGACCAGAAAATTTAGTACAAGAATTCCGATATTTTTTCGGAAGGGAAACCGTTCCCAGCCGCTAATAACAGTTCGACCACCAAATTTTAAGTAAGTTTGTAGCGGTTTAGGATTTTTAGATAGCATGTAAGCCCGTATTCGTATTGTTAATCTTCCAGCCTGATTTCGTCGTTCCTCGATACAAAAATGATACTAGATGGGTTGAATGGTATTATTCTTTTTTCAGAGATCTGAGTGACGCAGATTATACAATTTGGATCGGTATCCAGCTCGAGTTACTCATTCGCAATTAAGGTACGCGCGAAACCGACGTAGCAGGGACATAAACAGTTCCTCGTTCGCGAAAAAGTGTCCTTTTTCTTTCAACATTTTTTTACCGGTTTTAATCCCACGTACCCAAAATAACATTAAAATTTGTTTAATTTTTCATAAATTAAACATTAAAGTACATTTTAGATAATTAAAGTGCCTTTGGAACATGATTAGAGGCTGCAGCTGTAGTTTTAATGCTGTCCGAGGAAAAGTTTTCTTAAACGTGGAAGTTGTGTGTCTATCTCACCTTCGCCAGATTTTGAATTTGAAGGGATATTTTAACTTATTTTTTTCTTGATCTATAGGCCAAACGGATCGTTTGTGGTAATTGCATGGGTTATTATTTCATCTTTTCCCATCGATTCGTATTTTTTCAATCAGACCCTCCGAAGTGCGTCACGAAGTAACACGAAAAAGCAGGACAGATTTTGGTCTAGTAGGGAGTTGTTGATATCCTGACTGCCTGCCTGACAGAGCCAATTTCAATTGGAACAGGGTAGACGAAACTGGATTACTGGGTGAGGTCATTCGGTCCGTGTAAAAATAAGAGATTTTAAAAAGGCATATTCTGGAGACAAAATTCGTTAACTTCAAAATTAGCGGACAATTTTTTCTCTTTTTAAAGGTGAAAACTGCATTTCAATAGCTTATAGAGTTTAGAAGATACAAATTTTTAAAGTATTGCAAATTTTTCTTGGGATTTGATGCATCATGGGAAATCTGTGATGTCATAGTGGCACGTTCAATTAGACAGTTGCATTCAATTTATTAATAATTATGATGCCACTGCAGGCAATATTAGGCAACATTGTTGGTTGTGCTCTACGTATGGTGAAGGGTAATGCTAGAACTACAGGAAACGATATTCAAACATTCCAACAGTATCAAATTTCAAGAACAAACAGGATGTTCAATTATAAAGAAAAACAAAAGAAATCTAAAGCAATGAGCCCACATTACATAACTTTCCGTTGCTTTGTTGAAAAGCAGAGGTATTTTTTTAACAAACATAACCTATCTTTAAAGTGAGATATCTTTAGTTAGGAAAATGGTATTGTGATAGGGTTTGAAGGACGTGGTGTGGAATATTTTTGTTTTTTGTTTTTTTACAACACAGAGGCAAAAGCCAACAGAACATGCCTTTAAGAAGAATATGACTAAAAACGAACTTCTTCCTATTACCCATGTTTGCGAAAGACTTAAAGACTTCGAAAAGTAAGTCAACTCAGGGAGTTGCAACAGATGGCGAAGAAGAAGATTTTAACGTGGTTTATCTGTCATCCGATTGTCATCTTCTAATCGTCATTTGTGGATTTATATTGTTGGAGAATTCATGAAGAATGATCATATTCTTGTGGCTTTGTGTGATGACATGAAAGAATAACTCAGTATACCGTAAGAGGAAAAACTGAAGTGAAGAAATCATGATCGCAAAGGGTGTTGTTTCCACCTTTACTCTCAAATTCAACTCAAGAACTTTCAGCCATAATGATGTGTAAAATGTCAGTTATCATGAGAATTCACTTTGAATCATTATTAATGGTCATTCAAAATGCGGGTGTTTCGCATAGCTCAGTCCTCAATCGCTCAATTGGGGTTACACGCGACCTTTTGACGAATGATTTCAAAGAGTCACTAATTGGCAGGCAAGAAAAAATAATGAAAAGTGCTAGAAAATTGAAGCAAAAGTACTTCAACCTCACCAGCCCATTGAAAGTAGTCCAGCTTGTACGCTTTGGAAAATAAAGGGTTCGTTATTTAAACTGCAGAATGCGTTAATCTCATTTGATGGCTACATAAAAGGATCCTATAATAGAAATAGTTTTCTAACCATAGATCTTTTCCCCCTCTGGTTCATATTTTGTTTGCGGTCCTACTGGCAAAGTTGATAATTCCGCAATGAATATAGGCTATTCGTTGTAAAGGTTTTGGGAGAAAGGTGTGTAAATACAATAGCCTGTATGATGGCTCCTATATAATCAAATCAAGTTAAAGATCTTTGAAAAAAAAAACGAATTATCAGAGGTCGCCATTGCAAATTAATCCATAGATCCAATACAAGTTAATGCATAGATATAAAAAAGAGAAAGGGGGAGGGGATTACATTTTCTGATTAATTGATCATAAGTATAAATATATAAACTGGCTATCCTATACCTCGGTTGCTTGTCACCAAAGGCTTTAAAAACGGAACCTTCTGCCGTTGTGTAAGATGATTTAAAAAAACAATGGAATAGGAATAAAAGTCCAGTACCATGTAACTGGGAAAGGGCTGCAGTGTACGCCTGAACGCCGCCAGGTTTCCGGAAGGACATACCTTAAAGCTTAAAACAGTAATCAACTAACTAACTAACTAACTAACTAACTAACTAACTAACAAACTAACTAACTGACTAACTAACTAACTAAACTAACCAATCACATGTATTTTTCAAGTGACATGTTGCCTGCATGTATGAAGGATGATGAACGGTCCCATGGAAAGGTATGTGGTACTATCGGCGGAGAATTATACCATTAGCTGCCGTGCAACGACTTATAACTGACCTAGAAAATTTGGGTCGTCACTGCATTCCAGATTGCATGGAATGACACTTCCTAGGCACACCTTGAACGCAGGCAGGTGTGATTAATCACACCTCCCTGTTGAAAGTACATCTAAAACAGTCTTCATTTTGAGCTAATTCAGTTCATGATTATTTTCCATGTATTTTTGGACATATATCGTCGGCTATCACTATAGTGGGCAGTCTGTAAAAAAGGGATTTGCTCCTGTCTTTTAAACATTGTTGGTTTTTGAAGGAACTCACCCAGAGATGATATTATTAAGGCCTGTTTAAATTTTATCTACTCAGGTGTGTTCCTAGACGAAAAATCAGGCATCGAAGAACCATATTATCAAAGAGTGGTAACATAATATGTCGAAAACATTGACACTAGGCTTCTGTTGACAGCGCTGTTCACTCCTACCTGACACAACCATTTCCACCGCGGTGAAGTTGTGATTGAAAACAGGATAAATGTGTTCCGTAGTTCAGCTATGCAGTGGCGGACAAATGTTTTTGATAAGCCTACATATTCAACGATCCGAATGGACACGGCTAGTGTCACGTTAAAAATAACACTGGCGCATTATTGAACATGAAACTTCGGAATTTCTTTCAAAATACTACAAAATCTATCCTAACTTAACCCTTAGAGGTCACGCGTTTATGATTAGAATATTTTGTGATTCTTTACAATGCTATTTCTCAGATCCAAGCATACCCAGGTGTATTTAATAGTTTTTCTTCTTATTTGCAAATAGGCAGTAAATAAATGAAAAGAATGAAGAACTATAGGTACATAACGAATAAATAACTTCTCATACAACATTTTGGCTGACCTAAGGCTCATTCGTCACTATATGTTCCCCTTATGACCATTGTTAAGAAATCAATACGGTTTCAGGTCACAGCAGCTATGCGAAAATAATAGGAATATCTCCATCTTTTCCCTCGGGTGAGACGAGTTGTCGACAAATAAAAACGAATGTACTTTATATGTGTTTCGTCAAGAGTCCTTTCCAAATTACATTTTTTTTTCTCAAGGCACACTTTAATCTTTTATTATTTTTATTTTTTTATATATATTTATTTTTTATTGTTAGTTTTATTCTTTTAATGTCGCATCAATTTTTTTCTGAGTGTAAGGGTTTTATAACTGTTATAATGCAAAATGTAGGCTCGATTCGCTTACTAATGCTCACCATACTTGAGTGGCACCGGTATCGGGATATGCATGGTTCTCTTATTCCAAGTTTTCCAAATGGCGCTTCAGCTATTCTCTGTAGTTTTCCCGTGTGGCTTGTTATACGGACTCATGCACTTTACCATTGTCTTTTGCAACAAGTTCTCAAAGTAGATCTTTCGTGCTGGCAGCTCTTCAGACCTTACCTCTGTATAATCTTTATTATCCTTTTTTCATGGAAACGATATGAAATTCAAAATTTCGGTGCGCTTGTGCTCTTGCCTACAGTAGTCTGTTAGTACTATATAGCTCTAAAAGTTTACAAAGGTAACACCACTTCGAATCTAGACCTCCAAACTTGACAAACTTTTCAAAGAAGAAAAAGTTTGTAGGCAAATATTTCCCCCGACAAAATTTTGTTCCCGTGTATATATTTTGGAATTTCGAAATATGTAATCTAACCAATACGAAAAAAATATTAACAGAAAGAGATGAATTTTCAAACACCTGTGAATTTTACTGTAGGACATGAATGGCCTATAGGAGGTAATGCAATAATACCCTTGAATTAAATATAATTTTAAAGAAGATTTGAGGGAAAGAAGAATCGTTTTTTCGTTTTTTTTCAATTCTGAATATGTAAAACTTTGGGAAGATTTAAAATTTTTGACAATGGATGTTATCTTTGGTGTGTCTCGCACTAACTAGCCTATTTAGCTAACTTATTTCATCGAACATGCTTGAATGACATATATGCTTTAATACAACTGTAGACGAATCCGAACAGTGAAGTGCATAGGCGTGTATTTTTTTTTTCTCGAGGGGAGAGCAATTTTTTCGGAATAATGGATCCATTTATCATGTCTTGTTTTTCCCGAATGGACCAAACCGATGTTTTTGCCCCAATTGAGAGGGTGGTTTCCCCCTGCATCCTTGTCTCGTACGCCTATGGTCAAGTGATGGTCTGATTAAGTCGGTCAATTACTAATTGTTTCCGACAGGTTTAATCTTTTAAATTCTTTGCTTACCTATATCATGAATGGCTGTACACTTAAATACTCCTTGGTTCCCTCAATTTCTGTGAAAATGATGGTTTAAAAATGCATGTAGGCAATAAAATAGAACAATTGAAAGCTGAAGGAACACACTAATGCCGCCTAGTTGTTCGGATTCTTCCATACCTGCATACAGTTAGCTTGTATTACACCTTTCTACTTAGCTACATTCATTCTAATGTCGGGCAGATAGTCTTTAATAGGTTTCATCAGTGGACTAAACATTTAGATGAAAGAATTTTTACGTTAAAGGATTTCTTCTTATACTATACCAATGGTGTGAATAGTCTGAGGGCCATGAGGTTTGTCATTTGTTAAATGTTATCCTTTTAATAAGGGCGTAGCGCTTTGAAAAACAGAAGTCCTTCGGAACTACGCGTTTGGTTTTGCCGAACGGCTCTTTACCAGAGAGTCTGGAGTCTTTACAGAAGAAGTATGATTCTTTCTCACCTGGCTGCCTGGGAGGTGCTGTAGTGTTGTAAAACAGCAGGAAATGGGGTTACCCCCCACATTCAATGTTTTTTTTAATTATGTAATACATGCGTGTAGATTTATTAGTCGGATGATTCATTTTGTATAAGGATAGCATAACCCAGGAGTTTATCGTCCAGGTGGAAATTGTAATTACGTGATCGTTTAGTGATGGAGTTTTTTTTTTTTGGGGGGGGGGGGCTGGGTTCAGAGAAGCAAAAAGTGGTCAACAACCCTAGACCGCAATTTAGTGTTCTGTCTTTTTGGTCAAAATTTATTATTTTGCAAGGATTCTAAAAGCATCTGACAGCCTGCGACATGTTTACGCTTATTAGAAGATCGTAATGTTATATCCATTGTTCCGTTGTCACGTGAACGTATTTGTGTGTTGTGTAACTACGAATTAAAGAAACTATCAGGGAAATTAAGTGACCTTAAAAACGTCCATTTTACTCTATAGAACTGTAAGCAACAACACCAAATAATTATTAACGACTGGACACAATCGGACGCGTCAAGACAAAGCTGCTTAGTACAAACGACAAAATAACTTTGAAACTCTGTCACTTACTTCATTCGTATGCTTGAACTTGAAATAAAGAATACTTTGATCTTTCCGAATATGTTACTTTTACATACAGTATAACCCTTTGAATTCCACCTATGAAAACAAACACTCGGTATTCCTTCAAAAGGCCCACAAATGTTTGCAATAAAACCCCGCCTACAGACAGGGCAGCTTTCATGCTCGTTGACAGTTAAAACCCTTACTGATTGCGCGATTGACGAAAAAGGCGATTTTTTAGAAAAATTGCTCTCAATAGGTGGCAAACCACTTGAATGCGTTTCGCACAATCTAAGGCATCGCTAAAGCCTTTGTTCTTTATTGGCGTTCATGAATTGCGTGATGTTTCACCATAGCCCGCGGAGGGGACGAAGTCTTCTTGTTCAGCTCATCGCTACGAAAAACCAGTCTAAAGGGGGATGCAGCCACAGAGGCGCTACGCTTGCTAGTTTTACCATGGACTAGGCAAGTATTACATGTAGAAATTCATGAAAAGAAAAGTCCGAAATAAAATGACAGCGCTGTTCTACTGGCAGAAACTTTTTAGAGTCAATTTCATCCCCCAGCTTTTTCTAATCCCCTCTCGCTTGTTCTCGACAGTTTACAGATGTGAGTGTATTTCTTCAAGGTCGTAACCTTTGCGAGTTCCACATGGGTTTTAGGACCAGGGAGTAATTATTAAAGTCTCCCTGTTCGTCTTTTAGAAGTACATAATTCAATGACGTCCAGCCGCCCCTTTTTCGTCGGGTAAAAACTAGTGTGGTACATATTAACTAAACAAGCAGCAGCTTGGTGGGATGATTTATTTTTATGCCAGGAAGAGGGCTTGGCTACCTAATTGTGACGTCAAGTAGAAGCACGCTAAAGGCCTACATGAAATCGATTTACTGCCAGGTGATATTTTCCTTCATCACAAGCCCCCATTGGGTTAGGGGTTTTAGAATATGCCCGTCGTCTTTTCCAACAATCGTAGGGGTCAACTGAAGGGAAACCAAATTTTAACTTGAACCACTCTTTGAAAGTAAATTTAAACTTTGAACTTTTCATCGAGTTGACTGACACTGTATAACACATTCGTGTTGCAGTGTCGTTAAATCTCATCTAACTAACAGACTGACTGACTGACTGACTGACTGACTGACTGACTGACTGACTGACTGACTGACTGACTGACTGACTGACTGACTGACTGACTGACTGACTGCATTTGATTGAAGCATTTTTGTTGGCAAGAAAGCAAAGGGCAATATGTGCTATTTCATATAAAATATATTGCAGAAAGCTGCAAAAAAGAGACCAGGCTTAATTCAAAGTTGTAGCTCTGTTGGCATAGTTATAGGTATAACACTGCTTACGCCACAATCGCCGGGAAAATCGGCAGTCAACAAATTGGGATAGCTAATATGGTGTGTTCCAAGGATTATTCTGGTAAATTCGGGGAAAGGGAGTCCTAATACAAAATTTTCCAGGTTCAGAATGATATGATAACCTAAAAATCTTATTTGAACGATTAAATAGCTCAAAATTTATTTTCTTACATGGAATACAATATTCAACATCAGGGTTTCTTAGAAGGCTTTGGACTCCTTCACCTGCTTAAGCAAAATGCTCATATCATTACACTTAATTTCATCCAGAGCTATATGGGTCAACATCAGGGTCTCCCCTGTACACCTAACTAAGACAGCACCTGGACCTGAAAAACCGCAAGTACTCGCTCTAAGCTCGAAATTAGACCAGAACCATTAAGTTTTCTGAATAATCAATAAGTTGAATGAATGTACTAGAATGGACGAGCTCATAAAAACTTTAACATTAAGATTGCTCTTTATCTTCACAGTCAAAATACAACGATTGCGAAGTAGTTTGTTTTTGTTTCATATTTACAGTCTTAAGAAACAAACAAATGTGATTTATTAGTGTTCACGCGACGAAAGGAATTTTTAAGGCAACTTGGCAAGTAACTTACACTAAGAAGCCACCTCAAATGTAAAAAGTCTGTTTAATAGATAAACAAAAAACAAAATTGTAAAGCGTATGACATACTAGGTTCAACTTCTTCTATTTGAGTGAATACAGAGCTAAGGTCACAGAATTAGTTCATTTGGGGCATCAGTATTAACTGGATACCTTCAATTTTGCACGTAGGGCTTTACATTGTATATAATCATGACTTCATGATGTAGATAATATGCTGACTCACCCAGAACGAACATACCGGTAGATGTTACCGTGACTCTCATGATTGAGTTTCATGGGTGAATGCTTACTGACTTATTGTACAAAATTTAAATTTTGAAGTGTGGGGAGAGAATATACAGAAAAGCGTACGTCATTTTGAATTTCCTTAAAAAAACATTGGGGAATTATATACGGTACCGTACTTTATCGTATACAGTGATGAGAGTTCTCGACAAAATTTGAAACTTTCTGGTAGGCAGCCTCACCCGAACTCGGTTATGTCGCATGTAGTCCAACCCCACTGCAGTCGTTAAGCAGGTAGCAACCTTTCTATAGCTCATTCAAATCCCATCCAGTTATCTGTTCCAAGTGATAGGTAAAAGCCTGTTGCCAAGGGAACAGGACGATGCTCCTTGGAAAAAGCCTAGTCAAGTTCCAGATTATATAAAAATACTTTTGCCTAAATGCATTTTGTCTAGCCTCTAATAGTTGCAGTTCTGATAGCCCCTTCGAGCGGACTCTGTTTGGTCAACTTTTCCTTACAAGTCTCCTAAACAGGGGTATATGACTGACCAAGTATTACGAGTTACAGCTTGCTATGCAGGCCAACATGGTAGACTACATACACTCCTCGTCCCATTAACTGCATTAGGTCTCATTGCTTCATTGCAAAAAGGCTTTGACAACAGTGAGATGCTCCTATTCGACGCACTTCAAGATTCGCAACCCTCAAAGGCGCCATCTCTAGTATGTTGTATCAGAGGGCAGAGGGCCCTGGCTATTACCTCACGGGGAGGACTCGATTTATTCAGTCCTCAAGACAAAAATTTCAAAAAGTGTATACAGAATATGACAAATGCATTCAAACAGTCCAACTCTCATCTTCTTTGGACATTTTGGACTTGGGGTACACTTAAAGGGGAAGCTTAGGTAAAAATTTAATTTTCATATGTGAAAGAGGAACAAAATCTGCACAGTGTGGTGAAAGTTCCATTCAAATCGGACATGTATTTCTCGAGATATCAGTAAATGAAGTCACCAGATTTGTGTTCAAAAGTGAGTTTGAGGGCAGCAGAGCTTGTATCACTTCCTCACATTGACAAGGAATGCTTTGTTTCCCTTTGTTTTTTCAAACTGTTTTGCTGACCTTGAAGTTAACAGGAGGATGACCTCCCTGCGGGGGATGCAAAGTTTGTAAAATTCTCATGCCACTTATGCAATCACATTTTAATAATATGGGATTGTTGAGGAGAAAATCCAGTCTAAAGTTTAAAGAAAAACAAAAGACTGCTCATTAATGTGGGGATGTGATGTCATATGTACTTGCTTCAAGTTCACTTTTTGTTGAAAATGTGAAAACTTTACGTGTTCATATCTTGAGAACCACACATCGGATTTCAATGCAAATTTCACCAAAATGCTCAGAATAAGTACCCCTCTAACATACCAAACCCTGTTCTGACCTTAAACCCTTCTTTTAAAGGTTGGTAGGGATATGACTGATTGAGGAATATGCCCCACAGTCTTTTTCACGGGCAACCTGGCCAAATTCTCCTCGGTTAAATGCTTTAAGCCCACGGTGTTTCAACTCAATCCAGCGTGGTATGGAAATTTACCACCTATCCTTGTTTTGGTACCTGGTAGATTTTGCCAGGTCAAAAAAAAAAATTATTTCCTTCTCCCGTATTTTCTGTCTCCGATAAAGTCCCCAATTAAGCAGACTTTCTTGCTTGAATACCCCATCCGAGGGATTGACCTTCCATGGGGTCTTAGTTAAAGGCATGTTCTGGTGGCTTTTTGCCTCTGTCTTGTAAGAAAAACAAAAATATTTCACACCATCTCCTTCAAAATCTATCACAATACCATTTTCCTAACTCAAGATATCTCACTTTAAAGATTGGTTATTTCTGTTAAAAATACCTCTACTTTTCAACACAGCAAGAGAAAGTTATGTAATGTGGGCACATTGTTTCAAATTCCTTTTGTTTTTCTTCATAATTGAACGTCCTGTTTGTCCTTGAAATTTGATACCGTTGGAATGTTGGAATATCTTTTCCTACAGATCTGGCATTACCCTTAATCATACATAGAGCACAACCAACAATGTTGCGTAGTATTGTCTGCGGCAGCATCATAATTATAAATAAATTGAATGCAATGTCAAATTATTGTGCCACGATAACATCGCAGATTTCCCATGATGCATCAAATCCCAAGGAAAACTTGCAATTCTTTAAAGAATTGTATCTTCAAAATATACAAGCTATTGAAATGCAGTTTTCACCTTCTGAGAAAGAAAATTTTTCTGCTTATTTTGAATTTAACGAATTTTGTCTTCAGAATATGCCTTTAACATTAGTCCAGTAAGCAATGCCTGGAACTTCCGAAATTCCACAGAGAGATGACCTTTTTAAAGAGGACGTTCAAAGCATCTTTCACTAGACATAACAACACTTAGCCTAAAAATCGTAGCTGATGTATGAAGTAATCACGGTAGGCTTTACACAGAATAGAAACCAAACTTATCTCACACGTAGTTTACATAGATTGACAGAGAAACAGAAAAGTTACATTATCGCCTAACCAACGAAAGCCAGGCATAGATTTCCGGAAAACTTCAACCAGAACCATGTACCACTTGGAACAACTCCGAGACAACTTTCCCCTTGACAATCTCACTTTTACAATTCCATTTCATTAACCGAACAATAGGACAGTTTTAAAACTCCAACAAGAAGTTTGGAAGATGAAGATTTTGGTACCCTTGCGGTTTAGGCGTAGTCTTTCATGATTTCGTCGATCTTAATAGGCCTACATTTCAGCAATAATTAGCTTAAAGGCCCAGTTCTCTCATCCAAACAGTACCAATTCTCCTAACCTTCTTACTTAAGCCCCTCCCACAATAGTCTAAAATTCATGCTCATCCAGATAAAATCTCAGTTTATTGCTTTAAGGTGAGTAAAGAAAAACTCAATTTATAGCACAGGCCTATAATAAAAACATTCTCAGTACCTTTCATGCTGTGTAACATAAGCATTGGTACTCTGTATTGTTTGAATTAGCTGACAATCAAAGAGCTGAGCCAATAGAGAATTTTGGTACCCCCGTACCAAAATTGTAGTTTGGGTGAGAGGTTTGGCCCTTTCATCACTGCAAGAGCCAGTACTTCCTGTCTTAAAATTTCTACATGTATGATAAGTCCGAGTCACTGTGGTCTTTTACAACTGTAAACATTTCCCCTGGCATTACCCACGACCACTTAGTGGCACTACACGTGAAATTTCAGATCAGCATGCTATTAAAACTCGGTTCATGGTAAAGCAGGCCAGCTCCATGACCAGACTAAGCACGCTAATTTATTCCAATATTTTACAAAGTTGCACAATTCACCCAAAAGTTCGGGTTCAAATTGCTCAATTATCCTTGATTTTCCGAAACATTTTAAACTGCACACCAAAATGCTCCTCCCTGGAGAGAAAGGTATATTTGTCCCAAAAGAACGCCTGATCGGCTGTTTGCGGTTTCTGAATTCAACAAAGAACACATCATTTAATATGTATCGCGTGAGAAAATTCTTTAAACGCGCTCTCTCTCTCTTTATTACACAGCTCATAATAAATGTTTTCCTATGAATTTTGTCACACACGTGCTTATCATGCTTGATGTAAATGATTAATTACTTTCTAACACTCAAAACTGTAACCATTCACCTAAATAAGTTAACTTTAGCTAATCCTTCAATTCAGCAGAAACCCCAAGTCATATCCACAACCAGTTTAATAAGGGTAATATTTTCAATATGGGCTTCGTGGGGCATGGGAATGTGTCACACCCTTTTTGATTGAGGGGAGCATAACCCCAAAACTATTACATAATATTAAAAAAATATGTATAAATATAAGGTCGAAATGCTGCGGAGCACTGTGGAAATGTGTAGGTCGAAAAGAGGTAGTAAAAAGTGCTTAAAAGTTTGCGGAAAACTCCACGACGTTTCGGGTATAAACCCTTCATCAGGTGGCAAAAACCAAACTGAGCGACCAACAGTAACAATTGGACACGACAAACATCAAATCCGAAGCGGTCAGTGTAAAAACAGAACCGGACGAAAGTGATTGTCAGAAACATGAGTGCGAAGAATGAAACACAAAACCGAAAAAGAAAAAGAAGATCCTGGATGAAAAAGTACACGAAAAAATCGAACATAGTCGGGAAAAAGTAGACAAAAACCAGGCCCGGAAAAAGGTACATTGTAAAAAACGAGCACGAACGGGTAGGTGTAAAAGGAGTTAAATCTGGCTCAAAAGAGGATGAAATGACAAAAGGTCAATTCTGACGTTAAGGCCGTGTGGAGCGAGAGTACATAGCCTCATGATAAGTCGGTTTTCAGCACTAAGGTGGTCACGGTCGGAGCCTCGGCACATTACAGCTACCGTTACGGTTAAGTACTTAAGTAAGCAAGGTGAGGGGGGGGGGTAAAATGTGCAGTCACCCGGTTTCCATGGAGATTCTGTTTGATGGACCTAAGGTGCTTGGTGACTCGGTTGGCGAGGCGGCGCTTGGTCTCTCCCACATGCGACCTCGTCAACAATTCAGGCCCCTAAGGCGGTAGCTTCATTGTCAAACAAAGATTCTCCTGTATTTCCTCTAATGTAGTTTACATTTTAGCTTGTGGAAGTTGTAACTCGTTTTATGTGCAGGGAGAGACATTTCTTATTAAAGGGTAGTGCTGCATCGTTTTATCTAAGTCAACTTTGTACTCTTCAAAAACGTGTTTTTCGCTTAATTACAAATTCATCTTCCTGCTCCCACACCAATCCAATATTTCTTCGTTGTTTTTAACATCTAACAGTAACTTTCATTCATATCCCACTAGAACAAAGGAAAATCTTACTCAATCCTATACCAGGACAATGCTTGCTCATTCTCAAATCAGAAGCTCTGGTGTACTTTTTTGGAATTCCCTTAGTAATGTAATTAAAGATTTCCCCACTCTAAATATCTTTAACCGTCGTCTGAAATCCGCACTCCTCACATCCTACAATTAGCTGTTACTTGGTTTTTTTCTCAGTTTCTCTTCTTTTTTCTTTTGTTTTTTTCCTTTGAATGTTGGTAATTTTACAAGATATTATAATATTTCATTATTGTTGGGACCAGTCCAGAAGTTTTTTTTTTTTCAAAATAACTTCTGGTTCCGCTTCCTGCTTGCTTTCTTGTTACCCCTGTTTTTCATTTCAAACATTGTTAGAATAATTACGAATATTTATATATGTATATACATGTTGATGCTATGTAATATACTACGCAAGATGGAAGACATAAACTGAACTGAACAGAGTGGTGACACTTCTATTCAAATCATGTATTTCTCAAGACATCAGTAAATGAAGTTAATAGATTTGTGTTCCAAAGTAAGTTTCAGGGCAGCAGAGGTTATATAACTTCCTCACATGGGCAAGAAATGTTTTGTTTTCCTTTCTTTTTCAGACTGTTGTGTTCACCGTGTAGTCAATAGGAATAGAACCTCCCGGTGGAAAAAGGAAATTTTGTAAAGTTTTCCTGCCGCTAGTGGAATCACATTCTGATGATTAAAGGGTTGTTGAGGAGAAAGTTGGCTTAAAGTAAAACAAAAGACTGTCCATTTATGTGAGGATACGATGTCATATGTGCTTGCTTCAAGTTCACTCTTCATTGAAAATGCGACACCTTTACCTGCTCATATCTAGAGAACCATACGTAAGATTTCCATGCAATTTCACCAGAATGCTTAGCATAAGTACCGCCTCTAACATACGAAAAACTTGCTGGGACCGTAAACCCTTCTTTTACAGGGCAACTCTCAAAAATCTCCTTGACGTGTTTACAAGGTGACAATACTATTAGTAAAAGGGTAGCGGTGGTTATGGATAAAGCCATTAATTGGTGGTACAAGGCGTTAAGGAGGATGGTATATCCTCGATGAATTTGGGATGGTACATAATTTTACTTTATCTAATCAATTTAACTTTTAACTCTAACGTAACTGTGGGTGTAATTATTCACCCCAAACAACACGACCTGCTGCATGGTGTTATTGTAGATTTGCATATCCAGTCGTCAAAGAGAACTAGGGAAACTGGGAAATAGAACTATCTATTAGACAAAGGATGTCTATTTTATGTGACTTTACCTGAAATAGAGCGTAAGGAAACACCCACATCCGCACATTCTTATGCCTTTGCCTATTGTTCTTTTCCTGTCAGTGTCAATTTGTCGGCTGTTAGGTCTTGCGCAACTTTTCATTGTATTTTACGATAAGGTTAAAAATTCGCACTACGTGATCTCGACCCTATTTAAATGGGGGCAAAATGCTACCAATCAGTTCCAAAGTATCGGTGGGTAGGGTGCCGTCAAAAGGTTAGACAACCGTTGTGAGCCACGTCATGATTTAAATATGCTGGTATATGTAATCAAAACAGCTGTATAACTCAAGCGATGGTAGATCGTAATCTGATGAAATTATTTCCTTTTTTGTTACCAGTTCACTTCAAAATTGCTTAAAATTTACTGAAAAAGATAGTTGGAAAAGCCGTCGGAATTTTATGTAGTTATTTCTATGTATTTATATATTGTTTGACCTCGTAAATTTACAGATATGTGTTACAGTGTTCTCAAGATAAACCTATCTCAAGTTTAGCTAATTATGAGATATTTCTACAAAATTTGTGATATATTGTCCAGGGCTGCATCACATGGGCGTCCGCAGAAATTTTTATAAGGGGGGGCAAGATCATTCATGGATGATTGAATTGTGTACACTATCTAAGCGGAGCGCCACCATCGGTTGGCGCGGAGCGTACAAGAAAATTTTGGGCCTTACAAACTCTCCAGATGGCCGGAAATGACACTTGGCGAGTGTTCTAAGCTGCATGTGCCCAGCCTTGAAACAGGAATTTCATGTCTGTAACTTTTAGATATTTAGAATTTTCAATGTAAAAAATTGTTGAAGGGAAAATCATGGATGATTGAATTGTGTACACTATCTAAGCGGAGCGATATCATCAGTTGGCGCGGAGCGTACAAGAAAATTTTGGGCCTTACTAACCCTCCAGATGGCCGGAAACGACACTTGGCGAGTGTTCTAAGCTGCATGTACCCAGCCTGGAAACAGGAATTTCATGTCTGTAATTTTTAGATTTTTAGAATTTTCAATGCAAAAAATTGTTGAAGGGAAAATCATGGATGATTGAATTGTGTACACTATCTAAACGGAGCGCCATCATCAGTTGGCGCGGAACGTACAAGAAAATTTTGGGCCTTACAAACCCTCCAGATGGCCGGAAACGACACTTGGCGAGTGCTATAAGCTGCATGTGCCCAGCCCTGGAACAGGAATTTCATGTCTGTAATTTTTAGATTTTTAGAATTTTCAATGCAAAAAATTGTTGAAGGGAAATCTGCCTCTCAGTAACGGCCTCGCACTCCTATGCACGATAAAACTTACAACTGTCAAACAGCCTATATAGGCCTATGTTCGTTACCTAATTATGAACCATGCCTACACCCCCCCCCCCCCACCCCTGTATTCACCTTGTATATCCAAGTTACACCCGCGCGTCACCACTTGAGATCAGCACGGGACCAAACCAAGACCAACGCATTCATCAATGGTCGGATGCCATATGCACACTACATACCTGACAACTAGGCTAGTACATAGTTTTTACAATTACAAATTTCCAATAGATATCACGAATGATGGTCCCCAAATTACGATTTCACTATTCAGCATACTGCACCATCTTCTCTTTTGCTATTCCTGGTCAAATGTCCGCATATTTCACGAGTAAAAACTGACGCTGTGAGTGAAGGTATTTTGATGATTTATTTTTAATTTTTTTTATTTTAATTTTTAATTATTTTTTTTCACAAGTTTGATTTTCCAGGGGGGCAAGTGCCCCCCCCCCTTGCGGACGCCCATGCTGCATCATGAGTTTTGTAAATCCTTTGCATTTCATCTACTAGTTGCTAGGTTGGTAGCTAATGTAACCTGGTAACACATTTTAAGCCAATAGCTACTTTCAGCTTGTATAACGGGGCGGTGGATGGATTTTTAGAGAGAAGGGTTTGAAAAGATAAGTCGTAAGGAATTCTTGTAGGCTAAGGGCAGGAGTCCCATGGAAAGGCTAACCAAATGAGGTTTTTTAAATATAAGAACACTTACGGTAACTGATGTAGGATATGAAAATTATTCTGGAAGAGGGGAGATTGTCACTTCTCTTTGCCAAGTGCTAGTACCAGTTTTAGTTAACAGACGTAAGGAGCATTTCAATTTGGGGAAGAAATTATTTTTATCCCCATAATTTAATCCTGTCCTCAAAGACTTTTTAAAGGCAGAGTGAGGTAGCCACGGGGGGGGTTGGGGCTAAGAATTCCCCCATGACCCAACCTCGCAATGCAAGAAACACCTAAAATAGCGGGTTTTTCTGCATATCCTTAGACTTTTCCCTCATTTCGTGCCCCAACCCCAGTGTTACCATCCTCCCCCCTCCCCCATGACACAATCCTGGCTACGCGTCTGTTAAGGCAGCACAGTCATTAGCGTGGAGCTTTCAAAAAATGTTGAAAAACACGACCTCGTTGACGGCCAGAAATGGGATTTTCCGGGCTTATTAGAAGACTTAAAGCAGTACAAGTTAGAACAACGAAGGGACATAGCCATCTTTTTGGTGTGGAAAGGGACAAAGTGGTAATATACCCCATTCTTCAGAGATGCAAATCTTACTGTTTTGCTTCTTTAGTATTTGATCGATGTTCTGAAAATATCATGATTTGCATGCTATCGACGACGAAAAATAATTCCTTAGATTAACAAAGACAAATATGATGTGCAAACCTGCAATATTCTTTTCGATAATCTGTTCGACCGACACACTACCTATGAGGAACGCCACCATGCTGCCATGAGCTGGCGCCCGCAGACTGGAATTGGACCCTTGGACAGCCGGAAATGCAATATCCCAGGCTTGTAAATTTTGAGCTTTAGTCTGGAATAAAATTTTCACTCCAATAGAAAAATCAGCAACTTGCTAAGTGACCAGAATTTTACTAGATAAGATGTACACCATCATTTGACGAAATGGTTTTGTATCTTTTTGGCGAAAACATTAAACAACGGAATTAAAAACATGCTAATGTTCTTGACCCTATTGTGACTCTTGGATTAATTCAACAAGATTTATGAGCTGATGAAACTGTCAACGTAACTATCCGAACTATCCCGGCTATAAATGAGTTTGCTTCTCATGCCTTTTGAAAAATGTTATGTTACGAGGCTGGTTTAAAAGAATTTTCAGGAAGACGTGTGGCAAGATATTCGCACACTTAACCATCAATGTTACCTGGCTACTGAAAAGCGGTCTACCTATTTTTCATTACCGTTGGTCGAATTTTACTGTTTGGGTAGGACAGATGACAACCTATTGGTCACTGCACCCAAACACCCTCGAGTCTGTCCATGTAATTTGGCAATTGAAGACTTCCCAATGGTTTTGTCAACCCTCGCTCGAATATTGTACCATTTCGGGCAAAGGTTTTTGCAAGACTATACAGTAAGAGATGGAGCTGAGGAAAAATTTCCATAAGCAGCCCGAATGTCTCGTAAATCTTTGTAATTATTTGTATTTTCCATGGCAATTGTACTTTGACTGTAGCGTTGTTTTGTTTTTTTTCCGGACGACGTTGTAAAATAATTCAGAGAATCGGCCTTTTCAAACATTATGTTGCGCAAGATTAAAAATCAGGTTGAGATGTAATTGTTTCATTTCAGCGAGAGGGTTCTGAACCCTTTTTTTAATTTCTGTTTTTTTACATGAAGATGTTACCCTGACTACCACACTTATCTAGTTTTCGGGCAAATATTTAAAAGAATCCGACTATTCGACTATTTCGAGCAGTTTTCGCGAATGGTAATGAGTAAATCTCATAAATATAAGCCTCTTGCAGTGTCCGAATGTGTGGCAAATTGTTGTAATCTTGTTGATCTTTTATGAAAAATTAACGGCATCATTTTCTCTCCAAATTTCGGGAATGCCATATTTACGAATTTGGAAATGCTTAGGACCTTTCCGAGAAATTAAAACCATGCCTTGTTTTAAAAAATGAAATGATTGCCAGATTTTTTTTTTTTAATTCTTGCCCGATGATCTTGTGAAAATTGTGGGGCAATCTATCCCTGCCCCCGATTTTTCAAGAAACGGCACTTTTCTTCTTTCCATTTGCATCCAAGCAATACTGAAAAGTCGGTGAAATTTACCAGATCGAAGAAAATATGTTGTTTGGAAATTTCAGGGAGACGGTATACCTGTCGGGACTTCCCTTTACTTTACGACCATGGACATGTTTGCTGAAATGATAAAGTATGTTCAAAGTTATTACATAGGAGATGATTTACAGCAGGGAGCTGTTGCAGCAGTAATAAGCAGTAATAGTAATAACCGGTGCTATGGCCGAGTGGATAAAGGCGGTGGCATTTGAAGCGATGAGGCTTAGCAACCGAGAGGTTTGGAGTTCAATTCCTGGCCCATCTGAACTGATCTTTCAAAAAAAAAATACCAAATTTGATCCAAATTGTTAGAAAAAAGCTCCAGTTGTTGAAAAAAAAACATTGTTTGAAGCATTTACTGAATATAAGCCTATTGTTTTTCCCCTATCTTATTTTTTAATGTAGTAGTATTTATTTCATAAAAATTCTCCTTTACGTAGGCGCCCGATCCTCCAGAGAACAATACAGGGACCTCTTCCTTGTTCTACGCCAGTATAGCTTTTATTTAGCTGGAGTTGCAACTCTTTGAAATGGGGCTTGCGCTGTCAAGATCACACATTATTATGTCTTTTGTATCGTTCTGGGCATTTCTAGTATTTTTATACCTGTATACGGGATTAGGAAATACACACAAAAGGCATTTGCCACCGAGGGAGATGCATGTTTGTCCCATATGATAGATTTCCTCGTGAGCTCGGGGAATTGTTTTTCCAGTTGCCCATTTCTTCTTGTCAGTGAAACTATCACACAAAAATGATTCTAGGAACATAGGATATTTGAGGGGAGGGGGGGGGGGCTAGAGTCATATATATTTTCCAGGCACATGGTGTATGTCATTACCACCATCCTATAACAAGCCTATAGCTGACCGTTGCTAGCAATTTTTACCTTCAAAGAAATTATCGAGTTCGTCATCGACTTCAACTTAAATGTTTAAACTTTTGGCCGTCCTGAAAACATTTTTTCGCTTCCCTTCAGTCTATTAGTCCCCTGTTTGACTACGGGCTGACCCGTAGAATTTTTGCAAGTTCATGGGCTAGGAAAAAAAAACTTGAGGGAAAGCCCCCATCCCCATAAAACTTCCTGTGCTCGTTTTTCTCTTAAACTTCTAAAGAATAAAATACTCTCAAATTAAGATTTCAATCCAATTTGAAGAATAACTCCATTCCCACTGTCCTAGGTACTGAGGTAAGAATATTGCCTCAAACTGTATATTGCGTATATATTTTGTTTGGGTATAGAGTTAGGTATATAATGTCTAATTTATTGTCTTGTCTCTGTCTTAGATGAGAAGAGAGAATATTCACCCTTAATATCGGATCCATTCCTGTTTACTTTTTCCGACCTGGAGGC
Source organism: Holothuria scabra (assembly GCA_037179385.1). NCBI lineage: Eukaryota > Metazoa > Echinodermata > Holothuroidea > Aspidochirotida > Holothuriidae > Holothuria > Holothuria scabra. Next base: position 16,610,456 of record CM074192.1, on the reverse strand, counting down.
AGTTAGTAGGACCAAGTAGCAGCGGATTTAGAGAGTGTTACCGCCAGATGTACAGCTTGCCGACAGTAATCTTTTGTGCCATCTGTATAAGCTTTAAAGATACTATAACAGATCAATAGGAAGTCTTTTCTCTCTGTTATGTAATCCAGGTGGTATGTAGATATAAGGGATGAATTGTAAGGTTCTTTCATGGGATGAATGGGGTTATCAAGGACGCTTGTTTTCATTATAGAGCCCTGAAAAAAGTTAAAGCTTTTAGTATATCAAACATGTTGATGGACATGAAAAGATAAGCTGATTGCTGCTACTAGTTTTGAGCTAATTTACTAAGCCGATCAGAAGCAATATTCCGTCTTTAATCTATCTAGTTTCTCAGCTTTCTCCAAGGAAACCACGTTGATGGAAATAATAATGGATTCACCGTCACGGTCTAGTAAGCATAAACCTACACCCACTTTCTTACTAAAATATCCATTAACGCTCTGTTGCCAACAACATCAAAAAATGTTTACCTGTCTCTTCAAAATGAAAATTTTCTTGACTCGCTCAAACGGGTTCATGTTAGACCCATCATAAAGCAGACGAATCTGTCTGAATAAGAAATGTTTTTAAGAATTACCGACCTGTTACAAATCTGAAATTCCTGGCTGACACTACTATTAAAGGTTCACACTCTCTACTTGAACGTTCAGAATGCATATAAGAGTAAACCACGGTACTGAAACGACACTTCTTCGTGTCTTGGACGATCTCCTACTCACTGTTGATGATGTTTCAAATTAACTTGACTACTCTGCTGCATTTGACACTACCACAGAATCACAACTGGTCGTTTGACCGTTTGAAGTGCACCTAAAATCTCAATCTTAAAAAATGTGTTTTAGAGGTTGCAAAATGAATCTTATTCATAAAAAATAAGGTAGTCCATTGCGCAATAATTTGTGATTTTCTTTGTGTACAACTTACATTTACTGCTTCATTTTCCCTTGAGATTATAGGATGTTTTCACAATCTCGAACGCTTCCTGTTTACCAGGCTTGTATAGCTTTTCGTACAGAACGGGCTTAATTATTTGCATCTCCCCATAAGGGTACTGGAGAGTGCTATTGCATGTTGGTATATAAGATGCAGTACCATTTAGAAAACAAATAAATACAAAGATTGTAATTTGATTAGTGCTACAATGGCATCACAAATAATTGCATTAAGTGCAATTTTCAATTAAGTGAATTAACTTCAACAATTTTTATCTCATATTGGAATTTCCTGGAAAGATTAGTGTTGGACTGTTTGTATTCATTTTTCATGCTTTGTAATAATAGCCCTCATTGCTCCAACTTTGGTTCATGTCTTACTTTATAAACCTCTAACAACTTGTCATAAATGGCAAATAATCTCCGTGATGTACATGTTCGGGCCCATGGAAGCAGGCCCGTAACCAAATGGGAGGGGGGTAGGTACGAAGCCCCCGGAAATTTTTTTCCATTTCCTAGAGACTTTGACGCTTTCCATTGACTTAATACATTTGGACACATTTGTCCCCCTGAAAAAAGTAGTTCCCAAAGGTGTGGGCCCCCTTTGGGCCCTGGTATGGCCACGGGTCATCTTAGAAGGAGACCCTCAAAAATTTGTCATTGGTTCACTGGCCTTCACAATTTAGTCAGCTCCATTAGATAGTTAGTTAGATGGAGTTTTGCGGCCCAGTTTCCAACCTATTGGTTCAAGTCAAGCCGGCCACGGCCTTTTTTCCAGTTGTAGCTCACTGGCTTGTTTTCCCTACTCCATTGCTTATGCGGAGCATCACGCACAGTGACGGCAGTAGGTTCCTTTTTAGAGTCTTTGGTATGACTCGCCGTGGGGATCGAACCCGTGCTTTCAACTCCATTAGAAGACAACATTCAGTTTCATGGTATCAACAGCATAATTTATGCAAATAACACTCAGATTTTTTCATTTAACTCAAAATCTCTTGATATCTATCCCCCCCTGTCAAGACTGGATGTTTGTATGGGGACCATGGAATCCGTTTTAGTTCTACGGAAAGACATCCAACCTTGAGTCCTTGCCCATGGGTGTGAAATGAAAGACTATTACCGGAGCAAAAGTCATTAACTTCATAAAACATGCAAAGAAATTTTCTTTCAGGAGTTACAAACTGCATCTCAATAGAATATGGCGTTTGAAAGAAACATATTTTCAAAGTTTTGCAATTTTTCTTGAGCTTTAATGCATTATGGGAAATCTCAAATGTTTATACACCTTAAATATTTGTTACTGCGTTATTTCTTGTTGTAAACCTTTTCATTTTTGATCTTTTAATGGTTTTGTTCTCCTATTTACGAATGCTAGTCATAATAATGGCTTTAAAAATAAAAAAAGATAAGTACCATCCTAGACTTTTTGTTGCAAATTATATATTTTGGTGGTCAATGTGGAATTTTTACGGAGAATTTATCCAGATATGAGGATGACGTGAAAGGTTTTCCTACTTTTAGGAACTTAGGGAACGTACCTATAAGAAAGATTTCTTCACACAAGTTCATCGAAAACTCTTATGTCACAAAACAGGTACTCCGGTCAATATCAAAACAGGTAGATAATGACCTATGTCATTGAACGGCGACCATACAAAAGCCACGTGGCTTTAGAAAAGCAGTTCTAAGATGTGAAATTAACCTATCAAAAAGTTTTTAAGTAACGGGGTCGTCACGGGGAAGTAGTAAGGTTATGGTGTTTCATTAGACTAGACGGGTGTTGCAAGTCTTTATCACGAAAACTATATCCGCATCTGACCGCGATTTTGTCTGACGCACTCGAAAAGAAACCGCACTTTGATTTATATGCATGCCGAAAATATTGACGGTGATTATAGTGTGGTCTGCTTCAAATGCTGCCATCATATACCGCTTAACCATATCCTAGTTACTGCTTGCACACGACTCCGATTTCATTATTTAATGTGGAAACATTCCGTCGCGCTATACTCTAGTTCAGGGGATCTGCATCGGAAGTTGCTAAAATAACATAAAACATTGTATAGATTGTCGAAAACGAGATTGTGTGGGACACATCTCATGGAAGTATACAGACTCAGGCCCGTGGCACCACACAAAGTAGTCCGCTAAATTGGTGAGAGATCGAAAGTTAATGGGGGCAAATGTGTTAAAGTGTATTTATTCAGTGACAACTTGGAAACTTTTAAAGGGACAAAACGTTTATTTAAAAAACATGATATAATTAATTTCATAAAATAAAAGGAGGTGGAATTTTGGCTAGACCGGCCATTATAGTGAGACAGAGTCTGAGAGCCCGAATATGAGAAAATGATTTACGAGACAGAAAAGGATAAATTGTTAGCAGGGTTTTAATTCAGATCTAACGAACCTTTCCTCATTTTCGGTGTTGCGCACCGTCTGTCTCTTAGTCTGCGTAGCGCCTCTTTGGCTACAGCCCCCTTAAGGCTGCCGCCCTGTTTGCTTTTTCGTAGCGATGAGCTGAACGAAAAGACTTCGTCCGCTCCGCGGGCTATCGGTTTCTCGGACCTTAACCTCAAAAGTCTGGAAAATAAAGACCCTGTGCTATTTTCTTTATTTATTTTTTTATTTGCTAATTTTGAAATTCTTATGAACATGAGATGGAAACGCCCTAAATGGAGTTTACAAACCGTGTTTAATCTAAAAGAGTCTCCTGTAATCAACTGCTTTTCCCCATCAGCAAACAGGGAAACTGTTTGCTTCCAGTCAGCTGGTCGGTAGAACAATTGGTTTCCTTATCTTTGCCAAGTTCTTGGGTGACTTCCATCAGTTGCATTTAGTGATTAATACAAATCCAGGGTCCCGTCCAAATACTTGATTCACCACCAAGTGTGTGGTTAACAGCGGTCTAAATCAACCATCTTCGTAATGAAAAGGCTAGAAACAATGAGAAGTCATCATGAAGGATGGTTACCTAAATGCTGGAATAATTCTATTCTTTAATTTCATCAATATGTATAGGAAAGCAGAGGTTTCTGATGGCAATGCATGCAGCATGTTCAAGTGTATGCTAACTGAGTATGGCGAGCCAGGAAGAAATGTGGTACATTTCCTGGTCAGTTAGTAGATTTTGACATTTGCGGTGTTCCTGATAGTCATTTGTTGTGAAATATAGGCTAATTGCAGGTTGAAGAATCTGTGACAATTAGTTTTCTTTAGGATATTTTACAATGGGTCTTCTGTTTGCAAGTCTAAGGTTTTAGTTTTCTAGGTCTAATGTCCGTAGGGTCTCATAACTTAGTTTTCCAGTTGCTGTTTCCAGACACGCAGGACTAAAAATATCAAACATGCTTACTTTGCAATCATATTAAGCCTTTTCGACTCATTCAGTTCAAAATCGTTTTATTACATATACAAACAGGAGGCTATGAGACGAAAAAATGTGAGGAATTTGTCTTTTAAACGCACCATGGTACCTATTAAGTGAAACGCGCCGTCTATCCTTCAGCTATACAACTGAGCCAGACTTCTTTTGTTTTCCTTATTCACCAAGGAATGGAGGCTGAGCGTTGGTGAGACAGAATTCTGGACGAAAAAGAATAATCTGTATTGTTCCCTTATCACTTGAATGGATAAAAAGCGCAACAGTTTTATGGTAGCTAAAGGTGACGACCTTGTTCAGCCTAAGTATATTCCATAAATGTGTAAAAGTATAATTGGTATCGCTTCACTTCCGACACACAATGTCAGTATACTGAGTTATTTCAAAATGAATCAAATGGGCACGTGCTATCTACTGATCTATAGGCCGTCGACAAACAACAAATGCATATGATTAGAAATGGAAGTTATTTGTTGTGTGTGACACACTTATCGAGAACTTGCTTAAACCGAAGTTTTAAGCCTAACACGAGTCAAAATTCTTGTAAGTGTTCTTGTGGATCATTCTTCTGTTTAAAAATATAATACTTTAAAAAATAAAAGGCTTTTGTGACGGTCAAAGATAATGGCCAGTATTGGTGTGTGCAAATGTTTTGCCATGCATCTTTCACTTTACACTACTGTGTATCGGGTGGGGTTTGAGCACCTACAATTGTCAGTGATCTATATACGTACTTTTTCACCAATTATAATTTTGGGGGAGGGGGGGGGGGCAATTCTCCATTCCGGCGTCTCTTTGTCACACCATCTCTATATTCCGAAAAAGCGTGTTTTAGAAAAGGTTGGGTTAGAACAAGCCTTCGTACAGTCATACTAGCACTGCTCTTCATGCACATCACATTCGGATTATCACCGGAACAACAAGACGTCAGAAGATAGCGCGTTACCATAATTTCAAATAACGGGATATTGCGAAAAGTTCATAGTAGGATGATGCAATGATCGAAAGTTGGCTAAGCCGAACATTTCCAGTAATAAAGGGGGGGGGGGGGGGTAGGGTTAGAATTAAGGATAGGGTTTGGGACAGGTATTGGAATTTGGAACAAGGCTCAGAATCAGAGCTGATGATTGGGTTGAGTTAGACTTTGGGATAGGAGGTAGAACTAGGGATATGAGTAAGATTGAAAGTCCAAATGATGTTTGATCTAGTGAAAATAAGCTTTGTTCTAGTGGAATTTCGATCTGGAGAACCCTACACGTTTTAACCACCACATAATTTTTTATGAGAGGCATTGTATAGGTACTTGTCCATTTGAAAAGTCACAAAGCTTTAGGACATTGTCTAGTTGTTTTGCGTGCCTTGATTTTATGTTAGCTTAGGCTATGTGAGTTTTATCACTGACTGGAGTTCGAATTATCTCCAAGACATGAGTGGGCATCAGGGTATAGACGGTAGAATTGTCAGGTATTCATAAAAAGAAATCGATACCTGACAATTCGTTTGCATTTTGAGTGGATTTTTCACCTAATTGAGACATGGATAACAACCCGATGATTCATCTTGATTATGCCGAAATGCACAACTACGCTAAAATTACAATCAAGCACAGACAAACACTCACATACACATTTTATGAACTGAAAAAGTCCTCAATCAATCCCTTCACACTACAATACGATCCATTGGCCTTTTGCTCGGTTAAGTGTGCCCTTGTGGCAAGCTATATTATGGCAAGCCATTTTAACATTTACCTCCTAATTATTCTGAGGTTAATTTAAAACGGCTTGCCATATGTCCGGAGGTTAGCTTATAAAGTTAAAAGTAAGCCTGTACTGTAGTAAAAACTGATCTGCCCCCTCCCCCACTTTTAAATTGAAATTCTACCACACTGAGTTCAAAAACTGTTAGCTTTCTTAAGCTTAACAAAATTTAGTAACGACCTTAAATCAAGGTCCGACAACCCGGCCTCAAACTCAAACAGGACCATTTTCTTTTTAAAGTCCTCCAGAGTCTCTGGCAAAGAGCAAACTTTCAACTGATTCCCAAAGAAACAGGACCATTTTCTTATTCAAGGCAGGTGACTCTAATGAACCATAATCAAACCCCTTTGTTCCCTCTTTTACCCCTTTTATTATTTTAACACCCACAAACAAAAGGAATCAACTTTCTCTTCGAAATTGGAAAGTATCTCGAAATTTCAGACTTGGAAGGCCAAGACTGAATTCTATTTCACGCAATTCACAGTATACAGAGGTAGACTGATGTTGACGTTCCGTTTAGACGGTCTTTCAGGCATAGGTGAACTAGGCGGGGAGCCCGGGGAAGACTCCCCCAACCTCCACCCAACCCCCCCAACCCCCCCCCCCAAAAAAAAAACCCGCAAAATTTAAAATTCGGGCAGGAATTTGGAAAATATTCGAACAGCACTTGAGTTTCAGTAAAAACGTTTTTCAGAAAACATCTAAGCGTGCCCGAAATCTTTAAAAGGTATGCCTGATAAAACGTCATAACCGCGGTAACATTGTCATGAATAATCATTTCATTTACTTATTTTTGGTTTATCACAACACAAGATTGAAAACAAGTATCACAAAGTAAATGAGTAACAGAGAGTGTGAAAGGAAGTGCACTTAGAAACCCTTTAGGGCTTGTCGAGAAGTGACACTCCCTAAAAAAAGAAATAATAAAAAAAACACGAAGATAGAAGATAAGACTAGGAAAAACAAAAGAAAAGTCATAACAGACACGCAACCCACCATCCCACCTCACCCGCCCTAGAACCCAACCACCAGCCACCCCTCAGGCTTAACAAAGAAGCTAAATGGGCAGGAATACAGTATATTAAACAAGTTCATGGGTTTAATACAAGCTTATATAGAACCTTTGAAGGTTTTAATCAACAAGATTAACACATTATTCGTGAGTTTTAAATCAGTTTTTTTACAAAACAATGGACGAAATGGTCGAATATCCAAATTCTTTCAAGAACTTGCCCGTAAAGTAGGGAAGTATCCAGTGGAGTAGCTATACAGAGGGGGCAGGGGCGATCCCCCCCCCCTTCTCGAGAAAGTGAAAACTTCAGATATTTGCAATTTGTGACACCCCTCAATTGCGGTGTGGTTTTCCTAACTCTTCTCTCATGAAATTCCGAGTTCTCATTCAAAAGCTCCAATTTTGTAATTATTTGTTTCAAAAATGCAAAATTTTCCGCGTGCTCAGCAATTTGCAGTTCCTAATGTAGCAGTGTCCGCTCATAAATCGGTTTGGTAAACGTTTCCGAACTCTGTAAATTACGAAATCAGCAGATCATTAAGTGAAATCGGCACGTCGGCAACTACAGTGCTATTTTCATGACTTTTCTCTCATGAAATTCCAAATTTTTGTCCAATATATGCTCTTGATTTTTAAATGTCGTCGGTGAGGCTCAATTTTGTAGGCCTTTGTAGGAACAACGATCTTTAGTCGCTGTGCAATCTCAGACTTGCCAAAAAGAAATTTAGATTCTTTAGCAATTCCCGAATTTTTCACATTTCTTTGTATAGGAAACCCAGAATCGAAAATTTTATACGACACGAGCTCCATATTTTCAAATATTTGTTTGAAAAGCGCAAAAATTTCGGGACGACGCGCCGCAAATTACATCCCCAGAGAAATATTGTTTTCACTGAAAAAAGAACGGACAGTTTGGATGCTTGCCCCCTGGAAAACGTCTAGCTACGCCACTGAAAGAGTTATAGTCAGGGTAACATAATTATGAAAATTCAAAGACATAAAAAAATTGAGACACATTTGGGAGGGCTGTCGCCGGAAAGAAACAATTATTCTATGTTTGTTTTTAAATCTTGTGCAACATAATGTGAAATTTTCATGAAAAAAAATATATTAACAAAGCTTTGCGACACATTCGGGTATAGCTCGTGAAAAAAGGTTTTTTTCCACCAACCCCACACATACTGTAGTCTTGCAAAATCTTTGCCAAAAATGATTAAATACTTGGGCAGTTGGGAAAAGTCTGAAAAAAGTTCAGGGATGTTTTCAGTTGCCAAATTAGTTGACAGACGGGAGCGCATGCAGTTGCAGTGTCTACTAGTTTTTTATCTATCCTACCCATACAGCCGGAACTTTGGCAACGGTAATGGAAATAAGGTCTGCATGTTATTTGTCATTTTAATGATACAGTGTAGGAATGTCTTCCCAAGTCTTCCCGAAAATTCATGTAAACCAACATCGTAACGAGACATTTTTTTCTTGTAAGAAAATTTGAAAAGCTATGGGATTATGGAAAAGTCTGCCCTTCCTAAATATTAGCAAAATCCTACAGATTGCACGGCAAGTTAAACCCGTTGTTGTTACATATACTGTTTTCTGAAGCCTGTGAATTCAGACTCTTCTACGAAATTTCGAGCTTATATTGTAGACAAGTTGGAATTTTATGACAGAAAAGTTGTGAAATCCGCACTTTACCTGTTGATCGGTATCTCTTGCTCATATGGGGTCACAAACGGCACATTTGGAATTTCATTTGCCACAGCCAGGGGACCATTGCACTGCCCCTTGTCTTTGTGTCAATGTGTACAACATGCAATTATTTTTGGATTTATAAATATAATGCCTGTATATTGTTCTTGTATGTGTGATTACTTTGATGAAAAGAAGCAATAAGTGAAATTAAATTTCTTTCTTAATCCCATAATTCTCCCGATATCTTGACATTGGGTCAAGTGCCCCACAGCCCAACGGGGGAATGGCACCAGGGTAGACAATGGTGACGGGTTGGGTTTTATGAACAATTAGTTGTCTCTTAAACGAAAGGTATACAACAAAAGCTGTAATAAGTAATATCTCAGACAGTGTCCCTCCCTTCGAGTTGTTTTAATTTTCAGTTCCTTTGAAATCCATCTATTTGTTCGGACATAGGTTATTGACCTTAATGTTAGTAGAGCATTCAATCGAGTATGACGAATGTATTCTCAAATATGACGTCAAAAGCATAAACATGTGGTTTAGAATGTTCCGCGCTGTGTACCATAAACCACGTGACTTTCGGTTGTTCTAGACAGTCTTTCGTAAATGTATCATTCGGATAGCCGCCTAAACAGCTTACCTAGGAAACGTACTAGAAAAAACGGTTGACATGAAAAAAGAAAAACAAGCGTTTGTTTTTAAGAAGCCAGGTGACAAAAAACAGACAAGCAAGGTTCCGGGTTGATATTCGTGGAATATGAAGGAATCCCGGTATGGACATCTTTTTCATCAAACCAGGAAGTTAATGTGGAAATAAACCTAGTAACCCTTTGATAGTGATTTTCATACCAATACACTGAAAAACTTCACTAAGTAGAGATCCGACGAGGAAGCGAAGCCTCGGCAGCTTGGCGCTACGTATAGCTATTGAGAAAACTTAAAGTGCTAAATCCCTTTCACATGTGTGGTTGTATGTTGCTATTTACATTTCAAAGGCTTGTTGAGAGAGGGTAAGACCAAGACAAGTCGTGATAAAAGGCGTGCTTGATACCAGACACGAACGGGACAAAGTCCCCAAGTAAAGCAAGAACTGAGAAAATTGTCTCCACCTATTGTACTAGCTTAGTCTATTACTTCAAATAACCATGGAAGTGCAAAAACAATATATTAAAAATTATTTAGCATGCTCAAAATTTCTAAGCAAATTAGCACTTCCAGATCCAAATTTGGCTGTTTGGGTGATTATTTGAAATAGCACCCAGAAAGTGATTCCAATTCAGGACATTATGTTTTCCAGTGATAGACAGTGGCGGAGCTGCCATATGTTCAGGGGGGCGGTCGCCCCCCCCCCCCGACGGACCAAAATCGTCTGTCGGCGCCCTTCTTGAGGTTTTTAACATACTTTACTCTTGCACCATTATTGGCAAAAGACATAATTTTATAGCGTTGTTTTAAGGTCCAGATAGCAAAATGCTCAAACAGCCACCAGTAGTGTACTATCTGCACTTTATTCTGATGAAAAGGGTCATCTTCTGTGATATAGGGATAGGTTTTGCCGAAACGTATCTTCATGATTTATACGCACTAATAAATGCTGTCGCTGCGCTAAGTTAATTGCTTCCACACCAAGCGTGATTATAAGCTTACAAAATACACAGACTGTCATTAAATTCACCCTTCCGGCCAATAAAAGATGTTGCAAAGGGCGCAACAATAATTGTAGAGCAAATAACCCTCTTGTTGTCGGGGATAATTGTCAACACAGACAATAAAAAGAGTTTATAAAGATACCAAAATGGCTTCTACAACATTTTTCAAAATCATTTGAAGAGAACGTTCAGGTTAAAATAAAATAAAACTGTTATTATACTGGTAATGGTTTAACAGTTTTAATGAGCAGTTTCCATTTTGCTTTTCTTCAAGTGACCATTCTCATGATAAATGGCTATTTCTGACACTGCACGACATTACCATGAAAATGCTTATTTCTTTACTTTCGTGGCCTAAAAAGCCAGAAAATTGCATCTAATAAGCCAAGTTTTAGGCTACTTTTATTTGGTATGAATTCGGTATCTAGAGAGCCAAGCAGACCTTTGGTCTTCGATACGGTACTTCTGTCAATGTACTTACTTAATAGCTATTTCAGAGTGGTCACATGATGTAAATTACGTTAGTTAATGTTTCTTCGTGTACTTATCTTGATTTCCAGATGCCAAAAATGTACATCTAACGGTGATTAATTTCCATAACTTTTCCCCCTGCAAGATTGCTTGCTATTTACTAGGAATGTGAAAGAGAGGAAGAAACATGGGCGTCCGCGGGTAGGGGCAAGGGGGGCACTTGCCCTCAACTGGAAAATAAAAAAAAAACTGAAAAAACGAAGAAAACATAAAGAAAGAGACGAAGAAAAATTACCATCAACATTCCTTAACAGTTCACTCAGTGTTTTCCCCTATTTATATGCGGTAAATAGGCTTTAGAAATGCCATTTCGAGCGATCTGAGAGGCATTTTGGGCCAAAATTTTCTTGCGTTCCTCGCCAACGCAAGGTGGCGCGGAGCTTCCCCCCCCCCTTAAAGAATTTTGCCCCCCGAATTTTCTTCTGCAGAGGCCCATGAATAGAAAATTTAAACATGTTTTAGTAGAAAACTTGATGAGGAGAAATGGCAAAGTAGTCTTCTACCAGGTACGGAAAATCAAATGGAAAGTCTGAAAACCCCTGGCTTCGATGGTGCTGAGGCTCAGGGTATATACTTCTTCGAAGCGCCCCTGCAGACCATTTTCGCCCCCTCTGACCGAAATCCCTAGCTCCGCCACTGGTGATAGAACCTCCTTGGTATCCGAGTGTAAGGCCCTTACGATTGGCAATAGATAATTATGCTATATATATTTCCTAATATTGCTTAATCTCCATGTCTGAGATAATATTATGTCAAAACAACGATCTTCAGTGTAATCTCAGTTTTTGGTAATATATAGAAAGAAAATTCCTAATAATTCCCAATCTTCAAATTTCCTTACAAGAAAACCAATTTCAAAATTCGAATTAAAAAATTTGTATTAGTGACAAGCACTATGTTTTCCAACATTTGTTTATGGAGTTCCGTAATTAACTAATGTTCACACTGCAAAGACAATCAAAGAATTTAGGTTCTTGCCCCTTAGATAAATGTTTTTCTACGCCACTTCCTAAAAAATACACATCACTCAAACATTTTATTCAAATTGTTCTCCACATTCAGGACCTTCGAATTAACTTACTTAACTGGGGTTTCAGTGGCGTAGCTGCACTTTTTTCCAGGGGCCGTAAGCACCCAAATTTTCCGAATTTTCCTAAAATGTGAACGTAGTTTTCGGCAGGCGAATTGCGAAGAAAATTGGGTTAGCTTTCATTCTGTGTTTTCTGTAAGGAAATTTTAAAATTCGGGGGACTACTAAAGAATTTTCATTTTTCATTAACATATATCTGAGATCGCATGTCGACTAAAATCGTTATTATCTGCATGTTATCTAAGAAGTGGGGATTAAGGCTTCCCGGCGACATTCAAAAAGCTTTCGAAACTTCGTTGCCCTTTTAAACAAAATATTTAAAAACCTAGAGCATATATTGAAGAAAATTAAGGGAAACGGCCCTGTTCGGAATAGAAAAGTTTACCACTAAACTGATTTATGAGCGACCCCTTTCTGCATTAGCGGTTGCAATTTGGGGAGGGCGATGCGCGCCAAAAATTTTGCCTTTTCAAAACAAATAATTACAAAAATTTAGCTTTTATAAGAAATAATGCTGAATTTAATGAAAAAAAGGTTGGAAAACCGCACTGTAGTTCCGGTGTGTCAAACGGCAAATTTACTAATTTTTCACTTTTCCTGGCCAGGAAGGACAATGACCTCCTGCACTGTGGGGTCGTGTATTCAATCCTGTGAATTACCCTTTATAAGGGAACAAATCGAAACCGTGTCAGAAATTGACTACATTTGATTCAGATAATCTACTTTAGTTGCTTAAAAAAGAAACCATTGTGTTGATTTATTTTTAAAATCTGGTAAAATATTTGAAAGTACCTCTTTCGAGCACATTTTCATAAAATAATTTTCAACGTTTAAAGTGACATATTAAGTTGAATGCTTCTCCAATAGTATAACTACAATTATTTTCAGTGATTACTGTAACACTTTTTCGTACGTAGTACCTCTGTGTTTCCAGTTCCATATTCGTTAACCTGGACCGCCGAATGACACAATGACAGCAAATTCACCGTAAACTGGTAAATTATGCAAGCAATGACCAAGCTTTGCCATCCGTCTCAAGGAAGGGCTTTGCAAAGTCTTTCTATGCAATATATTTGTCACATATGTTCAACAGCCCATGCAGTGTCAATGAAATTTTATATCCAATCTAGTCTCAGTCTCAAATAATGTACGCATATTCAAATTTCATTCGTCCTGTCCATTTCTACTAGATGGATGACGCTCCACGTCGGGAGAAAACATTTGCCAGAAGTAGCAATGTATGACTGAAGATTACACGAAAGGGGTAGTGAAATTTTTTATGTGGATAACTGTCCAGTCTACGTCCAATCACCTTTGATTCTATGTTTTTAGGGCAGGGTACCAGCATTGACAAAATTCTAGGGAACAATCCAGGCGCTGCATATGAAGAGCGAAACTATCATTTAGTTAGTTAGTTAGTTGGTTAGTTGGTTAGTTGGTTAGTTGGTTAGTTGGTTAGTTGGTTAGTTGGTTAGTTGGTTAGTTGGTTAGTTGGTTAGTTGGTTAGTTGGTTAGTTGGTTAGTTGGTTAGTTGGTTAGTTAGTTGGTTAGTTGGTTAGTTAGTTAGTTAGTTAGTTAGTTAGTTAGTTAGTTAGTTAGTTAGTTAGTTAGTTAGTTAGTTAGTTAGTTACTAAATGGCAGTAGGTTCCATTTTTTAAGTTAACGGTATGACCAGCCAGGACTCTAACTACCGACCTCCCGACTGCAAGTCGGATGCTCTAACCACTTGACCATGAAGTCTGTTTTACTTACAATATATAGCAGAACTGTGGGCAATACACTGTTACTGACAAACGTGTCGTTAAAATATCGGTCAAACGTAGTCTGTTATCTGAAATTTTCGGGGTCATAAAAATCTTCGACATAAAAGGTGTTATAACGATGTTAAACTTACCAGCTAAATTGTTTACTTTAACAATATCGAAGTAGGAGGCTGATTAAGGGAACGCAGAAAGGGTTACAGATGAGGTATTTACAAAGCCTAGGGTGGCGCCATAGGAGGACACACATATACATACTTTATACTGAGAAAATAGTTGTTCTTCGAAGAAACCATGGTCAGACAAGCAACAGAAGGGGCCATTTTGGTTTCCATAGCCACTCTTTTAACTTGGCGCAAAAGGCGCTCTTTCATATCACCAATCGATACGCCCTATACGAGCTATTTACAACAATGTAGAATTACTCCGACAGGACCCTCCAACCCGTCACGTTTTACCGCCCCCCCCCCCCCCCCCATTACTGCCTTGAGAGTTGAGAAAACTTTATCAAACCATCTGGTTCGGGCTTCCCACCCATAAAATCACTCCAATTACACCCCTGGTACTTTTCACTGTATCCGTCCGATGTCTAATACATGCCCATATGTTGGTATGACAATCTCGTCAATATTTGTCAATATTTTAGTCTGACGGTGAAAGCTTTACTGTCAACCAACGTTTTTCATGCATTTCTTCTAATTTAGTTTACATTTTAGCTTGTGGGAGTTGTAACTCGCCGTATGTGGGCCCGGAGACCCCGCGTCGCCTCGCGGACCTAGTCACCGAGCGGCGAGCACCTTAGTTGCATCAAGCAAAATCTTCAAGGATACCCGGTGGCTATACATTTCAATCCACCTTCACTTTGTTCAATACAGAACTAAACCGATACGGCAGCCGTAATTTGCCGAGGCTCTGACCGGGAACGCTTTAGTGCTGAAAACCAGCTTATCATGAGGCACGTTTGAGGCTCTGAACTCTGTCCCCCTCACGGCCTTAATGTAAGGACAGATCTTTTGGAATTTCCACATACATTCTTCCCTTTTCCGCATTTTATTCCTATCTGGAACTCTTTTTTGCAACAATTCGGCCGTGCTCGATTATTTTATGTACCTATATTCAGGTCCGGGTTTGTTTAAACTTTTTCGACCGTTATCGTTTTCAGTGTGTACCTCTTTGTCCAGGTCCCTCCTTTTTTTTACTGTGTGCTGTGTCTCCCCAGTCGCACTCGTTTTTCAAATTCACACTTTCGACCAGTTTTTCTTTATTCGGACTGGATTGGATTAGCTCTGTGTTTGTCCATTCTCGCTGTTAGTTGGTCAGTTTGGTTTTTGCCATCTGATGAAAGGTTCATACCCAAAACGTCTTGGAGTTTTCCGCAAGCTTTTCAGCACTTACCTCATTTCGACCTATGTGTGTGTGTGCGCGCGCGTGCGTATGTGTGTTGGTGTGACGGGCCGTATAGGCTACTCCATTGTCCGACCAACCAGGGACGTAGCCAGGATTTTAAAAGCTGTAGGAACAAAGTAGGGGCGCCGCCAGGAAGTTGGTATGGGGGGGGGGGGAGAGCACGGGAGACCATCTAAGCGGAGCGCCATCATGAGTTGGCCAGGAGCGTACGCAGAAAATTTTTGTTTCACAGACCGCCAGATCGCAGGAAATGGCCTCTACGACTCTATTTGAACCTAATGGAACCCTCTTCAAAGTGATATTTTGTTTTTTACTTCATAGTTCTCAATTCTAGGAGAAAACTGAATAAAGAACAGTGAGCGTGCGGTGGCGAAGAATATCTGATATGTCTCTAGCCTTGGTGTCTTAAGCTTACACTGTTATCTCGTGGTTCAAAACCCAGATGACCCTAGAAACCATCTAAGCGGAGCACCACCACGGGTCTACAGAGAAAATTTTGGTTCCACAGACCCTCCCAGATTGCAGGAGATGGCCTCTACGATTCTATTTGTATCTCAACCCCCCCCCAAAAAAAAAAAAATCTACGAAAATAAAGAGCTTAAACACGTTTTCAGACGATTTCATTTTTGAAATCGGCAATTTTGAAGCTTTCTTTCATTTTATATGTTCCATTTTTATACGTGCTTTTTTTTAAAGACGAGTTAGCCAAAAAAGTGTCGGCCCGGGCCGACAGTGCTACATACTGGCTACGCCCCTGCCAACGATACATTCACAGTGTCGCTACATTTCAGGCTTTTTATTATTTATTTAAGAAAAAAATTGTCGGATTAGTTTTGGGGTGGATAAACCGTCAATACTACAAACATATTGAAAAATAACAATTTTTTTTTTCAAACTTATAGTCTAGACGGTTTTTCCACAAACAATATGTGATCCGATGAATGCGATTCATTTCTGTTCCACCACTCAAAATATGTAAAAAATACATCGTTGTCATCATTTGGTGTTTAGTTAAAACAACGGCGCTGGCATGTTTGTCTTTTATATACACAATACGCTTCCATATGGCTCGTTTTTACACGCTTCGGCGAGCAAAACTAAGGGCGCATATTAGAAAATTTATAAGGAAATACAATGTAAAAGCGTAAACGTGCATTCAAACATGGTGATAGTTCTCAACCTATGATCGATCCATTGCAGTCAGGTTGCCAGCGATATTTGCACACAAAATTTGCTTTCTTCTCGGTATTGATGTTTATGAATAAACAAGGTTAACAAATTCTGAACATGTGCATTAGCGCAAGATAAGGAACGTTGTTTAAAGAATCCCTGTAGCCTTGTGAAAATGTAACAAAGCTATGTCGGATTCGGGATGACGTCACAAAATATCCTGGCTCTAACTTTGATTTCGAACTGATTCGATGCACCGTCACTACTGTTAATTCGATAGGCAATTGCTCGGATGTGAATGACATTATCGATAGTGTATCGAATAGGTTGGCAATCGAATTTAAGACAAGGGTATTCGGTGCCGTCATCCAGAACTCTGCATAGTATTTATTTCTTTTCTATGATTAACATTTAATTACTCGATAATGATTCATTGTTCTCCTTGTACTTTACAACAATATATTTAAATCAAGGACATCCCGTAGAATAACGTCATCTTCTTAAATGTATAAGACAATAAATGATACGGTATAAGTGGTCAAAACATAGTATATAACCATTAAGAGGCACCCTCTAAAGTGATAACTTGCAGTAAGGGATTTTGAAGATTGTCAAGCTCTGTGAACAATGCGCACGTCTTACTTGTCAAATATTTTGTCAGTACACTGCAGCCGGAAATCATAAATTACTGTTTCATATATTAGATTTTGCGAATTGTCTTAGAAATGAAACAAGATGTAAGAAACCAAAGAAGTACAGTAAAATTTCTCCCTTTAAATAAATCGAATAACGAACTTATTGTGAGTCGTGTGAATACTCATCACAGCCAAGAACCATACGAAAAGATACATCATCTACATCTTCTGGTGTAATCCTAAGTACAGGGAAAAAACACGGCGCTTGAAGTGATCAAAAGTGTAAGTTTTGTTAAAACTCTGCAATTATCTTGATGCATTGGCCATCAAGATACCTACTCTCAGTCTATGTGAATACCCTTTCTCAACCAGTAATATTCTTAAATATTCTTTTCCGCAGAGCAGAATCCGCATGCGTATGATATCAAAATTAAGGTTAACCCAGAGATACCGTTTCCCTGGATCACGTGACTTGCCATCCCTTATTAGCCCACGATTGTGCCAAACAAGTCACCGGAATATATTTAGTTTTTTTCTTTGGAAAAAAAGTTCAAAAAGTTTTTTCTTGTGTTGAAATCGTATCCACAGTTTTTATGGAACAAATTTTAACTATTGCGGAAGCTGACATTCAAATCCGGAAGTATTGTCATAACAAGTGGTTCCTGACAACGTATATTGTGTCATCAATTCAGCAAGATCTGGTCAAAACAAAAAAAAGTTGAAAACAAATACAGAGGTAACGAAGCATATATGGTTTATTACAGTTTCATATTTTTATTAACTTATTTTATCAATTACTTTTTGGAGTAGTTTTCTGATGCTATGTAAGGAACCGTGATAGGACACATTATGATTATTTTGCAAAATGATTTTAAAACTAAATACGAAGTAAAGGAAGAAAAATTTCTAATGAAATTTATTAAACAGTACTGGTAATGTGTTCAAAGAATAATACACATTAGCGGCTCGCCATAGGAGCACGGGGGGCACTTGCCTCCCCCCAAACTTTTCCAAAGCATGGTTTTCAATTTTCCAAAAGTAACATTATTCGATATGACATGAATAAAAAGCAGCCCTTTTCTTAATCTGGGCAAACTATCCCAGCCTTCTATCTCATAAAAATGTCATATATTATTTATAAAGTATAAACTAATTCGTATAACTGTTAAGGATATAGTTCGTAATTGCATCAAAATTTTAGCCCAGTACCGGCCGCACAGGAGCGTTGATAGCGCTACCAGTACTGAATCAGTACTGTTATTGGTGCTGGTAGCGCTATCAACGCTTCTGTGCGGACCGTTCAGGTTTACAGGCTCATTCGACCACTGCATGGTCATATGAATTAATATAATTCAATAAGTCATGATTTCAATTTATTTTCAGAAGGGTGTGCAGCTCCTTTCAACAAAAATGTCCAGAACCAAATTTTTGATTGATATTTTGAAGAGGAACATATTCTAGGCATAACTTACTGGTGAAATTTTTACTCACTTTCCATGTTTGGTTATCCAGATATTAGAATTGAAGTTGACATATTTTCTACAGAGAGAGAACTTGCAACAGGTAGGCGTGATGTCATGTGTTCACATTGATGGACAATGTTTAGTTGTGTTTCTCTAAAATTTAAGAACATATTGATACAACTTAACCGTGATATGTTGTTACCACAATTAGTGCATCCCGAGCCATGGAAGTTTAAAAACTTAGTTTGCCTTAGGAGCAAGATAGCATCCTTAATCAATTGAAGGTCAAACAGACAGCAGGATCAAAAATAAATAAAAAAAAAAACAAAACAAAACAAAACATTGCACTATAATACGAAAACATACTGTAGAAAATGTGTCAACTTCAATTGCTGATATCTCGAGAACCGAACATGGGAAATGAATGAAAGCTTCACCAGACTGCTTAGAATATGTTCGTCTTTAACATATTAAACAAAAATTGGTTCTGGTCTATTCTTTTTAATGGGGATTCTACATTGCGACAAAGAAAAAAAAAATGTCACATCGTCCTGTTAAGGAGCCGGTACATTTTATCTGGTAATTTTCTGATCATTTTGCAATTTGATCATTTTCTTTCTTTTAAAATGAAGATTTTACTGCAAAGAGAAGCTCAAAATAACGACTGCTTTAATTCTACTTACAAGCCTGGCAAATTCAATTTCCGGTTATCTGAGGGGTTGCGATTTTTCAAAATTTTCGGTGCCCTCCGCGCCAACTGATGGTGGCGCTCGGCTTGGATGGCCTTTCGGGCGGTCATTCACCACTTCCCATGCCCCTTCCCCCAATTATTTTTTGCACGACATCCCCTGATACTACGTGAGACGTCTTGGTCTCAAGTTGAGTTTGCCCCCAGACAAATTTCCTTATATCCGCCCTTGATAATACAGGATCAAATTTGTTTGATACAATGTGCGGTAAACATAAGATTAGCATTTAGAGGAAATTTTCTTATTCGAAACTCGAGATAGTACCAGCGGAAGTGCAAACATTTTTTACAATTTTTGGAGCGGTCAAAGATTTGATTTTCTCTATTTTTCATCCTATTGTTATGACCTTGGATTGATTAGAGACACTATCTTGTTCTCAAGACATTTCAACTTTTAAAAATTTCCTTTTTCAGAATACATTTATGATATTCACATATCAGAGTTGTATATTAATTGGGGTAAATTTGAAAGAAAAACAAAACATTGGCATTCAATGACAATCAATGACATCACACTTACTTCAGTTTCTCTTATTGTATAAAATGTGTCAAATTGAAATTACTAATATCTAGAGAACCAAACATGGAAAATGAATAAAAAGTTCAAAGAATATTTACAATGTTTTCCTTTCAACATATTAAACATTTACCTGTTTTTGGATTTTTTTTTAATACCTTGAAAAATAAGTTTTAGATTGCAATTGCATCATGAAAAACGGATGTGTCATATTACAACTAATCGGTAGACAGATCGAGTTTGTTAATTCCCACACGGCCTCTTCAAGATAATATTGACATTGTTCACCCTCATCAAACAAAACGTGTGAATCTTTCCATGAATTTATGCAATTCTTCATGCATTTGGAAGCAAGCAATCATTTTACCTTTTCTAAAAAATCTGTACTTGAACTTAACTTTTGGAATAACCATAAGCAAACCTCCCGTCTATTTCTGAGTTAAAACTTTCTCTTTGGGGAAGCGTTGAATTTCTGCTTTGCTATCCATAGATTGCCTCTAATTTCTTTCATTTTGCGATTCATATGGAAACTTTTCCTTTTCTTTCTACTGTTTGTATTGTATTGATAATATTGTACTGCGCCTTTGAGTGGAGCTTTGTACATTTTGGTAAAAATATCAAGGCTAATAATAATAGTACCTGCAGAGAAATATGGAGAATCACGATCGATAAGGAATTGTAGTGCTTTTTACCCACATCCTACTCTCTCCATCACAGCGAATTCAGTTAAAGTTAACTCGAAAGAGTTGGAAACTATCATTTTGTTGATTAAAATATTACGTTAAGCAATTTGTAAAGTATGTCACTGAATCCATAAGCAACAGGGGGGGGGGGGTCTGCGACTGCATCACCAAGAGCAGGAAAATTTGTATTCCATGTCATTTTTATTTCAGGCGTTTGCCCTGTTGGCAAACGCAACTGCCCGCTGCATTGCAGTTGGCAATGCGGCGGGCAGTTGCGTTTGCCAACAGAGCAAAATGCTTGCATAATTTTCAGGGCAAACACCTGCAAAAATGTCTTCCCGTATACGCCTATGATTAGCTCAGAAGCTGCAGCCGACAATTGATTGACGCGATAATTGTTGATTGATTGGTTGTTTGAGGTCTAAATCGATATTGTCCTGTTGTAGATCCATTACTAGCCTCGCAAGGAGAGGGAAGGGGGCTGGTGCCCCACAAAGTTTCTCCTTTCATGTTTTCCGGCCGACTGCATGGTGGTTAGAGCATCAGACTTGCAGTCGGGAAGTCGGGAGTTCGAGTCTGGCTGTGTCATACCGAAGACTTTAGAAATGGATCCTCTGTCCGTTGGTCCATTTGATTTGCCCTCACGAATCCTTGTCGAAGTGTAGCACCTTTCAAAAGTCATATGATCGGGTTGTTATGATACTCTAATATTTTGTTTCACAGACTTTTTTATACTTTTTTAAATTTAGGGCAACTTAAACTACCACATAATTGGGCCTATATTTTTTAACTTTTCAGTTGAGGCCTCGTTTTCAACACCTTATAAAATCATAATGTACCTTGAAGATATAAT
Source organism: Holothuria scabra (assembly GCA_037179385.1). NCBI lineage: Eukaryota > Metazoa > Echinodermata > Holothuroidea > Aspidochirotida > Holothuriidae > Holothuria > Holothuria scabra. Next base: position 16,589,130 of record CM074192.1, on the reverse strand, counting down.
AATTAGTATGATACCTCCCTCTCAGAGCCCGGCATGCGTTATTTTCTTTCCCGGGACTAATGGTTTGCGACCCCCTTTTTGTCTTTTTTTATAGCATGTGCACTTTTTCATCTTAGATTTTGAGCAGATAAGTTTTTGGGACTTTGACCACGCCCCAATTCCCCAATTCCAAAACACAAACCTTTTTGTTATTCTAACACCAGATTAAAAAACAACGTGTCAAATATTCTTACATCAAGAAACTGTCACCAAGAATCTTCTAACCATAAACTGCTAATTATGGTTTTGAATCGAATTTCAAAAGTCCTAAAAAAATCGAAATAGACGAAATTAAGTGGGTAAAAAAATCTAGCTTGACGCATACCCAAAGAAACAGTGCGAATTATTTAATGTTTGATTCAAATGGCCATTATTCCTTTAATATAATATAGTGTAAATCATTAACTTAAAACATAAAGTGAAATTATTTATTTTCTCTCAAAGTTTAGACCAATGCCATTCATAGTTTCCGCTAAGGTGTCAAAAACATTAAACATATCAGGGAAAGTCCTCACCTACAGGTTCGCTGAACTAATTTACAACAAGTATTTGGTGGGTGGCAAACTCGTAGATTTGTAATGGTGAATAACTATGGTTGTTTTCCTCATAAAGTGACCGATCATATAATTTCACGGTTGAAAATTAAAACCCTCAGGAACGTTGCACAGGATACCGCCAGTCTTCTATTTCCCTTTTCCTATCGTGCTGGCGACAGACGGTTCCTACAATATATTTATGACGCAAGAATCGTAAAATGTCTTTTCCGACCGAAGTGTCTGGAATGAAAAAGAAACCGCATTGTTGCATGGGTTCATGATTATCTTACCTTTGTACTGAATATCTATGTGTGTATTACGCATGCAACATATCATATGTACAGGAGTAAGAGGGGGCAAAAAACTTCATAACGCTTGTTTAGTAAAATTGACTTCTTTTTAAAATTTCTGAACAGTACTGTAGTCAGGCACGGATCGAGACATTCCAAATCGGTGGGGACGGCTGACTCAAGAGAAAACAGCGGTGTGGGGGAGTTGCACTGCTAATTTCCCATATGTTTTCCCATATGTTGATGTGGCGGAAAAGCCCCCCTTGGACCCGCGCCTGGTAGTCCAGTCCGGGGGCTTCGAGTCACGGCACGAGTCCGACAATTTTCAGCTTTCAAGGATCCGAGTCCCCGTTCTTTCCTAAAGGGGAAAAATCAACCCCTATCAACCCCTATGGCCGAGTACTTCAATTTCTGAAATCACCAGTCAGAGTCCGGACTAGACTACAGTACTGGGTTTGAACTGTGTTTCACAAAATGGCAATGTAGTCTCGCAACATTAGCATTGATTATTTGCCATTGTAGAGGGGAAACATAAATGAAATGAAAAGTGTATAACATAACAGAAGAAGGTCAGTATTATTGTAAGTGCCAACACTAATAGAGCATAGCATCATCTAGCAGTTACGGTATTATATATAGTCCGCTTCGAAGTTGGGCTAACACTTGAGCTCGTGCAGACGTATAAACTATCATTATTCTGAGGGTCAGTCCCACCTGTATCTTTAAATAATCGAATTACTTCCTAGTACAGTAACCTTCACACTTAAAAAATCGGAAAATTTGGGTGCTTGCCTCTCCCCACCCTTGTAAAAAGTATAGTTGTCTGTAAAGCCGACTGTTCAGAACACAGTTACGCAATTTTATTTTTATTTTAGCAAATGTATCTGATTGAAAACTATCGGAAATCTGATTTTTGTTGATCATATTTCAAACGATTCCCAATAGTTCCTGTTATCTGGTTATAGTGAACAATATAAAGTAATGAAGCTGAGATGCACCGTTTCAAAACGTGGTATCTGGCGACTCAGGTTGGAATGGATTTGCCTCTCCTTGAATTGGGAAGAGCATCCTATTAGCTCTCGCAGGTGTAGCTTGAGGCAGTAAGAATCATCTTCACTGCCTAGTACCTGTAAGACTTAGACAAATTTCAGTCATCAGACAAAGAGAAACTTAATATGCAACAATTTCAAAGGAGGCGCCAACATTGTTTCTCCTTAAGACGAATCCAATCACTGCGCTTGTTAGCGAATGTAGGAAGCCATTAGTGAGGTCCATCAGCTTTAAATCGTCTTCATATATTGTATAAATTTGAAACCCTCATATTCAGTGAAATTGAGGGAATCAAGATACAATTCAGTGTACAACCATCCATGATACAGGTAAGCAAGGAAACTGAAAGACTAAAGGTAATGGACCCCAGTTATGTCCGACTTAAATCAGAACATCACTTGACTGTCCGGATTTGTCCTTACAATTCCCTGTAGTGTATAAATATTTGTCGGGATGATGACGCAAATGAACAAGAGGAGCTGAAGAGTAGGGGAACGCCTCAACTTCTGTCGCCACACAGAGCATTTGAGCCGTATCACCGATGGGTTAAATCCCGCAAACCGGAGGTCCACGAGACCAAAAGTCAAAATAGGGTTCAAGACACCGAAGATTCGAGAGACTGAAAAGAAATTAGGGTTCACAAGACCGAAAATGAGGAAAGGTTCACCAGGCCGAAATAAAAACCAGCTGGTATTTATTCATTTTCGGTCTCGTGGAATACTTGGGTAACATGCGACGTGTTCTCATACAGCAATATGCCTGTAGGCCTATTGTCGTCATTTTGAGTTTCTCATCGGTGAAAATACAGAACGAAAGGCAGACGTGAGCAAATGAATTTCTTTTAAAGTTTGGATTCTAAAGTTTTTTTTTTTATTTTGGAACAAACATTTAGGTTGGTGCAACTATTTGAGTGGTTCAAAGGGAAAGTTTAAGCAAAAATTTGATTTTCATGTGTGAAAGAGGAACCAAATCTACTCAGTGTGGTAAAAGTTCCATTCAAATCGGACATGTATTTCTCGAGATATCAGTAAATGATGTCAGTACATTTTTGTTCCAAAGTAAGTTTCAGGACAGCAAAGCTTATATCACTTCCTCACATTGACAAGGAATGCTTTGTTTCCCTTTGTTTTATCAACTGCTGTGTTGACCTTGAAGTTAATAGGGATAGAACTTTTCTGTGGGGAATGCGAAGTTTGTGAAGTTCTCATACTACTTATGCAATCACATTTTAATAATATGGTATTGTTGAGGAGAAAATCCACTCTAAATTTTAGAGAAAAACAAAAGACTGTGCACTAATGTGGGGATATGTTGTCATATGTGCTTGTTTCAAGGTCACTTTTTGTGACCTTGTCACAAAATGTGAAAACTTAACGGACTCATATCTTGAGAACCATACATCGGATTTCGATGAAAATGTGACCGAAATGCTTATAATAAATATCCCTCCAACATACCAAATCCCGTTGTGCCCTTCAACCCTTCTTTAATCTCGAGAGTATAGACCAGATATTTTGTTTTAAAACAACAAATTCCCTTCTTCTTAGTGGTGTTTTTTATTCGTTCATGTAAATATCGTTTAAAAGCATTCTGATGCGCCAGTCCACAGCTTGAACGGGCTCTACTGAAGAGTACACGCAACCAAAAAAGTTTTCATTTCAAATTTATTTAGTAGGTCTTTAATGGAAAAATAAGGCAACCGGTTTTTGTATGTTGTCTATATAGTAATCGCAAACATTTTCGGGGGGCACGTGGGTCTGACCAGGTTGTTACATGGCATTTAATAGTCTGGATAACTCAGCCCTAGTCACATATACTTTCTACATCGTTAATGGATTCTTCCCATTATCATGTAGATGAGGGTTTTTTATTATTCCTTTTTCGTTCTTCCTTTCTGACCTTGCATAACTATAATCACTATTAAAGCATTACCTTGCTGCTTTAAATCAATAAGGATCGGTCATGGGGCTTTGTTAAAACAGAATGTCTATCGACGCATAACGTGTCACGTAAAACAATAATTGTCTTGTAATATTTACCGTTTCAATGATAAATAAGCAAATGACACCTTTAACGTGCGTAGTTACGTAAGACGGTTCAGGAAACTTACTCCTTGAAGGGTGAAAGCAGTTGCCCCAAATTTATTTTATACCAACAGCTTAATATCACAATTTCCTCTTATTTTTATTTAAAGTACCTTCCATGATATTTTAGGACTTCAATTTTGCACATTCAAGGTAAACCAAGCAGTTCCTTTGGTAAATTTCAGATTGGAAGAGAAAAAATGTTGTCACATGACTCTCAACAGCCAATCATGAAACAGGATTACACTACTTCAAGTTGGGCGACTGGTCTTGCCCTTTAAAAACTTAGTATCTCGCCCACCACAAACTCTTGCCAAGAGCTAAGGAGTTGCTACTCTCTTCTGACTGTTTCTTTGTGAATAGGGGGCGTGTTGCCGTCCATTCTGTTTGAGAATATGCGATGCTTGTTCAGACTCGACAAGAATTATTACCGGGAAAGTCATGTAGACAATGTTGTAAAAGAATGACTTGACTCTTGGGTTAAGATGCCGTCATGTTTCATCGATCCGACATGTGAATATCAGGGGTTTGGTGTTTACCAAGGAATTGATTACAACTGTCTTTTCGTAGAAATAAACGCCTTGGAAAGAAGAATTACATGGTTAAAACCATCTAAAATGAGGAAGAATTGAGGATCATGAGGAAATGTTGTTTGCATCCTGTTTAACCGGACTTAGGAATAAGGCTTGGTTGATTAGGAAAACATAAGATACCATATACCCTTTTTTCCAAACCAGCTTCATGCAGATCCCCTTCGTCCATTTTTTTTTTATTGTGCACTGTTTTTTTTTTTTTTTATTTTGTAATACTTCTATGGTACAGAAAACTTAAAAACAATACATAAATCTGTTGAAATAGAGTAGAAGAGACTACTTCCGGTATATAGGCCTGGGATCGCTTGGGGTATAAAGTGTGTTTTACTAAATTGTTATATTTCAAAGGGCAAGTATTCACTCTAAGAAAAAAAGGTCCTGTGGTACTTCCTGGTTAACAAAAGGCACTAAATGGTTACAGGTAGGACCACCTTTTCTTAAGCAATTCGCCTAAATAATTCTCGAAAAACTTAGGGTTCTTCATGAGGGACAAATAAAGAAAAAAATTTGTTACGAGTGTGAAAGTACAAATTACATAACTGTTAACATGTAATAAGGTCTTATTAAAATTTCGGCTAAATTTTGGGGGCAAGGCTGACGGTTAGAATGCCACATTCAAATGGAGATGCAAGGTTGCAGTCTTACAATATCAGACAAGGACAAACTTGACCAACAGGTCTTGCACCACATTTCTGTCATTACAGAATAGGACAGGTGGTAGCGTAGATCTGATTTGCGGACTGGGGGCAAAAATTTCGCAACAGACTGAACCCAGATTGTGTCCATGACCATAGGTGTACGAGGCGGGGTGCAGAGGGGCACTCGCCCTCCAAATTTGGGCAAAAACAATTGGTCCATTCGGACAAAACATGCAGGTGCCACTATTGTGGCAATATTTTCTTTTGCCATCCCCACAAAAATCATCCCCGTACACTTATGTCCATGACCGGACTCGTCTTAGTCTGTAAGTAATCCACCAACCAAAAGCGAGAAGACACGTATACAAAGAAGGAGAAAAAACACGCGTACACCCTCACATTGCACGCAAATACAGAAAAATATATATACATGCTTGATTAAGTGCGTTGTTATTACTTTAAAATAGGCTCAAATTGACCTCATTTGAAAAGTATACTCTTCACCACAATGTTGCATTTGGTTTATTCTGCTTGCTGTCTTTTTTAAACGGCCTGAATTATTGGGGACAAAATGATATGTTCGACCCAAATGTTTTCAATGGTGGGGCGGTTGCCCCCTCCTCCGTCCCTCGGGATCGACCACCCTGGATGGGATACCCATTGCAACGAGTGCATGACTTAATATGAACTAAATCCTCTCAGCGTGCCTTAGTGTGGCCTTTATACCTTACGCAACTGGCTCCATCAAAACGAAAAAGCGCGACCGTTATTGGCAGTTGCTATTATCTCCGAGTGGCGGCAGATTGAAAACAAAAATCAGAAAACTAGTTTCTTTAACCTCTTTCAGTTTCTGAATAAAAAGTAAAATAAAGTAATCTCAGTTCAGTGGATTAATACAGCGAGTATATTGAAGCGGAACCGATATTGCGGTCTCTGTGAAAATGTCCGGCAAACAAATTGTTGCACTTCTTCCGTTTTTGTGTGATAAGTCACGGAAACCTTTTTACCATCGTACCAATGGCAATAAAGAAGTCCCACCAAAAATGCCAAAAATCTGTTCGAATGATGGTGGGCGAATCTGTCCACCATTTTCACCCTTTTAAACAGCTTGTCTCCAGAGCGTGTGCCCTCCCGCGCATAGTCACTTTCTTGCCCGCCCACGCTTCGTAAATCCCGTCGAAATCGAGGCCGTAGGAGAGTTTAAAAATAATCGAATCTTCCGAAAACGGCCATATCGCGAAAGAAACTTTCTTCGTCCAACATCCATCGAGAATTCAATCATTTTGTAACTTTTGGTCCATCGCATGATCATTCACCGAAAATTCTTTTGATCACAGTACTACAGCCCTTCAGTCGTTTCCAACTTTTAGAGTTACGTCGAGCGTATCCGAGTTAGCACTCTGGCACCTGGAAGCCTTAGGTGGTAGCTCCATGCTTTATCAATAACTACTTCCTTCGTTTATAGCAAACTAAGTTAAATCTGTTAGCATGGGTCACTTGTCATTAGGAAACCATAGAGAGACGAAGTGCAGAACATCAGCGAACTGGTTCCGCTGCGTTGAGCCGATGTTAAAGACACGTTTTACAGTTGTCCCCCGATTTTATGTGTATCTCGTTGTGTTGAGCATGGTAGGGGCAACAGTTTTTGCATCTCCCTCGAGGTCCAGATTACAGGGTGAGATGAAACATGCACCTTCTTTCAGCCCATACAACTTCAATACATATTCAAATGCTGTAACTGAACCGTATGAATACATCACGGCAACGGAAGTTGTTACGGACTTGGTAGAAATGGAAGTACTTGCTACGGAAATTTCAGAAGCCACTTATCAAAATTTAGAGGTGACATCGAGCAGCGACGAGGATGAAATTGATAAAGAGGACAGGATTCTGAAGCAATTACTTGAAAAAGGATGTTCCCTTTTAAATCGGACAGCTTATCCTCAGAAAAAACTTCGACGAATTAGGAGAAGTACTTGTGGAGAAAAATTACGTTTGGTATCAAAAAGTGCTTACTTTTTAAGAATTGAATCTATTGGTGGTCGCTTAGTTGTAAGTTGGCACTACGATCCAGCACGTGGCAGTAAGTATACTATTTTCCTTCTTGAGTTCTATTAGTCAAGTTAAGGGAAACCTTTCCTTCTTTGAAAGTTTACTTTAGGGTGGGGGTAGGGACTGGTGGTGAGAAGGCGCAGTTTTCCTATTTTCTAGATTGAAGAATTTTTGCCTAAACCAATTAAAAATTGCGCTGTAACAATACCGATATTTTCTGAATGACTGTTGCAACACGCATCCCAACAGCCTAGCCAGGATTTTTTTTTTTTTTTTTGGGGGGGGGGGGTGGTAATCTACTGCAGGGTCTGGTCGTAAGCGAAAAGGAGAGTCATAGGGAAGGAGTGTTTCCCTCTCTTTTGAGAATTTTGTGAATGTGTAATAACTACCGTCAGATGCTTAGTGCAACTTTTAAAATCATTTAAGGTAACTTTTTGTCAGTTTAACAAAACATCTTTTCAGAATTTGATTAGGGGTCTCTTTCTGGACACGCCAATGCTCCCAACCTGATTGTTCCTTTGTAGTCTAATTATCAAGCTATATACGTCCTGGTTATATATATTGGCCTATAATAGCGGAAGCATGTGAATACCCCCCCCCCCCAGTCCCCCTCTCCCATCACCATAGAGGAAAATTGCACATCTATCGGCCCAAAAGCTTCTCTTCCTTAATAAAAAAAATGTGACTTAGGTTGAGTCTTTTGTTTTCCTTCCTCGGACATGGTTGGTTGGTTTCAAACTGGGTGAATTCCTTGTATTTGATGTCAGTTTGTAGAAGCCTGTAAAAGGTCTATGTCAGTACTAGGTTAATATCTTAACTTCTGTCTCCATACCATAGGCTAGACTGAATTCCCCCAACCGACGGTGGTTTGAGACATGCAAACCCTCATATTAAGTATAATTTTTAATTAGTTTATATTTGTTAAGTTCGTTTGCTCAATTTGACAAAGTTGTCTCAATTTACCAGTTTAACTTATCGGTTCCCTGACCTACATGTCTGATTAATCACTATCCGTAATTACCGGAACACGACTACTTCCTGTAAAAGGTTATTTAAACCATAATGCCAGACAAAGATAGTTCTACACATCTGTTTCAATTTCCAGTGGTGCAAGTAAGACCTTGTTGAGTACTGTCAAACATTTTTTCTTCGTCCATGGTATTATCGTCCAAAAGTCATGAATATTATGGTAGTACAGCAATCTAATAATCCACCACACCACTGTAGGCCTAAATGGACCATTGAATAAGTTGTAAGGTTGTCCACTGTAAGTTTGAGTCTTTTGCTCAAAACTTTAACCAGGCAAATGCAGCTATTCCATGACATTGGCTCCATAAAAAGATATAGCTTCCGGCAAGCTACAAATCATTTTTAACTTCAGGTGGTAGTTACTCGTTGAAATGTTGTGACAGGCTGCTATGCCCGAAATATATGATCGCACGAGGACCCGCTGGATATGCAATTCGTATATGCACGGCCATGTAGGCTATTTTCACGCCATGCTTAACGCTATTTCACCTTTTGTCTTTTCGTTAAGATTCGCTATATTAAAAAAAAATGGCTCACGCAAAAGAAATTGGCCGCTTAGCAGGCTGTAACGGCACGGTCAAGCATACAGGCAAGCCAGTGTTGAAAGCCATTCATTTTGGTATGGGTAGCTCCATTTCACTTACTTGTGTTCAACGAAATGATGCACAAGGGGTCTATATAAAGACGGGAAAAGAGATTTTCTGAGTTCATGTACTTAGCCTCCTCGGCATCACTAACATAGGGTATACAAATTTTCGCTTAAATTTGGGGGGCTTTAGAGGACTAGTTCAGAATAGAACTCCCAGATTGCCCTAGAACCACATCCTGAAATCCAAGAGTAAATTAAAAGAATCAGCATCAATCCCAGTGCATGCAGCCTTTATGGTGTTCGATGTTCGCCGGGCCGGCCATGTGAGAGGGGTTTACGCACAGGCGTTTGAGAGCATTTCAGTTTGGGGCAGGAAAAGATTGTTTTTTTGAAATGTCATCTGGCCCTGGGAGTACAAAAAATTGATGATTAGAATTTAACTTTTAAAATAGAGGGCCTTATCCACTTTTTAAATTCTTTTTCAAGTTCTTTTGCTGTCTCGAAGGACTTTAATACAAAACGGTTTTATGTTGCTTTTTTCTCTTTATTCACGCGGTGATGACCTGATTTTCTTTCAATCGATAAATAATTATTCCTAATTTTGACAAAAGCAAAAGTGTGATGTGCAAGCTTGCATTGTTCTTTTAATTTGTCTCGGGCTGTCCACCTCAGTTCCTTTGGAATGTTTTGAAAAATTAGGTGTTTTTTATGTTCACTCTGGTGCCATTTATGCTACCATTTGAAGTTGTATTTAACTATTTTACCTATTCTAAAAACTAAAGACAATGGCGTCAAAGAAGGAATTGGTTCAATGCCCCCTTCCCCCTCCCGCCTGCTACGTCACTGATTACCCCTAAACGTACGGAAAGTACGGTATACACTGCAGATAAACTTAATAATTGCAATACCCCTTCAACTTGCGGTCCTATCCTTAATCGTTATTCCATAACTTCGAATAAACAAAGGCCTATCCTACTCAACTCTGTGGCGCCATAGAGGAGATGGCTTCCCTAGTATTGTAGACTAAACTCTTGATGCCCCGCATTCTTCCAGACTGACACACGTCAACTGAACCGTGCTATTATAGAACTATCAAAACCTTTTTAAATATATTTATTCTGTTATCCAGCAGTGCTCGTGAAAAAAAAACAATTCATAAGTTTTCTAACTGGGAAGGTGTCCTGAATACCACCTGAATATACCGCATGAATTAGCCGAAAGAGCAAGAATGGCATAGGCCATCTCCTATTGGCACAATATGTCCCCTTTTCAATACGAAATCCGTATGGGCTCTCTTTTCGTTCAAAAGAGACTTTTCGTTCCTTTAATAACTTAAAGCTTTAGAAAATTCTACTTTACTCTGTAGTATCTAAACCGCAAATTGGAAAACTTTATTTGTGTGAATTGAAGTGTTGCAGAAAACCTTTGAAGAACAACGCCATCACCCACATGTTGCAACGACAAAAGCGATCAGTAAAAATATGTGTAACCCAATGGGATTGTGGGAAATGGAGCATTCAAAAGAATAGCTTACTTATAAAGTTAAAACTTTAATTCACCCCGCGATTTAATCCCGAAAGGAAGTCACTGTCCGTTTCGATGGTAAGCTGTTAAATGGCGTCATATTCTACTGGGACTACCCTGGGTATGGGAGCGCTATTTTAGAATCTGAAACGACCTATTAGTCCAACAGAAACTTAATTTACCTAACATGTTTATAAAATTTCTCTATAGGTAAATTACTAAATGCTATACATGAATGCCAAAGCATTGTGCTGGACTTCTTGTCTACTCCGTTTTAAAATGACAAATTTATTAATTTACCGAGAACAAGAAACTTACGTCAGACGATATTCTGCAAAGAGGAAAAAGACGCTTTGTTAATTGAAATGTTATAATTTTCTGATACCTTTCTTCGATTTTAACCAATAAAATTATGGTCACTTACCATAAAGATGTAAATGCATTTGCAACTATTGTCATTAACTACTGTTTTGACTATTATTGCCTCGTTAACGTCTGTACATATAAATTGTTTCCTGGCCGATTGTGTTTGCCTAGAATTTTTCGTAACTCACTGATGCCATTTCAAACTGCACGTAGGTGGAATGGTAGGTGGCGCTATTTTGTTACTTTAACTTGAGTACCTTTATAGGGAAGGTACTTTAACGGTACAAGTTAAAACAATGTCTGACAGCGTCGTTACCGAAGGTATTCTTTTTCTTTCGCAGCCGACGTCATCATTCGATCAGCAAACGGTCCGGGATTGGTTAGAATAAAGGCGGCTGGGTCTAATAGATACCTCAAAATGGATGACGCTGGTCTTCTGACGGCCGTTAGTTTAACAGAGCAGGTGAGAACTTATTCATTAGCGTAGGAGCGGAAAGGGGGGCTGGGGCGACACTGCCACCAGGGAAAAATGAGGGGAGCAGAAGCATGCTAAAAAGGACAACAAAGTTTGGAAAACTTTTGAAATATCATCTAGAGTGTCAGTTCTTAGGCCTCAGATAACATTATGTGGCAACAACGATTCAGTCGTCGTGCAATCATCCCCAGATTTGCAACCAATATAGGAAGTGTAGATTCTTCAGTAATCCTCCGACTCTTAAAATTTCCTCACAGGAAACCCAGAATCCAAAGCTTTCTGCAAAACAAGCTCCATATCTACATATATTTCATTAAAAGGGCAAAATTTTCTGCGCGAATCACGTCCCTGATACAGTATTGTTCACACTTTAAAGAAACATCGAATACTTGGCTATTTACAAGTCCAAGACGTGCCATTTCTGGCTGTCCGAGGGGTCGCGGTTTTTCAAATTTTTTTGTATGCTCCACATCAACTGAATAGAGTCTTTTAAGCAAAACTTCATATTTCAGGCAGGACACCATTGGCCTACAGAATTCAAATGCTCTCATACACAACTATCATCAGATACCTTTCAACGCTGTCCGTTGAGTAGCTAGTCTGTGTAGATTAATCCTTTATTAATGAAGTTTCAAATGTTATTTATGTTCAATATTGCAAAGCAGGGAACGTTTGAAGCAAAAGGTTTACAACAAACCGTTGTTATTTGAAGAGATAAGAATATGTTCCGTTCATTTCCATTAACTGACCTTCACGGACTTCATTCCAGAAGTCCGTCAATGTTGTCAATTGCACATTTCAATTTCATGCGCCGAACATATTAGGTCGCATGAAACTGGGTTGAGTTTCTGCTTGCAAGTAGTTGCAAACCATTTCACACTTAACAACGCGTCTGAACAATCTCGTTGCAATGCATTGCATCGTATCGAGTCGCATAGTGTCCCCTGGGGGAGGGGGGAGGAATCATTTTCATTTAGTATTTGCCACCCAAAGAAGTTTAATGTTGATAAAAATGAGTTTCATCGGCTATTCTATTATAATCGAGGCAAAAGGTCCTAAGGTTGCATTTTCCTTGACGTTAAATTTGGTGTACAATGTAAGGGAAGTGGGTACCTATTTGAACTAAACTATACCATTCGGGACATTAACATGTTCTTCATCCTTAACTATCGGTTGTTGGGTCGTCTGTTGGGTCTGTAAGTAATAGCTGAGTTTTGATCATTCGTCATAAGACGGTCTGAGGGCTGACCATTTTGTCGCGTTCCGTTTGCTTCCATCCTCCCGTTACTACAATTGAGGTAAAAAAGGACTTTCCAATATTCCGTTTTATTTATGAGAAATTGAGGAAAGGGATCAATTTTCACAAAGATTTACAGCTTTGTTCATCATGGAGATAAATAATGAATGTATTATTCAACTTTACAAAAAATATTTTCCGCAACAATTTTTATAGTATTTTTTTTTAATTTTTATAATAGTTTGTTATTCCTTAAGTAATAAACCTATGTTTTCACTTTTGTTTTAGGAGCTAAATTTTAACGTAGGACCGACTGTTTGGAACCAAAGATTTTCATCAGACCGACATAGTACTTTCAACTATTATCAAGACAAGGGAAATGGGGTGAAGTGGTTCCTACGTGCGGGCGACAGACCGGTACAATCGCAGAGCAAAGAAAACGATAATACCAAGTTTTATCATAGTAGGTGTAACGGCTAACAGTTGAACGTTTTGTATCTCCCCGTCAGCCAATTGAGTGACATGTATTTACGATGGAGGCGAAAATTTCTGCTGTATCCCAGGATTAAAATGCCAAAGTATTGCCATCTGGGACCGAATAAACTTGAAGAACGTATATTTCAAGGTTTATGCTCGTCTAGCTGTCTAGTTATAATTGCTGCACGTTTTTAAGCTCAGGTACAACGTGTCCAGGATTTGAGGTCTGATTCAAAAAATGAAAATGGATAAACGTTTTTCTGACTTCATAGTTACATCATCGTAAAGTTAGTCACTTCCACTTGATAGCAGGATAACTGGCAATTCGACATTCGAAAACCGTGGACATCCCGATGGAGATTAAAGTGCACTTTACCTTGGCGATACCTTGGAAACCTCAGTTCAGGACATTCTTCGTTCTCCGCCATGTTAAGTGGTTGGTACGACCGCCAAGTCCCATCCTACCTTTGAATGGTTTTCTGGCAAATTTCATTAACCTCGCTGATAGCTGAAATATTATTCCAATCCCCTTGTATCTTTGACAAGACTAACCTCCCCCTCTTTTACCTTCAAATACTAAGTTTCCGTTGACTGACGCAGATATATTATTTAAGCCTATTGAGAGAAATATGAATGGAAAAATTCAGTGACATAGAGGGTAAAAGCACCATTTTGAAAAAATGGTTCTTGAAAATGTATTCAGAATTGATATCGCCTTCTCGCACCTTAAAGGCCCAATTCTTTTACCCAAACAGTACCAATTCTCCTAACCTCCTCACTTAAGCCCCTCCCACAGTTGTCTGAAATTCATCCTCATCCAGACATAATCTCAGTTTATATTGCTATAAGGTGAGGATAGAAAAGCTCAACGTGTGTAAGAAAAAACTCCCTCCCTTCATGCCGTGTATGTTGGTAGTCTGCATTGTTTGAATTAGCAGTCAGTTAAAGAGCTGAGCCAATTGAGAATTTCTGTTACTCCCTATGAGAATTGTAGTTTGGGATGAGAGGATTGGCCCTTTGATAGAACACTCAAATGCAGAATATTTTCTTATATTTTTTGGGGCGGTTCCTTACTCACAAAAGTAAGATATGAAGTATTTAACTATTGATAAGCAGAAAAATAAGTCAAGACAAACCGCATTTTGACCGGCATTATGAAACTGTTGGGAGGGAGTGAAACAGCAGTTGGGCGACTGTTTCTCTCATTGAAATGTGGTACTTTTACATTTTTAACTTAATTTCTTGAGTGGGACTGAAAATCTTTCTTTTTCGAGAAAATTTTGCCGTGGAGTTAAGAAATATGTGCATGCTATCCTCAACTAACCTAGTTCACAAATGGACTTTTTAAGTTCAGACTCATATGCGTTGAAAGCTTTTTTAGTTGGAAGGTGATGTCACCCTTGTTTCTGAAAGTCGTGTTGAGGAAGAGTCTAAGGGAATGGTGTCACCGCCCCTTCTGCTTTTGAAAACTTGTCAATATTTAAGGGTACCTAGCCTATATGGAATGTGGAGTCACATTTTGTGCAATTTTTTTCTTAAAATTACTGCAAAGTTTTAAAAATAAAGGAGTTCAATGGATAGGCAGGATGTTTTACTTGGAGTGCAATTTAAAGAAAAAATATAAACATTAAAACATCTTGTAGAAGAGATTTATTCGACCAAGGTCAAGGAGACTTCACAAGATAGATTACGAATTTAGGAAGTCTCGGTTTCATCCCGGTTATGGGTAGTCTGTGAGGATCTTGACTTGTTTTATTACTAAAAATCTCAGAATTCTAATATTATCAATAATATTTTTGAAAGTAAAATGTTATAGTAATTGAGAGGTCGCTCTTACGTTCATTCCAAGTTAAATGGGATGTTTCTTGTTGGAACGAAACGATTCCTTCAAGCTATGACCTAGGCAATCATCCATTCTATCTGTACCAGTGGTTGTGTTGAGGACGTGACCTTCGGGCCAAGATCGAACTTTCAAGTAGTATACCGTTATGCCTTCAACTCCTAACCTTACCATGTCATGTCAGGCCCTTGGGCAAAGCACTGAAAAAGGAGAGCTTTCGGAAGGTGTTATAGACGAAGCCGATCAGCGCTTTTGTTTAGTGATTGTATGTTGTAGGCAGCCATTAGTGGGGTCCATCAGCCTTAAATCGTCTTCATGTCTACATGAATTGTAATCCCGCATATTCAGTGCAATTGAAGGAATCAAGATACAATTTAGTGTGTACAACCATCCATGATACAGTTATGCAAGGAAACTGAAAGATTGAGAGATGATAGACCCCAGTTATGACCGACTAAAGCAAGACCGTCACTTGCTGTCCGGATTCGTCTTTATTTGCACCGGGTGAGACATTTTTAAAATGCATAAATGACAGTGGTGGTTTACCTCACCGTTGGGTCGAAATATGGTGAATGCTTTAATGTTCATTTGAAAACAGGAACATGATTGCGTAGGTACACAGTTCATGTATTTAAAAATTGCTTAGGACATAACAGGAGGCAATAATATGGAATATATGATGCGGTAACTTGCATGGAACGGTATGAAGCAGTTTTCCGCTTAAGCTACTTAACGTGAGATCTATGTTTCACCTCTTAAACTCGTCGTTGGGTGTCAAAATCTCCAATCCTGACCTTCGTGTCACTGTTTTGATAAGTAGGGAATGTGGTACATGTTATGCTTGGTGTAGTGTATGGATCGGAGTAACTATGCTCACCAATATGAAATTATGATGTCGAAGTGCGAATAAACTTAAATACCGTATAGTCTTTTCATAATATGACACTAGCCGTTTGTGTAACTTACTACACTAATGAACTACAGAAATTGTTCTATTTTCTTAGAGTTTAGGACCAACCTGACTCATATCAATTGGTGAGAAATTGAACCGTAAAACCTCATATAACTTAGAGTTTAGATCCACACGAGGAACGTGTCAGACAACTTACGTGCATTATTCATTTTTGGTTGAAAATGACCGTGCAACACAAATAAGTAGGGAACATAAGTCGTGACGTAACGACTGGCTGTAAGTACTGCGATCACTTTGTGCATATTAACGGTCGCAAATAATTTTTGGAAAGATTCTATTTCTTACCCAGCACAACATAATTTTGAAAAGAACGAATGGTACAATCGGAATATGAATCACATCGTAAATACATCCGGGCATATACATGTGTGCCTATATAACCCGTTCTACAAATATTTTATATTTTTCCGCACGCCTTCAGAAAGTTACTGAGTAGTCAATGATTGATATGCGCTTCCTGTTATTTCATACGTATTACTTTGGTTGCAGCACCGGTTAGCCTTAAACAGCAGGTCTGATTAGGTCATACATGGAAACAACAACCAAGTTATAGTTACTTCATTACGTAATTAACGATGCAATGGCCTTATTTATTTGATAATTCAACCAATTCGTATTTTAGGCCACGAGACTGGATTTCTCGGTATTACTTTAATGTATTTGAAAATGGCTGGTTGTTTTCTATATAAATTTTTATTCTATTTGTGATAACTTGAGCTTTGAATATTTATGAAAAAGTAGTAAATTATGTGATTAATTTTGTTGAGGGTGAATAAATATTTAATCCCACTGTTACATGCTTTGCCTAATTTTGAATCTATTAGAGTTGAAGCTGATAAACGCAACTGTTCTCAGTATACTTTGGACGAATGGCGATGTCAAATAGTTTCAAGATGTTCAATCTCAAGAGGGCTGATTTTCCCTATTGCGAGGAGGGCGACCGTCTCGGCCCCCGACAGACGAAACTTGCCAGCCGGTGCCTTCTCAAGTTCCAACATCCTGCATTAACGCACTCTTGTAGGCGATTGTCCCCAATCCCTGAACAAAATCTATACCTCCGCCACTGCAAAGTGACTTAGATATGGTTTTTAAGAGGGAGAAAATTTTCTTCAAGGGGTAGAGGCAAAAAAGCTTCAGGGGGATCAAATGTCTAAAAATTTACCTGTCAAGCGCAGCACTTACTATCCGGGGAGTAATTTCCATGGGGGCTAGCCACGCACTTCCTGTATACATGGACAGAGCATGAAATACGTACGTCCTATGCGTGGATTGTCCCCACCGACTAGGGCAAAAAAGGCTCACCAAGGTGGCCTCCGTGAAGGTATAATTTGTACGATTTGTCCACGACTCTGTAATATTTTAAACAAAAGTAAAACTTGAACGGGAAACAATATCATATTCCTGAAATATGTGTAGTGATTTTGACCTTATCTTGCATTATTTCGAAAATATTTCAAGTTTCTTGCAGTAATCTGTTGATTTGAAGTACTTGAGCAAGTCCAAACTTTCACCCACAAAACCATAGCGGTCAACCATCTTGCCACTCTCAAACCCGTACGTACGGTAGTGACAATCTACCGTGCAGTATGTTCTGTCCATGTATAGGAAGTCCTTGCGGCTAGCCCATCTTGCTCCCCATTGTTGTCTTCAATCAAGCTTTGCTAGTAAAACCAGTGATGTGTGATTAGACCTAGTTACACCTCCCTGGTAAAACTGAGGCTCTGCGAATTTCGTAACCACTTTTTCTGGAATGAAATTAAACTGATCGTCATGACTCTTACTTTAAAGTAACTGTACATACGAGATGTCATGTTACAGGGGAGTATCCACCATTACCTAAAAAGGCACTTTGGCCAAAAGGTGAACCCTCTAGGCTGGCCGTTGTCCCTAAAATTTTTGTTTGGGTTAGTTTGTCAACGTGTTAAAAGAAAGCAGTGAATGGTTTGTAACATGCTTTTGATAGTGGTTGAGTTGGAGATTATTCTGTAGGAAAATGGTGGAAATTGGTTAAACCTGAGCTGATCGAGAGGCTTTGGAATGTCCGAGTCAGCGAACATATCTCAAATTTTGGGCAGTGACTTTTTTATCATACCCCTGTTGCTCAAAAAGTCAATGGTCATGTATGAGAACTAATATGTGTCATTAATAAACAACTCACGAGCATCGCATTGATGGTACACTTACTGGCTTTGAAAACTTTGACAAGGAATTAGAGGCAGAGAAACAAAGCCTGTTTAGTGTCAAAGTCAATGGCAACAATTAATGGTGGTGGGCCACCTACTTTGGATGTGAGGTTCCAGTTTTTTCTGCATTCAGGAATTGCCACAGGGCGCATAAGATTAGTGTTATATTGTAGGCTTACGGATAGGGTATGTATACGGACAGGGATTGGGTTACACACGTGGAGTGTATTGCAATGTAGTACTTAAAATATTTCAAATCGCTTTCCGGCAGCTCGAATCTCAGTGCTACTGGTAAGGGCTTGAAATTGTTACAATGCTTGAGATCTATACTGTGTTTGTGTTTTTACAAACCAGGGAGTTGTAAGGGATGGAGAGACAACACTTTGAGACTAGGTGTTCCGCCGAAAAGAAAGCCCCGTGTTATCTTTTTAGAATGACACCACTATCACAAAGAGGATTAGCGGAGTGGCAACTCCCGAATTCCTTTCCCTGTCGTCTGCTTCAACTGAGAGTGGTCTGGGGATAATTTCACCCATTGGTATCACATTGCCAGCCGTCAAGAAAAAAGAAATCTAATTTGGCCTTGTGCGGCCAGGTGCCCCAATTTTAGAGATTAACATGTACGTTTTCGATACTTGTTGAGCATAATAGCAATCTCCGTTTTTGCAGGAACAAGCAGGAATCGTTTGGAATATCAACATCAACGTTTAGACTCCCATTGGTTTTCAAACAGGTTTATTCCTTTCTCAATGGGGATATATTAGAATAGAACTGGAATTGCAATAATTTAGGAGTGGATGAACAGTCGTTTTTAATAAAAACGATGTAAACGTCTAACATTTGTCGGCTGCGCAGATAAAGATAAAAGCAAGTTCTTTACAATGGTCTTTGTTACAGGATTAGTGCGCTTTGAAAGAGGCAGATCGTAATAAAGAAGGTAGATCAACAGAAGCTCAACAATAAGAACAAAGGGACCTGTCAACGAAGTTCTGATAGCTGAAGAGGATTTATTTATTCTCAAGTAAATATTGTCTGCCAGAATTTGGTTGACGTTTGTCCATCCCTTACAACTCCCTGGTCCCACGTGCGAATCCCACTGACACTTTTCTTCCTCAAGCCCTTTATTTTCTCAAGCCAGTGAGCCACAACTGGAAAAAGGCGGTGGCCGGCTCTACTTGAACCAATAGGCTGGAAACTGGGCCGTAAAACTCCATCTAACTTTATTTTCTCACGTCTTGTTATGCGACTTCATCTTGATGCTTTTGTCACTGACATTTTACTTTGAGTAGGATGTAATCTTGCGGTTAGTACTGTCGCGATATCAATTCTGAACTGCAGGGGAAAAATCGCAACCGGATCAGACTTCGTACGTGGCGCTCTCTCAGAAACTTAAATACGTTTTATACAGATATTTTAGTACATTTACATTTCGTCCGTATAGTGAGCGTTGGTGGTAAGCCTAAAACCGATGAAACTTAAAGGACCTATCCTCTCACCCCAAACTACAATTTTGGTAGGGGTTTACCGGAATTCTCATTTGGTTCAGCTCTTTGATTGACAGCTAATTTCAAACAATTCAAAGTGCCAAAGCTTGTATTACGCAGCATGAAATGTACTGAGAGTGTTTTGATTATACACATTGAGCTTTTATACTCGCCCTCGGAAGCAACTTGAATAAACTGAGATTATTTCTGGATGATGAATTTCATATAATTGTGGGAGGGCGGTTAGAAGACGGTTAAGATAATTGGTACTATTTGGGGTGGAAGAATTGGGCCTTAGCGATAGCCATGCTTAAAGCAGGCTAATGCAACCGACGGTCTTAGCAAAGCCTTGAAAGCTCTGAAGTATTTCCCATGTGTGACATATAAAATGAAGCATTAAAATATATTTGAAGAGTATCCTTGAAATATTAAAAAAGTCGTACTGGCAAACACTTTCAAGATCCTCTAAACATAAGCCAGTGGTGGTTTTCTACCTTTAAAATGACACGAACAACTCATCCCCGGTTTACCCTTCAACGACGCTACACTTATAGTATGGAACCTACCCTCTATTGTCCCAGCCCCTATACTTCTAATGAAAAAAATAATGACTGCCTTATACACCAATCTGGACAGCAAGTGATGGTCTGATTTCATTCGGCCATAACTGGGGTCCATCACCTTTAAATCTTTCGATTTCCTTGTTAACCTCTATTATGGATGGTTGTACACTAATTTGTACCCAAGTTCACTAACTAAATAAAAAAGGTTTTAGGCTGATGGATCCCACTAAAGGCGGCCTACAGTCAAGCGCTAATCGGATTCGTCTATAGTAAAGAGATCACCTCCCTGCTTAGGATTAGCTGATATATACTTTACTTTCATGTACGGCAGGCATGTTGGGTTGGAGACTCACCACAATGTTTAAAAGTGAATTTCAAATCTTTCCGATCACGACACTGGAAATATGAATTATTTTCAATAAGTCCAGCAAACTTCAAAATGGGCCAAACTGCTTAATTAATGACTTATTGGTTATTCGTTGCCGAATGGAATTGTGGGACACAGCGTGAGATATACAAACCGAGCTCAGCATATGGCATTCAGCGTTCACTTGTTTTCGACAGTACGTGCATACAACAATATCTAATACAATGTCTAATTGTCTAGAAAACTTGAACAAAAATAGGGACTTTACGACAGATTGAAATGTAAGTTTTAACACCAAACTGCCAAAAGACAATTTAGCCTGGGCACAGTCCAGTTAAATCCACTGAACAAAACCAGACTATCTGAGATCCCTCCTTATGTAATGGTTGGAATAAGAAAGAATGATTTCACGAAATTTTTATGTAAACTCAAATTTTGAAACACATGTTGTAGGTGCGGGGTTCGTTTATTTATTGTGCATAGCCAGCAAAACGAATTACCGAACTGGTTTATTCAGTAAAGAAATTTAAGGCGGCGCTCTTTCTAAATTATTTTGAGAGCAGTAATGAGACCAGACTCACTACGATTGTTGCATCAACTATTTATTATCTTTAAGCCATACAGGTTAGTGAAAACAGGGAGGAGTTGACACCTCCACGTGAAAGGAAGCAGTTAGCGACAATTTTGCCAGGAAGAATGGTAAATTACTCGGGTAATCATGCTAATCGACGAATCAGTGCCTTGTAAAAAACCACAAGTAGTTTTAAAATGACACCTTTTCTACCCACCTTTGTAATCCTGAGGAGGATTACGTAAGAACGGACAAATCCTCGTCTTTGTAACCTTAACACTAAATTGTTTGAGACACAATTTGAGAAACATTAAAACATCGATTTGCCCACATTCTTCTTCAAATTGGGAGTAAACGGTTTACTTTTCCCCTGCAAACCATTTTTTCAGTTTACGATAATGTCGAGGAAGACATACATTAAAAATTAGTGCATGAAAGGTATCTGTATTTTTTTCCACATATCAAACGATCTCTTTCATTCGACATTTATCAACCCTTAGTTTGCATTTTTCATTATTATGATATCGATAGAAATTCGAAAAACCTCGCCCATTGGCCCAAGAAGAAATCCGCCGCTGTTGTGAAAGGGGAAATTATGTCTCCTGTGGAAAATACGTCGGCACCTATCTCCAATCATATAGAATGTTAGTTAAAATTCTACAAGAGTGATTTTCCTTTGAAAGTGGAACACTGGCTGCCGTCAGGAGCAATGGTTTAGCGTCCTCTAAATGATCGTTATCATCACAAACCACATCTACGGCTTTCTGTGTGAATTTCACACTTATTTGATGAGTCTTTAGTGTAAAACTTAATTTCATTTGGTTTTATATTATTTAGAAACGGGATACATCCAGAGTCGTAGTGCATGTTGAGACCCTCGATCCAAATCCCCTAAATTTTGTAAGGCTGTCACACAAGCAGAAAATTTGAAAAAGTTTTAGTGTTATCCTTTCTAAACGATGTACCAGTTTAACGAATGTGCGACAGTTCGACGATTAAATAGTTTACCCCGCCCATTGACTCATTCATGTTTACACAAATATAGACTCAAATCTCATATCCCTTCACTGCTTTGGACGAATGCGGACAGTCAAATGATAGTGTGATTTTAGTCGGACACAACTGGGGTCCATTTCCTTTAATCTTTCACTTCCCTTGATTACCCGTATCATGGATGATTGTTCAATGAATTCAGTATATTTTAATATCCTCAATGGTATCACTGAATATGAGTTTTTGAAATTCATGTAGACAATAAATGAAGACGATTTAAGGCTGATGGACCCCACTAATGGCTGCAAACAGTCGCTAAAAACAAGATCTGATCGGATTCGTCTATAGGGTACCCTTACGTTACGTCACAATTGGTAAGCCACGCCCGCTATCGGGCAAAATCAGCAGTGTTTCAATGCAACACATGTGACATCATGCATAGGCATAAGATCCATAGAAATCCCAAGCTTTGCTGGAAGGAGCATACCAACGGAAACGCGCGAGTCAAAACGGACGCAACGTAATGGTCACGCCCCGCGGGAATGTAGTTTAATGGGATGTACAATATTTTATGCACCCGAATAGAACGCAATCGTACTTGGCACTGTTTTTTTTTTCAAGCGGGTCGTGACATTGTGTATAATGTCACAAATAAACGCGGGTCAAGCAGATTACTACAAGGAACCGCCCGGACAAGTTTGACCTTTTCTTTGGCACAACCCAACAACTGTTTTGTGATAACTGCATACGCTGAATCCATGAACAAGAGCCCAAGGACACTATGGTTCCTTGCATTTAAGATGATTTTTTTATTTAGGGAGTTGCAAGGTAAGGCATAATTGACACCTTTAGCCCCAATGACTTTTGGCCTTCACCCCAAAACATACGGGCACATTTAATTTCAATTCAAAAACTTGCAGTTTGAGAGGAATTGAACACTTGGATTTTCAAGTTTTCACACTGCATACCTCCCATTTCCATGTGACAAATACATACACACATCACCTTCACTAAATTGTCATTTACCTGAGTTTGGGGCAGTATATGAGGGTAGTTAATTGGCATTGTCCTTTTGTCTTTTGTCCTTGTGCAAGGAAGAAATGCAGCAGTCATCTGGTCATCCTTGACAACCAAAACTTATGATGGAGAACTAGAAATTATCCCATGGTTGTCATTTGGACAACCTATGTGTTTGCCTCAAAAGGAAAAATTAACAAAGGCCCAAAAGTCTGTTACAATCCTGTTTCACAATTTTGCCATACAACAAGAAACAAACATAGCTTTGTAATTTTATCTAATAAATGACTTTCAACTTGAACTTTCAACCTGAAGAGGGTGTTCCAAAGCCATACGTAGTAGTCCCAGTAGTATGAAAACAGAGGTAAACAAGAGAAACTGCTTTCATATTTTAGTATTGTGATACACAATATTATAAAAATTGGAGTCAAAACTTGCATTGTAAATAACTTTATTAAATGCTGTATATGAGGAAAAGTTTTTTTTTTTTTTAAATAAAAACTGCATTACTGGCATGATTGCTAACTAAACTGCTTTAAGACTGAGAGGGGGTTATAATTCTTCTTTTCTTTTATACATTACATTTGTCAAAAGGCATTAAACTTCAGTTGGATTTTATACCAATTAAACAAAGACATATCACCCAAAATGTCTTGGGGACATGTGTGCCTTAAGGCATGAAAGCATCCAGATGAGCCTCTTTTGCTTTTCTCTTGAGTTTTAAGTTGCTATAGTTCCATAGCTTACAGCAGAGCTTTGTATTTTTCTTTCATATTACTAAAAATACTGTTATAGCTTGCAAACGTATTTTGCATTTGTCGTGGGGGACAACCAAGTTTTGGGAAGGACAACCAATTTCCAATGCAGGTTGTCCTCTGGAAAACCAGATATATTTGCTAAAGGATCATCCCTGCTTGTGTGACCTCCTTCATCATTTGGTTATTGAATTATCACACTTAATGCCTCGCATTCCTAAGCATATAACACGCAAACATACACACACCACTAACTTTTCACCGAAATGACAATAACTCAAGTAAGCAACATCATAGGAGGGTAGTATAAGTGCCTTTGTTGTTTGTCTCAACAAGACAAATCCAGGCATCACAAAAAGTCACAAAGGTCAAAAGGTCAAATGAGGTCACAAAGTAGGTCAACATGTGCACTTTCCTCAGATGAACACAACTTTCCATTAAGCCATCCCCCTATGTTACTTGGTTATTGAGTTATTGCACTCCATACCTTGCATATATGCCCTACACACTAACTTTCTTGTCACTAAATTGTCAATAACTCAAGTTAGGAACATCTTAGGAGGGTAGTGTGATTGCCTTTTTGGTTTGTCTGATCAAGACGAATCCAGGCGTAGCCAAAAAAATTTACAAAGGTCCCAAGGTCAAATGAGGTCAAGTGAGGTCAATCTGGGTCATCACATGTACTTCACTTAGACGAACACAAATAACCATTACACCACCCCTCTAAAATGTTTCAGTGGCAAGATAATGTCATTTTACGAATTTTTACATTAAGCCCCGCCCACTTATTAATATGCATGATATGACCACCAAAAAAATAGGGCACATCTACTCAATATAATACATGTACCAACCAAGTTTGATGAAAATTGAGCTCTCGGTTATTGAGTTATCGTGTCACATACCTCACATTCCAATGCACACATTAAGCCCTGCACAATCATTAATATGCAAGACATGGGCACCAAAAACAATAGGGCACATCTCCTGAATATGATACACGTACACATCAAGTTTGAGAAAAATTGCGTACTCGGTTATTGAGTTATCGTGTCACATACCTCGCATTCCAAAGTGTCACATACACACATACACACACACACATACATACGCCAACTTGACTACATAGGTTCCTTTGTTAACACAAGGAACCAAAAATGATAATTGTAAGCCAGAGGTAAATTGCAATGACCTTTCGACCAAATTTTTGTTTGTGTTTGTAGAGGAGTGGGTTGAAGTGACCCTGACGGGCTACTGTTTATAAATGACTGCTGAACATTATCTGCATTTTAAGTCCCGCTCTGGCCTTAAAAGAAGGTGAAGGTACCGCAGAATGTTAGGAACACTAACTTAAACCTAACCCTAATCCCTAACCCTAATCTAATCCTAATCCTAACTCGAACTCTAATCCATAAACCAAACCCATACATTGACCCCCATTAGCTACGTGTAATTCTGAAACACCGCCGTGATGTGAAACCTGTGTATCATCAGAGCGCGTGTAATACATTGTACATTGGAAGCTTCGCAATATTCTGCTTGATCCGTATTTTTGAAGCAACATTTCACCACACGCTTAAAAACAAACCAAACGAAGCTGGAAGGGTGCACAAGACTAAAACTGCAACCACACATTTACATTCCCGCGGCGCGTGACCTTTGTCCGTCGTCCAATTTGCTATTGTGGGGCGGTCCTTCTAGCTGAAGCATAGAATTTTTCTTCAAGGTTTCAGCAAGTGATGGTCTGATTTAAATGCGTCACAACTGGGGTTTATCGCCTTTGATCTTTCAAATTCCTTGCTTGAACTGTACCATGTATTGTTCTTTAGTGAAATGCCTATTGATTCCTTCAAATTCACTAAATGTTACGGTTTAAACTTCATTTATACAATAAATGAAGCTTATCGGATTCTTCCAACCAACACCATCGCGAGCGCACACATTTACGCGCAAGAACCAATTATAGAAATCCTAAGCTTAAGCTGGAAGGGCCATGCCAACGGAAACACGAGAGTCAAAACGGACGTAACTGTCTGGTCACGGGCTGCAGGAATGTAGTTTTATGATATGTATCACATTTTATGCATCTGAAGGGACCCGAGCGCTGTTTTTATAAGCGTGTGGTGACGTTGGGTATATTGCTGCAAATGTAAGCGGGCCAAACAGAACATTACAAAGTGCCACCGGGATTCATGTTTGATATTTGCTTGCATGATCCAAGAACTGTTTTGTGACAACTAGGCTACATTTACAGGTATAGTCTTGGTCAAGACGTTATTAAATTATTTTCACCAAAGTTGAAAATAGAGGGCGGGCTTCAAACTTGACTATTTTACAGGGAGATTCCTTCAATAATAACTACAGAGCTTAGAATTTCTTAAGGTATTGAGGGGGCGTAGCAAATGTTCTATTATGAACTAGTATTAGAGTCTTGACCAAGACTATTACCGGTATGAAAAATTATCTTTGTAACTAATTACAATGGCCTTCTCATCCAAATTTGTATTTGTTTTTTAGTCATGTGGGTTGAAATGACCGTCTACCGTTATTGAAAGACTGCTGATGATGATCTAGATTTTAAAACCCGCACTGGAGTCGAAGAGGGTGAAGGCGGTTCTTGAATGTTTGAAGCAATAAGTTGACCCGCATCTAGCCTAACTCTAACCTTAGCCAAAACCAATAATCCATAAAACAAACGTAACAGAATTCCCGCATGACGCGCAGGATACTAGGAACTTATTATCCTGCTCTATATGGTTCGAAAACGCACAGCATGTTTCATATGCAGCAAGGAGGGTTCAAAAAACTTACCCTGGAACCATAAATTTACATTCCCGCGGCACTTGTCCCCTGTGCGTGATCCATTCTGTCATTGTGAGAAGCTCCTTTCCTTGTTGTTTTGTAATCTGTCTGGAATATTGTGAGACAAAACGATATGTTGCCTCTCCCCCGACCAATAGGCCTTTTTGGTTTCCCGAAAGGGAAACCCTATGGACTCATGCAGACAAGACTTTTGCAAAACATGTGTAGGATCGTGGGTTTTAATGTTGGCGTAGACTATGGCTCATCGACTTTCTTAACAGTGGTGCACAAGAACTACGCCACTCAGTATATACTTGTTCAGTGTCTGAAGCCAAAGACCGGCTTTATCGCAAATTGTTTTTGATGACTGAGCCAGACGAGACCATTTATAACGTGGGCAGTTGTGTGCTCTGTTTCTAGAAAAAATGGTATTGTTTGCAATAGAAGAAAAACCCGAACACTTTTTTATTCTGTTTGAATGTATATTATGATAGCAGATTTTCACTTCATAGTTTAAACTTTGAGGAACAGCAACTGTTGACGAAAGAAATATATTTACCTCATGTGAAATGTTTCAAACCTTCACTGGGCTTTGAGTTACGTAATAGGTTTCTATCGAGTTTCAAATAAGATTTAGACCGTACGGAAGCCGAGAGAGAGCTTACAGGAGAAAGGCATATGCATAGGCATCATTCCCTCGTCAGTTATTTAAAGGCTTTCTAGTGGCTTTTTACTGAGGTTTTAAAAAAAAAGCAAAGAACAAAAATATTCCACAACGTGTCATTGAAACCCTGTCGCAAATTCCTTTTTCTAACTCAACATATCTCATTTTAAAGATTGGTAACTTTTGTAAAAAAAATACCGCTGCTCTTCAACAAAGCCACAAAAAGTTATGTAATACGGGCACATTGTCTCTCATTCGTTTTGTCTTTCTATATAAGTTAAAGTCCTTTTTACCTTGCAATTTTATACTGTGGGAATGTTTGAATATTTTAGATCAAGCATTACCCTTCACCATACGTTGAGTACAACCACCACTGTTGGTTAATATTTCCTGCAGCGGCATCAAAATTATAAATAAATTGAATGTATTGTCAAATTAATGAGCCGCAATGAAATCACAGATTTACTTGATGCACCAAATCAAAAGGAAAGAGTTGCGTATTTTATAAATTTGTATCTTCCGAACACTATATGCTATTGAGATGAAGTTTTCGCCTCCTAAAAAGGAACTTTTTTTTTGGCACATCTTGAAGTTAATAAATTTTGTGTCCGGGAATATGCCTTCAATTATCCTTTCGGGAAACGTTTCACATTTCAGTTTTAGTTTTCGTTGGAGGATATTATCTACAGCCTTTAGGATGGACTCCTCTGTTCGAAGACGGCCGTTACACTAACTTTTATTGGAGTGACAACATTTTCACTTCGAAGTATCAAGCTCAAGTTTTAGTATCCTATGAGTTGCGTAAGAGTTCTGTTATAAGTAATTTCAAAAATACAAATTGGAAGCTTTCTATTAAAGTTAAATTAACAGATAACTTTGCCCCAACTGAAAATAACGTATTGTTCTCAATAAAACTTTCTTAAATGCATATCACGTCTAGCGCCATCGATTTTGGTGGTGACGTAAAATATGGGTCTTCATGCAAGATTCTAAATCGTGTCTCTCCGGGCAACTGTGTTCTCACCGTACGGCCATGGTACGGCTCTGAAGATTACTGTACGTAGATAGATCATATCGTCCCTAATGCCGACCAGCGAGTCGTACCACCAAACTATTAGCCCAGGCCATCAAATTGCCGCAGTAAATGTCTATTTGGTAAACGAGTAAATGACTGTTTCTGATGATGCTGGGCCCCCTGTGGGCTGGAGGTTGCAGAATATGCCCACAGTGATTCCCGTCTGTCGTAAAGAGCGACTAAAGGGAAACCGTATTAGAGCTTGAACCATACTGGAAAAAATTAAACTTTGACATTTTTATCGAGTTGACTGACACTGTACAACACATTCGTGTTGCAGTGTCGTTAAATCTCATCTAACTAACTAACTGACTGACTGACTGACTGACTGACTGACTGACTGACTGACTGACTGACTGACTGACTGAAAATGAAAACCCTTTGACTATACTTTCAGGTACTACTTTACAGATCAAAGATACTAAAAAGTGAAAAGATTTTTGCATGTCTGGGTTTTATTTTAAATTTTTTAAAAGTCCTTCAAAAATCATCAAAAATCGCTGCAAAAACAGCCCTGAGAAAAAAAATCGTATCTTCGTCATTTTACGGGCGATTTGCAAAAACTTTGCACCATTCAACTAGACCAGGCGGAGAAGGGGGGGGGGGGTATCGTCACCCGAAAGAGAAATTTATGAGACCAAGTGGATTTGGTCAATTTTGGGTCGCTGATTCCGAAAATCGAGGGTATACGGGCCATATCCGGGCTTTTCTGCGCCATTTTGACTTTTAAAGTTTAAAGGGTGCCTTCCTTTTATCGAAAATCTCGTTTTCTCCATATATTTACGGTCCAGTCATTAACTGATGTTAGATTTAGTTCTAAAATTCTGTAAATATAATGTCAACTGATAAATACGGGGAAATATTACCTAGCCTAGCTATCTGATACCATTGATACTTCCAACGCAAACAGATTATGAGAATAGTGTTCTAATGAGGGGAAGACAGAGGTAATTCTCTTTATCCTCCCTCTCAACAGTCCCCCGTTTCATTGGTTCCCAACTTATTGTTCTCCGTTCTTTAAGTGATCGTGTCCTCTAACGCCTTAAAGGCATATTTTCACCATCCCAAACAGTTCCAATTCTCCCAACCTACTTACTTCTAGCCCCTCCCACATTTATCTAAAACTCATCTTTATCCAGACACAATCCTAGTTTATTGCTTCATGGCTTGTCCCAGTGGCCATACAAGTCCATAATGTGTAATCAAGACACTCTCAGTGCCCATGCTGTGTACTTTAGCTATGATGCATTGTTTAAATGTGATGCCAATCAAAGAGCTGTACCAATTGAGAGTTTTGATATATGTATACTGAAACTGTAGTTTGGGGTGACGAATGACCGCCTTTAACCTTACTATATTCCTTAACACTCTTAGGCCTACTCATGACCTCCTGACTCCTGTGAGTTTGTGTACCATTGAGTCAGGAGATAAAAGAAATAATGTACCCTGAAGAGACCAAATAATGATATGTTGAATCAATAAAACGGGGGACTTAACAACATTATACAAGTAAATGCTAGGGAATCCAACTGGACTCCTCCCTAAATCCGAGTTCAAACCGAGCCGAGCCCAGAGAGGTCCGAGCCAAGTCAGAGTTTACAAAAATTGAACTGTAGATCTGACACTCGAGTCAGAGTCGGGACTCTACTTTTCCATCCCTGACTATTGGGTTTGTCACAACATTGCACTCCAAAATTTAGCTAATACCTAGTCATATGACATATGTGGTAGGACATGTGGTAATGAAGACAAGTAATTCATTAACCTTATAAAGAGAAAGATGGTTTAATTGGAAACATCATCTGCTGCTTACAAACTTCCATTCATTTCTCTTTCTTATATCTTTCATGATGTGTCTTAACTAATAACACCATCTTTGAGTAACATGACTTTTGATCAACGATCACTTCGGTACAGATATCATTACTATAAACTATACGTTACCAGGGTACTGTACACTAATTAAACTGGGGAGGGGAGGGGAGAAAGTACCTCCCAAAAGGGGCTGTCTGAACTTCTTGTTCCAAGTTTAATGCGATCAGAAACACTGTCATGAGCGACACTTCAAGGCCAAATCTTCTCACCCCAGACAATGTCAATTCTCCTAAGCTACTTTCTAAAGTTCGTCGTCCCACATACGTCTAAAACTCATCCTGATCCAAACACAAACTCAGTGTTTTCCTTCAGGCTCTCGGGGTACGCATGAAAGACCCAATGTGTAATCAGAACACTCCCGGTACAGTGCTGTGTAATATCAGCTATAGCATTATGCTTTTTAACTTGTTGCCAATCAAACAGCTTCGCCAATTGAAAATTTCTGTTGATTACTACAGAAATTGTACTGTGAGCATGAGAGTTCACTGCCTTTAAGTAGCCGCTAGGCTTACATCTACTCCTCAAAACTATGAAAACGCCTCCCTCAGGAGCCTTTTTCTGCACAGATCTGTAGTACATTGGAACAGGAAATTAGTTCCGTAATCGCAGCCTCCTTGTCACCTCATTATAGACCGTAAGAGTGCTGGCATAGATTTTGTGGCAGTGGTGTAGCCAGGATGGATTTTTTAGGAGGGCACAGGTAACAAGTGGGGGGGGGGGGCTGGTACCTCCTAGAGTCAGGCGCAGCAAGACCATCTAAACAGAGCGCCACCATTGGTTGGCGCAAAGCGTACAAGAAAATTTTGGGCTTTACAAACCCTCTCGATGGCCGGAAACGGCACTTCCCAGGTGTTTTAAAGCTGGATGTACACAGCCTTGAAATACGAATCTCATGACTGCAACTTCTCAAATAATGAGAATAAAAAGTCAATCTATGAAAAATGGTAATACATTTTTAGGGACCCCCAAACTGGACATATCTGTTCTGTGGCCTGGAGGATGAGACTTAAGAAACCGGTTTCTCCCTTTCCCTTGGGAAAATTGAAAACTTCATGAGGACGTAGATCGCAAAGGCGGCATTTTTTGAATGGATTTCAGCTTTTCAGGAAAACCAAAAGTAGTTGTGTCCCCCTCTGAGAAACTTTCTTTGCGTTAGATTTCCTACATGCAAAATGGTGCTATGTCTGGCAGAACTTTGAACTGATTATAGGCCTACGTTTAAGGATTTTCCTTTTTTTTGGAGCATAAAAAAATTTCAAAATACTCATTTTTAGACTTTGTTGAGATTTTTTTTTAACTCCTTTTATTGGATCTCTGTCTTTTTAAATAAAAATAACAGTGCTATTTGGCACAAATCAAACAGTACGTATATATGTACATTACAACATAAACATTATGTACAAAATTCTTTAAGGTGGTGTTACAATCACACAAATTGAGATCACTTTAATTTAATACAGTATACAAAAACAAAATATGAAATTGCAAAATACAAATTTAATGCTAGGGTACAAGGCTCAATGGTTCAAAAATTTATTCTGTAAACAAATTAGGACACGACGCAAAAGCCTCTCTTAAGGCCGTAATTCTCACATTACCTTTCTTTACATTTTTCCAACTTTGTTGAGATTTTGCAAGTGGCATACATACTGCCAAAGAATCATTGCTTTCCGGTTTTCAGTGATGGTTAGATGCAAAATGGTGCAGTTTTTGTTCAGTCATCGGTAAATTACGCAGTCAAAATTAAAATACTACGAATAAATCTCGCAAAATATTTGAACCGCAAAGCAGAGGTATGGATCATTTGAGAAACACATGAATTCCGGGCCTTGTGGACATTTTACATATCCGCCCGGATGCCAGTGTCAACTAGTAAAAAGAGGACTTGTCGAAAAAAGTCGTTCTACAGTGCCACTTGTCATGGGCAGGAGTGAGGCACGACATAGGTCTACTTGTTAAGGATGGAAGGGAAGAATTATTCGAAGGCAGTACCTTACCCTTACGGCTAATTTTGTGTATGATAAAGTATAGGAATGGCCGTGTAAGAATGGTCTCCAGTGCATGATTGCCTTGTATAAATCAACCAGCCACCCGAAAGGCAGAAAAGGTCTTGACCTAATAAAGTCACATTCGAGTTTGTCGTGGAGACGTTCGTTTCATCTTCGAAGTGAAATGCAATCATGAACGACAGTGTAGATTACATACGGTAGCTAATTTAGTGAAAGTAGGCATTCTGAAGTTATTACTTGATTTCATACATGCGCACAAAATGTATTTTACACACATTCAAGCATGTTTTCTTATTTGTTGCACATTTTATTTATTTTCTGTTTTTGAAGGAAATACTTCAAAGTTTATTTCTGTCAAACATTTTATTTTATTTTTTCTCAATTTCTTTATCAGGACGCAAAAATCTGGGGGACTGTTTTGTGAGTGGGGCGGGGAGAGAGAAAATAGTCATTTACACTACAGACAACACTCATGGTGCGCCAGGAGTAACAAAACTCGAAATAGTTTCACACTCATCAAAAGAAATAAAGAGAAAATACTTCAACTCTCATAAAGGAGCATAAAGGACGTGTTTATTTTCTCTCAGTGAAAGGTATGATACAATATTTTCGTTAACGGTTAAATGTTTACCGCTGTTCTTACTGTTCTTTGTTAACAAACATGATATCATTCTGCATGTGATGCAGTTATCTGCTGGTACATAGCGTAAATATCCCAAATAGTCACTTACCTCTGCACGGAAGCATACCGAGAACTTACCGGTACTTTACACGATATACCTCCCGTCTCTCTTGGAAAAAGCTGTTGGGAATAACCAAACATTTATACTCCCGAAAAAATTATGCTTCCCAAGGAAGAGCCCACGTCCTCAAAAGGACAAAACTGAACAACTAACCAATCTAAAGGCCTTCGTCCATTAAAAAGGAATGGCCCAGAACCAAATTTAGTATTGTAATGTAAGAGAGGAACATACTATGAGCATTCTACAGATGCTTTTCGTCATTTCCCATGCTTGGTTCTCGAGATATTAGCAATTGAATGAGGAAAATTTATTTTTCTACATAAATTGAACTTGGAGCAAGCAGACTCGATGTTATGGATTCAGTGTTGGCTAATGTTTTTATTGATAATTTACCACCAATGTTATTCAACCAAACTTTGATCTGTTGATAGCATAAGTGCAATGGAGATTTTAAAACTTGATACTCATTGGCGGCAATGTAGCATCCCCAATCAATTCAAGGTCAAACTAATACGATGAAAAATAAAGCAAAACAAAACATTGGCCCACATTGTGAACCTATGAGATCCCACCTGCTTGCTTCAAGTTAATTTTTCGTAGAGAATGTGTAATCGTCAATCTTTGATGTATCGAGAGCCGATCATGGGAAATGAATGAAACAATAATGCTTAGAATGTTCTTCTTTAACATGTAAAACATAAATTTGGTTCTAGATTATTCATTGGTCTGTCTTTCCTGGCTATCCATCTGCATCTTATTAATGACGAGCGACCTCTATTTCTGAAGCTTCACGCTTATCAATTAAAGGACCGTGACCTATTCTCTTGCAAATCGTCCAATCTTCGCCATGACAGAAGTTTGAAGATTCTTTTCATACATACATATGTAGATGAACGACATCCTTGTATAACTTTCCCGTGTATGATTTATTTTGCAAGCTTTCAGCTCTGTAGTTAAAGGGTTACACCATCAGTTTTTACCTCGTAAATAATTTATTTTCATTGTGTAATTACTTCTTTATCACACGATGTGATTTGATTGGTTCTAGAGGTGCTAAAAAATCGTTGTCGGCGTCCTTTAATTGAAAATTTATTATGCTTAGTTATGACTCTCGTTTAAAATAATAAATATAACATTTCCAAGTATCTCCATTATTTAGACTTCCCCCGATGTGATTCGAGTTTGGTACAAGCACACTTTTCATATTCTCTGTGTATCTGACCGTTCATAGATTGAACAACTTTTGACATTAAATATCGTCACAGTAAAAGGTATGATTCAACAAGATATTACCTCCCATTATTTAATCTACACAGTTTCAAAAGTACTAGGAACGCAGTGCCGTGGTCAACTTATTTGCTTTCGAAATATGTTTGAAGTCCTCATCGCTCATTGTGAATTTCCTGGATATTTGTTTCAAATGGGCTATGCCCCCACTAGAGATATTGTAAATCTGATATTAGGTTACACTTAACAGGTTGAAATGTTCTGTTTGAGAGTAGCCGATAGGGTTGTTGGAAGGACCTATTGGGTCGGCCGGCAGGGGTCAATTTCGTGCTTAGGTGAGAGAATAAATTTAACCGGACAGGTATCAGCAAAATGTTTACCAAAGATTAGAGGATGAGCAGGATTTTGTGCCCTCCAAAAAGTGCCCCTCAACAAAAAAAAGAGTGTGTAGCTCTCACTTACCCTCCTCTCAAACACAGTTTACGATCAGGGACGAAAACTGGATTGATTCAAATTTGATAGTATTCATTTTTCTCCTTATTATAACTGTCACGACACGAGTCAGTTTTACCCCCAAAATTAAAGAGCTGATTGCGTACCGTTTTGTTAATGATTGAGTATCATTTTCTGAGATAATTCACATTTCACGGTAGACGATGTATAGAGTCTCTGTGTTTGTATACCTAAACTTGCAGTATACATTCAACCCAAGGCGGGAGCTTATAATCGTTTTGAAACATTGAAAAAGCAATCATGCAGACATATGAACATCTTGTTAGAAATCAAGTTGCACGGTTGAGCTGTTTAACCCTTTTGTGTTTCGGAATAATTCGTTGAAATTACGTGACTAGAACCGACCCTTACATATGACAAAGTAGAATGGAGCAAATGCATATCTTGCGTGCGAAAGCTCCCAATCTCAACACCGTGATGTCTCGCATCATTGTCTTAAGGGATGCCTCCTCCACGTCGAATTGAACTATCCGCCACCTGGACGCGGACATTTCATGTCATCCAGGCACCTAAAATACAACGGATGAAGGCTTTTGATTTCAGAGACACCGCCAGGCCGAATGACTCTGTCGAAAGATTATTAATTTCAACTCAGTGCCTGGATTGGTTTGGGCAATTAGACTACAAAATAAAAACCCTAGCTCAAGAGCTAGCTGGATTTTATTTAAAGCCGACTGCTTCCTATAAACCTTTTAATAAAAAAGAGAAACGTTAAAGAATAGGCGTATGGTCTTTTGTAACGAGACAATAAAAGATACTTCACATAACAGTTCTTCATCTCGTGGAGACATTTTGTATGTTAACTATTTTATGAGTTGTACAATATTACATGATCACTACGAATTATTGGTATAAGGCGACTGTTTGTGATTAGAAGGAAAGTGTTCTCTTAATCGTAGCACACTGTTTAGTCAAACGTTCAATCGAAAACAACATACTCCTATGATTGCAAAACGAAAATGTAGGAATATTTGAAAACAAAATTCTCTGTTCTTTCCGATGTAAGAAAGACCCGTGCTAGCTCCATTAGTGTAGAAGGGTGAAATTGGGATGGAGACTCCATGTGCGCGAATATTTGAAGGGGTTCTCACTTACCAGAGAATTTTAACTCTGACAGTTTATTAGTTCCCAGTTAGATAGAGCTTTATAGCCTAGTTTATAACCAATTGATAAAAGTCGAGCCGGCCAAGGTCTTTTTACCAATTGTAGCTCACTGACTGACCGAACATATGAAAGTTACAATGAAAGTACTTCAAGCTTCTTTGTCTTGGCATGCAGGAACAATTTACAGATAGGGCTATGTGACTTCATTATTGGTATCCACATCTCAAGACTGATGGACACCACTAATGGCTGCTTACAATTACTTAACACAAGCGTGGGTTGGAATATAGTTTTCACTTGAAGTCATAGACGCTTACCACGTGGAGTATTTCAGCCATGTTTGCGGGCAACCCCGGTATGTATGTACAGGCTTGCCCTCAAACATGGCGGTTGCTAACGCATTATTGTGACGTAAGTGAGAAATACCTATGGGTGCGTTCGATTTAACGGTTCGAGCCGGCTCAACTGGAAGAATCTGGAAACCGGAATAATCTATCTAAGATGTCGACTGAAAATCGTTGTTGTTACAAAATGTTCTCTAAGGAGTGCGGATTGAGGTTTCTCGGAGACATCCAAAGAGCTCCCGAAATTTTGTTGCATTTTTAGACAATGTATTTAAAAATTAAAAACCAATATTTAGGAAAATTTTATGGAATCTGCACTGTAGCGGCTCGGAAAAGTAAACCAAAGCGACTTGGAAAAGTGCACTGGGAGGGGGAGGGGCTGTCGCCCCAGCCCCCGCTTCCTACGGGTATGGTTTACTTTACCGATACTCTCTCTCTCAATTTTTTTGTCCTACCTGCATTCGACATAACATTTTCATATCCACGAAGAATTAGCATCAACTTACAGTATCATATTAACTATAATGAGTAGAGCATATATTAATGGAAATCAAATTGATGATGTATACCTTGGTATACTACTTTTTTACAAAGGTTCTCATTGGTTAAAGTGGAAGTTTAATCAAAAAATAATTTTTATATGTGAAAGAGGATTAAAATCTACATGGTGCGGTAAAATTTCCATTCCATTCGGACATGTATTTCTTGAGATATCCGTAAATGAAGTTGCTGAAATTGTGTTCCAAAAGTGAATTTGAGGGCAGCGGTTTATATCACTTCCTCTCATTGACAAGGAATGCTTTCTTCCCCTTTGTTTTTCTCACTGCTGTGTTGTCTTTGGCGTTAATAGGAAGAGGACCGCACTGAGAGGAATGCAAAGTTTGTATAGTTCTCATGCCACTTATGCAACAACAATCTGATAAAATGGAATTGTTGAGGAGAAAATTGGCTGTTAATTTAAAAGAAAAACAAAGGGCTGTCCATTTATGTGAGGACATGATATCATATTCAGATATGTGCTGATTCAAGTTCACTCTTTTTTGAAAATGTAACAAATTTAACTTGCTCATATCTTGAGAACAACAAATCGAATTTCAATGCAAGTTTCACCAAAATGCTGAGAACAAATTTACACTTGGTATGACCTCAAACCCTTCTTTAAAAATGCAGACCATTAACGCTGGCAAAATTCTTAGCTAGACTATCAGTTTGCTTGGGGCAAGTCCACACTTTAGTCAAATATAATCTTTTCAATGAAGATTCTCTTTAATCCCACACATTTTATAGACTGGTCAAGTATGGTGTCTCTCTCCAAATGAGTAATATTTAAAAAAAGGTTGACAGGGATATAACTGGTACTTTTGATGGGCATTTGTAAAACATGGACGCATCTGCTTGGCTCTGTTTAGTTTTATTGGCTTATTTGTTTTTGTTTGGCTCTGTCCTTGTTTTAAAAATGGTTGCTTTGATTGTCTATAGGAAAGACAGTGAGGTAAGGCTATTTCAAAGTAAAATTCTACTCTCATTATTTAAGGGTCAATTGGCCGAAGACAAAATTCAGTCTTCAAATCATGCGCAAAAAATTTCCTTTTGCAGGGGAGAGACCTCATTTAAATAGCATAGAGTGTTTGCTTTGGAGGACACTTAGTTTTATTATGCGTTGTTATTTTGTTTAGATAAATTGCTTTATGTAAAATTTGTGATGTTATTAATGTGACATTGCATTTAGTTCATTTATAAATTTTAAGGCAGCTGCAGGATACATGAATAGTGGGCGACATTGCTTTTTATACCCTACAAATGGTGTAGGGTAATGCTAGATCTAGAGTACAAGATCCTCAGTAGGCCTATTTCAATGTTATCAAATTACAAGGACAAACCTGATATTCAGCTACTAAGAAATACAAAAATAATATGAGACAATGTGCCCAATTTTGCATAATATTACGAGACTTTGTTGAAAAAGGGGGTATTCTTTTAACAAAAAAATAATAATAAATAAATAAATGATACGTTACATCTTTAGTTAAGAGAAAATGTATTGTTCAATTGTTACAAGGTTCTGGGGACTAAAATCTCTCAAGGAAGATAAATTGTATTGCTAACCTCTACCATCATGTCTGGAAATAGGCTGACACTCCTTTCTCATGGTCTATTGAAAAATTATCCATTCAAAAGTGAAAGTTTGAACACCATAATAATTGTCGAAAGTGTACCCCGTCTGGAAAAGAGAAAACTGGAAGAAATTCGAAATAAAAGTAAAACTAACTACTGGTCTAAGATGATTGCCTCGTTTGTCGTAAATCGTATTCAGTAAATGCCAAAGCAGAAGGTTTGTCCTCCGAAATATCGATTGAGATATTTTAAAGAGGTCAAACTGTCAAACAGGTCACTAAGTCTAAGAGCTGCTGAGGTCCCTCTAGTCAAGCAACTTATACTAAGGTTTACTACCCTTTTCCATGTTCATGTTATAACTTTATCTGCTATCAAAGTTGGAATAAGTCTTTGCGACATGACACCTAAAGCATTTTAAACCGCACTTAGGCTACAATCTATTTTGATTTAAAGTTTGTCGACCTAGACCCCGTAGACGACGATGTTGTCATTTTTATTCGAATTTGCTCTGAATGTTTTGTTGTATTAAAGTCAATCACAGGCGCATAGCTCACATAAAGGATGTGATATGTTCACTTCACTCACGATGTATATGGCGTGCCATGTTTCTACCCTCGCGTTATTTTATGATAGATAGGTAGGTATATACAAACTTTAATAATGACAGACCTCAAACCGTGGAAACAAGAATATCAGTAGTCAATATGTTTGTATCATTCGTTACGTTGTCTTCCATATATACGTCAGCCGAGAGGAATGGGAAAGGGACGGAAGCCTCAGTCAAATGTCTTGTTCCCGCTTGCCCATCATCACTCACCAAATGATATTCGAAGTTAAAAAATATTACACAAATTTTTTTTGCACCAAATAAATTGAGAAGTATTAATAAGTAGTATTTGCTTTAATTAAAGTTTGCTGAAAAAATAATTAGAGTATAACTAACAATCGGAATGAAGATAGAGCCAAATTACTGAAGTGTACCTTAAGTCCAAAAATTAAAAATAAATATTAAACAGAAAATAATTTTGACAGTCCAGCTCCCATTTTCATTGGACATTCCTGGGCCAAAATATAAAAAAGTTGAAGTTTGTTCACTCAAATTTAAATATTACATTGCGCAATAATTTGTGATGTCATTGTTATATTACTCAAATTACAACCTTTGTATTTTCTTTGTTTTTCTGAAAGTTACTACACTTTGTACCAAGGTGTGATAGCATCATTACTCTTATAGGGTGATGTAATTAATTAAGCCCTCTCTGTGCAACATGCTACCGTATGTAAGCAAACAGGAAGTGTTCAAGCATAAAAGTATTCGTTATTTTTAGGGAAAACAAAGCAGGAAATGTGAGTTGTACAACAAGGATGTCACGGGTTATTGCGCAACGAACTAATTTGTTTGTGAATAAATTTCAACATTTTACCTGTCGGCTCAAGATCGTCCAATGAAGATGGGAGTTATACCGTTAGAATTTATTATTATTTTTTTGTGCTGTTTAATACATATTTTTGATTTTTTGACTTGTGGTACACTTTAAAGTATCCATTCTGCAATTTTGTTTAGATAAATAAGAATGAGGCCTAAAAATCATTTGATTCTGATTCAGAAAATGCACAAATTTAGGCTATGTATATGAGGAAAATAAACGATGGAATTAATGTAGGAGCAAATGTATCAGCTTTTTTGATAGGCCTATGCGAATCATGAATCAAACATTGATCATGCACAATTGGCAGGTTATTAATGTGCAGTGTAATCCTAACCGTCAAATTGTTCCCTAAACAGTCGGAGGGAACTACGACGTAATGATATCACTACATTCTAGCAGGTCCTATAACATGCAGCATAAGCTGATGAAATTTTCACATTTATGAATTAATTATACAACTTTGAAATACTCTAACCGCCCTAAGACAACATTTATAGTGGTTTATAATGGAAAGGTCAATTTTCGTACTTGTTTCTTAAAAAACGAGGAATTGACGATTGAGGTATAGTTTGTTAAAATTCAGGAGGCCAGAGAGATAGGGAAGTGTCATTTCTGTCAATTTGAGAGGTAAATAATCGTGTGGTGCTCAGCTTAGATGGTGTCGTTTGTGCTCGTCCCGCCTTTCGAACCCCCCCCCCCCCGAGCCCCCTTCAAATTAAAGTCTAGTTACGCCTCTGAATAGTCTACACTAGTTTTATGCTTATATTCTCCGGCCATTCATGCTTTCAAAGTCATTTTTACCGTGGAAGTTTGATCATACTTGTATGGTTTAAAAAGAAAACAGCAACACGAGTTACAGTCAATATCTGTTTTTGTGGTGCTATAGGCGATTGGCCTATTAGCAAACTTGGTTTCTAAAAGGTTGCCGCAACTAATGCGTCCGGCCAACCTTGTCCAACATAAACCATACTACAGCTTACACGCAAGATGCCTAATGTTAGCTGTAAGAGATACATTAATCGTCCAAGACGGGGTTTGAATGAATTTTTACACCCCTTTCTTCAAAAACCTGTCGGAAATCATTCCACAAATCACAAATCCTTGTTATCGTATAATTAGTTAACCTGAGTGTGGGTAAAACATTGATTGGTAGTTTTGCGACATCAGGGAGAGAATTGCTGTATTCCCTTGTTCCATGTCAACGATGACGTGTTTGGAAATGCACCAAGACGATCTAGAAGACTGGTTTAGTCTTCACTTCACTAAGTGATAACCAGAGCCGAATATTAGGCTCAACGGTTCCGGACAGATCCCTCCAACTTCTTTCCATTCGACGGAGGGCAAATTAGAGGTGGGGTCAGTGAAGCGGTGA
This sequence comes from Holothuria scabra, assembly GCA_037179385.1. Lineage (NCBI taxonomy): Eukaryota > Metazoa > Echinodermata > Holothuroidea > Aspidochirotida > Holothuriidae > Holothuria > Holothuria scabra. The sequence continues at coordinate 16,548,132 of CM074192.1, read as the reverse complement.
AGTGATATTCAACAATGTGTGTGTGGGGGGGGGGGTTGGGCATTGGGCCATTCCTTCCTGGCTAGGATGCCATTTTTTAATCATAAAAATACAAACTCTAGTAACGCAGATTTTACTTCAAAAGGTAGCATATATGGCACCAGGTTGCATGTAAGGACACCCAATTTTTCGAAAATTTTCAAAGGGGGAAGGTTTGTCTCCCCAAGGCCCCCTCAGTGATGCCAAGTTTATTTTTAATTCCTAAAAAGTAGGCAAATTTTGTCAAATTCCAAATTCTAATTCAAAAGGTAGCATATGTGGCACCGATTGCTTGTAAGGACACCTACCTTTTCACAAGAGTTCTCAAAAGGGAAGGACACATCCCTTAGACTCCTTTGCTGCCGACATAGACGTACGTGCATGACGCGGGCGGGGGAGCAGAGGACATTTCTTGTTAAACAGTGCGCATCGCCCGGAGAGTTCGGGTGCGGTGAGCAAAAGTTTGCCATTTATCATGCAACAGCTATTAGTAGTAAAATCATTTTCGACGGGAGTTTGGGCAGTTGCATAGGCAATTTCATGAATTCGGCCGATCTTGAATTTAACAAAGATGTACAATATAGAAACATTAGCCTATTTTCAATTCCGTTGTATAGTTTGTTGTAAAAATTTAAGTCCATTTGAACTAATGGTAATAGTACATTTTATGTGGTATTTTTCTTATCACTTAGCAAGCTGCTGGTTTTTATTATAACAAACAAAAGCTAAACATTGAGACTGGAGGCTTACTTCTGTTTACAAGCCTCAAAACGCCCGAATTTTAAGCCCTGTGAGAAGTCGCGATTTTTCAAAATCTCTACGCTCCACGCCAAGTAATGGTGGCGCTTCGTAAGAAAATCACATTTTTCAGGTCAAAGTATTTTTTTTAATAACTTTCGCTCACTTTTCACTTTGCGAACTTATTTTGAGCAAGTCATTGCCAATTACAGAAGATAAAGACTGCTTAGAGCCTTAGATTCTTCGTGTGATTCTGGGAAATGCTATTTTTGGTCATCTGAGAGATCTGATTTTTCAAAATCTTTTGCACGCTCCACGCCAGCGGATGGTGGCGCCCCTCTCAGATAGTCTTTATGGCTGAATTACGTTTTGTATGCAAGAAAAAGTGGCCCTTTTTGGTGTGATCTGCACATACTCACACTTTGAAACCATATACTAATAAGACCCTTTTTGTCAACGGAAGAGAAAGTTTTGCAATGGTATTTTATGAAAGCTTACCGTAACTTTAAGCAACTCCTAGCAACATTTACTTTACATTTTTAAAAATAATTTTCTGAAACAATCCAAGTTCATAACCCAGACCTGGACATTTCAAGTAATTTACGAAATGTGAGCCAATGGTGAATAGCATAAAACCCTTTGCTGGACTGGATCGCCTCGGTAAATGCCCGCCTAGCTATAGGACCACATGAGCTCTTCACCTTTTTTGTATTGTTCACAATCCATAGTTGTAACTAGTCGTGACTCCAGTCACCACATTCCCCCCCCCTTCCAAAAAATGGAATGAAAGGTATTGTATCGTGATTTTCCTCGTAGAAGTAGTACAATGACTCTAGTCACTGACTTCAATTGAGTCACATTAAAAGAAGCAAATGACTGCAAAATTGAGTGAACCGTTAGAACTCTGTTACAGTCATGTTTGTCTTTTGGGTGATATTTGTTATGGCTACGAGGCTAGGAGTATTCAAACTGTATCAATTTTAGGAACACGTAAATTATTTTTGTCACTTATTTCTTTTGAAACCACCGAAATAAATTTGCAAATCTTTGAGCTCAAATCCCGGAACTTAGCAAAAGCAGGGGACCAGATCTTAATGACACTTTGCAAAAAGTCACATAAATTATCTACAGCCTGGACAGGTTGCATGGTTTACCATTTATAAGTACGTAGAAGACGTTTAGGCATAGCCAGCGATAGATGGCATTATGACACGTAAGATTAAAATCCTTACTTGTATGCAAAAAGAGCGTCACTTTGCGCATGCACAAGTTTTGATGTTCATGATGTACCTGTCCCCATGCATCATCAGATCATGGCTGAACTTGATCGAAGTTGCAGATAAGGAAAGCACTCTTCTAGCAAAAACTAGGCAACTCATTGAATTTTTAACTTCATTTATACCTCCCAGTCCAAACCAGTCCTCCATGATTTGTAGTTGGGGAGTGATTGGATTTCTGATAAACCCACTAGAAGTCCACTATAACTACGGAGCCCACCATCAAATATTTCGAAAAATCGCGATTGGTCAGACAGCCCAGCAATATCTGTTCCCATCATAGGCTGTTGGCATGCGACTTTAAAAAGAGACTGTGATGGGTAAATTAATTAATGCATTGCAGGAGAAAGGGTACACGAGACTGAAGATGCAAGACTGTTGATGCGAGACTGTACCGTACCTAATAGTAAGTACATCTGAAGACATAGACCCTTTCGCCTCACAGGCAAAATCTGCGAACTCAAATATTTACTCCCGAAGGAGTCCTGTGCTCCCTAGAACGAGCTATGTATGTAATACAGGCAATAGCTTAAAGGTTAGACCAGGCATCCTCGAATAGCGGCGCGCGCCACTTGTGGCGGGCGACGTGGTTTGGAGTGGCGCAAAAATTATTGGGAGAATAGTGAAAATTTTAACTTTTTAACATTTTTGACAAGAATTATTCTATCTCAAAAATAGGTGCTGTAAGTATATCTAGTACTTCCCCCGGACTGACGTCACATACCTACAAGGAAGTAATAACGTCCCATTTGTTCTCACATGAAAGTAAAATCACCGTCACTGCTTACATTTATTAGAGTCAGGACTTTGTCGATTCACCGTTAGCGGTAAATCGGCAGAAATGCAAAGCTTGTGAACAAATTTGGCTGGGAAAATTGAACAAATTTTGAACCATTTTTCATGTAAGCCTCTTCTGAAACGCAAAAATGGTAAAAGCGGAGGGGGACATTTCTCCCTCCCCTTATACTCCTCCCCCAGGACGGCGATCAGTGGCGCATTATATCAGTAACATTTAAAAATGTGGTGCTTCAGAAAATTTAATGGAGAAAGCCTGGGTTAGACCCTTTCGAGCGGCAACTATCTTTGGCTGGGCCGTGAAGGTCTCTAAATGAGGTTGTAGGTAAAATTATAGCCTGAATGATAAAATAAATTTTTATGTGAGACAGGGCGTTTATCTGATTTGTGGATTGGGGGGCAAAAGTTATCCGAAAGCCGGAACCATTGATCTTGTCCCGGACGCTATCCGTCTGTAGGCAAGCAAAAAGATAAATAAATAAATAAATAAATAAATAAATAAATAAATAAATAAATAAATAAATACAAAATAATAGAAGAAAAACATGTATACGCACTCACATTGACTGGCATAGGTACATTGCGCGTTATAAATGCAGTATATTTTTATTATTATAATTTTCATAGGCATAAATCGACTTTTTTCGCAACCCTAAAGTTATCTGTTCTCTACAATGCTATATTTTGTTTATTCTGCCTGTTATTTTTTATAATCTGCATTAATTACTGGGGGAAGAGGAAATGGGGGAAAATGGTCATTTTTGCACCCGAATATTTACACTGGTGGGGTAATCGCCCCTGCCTGCCAGGATCGACGCCCCTGATGTGAGGTCAATGGCACAATGCTTAAAAATATTGCGCATATCATCAGAGATCTCTGAAAGAATAAATCGTTCTGCACTTTAACTTTTGAAGAAAATAGGAGATAGGAATTTTTTATGGAGATGTAGCAAATCCGACTGGAGACCAAACTATAAAAGTGACTGTAAATGAGACTGTAAATAAGATATTCGTGAGATTGGAGATGATATAAACTGGCGTGTGGATAGCCAAGGTAGTGAAGAAAGCGAGAGAGTTCATAGGGGATTGCATAGTGGATTAGAAAAGGTTGCAAGATATGCTATGGCGTATTCAGCAACAGAAGGGTCAAACATAGTTTTTAAAGGGCCAATCCTCTCATACCAAACTACATTTCTTGTAGGGGTTAACAGGAATTCTCAATTGGCTCAGCTATTTGATTGACAACTAATTCAAATGATGAGTACCAAAGCTGATATTACACGGCATGAACTGTGCTGAGAGTATTTTTATATACCCGTTGATCTTCAAAAGTCAATAAACTGAGATTAAATCTGGATGAGGATAAATTTAAGACAATTGTGGGAGGGGTTTAAGTAAGAAGGTTAGGAGAATTGGAATTGTTTGGGGTGAGAGAATTGGGCCTTTAATGAAATGTCCCTTTTGACCCCTTTCAACCCATTAGGTACAGGTCTTGTTGAGAATGCATATGAAAACACAAGATAGAATTGTAGAGGACTCTGTGGATGAGATACCACAAGATGAAATTTAAATGAATCAGGTTTTAAATGCGGACTTCCCTGCAAAAGATTGTACATGGACATGTAGGTGAGGTTTTGAAGTGAAACTTAATCAATGTAAGACCCCTAGTCTCGCTTAGGATCTCTTGTCGTGATCACTGACATCGTATTGTTGCTTTAAGAGGTGATTTTACAAGCTTTGTATGTTTATGTTCAAAGGCATGATTCATCACCCAGACAGTTCCAATCAGTCCACATTCTACATACTTCTATATAGCCCCTCCCACAACTGCCTAGAACTCATCATTATCCAGGCACAATCGTGGTGCCTTTCTTTGTAGTATATCCTTGTGACCATATAAGGTCCTAATTTGAAATCACATTAATCTCAGTGCATGGCGCGTAATATTAGCTACTCTCCATTTCTTTTAAATTTAATGTCAATCAAAGAACGATACTAATTGAGAATTTCGGAAATTTTCGAGTAAAATTGTAATTTTGGTGACGAACTGTTGAATGGCTGTCTTTATGTTAGCTGTCCTCATGTTCCGTTCCAGCTATACACGAATTCGGACAGCAGGTGATGGTCTGATTTCAGTCGGCCATAACTGGGGTCCATCACCTTTAAATCTTTCGATTTCCTTGCTTACATCTATCATGGATGGTTGTGCACTACTTTGTATCTTGAATTCTCCAATTTCACTAAATATGAGGGAATTGAAATTCATATAAACAATAAATAAAGACGGTTTTATGCTGATGGACCCCACTAATGGCGGCCTACAATCACTAAAAACAGGCGCTAATTGGATTCGTCTATAGGAACATGAGAACATAGCAAATGTAATCTCATTTAAAAGTAAATGTACTCAACTCGTTCAGCCCGTGAGGATCAGGATTGTCTGCATGTGTATCGTTGGTTGAATTCCCTCAAGAACATGTCGGAGCAAACATAAAACAGAGACAAACAGAAACAAGTAAATTCTTGAGTTGGAAGGTTTGTATACAGTTGAGTAGTCACAATTTCATGTAAGAAAAACAAACTGTATTTTTTGGCAAGAGTGCTGGTCAGATGCCAAACAAAACAATCTTCATAGGTTTGTCCTAGGTTTATTGTAAACTCTCCAGGTAAAAGAAAAAGAAAAAAGAAAATGCGGAGATGAGATCCCCATAGGTTTAACCGTATGTAATCGTATGTACAGTCTTGTTCCGTTTTTAAAGTGCATCTTTTAAACGTCTTTATAGGCGAAATTAAAGCAAGAGCTCTGGGTTGTAACGGTTCAGAAACTGCCTTCTTTTACTACCTTAGAGAAACTTTGAATCCATTTCAACGAAAGATGGATCCTTCACATATGCGCGTCAGAAACAAATAGTAATGTGTGACTAAAAAATGTTACTTCGACTTCCAAGTCTTGGAAATGTTCATAGAGTCGACCTGCAACATTTTAACGAATTGTGTAACTGTCGCTTGTCCTGCCAGCCTGCTCGAACATATCAGTTTTTTTTTTAAATTGCATATGTTGAAACAATCTTGATTACCTTGAAGTAAGTTTATGAAGCATTCTTGGCTGATAATGGTATTTTCATGGCCAAATGGGGATTGGGTCAGATTGCTTTTTTAGTGACCCTATTCTAAGAGAATCCCAGGAAGAACAAAACGAAGGGGGCGTGGTCTGCAGTGAGAGAGTCCGAGAGTCCGAGAGTTCCCGAGGGTGAAATACCACTACAAAATACATTACACTGCAAATGAATGAGGGATTATGCCCACTAAATCCCTTTGTATGAGTTCCTGGGAATGTATGGTTACGAGTCATTTGATGCTAATTTACTTGAAGGGCAAGAGCAGTCGTCCCAAACTTATTTTGAAGCAGCTAACTATCACAATTTTCTTCTTACTTCTCTTCAAAGTATCTTCCATCATATTTTATGACTTCAATATTGCATATCCAGGGTAATCCAAGCATTTCCATCTAGTAAATTTCACATTTGAAAAGAAAAAATGTTGTCACATGACTCTCAACAGCCAATCATGAAACAAGGTGCACGGTCTGCTACACAACCTCAAGTTGGGGTGGCTGCTCTTGCCCTTTACGCAAATGTGACCACTGGGACGTCTTTCTTTGCTGGAAGCATGGCGCTACTAACACGGAAGCCCCATGCTGGTAGCAGACTTTCCGCTAAACCTACATAGGCATATGCTAGTAGGACAGAACTTTGCTTCGGGCCGGGGTCATGGTTGAGAGGTCTCAGGGCGGCATGGTGGCTTTCCTTCTTTGAAAAATATCTGAAAATGGGTTGGACCTAAAATGCAATTTCGTGCAATATTTATTAATGGAAAACACTTTCAAGTTTTGATGAAATGTGAAACTGAGGCTATTAAAAGTGCCCTTGTGGAATTTTTTATTTTATGACGTTTCTAAGTTGCATTTTGGTGCAACAATTCAGTAGGTTTGTGAGAAATTTCACTGTTAAGTGTTGATGTAGTTTACAAGAACCAAAAGAGGTTTTTGTTGTCGTCGTCGTTTTTGTGTAGCGCATGATTTAGATTGGGAACAAACTCGCTATCATTGGCTGCTTGGATATTTTAACTCGTTGTCTTGAATGATGCCCTTATAATTTGTAAGATGCATCTTCTTATCCCCGAGCAAGACCGATCAATACCGGTATTTGTTAAGAGCATTAAACATTTTGTGCATTGACACATCCCTTCATAAAGCAATTGATCCAACTTTAAAAAAATCCTGTAGAATATGGCGTAATTATGCCGGGCCTTTGACACAAAATTTAGAGTTTTACAGAGCATTCGTCTCTCACGCGGAAGGCCCGTCTTCGATTCTCAGGTCGAGTCATAACAAAGACTCAAAAATGGAACCCACTGCCGTTGTGCTTGATGCTACGCATAAGCAATGGAGTAAGGAAAACAAGCCAGTGAGCTACAATTGTGAAAAGGCCGTGACCGGCTTGACTTGAACCAATAGGATGGAAACTGGGCTGTAAAACTCCATCTGACTAACTAACTACAGACCTCTACGTCATAACACGGGCAAATATGACGCAAACTGCAAACTTGTTTCACCACTGTCCGAAAGTCAGAGAGAGATATCAATTTTAAGTACATAATTCAAAATCTCAAAACAAAAAAGTAATGAAAACGCATAGAGAGTTGTTCGTGTGCATTCCATATTATATTAGGGGATTTGTTCTTTTATGACAATGAGATCAGCCCAAGAGGGGTTTGTCACAAAAAATTAAATGATTTGAAACTTTTTATCATAGACATTCGATGATTATGCATAAACTTTACAACTTTGATAGTCACTTATCGATGTACATACATGAATTTGTACAAACCCTCTTTTCTTAATATATAGAAAGAATGTGACTCACTAACTATATTGACACACACGAAATGAACATTTTGCGTTCATGTTGTAGAATTTAAATTTTCGCTCTGATCAACTTTGCTAAGCAAAATTTTGAGGTAAATACACAAATGTAATTGAATCGTTTGGTCTCTTAGCAACGACAACCAAATGTTTATTCGAAAATAGTTTGACTGGCAGGGATATCTTTACCTTAGCATACATTTAATGTTCTCTCAAACTGTAAAAAGTTTATAAGAAAAGTAGGACTGGGAAAATCCCAAAATCGCAAACGAAAATCTTAATTGCACCTTTCGTTCCCCCCTCATGTATGTTCCCTTGGTCTAATTATATTCCTGATATAAGGTTTGAAGGAACTCAATAGGCAAAAATATCCATTACAGTTTAGTGTACTTGATCTAGACAGTAAATAGCCTTTGATCACCTTATGATGGTACACTGAACCTTACCCCCTCCGTCATGTATAGCTCCTCATCAGCATTCCAGATCATGAAGAATATATGATTCCTCAATAGCTGAGTAAACCAGTCTTAACGCTGTATTCCACATGTAACGTTCTTAATGCATACATAAACATTATACAATAGTTAATAGTTATGCTTCATCGTTTGGCATTTCATGTATACATATATACACATAAATGTCTACATATATTTGTACATATTTATATTATAGTTAAGAAATCGCCAACTTCCACATTGAAAACTCAATTACAACGGATTCAAGGTGTTTTTTGTTTTTCTTCGTCACATACTTTTTTATTTAAATAAAGTTTACACTCCCTTGCTTGCATCTTGATTTAGCTACATGATTTAGCTATAAGTGCAGTATATATGCTACTATTGAAATATAAAAGAAATGCCACGTGTGTCAGTCTCTCGCACTAAATCAGCGCAGAATTAAAATATCAGTGCTAACCAAAATAAAGGATTCTTTTTTTCTTGTAACTTCATATACATTTACACCCCCTAACATTATCCTAACATTAAAATGATCCACCATCTTGCTCTTAGAATAATTTATAGATTAGTTTAAATTTCTTTAACTTACTGAGATGATAGCTAACACGTCTATCCATACATGATTGTCTAAAAGTTATTTTTTTGTTCAATGTTACGTAATAATTGATTTTGGCATACTATTTTATAGCTTGCAAATAAGTACCAGGATATCACTATGACATATGCCTTTATTTGTTTCTGAGACAAAGGCGGGCCAGAACGACGGCACATGTGTCAGTTTAAAGGGCAAAACCTCTCACCCCAAACTACAATTTTGAGTTTTTCTATACTCACCCTGAAGCAATAAACCGAGATTGTGTCTGGATGAGGATGAATTTCAGAGAATTGTGTCAGAGGCTTAAGTAAGAAGGTTAGGAGAATTGGTACTGTTTGGGGTGAGAGAACAGGGCCTTTAATGACAGTTATGCGTAGGCAAATCACTCGCAGTACATGATGTGTAATCTGAAACTCTGAATGTTTTTAATTTGATGTCAATCAAAGAGGTGTGTCGATTAGGAATATCTGTCGACTAAGGGTAAAATTGTAGTTTGAGGTTGACAAATTGCTGCCTTTAAGACTGGCTACAGGTGCTGGATAAGATCACGCGTACCAACGTGTGAACGTATGTAATCAAGCCAACCGTGTATTTTTTAATATACGTTATCATTGAGCCTTACAATAAGCGAATAATACTTGTTACGCGGGTCACACTCCGATTAGGAATGTATCATAATTCAAATTACCGACAGACAATACCGGGAATTAAAGTTATTAATAGTCTACAATAATCCAAAACACCAGTCGCCTATACTCCAACAATATAATGGAAACACGCCCATGTTGCTCCACCTCTCAGATACTCTTGTCCAAAACTGTAGGCCTAACTTCTTGAAGAACACATAGCGTTTCTAGTAGAACATTCATCTTTATACTAAATTTTCTAATTAGGGTGTTACATAATATTTCTACGCATAATGACATTGCATTGTATCTCAGTTGCAGACGCCTATGTTTATGCATTGTTGTGTAGTGCATTGTATAGTAAATACATAGGCGTACATTTGAATAATCGAGTCCCAGCTACATTACGGCAATGGTATCTTTTAAATCGGTTCCTTGGGTCGTTCAGCATGGAACAACACAACATAGACGTCAGCTTGACATGTGTACACACGTAGACTTGATACTTTGTATCTATACGTTATAAATATAGTTGTTGAAGAGGCGAACTTTCGCTGAAATTTAGTTTTTAAGCCAACTATCTGTGTCGGTATGCTAAAGCGTCAGTAAAATTGGAACGGTGTGACACCACATGACATCAATTTCGGAAATACAAAGATGGCCACAGTAAGACAGAACAGGTGGTTCAAATAATTAGACCTTTGACACATTCATTTACATCTTTGAGCCTTCTGATAAAGTACCAAAAGTGCTTTATCGAGCTGTGGAACTTGTTTCATTGTATACACTTGAGCAGTTGAGACACTCTCCAAAATCCAGTCAAAACTAAGAGTAACAAATATAAATAGATGTGAGTACACGTTCTCTCCCGAAAATATGGATGTAATTTAAACCAGCAAAACATCCTTATTTTTAAGAATAAATTATTTTATAAAAATACATTCAATTTAATAGCACATCAAAGAAACTGGCTTTATATGAAAATAAAATAGGTAAACTTTAACTTAAGATTATCTTATGTAATGTCCTGCATATTGAATAAAGTTGAGCATACTCTTTACAGAATTTAGGGGAAAATTGTTTGACACAACATAATTCACCCTCTGTGACAAAACTTCTGAAAGCAATTTCAGATGATATTTTAAAAGGGTAAAACAAATTATGTGATGTCACAAAATGCGTTTATTCCTGACCAAGTGTGGTAAAACGAGGTATAAAAGTGATCCAGGTGACTATGGGAGAGTGTTCGGAAGAAATGTGCAAAAAATATAAAAACTCGAATGGGAACTGAAACTCATCTTGACGGAGTTTATCTAGGGGCTTCCCCACCTTTGGCAATTGGCTTTATAGACTTTTTCCAACCAAGTCTGATGTTTGCCAGTCGGGAAAATCCCTCACCCGACAATGTCATGTTCTACCTACATGTAACCGCTACCAGCACCTCACAAAATAGCTTTGTATGACAACAGCACTAGTTTTGCAAAACATTCCATTGGTTATGTTGGATGTGCTCGTTGGGAAAATTATTTTTTTTTATTTTTGCACATTCGTGGAATTCGGTGATATTTAGTCAGAACGCCCAGTAAGCGTTCTCAAAGTATATTCACGGAACACATAGAACAAGTGTAATTGCAAAATGTTAGGATTCTCGGGTGTTTCAGCTTGACCACTTCTTCAGAACTTTCACATGGAACGCCAAAATTGTTGTTATTCGAAAAGAGCAACGTTTAGATCGCTGAGAGACTGTGACTGTACATTACTCGACGCCTGTAGTAAACTTACCTGTCTCAAGATTATTATCTGTAATGAGAACTACAGTGAGGCAATTTGTATCTTATTTATCTCTCAGCTTGCGCATGTTCTCAAAGTAATGTCTTTTCTTGTATCAATAAATAATTTTCTTACTGTAAACAAAAAAGTTCACAAAAAAAGATAAAAGCCTCGACCCGATGTCTGAAATAAGCCTAAGAAAGCAAAATTTCTGCTTTTCTTGGGAAGAACGCAAAAATTGTCGTGACATTGATAGCACATTCTGCTTTCTGTAACTTAAAAGGTTTATGACGTGTTTGGCACAGTTTGGCTGATTTCATGCCAAAAACAACGAAGGCCCTTCCGGTCCCTAGTTAAATGTTTATGACAAACTAAAGAATATACTTCTTTCTAATCGTCATTGGGTCTTCGCTTACATAGAAAGTTTAAGAATCACATTGTCCCCTCCTCTCTCTCTCGTTAATATTTCTCTCCCTTTCACTACCTCTAGGACGCCCTCTCGATGTAACCAATCCGATCTTCTTTGCTCACAGATAAGCTGCCTTTTGGGGTGGAAGGCGTCATCTCGGTCATTGGAGCAGATGTTATGCCGGGTCGTCTGGAATTCTAAAACAAGGCTCAGCTTGCGAGAATATCACATAAACTTCAATGCGCCCATCCACAATAGCTGGTAAAAATAGCATATTTAAGGCAATATCTTTGGTGCAGCTTGCAGTAACGCATTAGAACCACGCTTCTTCAGCCGTCAGCCTCTCATGGATAGACCGATTTACACGACCGTGGAAAAATTGTATCAGTACTTTTTGGTCAGCACTCAAAGTTTCTCGTGCGAAAGGGTATAAACCGTGCAATCTTATGATGAGATCTTACTCTTCGTCCGTTTTTAACTTGAGCGTGTTTAGTGATTCCTATGTACCACCTGATAGTTTCCGCGGGAGAGTGTAACAAAGAATATGAAATCATCATATTCTGTGTTTTAGATTCGAGGAAAACACACTCGAACGACGGAGTCACCTGCAATGATATGGAAAAACAATGATGAGAGACGTGTGTAATCATGTGGCCTTCATTAGTGATTTATCGTAAAGGGTGGGGTCATTTAGATTTATAAACTCAATTAGAAATTTCCAAAGGCTATTTAATGTCGTGATAAGTAAAGTTTTGTTCAACAAGTGTGGAACGTGATTACAACAGGATATTGCCCAATTGGAAGTCCACGCAAACTATAGACGAGGACGCAAGTGCATGTCCAGAACTGTTTTAACCATGTTCATTATAAACAACAACATTTAATTTAAAAATACAAATAGAAGTAAAATTTCTTTTGTAAATGACCACACCCACACTAAAACAGAAAAGCCCCGAATAAAACCAGACAACCAAATGGCTTAGTGAAACCTTTCCGCCGATATGTAAATCTGTTTTTTTTTTTCAAATTGACATTGCTTCATTATGTGCCCACATAGAATAAAAGCTTCCAACATTGAGATATGTGAAACGGGTTCAGAGATTTGGACCTTGCGACACCCGAGATAAACTTGACCATTTGGAACTAGGGTTCTGCCCACTTGCAGTATCCAAGACTCTAACCATGAAAAATTGTGTAAACATGGTGTTGAGACTTTGACCCCTTGTGACCCCAGATGACATTTGACCTCCACCAGCACCAAGAGAATTCTGCTCTTCACCATAAAATGCATCCACATAACATGTATGAATTATATCCAAACTTCCCAACAACAGATATCCTATATACAAGCGTGGATCCAAACATTCCAAAACGGGGGACCTAAGAGAAAACCGGGGTCTGAGGGAGTTGCACTGCTAATTTCCCGTGTGTTTTTGTTGTTGATGTGGCGAAAAAGGGAGGGCCGAGGCCTTAAAAGCCCCCTTAAAGCCTCGTCTGCGATATGCGGGCAAGAAGTCTTTAGAAAAACGTTCAATTCTTCAACACTTTTCCTAGGGCATGGAGGACGACGGCTGCTCTCTTCGCCCCGCCCTCCCTTTTAGCTACGCACCTGGGGGTAATAAAGGTAGTCTGTACATGTGAAATTTCATTTTCATAGTTTGGGGTATAAAGGAAGACCCGGGCAGCGGGGAGCAATTGTCGTAAATGCCGGTGAGGGGGATTTCCCTTGAGTTGGTACGCCCAATCCGCAACTACCGAAGTAGACATAGAAATTTTGTTCAACTTACCGCTGAATATATGCGACCAGTCCTATTGTTCATGCAGACAAACCTTTCAGTCTTCAATGCAAATATTCTGAGATGACCATTCCGGACAGCGGCTAGTGAAAATAGAGCTGTAAGAAAATTGATAACATAAATTTAGAAAGTGTATACATCGAATGCGAATACAGAAAACCAAAATTTTTGTTCGACCTTTGTAGAGGCAGTAGAGACAAATGAGGCATATCAAACATTTCAAGCTCCTTGAAAACGGAGAGAAATAATTCCGGTTTTCAAGTTACTCCCATTTTCTCTTGAACTCATATTTCATTGTCACAGGCAGGTCTATGCTACAAGAACAACTACATTTGGCTTAATCTGATATGTCCGCGAACCATTACAATGAAATGTTGTCACCGTGTCAAACCAGCATATCTAGAATGCAACATTATGACGTATCAAGGTCGCGTGTCTACCCGTGTTTCTTTTCTCATAGCTGTTTAATACCGTTTTACTGGGTTCAATCGACGACGATATAGCTTATGAAAAGTCAGGCTGTTTTTGTCTCTTTTTGTTGGTCGGCAGATACCGATAACTTATTAAATGATGGATGGTTATCCCTAAGATCACACGAAATCGGCTAGGCGGTGTGTTACCCTCCTCGAAGTCTGCCCCATCTCCAGTGTTTGACCTTTGCCATTTTACGACAGCCATTTGTTGACGTCTGGCTGGAATAAAACCCAAATCATGCAGAGAGTTCTAAACCAAGAATTGCAAGCGAACTGTTCTCACGGCACGCGATGCACCTCCGTACGCATTTTGTCAATATAAACGTATGGAGATTTCAGTATACGGCGGACATATTCTTGTGAGTTGGACCACGCATCATTGCTAGTGGCAGCTTCTTGAGTAAAACTATATTTCAGTGTATACTGTCGATACCGGCCGACAGCAGCAACAGTGGTCGCTATAATAATTGCCCATTCCCACACGGACTGACCATTAGCCACAGCCAAGACCTTATAGTCCCATGAGAGATATTTTTCACCAAATTTGAAATAATACGGAACCACTTTTGCTTTAACACGTGGTAGTACCTCACGTCACTTCTGCATCATCAATGCCAGAAGTTGTCAAAACAGTTCTGACTGGGAGGTTCAGTTGTCATCGTCCTCAATTTAAACTACCGGGTATCACACACTACCATGCATTTTATCTGATCGATGAGCAATGACATCATTAACTTATTTACGATTCAACGTCTTTGTAAAATGGACCTCATACCCCCGTCCTATAAAAATAAAAAACAAGTACAATGAAAAGAATGATAAAACGAAAATAGTAACACGTATTACCTACTAGTACTGCTTTTACTTGTTTGGATTTCGTAGGAGACCCTAACAGCATAGACCCTTCCTTTATTGCACAATTCTGATGGTCTTTATTTTAGTTCACAACTAATTCGTAGGGTCTAATAAATGTGAGCTAACGCTCGCCATTGACTGTTCAGTGGGTATTGCTTATTTTCCCCTTTTCGCTTAAACGGTGGAAAATTTCAAAAACTTATATCAGCAATTAAATACTTTCGGCGTGAGCTATATATATAACGTACGGCGAGAGAATAAATTTATATAAGAAACACCTGCCGAATACGTCAGAAAAAGGCATTTAACTGTTGGCAAGTGGGTTACAATCAATAAAATTTATGATATTAATTTATGGACATTCTAAAGATGTATATTGTGGTTGCCATAATTACTGAGAACGACTCAACGATAAGGCTTTGTGATGGAAAGGACTACGTAGTACGAACTCTACGTACTAACTGCACCAACGACGCCTTCTCTTCTCTTCTCTTCATTGATGTAGATATGTCGCCCCGTGTTACTCTTGCTTCTATGAGATAGAGACCTACGGTACGACACATATACTAGCACATCAGAAGTACATAGAATAACAAATGCTGCGACGGTAAGTCGAAGTGCAATGGCCGCTTGCAGAGAAGGGCAACACCCTAAATAATAGATTCATTGGCCTACGAGGAAGCATTAACCATAAAGGGGGAGGGGACATGTCAAGAATCCCCTCCAAGCTTTTGATCACATAGAAGCGTGGTCAGTGGATGGATTTACTCCGGCAGTTACGTTTACGATTTTTTCCATAGAAAGAAAAAATGGTTTCCAGGATCATAAAAAATCTAGTGACTTAATGAATTATAGTATGGTTTATTTACCCCTCCATTGGAAATTTGGTCGCGCCCTGGAAGCGATTTGAACCCCCTTCAGTACCTTGTCTTTATTCAAGCCGGATGCAGGCTAAATATCAGAAAATGCAAATTTTTAACTTTGTAAATGTCGATTTGTTATTTGTATCATTATAAACTGGGACTGAGGCAAACATAAATATTCATCAGCTTCATTGAATAGTAATAAGCTTATTATATTGTCGTACGAATCTCGATCCGTATTCAGCGGTAGATCGATCCAAAACTGTTTCTGACTAATTAGATTCACCAGCGACAACACTATTACTTAGTAACGAAATATTCAAGCCTTTGGCTTACACATTATTGCGTGTAATCATATGACCTTGTTTGGCTATCCACTTGGACTCAATTTGCACAAAATCCTTGCGTCACTAGAAGCGATATTTTCAAGTATGTGTTATATGGGGGAAAGAACAGATGCACACTTCAACTGTGTATGCCCAACAGCTCAAAACCTTATGTAACCGTAAGATTGCATTTTCCTTGATGAAAGAGAGTCATTGAGCCTGGGTCCCAGAAGAGCTGGGCAGCAAACACATGTATGGAGATCGCAATAAATAGTTGTCTTTGCTTGCATTATGGTAAGCCCCGTATTATCCCCAATTAGACAAGGGCCCTGCTCCGTATTACACAAAGGAGGATTTTGCTGTCGAGGGTATTAAGTGTTTGTGTTTTTGATAAAATGAAACCGTAATAGCTTCACCACAGGTTTATGAAGCTCACACGAGGCTACACTCTCATGAAAAACGAACTACAGAATGAGAAGACACTGATGAGGACCGTTTATTAGTAGCTACTGTTTTCGTAGAACACACGTGGACCCAGACCGTGCAAAACGAATCAACTTTAATAGACTGATAGAAGGAGCCATCACTTGAACCGCCATGTCACATGTTTCTTGTTTCCCTCCTATTTCTGCCTATTAAAACTAAAGCATTCTTAAACTTCTGATGGTCAGCTGGATTAAAGCTCGAGCGTTTGTACTAATTTGTAGTTGAGACATTTTTCTGGAACCAGACCTAACGACTTACCGAGATCGATGCGTAGCTTTTTTCTAAAAGTCCCCACGACTCTCTGGCGAAGAGCCAAGGGGCGAAAACCAAACGATTACTCCCGGAGGAGTTCTGCTCCCTTATGGAGCTTTACGTCCCAAATGGACAAGTACGCCCTCCAAAGGGCAAACACTGAGTGGTCCTGCTCTAGACTGGCTGAATAGAACAGAAGCCACAACCTGGATGCAGTTTTAACGTCATGCCCAGGACCACTGCATACTAGGTCTACACCGTAGGCTTGACAAAATTGATAAAGCAAAAGGCGGTCACGGTTCGTGCAATACAGAATGAATGTCATTTTAGGCCTATTCAAAAGTTACCGAAGCCTCAAAGACCTAAAATAAAAATGTTTTCGCCGGTGGTCATTCGGGTATAAATCAAGAGAGATACGGTAACATATCATGTACACAGTCGCGGCGCCAGAATGTCAAAATTGGACACCTTCATTTTCACTTATAAACACTCAATACATTAAAATGTAGTGGTCCATGCAGTTTTATAATCAAAACAGCTGCACATTTTTCAGATAAGCATATGACTTTCTTTTACATTGTTTCCAGTAGACCAACCACACCGACTCCTTATACACGTGGACAGAGCATGTAACGCGCACGTCCTATCCGTAGATTGTCGCTACCGACTCGGGGCAAAAACGCGCACCAAGATGGCAACCGTGAAGCTATAATTTGTAAGATTTGATAACGACTCTGCAATAATTTAAACAAAAGTTAAACTTGAATGATTGACAACATCATATTCCTGAAATAAGTGTAGTAATTTTGATTTTACCTTGTATTATTTCGAAAACATTTAAACTTTCTTGCAAAATCTGTTGATTTACTTGAGCAAGTCCAATTTTTTACACAAAACCATAGCCGACAGCCATATTGATGCCCTTTTTTCTCACATGTACGGTGCGACAACTACCTTTCAGTACGCTCTGTTCACGTATAGGAGGTTCGTGATCAACCACAAGTTCATTCTGTTGCATTTATTGCACAAAATTATTCAACCTGCCGTTTAATTGAATGGTGTCTATAATATCATATACTTTTTTCATTTACTGTTACATCACAGGCACATCATAACAGCTGTAAAATAAATCGGTCTAAAATTCACCGTACCGTATTTTCCCCTTGTTTACAAAACACCAAACAAAAAGCGACCATGGAATGTCACAAAATAGTGCAACACTTCTACGACGACGTCAAGTTGTGACGTCACAGCCACGAATACCATTCGAGCAGAAACCTTGGAATGGTTTTCGAAGGGGTGATGTCATAATTAAGATGACGTCATTTAATATATACCTTAATTGCAATAGTGTTTACGGACTATTTTAGTGTAAGAAGAGAGCTCATTTGACCAGATTTTTGTATTTTGGACCGGTTGTGGCGTTCAACTGCATTAATATAAAGGGTAATTGAAAGAGGTTTTTTCAGTCACTCGGTCGATTTCTAGATCGCGATAATGGCATTTACTTTTCTTATGACGTGCCCTATTATTAGAAACACCGCCTACAAGTTTTGGGTGTAACAAATTCAATATTTGTACAGACTCTGGGAATTGTTGAAGAACAGAGACAGACCGCTGGTCCGTTGTTAGCTTAAATCTGTTGGTTTTATTCTTGTATGAAACGAATGACGTCAAAGCAACATGCCTCTGACACAAGGTAACTCATGTCAAAAAATTCGCTATCATGCAGTACAAGGCTCTTTATCAGCTTACATTGCGGGTAGACACAAGAGTTATTAATATTTGGACCTTCGAGGCAGGCGATATGCAGCAGCGAAGAGGCCCATGGCTGCTTTTATTTCAGATCCATGTTGATTGGCTGTAGGCAATTCTGTCCTCACTCGGACAAATCCCAAACCTACAGTTTCTTCGTTGCTTTGCTGTTGAAGTCACAAAAGCACAGGCCGGCATACAGTCAAAGTAAATGCGTTCCAGTGTTTTATTGCACGGTATACGTTATATAAGGCGAAAACACAGAAGAAACACATTTTCAGGTGATATCCACAAGGACAAATGATAGCAAGCGAAGGGAAAGGGAGAGCGCTCCACGTATATTTTGGGGCGGTAATTTTTAATTCTGAAAAAAAATTATGGATAGAAAAAAGTTGCCAAAATCCGGTTTACGTCCCTGTTCAAGACTGCTTCTTCTGATAACTATTCCTTTCGGTCTAAAGCACATCAAAGGAGAATGTAGGTCTTGGAAGAGAGTAAGAGTATCAACTCCCTGGCTAAATGTATAGAAACATATAGGCCTACACATAGTTTTTTTCATTTCTCCCAAATCAAACCCACTTTACTTAACCATTTGCTGGCGCCTACATAATTATATTCAGTACTACATATTTTCAGTTAGTAAGTTAGATAATGTTTTGCGACCCAGTTTCCAACCTATTGGTTAAAGTCGAGTCGACCACGGCATTTGTTCCAGTTGTGGCTCACTGGCTTACATATTTGAAACTAACTTTCGCAGACACCACCTTAAAGGTGAATGATTTTATGATATATGTCGGATTAACTTGAGTGTAAATTGTAAGTCTTTAAATCATTAGTATTTTACTTTTTTAATTCTTAGGTCCATCCCGCTTTTTATACAGAGCTGATTGAACCTATCAAGAACGCTCTACTTCATCGCAATCTTCACTCCCCCATCGTTTCAGTTTTAATGCCGGTACTTTCATCAATGTCATTTACACCACTGGTTTACACTGACTTTGTGTTTCGGATCAGAAATAACCCACACAAATTACATTTCACCATGGAGGATATATATCTGAGTTATAATCTGGTAATGAATATCTTGATTGTCGTTATTTTGACAAGAGGAAAAGGACAGATCACTAAATCTTATTCTGAGAAACAAGTAGGTCTGTTTCTGTCCTTTATGCATAGACCTATAGAGAAATAACCGTTAAGACTGAAAGAAATATCGTAACGTCGTCTGAAATTAATTCCTGTCGTCGTGGGGAAGTTTGCCAAACAAAACTTGATTAAAATAATATCTACGGTCTCTCAACAGCCGTCCATGGCTTCTTCAACATCGTTACAGCATCAATTTACCTTAGTTTATGATCTACCGCATGCATTGAAATTTACATATTCCATTCCAAAATACAAGTCGCCCTGCTTGACTCCACTCGGCAGAGCAGGTTTTTAAAAGCGAATTGCGCTCGACCGACCAACAAACCATGCAACAAACTATAAATCATCATCACAAATTCGGCACCTCTTCATAGTTTGACCGACCCGTTGTCATTCGGTAGCCATCGGCTCGTAAATTGTTCCCAGGGGTGTGATATCTAAATTGACCCAATCGGGACAAGGACTGGACAGAGACTTTATCTATGCTTAGGCACGAGAGGCATGCGACAGTCGAGACGCTCAAGTCTTGACCAATCATCATCAATCTGATCGTGTGAAAGTGATTTGGGACTGATGGTATCCTCATAGGGTCACAGATAAAACAATCGTCTGCATCTTCTCTCGTCAGCACCCGCATCACATGAGAAACTATACAGGTGCTAGTATTGTGTGACTGTCAGTTGAACCTCTCTCTTCACAACCCGTAAATGACGTGATGCATTTAGTAAGAAAGAGTTTTACGGCGGTTTCCAACCAATTGACCGCATGTAGTAACGTATATAAATGAAGGGAAGTTGGAGGACATACACTAAGTCTCTACAAAAGTATCTGTCAGGGAATTTAGTTTTCAAGAAACCTGTATCCAATGCGTCGGACAACCTGTAGCCAAAGCAATAGACAACCTGTATCAAATGCAATAGACAAGTTACCCTGTAAAAATCCCCAGACGATGTAAATACCAGGAAGATGATACTGCGGACCTACGTTCCTTACATAATTTATACCCTTTTGTTACAAAAAATAAAATTGAAATAATACAATGCAATACAATGCAACACAAAAGAAGGGCAACAGCCAATCAAGATATTTCTTGTTGCGACGTACGTAAAGATAATGGTTCTTCTATACTCTCTGACAAAGAGTTGTTCACCTGTCTATCCACTAAATGCACCTATGACTGCAAGATAAGAATTTTGGTATGTCTGAATGTAAAGGTGTTAGACAAATGTAATGGGCGGTGATCTAAGAAATTGAAGGGCACGAACAATTCGGTTTATAGACGACATGATCCAAGCAGATAGTAAAGCTGGTCATTAGTAGGGTCATTTGGCCTAAAATGGTCTAAGTTTTATTGTCTATACAAATTTCTAAACGCTCTTATTCAGTAAAATTGAGAGGAAGTCGAGGAGTAGTTTAGTGAGCAATCCTCCATGATTCAGTGAAGCAAAGAATTTGAAATATTAAAGCTAATGGACCCCAGTTATTCCCGACAAAGTCGACCATCATTTGACTATTCGGATTACCCTGTAGGATTTTATGGGGAATAAATGAAATCATCTAATTTGCAGGTTTGGGCAAACCAAGGATGGAGAGTAACAACCCTTGAGTTATTACACAATACGCCCTGATGATTCAGCAAACACGCGACTCTCGTTTACTACACCTAGCGTATCTTAGGAACAGAATTTGGAAATCAAATTAACTTTAATGAGAATGATTTTCTTGATTTTTAGACGATAACTGTCCTTTTCAGAGATTTTAATAAAAGCTTCGTATAACTTGTTATTCGTTCTAGGAATGTTCAATTGAACCAACTACACAGCCTCTGTGTATGGATCCATGAACAAGCCAAGTAGTTTTCATATGCAGGTCATTGCCAAATACAATAGGAGGGCCCCTTAAATTGCAAATTCAGCTAGGATTTGAAACAATGGTTTGAAATCTTTAACTTCAACTGTACTTGTAAAAATGTACATTGTAAAAATGTGTTCTTTGAAGCTTTTTCCCCCATCGTAGTGGTCAAATAGGCCTACCACAAGGGACATTGTGTATAGCCTAATTGAACCAAGTGCAGATCTAAGATTGGAGCCCTTGTTTGGCACAACACAATATGGTCCTCTAAAACTTCATATCACTTGAACACTTTGTCCTGCTTTGACACTGAAATTGCAAGATAAAATCCGTCAACCAGAAAAAATTAACGAATGCTATTTGAAGCCACAACAGAAAAAGGCTAAATTCAACGCATGGACCGACGCAGGTAAGTGAAACAAATTGCAGGAAGGGAACACTCTTAGTAGTGGGAACACTCCTAGTACACTGCCGTGGAATATTTTACTAAGATTAGTACACACCCACAGGAGAGTGCTATACGGTAAGCTTTGCGAAAGTTAACCTGTTCGATCCAATTTGCTTCTAGTTTGATTCTGTTGTTGATCTCACAGAGGGAGATTGTTAAGGTAGATTGTTCCCAGAGTTCAATAGTATCACAACTATATAAAAATACAGTGTCACGTTGTTAAGTCTGGCTCTCAGCCTTACGAAAAGATGAAATTCACAGCTTGACCCGCGTAGCAAGTTCAATGATGTAGCAAAACATGGCACAACCAACCAACCGAGAGTAGATCGAGAGAGGGCTGCAGGAGATTTCATTTGTTTATGTGGCATTGTTGTATGTTCCCCTATATTTCATGCTCGTTTCCATAAACGCTGAGCTACCAAAAGAAAACATGTCGCTCTCACAGCCAGACTTTCTCTATTCGTTACGACTGATCAAACTTACACCTGGAAAAGCTGTAACCACATCGCAAATACTATAACTTTTCAAAACACCAAAGTAAAATAAAAAAGTTTAGACCTATCTTGCAAAAGTTCACCCCAAAATGTTGTGTGGAAATGCTGTTGTGTATGATTGCTAAAAGGTCAAAACGAGTCTCTCCCAATATTATATAAAACCCCCAATATTATACAAAAACCCAGCTAAATCTCAATATATTCTTTTTAATATTTCTCGTCAAAGTAGGTCCATCTTTCATAATATTTTAGGACTTCAATATTACAATAATTAAAGTAAACCAAGCAGTTTCTACTAGTTAATTTCTCATCTGAGGAAAAAATGTTGTCACATTACTCTCAAGAACCAATCATGAAATAGGACAGTCTACTACATTACTTCAAGGTCGGGTGACTGCTCTTGCCCTTAAAACCTAGGATAACCTTTTAAATTATTAATGTACAAGATGCAGAGTTATATATGCTGACCTGTAAAAACTATAAATTCAAAGACCGAGTGGACAAGGGCCAGCCTATAATGTCTGTCGATGAAACTAAGCAACTGGAAGGTTCGGTGTTCTAGATCCGACCCGGACGAGTAAAAAGGTTAATTTTATCCAAGAGTCAATCTATGGTTTCAAAAATCTGTTATTATTAGTAACACATACATAGACGAACCTACAAGAGAAGATGGCTTAAAGGATACGATATATAAAGACTGCACAACGGGAAATTATTTACTGCATGTAGGGGAAATTGCTTACTAGCTATATCGAAAAATAAGAAAAAGAACGGACCAAGAAGGAGCGGCTTCGGCCCCGTCCATTGGCTACGTACCTTACGTGACTAACATATATATGTTCTGCGACCAAGTGATATTGAGTGATCCTGATTCCGACATTGCCTTGATACCTTTCCTTAAGTCCTCTCGACCCTCTGAAAAAGGGCTGTTCGGCGAAACCAAACTTTTAACAGTTAAACTGTTTTCCAAAGAAGCTAATACGTTCACTAAAGGACAACACTTAACTAACTTCACGGCCCCAGACCGTTTAGCCTACATCGTTGGTCTGTCATGAGTATGGCTCCATTCTAGGCTGGCTGAAAAAGAACAGATACTACACACGATCATAGCCAAAAGGCCTTGATACTAGACTGCGCTATAAATGCGCGCAATGAGCGGGCATGAAACCAACTTGTGTTACATGTATTAGCGTCATGGTCCATTCGGTTTTAACTAGAAACATGAACAAACATTCATTCAAATTGTAGGCGACAGGGCGCTGAAATGAAATTTCAAAAGAGGGCGGTGCGTGAGTGAGGGAGCTAAGATGTGAGTCTCCTCCTAAGCCGAATACATGAACTAATGTCCACGAGAAGGAAAAGAATTGACTGAGGGAAAGCCCATGCGACCCATTATTGGGTCGGACAATTGTGTGCATATGTAGACCTGTTCTTCACTTTTATCACACAAAAAAGTATACAGCTAAAAGCCTTTACATTTATAGTAAGCTACTTTCTCGAAGACTCTATTTAAACATACATATGAATCAAAAATTTATCATGCAAGCACAAGACACCTTAAATTTCAGACTTATCAGAAAACGGTACATAGAAGTTAGATTATATAAGACATTCTTGGACGAGATAAACTAAAAAAACCCATCTGGTTCAGACCTCACCAAGATCGGAAAAGTTACATCTGAGTCCAAATTGTGGTGCCTCTTCAACATTGTTGAATGCATGTGAAACATTTTTGTCCAGTATATCTGACTTCATGTCGTCATTTAAATTTATTTGCAGACAGGTTTGAAGGTATGTGAGTTTACGCGAAGCTTTATTACGTGAATGATATACTTGAAGCACGGCACAGGTATATACAGGCAAATATCGAAGCCATTAATGAATATTGAGCAAGGGCGCCACCAATTTAAGATTACCTTTTTTGTCTATAGACAAATCTTGGATTTTCCAAACTTTTTTCTTTCACCATTAGGGTTAGCGCAAAGACTGAAGCAAACCATTCGTCATTGTGTTGCCCTGTGATATTTTATTTGATATCAGATTTCTTTTCAGAGGAATCTGTGTAAATGTAAATCCTATACCCACATATAGTTCACAGCACCGAATCGCAAAATCAAACTGCACATCCAACCCTTCTTCACCCGCCCGTTAAACTTACAAGTAACTTCAGAAGACAGAGAAAAATGTCAAAATCAGTTTTAACAGAAGTAAGCTTATGTGGCATTCGTAACGACAACATACACCGAAGACTTTTGTGACCAACATAGACCTAGTCTTTGCAGACTTAATGCAAGTTTCATTGATCGTGACACTGAGGACTAACGGGATCGGGTTAAGTTGTTCCATATTTAGGCAGAAACAAATTACATCACGTCCCGGATCTGTTGAGCCCGATTTCAATCAAAAAAGGAAAGAAAGAAAAAAAGAAAACGTTTTATCCATTTTTGAAGAAGCTAGTAATTCTTTGCTTAAACAATTTGTAAAGAAGGAGACAGCCTCTATCCATCAAGGTCATACAAGCTATTTCTAAGATCGAGCATCGCAAATAGTCGCTGATTGTGACGTCTGGCTATCAAGCGTTCAGCCGTTACAGAAACTAAAAATTCTCATACAGACCGTTTATTTTCCTTTATCACTGTCGATTTATTACCTTTCGTCGCCATTTAAAGCTGGTTGACAAGAATCGGTCACCGTATATGTCAACGAGTGGAGCAATGGCAATTTAAGCTGTTCAGAGCTTACAAATGCCGAGCACATTTACTATCAGATAATTGTGTATATCGATACTTCCTCCTGTGGGCTGGGGGTTGTAGAATATGCCCATGGTATTCCCTGCCTGTCGTAAGAGGTGACTAAACGGGAGGACTTGAACAGTATCGGAACAGTTTGACACTATGTAACACATTCGTGTTCGTGTGTCGTTGAATCTTATCTAACTAACTTAAACCGACTCTTAAGTGTATGACGTGAAATAAATACTCACACCACCTTACGTAACAATACAGGATGAGTTAAATTACAAAGTCTATGATGAATAGTTAAAGGAAATAGCTGTTTTTTTTTTTTTTTTTTTATTATTTTTTAGCTGATGGGGAGGAGACAGGGACGGAGTCTCTCAAATTTTTCTTTCCCCGAAGAAAATTTTTACTCCAAAATCCACCATTAGCCCCTTTAATTCAGATGTCTTAACTGGCTAGGGGCCTTTTTGAATTTATTGTGAATATCATTGCCTAAAGTGGAACACTAGTGAATTGAAATCTGTTTTCCATGTAGCATATGTACAGTTTATACTCATCTGCTCCTTTCATTTACATAAAACTCAAGCCTCATGTCATAAAACTTAAAGGCAGTCATTCGTCACCCTAAACTACAGTTTCAGTATGCATATATCAAAACTCTCAATTGGTACAGCTCATTAATTGGCATCACATTCAAACAATGCATCATAGCTAAATTACACAGCATGGGCACTGAGAGTGTCTTGATTACACATTATGGACTTGTATGGCCACTGGGACAAGCCATGAAGCAATAAACTAGGATTGTGTCTGGATAAAGATGAGTTTTAGATAAATGTGGGAGGGGCTAAAAGTAAGTAGGTTGGGAGAATTGGAACTGTTTGGGATGATGAAAATATGCCTTTAAGACTCACACCTCTATCGACATCACCGTATAAGCAGAGAACACCCTGGTGTTGCTGACGTTTCCCAGATTTTGGGGTGGTCAACTGTAGGGCCTGATCACCGATCATGGGGGGGTCTATGAGCCGTGGCAATGTTTAAATATGTAAAGGGTTTATCCTCTCAAGTTTTATAGTAGTCCACAGAAATTCTCATTAAGCTCATCGCTCTGATTGACTGTTTGTTCAAACAATGCAGATTACCGAATGCTCATATTTACACAGCATGCATGTACTGAGAGTATTTTGATTACACATTGGGGTCTTGTATGATACTCACCTTGGGACAAGAAACTGAGATTGTGTTTGGATGAGGTTGAATTTTAGACAGTTGTGGGAGGGGCTTAAGTAAGTAGGCTAGAAGAATTGCGATGAGAGGATTAGATCTTTAAGAACTTCAGATGAAATCATGGGCAGCATTTAGAACCATTTAAAGTGCATGAACGTTATTTTCCCATTTCAAAATACTTTCTGTTCGGAATTCCGGGAAGGAGGGGGGGGGGGGTCACCATTACCTGGTATAGCCCAAGGTTTAAACTTTGTTTTCAGAGTTAGAATTCGAAATGTATTGAGGGAAGCCATTAGAAATAATACGTCCCAACCCTTTGTTTTGGTCATAATAATTTATTTTATTTCTTTAAATGATTTAAACTGAATAACTCCAACATTCATAGAATAAAGAAAGTGATCATATTACTTAAAAATAACAGCTAATCAAAGTAAAACGCGGTGAAAGCTCTGGCAAATATTTGCCAGTATTTTTCTTTAATCTTTGTGTACCTCTTTTAATTTTTGTTCTGTTAATTGAAATTTTAAACAGTGTATATGATAGCATCATTGGGTTCAGGGATTTCGTAGAAGAAATCGAAGCAAGTTTTTCTAAGCAGTAGGCCTATACACAGGGTTGAATTGCAGGTTCAGTTCGAAGTTACTGGGCTCCCTTGAAGATTGGGATTACTGTACATATTAGTATATATCACCCCTAAAATATTTAGTTCTATAACATGTTCCCTTTATCTACTCATAACCTACCTGCACTTTCTGCGTTTGTTGCACAACCAGTTTAAATTGAATATAAAAACCCAAATGCCCCGTTAAGACATAAACTGACCAATGAGAATCACTCTTCAAGGTTTGTAAATACTATATCTGAATTTTAGACATTTTCAGTGTGTGATTGTGGTGTAGAACTGAAGTCGCATAAAACTTGTAAAACAAACTTTGGTGGCCCCTTTAAAGAAAAGACAATGGAACCACCCTAATCTTAATTAGCAGATCACATGATGATCTTTTATGAGTGTTTTCTTTTTTCCTTTGTTACCCCTCAATTGGCAAAGTCAAGAATCGTGGCATATCGCTCTTTTAATCTTTCATTTGCAGTCTGTACATGTGCATGTATGGTTTTAAAAGAGATTATATATATGAGGAAATGCGAAAATTTCAGCCGATAATTCGACGCAAATTAGGGATGACCGTTACGGCATTATCTCAGTACCGGAACATTTCAACTTTTCCTCGTTACAGTCGTATCTATCATGCAAATCAAGTAGCAAACTGTAATGAAAAATTTATTCCATGAAACTTATTTCATTAGACAGAACGTAATAATATTGAGGGAAATGGAGGCATTAATTCACACCAACTGGGATATTCTAATTACTTTGTTATTTTACTCTTCTTAGCGTACAATGGTGGGGACAGCCCCTCGATATACTCATGCTCGCCATGATGCATATCCACGCGGAGACCTAGGCCTGATAACGAAAAATAATATAGCGGCGGAAAGTATTGGGTTACCAAAACAGAGAAATTCATGTAGCGTATAAAGCCCTTCGTTTATTGGAATCAGATTGTGTAAGTCTTTCTTTGCAGATTCTAAACAGAACAATCAAATTTAATTTATGGAATTTGTTTGAATGTGTTTATATTTATAACTTTTGAGACACAACCATATACAAAGGGAAACAAAAGTGGCATAACTAAATTAAAATTAGCTTTACTTGAGTTGAATTACAGCGGGGAGGTGTTACGTTATCCTGCAGGCAGTAGCCCATGGGCTAAATGAGAAATCTAAGTTCACCAGAACAGCCTGGTTGCTGGGGAATGCAATTCATACCTGTTCACGCTGTAATATCTTTCTCTGGATACATCATCAGTCACGGGCGGGAGATAAGTACTCTTCAGTTGGGAGTCCTGCCTCGATATTAAGCCGTTACAGTGATACTTTGGACTAAATATCGCCAAAAAAAAATAAACTTGGGTATCGCGCTATGCAACTGTCCGAGTAAGCCCTTATACACAAGCCGTAGTGCAGACCACCTTAATAGCTTCACTAAGGTATCCCCGATGCAACATCAAGGACCGGGAAAGACATGCCGCCAATTCGGCATGCTAACTTCAATAACCTTCAAGTACACTTTATCTCCGTCATGCACGCACATTCCATTGTATGATAAAAAAAAGAAAAAAAAAAAACTAAACAGGCTATGTACTTCGAAACCGACGGTCACGTGGTGGATCCAAGAATAACAACACAGAGCACCTGAAATCCTGTACATGACCTGTTAAAGGGAGAAGACCTGACACACTGTAAGCGTGGAAAACCTAAAATCTGTGTACTTTTTTCGGGGCAATTACCCTTTAATTTATGGTTCTCACCATGCTACTAGCGCTATACCGCTGTTACGAACAGACGACGTGGCGCGTTACGACGCGGGTAATACTGTAATGTATTTCTAAGCAGTATTGCGTTATAAGAATGCAGTGGGCCACATTACCAATGAACGCAATCAGAAACTTTATCCAAGGTATTCGGCCCGACGGCGGCTGAGGTAAAAGAACAACTTGTGGTGACGCGTCGATTGCCTGGACACATGTAAGAAGAACGATTTGAGCGTGAACATGCCGAAATTTTAATACAGGTCAAAAGGTGTGACCAGGGCAACGATTCCCGCAGATAAGGCAAAGACTTTGACGGCGCAGGTAATGAGCAAATTCAATCGATGTCAAATATTCCTCAACGATTTAACTGTGCACAGCCAGTAAAGAAAAAACGGTATGACGTGAGAAACAACGGACCCGCCATTCTTGTCAATGAGTCAAGGTGAGAGGTAATCAGATCACTTTCATTCCATAAGGAGGAAAACAAACATTCCTTGAATCAATAGTACACATGAAATTCTTTTATAAATGGAGCAAACCGGATACTGAACATTCATTTTTCAAGATGGCAATGTCTCCATGCAGCCTTGTATCAACCCATCTTGTAGATTCCCTTTATCCAGTAGATAAAGGGAATATTTTATAGAACTAAAGTTTGATTTTTCCATTTACGTTTTGAGCGTTTCACACGAAGCACGTTTATTTTTAAGACTCAACCTTATTGTCATCAACCATTGTCAGATCAACAATTTCTCTTCATAATGACACAACCCCACTTTAAAGACAAAAATCTTCAGTTCGAAGTGAACCCTGACTGAATTATGTACAGTAGTCTTTAATTACGTCCATGTAAAATTAACATTTTGAGATTCTGCCTGGTTTATATACAACAGCACAATGGATGCATCAACGATCAATTCAGGACGATTTTTTTCCCTGTCGGTTGAAAAGTTTTCAAATTTTATGAAACGAACTCTAAACGACGGACACAATTTAAAAATTAAAGGTGATAAGTCTGTATAGGAGGAAGTCAAATCTCGGAGGGAATTTGCCAGAATAGCGACCCGTGCATCACACAATAAACAAATATGGAACTAAAATTACACGTACATCCTATAAATCACTCAAAATGTTCGACACGCGAATAAACAAATTATCAAGTTGAGAAAGTCTCCACGGAACGGTTTGCCAATTTTGTGGGAATATAGAGAACGACACGTAGGCCTACCGAATGTAAACTCCCCGACAGCAAAATCCGTTGACCTACATATCTATGCAAACCCCGCTTTGAAGCATCCATGCTTGAGGGATACGTAGTTGATAAGAACCACCTTACAGCGATAAATATTCCGACAGGCTCAATTAACTTTTGTCGTGCGCAGTAACATCAGAGCACTTAGCTATGTCTACAATATTACTACGCGTGTGATTTGTCATACCATTTCATATTTACGATGACACCGCTCTTGTTGTAAGACTCATATGTTGAGATGTTGATCTTCAGCATTTTTTTTTTTTCAATTTATTTTCTAGGACTTATGCGCACTCTGCAAGTGACTGGGCAAAATGAGGAATGATAGCAGTGAATGAACCGAGCGAGCTCCCTTCTCCCAAAAAAACCGGTACTTTATAATGAAGGTTTCTTTCGAAACGCTCGGACCCTTCTCAACTCTGGTTAAGACGTTCCCATCCAGACAGTCACCATGGAGATTGCTCCCGGAACATGATTCATTCCGCCGAAAATTTCGGACAGTTTGA
Source organism: Holothuria scabra (assembly GCA_037179385.1). Taxonomy (NCBI): domain Eukaryota; kingdom Metazoa; phylum Echinodermata; class Holothuroidea; order Aspidochirotida; family Holothuriidae; genus Holothuria; species Holothuria scabra. The sequence goes on along the minus strand of CM074192.1, from coordinate 16,517,679 downwards.
GGTTTCAGGGTCCGTAAACCAATTGATCTTGGGCTGTCAAGTCCGTCCAACGTTTAATATAGTCACATTGAAATGCTTATACGTATGAGGTTTGCCTTAAACCGTTAGCAGATATCATTGATTTTTTTTATCAATTTGCGTAGAACTAACTTAAATAGAGAAAATCACGAAAGATCCTTCTTACCATGCAAATGTTTCTTTTTTCCTTTTTTTTCTTTTGCTAATTTACCACCATCGAAATTCCACCTCTGTAATTTTCAGGGTAACAAGCGCTTTGAGAATAGTTTTTTCAGTCGCAGAAGTTGTGACACTGTTTTTCTCAGTTTATTTTTAAGTATGTTTAGTTTACATGAGTTACCATACCATAGTTCAGTGCATGATGTTGTCTGGGTCCTGCAAGTTTTAATTTTCAACGTCTTTTACGGCAAATTGATCAATGCATTGAATTGAATTTAATTGATCAATTTCCGCCCCAAATTATGATTATTATGCCTTATGCCTATCAGTATACACACGATATCGAATTGACCTGAACTAACCGTATAGCCTAGGCAGCACTGCAAGTGGGCCCAGCTAGGCTAATTAGCGATTAGGGAAATTTCTACAACACAGGCTACAGTATTTCGTTAGCCAAAAATGTGAAAAGTCTAGTTTGTTTCACAGCATGCACTCTAAAACAATCCCTCTTCCAAGGGACACTCGATAGGAAATCTCAAAATTCGATCAAATTCGATGAATCAATTCTAATTATTTCAGAACCTAATCTGTTGAAAAATTTGAATAGATTTCGTATTTAGCGTTCCCTTGCAGCCTTGACTGCTTGACAAGATTCCACTTCAACTTGAAGAGGCATTTTGTAGAGTGCATATAGACCCGTCAATAGCAATTACACATTCGTATTAACCGCGTGTTTGGTCTAACGGCAGAACATCCGCCTCTCACCGCTCACCTGCTCACGAGGAACGCCCGGGTTCGATTCCAAGGTGGAGTCATACCAAAGACACCAAAATGGAACCTATTGCCGTTGTGCCTGATTCTCAGCATGCAATGGAGTAGGGAAAACAAGCCACTGAGCCACTACTGGAAAAAAGGCCGTCACCGGCCCGACGTCAAGCAATAGGTTGGAAACTGAGCCGTAAAGCTCCATCTAACTGACTAACATTCGCATCATGTGGCTACATTTAGCTATGGACAGGCCAACATTTTATTATTCAGCTACCCAAAACGCGTTTCACGTCTATATTGTTTAAGCGGTGAGTTGCTGGCTTAGGAACCATTCGCAGGATATATCGTCGGTGCAAAGTTGTTTCAGGTTTTCGGATGACTTTCCTTTTGGCATATGTAGTCTAGTCTGTAGAAAATATTTGACTACAACACGTTCATACCACTACGCGAGGTAGAGTCACGTCCTCTTATAAAATATTCAGTTCGATGATATTCAAACCACAAGCGGTATGCTCTCTTATTGTTTTATGGCCTCTGTAGATGCATCCCACGTTTATAGCATCATGTTGAGACTTTAATAAATGACCGTTTCCTATTTCTGTACCCTCCATCAAAATGTTTGAAACCCGCTGATTTGTTCATATCCTTTCGAACAAGTTAGGTTGAGTTATATGTTGATTCCTTTATATATAGTATAGACCCTACAGGGATACAGCCAGATGCCGTTGTTTCATGACAAGAACTTCCGATCAAGTGTTTAAGAGTTGTATAGGACACCCGGCATGACACTGGGTTGATCCTAAAATAATCTTGTACGAAGGAAAAACGTGTATGAAAATGAACGACCTGTGATCCCCGTCTTGAACGCTTCAAGCGATATAGTGCCATATATTTTAAAAGAAAGTTGTTCCGTACATTCGCATGTTTACGTACTCTGTACAGGGTATAATTACCACTATAAAATATGTTAATAAACTTTGCGGAACCCTTGAATATAAAATCTGTGACATGCCAGCACCATCGTCACCTGGTCATCCGATATCCTCGGCACTCTTTCCTCGTAGAGCAATAATATACTAGATACGGTAGCCGAGGGATGGAGAAGGCCTTTTTAGAAACACGACAACGCATTCAGTAAGACTTATGTAAGTGGTTTTGCGACAATCGAGTTGGCTAGCCCGCGGAGCTCGTCCAGCTCACAGCTACGAAAAAATCGGAGGGGCAGTAGTCCAAGGGGATCGCCGCCACAAAGGCGCTACACAGGCTACTAGTTCGCCAGCTATAGTTTGTAGTTAGTTTGTTGTTAGTTTGTTCGTTAATAGTCCTTAGTTTAATCTACACACCCAACACGAATGTGTTGCACTAGTGTCTGCTAGGTACACGCTAAAAACAAAAGTGAGAACTCTGTCACTCTCTAATAAAGTAAGGGAGGACTTTAGATAAAAAAAAAAGTTGAAGAGAGTGACAAGTGTGAATTCATGCAATTAGAGTGTTAATTCACTCCAAGAATAGTGAAACTCACTCCACAAAGAATGAAAATTCACTCTTTAATGAGTGCCTGCAGGGATCACTTTAAGAGTGGTCCCTGGCGGCAGTTCATCAAGAGTGAAACTTCGCTCTTGTGGAGTGAGTTCACTCTTCTTTGAGTGAATTTCCGCTCTATAGACACCGTTTTAACTTTCACTCTTTCCATTTTAAGGTACGGTAGATTTAACGTACATGAGTCATTTAAATATGGATGATATACGAAGATTATGAATGACGCTTTTAATTCAGTTTGGGTTAACTTTTCATGTACGCTACCTTCTAAACCGGTTGGGTGAGGAACTATGCCATCAGGTGTTTTAAAATTATTCTCTTCGTTGTAAAAAATTGATCAATAGGGGATACCGTTCACCCAAATGTGTTAGAGTGGAATTTACTTGAAGTGACAGAAGAATTCGCGCCAGTAAGCTGAGTCAGAAGAATGCGGTAACTCTGTGTGCATTTAAAGGATATTTTAATTGTTTGGCCTATTAGGAAGTTTACTGATCCACTCATGGTTGCCTGTCCTGCAAACGTTTGAATGCAAGCCGAATCATCGCTGAAACGCGCAAGGACCAAAACGATTCTTTTTGTTATATTATTATATATTAAAGGGAAATATTGCGTTTGTTTTTCAAGAAAAATTCATCCTTTTAGAACTATTATTTATTGGACATAGTGTGGTAGATTAGCAAACATATGGCTGTGTAGTAGCCTTCTTTTCAAGAAATAAGTTTCACACAGATAGAAATTCAGTTGTTTGTTGCTCAAGAACAATTTGTTTACCCACACTTTCAACATATTTTGAAGAGATGTAGCTATTGCTGGGGTTTATGATAAATACTGAATTATTGGATAGTGTCTGAGCCATTTCCTTTGTACTCTTTGTTGGAGCATTTTAAACACAATATTTCTCGTTAAGTAATTTCTCTGTTTCCTTTTTAGTAAGGGTAATGGGGGCCATATATCAGCATTAACTGTAGCTATTAGTTAACACAAGGAACCTAATACGCATGAAGTGCGTTGGATCAAGCCTTCAAAGTTCACATCAATTTACACGAAGTTAGAATTAGGACTACTTGTTTGCTGCCGAAACTTCCCTCAAAGAAAGAAATTAAGTTAATCCAAGTTGCACATTGCAAAAAGCAACTTCAGAGAAATTTAACTTTTGTTCTGCCGTTCAGAAACTTCTTGACAGGCAACTTTGCGGCAAACTTGAATGAATTTAGATATCGGTTCCTTTCATGTGGGGTTCTCTGAAGTGTCTGTAAGTCCCCGGCAAAACACAAGGGGTACGCCAAATGTATTGTGACATGCCGTCTTTAATTCTAATCAGTGAGTGCGTTTCTATCTTATTTGTCTGTTTGTTGACTAAATCTGAAACAGGGTCAATAGATTGGATGGTGTCTTTGGGCGATTATACAAATAATGGAACTGATAAGGATGAGTCATCTGTATATTCCACCGTGAGAGGATTCCCTCTATCCCGTTAGGAATGTTACAATATACACAAACATCTATATGTAACTCATTCGCCGTTATGCCCGTCTTCATTGATAGACGCCAGTTCGTCTAACGCCGGCGTCTTCCATCTTACCAACTGTTTACAAAGTCAACACCTGTAGTACACATAAAATGTGAGACTGTGCTAATGACGATGTTAAATCGAGATATTTTTGGCCCTTTGGTCAAGAAAGTTTGTCTTTTCAACTCTTTTGACTGGTGGTTATACACTTAATTTGTTGGTGGAAATAGACTACGGGTAACTTATCCAAGAGCGTGGCAAATTTTCAGGTGTCATAATTCGGTAATTCGGAACGAATGCATGTTGCATATAGTCAGGGTGTGACATTTTCATTAACTTCCTAAGTACACATTGAACGCCACACCAACATATACGGTGCATGAGGACAGGGTGGCGCCGAAGTGTTTTGACAGGAGCAAGGCGCGAGTTGAGTGATCGCCGTCCTGGGGGAGGGTCCGAAGGGAGGGAGTCCGCCTTTCCTTTGAAAAGCTCTTTGAATTTTTTTTAAACTTTACCAGGTAACCTTAGACGCAGTCTGGTGCAACGTTTTGCACTTTTGAGGTGGTAATTTTGTCCGAAAAACCTGAGATTTTCCAGAAGTACGCCCATCAGTCTTAACTTTCGAGCGTTTACAAATTTTCAATGTTTTAACAATTCTTGACAATGACATAAAGGGAGAGCTACTGTTTTTACCGATAACTAATGTGAATGATACCCTGATGAAAAGTGCAAGCATGGAATTAAGTGAAATATTTTGCGATTTACTTCAGTCATTTTTTTTTTTTTTGTTAGACTCAGGCTTTTCACTTCGAGTTAATATCATTTTTATACATCAACTTGTAATCGGACTTTCATTTTCCCCTTTTCTTTTTCCCCTTCTTTTCCTTTTCTTTTCACATTTTCCTGGCGCTGCCCCTGAAGTGAAGGGTAATTTACCCTTCTTTGCTTTAGAAATAATACAATTTTTTGCACATTTCACACTTACATGGGTCTACGTCTACTTCTTCATCAATTGCACATTTCATTATTTACTATTATTATTATTACAGATCAGCAAAAGTTGCCTCTTGATGGTGTTGACAACGAACTATTCTTCAAGTCCGAGCCCACCCCCATGAAACAGCCTGAGAGGTGAATGTGTAGATCTTTAAAAAGAATACTGTACTTTAATTGGATAAAAATACAACTGTAAAATTAAAACGGTAGATTGTGGTAATTTGCCTTGCTTTGTGATACTGTATATCTTTATAATGCATAAGCAGTCGACGTAACGAACTTTGAACATAAACTAATAGAAATGTATACTCCAGCTTTTATATCAACTCATATTGCAGCATATTGTTGTATACGTAACCTCTGTTAGAGTAACCTGTTCAATTTACATGTTAAATCGTCCACATAAATGAAAGAACTATGCTAAAAATTGTGTTTTTTAGTAATTGCATAAAAATGAAAATAAATACGATGCACTTGCTCGGGTTGTTCTGCTAAACTGATTATTTGAAGTACAATTCTGGAATTAGATAGACATTTGGGGGAGAAAATGCAGTCGATCGATTTAATAAAATGAAACATAACGATAAAATTACTTTTTCTTCGAACAAAGTATTGGTGGAAGACCTTTTGTACTTTGTAGTATTCTCTGACACAGTTCTAGAAAGCAGGATTATATCGATCTTTTTATGAAATGAGATTTCCATTGGACGATCGACGGGAAACTCGTTATTATCATTTTTCGGAATACAGACAACATTAAACCTAGGGAATCTTTAAGTTGTAAAACAGTGTTGTTGGGAAAAGCCGGTGCAATACAGGAAGTGATGTCACCTAGATGGAAAACCTTAATGTTTTGAATAGACCATGTGTCATAAAATAAAAAGTCACGGTTTTTTCAAACCTCATAACGAACACATGTATGAGATCATTACTAGATGTTTACACAGTCTTCACGGGATATGTACATATATATGTATACATAGTATTCAATATATGCGCAGACTCATAGCCAGGCAAAGACGGACAGACACACGCACTCACAAACTGACATGGCTTTACAGTTGTATACGTGGTCATATTTCCGCTTGCTTCAAAAATTAGCTCAAAGTTCATGTATCTTTGTACTGTCGTGTAAGTACTGTAGGGAACCAAAATGTTTTTAATTCAGTTAGGGCAGAAAAATAGCCTTTGACATGTCTTGCGGAAATAATGACCGAAAGTTGACCAAAGGAAGCACGTAATGGTTGTGATGAACACACAGCGGAAAAGTAAAGACTATGAATATTGTTTCCCCTTCGGCCTACCACTCATTGTATTCAGCTAAGGGTCTGTTGATATAACACTTACAGCTAAACAGTCAACGGAAAAGGATTCCTCGTATATCCGTCCGAAATCGTACCAATGTTTTACAGTTTCCGCAATTTCCCGAAAGAAATCCGGACAAACAGCGTTTTCATTTGACAACTTTCGTTTATAAGAGTACCGGTAGTAAATCGCACGTGACGCATGTTCACGTGACTTAGCCTATCAGGTACAAAATTTTATGTACGACTCACTGCCATGTGTCAACATATTGAAATCATCATACGGTACAGATAAACATTAAATATAGACTACCTTTATTCATCTCTAAATATTTAATAGGCCTAACTATTATGAGTGATGGATGGCGTAGACAGGATTTGTCTCCCGAGGGAGGGGATGGTGTGTATGCACGATGCAACAATATTGTATAGACTTGCGAACTTCAATCGCGGTGTTCAGAAATTTATGCAGTCCACTTTTAAGCTATTTGCTGTATTTATCACCAACTGTGAAGCTAGCTTGCATGGCTTACATGAAATCAACCTATCTTTCTAGACAGGGATTTGCATCGTTCACGTGACCGTTGAATCCTTCACGTGACCTTTGATCCTGGGATGACTTCGAATTACAGTGGTACTTTGAGATTCATTTTAAGAATTTGATTCAGCATGAAGGCATTTTAAACGAAGTTAGGAGAATTTGTGCTGCATAGGAAAACATGTGTTCTGTTCGCGAAGAATGCATAAAGTAGGATACTTTTTACCACATAAATCGTTTTGAAGCTGTCTTAGTTTTTAGTGTGTATCTTAGTTTTAGTGAGTGTTTTTAATTTTAATCTAAATGGCTATTTAACTTATGTGGACCAATAATGGTTAGCATTTAGTAAAACCGTCGCTTTCATAAGGAAAAATTGAATTCCCCTTTAATTTTTTCGCTTTTATTTGCGTTACTCAACAACCAATTCAGCCTGTAATTGTGCCGGTAGCTTTGTACTAGACAGTAAAACGAAACCTCCTGATCCTCGCTTCTTTTCTTTTATGTACTTCGTCCTGTTACGTAACTAGATTTATAACCAGGATCTTAGTGAATATTGGTTAATTTCCTGATTGGGTTAACTGTTTTAAGTGTTTATGCTGTGTTTGCATGACCTACCATTCACAAACGTACAGTGAAGCAGGGGGGCAAGGGTTTATTCTCCCTTAATATAAAACGTAACTTAAATATTGTCACATGACTGGGTTTGTTCATTCAAATTATAGAAGAATCCGACAGCGCTTGTTTTTAGTGGCTGTAGGCAGCCATTAGTGGGGCCCATCAGCCTTTAATCGTCTTCATTTATTGTCTACGTGAATTTGAAATCCTCATATTCAGTGAAGTTGAGAAAATCAAGATACACTTTAGTGTACAACCATCCATGGAGCAGGTAAGGAAGGATATTAAAAGATTAAAGATGATGGACCCCAGTAATGGCCGACTAAAATCAGACCATCACAATCTGTCCGGATTCGTCTATATGGCTGCATTTTCCATTCAGTGATATCAAGTCACAATATAAAAATGTTCGATAACGACTTTTCATTATGTCAAAGAACAAAATCCTGTCAAAGAAGAGAGGTGACATTGTTTATTAAACGCACCGAGGTAAATCAAGATGGTAAAGTTTGAGGCGCATGGACATCAGACTTTCCAATCACGGGTTTTCCACCAACGAGGGTGTGCTTACAAGAAATAAAATGGTGGCCAGGCCATGAGTTATGTCGAAAGTAAATCGCGTTACATTTGGATTAGAGTCTTTTTGAAATGTGTTCAATCAACATTTTTCGCGGGTATGGGCTCCCCTTTATAGCTAGCTTCTGAACCTAGGTATACCATAACTGATTTTCAGAGGACACAGCGTGCGGTCTGGAGGTCAGTCCTCGATTATTTTGACAAAACATTCCGATAGATCATGCAAGTTTCCCCTGGAAAAAATATTATCGTCATGCACCCGAGGCAAAACTTAGAAGCGATTTAAGTTTGTCGATTTGGGGATCAACATTGAACTCAACTAGCTACCGTTCGGGTTGAACCAAGTTGGCTACCCTCCGGGCAATTGTGTAGCCTAATAGAAAATATCCACTTTTAAAGTAGCAGTGGGAACTGGGGAATACGGAAGAGTATACAACACATCAAAGGTCCCTAACCCTCAGTTAAAAATCTTCTGACTTGAAGACGTGAAGAAAGATGGCCATTTGTTGTTCATTGGCTTGTACCATTTATACCGTCCATTGAAATACATTGGCTACAGACCTACCGTATCTGGATTAGCACGTTATACAAGAAGCATGTACGTTATAGGATATGCAGTCACCCCAACTTGAAATAGTGCAGCAGACTGTCTTGTTTCATGATTGGCTCTTGAGAGTCATGTGACAATATTTTTCTTTTCACATGGAAAATTTACTAAGAGTAATTGCTTGTCTCACCTTGAATACGCAATATTGATTATAAAAATATTTTGAAGAGAAATAAGAGAAAATTGTGGGATAGAGCTCTTGCATCAATATACAATTGCTCTTGCCCGTTAGGCACAGTTTCATAGAAAAAAGGCAAAAGTAAAACGTAGGAGGTTCTTAGATTTTCGCGGAAGATGTAAGATTTGAAAAAAGACAACTTCAAATCTTGCAGTTCTGTCTGTGCTTACTGCCGGAAATTCCAACTTTAAGCAGAAATTACAAAGGAAAGGATAAGTTTAGCATGACAAAATGGGGCAACGGGCTGTTTAACGAGAAAATTCATAGGCTAACTGGCTAACTATGGCGTTAATTCCTAACCTAATCTCTAACCATAACAAGGAACACAGTCGATACAATACGATGGCAACAGCCAATCAAGAAATACCTCATTAAACTTATTAAAAAGTGCGCATCAGCAAACAAAAAAAAATAATAAATCAGGTGGCAGGACAGCTGGACTTCTCGCAACAGGAGTATTTTGAAAACAGAAAACATGTAACTTAGGGTGTATATACTGTATATATAGATCAAAACGATGAGAATAGTCATCCAAGTTTGCAAATCTGCTAGATCAATTACGAAAAAGCTTACCTGGGTTATTTAAGATATCGACGCAGTGTCTAGTTTTGGAAGACATTTATGCTATTTGATTTGTATTCTGCCGAGATTATTTACCACTGGGTGCACTGAAAATCATTAATCTCCGCTATTTTAGCCTACGGCCTTGGTATGTAGGCCTACATCTGAGAAATGCATTAAGAATTCATAAATATGGATAGCCTGTTCCGTACTGGTAACCCCTTTTGGAAGCATTTGCGTTTTACGGAAATTTTGATACAGATCCGTGGTTTAGTTCAATCGGAAAACTACCGTGCCAAGCCCACAACCAACAATGGGTCAGACGACGCTCATAAAACTTTTCGCCCGAGAAAATTTAAAGTGACCATTCCCTCAATCAGTCAATACATGTTAGTATATCTGAATTCTGAAATATTCCCGGAAACTTTCTCCGTCCCTTATTACCTTGTCTGGTTACGTGACTTCGCTGTGTATGCATCTGTTGTCTGATGCTATTTTATTTTGACACTTAGGCTATGTGAAATCCCAAATAGTTCATCAACCGACACAAGGCCTATGGTACAATTGCTAACAAAGTTTTAAGTGAATGCTATATTGTGAAAACAAGTCACCGTGACGAGATCTATTGACTCATGCTATACCAGTACGTCGTGTTTTTCTTTTCATCCTAGACCTTGTTTATAACATCATCACGATGAAAGGATTCCTTGCTAACAACCGTCATCCAATGATGGTAGTATTTTAAGTATACTCAAAATAAGCTGCCGTGTTTTTTCATTAACAGGGAATTTGAATTCCCTCCTTGCCTCCCGAATAGAGTACATTCTTCTTCCTGGCGTGAATAATCCGGAATGATTTAAGCCGATGCCTATCATAGAATAAAGAGCAGAATTGGAGAGACCCCGTGTAGCGAAAAACGGTTACCTGGGAATTTAGAATTAGAGTGTAAGTGTTAATGCTTGTTACAAGAGGATTGGCCGTGAGCTTAGAGCAATACCGAGAAATTGATGCGGAGAATCGTCAGCATAGCACGTTCAGGTTTACAACACTGTTGCATAGAATCAAGAGATCTTAGGTGTAGACCTGAAAATCTGTTAGCACATGGCCAGCTCTTGAAAGTTACACTGATCTTCGTTGAACTGAAGGACATGTGGCATTCCGACTGATGCATTAGCCCATGTTAAGTCCGATTGAAAAGATTATCCATAACCCGAATAACGAAACGGTTGCTCTAAATTAATACCAGCGTGGAAGTACCAGCAACCTCTGCTTATATGGCTATGCAAAACATGACGAAAGCGCGCTCGAAGAGAATTTCCGAAAGACGGATGCAGGCCTGTACCAATCTTGACATAAAATAGCCTGGAAATTTTCTCTCAGTGTCGCAAGTTTCTCGCTCTATCAGCTGATCATGTGTAAATTTAACAGTATAGCTCGCATTTTTGGTCTTATTCCATGCAAACATTTTCTATACACACATGCTTAAAATGTAAGAAGTCACATGGCATTCTGCTTCGCAAATACAGTATAAATTGTTGGTACTCCTTGATACACCAGGGAGATGCAATCCCTACCTCACGATGGAGGTGAGATGACTTAGCTTAGGGATCTTGATCTCAAGTTAACAAATTTTGTTTTGTGAGGAATTCGTTGTTGTCTTGCAGTTTCTTCAGGGTCCAAAGTAAAACTCGAGTTTGTGAACATTTTAATTAAGCAGTTAATGAAGCGTCAATTGCAAGACTTGAGAAGTTCTTTCAGCACTGCCAGTGTTAATTGTAGCCTATATTGGCTCTGATGTCTAATTTTTAGTGGTCCGGATTACAGGGCATCTTACGGGACCTTAACCCTTTGATATATTATGCTATGTTACTCTATGTCAGTAATGTAGTGGAGTACAGTTAAAACCAAAGGTAGAGGTTTGAGCACGGGCACATTGCACCCCTGGCAAAACATTGAAAATAAATAGATCGGGACGACATGAAAGTTATAGTAACTTGATAAGAAAAGGGGGGATGGAGGAAAGAAAGATGATAGAAGCAAGAACAGAATTAAGGAAAGTCACGGACAGTTTCAGCAGACTAATTTGATTGTTGTTATGCAACCGCTGACAAATTCAACCCCTTTCACCTGACCAGCCATCTTCTTCACGAAACAGCGACTAAGACTGTGCCTTCATAAAAATCCACCGATATTGCATTAATGCTATAGGCCATTATTAACAAGCACGGATCCAAGGGGGCTTTTGCGGCCTCAGCCCTCCCCTTTCCGCCACATCAAGAATTAAACGTACCGAAAATTAGAGGTGCGACTTCCTCACCCCCTGTTTCCTCTTAAGTTAGCCCCCTTTTTGGAATGTCTGGATCAGCGCATGGTTATCCCCCCCCAAAAAAAAAAAAATAAAAAATAAAAAATAAAAAATAAAATTGGTATCATTTTGGCTACTCGGGTTCTCATCTTATGTCAGGGAAAGTAAGATAAACTGCTTCATTCTCTAACGTTCAACAATGATGTAAATATTTTAGAGCTTTCAATGTCTTAGTCCCCTGCTACTCCCCAACTGGAACTTGGTATCGTTTCCATCCATCTCCCAAAAGTTAGCGGATGGCGCCTTCGAGGCAGGTGGTGGAGTTTTTCTTTCTGCATGTCTTTATACACCCAACGAGCTATTTATGAGTAAAAAGGCAATATATGATGCACTGGATAGTATACGTAATTGCCTATCGCCAGATAGGCCCGGAATTAACCCGGAATTCAGTAGGTGACAGAGCAAATGAAAAGTGTGAATGACGTTGTAGTCTTACAGTCTGACTGAATTAAAACATCTGTACAACCGTTGTACAGATGTTTTAATTCAGACAGACTGTAAGAGGCTAACATTTAACATGACTAGTCACATGATGAAGGTGAACGGCCCATGAACATTTAGGAAAAACATACGCTTAAGGGAGCGCGCTTTATATCAGACATCGGTGCCTAAATCGGCTGCATGTGCCAAGGGTGGAGACTTACCTTCAATTGGCTTTAGAGGTATAGTGGTGCATGTGGAAAGGGGTTTTGTACATGTCTACCAGAGAGGTAGTAGATATGGTCCCCTTAAATAGTTTCTTATGTCCCAACTCGCTTCCCCACTCTCATCTCATACGAAACCAAATGTCTCTATTGCTAAAGCTTGTCGACATATCGTAGTATTAAGCTACACCTGTTCACCAATTGATCGCATGGTGTTAAAATTAACAAGAGGTTGACAACGTACCGACGTAGTATGTTTAGTGTAGTTAGACGCCTACAGAACTACGGCAGTTTATTATTCACATAAACTTATTGTATATACCATGTTATTGCAAGAACTGAACTACAAGCGTACAAACACACAAAAACTACACACGCACAAGAAAAATAAATATGACTTTTCATGTAATACTTACTGTGAACGTCGTTTTTCTGTGTCGTTCCATTAACAACCCCATCAGGATAAACTGCTAAGTTGAAAGATAACTGGTTTTCCAGTTGTCTGATATTAGTGTAGTGTTTAAAAATCCTGCTACAGCTGTTCTCCCGGTGCCGTCGATTTCTTTGACCAGCACGGGACTGCAATCCTTTTGCCTTCCGTCTGTCCATCGACGACAAACGGCGTTTTTTAGATGAACGATGTCTAGAATTGTCTTCAGAATGAGAGCCCTCCTCAACCCGGTTAATTTTATTCTTTTTTAATGTTGAGGATCTATGCCTAGCTCTGTTTGTGGATGGTATGGAGTTTTCTGTTTCTTGTGAATTGTTTAAAGAAGAATTAATGGAAGGAATTTGGCCAGACGAGAGCAACGTACTTTTAAGAATTGTGTTCAAATTTCTAATATTTGAATCTGGATTTGAACTGAATACAAAGTTTGTTTCCTCCACTGCTGTATGTATATCAGCTGGGTTTGCCATATCACCTGATGGAGAGGATGCTATTCTATTAAGTGGCTCACTGGAAGGGTAACAAGAACCTAAACTGAGACACAGACAGCTTACAACAAACAGCACTGGACGAGCGTTTCTCACTATTTGGTCCAAATAATTGTTCAACATAATGTTCCGTGTCGACTGTTTCAGGATTCAAAAGCCTGAATCTGTTCACAATTTATAAATCCAAGTGGGAGAATATCCAAAATTACGACCGAAACCAAGAACTAACATTAGCATTTGACAATTCACTAGGTACATAACAAAGCGTATTTTAGCTGGTATCTGCTTTGGATCCGATACAAGAAATTTGAAAACCCAGGTACGGACAGTAATTCCTTATTTGAGATTCTTAGCCGCTGCTTCGCGTGTGTGCATATCTCACCACGCGGAGAGCTTCCACACTCTTCAAAGCAAAAATAATTATGAACATTTTATTTGTAGATCCACTCACTTGGTCTAAATTTAACCAAAAGTAGCAAGGGAACAAATGCTGTACTCCAGCCGGAAGATTATCACGTCCGTTACGATTACTGTACTAAATGACTTACTAACGCTCCCGATAATGATGAAAAGCAGCTTATTATGTTGTTGTTTGCTGTTCAATTGACGAATTCCACTCTTCCAATTTGAAACATCAATTTTTATTTCTAATTCTCCTTCTCTGCAAAGGATCATCGAAGATATTCCGTATTGGACGTCGCGTGTATTATATATCCTTACAATGAAACGTAATTGTGTTAGAGGCCGGTTTACCACCAGTGTCGCATGTCGTTGACGTTTTTATTCCTGTCAGAAGAGAGAAAGTAAAAAAGCGAGTATTAATCATCACTTTCAGTTCCAAACTGATTTGACTCCCTTGAAAACTGTTATCCTTAAATATGAGTGGGTATTCGAGAAGGAATATGTATATATACCTGTATGCTGGTGCTCGATTGTCAGGTGAGAAACGAATGAACTGTAACACATTGTGTAGGAGAGCTAATATGGATCTTGTGAAATCTTGCGAGCCAATGATCTTGCTCGGTTTACTTCGCACACGCGCAGAAAGTTTCTCAGGCATGGGGAAAGAGACTTGATTAAGAAAAAGAGCAGGAAAGAGGCAGTTGGCAAGGACTGCAAAACGTCTTATATCACCAAAAGGCAGTATGTACAACGTTGACATGTCTTGCTAACAAAATCTGAAGACGAAACAGAATACCTGAAGAATCAAAGACGTGGAAAGTAGTAAAGGAGTAATACCACACACATGGACAATTGTTCTAAATGACAAAATTTCGGGAAATAAAACTTACACAATCTAGCAAGTTACCGTAATGATTTACCTCAACTATTCAAAGAGGCATTTATTTACATCTTTGTTCCCTCACATCAACACTAATTAATGCACATAGAAAAGAGATTTCTCCCTTTTAATGGATGCACGGAACTTTACAGTCTTTAGACCCAGGTAAGAGGAGGGAGTAAAGTGAAATAAAGTCTTGATTTTTCATTTGGAAGTCACTTAACATTAACACACACTCCTGCAGGGCGGGGTGGGAAGGGGGGGGGGGTTGCGTTCCATATATATGATTAACATGGCATCTCCGAAAGTAGAAAAGGTACCGGAAGGGGATGGGGGTTATTTCAAGGGACACAAATATGTTAAATGAAATACTCCAATGGCAAGTTGAAACTTTCTAAGGTCCAAAAAATTATCACGGTCTTTGCCTACGGACCTGGACAAATTACACTCTCTTGATGATGCAAAACACCGGCCGCATGAACGCTGCCAGTGCAGTCAAAGATATTGTCTCGGAGAGATAGCAGGAAAACGAGAAGGGTGACGAGGAATGGAGTATAATTAGCCATGATGGGGAAGTGCTCTGTACCGGTGTAAATGACTACTGCAGGGGCGTCGGGCCAGATTATTTTAGGGAACTGGTGATGCGTGTTGCTAGGGGCAAGCTATTAAAGCTGTGAGAAAATGTCGAGCAACAAGTTTGGCAGTAAATGTTTCCACGTGGCGATTATGTAACACATCGAAAAGTGACCGAAGGATAGTCGTTTACAAGAAATTAAAAAGGAAAAAATATTAACAGCACAGCAACTTTGCCTTCTTCAACCCTTTCAAGGAAGGTCTGACATGACCATCAATAAAGTAGCTTTTTGTTGTGACAGAACATTACTGAATTGCCTTTACTTGGTATTTAGTCATGACGTCATGGTGTTGGTTTTACCTTTGCACGGAATTTCAAATGAAAGCTTGTAGTGTTGGCTGCGGTACCATTATTGCACTAGTTCCGGATGGTGTTGCGTAAATCAAATTTATGTTTGATTTCGAAACAAGGCCAGTTTGTTGCCTTCTTTCCATTTTATCATTCGTTACAATGAATATTGCATTATTTTATATTTTTTATATTTATTGTTTTAGATAAGTTTTGCATTTCCTCAAATAAGGAAATTCGGATCTGGAGCTTCTATATGGCTGAGATATTCGCAATAATTTCACGTCAAGACAAAATGTTCACCTATCTATAGTTATGAGGAGGTATTGAAACTTTTGGAAATTTATTGACGATACATTTCAATTATCACGTGACCTAATTTATAATTTTCTTCAACTGACAATAATGAAATGACGAATGACGAGATACTTTCTTCTTTCTGATTGTAAAAGAATAGCAGAAATTCTTGTTAATTTTTCAGCTATATTCTTGTTAATTTTCAGCTATATAATAGGCATTACCAAGATTAATCCTAATGACTGTATCTTAAAGTCGGCAGATCCTTTAGGGTTGACAATGAGTTAGACAAGGAGGTGAAGGATGAGAAGAAATTTTCCTCCAAGGAAGTGTTGATTCTATGGCCGTACGGTAGGGGAGGTCCGGGAGCTGAAGCCTCCCACATTGGCTAAAACTTTGCTGAATCGGGCAGAATTCGTGTCTCAGTTGGGCAAAGATTATGCCCCGATGGGATTTAGAGAAGGGCAACAAGTTACTGCACTCCAGCCCCCCCCCCCCCACCCTAGAGAAAGAGTCCCGTGTACGGATATAATTGATTCTGATTAATAGCAATCGTTTACATCTGTAAATGATAACATGTTGGAAAGTCGGGAAAGTATCTGTGGCTTATGGAATTTTCTAGATTATTCTAAAACAGGCCAGAGTCATATTTTAAATCGCTTTATGCAGGTAACTCCAATGGTTTTTGTTTCAGATGGACCAAACACACTTACGTCACTACAGTTATTTTTTGAAACCTCTCTGAAAACAAATGTATGATATTTTATTTGGTCCTAGAAAAAGACCAGGCCATGAAATTCTTTTTAACTTGTGTGTTCATTCAAGTGACGAATCTTTAATAATTATAGCAGGTGAGTTTTTTATGTCAAAAAATGTAGTATGGTGCATTGTTTTAGACAATCCTAAGTTCATAAAAAATAAAACCGAGAATATATGTGAAGTCGATATCAGTTTTTTTTACTTTTGCGATTTATTTGCAGACGGGCTAAGTGTAACAAGGGTTATTGATTAAATCTGAGTTATATTTGTAAGACCGGTTGAGCATTTTTTACTTTTGTGAGGTGGCTATTCAAAACTATGTCGTTATGACTTGACTTACTCCGGAGGCGTCGATGAGAGCGAAGCGTATGGCCCTAACAGGTAGGTTTCAGGAGTTTGACCACTCCAGGGCTCGAGCGGGTTCTTTAGCTGCAAAGCCCTCGTCGGCCTAGGGGACGAGGCCCACGGAAGCTCCTGGGTTTTATGATATTTCTGAGGAATGGAAGTCATTTTAGGGTAACTCTATTGCATAAACAATGGTCTAAAATTATTTGGGTAACCTCAAGTGAGATTTAACTGTTAGAACGTAACTACCACCAGGAGAAGATTCGGTAAACATTCAGAACAACGGTCTGTTTGTCTGAGTATGGTTTCCATGCACGTTGAAGAGCGTTAAAAGCTGCAGTATCAAGATACGTTTCTAATATCCTCCCTGACGGAACTCAAGGGAGGCAGATTCTTCAACCAAATCCCGAATTTTCTCAAATAAACCTAGAAACTTATCCGCAATAAAATTCAACTATTTTTACACATTGCTTTACATCCCCGCTTTTGACGCTCTTAAGAAGGCAAGCTTGAATTTTCCCTATACTTTCAAAATCATCCAGACTTGTCATTTTCGTTGTGATGTTACGTTTGTTGCCTACCTGTGGAAAATTCATTAAATTTCTCCGTCCTGTTCAGCAAATCCTTGCTGTGTTGGAGGGAGATAGAAGGTATTTTGTCAACACAACCAAATCTTCCAAGGGTCATGTTCCATTGCAAACCTAGGGTTAATTTCCCCTGATTTTTCACCTCATTCCTCTAAATAAGTTAAAGAATGGAAAGGATTCGGAACAGAGGGAGAGAACTTTTCTTCAAATTAAGTCATTTCATGTTTGAAACTTAGTAAGTCCTTGATCTTTTCAAAGACTTTCATTCTGTTAAACGAATCGTGGTCTTTCTTGGTGGATTTTTTTCGCCTCTCATCGTGTTTGCTTTTCTCTTTCATTTCTGGACCAAGTATGGTTGATTTTGTTACATTTTGGATTTTGCAATTGGAACCCTCTAGCGATATGATCCAGCCGCTATGCTCGACCGATGTATGGAGGTGTGGTATGGAAGATAAAATAACAGTTTTTTTACAACGCTAAGATCTGAAGATATTACAGTGTCGAGAAAGACGCGCCCAGTGGCCAATGATTTCTAACGTCACGTCACGTGGCTCACCAACTCTAAAATTAAAGGCCCAATTCTCTCATCTCAAACAGTATCAATTCTCCTAACCTTCTTAATTAAGCCACTCCCACAATTGTATGAAATTCACCCTCATCCAGACACAATTTAATTTTATTGCCTCTGGGTGAATACAGAAAGCTCAATGTGTATAATCAAAACACTATCAGAACAGTTCGTGCTATGTAATATAAGTTTTGGTACTCTGCATTGTTTGAATTAGCAGTCAATCAAATAGCTGAGCCAATTGAGAGTTTCTGTTACCCTATACTAGAAGTGTAGTTTGGGGTGAGAGGATTGTCCCTTTAAGATTTAATTCGATATCTCAGCTGTAAAGCTGTTTTAAATAGGAAAACGTTACCTTGCTCTCGGATAAACCATCCGCCAATGTTACGCACGATTTACCTGCATCCCCAATCTTTCCAACAAAAAAATTAATTTTATTTAAATATAAAAATACATTTTGCTATACTATTCCTATCATTTTGTTTTTTAAGAAATAATCCGAGTAGAAGAAAACATTGCTCAAACTTGTGTATTTATATCTCCGAGGGGACTTTCTGCCTTTAGTCGCCTCTTGCCACAGACGAGGAATACCGTGGACGTATTGCACACCCCAGACCACGTGTGGGTGGGGGGGGGGATTTGTGGAACAGTGCCATCCATTTGCGAAATAACAAGCATGGATAAATAATATGATTGTGTCATATCACTGTCTTCTCTTTTCAATGATGATCTTCTATGGGAAGCAGTTTAAAGTTTGGTTTCGCCGAACGGCCCTTTGTCAGAGGGTGGGGAGGGCTTAAGGAGAAATCCCATATGGGTCCCATTTTTGGCCCATATGATTTTGCTACTGGGATTAACAAGGGTCCCATATGGGCTGACCCACATAGCCCATATGACCCATATGGGATAATTCTGGGACCCGTGTAAACGACTTAAATGTGGGAAAATGAGCAATTGCTATAATATCCCTCGTGCACGTGGGCTACCTATATGGGGCCCTTATTAATCTTTGGTGCAAAATTAAATGTGTCCCGTATGAGTCAACCCATGTTGTACGCATATTGGTTTGATACTGGGGTAAGTACAAAAAATGAAAGTTTTTAATTTGTGAGCCAACAGAGTTGCACAGATCAAGACCGTCTATTTTAATGGCCACACGCTTGGCAACTTAAAGGGCCAAACCTCTCACCCCAAACTACAGTTTTGGTACTGGGATACCGAAATTCTCAATTGTCTCAGCTCTTTGACTGACAGCTAATTCAAACAATGCAGTTTACCAAGTTTATATTGCAGAGCATGAACGGTACTGAGAGTGTTTTGATGATATAAATTGAGTTTTTCTATACTCACCTTGAAGCAATAAACAGTATAAATTGAGATTGTATCTGGATGAAGATGAATTTCAGGCAATTGTGGGAGGGGCTTAAGTAAGAAAGTTAGGAGAACTGGTACTGTTTGGGGTCAGAGAACTGGGCCTTTAACATTAGTCCTGCATGATGAGTTAAGGTGTTTTATTGACTCCTGTTTTAATTGAGTGAAATCACAAAATAGAACAACAATTTTTCTGACTAGAAAGTACTTTATCAAATGGTCGGACTCTAAAGTGGACTAGAACTGCACACGAAGTTAGCTTCAATGGAATCTGTGGTTACCTGACTCTTTGGCCCTGAATAACGTAGGCCAATGGATGAACTCGAATACCGCAAACCTTTTTAATTAGTTAGCATGAGAAAGTAAATTTTCATAAGTTCTTTTTTCTACTGTAGGAAATTTGTTGAGATGAAGATGAAGATGCTCTTGTTGTCCTTAAAAACGGAAAATTGCAAAAATCCTTTTAGGCAGTAGGCCCTATCGTCAAAGCCATCGGCATGTGCTACCAATTAGTTACAATAGGAAAACCTCCCCCAGGTTCCAAGTTTTAAATTTCACGACACGATGAACGAATTAATCTTATCGCGCAGTTCCATTTGCAGAGTTTTCTTCCCATAGATCCCCAATTCGTAATTTTTAATTTGCTAGAGTATACGCTCTAAGTGCACTCACTTAGAAGTGTCATTTCTAAACCCGACTTCACGTAATCTGGTAATCGTATTACAATAGGAAGATTGAACGGTAATTCATTTTTAAGTGTCCCACCTTAGATGGCGCTCTTCAAAATGGCGGCCACTGTAAATTTTCTCGGACGGAGATGTCCTCTTCTCATTAATCGTCAATTTCGACGAATCTGGACTAAAACACAAAGTGAAGATAAAACTCATCGGAAATTGTGCGCCTTAGGATTAGCAGCAGGCACCTTAGTTGTAACAGGAAGCGTTTTATATATCAGAAATGAAAGTGAAAAGTTGTCGAGCAAACCACTGCACAGTTTAATGTTGGTAGATAGGCTAGGTAACACTAATAACACTAACGTTAGTACAAGAAATGTCAAAACGTTCGTACACAACTCTAATTGTACGGACGTCCGCCCATTTACCTTTGGTCCAGTTGTGCAAGCACGTGAAGGGAAAAATAATAAGGTAGGTGTATCCGGTATCAATGTACTTCGTTTTATGTAATTACACTGTTTTTGTTTAGCAGTAGGCTAATTGACCTTACAGACCTTGTTCTAACCTTAGCTAGCCTAGGTAGGTTCTGGTTCTGGTAGTTTAGGATAGGCCTAGAACTAAACCTAACGTTAGGCTAGCCCAAGTCAGGACTTATGCTATCAAGTTAATCAAATTGTGTCTGTAGGCAAATTGTTTGTATTGTAGATAGCTAACTTAGTCTAGACTAGTTTAGCATAACACAATAGGCTATTACTAGGGAGGTCAAAGCAACTGTTCATTTTCCGTGTTCAGCTTCTGTTGTGTACTCACGTCTGATTTCTTTTGCTATGCTGGTGTTGTTGATGAATAAATATACAGAATAAAAAATATAAAGTGTGAAAGTCTTTTCTTTTCTCCTTCTTCCAAGTAAAAATTATATTCATGAAATGTTCCATAAATAAAAGAAAACAGAGAAATAAAACCGTATTTATCCACGTTCTTTCTGTTTTTTTTACCCACGTACGCGATGGTCAGCTCCGATCATTGCGTACAATTTCGATGGGCCATTTTGCAATGCTCGCGTTTTGAGACAGTTGCGATATGATCTCAATGTGCTAGAGAGATGATATACCCCCCATTGGAAAGTGGTTGAATCCAGCTTTCTTTCAGTGGTTGTCACATATGGGAATTCCCGCCGCTGGCGAATCGCATAACTTTTAATAGCACCGAGGCCGATGTCGTCTGCTCACCAGCTGATTACAGGTAACCATTACAAAATTCACATTTGTGTCTTTCACCATTAGAAAATTCATTTTATTTAGAATAAAAAAGTCTGTAGGTGTCATTTAATTAGAAGTAAAGATCACCTCGCAAAATTCATTTCAAAGTTGCAATGCGAGCGAAGCTGTAACACTAGGCTACGTTATGGCTGAAATTTCTGTTGAGACCGAAACCTCCGGTAACACTGAAACGGCGTTGTGCCGTCGTTGCCACACTGAGCAGCCTATACACGATCGTGAAATTTGCCGTAGGCACATCGGGCTGTGTAATCGTTTTTCAGGATGGACTGAGCAAGAAATACAGGAATTGGTAGATAACCAAACAGTTCCAGGTAAGTGAACCTTCATATCTTTTTATAAAGACTCGATAGGGCACAAAATCAATGAGTGTTTTGCTTCACGTAGAACGTTAACCACAGTAGGGAGTGAGTGAACGTAAACATGACCACTTCCGTAATACATAGAGTATGAGAATTGCAAAAACATTTTGTGTACTTACTCCCTCTGGACATGGGTATCTAATGAAAAATTTTTCGAATTTTTACCACTAGGCCCAGGGGTCTTGGCTTAAATATCGGGAGTAAGTCCACAACAGTGAACCATTTTTGGTCCACATAGACTATCACAATTTACATTCTAGGCCCTACAAATAAATTATCCTAATTTGTCCCACTTTGTAATTGGTTGGGCTTAATTAGGCCACGAAAAATATGAAGTATTTTCCCAATCAACTACATTCAAATTTCAAATTAGTGGCAAGTAAAAATATAGGCCCAGGCCTATTTCTTTATTTCTCATCCTAACTTTTCTGGAAAGAAAAGCAGGATGGGTACTACTTTGTTAGGACCAGGGCATGCATGCCAAGTGATGTACACTTATGTTTACCTCATGCAATGATCAGTGCACCAATTCATAAGGCCTGCCAGAGGTTTTCTTTTTATTGAAGCTTTACATTAATTACCAAAAATCTGAAATTCAAAAGGGATAAAAGTTGCTTGGTAAAAAAGTAACTTGTCATGGAAAATAAACCATTCTCCTTTTTATTTGGCATAATTCCAATTTGTATCAAAATAGGGTCATTTTACAGTGGATTGTAAAGAATTGCATTTGCTACTTCATTCGTCTCATAATTTTTTTTTTTTGGAGGCAACTAAATTTTGGCAATGAAATTTTAACTTGTAAGGTTTACGATTTTTAAAATAAGCACAAATTTGCTGAGTCAAGACTTGTCCGATTGGAATGGCTCAGGAAGATAAAGGGTTTTTTTTGTGACCCCCAAAGATCAAGGAAACAGCAAGAACTGTATGTGTGTAGCCTAGCTAGTATTCCATAGTTGGTACAGTATATGTTGAAAACTCCATAAAACTATAAAAATCCAACATATTTTTTTTACTTTTTTTATTTTCCAATTTTCTGTGATTAATTTACAGATCATTGGTGGCAAAAGCCTGATGCAAATTTCGCATTGTTTGAGACCATTCGATTAGCAATTATAAACAAAGCTCAGCCAACTTCCCTCCGTGAGAATCTTCAAAAGGTTTTCATTGCTCTCCACCTCAAGACTCCAAATCATTTTGGAAATTTCTACGCAACATTAAAACAAAAACATGGAATCTAACCATGGCAAATAACACAGTAGGGTTATCTTTGAAGTGCCTGAGGTCAAGACGTGTCACAAAGAAATAGGGCAATGTTGTGTGAATCTGCAGGTATAACTGTTAAATGGTTAGAGAACAGTGGGTCAGTGTCAACAGCTGTTGTTACTGAACGGAATGGCGGTTGAAATAGCTAAATATAAATCAAAGAACAACATGTCTTGGAGTGAATTATCTGGTCTCTGGCCAAGGCTTTTCAGGGTGAAAAAACACCTGACAGAGGAGCTGGTTAGGCGCAAACTTTTAGGCGTGGTTAAGCAGCGTGAGAAGGAAAGGAAAAAGGGAAAAGACGCTCTTTCCGCATGGCTTCAGTTACCATTCCATAAGGGCAATTCATGTAAGGATGTCCCTCAGGTAGGAGAATGTTCAATTCCCAAGAATGCTGACACAAGTGAAAATGACAAGGCACATATGGGTGACTTTGATGATAAGGATGATGGTGATGATGATGAAAATGATGATGAGTGGATTCCGCCCCTCAACAAAGAAGATTGGGATCAGTATCAAATACTTCAACTGGAAGAGGTGAAAAACTTAGAAACATGCTTACAAAATTCAGAAAGGAACATGAAAGAGTTAGTCTCACAAATACAAAAGATAGAAAAGCTGAATAACAAACTAGAAAGCCAACGTGATAGGTTCAAGTATGAACTTATTGATATGAAGCAAGAAAGAGATGCAATGAGGAGGCAGTGCAAAACAATAAATGCAGAGAATGAGCAACTGCATTCAAAATTATCTTATCTTTCAATGAAGAATGTTAACAGGAGAATTCAATCCAGAGAGAAGGTTATTGAAACATTAAAGCAAAGTAATGAAGATTTAAAAACTGAGATAATTGGAGAAGCGCAATAACAGCTTGTTTCATGAAAAAAGAAAATTCCAGGAAAAGTGCAGGAGATATGAGAGAAAATTTGAAGATTTTCAAGAAGGATCCATTAAAATGAAACAGCTGCAAAGAGAGTTAAAGGAAAAGAATGCTACAATTGCAGAGCTAGAGGCACTCACTGACAAGGTAATGATTGAAGAGGAGCACATTGTAAGTACCTTTGAAAATGGGCATTACTCCAAAGATATCAGACTAACAATATATGAACTCTTGTCCATGGGGGTAGGTTCAAAGAAAGTGTCTCAAATTATAAAGACAGTCCTTGAGCGTGTTGGAAAATTAAAAATCGAAAGGTTGCCTAAACCAACCATAATAAAGTATATGGCAACAGAACAGGGCATGTTAGCCAAACAGGCAGCCCACCATGCTATTTCTTCATGTGAGGATGACATTACTCTTCACACTGATGGGACCAGTAAGAAAAAGACACCATTTTTTAACTTACTTGGCATCAACATCAGAACAGACTGTTGCATTAGGATTGAATGACATTCATTCTGAAACCTCAGATATAATGATACAAAAGGCAGAAGAAGCCTTAAAAAGCCTCTCTGACTTGCTGCTCTACACCAGTAATGAGAAGCAAGAAGACCTGGAGAAAATGCTTGCAAAAATTAAAAATACCATGACAGACAGGGCAGCTGTGAATAAGGCATTTGTAAGGAAGTTTGGACAGTGGAGGAAGAGGTGCTACCAAGGGTTGTCCCTCAGTGGCAACAGTTGAGCAAGGCTGCTCAGGAAGATTTAGTAAAAATAAATGATTTGTACTGTGGCAAACATCTTGTGCTAAACCTTCAAGAATATGCACAATCTGCACTGTATGAATGAGAAGAGGGGGAGAACGAGAGTGGAAAACTTGGCCGAAAAAGCATATTGTGTGGAATCGTGGCAATGAATCGGCAACTATGCTGGCCATCAGATCAGTTTGCAATTGCTTTGGTCCTGACGGCTGATCCACAACATGGACACTCATTTGAATTTAATGTTCATCTAGAAGATCAGTTTCAAGACAAGTCGCATCTTAAAGAGTTTCGAGGAAACCGGTTTAATATACCATTCGAAAATACAACTGCGGTGTACCATCACATTCTTCATATTAAATCCCTTACCGGAGCATTCCAAGAATCCGACAGAAATCGATCAACGAAGTCCTGCCTGTGGGATCTTGATGACAGTCTCATCGTTGCAGGTATAAGTGCAATGGCATCACTGAAAAAGAACTTCACCACTGATGGCTAGAGGGTAGCCTTGAAGCTGTTTATATATCTGCCTACTTCACCAGAACATTTAAAACAATTCATGGTTGAGCCTACCGAGCTAATGCATGGGCAGACTTTGCTCTTTGAAAATTTTCCCCCTCTTAAGGACAAGCAATGGGACTCCCTTTTCAGCCTGTTACAGCAGAGTTGAGAAGACCTAACCCAGCAGGCACTAATCATTATTTCACACAGCTTGTGTCTTTGTATTCAGCGTCAGCTTGAAGATCACCTTCCTGGTGGTAAATACCACAATGCCTCAGAGCAACTACGCAAAGAAACCAAATCATGCCCTAAAGACAATCTTGCCCCAGAGTATCTCTTCTCCCATTTGGACCGTAAGAAAAGAGAAATGCCAAATGCAAATACAATTACAATTGAAGGACTCATTCTATGGTCTATGAATGACACTCTGAAATATTTGGATTCTCTCGATCAAGATCATTCAAAAGACCTACTAGCAAAAGCTCGGATCAGTAGGAAGCAAGTAATCGAGTTATACAGACAACGAAGAAATGAAATCAGACAACATACAGCAAAAAAACTTCGGGCAATGGAAAAGTCACAAAAAGTCAAAGAGGTTAAAAAGATGGAAGATATACAAAAGTACACAGAAAAAGCTTCTCAATACATTTTGTGCAAGAAGGTGGAAGATATATCTTCCTTGAAAGATCTTGTTAAACATTCAGATACAAATTTAACAGAAGAAGAGATATCCAAGAAGATCCACGAAGCCTTGAAGTCTCAAATTAGGTTTTACAAGTCTGTTAATATATCCAAGAAAGTAGACTATAAATTATTTCATCTATCTCATGGAAAACAGTCCCTCTCTACTTTGGAGCTCATCGACAATTTAACTAAAATTTTAGAATTTTACCAAGTCGAAGAAGAGACCACAAACCATCACTCGTCAAGTTCAGAATTTCACCCATCAGAAAACGAGGATGCAAAGGAGAAAAAAAGAGAAGAACTAAAAAGAAAATATTCTTATCAGGGCACATCTCCCACAAAAAAGAAGAAATTGAATCCATTTCCTGGAAATGAAATTGTACATAAAAGAATAAGTATGAAGTTTATCGGTCAAGGAAAACGTCATCATTTTTACAAAGGATATGTTGTAAGGAAGAGTAGCCAACTGGACATAGAGGAATACCTTGAGGAAGATGATCAGCAGTATATTGGGCAGATGGACTTCTTTACAGTCCGGTTTGATCCACCACACAATGAACTTCTCTACTGCTACCCTTTGGAGAAGGAGTGGAAAGATGAATGTCTCTTTTTAATATAAAAGCAAGGATAATTTTTACAAAGATACATCACAATGACAGTTTGATTGGTCCTCCGGTAAGGATGTCTTTGTTCATTCTTCACCAATGTGTTCTTTTCAGTTGCCAGTTGTTAATTGCTTTTGTTTACCTTTATGTTGCAGGTTGTTGCCAGCTGCCACATACTTTCAGTAGAGTGTATACAAGTTTCGGTCTGAGGACTTAGCAAAAAAAAAAAATAATTGGAAAAGGTCATCATTAATGATGATTTGTATTAATTTAACACCTACAGTGTAAATACTCCAGTAAAATTTAAAAAAAAAATAAAGGAGTTATTCAATGGGCATGCATCAGCTGTTACATTGTTCTTTTTTTGAGTTTTCTTTTGTATTCAGCTCTGTTACTTTTCTACCAGCAGCTTAAAGTTGGGCTCCTACTTTGATGTTTGTTTACATATTTAACTGATTATCCAATACCTTGCCCAATTATGCATAATGTTTTCAGTTCTCACTCAGTCCAATTGGTCCACTCTATAAACTGGACACTTTTCACATTGTCCCCCATGGGGAAATGCAGCCATGGGGAGGGGGACGACATACAGACCATGGCTGTGAACTTGGAGGCCTTAACCAAAATGTCGTCAGACTGGGTCTTGCAACTTGAATTGGAAGGCTGGGTCTGTGCTGTAGAAATATAACAATTGTTTTATTAATTTATGCTGAATTTCATTGCAAATTTGATGTTGAATCTTCTGCCAGGAATTTAGCATAATTCCACTTTCATTTTCATTTACTTTTCATTGCATTTGCCCTTTTAACACTTAAGAGATTTTTTTCAGTTGTTATTTCAAATTAAAACTGTACAGTATGTAAATGAATGCACCCTTCCGTTTGGATATATAGTGTTATATACAGGGTGAAAATGCTTAATTGCAATACATACAGTCATGTAAAGTTTCCAAATTGCAGTAAAATCACTTTAAAGGCAGTAGGCATTACCTGTTGGTCTGCTTAAATCCATGTTAAAAAAATCAATCAAGAAGGACATTTAATTTTAGAGATATTTAACTTCTGCATATTAATTAGGTCATGTGACCACATATATACTGCATAAAGGAGTATTAACCAATTTGCATAACACTATTTGTTATTGATTTACTGTACTTTTCATTGCATTTGCCTTTTTAACACTTTTGAGACTATTTTCAGTTGTAATATTGAATGAATAAGTCAATAAATGTATCCTGGGTATTGCAATATAATGTCAGTGAATTTCAGTACATTTTGAGTATTGCAATACATACAATGCATGGTTTTAATAAAAAAATCATGCAAATTTCCCAGAATGCAATAAAAACACTTCAAAAGAAGTAGGCATTACCTGCTGGTCTGTTGAAATCAGTGTTCAAAAAATCAGCCAGGATGGACATATAGTTTTAGAGATATTTGACTTTTGCATATTAATTAGGTCATGTGACCCCATATATACTGTACAAAGGAGAATTTATGCACTACCTAATTTGCATAATGCTATTGCTGCATTGTGTAAAACCTTCACAATTGGTACTCCACTATCACCACAATGTATGTTGCAAGTTTTATTGCAGTAGTGTATTTCGTTTTGGAATTGTATCATTTTTGCATATTAATTAGCTGGACTTAGTTTATTTTCAGCAAACTTTATGTGGACGATGTGAAGAAAAAGTCATTTTCCCCTATTTCTGATGACATTTTCTCAAAAACTAAACATTGGAACCTCTTGGGGTTTTCAAATTGTTACATATGCTGTAGGTTTGTTTCAGTGTGACCATAACAAGCATCAGAAGGGACATCATAAAAAAATTATTTAGCCTTAAAAATGGCAAATTGTCCATTTTGCCATATTTGGGAAAAATTTGACACATTTTCGCGTTTTATTGATTTCTGTAATTGCCCGTATCTTGACAATGCAGTAACCGATTTGCACCATCTTTGCACCAAAATGTTTCTTTTTTGGAGCACTACAAAGTCAGACTAAAATACTAAGTTAACTGGAAACTTTATTTTTTGAGTGACCTCCCTACTATTACTAGGCTAGGTGAGGGCATCGTAAAGGAAAGAGGGCGGAAACTAATGGTAACCGTCTTATGCCTCCCATCCCCCCATAAAGTACTGTAGCCGTTGTAACAATCAAAGCATTTGCAAAATCACAGTCTGCACTAGACCTATTTTAATGTTAGGCCTAGGCCTTAAGTTCAAGTGTTTTTGTTGTGCAGAAGATCAGTTGCCAAGCAAGAGTACGACACCAAAATAAGGTGGACGTCTGAAACACAATACATTGCATGTAGGTCCGTCATAGAGGCATCCAGTCGAAATGTACCCAGACCAAAATGTCCCTGCTATTTTGCCACCAAAACATCCCTGTGATAATATATGTATGGTGTAACAAAACGTCCCGGCATTTAAGAATTGGAATGTCAGATTGAAAATTGCAAGTTGGTAATGTCAGACGGAAATGTTAGAGATGAATTAGAAAAAGGAATATACTGTAGGTGAAAGGATGGATTTGAGAAATAGTCTAATCAAGTGTGACGAGTGCTTAGATAAATTATATTGTAATTAATCTGTTTTTAGTTATGAAGATGAGTCTATTGAAAAGAGGAAAATAGAGAAAGGAATTTAATGCATGTATATACATATATAATTTTTTAAAAATTTATTTAAAATTAGTTATGTACAACAAAAGGCCTAAGCAACCTTTTGTTTTTGTCGGTATGAACATTCAACAATTCCCAATATTGGTTCAAGTATAAGGTAGTAGGTACAAATTCTTATTCAGTGTTATGAAGTGATCACTTTCTGAAAGACTACATATGAGATATGGATGGTACCATGCTTTGTACCACTGCTCAACAGTGGAACTGAACAAAGCAGACACTGGATGGACATCAGATTGGCAGATCCTGTTGGGCTTTATTTACCTAGGTTTTGGGTAAATTTAGGAATTTCATTTGCTTATGTTTTCTGATATTTTCTTCTCTGATATTAGGAACAGAAAAAACCCATATTTGAAGGATAGAATGTAACAAATCCACTGAGGTAGACCTGTTTGAGGCTAACCTTAACTGTGCTAAATCAGGCCCTTATCAAAAAAAGTTTGTGTGACATATGTTAAAAATTCACTTGTTTATGAATGCAATGTATGAACTGATTTGCCAAAGACCATTGAATGAGAGACAAATTTTAGTGGATGTGTTCCTGGTTTTGACTCCAGTACCGAATCAGAGAATCCAACTCAGAAGTAATGTACTTAGACTAGTGGTGACTTTGACTCTTTACCTGAAGAATCCTGCAGGCATGTGTTCAGACTTAGACCTGATCCCCAAGCAACTTTGCTGCAAAGTTGAGACAAAAGGTATATCATGGCTTGTTTACTGTAAGCCATTTCAAAGTTACAACTGCATCATGAGAATCATGATAAACTTTCTTGGGGATTCGTGTCAAATATTTTTAGCTAATATACTAGATCGTGCCATTCCTAGCAACAAAGAGGTTGTGAGTGAGTGTTTGGAAGTGAAAATATGGACCTACATAATACATTAAATGTGGTGCCTATGTCATGTATTCATTGCATCCCCAGAAACTGACAGTGAGGTGAAGTAGTTAAAAAAGGCTATATTTAGGAGAGAAGGTAGGGAGGATCCTAGGGACATCAAAAATATAACTGTAATCTCACATGAAGTCTCAAATGGCCTTGCAGAACAATACCTAAATTAAAGACACACCAATAAGTAAGACTTTGGTCAGGATTTAAAGCAATTAACCATTTGGGAATTATGGATCTCATGTTATAGGCCTAGTATGACTTGAATTTACACTAACAGGCAAAGATAACAAAAGATTAATCATCATAACTGTTTTAACAGAGGGTTAAGGTACTGTCAGAAATTGTTTGCATGCTAGAATTTGGCCAGGTATGGTCTGATATGACTGAACTGTTCTTTGATGTAGGGAGCATTACTATTTTTTTTCCATGTAATATTATCATAACTTTGAACTAATTACAAGAATCCAATGTAGTAATTTCAACACACCCTGCACATAACATATGCTAAGTTGACTTGAGTGGAACAGATCCAGGTTGCTAACATGTCACAACAGTGGGAAACTTGTTTTCTATCATTCTTAGGTACCCCATGTGTAAAATATATTGTTGACAGAAATTCATGGACCACTTTCAAAGTCAAAAACAGCCTTAAGAAGGAGATCAGATCCTCCCCTTGAAATATACAGTTTGGTTTTGCTTTAGCACTTGATCTTCTGCAGTAAATCAAAGCCCTGATCAAGTAAACAACCATGAAATTACATAATTAGCCTTCTGAAAATATTATCCACTGTATAGCAGTACTGCCCTTCACATTGTGTTAATTTGTATTTCATGAAAAGAAAAATGATATTGTGTAATGGTTTTATGATCCACATTCAAGATCTGATGTGCCCTCGTTGTAGGTGGATCAAATGCTTGAGATCTGAGTTTCAGTCAAGAGCTTTCACATTCCATAATTGATCCCAATGGATGGCTCAGAGAGAGAAAGCACTGGATGTTTCTGAACTCCTGATCCAAATAGGTGCTTATTTACAACTTCTATTGAAGTATGCTATCAGTATTTACCATCATCATTATGTGGGAGTTAAAAAAGCTAATAAATTGCAATTTATTTATCATAAAATAATGTGGGTGTTGCTTTCCTATTTAAATAACTCTTCACTCAGTGACCTTCAATTAATGTACAATACAGGTTCTAAAACTGAGCCGTCCAAATGAATCTTCAGTAAGTTTTATGGTTGTTCGGAATTTTAGAAAAGCCAGAACTAGGTTTTTTTTTTTTTTTGTAGTGGGAGATTGTACTTAGGAACAGTGTTCAAAATATAGTGATTTTACAAGCATGGATGTAGCATTTTCTCTGGGCATGTAATTTAATTTACCTGTGTAACATGCATTTGTTCTTGCTTTTCAGTCCTGTTTCAAGTGTTCATCTCAGTTGTGCAGGTAACTGGTATTTTCTAGTTTGAACTCTGCTTAGAAAAGTTTGTCTGTGAGAGTGCTCTCTAGAGCGCTCTGCAGTCCCGGCAAGATTTACAGTACGTATGCACCATAAAATTGCCGCTGCATTTTACCAGCTGTGCACATTTTAACTTCACCAGATGTCTGGCAATTTTTCCAGATGTCTTGCATTGCTTGGACCAGAAAAGTACATTAGTCAATGTAAAATTTTCATGTTGGTGCATCTAGTGTTGAGTAATGTAAATGGCATATGGAATCACTTACATTAGGCCTTGACAAGGTGACTGTAAAAAATAGTATGACTGAGTCAAGTGCCTGAAAGTATTAACTTAAGGATTCCATGCCATGCTGTAGTCATACTGTACATGTACAGTACTGTATAATCATGTCTACTACCTGACAGCATGGAGGCATTATCTTGAATGCTGACAGTACCAGTGGCAACGGACAACCTTTCAACAATGCAGCTGGCTCAAGTCATCGTTCCTTGACCCATTGCAGGTTTACCCCTTTTCCCCTCCCAACCATTATTCTGAAGGTTTCTTAATCTGATTACTTGCATGGCATGTACAATTTCAAATTCTGACTATATGCAGTAGTGAAGGACACCTTGAATACAATTGATATAAGTTAATGTCTGCTAAAAAATGAATTTAAGTTTCTCCACAGGCCTGTAATATTTTGTAAATGCCTTTGATTATGGGAGTAACATGTAAACTTGTGATGAGAACCAATAGCTGAAGTTGCCATCCACCAAATGTTTACCATTTTACCAGACAATTGACTTTTACAAATTTGTGACATGGCAAGAGGGACTCTTAAAATTCTGCATTATATGGAATTGTTATGATCATTGAAATCACAGAATTTTGTAATGTTGGTGTCATGTGAGATGAATAAATTTTGAATTATACTGTATTATTACTCTGAAAATGGTCAACTTTGAATCCAGACTAGAAAATAACAAAGTGCTAATGAGTAATGAATTTTGTAGAATTGATGAAAGAAGTATAGACAAACATGACATCATACTCTTTGACATAGTTGGTACAGGTTGGAAAACTCTGTAGAGGTATGTATCCTTAGACCTCTAAGAGATATTGAGAAAAGTTCAGAAAACATTGAATTACTTTCCTTCAGGGGATGAAATCTGGTCATTGTTCAAAGAAAAAAAAGAATGTTTGATTACATGTCCAAATACCCTCAATGAGCATTGGTTTTGGTGGTATTGTGTATAAAGGTTTAATGAAATTGAATGCACAATGTATGTTCTTCATCCATGTGTTCATGAAATTCAGCAGTAACACACTAGTATTTAAATTTAGTTACCTTCTTCCAGTGTTGTAACAAGTAACGACTCGAGTCACTTCCTCTCAAAATGATAGTGACTCGATAGAATTCAGGAGTAATTTCTCCATTGAAATAGTACAGTGACTCGAGTCGATGACTCGACTGGAGTCACTTAAAAGTTTGAAAACTGGTGACTCGAGTCACTAATCTAGTGACTCGATTACAACACTGCCTCCTTCCCCCCTCATGAATCTTGGGTAAAAAAATGTCGTTTTGAGTAAATTACCAAGAGGCATGTTTCATGATTTAAAGGCCTAGTTAACAGGATAATGGCCTGTGAATACTGACAGCAGTTCAGTTCATTGACGGATTAAAATTTACAGATTTTCATAGAATGTAAACTTGTAAATTTGTATTGTATAACTTAAAGGAGATTTAAAGAGATAAATCCATATGCCTTGCTTTTCCATTGAAAAGGAGAGGAAAAAGCTTGGAATCCCCTCCATTGAATAAATGAAGAATAGTTATACAACCTACTGTACACTGGCTAAATGCCAAATCATGAAAGTTTGTCAAAATCATGTTCAGAGTGTGACAACAAGGGACTGTTGTACCATCACACGATGTTGTCATTTTACAAAATAATTGTTCTCTTCAACCTAGTACAATTCACCAAATCTCATACATGTCTCAATCCATAAATTAGGGGTTCAATAGTGTGACACAAGGTCAAAATTTAGACATCATTCTGATTGAAATTTACAGTCCTGATAGAAAACAGCAGGTATGAAAAAATACAAGTATTTTTACATGAAACATTTATGATGTATTCATGGGGAGACTCATTATGACATAAACTTTGCCAGTAAATCGACCAACATAATGGGGACACCAAAGCAGTCTTTAATCTTCTCAGAAAAGAATGATAAAAATCTGAAATGGTTGAGTAATCCTATTTGAATGTTTTTCACTACCCATTGTTACAAGAGTGGTAACAGTTTAGAAAAATTCTCCAAAAATTAAAAAAGTTAACCCTTTACCGTTGTTTGGGTCCTTTTGGACCCATGCGGAGACTTGGCTGTCACACATCTTTACTGTTTCACGCGGAGCTCGAAACTGCGAGTAGCTACCCGAAAATTTGGCCACAAGAGCGAGAGAGACAATAGTTTAAGGTCACGGGGTCAATGGCCTACAGAAGCCGATGCGGGGCGGGCTACGTCCGCTTTTCTGCCCAATCCTGAGACGCGCAAATATGCCCTGATCGGAGCACAACGGTAAAGGGTTAAGCTAAAATATCTGCACCACTCGGCTAAAGGTTAACGTGCACACACGCAGAGACAGTGGCATCGGCTTTGCAGTAAACACACTCCACGGGCTTAGTTTAACCCTTTACCGTTGTTTGGGTCCTTTTGGACCCATGCGGAGAGCTCGGCTGTCACACATATACTGTTTCACGCGGAGCTTAGAGCTTGAAACCGCGAGTAGCTACCCGAAAATTTGGCCACAAGAGCAAGAGAGACAATAGTTTAAGGTCACAGGGTCAATGGCCTACGGAAGCCAATGCGGGGCGGGCTACGTCCGCTTTTCCGCCCAATCCCGAGGCGCGCAAATATGCCCCGATCGGAGCACAACGGTAAAGGGTTAATTTCATTTTTTCAAAATGCCTACACATTTACATAGTTACATATTTTTGTACAATATTGACTGATTTTAACCAGTTACTGATGATAAAATATCTAAATTTCCCTCTTTGACACCCTAAGATTTTTATGACTTAGCAGTTGAAAACTGACTATCATCTCTTTATGGACATACGTGATATTAGCATTTAGCAATATATTTCACTCCATTAAGTCTGCCGCATGTAATGGTGTCCCCATAACACCTTACATTCAGAATACCTGTTTATAAGTAGAGGTGGAAACTTTCAAATACAACTCAAGCAGTGGTTCGCAGTTATAAGATGCAATAAAAAGATCCATTTTAATCACTTTTTTGTTTGTTCCTGACCAACATAACTCTGACATGGTGTGGGAATACCAAAAATGTTCATTAGAATAGAATACATGATTCTAAGACCATGGGATTATTATTTCTGGTAACATCCAGGGACCCTCTTTTCTTGTGACTTTGTTCCCCCAAAAATTAGTTTGTGCAATTGGTGAAGCATCAAAGTTAACCAACATAACTCACTAAGGGGAACATCAAAATTCTGCCCATATTGAATTATGCCTAGAAAAATTTTTGTTTAGATTTTTCTTTCCAAATGAGCTACTACCTTAAAAAACTTGACCTAATTCTTATATCAAGAAAACTATGGCCACCTGAGAATAATCATTTTTGTACAAAATGATGAAATATAATTCATTAAAAAACCAACATAACTAGGGGGACACCAAAAAGTTATGTCCCCCAGGTTGTTTTCAATAGTCTTCTTTGGAAAATTGGATGGAGCGTTAATGCTGAAATTTTTAGAAATGTTGACTTTTGGTGATATCCTTACCATGAAACTTGAGCAAAGTAATTCAATCTGTGATTAATTTCTGATTATTCAAATTTGTATTTTAGTATGTTACAGCCATTATTACAAAACCAGGAGGGATACCAAAGCAGTCTTTTTTCTAAAAAATACTGAACATTGGATGTTCAGTTTATATATCATAAGATATCCTAGTTAGTGAAGGATTATAAAATACTTGAGGCACTTGTTTGTTGTATTCCCCGTTTTTGAAATATAGCATTATATATATATATTGGTTAAGTCAGTAAAAACCCCAATGAACCCCTAGTTTATGCATTGAGCCTTGAACAAATAATCATGTTCATTATAAATGTAATGGTGGTGTTTAAGTAAAGCCTGTCACAACAGGTTTTGTGTTTGGGGTTCACAGATTAAAATTTCCCCCATGACACCACACAATCACATGTAAACTAGCAGGGGTTAGGTGGAGAAAAGGTGCATATCATAGCTCTATGAAATTTTTGAGCTTCTTGTACATACTGTAGACATTGTATGCTTTGTCAATGTAGCTAAACTTGTGAAGAATGATGTTACATTGTTTACTTAATGCAAGCCAGCCACGAGGGGGATGAGAGGCAATAAATCGCATGTAATGTTTTACTAAACTATTATTTGGCTGGCTATTAATCTGTGATCAATCATTAATTGCTGACAGCCCTACTTGTTCTAGGTCTACTCTACCAGTATTAGGCAGTACAGTATAGTCATAATCAGAACTTATTTCCCTGGAAAGTGGAGAGAAGTCAAATTTTCCATTATTCCTTTTATACTTTCATAAACAAAAAAGGAAAATTCCCCAGAATTGCCAAAATTTCACATCTACTAACCACATTTTCCTGCAAAAATCCTTCCTACTTGCCAATTTTTCCCATTCCAGTCACAACTGTTTGTGAGAATATTGATAAATGCAGACTTCTTCAAAATGACTCAAATAAATTTGCTTGGGTAATAGCTAAAGGAAACAAAAACCATTGTGTGAATTTGTATTTGATAAAAACAAACACATTTTGAGTATTTGTAATATCAAATAGTGAAAGCAAAAAGACTGTTAGTTGTGGTTGCCTGTGTAAAGAGTACTGGCTGTTTGTATAGTGCACCTGAGTCAATGTTTAAAACAATTTTTATTTCATTTCTGCTTCCTTTATTCTAGACTGTCATTTTATTTGTGGTTACAGATTGCCACAAAGAAAATATCAGGAATACTAGGGGATGTATGTATTGTGGATTCCAAAAGGGAGTTGTTGTAGTTTCTCTCTCATCAGCTCCCTCAATTCATTTCCCTTTAAAAATGAAAATTGAAGTAAAAAGTTCAAGACCATGAGATGGTTGCAGAATAAGATGGACATCATGCCCCCAATAAATTTTATGTAATAGGAAGAAGGAAGGAGGGTGTGTAGTCTTAAAGGGAGGGGGGGGGGGGGGATTGGAAGATACAAAAATGAATTCCTTTCAGTGATTAGATAAATTATCTGGAAGACCTAAAAGGCTAAGAGATAGAGACAATGAGCCACATATGGCACTTTTATTAACAGAGTTCCAGTATCTAAACTAATTGCAACTCTTACATTACAGTAGCAGAGCTTGCAGGTACTAGTAACTAACCCTTTCGCTATCGTAGGAGGTCAATTCCGCCATACTAAGCTTTGTATTGTATTACATATTCACAGTACCTGCCTACAGGTTCCGTGAAATACTAAGTTTTTGTATGGATGCTGCCATGTGTGCAGTTTGCACTTTCTATGCTCCAAGAGGATGTGTAAAATATATCCTCTTTAAGCCTATTCCATCACCAAAATATGATTACTCACCAAAGATTTATAATGAGCTATCCCAGAATGTAGGTGAGAGTGCTATGGTATGCAGGAACCTCTGCCCTGACTTTATTTACCACATTTCTTAACAGTCATGCACATTTGTAATTAATACTCTGGTATCCCATCTCAACCTTTAGAGTTACCAAATTACATACAACCATTTCTACTTTGATTAATTTCAACATTTTTAGCACAACCTTCACCCTAACTTTTAAAAATGTAAAGTGTTTGTGTAAATATTTTAATCATAAACACATCCTAACAGTTATTTTGGTCGGCAAATATAATGAGTACTGGTAATTTTTTCAAGTACCCAAATTTTTTTTCAAAAACCAGTATTAATATTACAGCAAATATTTTTGGTATTTTTGTTACCTGTAGGTCTCTAGTATGGCTACGAATGTCAGTAGCGGTATACGGCCCAACCCTATACGACATGGCCCGAAATGAAGCTTCATAAAATTTCCACCTGACTAAAATTTGACCAAATGTATAAAGTATTATTGCTTTACATGGAAAGCTTAGTAGCAATTTTTCTTGATTTAAAAAGTTTGTATGCTGTCAAGAAAGGATCCCTGCTCACACATAAGTGTAAGGATACTAAAATACCTACTGTTTTATCATTTTTAATGTGTAATAAAGTGGGAAAAATCGGCTGTATTGGTTTCATCAATAAAGTACTGTAGCTTAAACAAACAAATCATGTTTACCAGGCTTGGGGTAATCGTAATCGATTGCAATCTATTGCACATTTTGAAGTAGTTGTAATCACAATCGATTACTTTTGTAAAAATCGAAAAGTAATTGCAATCGTAATCGATTACAATGGCCAAGTAATCGCAATCATGGTTTCATTTCTGATTACATTGAAGTTGACTTGAACAAAGAAGTAAAGTTACTAAACAATTTTTTCAGTGCTTGGTTCTTCTGTTGGAATGACAAAACTTAATTGTTCCTCTTTCTTGGATGATCTAGCTTAAAATAAGTGAGAAGTGCATGGGATCAATAATCTCTACTTTGGGAGGACTTGGTTCTGTCCGGGCTTATCTAGAGCAATGTCCATGGCCTTTTTTCCAGTTGTGGGCACTTGATTGTTTTGCCTACTACATTGTTTTTGTGGAAAGAAATGTAATCATGATTGAAATCATGATTACATTGCAATGTAATCGCAATCGTAATCAATTACTTTCAATTTTAGCGGTAATCGTAATCATAATCACAATCGTAAAATATGAAGTAATCCGAATCGTAATCGATTACATTGAGATGTAATTGCCCCAAGCCTGATGTTTACATAGTACAAGTTTGTAAACAACTCACTGTATATACACCAAATTTTTGGTAACTTGCCATGCACATGGCTGCTGAGGTAAAGTGTAAGTTTGCCAAAGCACATCCTTTTTATTTTGTAATTTTTTGCCATAGCCAACTTCTTTTTTGCGAGGGCTTGTGTTTTGGGGGCATTGTTTCGTAAAAGTGATGTAAAGGATCCTTTTTATATTTGGCTAAGGGTTCAGGCATGATCAGGAGTATTTTGTGTACATAAATGAACTTGAGCAAACATATGAAAGCTATTAAGGAAGTCATAAACTATATTCTGATGGATGTTTTCTGTAATTATAGCATTTTTTTCAACCAATAGGCCTACTATTGAATGCAGTTCAATGCAGAAAAATATGAAACCTTGAAAAAATAAATGAAAGTCATGAGACCGGTCTGTGTGTCTCCATAGTCCATGGACCTATGTGTATGTTATAAACACAAACAGGATGTTGCAGAAGGACGTGATTGTTAGATCACTTTAGGATGTACTCTTTCTGTTTGACATTCTGAACTTTATTGTTATAAATCAATTGTCTTTGCTCAGTACTGGTGCATACTAAATATTTCAACATGTAAAATTGGTGACAAATCTTTCCTTGAAAGCAGTACATTCCTAGATCACCAACACGAGTTTTCCACTCCGTGAGTTAAAGCAGACCACAAAAATGACAAATAATGCTAGGTTTCCCAATCTCACTTTTCTCAATTATTACCAGATTTTTTTCTAAAGTATTGAAAGTCTACATTCTAAAATTAAACTTCCTCTGCAGGACTCCGAGAACTTCAAAAGGAACTGCCCCTTAGTTAGACAATGGGAAAGGCAAGGTCGATTGTGTGGCCTACTGAGTATGAAGTAAATATTGCGGTGATAGGACATGTCGGCCTCACAGAAATAAGAGAAATTACGCAAATTGAACTCCCAACAGTGACCTGGCACCAGTCCTGTGAGGTTCTTAAATTCAACCTTGTTGATAAAGTACCCCTAAATGACACACTACATGTGATGGGGAAAGTTCAAATTGATAGGGTGCACGATGCAGATAATGGGAATCTATTCTAGTCTTATGGAAAGATTCTTTAATGCAAGGTTGACTCTGTGTACTAAGAGGATATTGAGTTGATAATTATATCCTAACAAGGGTGTTGAAGGGCACTACCACATGACAGTGCTTGATAATTAGCATTTTAAATCAAGTTTTGCATAATAGTTGTGAAAGAAGTCAGGAATTTTGAATTTTGTTCCTGGCTTTTAACCATGGTGTGTATAGCTTGAAAAAGTGTCTGGTCAAACAATTTACAAAACCCAATTGATTCATTGATTTCCCATTCAAGAAACAAAATTTTACCTGTATGTTGTGTATGGAGATTGTCTAAGTTGGACCTTTTGTCATTAGTATGTGAAGGAAATTTTACAGATTTGGAAACATTTGATGAATTTTATGAACAGTTTAGCATAGCCTACTATACCACTTTCATGTGAAATGAGGAGTAGTTGCAGATGTACACAGGCTGTCGGATTTCACGGGAACGATCGTTCCCGGTCGCGTGTCGCTCCCGTGACAATGAAATCACGGAACCGAAAAATCGGTTACCACAAAAAAATCCCAACTCCAAACATTTCATCTTGAAATGTCTGAATTGGGAAATTACCTGACATGTGTATCTTTTCAACTTTTATGAATTTTTACACAACTAAGATTTTTCACAAATGAAGATGGAGGCCTAGGTCAATCCTGATAAAGTTTCTTGTTGTGCAATACGAAGCACTACGCAAGGCCTAAACTGGACTATCTTACCTGCAGTGTAGGCCAGCGCAACTGTAAGTAGCGAACAAACTAATGTAAGGTTGCTAGTGTCAATCCCCATTCATATCTATGTACATCCGTTCTAGCACAGTGTGAACAGCACACCTTTACGTAACCTAAAACCTGTGACAAAAAATGTTTTGCAGCACAAAATGTCATTGCGGATTTATCTGTAGTCATTTTGGTATGTACTGCTACGCTAGCATAACAAAAGCCGATACCGCGGTACTGGCGGGCGACTCGGGGATAATCAAACACATACCTCAAAATGTGCTGTCTTTCTTTCTTAATAATCATGGGACTGGCATTTTCCGCTTTATCCAGAAATTTTATCTTGATTTGGCTGGCATATTGTCTAGCGTTAGGGGAACAAACTGTTACCTAAAACAAGGAAGATAGGTGAATGGGATCGAATACAAAGGAACTCTTCATTGCGAAGAAGTGTAGTATTTTGGCAGTTTGAAGTATGCTCTTTGGTTGGTACTGCAGTGATACTGGGAATTTCCCGATTCACGCAGCCGCGAGCTTAGCTAGCAATGCAAACACGTTCACTTTTACGGGGCATTGGCAGACAGCAGCATCGTGCCTAGTCTTTACGTTATACCAGTTATACGTATGTATACGATTACTGAATTAGGGTCCCACAGCCAAGTTTACATAAACCATGGAATCAGCATCCAAAAGATTTAAAAATCT
Organism: Holothuria scabra; assembly: GCA_037179385.1. Classification (NCBI taxonomy): domain Eukaryota; kingdom Metazoa; phylum Echinodermata; class Holothuroidea; order Aspidochirotida; family Holothuriidae; genus Holothuria; species Holothuria scabra. The sequence continues at coordinate 16,476,744 of CM074192.1, read as the reverse complement.
GAGTCTGTTCAGATTAAAACTCTCAAAAAGTGGTCATTTTCAGATGCTTATGGCACCTACACAAGTGTATGTAGGCCTAGGCCTAGCCAAGGATTAGTTTAAAGAGAGAAGTATTAAAGGTCATAGCCACAGATATTCCCATGAAATATCTCAAATTTCAGTTTTTAACTATTTAAAACTCAATAAAATTTCATTTCAAGCATAGTCAAATTCCGGAAATTTTCATGTGGAGTCTTTTGTGTATGAGAAACTTAGCCTAACACACTATTCCATATGCAAATTGCAGCCTATACCGAGAAAATTTTGCCGATTTTCAGTAAGTCGCTTCTCCTTTTTGGATGGTAACTTTGAAGGATTTTGATAATTTAAGGGGTGAATTGCCATCATTATAGATGGTAAAATGTTTGTGTATCTCTTTAATAAATACAAGTATTCCTTTGACATGGTTTTGGTCTTTTGGAGAATAAGTTAAGGTCCATCCTAATTCCTATGGGCCTAGGCTAGGTTAGCTCAAAAGTTACATGTATTTTGAGCTGGATAACTTTTTGCCGAAATCCGATGAGAATCGCCTGAGTTCCATTTTTTTTTGGGGGGGGGGGGGGGTTGTGGAGGGTTTAGATGTAATGATGGTATCTACGTGCATGCATATCCAGTGCTCTTAACTGAGTTTAAATGGAAGGCATGTATCATCTCACTGGTTGGCAATGATGAACAGTCCGATTTATTCAGTTAATCCAATGCAGGGGAGTGATCGAGGGTGATTGAGAAGTGTCTGTCGGCACAAGAGGCCTGCTATGTTATTTTTCTTGAAAATAAACTACACAATGAATAACACTGCAAAACTGAATTTCTTTCCATACACAAAACAGTGCTTTGGTTTATTAAATTTTTAAAGTGTGACAATTACAGTATGAAGGTTAACAAGGTTTGGCAGTGAAAAATTGCAAACCTGTTCTTGATCATTTCATATAAATGAAATTGCAGGTGTTCAGTAACTGCAGCTTCATTTTAATACAAAAGTTTTGATTCACAGACTTAGGTATTTGAAAATTGTTAGTACCCAGAGTAGCTTGAGAGTGGAAAATTTCCAAACGAACACGCCCAACCCTTTAACCCCTGTAAAAGACCAGCTTCACTTTCGATATGCACAGAATGGGTCCCCAAGATTTTTCAACAGAACCCAAAAAGTGGGTTACCATGGGTTACCATGGTGACAAATGACGGAACCCGCAAATGGGTTCCCATGATTTTTGAAATCCAACAGCCTGGTACAGTAGGCAATGCACAGTCACAGAGAGAGGAGTAAGCTATATAGATGGAGTTTTACAGCTTTGTTCCTAACCAATTGGTTTAAGTTGGGCCAGCCACAGCCTTTTTTCCAGAACTTTCTGGCTCACTGGCTTGTTTTTCCTAGTCCATTGCTTATGCTAAGCTCAATGAAAGTAGGTTTCACTTTAAAAGTCTTCAGTATGACCTGGACAGGAGTCAAACTCCAGACCTTCATACTGCAAATTGGATGCTCTAACCACTTGACCATGCAGTCGGTAGACAGAGGAGGATTTGAGTTGGAAGGGAAGAGGTGCATTATGGAGGACTAGTCTTTAATGCAGTAAATGTGTCAGTCATCTTACATATGAAAGTATTCCTTGTTACCTAGACTAGTTTAAAATTGCAAGCTGAAATTTAACCAGAATAGTAAGCCACTCATTTGTGTTTTTGCTATTTCTAGCAATGATGAAATAACTATTTATAGATATTTAATAGTCCCTTCAGCAAATTGAAAATTGCATGACAGATGTTTTGTTGGAAATTAAAAGTTTTTAAAGTAATATTGTTTGCAAAATTGAAATATTTACTTATAATACACAGAATTTATTGGTAAATATTTTTCTTAGTTCAAAGTGCAGGACAGACCAACATGTTGCATCTATCTGAAGTAATGTTTAATTCTTAGTTGCTATATTAAACTGATACATCTGATCTTTTTCATGCAGAACTTTATTTTTCAGGTCATGTCGAATACCTGATATAGCTGATGCACAGCTGATATGTACCTAATTTTATCTGGCAGTACTTATGAGTGGAAGTGATTTATGTTTTTCATTTTCACAAGGACTGAGTTCTGGCAGTGTTATTACAGAATTTGACAGTACTGTATGTAGCAAGCAATACCACCCATCAGGTGTTCTGTTAAACAGTTTCATTTGTGATTGCGGTCACCCTGGGACCCGGTAAGTAGATACTCTTGGAGACTAGAGAGAGCTCAGTGAAACATTTAAGTTAGCATCCCTTTCTATTTGTGAACAAAAGTATCAAGCAAATTGGAATGAAATTTAATTTATGTTTGGAATTTATTCCTGCCGTAAACAACTGTCACTAGATGAGTTATTTGAGGAGTTTTGAGGTGAATGGATGAAGTGAGTTGTACAGCCAGTGGTAATTCTTGAAATTTCTTGGAGGAAATGTAACTCTCCTTATCCATTCTAGCAGCCATAGGATACTCACATGTCTTCTATAGACCTTGTGCATATGATGTCACAGAGCGACAGAGCGAAAAGTACGCCCTCCTTTGGGGAAAAAACAAACCAACGGTGACAAATTCAGACAGCTGATATGTCAAACACAAGCAAGCCTGCTACAGGTGCAGGGCAAGTTCTTATGCATGTGGCCAAGTGTTCTAATATTCTGCCCAAAGGACAACGTCAGTGTGTCATCAATGCACAAGGTCTATTCATGAACATTTTTTCTTAGAGTTGATCACAGTTGATTGCAACATTAGATCATGTATAAATAGGCAAGTGTCACTATTTTTATTTTAAGACCAAGGGAAAGAAATGTAGAGTCTTTTGTGAACAGAAAAATTCTTCATTACAATTGTCAATATTTTACTGAAGAGGCAGCTTTGCTTTTTGGAATGACATCAGAAGGAAGAAAGAGTGCACTATGTATTTATTTGTAAATGAATTACCGTACGTTGTCAAATGTTGTACATGATAAGTACATTCAATTACGTACATGTTTGACTACTCTTTCTAACATTAATTGTTAGAAATTACCCACATCTCTACTTGTAATGGGAAAATTGAAGCATCTTGCAAATGACCTCTGGATGTGATATTTTTGTAGCCGCCATCTGGGATGTTAAGTTGGTATAAAATGCCTGGGCCTATTGTGCAGTGTGACCTTAGAGCATGAGGCTGTAGACATTTTAGTCCATCCATACATGTTCATTTAAGTAATACAACGGCCATGACGGGAGTTGAGGGAGGAGGCATAATTAAGGTAAAAGCAATGATAACGACAAGGTTATGGCAGAGCCATGTGCCAATGCTTCTTCCCACCACCTACCCATACACATATGCACAAAATCTATGTACCTCTAAAAATCTTTTCCCACAAAGGAAAAGAAACCTGCTAGAGATTGTTAAATTTGTTTGCTTAATCTTTGAATGGAAGAACCGCAGTGTTGGCTACAATAGGAAGTACATAGCTAAATATTTTAGTTGAAATATCCTGTAATGTAGCAATTTTGAACTTTTCTGGTAGCTGAAGACCTGACCACATTAGCATAGCCAAAAATGTGTCATGGAGAGGGTTTTGGAGCAGGACATGGGGGAAAAGTCTAAAGGAAAGGAGAAAAAATGGATATTTTAGGTCTCCAGATGCAAAATGGTGCAATGTTTGTGACTCAGATATGTTGAAATTTATAGTGATCTTTATTTTTTGCAATTACTTTTTTCAAGGTTGTGTCATGGGGAGTTCAATCCCCCAGACCCACCCTGCAGCTACGCCACTGCCTGAGCAATATATTGTTGAAGATATAGGGATGAGATTTGATAAATAAAATCATATGTAACTCTTTTTAGCCGTTACACATTAGTTTAAAAGACTGTTTAAATAAAAGAAAAGCAATGAACATTTTTCGGTGGTGGAATAGAAAAAAAAAAAACTCACTTGTTATTTTGTCAGATTATTGTTGGTTAATATAAAACTGTCTGACTTCAAATTTGAAAAAAAAAGGGCTAGTTTTGTGGTCTATTATTTTCCCAGATATGGAATCTTGACAGTCCAACAATACTCTGACAAATGCAGTTAGTTATGCCTTAACTAGTCTCAGTAGTCATACTTAGTACTGATTTTCTGTCTACCAGGGAGCCTCCTGTAGGCTGTGGGTTGTAGAATATTCCCACAGTCTTTCCCGCCTGTCATTAGATTCTAGAATGAGTTTGGACCATTGCTATAAATGCATTACATTTTACTTAAATATTTTTTTTTATCAATATACACCAATGGAAGCTTTTCATAATTTTTTTTTCCATCTTTGTGACAACACGAAGCAGAAGTGAAGGAGTTCAAAGAAAGACTTGTGCACCCTCCATTAGCAATCCTTGTACATAAGATAGTAAATTTTGCAACTCCATGACAAATGATCCCAGTTTCCTTTGTTTGGTAGGGCTTTGTTCTGCACAAGTTAAAATCCTCTATTTTCAAATATCTTCAGTGTTAGCTATGGCAAGTCTTTTGTAAGAAACCACCTCATTTTAGAGTCAGAGCTTTATTGGCTTAAACAGGAGACAAGTTGTCTCACACCTTCCCTTTGTGGCTCTTAAATCTGTTTGAATAATACCAGTTGTATTCATAAGTACTCAGGGTGTTAAAAATCCCACCCAGAACAACTCCAAATGCTTGTTGTGACAGGGGGGCTCAGATCAAGAGCTGAAAGCAACGTTAATGACCCTTATTTGGTGAAACAGTGGGGACATTCTTCCCTGTCAATCTAACTGTGAAGTATGGCTGTTTTTCTTCTTTAAATACCTACACTTTATCCCCTTGAAGAAGATCCTGGTTAAAGCCGAACAAAGTCTCTGATAGATTTACCTTTTTTATTCTTTGCTTTTCATTGTTTCAGGTACCTCACCCCTTTGTATTTGAATGTTAAAGATAGGCATAGGGGTATGGGACTGTTTGATTTGTCAGGCACAATATCTTGCGGACAAATTTTGACAATATTTCTTAACTTTCTTCCTTTCTTGAGATTATGGGGTGGGGCATTCATTGTCATCCACAGACTTATGTACATGGACAGAGCATGTAATGTGTGTGTCCTATCTGTAGATGGTAGCCACCGTCTGGGACAACAAAGGCGCACCAAGATGGCCGCCGTGAAACTATAAATCGTCTTATTTGACGATGACTCTGTCACATTTAAACAAAAGTTGAACTTGAATGGAAAATAATATCATATTCCTGCAATATGTGAAGTGATTTTGACCATACATTGCCATATTTTAAAAATATTTCAACTTTCTCGCAAAATATGGGGATATACTTGAGCATGTCCAATCTAAAACACAAAAACCATAGTAGACCGCCATCTTGGAGCGCTTTTTCTCACATGTACGGTAGGGACAATGCACCCAGTAGTATGCTCTGTCCATGTACAGGAAGTCCTTGTTAGCACCATACACCTATGAAAAGAGACCTAGGGATATGAGACTTACATTGTCATTTCATGCATTTGATGTGAAAATTGCCATTCTTGTGTGGTAACATTTTTTTATAAGTTTATTTACACATTAGGGATCTTGAAAGTAGTAAATTTATTCCTAAGTCATTAGATGTTTGTGCAACCCTCATGAAAACCAGATAGTTTATAAAACTTGCTGAAAATAGAAATGGAAATTTGCATGTAAAAATTAAAAGAAAAAAGTGAATTGCAACCTGAAAGAATGATGTAAAATTACTTTTTGGTAAGATTTCTTACATAAGTTCAGAAGGGATTCCTTTTGTATTATAAAATAGTGAGATGAAGTATCCTTGCAAAATCATTGTAAAAGGTTTTTAATCTCCTCATCATTTTCCCTCCCTTTGACTCAAAAAGGAATGAAAGAAAAAAAAAAAAACATTTTGAGATTTATCATTTTTTGGTTTGTGAGCTACGTATACAAAGGTGAGACCTGGGGCCTGTTCCACAAAAAGTTACGCACGATCTTAAGTTTGATTTACTGTTGGCTTAAGTATTGTGAATCAAACTTAAGATCGTGCGTAACTCTTTGTGGAACAGGCCCCTGATATTACTGATGATGTTTAAATAATACAAAAATTTGAGGTATGGACTATGCTATTACAACAGAGGTTTGATTGCAAACCACAGATAGCTTAAGACAGGAAGTAATTATTTACCCCCATCTAAAAACATATACTGAAGGGAGACTAGGAATGAAAAAGGAAGATGAGTACATTGCAGTGAATTTATGTAAAAAAGAAAGGAAGGCATGGGAACTATGCACAAAAAATATAACATTGCTAAATTGGAGTAATGATGACGACTTGACTGAACATAGTTTTAATAATGTAAGATTGTCCTTCATCCATTTGAGGTGAAGGACAAAGGAACAATCCATATTTCCTGTGATAAATGTGGATTGAAAAATGATTGCTACATGTTTCTTAATCCAGGGCAATGTGGTGTTTTGTCATTTTCTTGATTACATGCCAGTTGCTTGCAAAAAATTGCTCTTGAGCCTTATGTACCATTCTTGGTGTCATGCATTGTCAGGCCTCGATTTTCAGAAAAATTTCTGGTTGTCCTTCGGGCAACTATTTCACTAGTTTTGGTTGTCCACAATGAAATGTGGTTGTCCGAAACATTTTGCACACAATTACAAAACATGTATTGTGTTCATGTAATCTACTTCACTCCTACTTACCTCACCTGTTCCACAAATGGACTGTTCCATTTACCGCGGAATACTATCTGGCAATGTCTTCTGTAGGTGGCGCTATAGCCCAATAGGAACCATCCCCGAACACACCCTTGTTTCATTGCCAGCGGAATGCTTAAGTCACGTTTTATTAGCTCTCTCGTTTTTTCATCTTTTTGGATTTTCCTTTGGACCTTTTTTGGGTGCAGGAAGTTTTTCGTCATTTCTGGATCGTTTTCAGCGGTTCACCTGACCAGAGTGTTAAGTAAGAGGTTTCCTTTTGGGGTTTTTCAGGGGCCTTTTTCTAGCTACTTTGTTAGCCGTTTTCGTAGCTTAGGCTTCTTGCCTAGCGTGAGTTCGTTAGGCCGCCGGCCTATCGTAGCTCTTTGCGGGTTTAGGCTCCCATTTTCCCCCCTTCGGTTCTGGTAGCCTTGCGGCGGACCGGTTCCGGGTGTTGTTGGTTGTTTTTTTCTCTTCCTGCCCTTTGGTGTTATATTTGTTGTTTTCGTGTTTTAGTGTTACTTTCTTTATCTTGGGACTTAGGACGCGGGTCTTCCCGTTCGTGCTAGACTCGTGTTGTGGGGAGGTTGGTTCTCTCTCCTTGAGGTTTTCTCCTCCCCGGCCTGATCGGTAGCCTTTGGCGAACCGTCGCGGCCTTCCCCTTCCGGTAGCCTTGGGGCGCACCGGTTTTTCCCCCCTTAGGGTGTGGTCGTACTGGTGATACGACCGTTGTCTTCTTTCTTGCTCCTGTCCGGTCACGGCTCGTTGGTTTTGACTGGACAGGTTTGGCTTTCTTCGGCTCCGAGGGCTTTGTTCTGGAGCCGTAGCTTGCGTTCCTTGGCTTTGTTGTGCTCCCGGCTCCATGGAGCCGGGAGGCTTAGTTGCCTTGCTGGCAGCTTTATTCTGGAGCCGAGGTTTTGTGTAGGTTATGTTGTTTGTGTTCCCGGCTCCATGGAGCCGGGATGCTTAGTTGCCTTTGCTGGCAGCTTTGTTCAGAAACCGAGGTTTTGTGTAGGTTAGATTGTTTGTGTTGTGGTCTTAAAGAATAAAAAGCAGGGATGTTTGAGAGACAGAAACACTTGAAGTCTGAATCATGGTAGATGAAAAAAGTTGAAAGAGTTTATCAGTCAACTTTAAACTCTTTCAATCTAAGAGAAAAATGGTTGTCCATCGGACAACCAATCTTTAACTTTTGGTTGTCCGTATGAAATTTTACTTGTCCCTGACGATCGGACAACCATGAAAATCGAGCCCTGATTGTCCTTTCCCACAGGGAATACCATTTTTACTCGAATAATGCCCAGGTGGTATGGAATTCTCAGAAAAGTGGATGTTTGCACAAACTCCCATGCATGATAAAAAGCCTTTTGCAATCAGTTTTCTGTAAACATTTGTTTTAATGTACGAGGTACCAGATTTATTATTGGAATTAAACCTACACTGCTTATATATGGAGTAAGTTTTAGGATAAATTAACAACATATAGAGTGAAAATGTTGTTTTAGACATTTATGTAGCATATTGAAATCAAACAGTCTTCTCATGTTTGGAACGACTCTTAAGATTTCTTGGGTACCTATGATGGGGCAGAAAACGTATTTTTGCGTAAGTTGATAAATAAACATTTCCTGTACAAAAGCTTATAGTAAACAGGATTTTAGAAGTTTCTTCTCTTTAGAGCTATTAAAGTAGGTTGCTGAAATCAGGGTCATATCCTTCAGACAAGCTGCATGAAAAATGAGTCAGGCCAAGCTGTTGGATAGCATTCCAACCACCCATGACCTATAAAATATTAAACTGTGACTCCAACAGGAAATATTGGAATTTGCTAATCAAGAAATAAGAACTGGACAGATAAAGGTATATTTTATCACAATGCAATGCATAAAATTCCAGTAGAATTTGCATATTCTTTGATACCCAGTAGTATGATGTACAGTATCTTGTACGTAGCAAAAATAAAATACATGTTGCCCTCTCCAGAAAAATGTACCACTCAGTCCTTAAAAATTTGTTGAACTTGAATACTGCTACTTTGTCTTGAATATCGTCAGTTTTGTATCAGCGAAACAATTGAAAGTGATATGGATTTAAGTGGTTTCTGATGTTTATTGAATGTTACTGTTGCTTTTGAAGATGACAATGTTTGTGGTAAGTTTAGAATTACCCCCCAGTCTCTGTATCTGTGGTATCCAGTACTACATACTGTGCTTGGTTGAAATACAGTAACAAGTTGGCTCCACTGGTCCGGTCATTCGTTATCTTATTCCCTTTTCTCATTCCTTTTTGAGTTTGAATTGGACAGTCATTTGCATGCAGTCTGCAAATTGTAAAATTGATCATAAAGTTTTTATAACATTGGCAAGAACTTTAAGAAGTAGTCCTATTCTTTCCTTTGACATATAGGATTTATTCATTTTGCACGATCTTTTGAAATGCGGAAAAGAGAACTGAGAAGAAAACATAAATATTATGGAGTCTAGCTTTACAATTTAAGCAGTCTCCTAGTGAAAGACCTTAGACGGGACAGTTGCAAAGAAATAGGGAAGCAGTACCTTAGTTGGTTAATTCCACAAAAGGAATATTGGAGGCCAGAGGAGGAAGAGAATGCCCCATATTGCAGGCAGGGAGACCAGGGTACATTGTGGAAAGTGTTTTCCATATCCCAGTATTATTCTCTCCCTGCCCACTTCATGTCATGGTTTCTGACTTTGCCTACAAGAGTGGATCTAAAAAAGGTCGTGTATCAACATACTGTAAATGCTTGATTTGCTTTTTACCACTTTTAACCTAATTTCTGACATGTGCAGGAACATTTTGGTGAGACTTTCATCCCATGATGATGATTGCATAAATTCATATCAAATAAGTTGGGACCTTTTTGAGATGAGTGCCACTTTTCTCACTATGTGCACCAGATGTGAGCACTGGGCTCATAACTGAACACTAGGGCACAGGCATCTTCTTCTTTGCAATGGTGTGATCATCTTCAGAAGACTCCGGCAAACACAGTCAGAAAAGTTGCACTTGTCTGCAAAAGATTCAGATCCTTTGGGTAATCTGCCCAGATAAGCAAAAGTCTCACCGAATGTTCCTGCACATGTTAGAAACTACCTTCATCAAAGTAACACAAGAGGAATTTGTGGTACATTTCCCCTCATGTGCAGCAGGTTTTACATTTTCAATCCCTGTCTTATCACGGATCAACCAACTGCATGGTCAAGTGGTTAGAGCATCAGACTTGCAATCAGGAGGTTGGGAGCTCAAGTCCTCGCCAGGTCATAAAAAAGACTTTAAAACAGAACAGATCCATTGTGCTTGGTGCTTAGCATAAGCAGTGGAGTAGGGAAAACAAGCCAGTGAGCCACAACTGGGAAAAAAAAGGCTGTGGCTGGCTTGACTTAAACCAATTAGTCTGAAACTGTGCTGTAAAACTCCATCTAACCATATCACAGATTGTGTCTTACCTAATGTTAAGAGACCATTTTCCTTGTGGATCTATATCTGTAGACATGAAAAATTTAGTGCATTTTTTCAGATGTCCTTTTGTGAATCTTAGTAATTTTTGGAGAAATTATTTACAGGGTAATGTAACATTTTAAACATTGGTATTTGAGCTACAACTGATAAAAGGCTGTGGCCGACTTGAACCAATTGGTTGGAAACTGGGCTGTAAAATTCCTTCTAACCTAGCTAACCTACTATTTATGGAAACCAGAACATATCCTGGGCAGTTCAACCTATCTATCTCTTCTCATGCTATTTGTATGCTTTTCACTAATGCTAAATTTTACCATTTTGAATTAGCTCTGAAAAGTAAGTGCTCTACTTGGCATTGCATGCTGAAACTAGGAGAGTTCACTGGGCCCTTGACAGACCACTTGCTAACCATTCCAATTGTTGACAGTGTTTCTGGTGTACAAAAGCACACAATTCAAATCTTCAGGACCATGGACAAACCCACATAGGCCTACATTACATGAGTTGAGAGCAGTTAAACCACAACTTCTCCCTTAATTCAGGTCGGAGCAGACATCAAAGCAGTTGGCATAATATTATACTTATGCCACCAACTGTTACAAGAATTTATTAAATGTACCATAACTTGAAACCGTAATATTTTGGCTCATACTCAATAAATATAAGAGAGGTGTGGTAAAGACAGTGTATTCTAAATATATGTGTTCTATAGTGGATGGCATCTAATATGAGAACATCTTTCTGAAAGGAACACAATTTGAGAAGTCTTGTAAATGTGGCCTCTCAGGAGGGGCTGAGACTTGCAGGCAACATTGACTGTCAGTATCTCTTAAAATGACTCACTGTTAAATAAAGATCTACAGACTAACAAGAATGTCGCTGTCTCCAGCTAACTACTTGGCAAATTTCACGAGTAAACCCTAGATAACTTTCGGTAACAGCATGTGCTTTTGGGGAGCCCGGCTGATACTCACTTTCAAAATTCTTTAGCTTGTTGATTCTGCAGGCCAAATATTTTGCCCTGGCTTGTTGTCATGACAAAATGTGGACACCAATGGATAGAGATACCAGGTTTGAGAACAAAGCTAGGCAGAAGGTTTACTCAAATACAAAGGATACATCCCATGGTATGATAATCATGCAACCAATTGTACTTTGGCGGCATAGGGGCGTAGATCATATATATGATTCTGAGTCCTTTGGCTAACATACAGTAGCAAAGGAACGGCAAGCTTAAAAGGGTCTTGTAAGACACCAGTGTTGCCACCCACTGTGTCAATTTGCCTAGGCATCAACTAAAAGAGGTGATCATAAAGGATACATACTTTGAGCAAATCTAACTCGAGAATGGGATCAGGATTTGCTGAAGCGGCTGCATGCCTTTGTACATCAAGAGGCTTAGGTTTTTAATTATCTAGCTTTGTTTCTGTGTAAATAGTGGATCCTTTGAGGTAGAGCTTTTGAAGGGTTTAAACATAAGGAATCTCCAACCAACATTTTTATTTGAAAAGGACGCTCTTTAGATGTAGCCAAAGGGAAAATTTTTGTGATGAATAAGCTTAGCTACAAGATTAAACAACAGAGAATGGATAGCATCTGATTGATTACACCAAGAACTTGTTCTCTAAAACCTCAAGCTATTACTAAATTATTTCTCATAGGGACATTTCAGATGATATGTTAGCCAACTTGCAAGTATAATAAAATTTTTGCAATGAACATGACAGATATGTTTGTATGCAGTGGCGGCAAGTGAGATGGGGAAGGGGGAGGGGGGTACGGGGGAAGTTCGGGGCGGTGTCCTTGGAAGAAAAGGGAAATTTTTCTACAGCATAGTTGTGTTGTGCTGTGTTGTGTGGTGTTGTGTTGGGAATTTCCCTAATAAAAAGTATTATTTTGGTTGCAATACATGGGTTTAAAGGGATAGGGGCCAGTGAGGGATATTCCAGCACCTCATTTTAAATTTTGTGGTATTCATTAAAAAAGAAGGAGAAATAGAGCGCTGTAGCTTTCTAGTATCCCAACTCAAATCAGTAGGGTAGAAACTGAGCTGTAAAACCTCTTTTAACAAACGAGTCTAGCCTTCCTTTGTGAAACTGCTACAAGGGAAATGGGTACTTCATCATTCAAAGTGTCTTTTATCTCATCTCATGTACATACTATACCTCCCTTTTGTGGCTTGAGAAAAGTTTTTCAACATATTTCAGGGGAATACTTCGTTAGGTGAGGGAATCTCTGGCAAAAACATGATTTAAATAAATTGTCATTCTTTAGGAGTAGTTTTATGGGAATAGTTTTATGGCAGTAATGTGAAAGAAAGGTGTGTTCGAGCTGCAAAGAGTTGAACAGCAGCTTGCCAAATTGGATGAACTGTTCAAATGTAGTACTTTTACAATCAACATACAATTAACTTGGTTTGTAAATTAACATGGTTTGTAAAAGTTGTCTTTAAATTTTGTGATTAATTTCAAAAGTCAGAATTCTGCTGCTTGACTCAGTAGATGATGTAAGGGAAAGATTTCATTTTCAGATTGTCAGTTTGAGAGGTGGTGAGGTGATGCAACTGTTTAGGCTTTCTATTTCATTGTACAAAATGTAAGGCAATGTCCCCACTTCATTGGGTGTCAGTAAAGTGTTATACTTCACAAAAGATGAAAGGTACGCATCACTCATTGGAAGAGCTTGTTGTAACTGATAGAAGGCTAGAAAAGCACTTGAAACTGTATGACTCATTATCACTTCAAGTCTCTTGTAACAGGTCTTGATGACAAATCTATTGGATGGTCATTGCAGAGTGACCATACAGTTGCCATTTTTGTCACATCTTTAAGTCTTTCTCTTCTTTCATGAGAAGCAAGAATAGGTCATGCTATTCCATCACAAGTGTTTTTATTTATTCCATTCTTTAACTTTGTTCCAGTCTAGAGGAGCAGTTGACAAAGGACATATATCAGTGTGTTGGAGGGAATGCTGAATAGCTGGGGTAATTTAAGAAGTTGCTCATTCTTGTATTCCGGCTGTGAGTAACATCATAGATAAAAGTGACCTCTTGAAATGATTCATGATTTTTGAGGATTTTCTTTGCCTAGATTGGAATAAAAAAAAAAATCTTCAGTTTAAAATGCAAGGCAAACTGGACGACAGCAATAAAAGCAGAGATACCAACTCTCCTTGATTCTCAGGGAGACTCCCTGAAAATTCAAGGGTTTGCATCCATTCCAACTAGCAAATATGACAATCTCCCTGATTCATGCAAGCTTTTCCCCCATTGAGATGCATGTAATTTTAAAAAATCTCCCTGATTCCTGTGCGAAACCTCCCTGATTTCTGGATGTAAATGTTGGCATCTCTGTAAAAGAAAGGTGCACAAAAAACTATTATTTGAAATTACAGCTCAAGCAATGATTAATAGTTAATTTGTGATTTAAATTAGCATCATTCAAACTATGTGGGAATTTTTTGAAAATCCCTTCCACATTCTTTTTCTGGAGAGAGGGGGACTTTAGATAGAATGTAATGAACAGTGCAGGAACTGCCCACGGTCCAGTATATATACATAAATTTTTTTGGCTGAACATTTGAATTGTGTGAGGGAATCATGCAGTCATGTATCTTATTGTATTGATGTGTTTTCCACAGGTAAAGTGGGGTTGAAATTCCTTACAGTAAATGCCAATGAGTTAGTTTAGAATTTGTTCAGGTCCAACCAGCCACAGCATTTTTCCAGTTGTGGCTCATTGTCTTGTTTTCCCTACTCCATTGTTTACACTGAGTACAATCTACAATGCATAAATGTGCATAAGAGGTGTTACATTGTTTGCAGTGTTTTTCTGGAAGCATGGTTTTTCAACCCTGGTGTTGCAACCCCAATGCCAGTTGGGGGTTACAAAGCATGTATACTGGGACCACAAACTAGTTCCAAAAATTTGGGAGTCCTTCATCAAAAAATAAATATCTGTTTTCATTAATTTTTTATTGCTGTTGAGATGGTAGCCTAACATGATTTAAAGGCAATTGCTTATGCAACTTTGTGAAGACAAATGCAATGAACCAGTATGTGTCATCTTTTCATAACACTAAGAAATGGTAAGCATGGAGGTGACTTTGTTATTTTGGGGGGAGTATAATAATTGTGGTCATAATTTGATTTGGTGTTTTAATACCTGAATAAGGATTGTCCTGAGAAAAAGTTTGGGATACCCTTTCTTACAGCTCTGGCTTTGCAATTATGTTGCATATCTGCTATGCTGGAGGACATTCATGCCAAGGACATGCACGGTTTTGTGCTTAATGCATTGCACAGTGTGCTCTGCGGTATAGTGTGTACACATTCAATCAGCAAACTTGTCTAGTATGGCTGGTCTGTTCTATTATGTTCTCTCCAAGATGGCTGCTAGGGAGTATAATTATGTCATATGAAAAACCACAACAGCGTCTTTTTAATACTGCAAGTTTTTGTGAAACAACTAAACAGCAATTTTATCTGCAGTCACTCAGATTAGATGAGAAGAAATGTACTTAAGTTCACAATCATTTATTATAACAGAGAGAATAACAGTAACATCTTTGCTCCTTCATTTTAAAAACCTCTCTTACAAAATATTTATATACTGAGATGTCAGCCAGTGATCAAATCCTTAGATTGGCTGTCATTTCCTTTACAGATTAGTTCTGTGGTATATATATGTGTATTTCTCTCATGTTTTGGGACTATACTGATTGAGAAAGACAAATTGGTGATGATTAGTTGGTGAGAATTAGCCTTCCTCAATTTTATATCTAAGCTACCTGCAGGCTGAATTACTTTGAACCATTTCCTGTGGTTTACCACGGGGTTAAACTTCTGTCATGTCATTCCCTCATACCAGAATTCCAACAGAGGCGGGGGATACTTCAAAGATTAGGTAGCCTGGACAAAGTTTTATGACAATTTTTCTTGGTATGTCTTTTCCATTTTTAGAGGTGTCAGTTAATATGATGGAAACTTTGTGCAAATTTTGCAAGTCGGAAATATAGCTGAAAAAATAGTTCCTACCCATACATGTGAAAAATGTGGGTGCCTCTTTTAATTTGGCTTTTTGTTTAATTTGCCTTGTTGAAATTAGCAGCAGGTTTTGTTTCAGATTATGTTAGACTTGCTGCATACCTCCAATGACCATTTACTAATAAACAATGCTTGAATAAAATATCATCATGTAATGATGTTTGCATAAATTTATAAAAATTCAAGTGTCTTAAGCATTCCTTGTACAAGGTAACAAGCAGGGGTTGTAGCCAGGATTGTGTCATGGGAGGGGTTTTGGTGTCATGGGTGGGGGATTGGGAGCGTGATATGAGGGGAAAGGTCTAAGGATAGAGAGAAAAACCTCTATTTTAGGTGTTTTATGCACTGCAAGGTTGGGTCATGGGCGGTCTAACCCCCAAATCACCCCTGTGGCTACGCTACTGATAACAAGTATCAGTGTTAGGGTTGGGCGGTATACCGGTAATGATGTCAATACTGTTTCTAGAGGTACAGGAAATAAAAATGCTTAAGATATTTTGCGTGTTACTAATACCGGTTCTTAAGAAAATACTGGTACTTAAAATAAATCACCAGTCCATGTTATATTCTCTAACAAATATAACTGTTAGGATGTGTGGATGATTAAAATATTTACTCAGACATATACTATAGAGCAGAGGTTCCTGCATGGTTATTAACCCAATCAAACACCCAGATACATTAATGAGCAGATTTATGTGGAGGTCATTGGTGGCTTAGGTTCCTTCCCACCCGACACTACTGCCCGAGAGTTGAGAACCGGTACTGGATCAATACCGATGTGATATGTCTTACAATACTGCTACCAATATTTTGGATATGTGCATGGCTTGGTTAATAGTTTGAATGCTCACAGTACTAAGACAGAAGTATCAACTTTGCATAATAGTTTGTCCTTTTGTTAATTTAATTTTATTGGGAGAGAAAAATGCATCTTCTATTTTCATTCAATATAAGAAAAAGTTCAAGCCTACTGGATATGGATCCCTTTGGCCATGTATCAGTTGTAGAAGCGAACTGTAATGAGGTGATAGATCTGGAGATATAATTTGAGGGTCTAGCCCCAAATTTTTGGTGTCATCATTGACAAAGACCAAGATAAGTCTACAAACGATAGGGACCTCATTATTTACCTGGATTTTATCAACTAATA
Organism: Holothuria scabra; assembly: GCA_037179385.1. NCBI lineage: Eukaryota > Metazoa > Echinodermata > Holothuroidea > Aspidochirotida > Holothuriidae > Holothuria > Holothuria scabra. Next base: position 16,460,363 of record CM074192.1, on the reverse strand, counting down.
GTTTGACTTTTGGTGTGAAAGGTTGATTTGAATCCTAAAATGTGTGGGATGCAGACTGTTAAACAAACAAAGTATCCTTTGAGAGGAATGCAAATGTTTCAGTGGTGTGAAGAATAATCATTTAGCAAAGAGAGATGATTAAGGGACTCTTTAGATTGCTTGCTTCAACAAGTAAATATAATTAGAATGTCTCTGTCACTAGTTAGGGTTCCCTTGGTCAGGCATGTGAAGGGTTGTTCTCTTTTATAGATTTGAATAGGAGGGAGGCATTCTCTAACTCTTTTAGGGCTTTCGAGAAAAGTTTCTTAAAGGTAAATACAGGCATCTGTGATGATGTGTTTTCAATAAACTGGTTGGTTTATTCTGGTGAGGAGGCTTAAATGTGTGAGGCAAAAAGGAACAAATACAGCCTTAAATGTTTGATTAAGAAGATGTGAAGATTGGACAGAATGTTTGGAGAAGTGGAAGAAACTGCCCAGACCCAGGAGAGATCTTTGTGTCCCAAAGATGAACTATGGAAGAGAAATAAGATTTGTTATAGAAATACAACATGTCATGTAGAGGTAGGCAATTGAGACCAGGGCTCAAATACTCATTTCCCATGAAGTCTTAGAAGGTTATAAAATTTTCAACAAATATTTTGTATTTCCTTTACCTAAAAAGGAAAATCTCCTGGTTCCAGTTGTCCAAATTTCCCACCAAATGACCAAGATTTCCAGGAAGAAGTCTCACAGCTTTTTAACATTTTCTACCTTTAATGAACCCATGACCTTCATCCCCTTCTCTTTGGCTACGGGCTCACAAAAATTACCACTACTGAAGGTCATACAGGCTTTGGTGCCTTTTGATATTTTTAAAGCTTTGCTTTGGCCTAGCTTGAGCAGTCCTCTTCTTGTTAATTTCAAGTATTCCACTGACATATCTACCAGCCAACAGTCATTTGGGTATGCCATTCTATTTGAAGAGTCTGGTCAGCAGACAGTTTCGTTGGTGTAGCTAGTGCCACGTGTATTGAATACTATATGCTGGAACCTCCTACTCCATCCAGTTCAACTGAACAAAAGGCTGTCCAGACATGTGTCCACGGCAGACTGTCTGAAGTTCGGGAGCCAGACAAAACCATGTCCAGCCATGTCCAACAATTCCAGTGATAACAAGGCCCTCCACAACTAGTGGTGGTGACAAGGATAGGCTTGTTGTTTATCCATTATAACTTTGAATTGCCTATTAAAGCAAGATTAAAGTTGTTCTCTTGAGGGTCTTTGTTGCTGCCTATGTTTTTATCTGTAGAATGTTAACTGGCTGATTACTGAATTAACAATGATCTTAAAGCAGCTGGTAAAAGTTCCAGGTTTTAATACTCATATTAATCAAGTGATAAGTTTTAATATGAATAATTGTGGTGATAATCCCGAATTGTCTAGTATTATAGTTGCTGTGAAAGCAGCTGTATATATGTAGCCTACTGGTTTTTTGCTATGTTGGTATCCCTTTACATATATTATGGGTCAAATTTTCTTCCTGTCACAGGTGTATTCTAATCACTAATTGGTCAAATCATCCAGCATAGCTATCACATCCCATTTTTGGTTGTACAAAATATCTGTGGCAGCAAATGGATGAAAGTTCAAATGATTTCAATTGTTTTATTTTGTCCTGTCATTAAGTATCATAATTATTCCCTCTCAGTGTGACATTTTCCTCCACCTTAGGATGTAAAGATAGTATTGAAGGTTCAGATTTTTCAGATGGGTGGTAAATGGCTCAAAGTCAGAGTTCCCCTGGCCAGTGGCCACCCCTTTGAACTCTTCATGTGTGGTGTTTCAGTAAACCTAAAAGAGGCTTACTGTTGTCACACACTTGTCTGACTTGTGTCAGACAGTCTAAGCTGCAATCCTCTTTTTTGCTTCACATGAATTCACCCATAGTATTCACCATCTAAACATCCCTTTGAAAAAACTTTCTAAATCTACGAGCTCCAAATCCCCCCTCAATTAATAAAGCCGTCCATCCCCAAAGTTGGTAGCTTCACTTATTTTATACCAGTTGGGTTTACTTGGTTGTGCCAAAGATGTCAAGATTTCTTTGTGATTAATTTGGACAAATTCCTTTTGAGCCTTTTACTTTAGATGTGTCACAAGTATCAGTAGCCTTGGAAGTTGTCGAAGGGCCGAAGGGGTTAACCTTTTTTCTTTGGTATTTCCATCACCTGGATTAGTTTTGGGAGGGGTTTGCCTTACAGAAGTTTCGTATTTTGTATACTTAAAAGTAAAAACATGTCAGCTTTGTTAAATTGCTGGAACATGGTTTTTGCAAAGTTGGAGTGTCTGAACATAATGCAGATTTATCTTTTGGCTCTCACAAGGCATTGGTCATCCAGGCATGGAAGTTAAGTCCCCAACTTTAATTATTGCTTGAGAAAACTGGAAAAAGTGAAATGGTGAGAATCAGCAGAACAGAACTTTATTCAGGACAAAGATGAGTGCTGATTCATGGTGGGGGAGGGGGGAGGGGGAGGGTTAAAAGGTTGGATTTACTAGAGTGTGTCTAAATGGATGGAGTCTGGTTTTGCCAACCTTTAAAAAAGGGGGGTACAGCAGTTATCTAAATTGTTTACTTTAGTACATGCCCAGTAGTACTACACTGTTGTTTTCCATTGAAAGGAACATTTCCCCTCCCTTCTTTCCTTCTCTGTTGGGGAGGAGAAGGATTTGTAGTCTATGTCACACTTTTTGTATCCACAGAGGCTGGTACAGAGAGTTGGATGACCAGTTCCCTGTGTGAAATATGGATTGAAAGCGTTATATGAGCACTCAAAAATTCATTTTAGTAAATAGCTCACACAACTTCTCTGTCTTCCCCAAATTTTTGAATAAAGACCTACTTACTTCCACTACACATTATACACAACCCTGTCTCACCCCACCCCACCCAAAATGAAAATTCTCAAAATAGGAAGTGAAAAAGAAGAAAAGATAAGAAAACACGTCTAAGGTGGGCTTTATTATTCACGATTCACATTGTTCAGATGGCACTAGTGGTATTCATAGATTGAAATATAGCCATATATACTGTCTTTAAATATTATTCATTGTGGCACCGGCTATGATTTAAAAGGCAAGAGCAGTTACCACGAACCTCATATTGAAAAAACACCTTCTTGTGTCATTTTTTTTATTTACCCATGTATCTTTCATTATACGTCACAACTTAAATGGTGCATATCCAATATAAAGCAATTAGTCCTTATCAATTTCCCTATTCAATGAGAAAAATATTATCACAAGCATGGCTGGAAAAAAATGTTTATTTCCCAGGAAGGGAGTGAAATGACTTCCCTGGAAGGGAGTTCAATTTCCCACAATTCCCCCCATGTTTTCATGTACAGGTATGGGAAATTTCCCTCCAATGGTCTAAATTTCCCTCCAGATGGCTAAATTTCTCGGGAAGGAGCCTCCCAGCTTCCCAACTTTTTCCACCTTTGATCACAAGGTTTTCAGTCTGAGCCATTCATGAAATAGGATAGACTACTAGATTAAAGATCTTATCCTCTCAGCCAAACAGTTCAGATTATCCTGCCTTCTTATAAAGTTAAGCCCATCCTTCAAATGTCTAAAACTCATCTTCATCCAGATGCAAACTCAATTTATTACTTCAAATTGAAGTATACAAGACCCAAAAGTAATCAAAACACTCTTAGTACAGTACATGCTACATAATATAAACTACAGTACTCTGAATTTTTTATCTTTCTGTCAGTCAAAGAGCTATGCCATTTGAGAATTTCTGAGGCTTGCTACAAAAATTGTAGTTTTGGATAAGAGTTGATTGCCATAAATGCATGTTGGGAGTACTGCATTTCACTTTTTAAGTGTTCTTAAGTAATTCTTAAGCTTTTACTTTGTTTTTTAAAACAAGTGGATATGTACAAATTTTTACCTGAATATATTTTAAAGTCTTTCTCTTTTTACACTTGAAACATACATGGGGTGGAACAGTTGGGAGGTTAAGATGCTTTCTAGGATCCCCAGAATCTTTTCCAGCTGGAGGAAAATTTGCCCTAGTGTTCATTTGGTGCATTTAAATTCAGAAGGAGCTATGCAGAATTCAATTCCTGTCCTGTGAAATTAAGCTCAACTAAGTTTAATCTCCTTGGAAGTTGAAATGTGAAGCCACTAAGTTAAGTACTGAAGACACCTTTATACACCATGTATGTGTCCCACACTTCTTTAATTCCCTATAATCACAGTGGTATTCATGTAGTAACCACATACTCACAGACCATAAAGAGGGATCTCCATTGAGATAATGTCTAATCCAGCTGTCAGATAAACTTGGTTCCTGGGGTCCCCATTATGGTACTGCTGAAGACCACCTACCTGTAGAATAAATGTATTCACTGCTTCTTTTATAGGAATGCATGGTTTGGAATGAATGGTTCAGTTCACCGATTAATGAATAATTAACAAGAGGGCTTAATTGATGTTTCTGACTGTGGAAGAATCATAGGATGTGGGATATGAATGATGAAAATGTTTGAGGATATTTGTAGCTGATGTCAAGTTAGGTGCACCACTGCACCCATAATTGAAAGGTATAGGTCAAGTCAAGTCAGCTTTACTCTACAGTTCATAGGTGGGAAGGGATCCCACATTGGAGGGATCTTCCAGCATAGTAGCTTTGCCAGACAATTTTGTTGTAGATATAAAGAAGGGGTATTGGGAACTCAAATCAGGAGAGTTTTAGGTGTTCCTCCAAGTAGGTTTTGTTATAAACAGAAGTAATGTAGGGCAGAACACAGACACAGTTGCTTGCCTCTGTCACCTGATCAGAGTCAATAATAACCTATTCAATAGTGGACTAAAGGAAAAACAAGTGATATGAAAGCCTAGACAAATTTTCATTGCTTAATTGTGTACTGTTACAAAGTGGATACCAAACTAAGTTTCATTTATCAAAAAATACTGCTTTTTTATGAATTTTCATGTAGTTTTTTATTTGATGTTCCAGCATACATAGTTGATACTTTGCCATAGGCAGGCAAGGAATCTATGCCATGGTGATGTCGTGTGTGTGTGTGTATGTGTGTGTGTTTGTGACACTTGCTTGTAAACATCTTGCTTGTAAAGGATATCTTAAGGTAGCAATGTCTGACACTTTTCATATTTGGTATAGAGATTTATCCTGTTGAGAGGAAGAACCCTATTGTTTTTGGTAGAGGTCAAAGGTCATTTGAAGTCACCAGCGGTAAAATTGCGAAAACTTCGAAAATAACTTGTAAACATGATATTTTCAGATAGGAGTGACTGATACTCTTCATGTTAGGTATATAGAATGTAGATTTGTCATGTTGAGAGGAAGGACCCTATTGTTTTTTGTAGAGGTCAAAGGTCATTTGAGGTCACCAGCGGTAAATTGAGAAAATTCTGTGCCTTAAATATAAAAAAACTCTATCAAACACTGTCAATTTGAAAGAAGATAAGGTATTTGATAGCAAATAATCACTTAGCCTTTTGGCTTTCTGGTTTAAATCTCCCCATGTTTTTAACTTCCAATTATGGAAGTAGTTAATAAGTTGATGACATTATACCTGGATGCAATTTGGTCCAATTATAATATGTGTTCAAACAAGGTCATATATCCCATTAATCTCAAATATAGATTATTGATAATGATATGCAAATTTAAATAATGAGTCTAGACAGCTTTCCCCTTCAAACAGCCTTATTTTTCTCCATTATATCTATAGTAGGTAAACTATCTGGTGTTCCTTTTCAAAGGTATTTATGGTTAGCCATACTAACTCTTTCCACTGTCCTATATATGGCTGGTGGTATCTTAGCCTCACACCCTATAGACACACTCCCATGGGAATGTTACAAAGAGAGAGAAGATACAATTTGTCTAATTACTCAAGCAAAGTCTGCATCATCAATTGTCATAAAATATTAACAACAGGTGGCATTGCATGAATATTTCTTTCAAACACAGACCATAATGGCTGTGTATTTAGGAGGTTAGGGTGCGGTCACCCAGCCACTCTTCTTGGGTTATGACTACTGGCAGGAAGTAAGGCATCTTACTTTATGTGGAATTCCTAGCGAATTTCATGTGATGGGGATCACATAGGAGACGTAATATTTTTTAATAATATCAAGCCATAGGCTTACATTTCTGTAATATTTGAGCTATTTTGTAGTGTTTTAGTGAGCATACTATAAGGAACTTGTTCGGGCAGGTGTTATTCAATTTGCTGGGAGCTTGAAAGACAGTTCTTAGGGTTGTCATACATTTTGACATTATCTCACCTTTTCACAATGAATCTCAAACTAACGTCTGCTTAGATTCTATGTACAAGACATTGTCATTGCCAGCCTGCTGTCTGAGTTGTCGTGATTTTTTCCAAGATTTTCTGCGTACTTCACACCAACTAATGGTGGTGCTCAGTGCTTGGATAGCCACTTCAGTGGTCACTGTTACTACAGTCACCTCCCCCCCCCCCCAAAAAAGAAAAAATTGCCTTTGCACAGCAACTCGTGTTACTCTACAAGCTAATTCTCACTGGCTGGGAAGTGGAGCTTCAGTCCTCAGCAAACTGTATCAGACAACTTAAAAGTGAATGAAACATGCTGGTGGGGTAAACATAATTCCATTGTGGGATATATTTCAAAAACAGTGAACTCATGTTAAATTGGCATTTGAAGAGTTTTACAATGCATTTCTGATCAAAGTGTATGACATCCTTAATAATTTTTTTCTTTTTATTTCGGAGGAGGGGGGGGGGCTATGTTTCTTGGGGCCTCAATGGGCACTATTTGTATGAGTTCAAGGCTAAATATTACAAAGTTCATTGGAATCCATCAAAGTACTTGATTTTTTTTTTGCTGTCAGAATTCACATTTCTACATTAGCTCATATTTGTTTCGCAGTTGATATACCAGACCTCTCATGTACTGTGTCATCATTGATAATGTACCCAGGGAGCTGCCATTTTCAATGGCAGCTCCCTGATACACCAGTATGATCACATCTGTTCAGGAATCCAAACATATTGGAGTCACCTAAATCCTAATGTATTGTGTCCTTTATTGATAACTTACACATTAACAACATACCTCCCAAGTGACCCACACTTCACAGGTTTGCCTGCATTTGAACATCCAATCTCACTGTATGACCTGTCTATTCCTCTGAAAAACCTTCATTTCAACTTAATATCCTTAGTTAGAAAACCACACAAATTAACAAATAATTCAGCTTCCTGTTAACTACAAAATCAGTAAATCAAATCTCACTGCACATTTAAATGCCCCTGCTGTCATTCAACACATATGGCACACAGTATTTATCCAACCTTGATGCATTCAGCAAATGCAATTGCATGCAAGAAAATAATAAAGTATAGAGACTGAAGGAGTAAGCTAGTAAAAATGAAAAAGGAACATAAAATAGAAAGAAGTCCTACCAGTAATGGAAGAGAAACATATGCATCTTTATCCGTAAAAATTCTTCACGTGCAGATAATTGTCCAAGCCTTCCAGTACACTCTGGATACAAACATGTGTACTGTCAACTCTTGCGCAATACTCTGTGGAGTTAACCCTGCAGTAAAATACCAGTGTGCCTTGACCTTTTTACAACTATTTTAAGTGTCATTAGATGATGAACACAATGGCTACCATGTGATAAGTTTTGTACCCCTTACTTCAATGTCTATTTATTCAGAACCCTGGCCTATTGTCTAGGAAAAGGATACACTCTAATTTGGCATGCGACCTCCTTAGTTTGGAATCACCAAAAATGCAATAATTTTTCAGCTGGATATAAACTGAAGGTCACACATTATTTTTTTTTTAGAGAGAGACCAGGAAAACTATAGCTGTACTGGTGTCACTACAATGGTGAGAAGCTATATGGTGAATTCATTAATCACAACTTTTGAAATTGACAGGTTTGAAAGATCATAGTAGAATTGAAACAGACGTTTAGAAGGTGTGGTGGGGAAATTAAAATAACAGTTGGGTAAAGAAACAGATAGTAGTGCAATTTAAGCGTACTGATTGGCAAAAGCAATTACGATCAAGGTTCCTTCTTGTTAATAACTTAATGAATGATACATTAAACTGGGCTTCAATGGGACTCTGCTTACTGCAGATCTCTGTAGGTTAGGTTAGATGGAGTTTTACATCCTAGTTTCCAAACAGTTCGTTCAAATCCAGCTGACCATGGCCTTTTTCCCAGTTGTGGCTTAATGAACTTGAGAACTTAATCATGTATAAGGCCTCTTGAGTGGCTCAGCTATAGGATAAACTTGGGAGATTCAAGTTCCAAGTAACTTTTCTCCTCTCCTCTCTGCAAACTTTTAAATGTGGAAAGTGATGAAGCTTGGACAATGAAGAAGCTTATTCCTCTTTAGGAAATTCCCAAGAAAACATTTCTAGTTTCAAATCTCCACATTGTAAAAAAAAAGTCTGAAAAATAGAGACAAGTAAATGAACACAAGAGTATAGACCTGTTTCCAAATAGTAATTACAAAGAATTGTGGGATGGAGTTTTGGTGTGTGTCGTCATTGTCAATAACATTTTACTGTGGCAAAAAATGACACACCAAAACTCTGTCCCACAATCCATTGTAATTGCTATTTGGAAAAAGGTCTATGAACAATTTCACAAAGACCTTAACAATTACAAAGGATTGTGGGACAGTAGTTTGATGTGTGCTGTTTAGGCTACTTTAGAAAACGATCTATATTTGCTTCCATCTCCAGTGTACTGAAATGACGGTAGAGAATATTTCTCAGCATCTATTTACCTTTGTATGACTAGCTTGCCAGTGGGCAAAAATTTACCTTGAATGCAGTTCAGTTAGATATGGCCCAGTTTCCAACCTATTGGATAAAGTCGAATAGCCTTTTTTCCAGTTGTGGCACACTGGCTTGTTTTTCCCTACTCCATTGCTGATGAGGAGCATGATGCTCAAAGGCAGTAGGTTCCATTTTTAGAGCCCTTTGGTATGACTCAACCTGGGAATAAAATCTGTGCCTTCCGTGTGAGAGGCGGATGCTCTTACCATTAGACCAAACACGTGGTCAACCTTGTATGCAAATGCCATAGATTTCCTGGGGACTGACTACTTTACAGAATAATAGAAGCCAAAGGAAAAGAAATGTGCATGAAAACAGAATGAAATACTTCATTCGTACAGGTTGCAAAATAAATCCCAGAGTGCCATTTTGTGTCATTTTTGATGTGGAATATGACCCAACTGTTATGATTTCAATATGGTGTCCATATTAGACTCCTCCCGAGGAGTAAATTCAGTAGGTTCAGGAAGCTTTCACAAGCCCTATGGATAGTATGACTGCTGCCAGTTCTCAGTTAACCCATGTCATGGACAACTTATTGCCTAGATACAGCCATTTAGGGACTTCCTATGTAGGCTACATGAAACACGTAAAGACCATTTCATTGAATTGTATAATTTGAACATAGTGGAAGAGGATACAATATGATAGCATGATTTGAGACTTAGTTTCTTCTCAAGGGTACTGAGATAACAGTTTGAGGATTACAGGATCATAATTCATCTTTAATGTGATAAATGGGTTTGGTTTTCTCATATCTCTACTAGGCATACCTTTTTTTCAACAAAAGCTTATTGGTTTTAGATAGGACAGGTGTTTGATATCATCAAAATTTGCTTGGAAGATGATCCAAATGTTTACAGGTCTGGGGTCAAAAGATCAGAAACAACTATTGCTGAGAAGAATTCATTGGAAGATCAGCATGCTACATATGTGCAGTTCTGGAGTAGTTTCTAAAGGAAGTGAGAATTGGGTAGAGTGTCTCAGCTTACAATTTTAAAACCCATCAACAGTTTTAGTGAAAGGTAATGCTTTCCATTTCAAAATCTGTCATAAAGGCTAAGTACTTGACATTCTATGTTTAATATGAAACCATCAAATACTTATCTGTTGTATCAGAATTGGGGAACATAGGGTATTTCTGATGTAAGTAGATAGGTTTAATTTTAAAGTGGTGATGGGAGGGGGGGGGGGGAGGGGAGGGAGAGGGGAGAAGGAGGGGCAAAGGGAGAGCTAGAATGAGAAAGGCTTAATTAAAAGTGAAACATGGGTATGAGGTAGGGGTTTGGTAGGAACTGAAGGGAGTAAATTTTGACATTTAAGGCAATGAAGCCCAGCCAATTGGAGGTCCTTGGTATGACTACCAGCTGGATAAAATTAGGGTGGGTGTGTTTTATCCAAAAACTTTCTACTTTTACCATTGGAACTAATCTTTGAAAGAAACTAAATTTGAGTTGCCACCCAATACGAAGCTGCAATTCAAAGTCTGGACAAAGGTTAGCATAATAAAAAAAATTCCCCTTGAGTTTTGATGGAATAAAGTAAGAGGAACAAAAAGTCCGGGGTAGAATTGAGCAACAGGTATATAACAGTCCCACAACTCATTGAGATGTCTTGCACAGCATTTTGTGTAGAGGTTATGCAGGTGATCTCAGCGCATTTTAATTTGGCATATTGCATCTAGAACTGATCATGGGCAGAACCTATTTTACTGATACACATGGACAAAAGCATCTTTAAAACAACTTTTGTACAATGGATGCTTGGGTGGAAAAATATATAGTTGTGCAATGCAGTGACATTGGTACATGAAGTTTCTAGCAAGGTATTTCATGGTAGAGGGTGCCCCACAATCACTGTGCACAAAATATGGTTAATACTGATGAAGGTTGCTCCAGTATTGATTTCTGGTCAAAATTTGGGAGGCTTATGAATGGTATCGGAAATGAAGACTGCAAATACTGTACCATAAAATTTGTAAAACCATTCTTTTTCACTTCCCTTTAAATAAGACATGGTCATAAAAAACCTAAAATTTCATGAAATTCTGAACTAATTAATCACTACTAGGAAGATTTGACCAAATTTGTACAAGTACATTAAATTACATACAAATTTTTGATATTGCACAGCTCAAATTCAGGTTACATTCGACTGAATGTGTCTGTATTCACATACTTTCATCAAAATAAACAAAAAAAGGGAACTATTAAATGTTTTGTACCAAGAAGAAATATTCCTAGAATGTAACAAATAAAAAAAAATGTGCAGTTTTGTTGTGATTTTGACAGTCAAGACTGAAAGTAACCAGATATGTCATAAGCAAGAAATGTCACATACCCTGGTGAGTCTCGGTGATGAATTCTTCAGAAAGTTGTGCAGATGTCAAAACAATTATGTTTTTTTGCGAACAGCATGTTTTACCTTAACTTTTTCTTCTTTATAAACTGTCGAAAATGGTTGTTATTTTTGAAATATAGGGATGAGTTTAGATGTTATCATGTAACTTACGTAGTTAGATAAGGTTTTATGGTTCATTTTCTAAAATATGTAACTTATAGTATGTAAGTAAATATTCACTCATTCTATCTATAAAAACAAACTACTGAGCACACAAATTAGTTGAAATGTAAGCTATATGTTTTTCACTACATACCTGAAGTTGTAAACTAAACGATGCTCCATTTTTTCCCCTGCAGACTACAAAAGTTGTAAATTTTAAGACCAACACAAATTAGTGGTACCAATCACTATTGTACATGTCCTAGATGATGGAGATGACATATCGTTATGCTACAGTACCAAGAGCAAAGAAAGTGCATTGCAGTGTTGTAATACAAGTCCAGGATATGTCCTTGTTTATTGTAGTTTTATGGTTCCGCTTTAATGAAGTTTGACAAGGTGCAATTTGTACCTTTCTAATGAAATCTTGAATGCATCATTTGTCCTGTGCACACTAGAAAGAAACCCTTGAAAGAATTTTGAATGAGTGGTCAAGTATCCCTGTGATTGAATAAAGAACTAAAAAAAAAAGTTTGTTTTCCTTCAGTTTGAAGTAAAGAATGTAATTGTTACAACTTTGAGGATTCTTTTTCAATTTTCAGATAATTGAAATAAGTCTAGATGTGTGTATGCTATTAGTCATGCCTCTGGAGTGTCCTTAACTTTGAGGACAAGTAGAGCATAGCTTTATATCCTTGACAGAAAGGTCACAAAGATCCTGTAGGCAAATTACTTCATGAGCTGAAATTAATTGGTTGGACTAGTATTACACCACTTAGATTTTGAATTGATTGACAGTGAGAAATAAAAGTCTTTGACCAAAAATTTTCAAGGGCAAGAGCATTTGCCTCAAACTTATTTTGAAACAGCATGCACAGCCCACAGATTTCTCCTTGTTTCACTTGCAAGTACCTTTTATGATATTTTGGGGCTCAAACATTGCATATTCAAGGTAAGCAAGGAGTTACTTCCTCTTCTAAATAAAGTGAGGTAAATGTTGTTATCTTTCATGACGCTCAAGTACCAAACATAAAACATGACAAATTACATTAATTCAAATTGAGGTGACTGCATTGTCCCTTTTAAATTTGTCCCTTACCATGTTTTATACTTGTTTGACAAATATGTTTTACCTGAGGTTCTTAATTTTGCTAGGAAAGACTGAAATTTTGAGAGTGAAAAACCGCTCTTTCAGAATTTTAATCAAAAAAGAGTTGCCCTAACGCTTTCAGAGTTAATATTCTGTCAAAATTTTAAATGCATCGTAAATTTCACTCTTTTGGATTTATTTACCATTACACTCAGTCAGTTATCACCCCAAACTATAATGTTTGTGGTAGTCTACAGAAATTCTCAATTGGCAAAGCTCTTTGATTGACAGAAAATTCAAAAACTACAGAGTACTGTAGCTCATAGGGTATTACACAGCATGCACTGTACTGAGAGTGTTTTGATTACAGGTGGAGGTCTTGTGCACTTACCCTGAAGCATTAGACTGAGACGGTGTCTGAATGAGGATGAGTTTTAGACAGTTGTGGGAGGGGCTTAATTAAGTATTAAAGTTAGGAGAATTGGAATTGTTGTGGGTGAGAAGATTTGTCCTTCAATGTGGTCACGATGATGACATGCAAATATCAACTTCTTATCATAAACTTTATGGGACTATTGATCCATTATCAAAGTGTATTTAGTTTACCAAGTACTGCCTCGACAGAAATGGTTATTTTTTCTGTATTCACCGAAAGTAGTCAGTTTTTACTTGAGGATTGTTTTTATGTCATCTGAGATTCAGCATTGGCCAATGACTGCTGGGTAATTTAAGTCCCACTGTGATTCTATGTAGTTGTGGGCATTACGGAACAGGTACTCCCACGCCCTCAGTTTGTCAGACAACCAGGGGTGAAATAGTTTCATTGGTTAAAAAAAAAGGAGTTAAATTGAAAGACTTCCTGTTGTTTCTTGGAAGACTGGACAAGCAGACATGTATTTTAGGAACTACCATGGTACTTAAAATATCTCATGGTCAACTGGATTTCAGATTTTTCCAGGTATTTCATTTTCTGTTAGATTAGATCTCATGCTGCCTCTAGTGGATGATCTGATATCATGCAGATTAGTCATAATTATTTCCTGTTTTCATAAGTTTTTATTTAGAGGGGCACTTGGAAGACTGCACCAGGCTAACTATAAATAACTGTATGTCTGGAATTGGCTGTACAAAGATGACCCACCCTATGAACTTTACCATCCCACACATTGCATGCCAGTCAATGTGGATGTATCAAAAATTTACAGTTAGTTTAGAAGGAAAAAGGAGGGGTTCCTTTAGTTCAACCATTTACCAAAGATGGCACACAATATTTTAGAAAAAGATAGACTAACATGAAGAACAAGGTCTTTGTAATGTTTAGATTTTACATTAAGATCTAGTTTCTGCTACCTGTGTCTTAAAGATCCTTTATAAGGACACTACAAACTTCAACTGCCACTCACCATCGATGAGTTTAAAGGGTATCAAGATGGTGAGTCATCTCTAAATAAAACCCTGGGAAAAAGAAAACAAAAAAACCTGCAAGCAGTCTCAGATAAGGGACCTTCCAGTCAGGCCATGGACCCAAAAGAAAGATACTTTAACACCTTTCAAGAAGTTGCCTGTAAACATGTCTCTATGCCTCTTAATCTCAAAGCTAAACCTGGCACATACAGTGTTGATAAACACCTCCAGGGTAATTCAAGCCTAGCTCCTAAGACTTTCAAACTGAAGTTTTTCTCAAAGCATTGGTTTCTTCTTCTGGAGCGTGGTACTTTGAATGGATAGTTTGTTTTCTTCTAAAAATAAAACACGTTCAAACCATTCTTCCAATTCTCCTTACACCCCTATTTGTTGGAAGGCCCCCTTCCTTGAGGAATCCTGTATAGCCACCTGCGGGAGGTTGGGAAGAGATTTAACACCTTGCTCAAAAGTCCATCAATGGAGGGACTTGAAAGTGGAAGAAAAAAGATCAGGATTAGCATTTAACAGGTAAGCTTTACACCTGCTAAAACCCTTGTCACTCTGTTGTCCTTCTAACATACCTAGCCAGGGGCAGTCTTTGACCAGTCCACTTTCCCAGAGTTCTCTGTTCTTTTCAAGGGATCCTACAGTGGTCCACATTTACAGCTGTGCCATGGCATAAAGTGTTATTACTAGGAACAAGATTCAAGGAGAGTCTTGTAAGGATAAAAGAAAAGTACTCAAGAGCTACTTGTGATGGACAGTAGCTTCATTTAGACTTGAGCTGCTAATTGTAACAACTTGACAAGATTTTTTCAAAAGGAGGTGGCTTACTATCCACATTCCAAAAATTCTGTCTGAAAGCAAATATTAAAGGAATTGTCAAGTTTTTCAATTGGCCCCCCAGTCCCCCAAATGTGTAAGTTGATGTATTCAGGCCTGTGTCTGTTGCTCTATGTCCTTTGATTCTTCCCTTAATTGATAGAGAAGAATGAAAAGTGTTAAGTTTCAAGTGTTTTGATGATGTCTTGCACCTTACATCACCCTAAACTACTGTATGATTTTACCTCTAGTCTACAGAAATTTTGGAATGGTGCTGTTCCGTGATTGACATGAAATTAAAAAAAATGCTTAGTAGCTTATATTGTACATCATGTACTGAGAGGGAATTTGATAATACAATATTAGGGCCTTGTATACTCACCATAGTATGCCCTGAAGCAGTGAAGTATGATTTTTTCTGGATCACAATGAGTTAAAGACAGTTGTGGGAGGGGCTAGAAGGAAGTTGATTGGGGGAATTCGAACTGTTTGGGGTGATGAAATAGTGATTTAAGAGGACAGTATTCTCTGAGTTGGATACTGCTTTTTCAGATTTCCAGAGCCACCCCTACAGTTTTGGGGTTTATGGTTTTTATTAACTAAAGCTAAAAATAGATAATTTTTTGAGAAAATTTGTAATATTTAGTGATATTTTGTTAGTCTTTGGTTTTGTAACCTTGCACTCTCAATGCACTTTTTCCAGTGCACTTTTCAGTTCACTAACGACCCTTCAACCCCCATGGGGGTACCATGGATCCTTTTGAGGAGTAGCGAACAAGGGAGGTGGGAGAGTTTGGCTTAGTGCCAGCTGGTTTACATGTGTCTGTCAGACAGTGACACATGGACAATCATCAAGGTATTGTACCAATTTCAGGAATTTTTTTTCAGTATTTACTTTAAAATACATTATGCAAAGTATAAACTGCTCTAAAAACAAAGCAGAAAAAAGTCAGTGTTCTATGAATGTCCATTCCATTTATGTTAGGTCAGGACACACTTAAGTGAACTTATACATTTCTTCAGAGTTGTGCAGATTATTTCTTTTGATGGAAAAATAAAATTTCAAGCATGCTCTAGGAAGAGCAGCAGCATCATAGAGATGAATTTCAATAGGGGAAGTCTTGAGCAAAAGTCTCAGGAAATCCATTTTGGAAGATAAAACCTTTTTGACGTAGTCACCATAATGGGATTGACCAAGGTTGGGTAGAGTTTTATCACTTTAGCAATCTTTTCAACAAAATATAAATGTATCTTTAACTGCATGAGCATACTTGAAAAACAGAAAAAAGACCACTCCATAAAAGAATTTCATGAAATGGGTCTATGCTTTGCTTACATCTCGGATTTCAAGAAATCTTTTCACTGATATATTGGGGGATATTAATTCCCAAATTGCTTTTCTAGAAGGATTTCAGTCTTAACCCTATACTGTCCAGTGTTGCACTTCTGCTACAGACTGAGGGCGCGACCCCCACACACGTCTTCATTGTTTCACGCGGAGCTCGAAACTTATTCTAAGCATTTTTGTGAAATTTGCATTGAAATCTGTGGTTCTCAAAATATGAGTAAGTAAAGTTGTCACATTTTCAACACGCAGTGAACTTGGAACAAGCACATATGATATCATATCCCCACATTAATGGATAGTCTTTTGTTGTTCATCAGACTTTCCGACCAATTTTCTCCTCAACAATTCCACATTATCAAAATGTGATTCCATAAGTCGCATGAGAACTTTTCAAACTTTGCAATCCCCATGGGGAGGTCCTGTTCCTTTTAATGTCAAAACAACAGTCTGAAAAATAAAGGTAAGCAAAGCATTTCTACTTAATCTTAATTTGAGGAAGTGATATAATCTCTGCTGCCCTCAGTATCACTTTGGAACACAAATCTAGTAACTTCATTTGCTGATATCTATATATCAGCAAATATAGAAATATGTGTCTGATTTGAAAAGAAGTTCCACCACACTGTGTAGATTTAGTTCTTCTTTCACATGTGAAATTTAATTTTTTGCTTAAACTTCCCCTTTAAACCAATAACCTACTGTCCTTTGTATTGGACAGTCCTTACGAATCCTGAAACCTGTGCCTTACTAGCCCTTCACTTACATGAGATTATGACAATAGGCCTATAGGCTTTTAATGTAGTTCCAATATGTCTACTTTGTGTTTTGCCACCTCCACCAATTTCTCTTTGTTTGAACGTTTTCCAGTATGCATTTTCATTTTACCTAGACTTGTAAAACATACTTTTTGTCTGAAATATGTCAACTGGCTTGGTTCATGCATATTGTGATGATAGCTGCCTAAATTTTGTGTAGCATTATGTATGCGTTCAAGTTTTCCAAGGTCTTGCAAGACTTTTGTCTCCATAGCAGCCACTGAAGAATTTGCATTTTTTAGTCTGTGTTCACTGTGTGGTAAACCACTAGTTGACTGCATGGATTTTTGGTAGCTGTGACTACCCAATTACTGAATATCTTTAATTTTATTACATTAATACTCACGATGCAAACTTTGCCAGGGGTGGATGGGGGGGGGGGGGAGGAAGGGTTGTGTTTAAACTGTTTGTCATTTACAATTTTCAAACAGTATGCCTGAGATTGTGGGTAAAATATTAGGAAGCAAATAAGCAGGCCTAATGACCTATTTTTCCTCCTGTTTGGGAGTTGAAATTTTTCTGACTGGTAATCTCCTAAAGTATTCTCTTTTTTGCAACCTGTTCATCATCTTGTTGTTCTTTTTCTGATTTTTGAAGAAAAAACTTTTGCATTTTCTTCCCTAGTCATTGTGGTTCAATTAGTGTTGAAGTGGTTATTAGTTTAGTATTTAAACGTGATTATTCAGGAACTTTTTACAGTAAAATTTAATGTGCTTGTTTTTCTTTTTGATACTTTCAAGAACAATGGTTATGAAAGTTTATTTCAGTCTTCACATACCTCATATCACCCTATATATATACCATTTATATTTATACTTAGTGTCTGGCAAACTAATAACACTGGGCACTATATACACATGCTTTATCTTCCTGCTCTGTTTTTGCTAACTCACGTTTAGATGTGTATTTAAGTTATCTGGTGACTTTTTTGAGGTAGTTATCGTTCCTCACAGACTTCCAAACCAGATAGTTTTGAGAATTTTCCTTTTTCTGTCTTGGAAATGGATTTATGAGAGTGTTCTGGTCATGCAGTCGAAGGAAATGACAGAGTGCTAGCACATAGTCCATTTTGTGTTACCCTGAAGCTGTCATCAATTCTTTTCCTAATCAGTTTTGTTGGGGACATTGACTTTTGGAGAGAGCGAGAGGGGTTTGATTCTTACGCCTTTCAAAAATGTAAACAAGAATGAGTTACATAGCTGCTGTTGGCAAAATCAAGAAAGACAAAGATATTCCAGACCATGATCTCCAAAACCTGTTGCAATATCTTTTTCGTTCACTCAAGATATCTAACTACCTAACTAAAGATTGGTTAAGTTTGTAAAAAATACCTTCACTTTTCAACAAAGCTGCAGAATGTTATGTAATGTGGCCACATTGTGTCAGATGCTGTTTGTGTTTCTTTGTAATTAAATGTCCTGTTTGTCCCTGACAGTTTATATCATTGGAATGTGTGAATACTTTTTCTTGTAGATGTAGCATTACTCTTCATCATTTGTGGGGTATAGCAAACAATATGTTGCATATTATTCCCTGCAGGAACATCAAAATTATAAATAAATTGAATGCAATGTTAAATAAATGTGCTGCAATGACATCCCAGATTTCCTGTAATGCACTATATACCAAGGGAAAATTGCATAATTTTGAAAATTAATATCTTCTGAACCTACATGCTATTGAGATGCAGTTTTCACTTCCTGACAGAGAAAATTTTTCTGCATATTTTGAAATCAATGAATTTTGTCACTGGAAAATGCCTGCAACATTTTACCGTAAACATTTTGGTGATAAAATCCTATATCAGCATGTATGTCATATAGCTACTTTTTACCAAAGTAGGCCAAGTAAACTTATTGAGTGAATTCACTTCCTGAAAATACCGTAATGCCCGCCCCCCATGTAAATTAATTTAACTCTCTAAATGAACAGAATCATTGGAATGTCTAACATCTTGAAGTTACTTTTAAATTCTAGAAAAACTTTGTGTCTTTGCCTGAGAAACTTGTTGGTCGTTAAAGCCAGTTGACATTTACCAACTAGCATGATCGCACCTCTTATCAGATTACAATATTTTGTAATGGCAAGATGGTTAGATGCCTTAGGGCACAACAACTGGACAAATTGATGTTTTCACAAGTCACTTTCTTAATGGGCTAAACAAATCACTAACACCTGATAGTAATAAAGAAGTACCCTGGACACTGACTGAATTGCCCTTGCTTCTGCGGTCTGCTGCTGACCCAAGCTTCTGATACCTCCAGCAGTCTTTTCTATCTGAATCTAAAATGGTTCCAATTTTGATAATGGGTCTATTAATATCACGTCAGGAAGCATGATGCCTTGGTATGCCGATTGATGTGATTAATTCTGCTATTTCTCATTTTTCACCTGTCTTCCTTGATTCCTTATGGTTTTTGCCCCTAAGAGACGAAACTAACCATAATTCGTGCATATTTTAGTCTCACAATTTTTCATATTTTGCTTCAGGTGCTATGCAAAGCAGTTAAGTTAAAATGTCTGTTTGAGTAGGTCTATTTTATTTTTCAAGGGAAACATTGAAAATATGAAGTGAGAGAGTGACTTTGGGAGATCACATTGTAAATATTGTTTGTTGGCCGGAGGGAGATTAACATATAAGTTCCAGACATAATGGTAATTTAGAGGTACTTTTAGTCCATATTTTAATATTTATTTCACTTGGATGCACTTGTTAAAATTTTGAACATTAGGTGGTATTTATTATTTAAATTTTGAGGCAAATTGAAGTGCCCATAATGTGAAGGCAAGTTAAAATTTGGACCCAAGTTGTCTAATATGTCATTGAAACACACTTAAGCAATACTTATAACTTCAAAAGTATGCATGCTGTTTACATTAAAAGGTACCTTATGGCAAAACAGAATTATTTTAAAGATGTTCTGCAAATGTTGGAAAAAAAATATGTAAAATTGTCCAAACAAATAAGGGAACGGAAGGGGATGGGAGGGGGATGCTAGAACTTGGTTGAAGAAAGGGGGAGGGGGTGTCTAGGTAACTTCATAAGTCCAGCTTTTTGTATAAATATCAATCCTGTACAATTCTGTAAGCATGTATTCATCAAGGCCCAATCATGCTCATTCACTCTAATAGAAAACATATTTTGAGATCAGCTCTGATTGGTTTATCAAGCTAAAAGCACAAACTTCTGCTCCTGCCCCCCCTCAACCAGCCCCCAGAATGCTTTCTAAAAGCATGTACTACCACTGTCAGAAGATGGAGAATGGAGATTTCAAATTAGTGGAATCATTGGGCAATTTAATTGAACCATATTTGGAACTGTACTTTAAGGTCAAGAACAGTCACCCCAAAGTTGATATTTTGAAGCAACAGCTAAATATATCAAGTGCTATCTTCTTCTTATTTCTCTTCAAAGTATCTTTCAGCAAATGTGTAGCTTCAATTTTGCATATTCAAGGTAAACCAACCTATTAATGTCACTTTTTAAGAGAAAAACTGTTGTCACATGACTCTCAACAGCAAATCATGAAAATGGATGTGCTACTACACTTCTTCAAATTGGGATGACTGCTCTTGCCCTTTAAACTTTACTTCTTTATAAAGATGACACTATATATATATAGCACATTTGTGTTGGTGTGGAATTACATCTCATCTTACTTATTCCAGGAATGGTGCAATCCTTTTGCCTAATTGGATCACTGGTCTGTTTACTGTAGTAGAGTTGATTATACACAATACCAATACCTTATGGTGTCTTATATGCCAATACATCATGAAGAAAACTTTCACTTATGTGTGGGTTGTGACTGAATCTCATAAATTTTCCAGATATTAGTATTAACTAGAGCAGGAATTCTGCTGTAGCTCACACACTAACTTGAAGTAGGTCCTTGTTACAATTGTCCCCTATGGTAAATGTGTTGCTTCATGTTCATGCCAAAATTTTATCAGATTTGTCTCTTACACAGTCAGTTCCAATATGTTTTTTTTTTTACAGTCAGTTTCTGTATTGCAAGGATGGTGTGTGTAATTCTTCCCCAATCCCTGACCAGTATTCCATTTCTTGTATGTCCTGTAATTTTGACACAATTTATTTAATATTGCCCTTTTGCCGAGGTTGTAGAAAATTCCCAAAGTATTTTTCCACGTTGTAGGAGGTGACCAAAGGTAATTCAAATTGGAACTTGAACCATACTGGAAAATACATTTTATCTTTGACATTTTATCGAGTTGACAGACACTGTATAACACATTCGTGTTGGTGTGTTGTAAAATGTCATCCAACTAAATTAATATTGAGAGACCTCTTTTGTTGAGGTTTGATCAATCAATCCTCTTCCGATAGGTATTACCAGGTATACCGGAAAATTTGGCAAAACAGGTACTTAACACAGTAGACTTCTATCAAACGTTCCCAACCTTCCTGACGTATGAGTCTCTGTGCCGTTTCATTGCCACAGAATTTTCCTACTGCGGGCTCTTCTGTTGCAGCAGGACAATTAATTTGAAGATTTGAATAAACATTTGAAAAAAAGGGTATTTTAGGTGCCTTTCATTTCAGGATAAACCCTTCGAAAGTAGCACAGTAACCCATCGGCCTCCTGTTTACCCTTAAAATCTAACAATGCCCGCCAATTGAAATGCCAGCTCCCTTTCCCGTCAAAATTCAAGTTGTGATCATATAAAATAGGCATATTTTGCAATGCCAATTCTTGGGATAATCCTGAATGATATCTCAATTCTCCTTTTACCGAAAGAAACAACTAACGGTACAGTTTGTACCATTCATTGTATACAACCTGTAACCATGCATAGGACTGCTAGCTGGCCTGTTTGTTGTCAATGCTAGCTAAATGCTTGTGTACGTTCACGATATAACGTTAGTTAATTATCAGTAGCCACTTGTACCAAGTACAGGATTTACCTGATAAGCACAGCACTGCAATCAGTATGAAACTTACCAGGTAAAGAATTCGGACCAATGCGCCGAATCGGTATAGTTTTGTCACGGTACATAAAGCCATGGAAGTACTACCTACACACAGCCCACCTGTTAGTTTCAATTGTTTGAAATACTAGTGCTACTCGTGAAGCACGTGTTGGAAAACAACTGCTGTTCAGTATTTGAACCCCCTATAAATAATTGACTGTTCCAAATAAAGTGAAAGCGACCCGTTTTTCATCGCGATTGGCTGATTTGGGTTAACCCGTTTATAGGTGAAATTTTTGTTCGTCCCTCTGTTGACCTTTTTTGCCGTAGCACTTGTTAGGCTCTACGTGGTATGTATGATTTGCTTGTTGCAGTACACAGTGTGCAAGCAAATGCTATGATCCGAGCCTCCGAGGTGGTAACTCCATGCTATGATTGTGTGCATTGCTGAACACTGTGACAAATCACTGTGTGAGCCACTGCTTGGGAAGTTTGATGATACCATTAAAAATGGCAATAGATATTTCAAGAAAATTACTTCTAATTCCACATATGTTTGATAGCTAAGTTTTAAATAACAAACAAAATACCCATTTTGGCTGCCAATGTAAGGACAAATTCCTGAGCAAAGTACATGAAAAATGTTAAAGCTGAAAACTTTTGCCAAAGTTGACAACATCTGCCTGACTCTATAAGCTCACACAGTAATGTGTGTGAGCTAAAAACTGTAGCAAGACTGTCGCTTGAATTTTCAGGAATCACAAAAGCATGGCCATCAATAAATGTGAACAAGTTCATGTTTATTTTTGCCACTATCGCCTGTTTTAAAATGGAATAGTCATGAAATGGAAACGCCAAATTTGTCTGTGAGTTTGCATGCAGTATGACGGAAGACATAAAAATTGGACGTTTATTTTTGGCATTTAAACACAAAATAAAGCAGCATGAATAAACATGTGAATCTTCGTGAGACTCTATCTTTATTTGCAGTTTTAATTATGGCACCATGCTTAAATTGTACTTTCATGTGTACTACAATTTCATTGCAACTTCTTCAATTATCATGGTTTAGGATCATATAAAATCAATGCTGGCCCCCTAATTCACATTTTGAGGTGTAAAAGAATGGCATTTTAAGGTGTTGTGCAGTACTTACCAAACTTTTTAAGAGAAAAAGAATGTAGAAGATCCAGCCAGGAATCCTCCATTGACATTTGGATGGCAGGCAATAAAGTAAGGATGAGAATTTAATAGACTGATTAAGCATGACTTTCCAGATTTCTTACCTTTTTTTTTGTGATGCAACTTTCCTTCTGATAAGCAAATTTCCTTGTGGAACACAAAAATGCAAATCTCCTTCTGATATGCAAATACACAAAATTTTCTAGCATCCAATCACACCTGTTATATTGTAGAAAGGCTTGTGAGATAGTAACTATTGTCATTTATGTATACATGAAGCTCCACAGCTCTAATGCATCCCTCTTCCTGTGAGAACCTGTGGGAATGTATGAAGTCCTTATTCCCAAGGTGTTCTTTAATGTGGGTAAAAAATATTCCCCAACAGGCACCTAAGTCTTCTGTTCTATTCTTGTATTTCATGTAGCAACTTGTCAGCTTGCCTTAGCTTATAGGGGAATACCCTTAATCTATTTTTTGACCTTTCCATAAGTAAACAAATTGTTTGCTTCCATTCGGCACAACAGTGTACAGCGGTAGTATTTACATGTATGGAGTACATTGACTACATATCAGCAGGTATTTCTTCTATGATATCGAATTATTGATGTAGAAATACAGTCTACAAAGATTGAATTTTTAAATGACATGAATTTGTATTTAATTATCTGTTTTCTAGTGCTGTTTTTTTTTTCTTTTTTTTTTTTTATGCAGACTTCTTAGGGTAACATTTCCTCTGCATGCTGCCCCATCCTGTACTCCTGCCTTTTGAAAATGAAAATATGGAAATGGAAATTTTGTAAAGGCTACCTGTAAATGCCAATTTGATCAAGGCTTTGTTTATCTAACATAAAGACTTATTGGGGGGCAATTGCTGAAACAGCTTTAAATTTAACCCTCAATATATGGCAAACTTTAACACGTCTGTACAAGAAAGGTATGAAGTGTTTGTTTTAGCAATAGCTATTTAAACAAGTCTCTTTCAGTTCATGTAATACAACTAGTTTGAAAATATGTAGATGTCTCTTTCATAGATGCTAGAATTAATGGTAAAGAGCAGTCCCCCCAAAGTTATTTTGAAGAAAAAGCTAAATAACACAATTTTCACCTTATTTCTCTTCAAATTATCTTTCATTACATTTTATGACTTAACTATTGCATATTCAAGGTAAACCAAGCAGTTATTTCTGGTTAATTTCTCATTTGAAGAGAAAAAACATTGTCACATGACTCCCAACAGCCAATCATGAAACAGGACAATCTACTACACTTTTTCAATTTGGGATGACTGCTCCTGCCCTTTAAGGTCTGGAGTTTGACTCCTGGCTGGGTTATACCAAAGACATTTAAAGTGGGACAGATCTGCACAAAGCAGAAGGGAAATTAAGTCAGTGAACCACAACTGGAAAAAAGACCCTGGCCCGACTTTAAGGCCCAGTTCTCTCACCCCAAACAGCACCAATTCTCCTAACCTTCTTACTGAAGCCCTCCCACAAATGTCTGAAATTCATCCTCATCCAGACACAGTCGCAGTTTATTGCTTCAGGGTGAGTATAAAAAGGCTCAATGTGCATAATCAAAACACTCTCAATACAGTTCGTGCTGTGTAATATAAGCTTTGACACTTGCATTGTTTGAATTAGCTGTCAATCAAAGAGCTGAGCCAATTGAGAATTTGGGTATCCGGGTTCCTAAATTGTAGTTTGGGGTGAGAGGTTTGGCCCTTTAAACCAATTGGTTGGAACTAAGCGGTTCAAGCTCATCTAACTAACATCTGTTACAGATTCCTTCAGAAAATCTGTGAAGAACCAAAAACACAAAATATATATGTGTATCAATGCTACAGTTTTTTATTTATTTGGAATATGCCACAGTAAGTGAACGTTGTTTTACTAAGTTCCCAGGTATTTGCAGTACATATGGTAGTTTTTGTAAACTACGCAGCAAAGTTACATGAAGCTTACTTTGTTATTTTGTATTGCATACTTCTTTGCTCTTGAAAGTAATAGCACATACTGAAATGTCAACAATGTATAGCTGTAAAGCTTTGAAAAATGAATTTAATGTTCAGATGTGTGCCTGTATATGTTTGGCTTCCAGGATTGATTGATAAACCACATGTGCATCTAAAATCATCGATCACTTCTTTACAATTTTTTCAACGCATTTATTGTGCATCACATTTGTGCATTGACTTAGAACTAAACAACAGTGATACATGATTAAAGTCTGCTATTGTGATTGACTACATTATAGTGGAGGCTGCCTAGTCGTGCATTTTATCTGACAAATATTCAGAAATTTTGTTTCAACATCCAAAACACATGTATAATTAACATTTCTTCTATCCTGAAAGACCTCTTCAATATTTCTATACTTTCCAGTGAACAATTAGCTCAGAGGCAAAACTGAGGTGTTGGAGCAATACTGTAGGTTAATATTTTCTGTCAAAAGTTTTGATTGTCTCTTTAAAGCTATCAGGAGTGAATTTGAAAATTTGGAAATTAAAACTGGAGTTGGAAGTTATACTTCTTTAATACAATACATGTAATATTTAAGCCTTAGTATGATTAGACAAACTGGCTTGGTGTACTTCATTTTAGTTAAGGAATTTTCAGTTAAAATGCATTCTTTTTAAATCTTGAAGGTCTATCCCAAAATGACACACACACACACACACCAAAAAAAAAAAAAAAATTCACAGCGCAAAAGGTAAAACACTACACTCTTAAAGGCAGTCATTCGTCACCCTAAACTACAGTTTCAGTATGAATATATCAAAACTCTCAATTGGTACAGCTCTTTGATTGGCATCACATTCAAACAATGCATCATAGCTAAATTACACAGCATGGGCACTGAGAGTGTCTTCATTACACATTATGGACTTGTATGGCCACTGGGACAAGCCATGAAGCAATAAACTAGGATTGCGTCTGGATAAAGATGAGTTTTAGATAAATGTGGGAGGGGCTAGAAGTAAGTAGGCTAGGAGAATTGGAACTGTTTGGGATGATGAAAATATGCCTTTAAGCTGTGTGATTTTAAGAGTTTGCAGAAAAAAAAAAACCTGCTTTACGGAATAATTTTAAAATAAAAAAAACTTCATTATGTTGCATGGCACAAGCCTAAATAACTTGGTTAATGCTTGTTAAATTGCATAACCAGCTTTGGATCTTGAATCACAGTGAGAGAGGAAAAAAATGTTGCTCTTAAGCTGTGTGATTGTATGGGTTTGCAGATTAAACATGCATATAGGTCCAATTTTGAGATTACTCTTGTCAGTCTATCCATCAATTTGAGATTAATGTGAATTGCTATTTGGTGTGGTTGTTAAGAAGCAGATGACTAGTCTTGGATACAAATCGCTACTGAAATGCCATTTAAACTCCTTTTGATGGATTCAGGGCCATTTCAATTGATCACTTTGTCGTTTGATTGGTAAATGAGTCCCTCGTGTCTTTCTCGACAATTATTCTCTCTTTTTCTGGACAAGAAGTCTTCAGTATGGTCTAGAAAACTTCACCTAGAGGGACCTTCCTTTTGTACTAAATCCTTTGAAAAAAGTAGATATAATATAAAAGAAGTCTAGAAATGGTATTACAGTCATTTGAAAACCCATGCCGACTTAAAAGTATGAGACTGTGTAGGCACTGAGGAGAAAATGTGTTCCTCTCAAGTCAATAAATTGCAGAAGGCATTTCATAGACAGAAGTCAAGCACCATGACAAGTATCCTTAGTTCTTTGGTCAAATTTGATTGTCAGTGTGGCTTTTTCTCGTCTTGCATGGTTTGTTACTCTGAATCCACCATGCTGGGATAGACAGTGTTCAGAATATTTCTGTTCTGGTCTCTAGTGACTGTCCTGGCCTCTAGTGATGGTGACCCTACTGTGAAGGTCCCGATTGGCCTCTGGGCAGGGTAGACAAGCAATTGACTGGTGCCAAAGATTTGTCTGCCTCCTACTGTCTGCCGCTTTTTCTTTCCATATTTCACAACTTTGGTAAAATTTTCCGTTGTTTTGTATCACTTGTTCTTTTGTAATATATGACAGTTTTCATGTACTTGAAAATATTGCAATTTTGGAATTAAAAATGACTTTTCTCCAAAAGGTAAATATATATTACAACCTTAAACATTTAATGTGTCATCTGTGGAAGCACAATGTTCTTGTAGTGTTGCACATTTTGAAAAGAGGAACTGAGGAATCCTTAGAAAAATGTGCGAGTTACTCAATTTAGAAACATAGTACAGTTTTATAGGGGCTGCCATGATACTGCAACTACATATAGGTTATCCTCATAGCTTTTCTAGTAACAATAAGGGACTACAAAATGCATCATGGTGACTGACTGACCAATTGCTTTAAGCATGTTCTGTTCATATTGCAGAGAGCTCATGCACAGTTGAGTGTATGGACATATCTGTGAGCCATTTTAAGTAAGGGCAGAGTCACTTATCTAAATGGCTAGTTAGTTTGATAAGATTTAATGACACACCAACACGAATTTGTTATATAGTGTCATACCGTTCAAATATTGTTTAAGTCCTCCCTTTTAGTCCCATCTTATGACAGGTGGGGAACACCATGGGCATATTCTCCAACCCCCAACCCACAAGGAGAGTTATCCAAATTACCAGGTGACAGTCTGTTATGTATTTCCTGCACCCAACTGCCTGTACCGGCCAGTGAGATGAAGGCTTCTCCCCTAAGCTCAGCCTACTTTAGGATGCTTAAGTTTGCTAGAAAAGTATGTCTTCTGAATTAAGGGGAGTTTGTGTGGGGGCTGAGGGAGCATTTTTAGTGTCTCAAAACTTATTAATAATGCAAATTTTTGTCTTTCAATAAGATCTGCAAAGGCTTGCGTTTTGTTAAGTAGCTAATCCTCAGTATGCCCTATGGGTCTTGATCTGTCTTGGTGAATCAAACTTAAGAGGGGAACCCAGATCAGCAATGCTAACTCAAGATCAAGATCCAGGGATTCTGACCAGCCTGCAGTGGTAGATTAAATGGACCATACTGGATTGAAGTTTGTAATGTGAACACAATCGGTAGATCAAGTGACACCTGATCTCTGTTGTTTGTGTATTGGCATGGTACATGCAGCACAAGACAAAATGACAAATTGACTTCTATACGGTGGTGACCTTTCCACGCTTGCGTGTTTTGTTCATAAAGTCTGTTGATCTACTGCGCCCAAACGTGGACATGCTATGGATCAAGTTGGTTAACAGCCATGAGGCAATAAAACTATGATCCAGTTTCCTCACTAAAATGTGAACATGAAAGGCCTGTGAGATGACAGACTCTTTGATACAATCAAACAGAGAGTGTGTCCTCTGGATCCATTCAAGCAGAAAGGGGACTCTTAACACTTGAAACAGATTTCTGATTGAAGAGTAAGAGGTTGACAATCTGAGATGTCATACAGTTTTTTGACTGTCTTGGCACTCATTAACTTAGCATTGTGTCTGTTACTTTTCTTTCAAAAACTCCAAGGCGAGTGAAATCTGGAGCATCAATGACATAAAAAAGAAAACAAATGGAGAAAGAGAAGGATAGAATGTTTCAGAACACTATTGGTTCCCTATACAATCTTGTTTGTGGCTTGTCTGCCCTAATCTTTAAACTCAAATGGACTAAGAGACAGTGTTGTTACAAAAATTTCAGGTAACAAATTGAAGTAGAGTATATAATGTTTGTGGTGGAGATAATCTCATTTCTCATGCTTCAAGTGACTCTGATCTCTTTTAAGAGATGAAACCCTTGTAACTGTTTGATGGTCCCCCTGTTCCACTAGAAAGATTTCCAAACCAGCTCACACAGCGTGATACCCTGGGTGTCTTTGTGTCCAAAAGAAACAATTACATGATTAATGGCTTTTAAGTTAAGGAGGGCAGGATAATGCCCCAACTGGGCAGTGCTGTAAAGCCCATATTCCAAGGTCAGCACAGTTCACATCTACTTGCACAGTCTGTTCCCAGTGTCTGTAGTAGGGTTGCCACTTTTTCTGTGGGGTAAAACATTGCCTGGTTGGTGGATGTGTTTTACTCTTTCACCTGTGTAGGCTGCACTTGTATTACACCAATATCTGTGGACTTCTGCAGTAGTTCATCAAACTTCATTAACATTTTACACTATTAAACTTTCGTGTGTATGATTACAACCAAGACAAATCATAAACATTCAAAGAACACTTAGTAAATACAAGTCTGATTATGATGCAATATGGTCGAACACAGGCAATGGATTAGTTCGTTCGTTAGATGGAGTTTTATGTCCTAGTTTTCAACCAGTTAGGTTAAAATGTGCCGGCCACAGCCTTTGTTTCAGTTGGGGCTCTCTGGCTTGTTTTCCCTACTCCATTCCTTTTGCTGAGCACCAAGCACAATGGGATTTTTGTGTGTTATTTTGTTCCCCTTGAAGCTCATCGAATGAAGGAAGAAGACTTACCATGACATTTTGGTTGAAGCTTTATTTTCGTAATAAATATTCATTTATCAAAAACCAAATCATCAGTGAAGAGTCTATTTCAATTTTGACCCAAGAATACTGCAAAGTTATTATTAATTAATTATTATTAAAGTATTAATCTTATTAAATTTGCATTTAAAAAGTTAAAACGTGCCTCATATGGTTTTGCCAAATTTTGAATTTTCTTCAATAATAAACTTTTCAATTTCTTTTGTGTGCACTGTTATTATATTGAGAATTAGGAAATTTATGGGCATTAATACCACAGTAAGCAAGCATTGTAACACAACTTTCAAAGGAAAATAAGTTATTGTTTTGAAATTGGGCAGGCAGCTTCTTTAAAAAACATTTATGTCTCAGTCTCTTTTCATAGTCTTGAGCCACACATAATCTGTAGAGTATACAAATTTTCACCCAACTGAAAGGGTATCATATTCAAAGTAAAATTTTCATTAATAATTCAAAAGCATAAAAAAAATTTGCAACACATCTCGACAGCTTACTGAAAAAGCAATTTTTCCTCAGTCCCTATTCACCTCCTGATCACCTTGCCTCCTTGATCACCTATATCAAAGACTATCTTGTGATGTGTCATTTCTTAGCGACACCCACTCCTACACTTTTTGTCCCTTCCACCGAGGTGGCTGTCTAGAACGGAGATGATGACTTTATGTCTTCTTTACACCAAGTATTTTTTTTTATTGATTTTAACATTTCATTGAAAAAAGAAAGCTCAAAATAACAACTGCTTAGGTTCTGAGACCACACAAGCCTTGGGAATGCCATTTCTGCAGGCTTTCAGGGGGGTTGATTTTTCAAACTTTTCTATGTGCACCATGTCAAGTGGTGCATTGCTTTGATAGCCTTTCATGTGTTTGGTCTAATGGTAGAGCATTTGCCTTTCATGCGGAAGGCACAGGTTCGATTCCCAGGTCAAGTCGTACCAAAGACTCTAAAAAAGGAACCTGCTGTTGTGCATGATGCTCCACATAATCATTGGAGTAGGGAAAACAAGCCCGTGAGCCACAAATGGAAAAAAGGCTGTGGCCAGCTTGATTTGAACCAATAGGTTGGAAACTGGACCGTAGAACTCCATCTAACTTTCAGTTTAACTTGGTAGTCTTTATGGCAGGATTACAAAATAATGACTGAATGATGCTGGGTACAAACCTCAGAATGCCATGTCTGACCATTGGAGTAATTGCAGTGTTTCAAAGTCTTAACTCTAGGCCAATGGATGGCAATGCTATGTTTAGTCTTTTGGGCAGAATAACATTTTTCAGATAGATAATCTTGCCCCCCTTCCCCCAACCGGACAGCTGGGATAAACCTATACTCCTGTCTGGCTCTGTACACCATTTACACACTTACCATCTGGCAAAATGAATCACACCATGGTTACCCTACTATCAGAGATCGTCTTGCATCCTTTCTGTTTTGCCTAGCATGTAGAAGTGTTTTCTGTCTAGCAAAGTTTGTAAAAAGTCAGAAATCAAAAGTTTGTTTTTGCAATTTAAACTTCAGTGTTAATAACCCTGAATAAAAGATGTTTTTGAACTGTTCAGAATTTCACTTTACTCCTACTTTCATGCAAATATTATCCTAGGACTTCTGTATGAAAGACCAACATTTTATAATTCTTATACAGTACCATTAGTTCTCCGATAAATACAGTATAAACTGGAAATGTTTCTTGTTGCAACTGCAAATTTTACTGTTCTACAGGCTCTATGTTTACATTGCAGATAAAAGCTAGAAAAAATTATAGAAAGTACAATGCCCCATTTATCTGGAAATATGGAAGCAATTGAATAAACTAGGTAAGGATTTTACAATTTTTCAGTTGATCAACCCATCCTTGCAACAGGAGTCACTCAGACGACTTTTATCACACCCTTTTGATGAAAGATGTATATTTTTGTCAAAAAACTTGTATTTGGGCTTATGCATTCTGTCCCTGAGTTCCGGGTAGGAGTTGAATTACTCTTTTGGCTGTAGTTGAACGGAAGCCTGCTATTGCACATGTGTTTATATATTTGTAGAGGAAGTCTTTCCCAGTCGTTTAATAGACTGGAAACATCATTTATGCTGGTCAAACTTTACTGTCCACCTGGTGAAAATAATTTATAAGTATGCCATCCTTTTCAAAACTAGTAATGCCCTTAATATTGATAAAAGATTCAGGCGAGATGAGTTTAATACTGAGATTTCTTTTTTATGCTCATATGGTCATCTGTGCACCTAAAGATTTTATTGTTCATATGTTACCTGGTGAAAAATTTATATTGTGTATGTGAAACTTAATTTTTATACCTTTTAGAGAACGTCTTATAAAGTGCAGTTACCTCAATTATAGAGGAAATTATACTGTATTTTCCTATATTTTCCTATTTTGTTTGTAGTTTGGAGTCCCCTAGCTGAGACAGGGGGGACATGTATGGGTGAGTGAGTGATGGGACCTTTGGAATACAGAAGTGTCACTGTTATGTTTTGCAGCATCCACATTTATTTGAAAATGTGGTTATAGCTGAAATATAGCAACTTAAACATTCTACATACCATCTAGAACCGGTAGTAAATATTAAATAATTCAAAGCAAGCAAAATGACTATACCTTGAACACAATTGATGAGCATATATCAAGAAAAGAGATAATTTTTAAATTCAGGTTGTAAATGTTTAGTTTACCTGCAATTCTCTTGTGTTATGTTAACCTGTGTTTTTTTAATTTTAACTTGGGAGAAAGGATTGAGAAACAAACACAAGAATTAAAAAAAAAGTTACACTCCTTCAACATTCTGCCAGAGTTGTCTCATTGGAATCCTCATTCTAATCACCAGTATTGCAAAAGGTTAGCATTTTGAAAACTCCCATTGTCCCAGTTTTCATAAAATTTTAACTTTTCCTAAGGAATATTCTATTGAAGGTGAAGTGTAGCCATATCTGTTCTTACTGAATAATTATTGAATTTAAAGTCAATGATTAAATGTCCTCTACTATAATTACCTTTCTTCTCTGTGGTTTGCAGGTCATAGGGTCAATCCTATGGACAAATGCCAACATCTTTCTGTATTTATGGATACATGTATTTAAAGTAAAGCAGAATTAGGACCTTGTCCCAGATCTTGCTGGTTTGCACAAAGTACCTCACCTATTACATTTGCTTTTCTTTTTTCCTCTCTTTTGTTTCAATTCATTACACACTGGCATCAGAAGAATGGACATTTCAAAAGGAAGCATGTACATCAACAATTACATCAATAGGGATTGCTATTTTAATTGTAATTATTTTAATGGTAAATATTCTGTTGTTCTCAAAATAACCCACTATTAACTATATTTTAAAAGGATTGAACAAGTTGGTGACATTATTTTGAGAACTACTCTCTTTCTATACTCCAAAAATTAGTGATGAGTATGTTATTTCTTTATAAATTATGTAACCACCTTTTAAAAGCAGACTGCCAAGATCTAGAACAAGATCCTAGATTTCCTTCAAATTAGAGCTGCACCGGAACTTGAATCCGGCCGGAACTATCTGGCCAGAACCCAGATTTTGCTAAGTTCCGGTTCCGGCCGGATCCATTTAAAAGTACCTGGCCGGAACTTTATGCTTGCTTCAAGTCACATACTTTCACAGTTTGATTTAAATCATTAAGAGGCAAATGAAAAAAAGATCTGAGAGTTTTCTTCCCAGTTCTTTTTGTCATATAAGGGCCTAATCCTCTTACTCTAAACAGTCCAATCCTCCTACCTGGCCTACTGTTCTTTCTCTGACCTTCCTCCTAAAACTGTCTACTGTAAAACTTATTCTCATCCACACACAGTCTCAGTTCATTTCTTCAGGATGGGTAAATAACTGACCTCAATGTGTAATCGAAACACTCTTGGTACAGTAGATGCTGTGTAATTCAATTTAGTTAAGCAAAAGTACTCTACATTCTTGAATTTGCTGTCACTCAAAGCAGTGGCTTATAAGAAAAGGGGTGCAAGGGGCGTGTGCCCCCTATAAAACCTTGTGCTCCCATCCAAAATTTGGTAAATTTTGGCAATTTAATTTACTTCGATTTCAAATCACCCAAAACACCTGGGAAATGTCATTTTTCTGCTTTCAAATGCATTGGATTTTTCAAAATTTTCTGTACAATCCAGTCGACACCAACTAAGGGTGGTGCTCAGCTCAGGTAACCTTTTTGCAACAGGATTACATCTTTAATGGAGAGAGAATCATATGTAACTGTCCATTATTTGCTTTCTCTATAGTTCAGCTCCCCTTCCTCCTTTTTTAAAATGTCAGCCAGTTGTGCTTTTGGTAGTAGTTTCACCAATAGTCTCACTTATGTTAGCCATTATTTGCAAAACATTCTAGATGAGAATGACCCAAGATTTACTATTTTTAGGTAACTTTACCTCAACATTATAATTTTTTTCTTGGTTACACCATTTAACACATGTGTTGTTAAAATCCCCTCAAACTACTGTAACTGACTCACCAGTGTAAGTTAATTGGCCTCCTGAACCACAACAGAAATAGCCTTGCACTTCATACTTGGTGGTGTCTCCAACATTATAAGTGTTGTCTAGCAATTCCCCCCCTCCCCGTCCCCTGCAAAATCATTGTACTGTATGCCCCCTGTGATGCCTACAGTAGAACAAAACATGTGGGGATGCCACTGCATGAAATAGTTGTGCTAATTGGGATCTTCTGTGGACTGATATAAAAGTTGTAGTTTGGGGTGAGAGGATTGAGGCTTAACTAACAGTTAAACTGTTAAATGTGTCAACAACATGTAGCCCTATGTATGATAGTGGATAAATCAGTTGCTATATCAAAAACATACTGTAATAATAAAAAGGCAGGAACTCTCACCCAAACTACAATATTTGTGTAGTCTAAAGGATTTCTCAATTGGCACACCTCAGTCATTGACAGCAAGTTCAAAACTTGCAGAGCACTGTATACTATTGCAGTGTACAATATTGTTACATGTATTTCCTTCATTTTATATGAAAAGTACATTCCTACTAAATTTCAAATGCTTCAACCAGCTACAAGTCAGCTTCATATTGTGTAGGCATCAGTAATGAAGGCTATTTTTTCTTAGTTAGTGACGTTATCTTACTACAGGCATCACAACGCATTCAAAATACTCAGTTCCGGCCGGAACTTAAAAAAAGTTCCGGCTGGTTCCGGTTCCGGCCGGATCCAAAATTTCAGTTCCAGTGCAGCCCTACTTCAAATTATATAAATAAGCAAAATTTTTGAAATCTAAAAGATTGTTATAGCTCCATGTTTGCTAAAAAAGGCAAGAGATTAAGAAAAAATTGAAGAGTATGTGAGAAAAAGGGAGAAGTATCAGCTCAAAACATAAAATGAAGAAAATAAGGACTTACTCTTGCCATCCATTGATGCTTCACAGATTTCTGACTTGTTAATGCTGAAACGTATAATAATCCAATTTATACTACACTGTTGATATTATTAGTCTGTGAGAAAGTTTCACCCTTGTATGTTTACTGTCAAGGCTTTTGTAGTTATTTCCTCCTGTTATGAGATCCTTGTAACTCCTGTAAAACAGCTACTGTCCTAGAGTAAGTGACATTGAACTGTAAAGTGCAGTACCTAAATCACATAATTGTTGCCTACACTTCTGTTAACTGCTTCATTTAAGGTTTTTTTTTTTTTTCTTATTTGAATAATCTTTGGTGATAACTCTAAGCAATAAAGAGGTCACCTCATGCAAAGTAATCCCTCATTAGATAGGGAGACACAAAGGAAGCAATTGATCTTTGCAAAGATCCTGTTGTTAAGTGAATGTCAAGCTTAAATGCCCATCTAGTGGCATGCCTGGTGGTGGGAGCTATCTGGACTCTACCTGTTGGCCTCATAGCTACATCTGTTTGGGGGGAAGTTGGTCATCCTTGTGACCCAAAAGAAAAAAGAAAAAGATGATACAAAATATACTTTAAGGGTCTCTTCTTATCTTGTACATCAGCATTGTTTTCTGCCATTGTTACCACATGAAACACAATGAATTACCTTGGTAGTTTAGATTGTAATCTAAACTCCTAATAGGATGTTTGCACTGCTTATACAAAAAAAAAGTAAATGGGTGGTTTCCGACTACTACAAATTGAAAAGAATATTGCTTACAATGCTTGAATTAGCCAATTTGTGTAAACGGGGCAGGCCTGTGGTCAATTTGTTTTTTTTTTTTACTTATTTTTACTTTTGAGGGGCTGCTAGAAGCTGCAGACAGAAGCAGCAGAAACATTACTTCACCCCATACAGTTCTACATAGTTCTCCCAACATATTTTTTTACAGCCCCTAGCTGTGTTAGACCACTTTCAAATTTGAGAGCTGATTTTGAAAGGGAGATCAGATCAGATTGAATGTTTTGTTTGGCTTTCACCCTCACACTAAATCAAAATCATGATCAAGCAAGTGATGGATATAGGAAGTTACATTGTGAACCATTTGACATTATTGTTGATAATACCACTCCATGCTTTGTGTTTTTAACATTTCCTGGAAAGAAAAAAGATATCCATTGATCACTTGTTCACCTAATGATACATTGAACTGGAAGAGAGCTGAAGGGGGAGGAAGGTGCGGATCAAAGATGGGAAGATGTGGCTTATTAGCAACTGTGGGTGAATCTCTCATAATACAAGCAATGTCTGTGTCCCATATTTAGAAACCCATGAAGTGGTGAGCTACATGGCCTCTCATTACCTCGTATTTGCATATATGTAAACCCTGCTTACATGCAGTCAGTCCCTGTCAAGCTTTTAATAGCACAGCTGCACCAGGTCACCCGATGATGTCATCTTACCACTTGCATGGCCAAAGATTCAAGGGCTCGTAGATCCCCAAACCAGGGAATTTTGGGTATTAAAGTTTATTTGAGCTCTTAAAGTATTTTAAACCTGTTATGTTCAAAAACTCAATGAAGGGAAATTATTCCTGGCATATGGTCCCATTATAAAGAGTACAGTGACCCAATCAGTTTACTCTCTAGCAAATGTCATATT
The DNA here is from genome assembly GCA_037179385.1 of Holothuria scabra. Taxonomy (NCBI): domain Eukaryota; kingdom Metazoa; phylum Echinodermata; class Holothuroidea; order Aspidochirotida; family Holothuriidae; genus Holothuria; species Holothuria scabra. The sequence goes on along the minus strand of CM074192.1, from coordinate 16,423,895 downwards.
TAACTAATACAAGTATCCCTAAGGATGTTTTCAGCAAAATTATAACAAAAACTAACAAAACAATTTTTTTTCTCAGTCTTTACATTTTATAAGTAAAAATAAGTTTATTTTATGAATGAAAGCTAGGAGTCATTCTTTGGTAGTAAGTATGACAGGACAGGGAATAATTTATCTGGTATGGCATCGCAATTTGCCACACAAAATGGACAAATTGCTACACAAATACAAAATTGTATAGCAGATTTGGTACACACAGCACTAGGGATTTTAATGACTTTGTGGAAGAGCAGCCAAAAGAGCTCAAAATTGGTATGCAAATTTTGAACACTAAATTATTCCCTGCAGGATACACTGGTTCAACAAGTTTATTTTATGAATGAAAGCTAGGAGTCATTCTTTGGTAATAAGTATGACAGGATACACTGATTCAAATGGAGGGATGGGGGGGGGGGGCTACATTTTCTATTTTAGGGTTAGACATTCAAGCAAATCTTTCTTCTCTCATACAGATAAATTGCAACAGGCATTGATACTATCATATATGGCAGCTACAGTGAAACCATATACACATGCATCACATAAATTTTTCTCAGTTAATGTCTGTTTTGGAGTTCTAGGGGTCTGAGGTTCCAAGCTGATGTTTATAACAAATCTTACCAATCACAATGTATTTTACTTTGTGCTGTCAGTAAATATTAAACTTAACAGGCTGTAGTAACTGTTGGCCTATATTGCCCTCATTTCATAGTTGAAGAAAAAAAAAATCATTTTAGGAGATTTCTTTGGAAGAAATTTGCCAAGATTTTGAAATCTTGTGGCTGGTATTTGTAAGCCCAAACAGATACCACATTTCAAATGTTGCTGCATTTTCTGGACCCCGCTCACAAACCCTCTAGATAAAACATATCTTAAAGTGTACCTCAGTTCAAAAAATTCAAAAATATGTATTAAACAGCATGAAAAATGAATTGTAGTGGTCCAACTCCCATCTTTGTTGGACATTCTTAAGCTGAGATGTAAAATGTTGAAGTTTATTCACTCAAATTTAAGTGGTACAATTTGCAATAATTTTGTGTCACTTTTGTGCAACTGAAATTACAATCATTGTATTTCTCTAATTTTATGGAAGCTCTTGCACCTTGCACCAATGTGTGATAGCACTCTTATTCATATGGGGGGGGGGGGGAGGTGGGGGGAGGGGGATGTAATTAATTAAGCCCTCTCTGCTCTCTGTGCAACATGCTATGCAAGCAAACAGGAAGTCTTCAAGGTCATTAAAACATTTTTAATTTCAAGGGAAACAAAGCAGGGATTATAAGTGGTACAAGAAGAAAGTCACAAATTATTGCCCAAGGAGCTTATTTGCTTTAAGTGAATTGATTTTAACATTTTATGTTGTGGCTCCAGAATGTCCCATTAAGATAGGAATTGGATTGTTAGAATTCCTTTTTCCTGCTGTTTGATATATCTTTTTAAAGTTTTTTGACTTGAGGTACACTTTCAATGGAAATTATAAAACATTCAGTGTTTAGAGATGCTACTTGATAGTGGGATCTATCATGACTAAAATAAGTTTAGATAATATAAAAGAGAAAAACTATAAATGCCAAAAACAGATGACAATTTGAAAGTATTTGTCAGCACTCATCCAGAACAAGGAAGACAAAGAATAGCACAATGCGTTGTTTGTGGGAATGTGACATGGTTATATGTATGTTAATGAATGCTGCATCATTTATTGAGTTGTGTATCCTTAAACTGATCAATATTCGCTGTCGCCATTGGTTCTAGTCTTAGAAAAAAATATCCTGAGTTTTTAGTAAGGGTCAATTGCACTAGAGGCCCATCTCTCTGACTGCATTTAAAGTGGGTGAGTTCCAAAGAATTTGAAGTTATTTATACATCATGTAGTGACTGTTTTGACCATGATGCAGTTTTTTCATCTTGTTCTATGACTCACTCTAGTAAAGTGATGGAGTCTTGTTTGTATCTTGCAAAGACTCATCATTTTGTAGCTTGTTTAATTGATTGCAAGGTATGAAAATGAAAATATCTCATGGAGAAGAAGCTGTTGGAGAAATATTCCCGAAGTGATTATGTAATACTTTGATAGGAGGGTAAACCATCCTAGCTTATTTCCATATGTAATCCTGTATAGTAGAATTTTTTTTTTAACAGAACAAATGTGTACTTCTTAGCAGGCTTCAATTTTCAAAAGTTTGTCTTTCTTTGGCAACCATTTTCACTATTCTCAGTTGTCCACAAGGATTTTGGTTGTCCAAAATATTTTTGCACAACTGCAAAACTAAGTTTTGTGGTGAGTACCCATCGTGATGTTTTGCTGCTGGGATTGAAATGATGTTTGAGAGACAAAAACTTCATTAATACTGAAGTCTTATGGTAAAAGTTTTAAGAATAAGCACTATTCTTGAATCAGGTAAAAGTGGGCTGCTTTTTGATCCTTATTTGCAACATCAAAGGAATGGTTGTCTATTGGAGAACCAACATTTTTACTTTTCGGTGTTCATATGGAACTTTAGTTGTCCGGGAAAACTGAACCAGCAAGAATATTGAGCCCTAAGTATTCAGGATGCTGAAGTTTGGTTTCTTGCTATTTTAAGTTCCACAAGGAAACTTGTTCTTGCTTGTTCTGAATTTTAATCCTATGGTTTTACCCAGCATATAATAGTTTCTATTTTGAAAAAAAAAAAAAAAATCACTGTAGATAATGCTGCGGTCAACCAGGCCCATGGTTTGAGAAAATAAAGCTTGATTGTAAATACTATCCAAGATGATGATGCAGTTATAAAACCTTTTTCCTTTTTTTTTTTGTGGGGGGGGGGGGGGTGATGGATTAAGAAATCTCTTACCAATGATCAGAATGCAACTGAAAAACTTTGTGACAATGATCATTTTACATCCATTTATTTGTTTATCTATGCATCATCATATTACTTATTTTACATTGTTGTCTTACTGTTCATTTTATTGTTTTGAGCTCTTACTCTAAATTTCCACTGTATTTTATGATACTGTTGGCTAAATAAATTAAATATCGATCTATCTAACTTGTTTAGTACAAATTAAAAGTGTGTGTATGATCTTTTATTATACTCTGTCCAATGTATTGTGTTACATTTGACTTTTTCTGTAGAAACTATCACCTGTTTCCTGATAATAATTTTGAAGAGTATGTTGCATGACTTCAGAATGTAGAGGATTGAATTACAATACCAGTTTATAGTCAGATGAGAATAACCATTGCAAGGATACAGAATATTAAACTAATTTCAATATTTTCGGTGTGACATCTTTAACCCACAAGTAAAGTTGTAATGTCTAGACGCTTGTCTGGATTGAGCAGTATTGGAGGACAAGCTTTTTCTTTTGGCCTCAAGAAATTTAGATCATGCTTTGTCTGTCTAAAGACATGCTTTGCTGCTTGACAAGGGGATGCTTTTATAAAATAAAGAGACTGTAAATAAAAGTTAAAAGCTACAATTTTCAGATTTGAAAATCTAAAGGTAAGAGACTCTTTAAAGCTAAATCTGCGATTTAAAGGGAATTTAATTAAATCAGCAATTTGACTTGCACTGGATCCTTTTAACAATTTTCCAGCCATTTGAACTTAAATTCAACAAATTTACCCCAGGGATCTGTGATTCCTGTGTGGGAAGTCACAGCTTTTAGCTCTAAAGAATGCTGAAAAAGAGGAGCGAGAAGAAGAAACTTGCTGCTGAAAAAATGAATTGTCTGGGAGAAGAGATGGCAAGGTACTTGCTTGTAAAAGAGCTTTTTGGAATCCTCTTAGTTTCGCTAGGTGCCCTCCTAAGGTGGTGTCACATGCCCTACACAACTACTTGAGGTTTCAATGGCCTCTCATGGTGTCAACATGGTTGTGAATATCACGGGACAATGGTCTTAGTGGTGAAAGGATTGTCAATGACACTTTTTGATATCTGTCTCCTTTACGTACGTCATGGTTTGCATTTGGCTGTCGGTGGTCTAGTCCATATGTGTGTGACTTTTGCGTCATGTTTCAGTGGGCATACATTATGTAGTTTGCATTTCAAAGCAGTCAGAATTAGGGGATTTTTCATAAAATCAAAAATTGTCTATTTTAACCCAGTTGCTGTGTATGTATCTCATTGTCCAAGTTAATCTTTTTTTTTTTTTTCAAATTTCTGGAAATGTTTTTGCCTCGTTCAAATGTTCAAGTGCCAACCCTTTAAAATGTTGCCGGTGGAATAGGCTATTTCACTGGTCAGACGGATATTTGCTGACCATGAATAATGTGGATGCTTTGCTGTTTTTGCAGTCACTCCGTCTGTTGCTTTAAAAATCAATGAATGTTACAGTATTCTCTTTTTATTCCTGACCTGTAACTAAGGAGATAAACAGCAAAGAACCATTCTTAGCACAGTTAGTTCAAATATTCAGCTAAGTACTACATAGATTAGAGCTCTAAGGGGCTTGTCAATTATAAATTATAATCTTAACAGAGGTAGGGTCCAATTCAACTTTTGCAAATAGATCATTTTAATCACATGGTAACTTGGTCTGTAACCATAGATTTAATTAAAACTGTACCTTAATATTTAATACAGAAAATATTTAAATATTTTTTAATTTAAATTAATTTTCTTAAAGTTTAAGTATTTTTTTCTTTAATATCTTCAGTAATTTATAAATTTTTGGCTCTTTCTGACCAGAGATTTAGAAGATTTCAAAAAAAAAAAAAAATTGGATCAGAATCTGATTCAAATTCATTGAAGTGTGTCCACAGCTTAGTCCTGTTAGTTCTCCCTCAGTGGCAATAATCTGTCTCATAGCATAAAATACATCATGTCATTGGTAGCCTTCTTTACATGAGCTAATATTAGGAGTATTTTTCCATACTCCATTGCTTATGCAGAACATCATGAACAAAGGCAGTAGGTTCTATTTTTAAAGTCTTTGGTATGACTCAACCTGGGAATTCAACTCAGGCCTTCTGCATGAGAGGCAATTGCTCTACCATTAGACCAAATACACGGTCCGGGATTGAGGGTTGGAGTTTGGGAAATATTTTAATTTTTTCATATGTTACTTATCCCCAGATTTCGCATTTGGCAAGTTTTGTACTATTTTGTATACAATGAAGTATTACCATTCTCCTGATTGCAAATTGTATACACTGTTGTGCTGCTTAATGGATTTGTAAATGACTCTACATCAAAAACTTTAAAAAAAAAAGTGTGTTCAGCCACCCAACAGGTGTAACACATAGCATATTGGCAGACTGATAATGTACATGTAGATGTGCAAAGCTCCTGAAGGGGAAATATCTTGCTTGGCTTGAATTGTACGTTTGCTGTAGTCTTTCAATTACATGTTGTTTCATAGGTCATCACAAAGTGTCTCATGTTCTGTCTTTATCAGCTAGTCACTAAAGGTTGGTTTTTCAATACTTTGTCTGTTTGGTATAATTTAGCAATTGTTTTTATTTAACTTGCCCTGCCATCGTGGCTTTTAGATAATCTGTCTCAATAACTGTCTGTCATTCAGAGGAAGCAATCAAAAGACGTGACTCAAAATTGCAATCCAGTTTAGATTGGATCATATAGGTTGTTCACAAAAATTCAAGATACTCTAGAAGTGTTCTTGTGGATATCATTGTACAGTTGAAAGAAGGATAACATTCAAAGCATTTCAGAAAAAAATTCATCTATAGTAATGTATAATCTAATTGTGAGATGCCATAGTTTTGGACTGTATTCAGCCCTTTAGCTAAAGGATATTCAAAACCAAGCTAATAAATCTAGAAGAGTGTTTTAGGAGACTAATAGAGTTAAGTCCTCTAGGTGCATCTTTGCATTTGTGGTTTAACTAGAAAAGAGGTGAAAGCTTGGCGATTCATTCATTTCAGTTTATCATTTTAAAAATTTTGGTATTGGTCCTTCAATTTGAAAGTGTTATTCTAGCATGTGATATCCATTATGCCCATCCCTGGCGCCTGAGGAGAGGGCTGGTAGGTGGAAAGGCACTCAGGCAGGTAGGAAGACATGTAGGTTGATGAGAGTGCTTTGCACCTCCCCTTAATCGTCTTATAAAACTATTTTCTCTGTGTAACTAGAAGCTATTTTTCCTTGCTCTCCAGTACCTTGTCTGAACATCAGCCTTAATATATTTAGACATGATGTGACAACAAACTTTCTAGTCTGCAGGAAGTAGTATGCTCCCATAAATTAATTACTCTGATCTAAAGTCTTAATTAGCTAATATCAAGAAGTATGAAATGACTGCATGCTTGACATTTGCAGCAGTTATTGCGATTCAGTGACTTTCATTTCCTCATATTTATTTTTCATAAGATTGCTTTTGGGAGAACAGCTATTTGTGATCTCTTTTTACGGAAACAAATGAAATTTTTATAAGTTTCTAATCACCTCTATTTTTTCTGTTCTTGTAACCTTTTCCTTCCAAGGTCGTTTTCAAAATTTGAAAGCTTTTGTCTTTATATATTAAACTTGTATGACTAGTGTGTTTACCACAAATTGATTTTGCCTCAGTGAACTGCTTCTTGGAAAATTTCTTTTAGCTGTTGTGATGAAATGGCCGTTGGGGAAAATCATGAGATACATGTTAAAGGAAGTACCCTGAAGGAAGACAGGCTGGATTAAAATTCACAAGTGACTTCTTTAATTGTTGATAGAGGTTAATCTCTTTCCATCTGCTTACAAAAAAGAAAGGAAAACTACACATACATATACACATACATATATACATACGAATGAACAAAGGAATGAACGAACCAAATCAACATTCCCCCTCATCACAAAAAAATCACTTGATGCCCACATACTCCTTGCTTCAGTTAATTGTATTTCTTCTGCACACCACTCTTTGCCTATAGTAGTTTTAATTCTGTGCCTCCTTGTGTGCAAGTTATAACTTGTCCTCATTTCTCATCTGTTGCAAAGCTATCATCACGGATGTTTACTGAAGTGCCAAAGTTATAAAAACTTTCCACCTTGGATTTGACTATAAGTGTCACTTCACTATAATCCCATTAAAGAACAAATCTTTGTGCTTGAAATTGTCAACAATTTAGGAAATCAAGTCATACCAGCATTTAATTCTGGCTTCATTAGTTGGTCCATTGATTTAAAGTTCAGGTGAACCAAAGAAATATTCAACCATTCTCATCAATTGCATGTCTGGAAATACTATAGAAAATCTGCAGACTTAGACATGTCATGGAAGAGAGGGGGGGTGGTACAGGAGGGAATGTACCCACCCTTATTTCTTAGAAATAAACTCATTTACTCTAGAATTTTTAAATTTTGACCAAATGGGTCTTTTCCCCTCCACATTCAAGGAAAGATTGATGCTACTGGCTGAAAATGTGCATCTTTTCCCATATGAGTTGAGCATGACTTCTACTGTGACAAGTTGAGTTGCACCCTAGAAGTCTTACTGGTAGAGCGTCCGCCTCTCAAGCAGAAGGCGTGGGTTCGATTCCCAGAGCAAGTTATACCAGAGACTCTAAAAATGGAACCTGCTGCCATTGTGCATAATGCTCTGCATAAGCAATGGAGTAGGAAGAACTAGCCAGTGAGCCACAACTGGAAATCAAAACCTAAGTATGAAAAGTTTCCCAAAAGAAGTGAGAAATATTTTTTTAGATGTGGGCAGTCCAAAACAACCTTCAGTAGCCTAATTGCAAAGCTTTTCTTTGGGTCTAATTTCAAACTGTGAAAATAGCGAGTGAGACTCAGTAACAGCCTACCGTATATTCTGTAATAAACGCTCCCCCTCTAATAAACGCCCCCCTCAAAATTTTTAACAACTGCGTAGGCCAAGGCCTCCCGCACTACAGGCCCAAACCATCGATAAAGCTAGTGTTTGACCGGTTATGCATAATCATTATTTAATTGACAAACGGCCCGATGCCGATTACCGATTATTAGGAAGAGGGAAGACACGTGTTTGTCCCTAAAGTACGCGCCCCTTTCTTTGTGCATATCGTTCAAGTTGGAAAATATTGGGAATAGTTCCGTTTGTTTTGCGAATGGAATATCAGTTTTGTAGGCCTAATATTTTCTTTTCAAATGTGGAGATATAAACCAATCGTTAAAACAGTAGGGTTGTTTTCAGTCGATGTCACATACCCTTTGATAATTTAGCTCTTAGGCAAACATCATGCTCTGTTTAGTTTTCATCCCCCAATCATGTCGGAACATTTGCAGTATTTTACTGCACTGGGTTGTAGTTGCGTTAATGTACTGTAGAATCCCGCTTTAATGAGGCCATGTAGAAATACGCAATCATAATAATCTTAGCGGTTCTGGGGCAGCAAAACAATTGCACCCGATTAACGTATCCTATGGTTCCTTACGGATATAAATATCCCCGTAAATTTTTAGCAGTTCTTGTCCAAAACTTACGTCTTGTTTGAAAATAATCTGCAATTGAAATGTACGCAAGTGAGATCCCTGAAAAATCGCAGAGATTTGTGATGTCGTTTCTTGTTGAATTTAGCACGGGGCTCGCCCGGCTGCGCTAGCTGGTTATATCAGCATAGGAAATGTGATCGTCGTAACACATATAAAAACTCAACAGAAAAATTCGTCTCGAGGCTTAGTATTTTCACACACTAAATCACATAGGCGATGGCGCGAGTTGTGATTGGCTGGCTAGAATCATCGCATTTGAACCAATCACGATGCAGGGGCAATTTAAATTTTGCAATGGATCGTATGCATATGATGTCACCGAGCAAAACATGATGCCTTGTTTGGCGGTAAAAACGGACACGCACTTGAGTGCGTGGGCGAAGAAGTAGCCTGCATGAGACCACGTGCATCACTGTTTTCGTTGGCGATGACGTTCACATTTCATAAGTCCTACTGCAAATAACATTACGGAAGGAATGCGAGAAATGGCTTAATTTATGCAGGATAATAACCACCGAACTTCCAAAGATTCTAGGTGCTACGTGTACAAAACGTGCACAGATATAGATGGTAAGCTTTGGGACTTGGAAATACAGCCAAACACTGCAGCTCGGATAGTCTGTACTTGTGCTTTTGTACAGAACAAGTTGCACAGCAACTTACGCGGCACTTTTTCCAGACTGCAAGGAATACAATTCCAGGTTATACTACATTGTTATGGGGAAAATAACCAACGATCGCGCTCATGGCAGGGGTATAATTTACACGTTTGTGCTTATCAATGCATTCCGTTTTTGCGGGAAGGATTGAGTACGGTATTCACAGGAATTTTAACGAAATTAAGAGCAAGTTTCAAGTATATTTGTGCCCTTTTTTCAGTTTACAAATAATCGGTGGTAATGATGGGTTGAACGGCAGAATTTTACCGATGCCGATTAGTTAATTTTTGTTACAATATACCCTCAAATAAACGCCCCCCTTTTCAAAAATGTAACGCCCCCGGGGGCGTTTATTACAGAATATACGGTATACACTACTACGATCCGGTTAAAGTGACGTGACGAAATGATTCAACGAAAGTCACGCATGTGTTGTTACTGCGATAAAGAATAGAAAAGTCAGTCGACCGGATAAGTGACCTTTTAGGAAGTCCAGGTGTCTTCTACTTAAATCATAGGGAGTAAAGAGTGTATCTTGGCTAAAAAGTTCCTAACAATTTGTACTGAAGGTATTTTTGAAGTTTGCAAATGGAAGACTAATATTTAAAAATGCTTTAAAACAATATTTTGTGGAAGTATTGATGTGTAAGTCAAAATAAATTTAGCCTCCATGCAAGAAACACGGTAATATTTTACTTTGCTCTCTGTTGCTATAAGGCCGCAACCACTAACTGCCCCGAATGCATGTATTGTGCATGCTGTTACGTAACTGCGGTCGAAGAACCGGTGGCCGGACGTGTGGCCTTTCAGACGGTACGTACAATGCCTTCCACTTAAATAATAGGGAGTAAAGCTGTATCTTGAACTAAAAAAACCTCACAATTCTTAGCGAGAGCGTCGAAGTACCTTTTACCATGGATAACGAGTAGTAAAATTATAATTCTAAGCAAAAATGTTTACAAAGTACTGATGTATAAATGTCAGTCACTTTGTGAAAACATGACAATATTTGACTATGCCCTGCTATCAAGTAATGTACAGCCACTCAGTAAAACACAGCTTTTTCAAGATTGCTACATTTTACAGAAGGTACTCATATTTCTGACGGCCTCATGGGGAAATATTTTCTAGACGAAATTTGATATTTATGGAATTATGCAATCAGAAATTATAAATACACACAATGAAAGTCACAGTATTTTTCAAAAAGAAACAAACAGGCAAACATTGCAATAAATATTTGGTGAATTGAGTGTCCAGCAATACCATTCACACAGATGTCCCTCTTAAAAATGATCTACCCTAGCAACAACAACCTCAATCATCCAAAATGAAGACAGGCTTTGGCTTGGTACTATGCTACTGAAAACAAAACAAAGCAAAGAAATAATTCTCAATCATTGAGCTTACAAACCATAGCTTCAGCCAACACTAAAATGCACGACCCTACACATGTTTTGCAAAAGTGTAGTCTGCATGAGTCCAAAGGATTTCCCTTTCGGGAAACCAAAAAGGCCATGACTGGCTCGTCTTGAATGAATAGGTTGGAAAATGGGCTGTAAAACTCTGTCTAACTAAGTAATTAGAAGCCTAATTACCTCCCCCTTTTCCCCTCAGGTGTTCCCTTTTCCATACCCATCATTGACACTGCTGTCTTGATATAGGACATCACGTTTTCTTAACATGCATCTTTTACTCTAATTCCAGCCTGAGGAATATCCATTGACAGCCAGAGAGGAAAGGTTCAATGCTTTTGCATCATGCAAATATGAAGATCAGATCTACATGACTATGCAGGACTTCTTGGAATCTATTGTCGATGAAAACCCAAGACGTAAGTTTGCTGCTAGGGATATCTTATGGCGTAAGATGTAGGCCTGGGCGGGTTTACCAACTTTAAATTCAGTTGTAGCCAACCCCTGTTGGGAGTTGAGCAGCAGCTGCACTTTTTCTGGAATCATAAATTTGGGGTAAATTTTAATATTGTCAAAAATATGTTCCAATACATATTTTGGAGTTCACATAATGCTTAATATTTTGATTGAGGTGTTTAACATGACCTATCCTTCTTTATCTTCCTCTTCATTCAGTCGTACATTTTCCCTACAGTAGCCAAAGGATCAAGAATAACTGGGAATTCAAAGTCAAATTCCATTTGCATTTCATTAAGGTCTTTTTAGAAACACAAAAATGTTCCATACATTCTTCTAACCCTTTGACAATAGTTTATTCCCAACTCAAGATATCTCACTTTAAAGGTAGGTATCTTTTGTTGAAAAATACCTCCACTTTTCAGCAAGGCCCCAAAAAGTTGATGTGGGCACATTGTGTCATATTTCAGTTGTTTTTCTTTCTTATTACATTTGCTGTTTGTCCTTAAAAATTTGGTATATTGTTGAAATGTTTGGATATCTTTCCTAGTAGATCTGACATTACCCTTTACCATATGTGGGGTATAACAAACAATGTTGGTTTGAATAATATTCCAGACATTGGCATCAAAATATTTTGCAGCAGTGACATCATAATTTCTCATAATGCCCCAAATTCTAAGAAGAAAATTTAATTTCTTTGAAAATTAGTATCTTCTGAATGCATTGTGCTATTAGGATGCAGTTTTTACCTCTTGAAAGGGAAAATTTTCTGAATATTTTGAAGTCAATGAATTTTGTCTCGAGAAAATGCCTTTAATACTGTGGAAAATACTGTGAATTTGAGGACTGTATTAAAAGTACCTTTGCATACTGTACACTTACACTGTACATACTGTAGATACAGTAATCACCTTCAGTATATTTTCCGTATCCAATTGTCAATTTGTGTATAAAAACACGCCTTGAATTTTGAGGCGTGCAAGTGTGATACACACCACCACTCACCTCACCTCAAATCACTATGAAAAGTGTGCATTTTTGTACACCTAGAAGAAGAATGGGGTCTCATTCAAACTGTTTGTTTAATAAAACAGTAGACCTGTACCACACTGTGAAATACCATATGCCTTTCGTCTTGTGATGCAGTAAGTAGTACACAACTTCTTTTTGGAAGAGTAAATGATGGTGCACAAGCATTTATCATATAGACTCCACAAGAATGAGTAGTTAAAGGTCAAGATCAAGCAGTCCCCCAAACTTATTTTGAGGCAGCAGTTAAATCTCAGAATTTTGCTTACTTCTCTCCTAAGAATATTTTTCAAAATATTTTATAGCTTCCATTTTGCTATCCAAGGTAAACCAATCAGTCACTTCTAGTAAATTTCACATTTGAGGTGAAACAATGTTGTAACATGCAGATATGAGGTACTGATCCTCTTTTTTGAGGAAATTTCCGCTGTATATTATTCATTCCTCTTTTCTGTGCCAAATTTCCCAAAATTTTCTGTCATCAATGTTGTATAAATCTCAGTCATTAGACATGTACAGTACAAACAGCCCTCAGAGTTCAACCCAACCAAAAGTCCATTATATTGACATCAGTGCCACTAGGGGCCTTTTAAGTTGCCCCTGGACACCCAGCCCTGGTGCCTGCCTCTTGATTTCCTCTTTTTTTTTAAGTTTCTGTTCATTTCCTCTTTTTTTAGAAGTCTCAGGCCCATCCCTGAACATGACACTCAACAGCCAATCATGAAATACTGTAGTATAGTCTACTGCACTACTTCAAGTTGGGGTGACTGTTCTTGCCCTTTAACATACTGAGGTCATACTGATGCATTGTAAATTTGAAGGGACATTTTGAGTTGATTAGACTCAACAAGGATGCTGGAGAGTACTACCACATGACAGAACTATGTTATTAGCATAATTAGTCAAGTGTCATCCAATAATTAATTGAGTTAGTTTGTGCATAATTAGCAGAAGTGCCAGGTCACAATTTTTTTTAAAACTGCTTGAAATCATTTCTCATTCACAAAACATTTGTATGCAGGATATATGAGGATAACTTAAGTTTGACCATTGTTTAAGTTTGTCATTAGCCTGTGAAAAAACAGGTTTGAGAAAATTTTGATGAATGTCATGAACCAACACAACATGTAGCTTTTATATGTGCATATCTTAGCCATGCCTGTATCAGCTATTTTGTTCACATTGCTGTCATACAGACTAGTATCAGGGAGGGGTTCATTTCCTGTTTTGTGATGTCATGTGCAGTATGCAAAACTTAATATACAGAAAGTTGTGCTATAGCAGGCAGAATGACATTTTCAGTGTATGTCAAAACTGAAGCAGAAATTTCGGGGATAAAGCCTTTGGCATATGAGTAGTAAATAAGCAGTTCTAAGTTTAATACGAATATCGTTGAAAATCTTATAAAGGAACTTTCTTGTCAAACTTGGGCCTGGTTCTACTAGACTTCATCAAGCAGCCAACCTGTCTGAATGGTCATGAAGGAGGTGGCTCCTACAGTAATTCTGCAGTTTATGAGGCCCAAACTTCTACCAGTTATCTTCATATTTGGGACAGTGGACTCTAAATTAACTGTGAGCAAGGAATGTAGCTACAGTGGGTGGTGCTGGGGAGCACTCCATAATTCCCACCCAGCACTCCAGGCAAATACACCTCTCTCCACGTACTACAAATCTTTCTAATTAGACCTAAAACTAGTAGCAAATTAACTCCCTAGAGATCAATAAGGTATGAAGGGAAAAGTTAATGGCTGCAAAATTGGGTAGATGCCATGGGGTGGGGTGAGGTACTTTTCCCAGATCAGACAATTAACTGGTGCTCAAATTTGGCTAGCTACATCCCTGGCTGTGAGGAATTTACCATCCTGGATAGAGGTAAGCAGTAGCACAAAAGAGAAGGAAAAGATATAGGTAAGATGGAATTTTATGGCCCAGTTTCTTACCAATTGGTTCAAGTCACATTTGCCAGAGGCTTAATGGGAGAGGATAAAAAGTCCATCCCTGAGCTAGGGCAGGTAATGCTTCAATTTATCCAATGGGAGCCGGCCCTAGCTGCCTTTTAAACAACCACTCAGGCAGGTTCGTTGCCTGATAAATGAAGTCTGGTGGTACCAGATGTTGTCAAGGAAGTCCCAGTATTAGGTTTATTGTTTCATTTTCACCCAGGAATCCAGTCTGCATGTTGGTATTAAACTGCATCCTGTACTGTGATGGACCATGTGTCATAAAAGGCCACATAAGTTAGCTTCAGCAGTGCAGTTACTTGAAATGGCAGGGGTTGTAGGTTAAATTATATGCATGATGATATAAACACTATAAAACAGAAGATTTGTGTCATTTACTTAGCAGAAAGAGAATATTCCACTTTGTGTGAAACTTTTAGAAATTTGGTGGCAGCATACAGTATCTATTTCATGCATGGTGAGTAAGTACACTGTAAGATAAAAAGCTTGTCAAGTTGTCATTGAAATAGAATGATTACTTGGGGACTGGAAGGTGGATAGGTTTGTGCGAGTAGAATGGTCGTATGATTCCATGCAAAGGAAGATATAGTCTGATCCTCACTGAAAGAGGGATAAGTCAAATTCCAATTCAAATGATGAAAGATCATTTATGGCACATACATGAAAGTTTTAAAAGTGAAGGAAGTTGCTAGGTCTTTGCCATATAAATGTGTGTGTTACAACACAAGTGTTACAGTAATGATATACTACATTAAATTATGTTACATGATGCCATATTAATTATCAGCTTTAAAAATGGGGTCATTGAGTGGACATGGGTAACTTAATGATTTTTATTTTTACTGTTAAGGGTACTAATACATGAAAGTGCTTATAAGTAGCATGCTTAGTCAAGTTTCCTACCCAATAGTTATGCAAAAACTTAAACTTTGAATTTTGTGGTGTTGTGGCTTGTTACAGTTTTGTGCATTATTTGAAATAGAGTCTGGTCTTGAATTTTTGAAAACTAAATTAAGCCATTGAGTACTCACTCATAAAACAATTATTTGTATGTAGGATATGGACAGGGTTTTCCCTGGGTTTAGAATTGAACGTCACGCATCTGAAGCGTCCATTGGCGGATCGCCGGCCTGGGGGAGGGGTAAAAGGGGAAATTTTTTTGGAAATTTTGTGACTTATGCAAGTCCCTAGACGCGAAATGGTGACATTTTTGAGCCAAATTAGTCAACACAATTTTTGTAAGTTGACGCAAAAATATTAGCACCGATACTCACATTCGTACAAATTTTGATCTACTGATAGCGGTCACATTGGTTTCCATGTCACCGTAATTTCTGCTTCAAAAGTTTTGGTTCATCGGCATGGCCTTTATTAAGCGCTGGCACCAGAAGATTTTTACCCCGAGTTGGCCGTTATTTCGCGTCCGTTGCTCACCAAAATTTACGTGATTGGGCCAGTTCGCAATATTACCAGTTCAGGATAGAAAATATTGGGAAAATTTCCGTTCGTTTCACGAACGGGATATCATTTTTGTAGGCGTAATATATTTTCACTTCAAAAGTGGAGATGTAAATCAACTGTTAATGCGATAGATTTGTTTGCAGTCGATGTCACATGCCCCAGGCTTTAATAATTTAGTTCTTAGGCCAACATCATGCTCATTCTATTTTTCATCCCCCAATCATTTCGGAACTATTGCATTCCTTTTCGGCACTGGCCGGTTGTAGTTGCTATAATATACTGAAGCTACTCTCCTGCTTTAATACGAACCCCTTGTAGAGCAACCATTCATGATAATCTTAGAAGTAGAATCTTAGCAGTTCTGGGCAGCCAACAATTGCACCCGATTAACGTATCTTATGGTTCCTTTCGGGTAGAAACATCCCCGGAAATTTTAAGCAGTTCTTGTCCAAAACTTACGTCTTGTTTAAAAAGAATCTGCAACTGAAATGCACGTAGGTCAGATCCCCGAAAAATCCACGTACGCAGAGATTTGTGATGCCGTTTCATGGTGAATTTGGCACGGGGCTCGCCCTGCTTCGCTAGCCGGCTATATAAGCATTGGCAGTGCGATCGTCGTAACACAAACTCAATGGGAAAACTTGTCTCGAGACCGAGTATTTTAACACACTAAATCACATAGGCGAAGGCGCGAATTGTGATTGGCTGGCTAGAATCAATGCAATTGAACCAATCACGATGCAGGGACCAATTTAAATTTTGAAATGGGTCGTATGCATATGATGTCCCCAACAAAACATGATGCCTTGTTTGGCAGAAAAAACGGACACGCACGGAAGTCTACTGCATGCGTGTGCCAAGAATTTTGCTTCACGAGACCACGTGCATCACAGTTTTTGTTTGCAATGACGTTACATGACAACATTGCACAAGTCCTACTGTAAATAACATTACGGAAGCAATGCTGGGAATTACTTAATTTATGCACGATAATAATCACCGGACTTCACAAGATTCTAGGAGCTACGTGTACAAAATGTGTATGCTAAGCTTTGGGATTAAAAAGAGGCGAAACACTGCAGCTCGATAGTCTGCTTTGTGCAGAACAGTTTGTACAGCAACTTACGCACTTTTTGCGATAAGCAAGGAAAAGACATTGAATGCAATTCTAAATCTAATTCCATGTAATACTACAGGGTTATAGCGAAAAATATCAAACGATCACTTCCATGGCAGGGGTAAAAATTTTACGTTTGTGATTATCAATGCAACCAGTTTTGGCGGGAAGTTAAAGGATTGAGTTTACAGGAATTTAACGAAACTAAGGGCAAGTTTCAAGTGTATTTTAACCCCTTTTTCAATTTGCAAATAATCGGGAGTAATGATCAAGTGAGTGCCAGAATTTATAAAAGCAATGGAGCACGTGGCTGCAAGCAATCACAGATTGTGTGTGTCCCGATCTTTTAATGAAAACATGTGGGAAAAACAAGGGTTCTATGACATCATACACATAAGGTCCATCACACTTATTTTAAGTTACCTCTAAACAGCGTGATTGGTTCATTATTGCGTTTAATCAGCCAATCATACTTGTGACATCGTCAATGCAGTTTTACTGTGTAGGAAAAACATGTAGAAACCAACCGTCTTCGCATAGAATTCTAATACTCCCATTGCATTTTTGCTACGATCGAATTTCCCAAACTTTGGTTGTAGCCGGGCAAAACAATCGTGTCATAAGTTTTAAGAATGAAGTAACAGGAAATATGTGGGATTACATCGTGAAGATACAATGACATGGTGCGTTCGTTTGATTGATAATTTCGCAAATCTGAGACATTAGCCCTGCCTCTAACCTGCCAAAGGCGGGCGTATGTGTTTTGGTCATGCAAGTCGTGTTATGCCACATAGCTGCTGTGCTCCGGAGTGAGCAAAACATTTTCCTGATACAAGCCTACGATGGCAAGTGCAGGCTAGTTAATTATAATAATACTGTGTTGTTACTCGTTCAATAGTAGGCACTATGGGATGTACATACAGAGCTCCGACTCGCATGCAGTGGTATGTGTATGGAAATTAAAAAAGTTAGTTGCAGTTTTACAAATAAGTCAATGATTTTGTCGTTTATTGTATTAACAAGAAAAGCAGTCGTTGACAGAAAGAAGAAAAATTATGGAGGCTAGCTGGCAGCAATTTTGAACATCGCGGCCGTTTTTTGAACGTCGCGGCTTCCTTGGTTTTGAAGCTTGAACGTCGCGGGCCGCGACGTTCAAAACGCCCAGGGAAAACCCTGATGGGGATTGTCTTATTTTGACCATTTGTCGTTGGACTGTGAAGAAAACTTAGCTGCTACGCCAAAAAAAAGATGAGTTTCATGAACCAACTCAATGAGCCACTTTAAGATAGGCATTAGTGTTTTGACAGTCTTTTACTGTGCTCTTCCCCTTCCTTCCTCTTGATATAAGGTGCCATGTTAATGATAAAATTGTCAACTCTTGGTGTCAATTCAGAATATTAAGGAATGTAATACAGTACTTCATTTCAAAAGAGAGGAAACCCCTATGCCCAATCTCATCTGGAACTGTTCTCGGTTCCACTTAGACCGCTTTCACACTTGACAGCTGATTTCGAGGGAGGGATCAGATCCTTCACTCGAGATCAAAGGTTTTACTTTCACACTTGTGTGCGGTGGGTGAATCAAGCCTCGATCAAGCGATCACCAAACAGGAAGTGATGCAATGAACCCGCCTTATCCTTGTAGTTGTCTGAACGTCATAGGTCATGTTGATCTCGTGTCACCTTGATCCTCTGAGCTTTCACACACGGTTTTTGATCCCCCACGTGAGATCTGATCTGCCCTGGTGGGTGGATCAAAATCTCCAGATCTGATTCTGAGTGAGAGAGCTTTCACACTACAAAGTTGATCTTGAGAGGTGGATCAGATCGGGATCTAATCCCCTGCTTGAGATCAAGTGTAAAAGCACTCAAATATGTCCTTTAAAAATGGCCATGAAGGTTGAAATTTGATAACAGAGAGAGATGCACCCCTTCAATGAAAAGAAATTTGATCTTCTTTTTGCCAGCACGTATTTCAGAATTCATTGTAAGTTGTTATTTAAACCCCAAATTTAGTGGGGTATTGTACTGGAATAGTAGTAAATTAAAACTGCTGCTCATTGAAGCAGTTGAGATCATTGAATGTTTTGAGGTTATTTGTGATCATTTTTTAAGAGTTAGACAGAGTTTTACGGCCTAGTTTCCAACCTATTGGTTCAAGTCAAGCTGGCCACAGCCTTTTTTCCAGTTGTGTCTCACTGGCTTGTTTTCCCTACTCCATTGCTTATAAATGCGGAGCATCACGCACAACAGCAGTAGGTTCCTTTTTTAGTCTTTGGTATGACCCGACCTGGGAAGCGAACCCAAGCCATTTTTTAAGATTAAAGTATAAATGCCATCAGGATATAGAGTTAATTGTTGTTGGCAGATTTTGGTGCGATGAATAGAGAAACCTTTGCATTCATGATGGCGTGCATGTGTATGTATGCATGCGTGTGTGTGTATATGTTTGTGTATGTGTGGGTTTGTGACTTTGCTTGTTTACACCATATCTTGAGAAGGGAAGATAGGATAGTTCTCAAACTTGGTACACAGAATGATGGCCAATACTGACAGGAAGAACCATATCAACTTAAACAGAGGTCAAAGGTCATCTTGGGTCACTAGGGGTGTAATTTTGAAAACCTTGTTTACATAATATTTCAAGATAGGAAGCTTGAATTAATTTCAAACTTGATAGGTTGCTGCATTATAATAGCACAAAGAACCCTATCGATTTTGGTAGAGGTCAAAGGTCACCTGGGGTCTCTAGGTAGGAAGCTTGGATGAATTTAAACTTGATATGTTGATGCATTATGATTGCATGGAGAATGCTATTAATTTTGGTAGAAGTCAATGGTCATCTGGGGTCACCACTGGATCAAACTCTTGAAAACTTGTTTACACAACATTTCAATGTAGGAAGCTTCAGACTTAATAGGTTGATGCAGCATTGTGATGTGAGGAAGAACCCCATTATTTTTGATAGAGGTCATATGTCATCCAGGGTCACAGGGGGTCAAACTCTGAAAACCTTGTTAAAAATATTTCAAGATAGGAAACATAAATAGATTTCCCATTTGGTTTGTGAATGTGTTTATTTCATTTTTTCTTAATAATTTATTTTTATTTTATTTTCAGAAGGTGGTCCCTATAGTTTTAGCCGAGGTCAAAGGTCATGTGGGTTATCTGTCTGTCTGTCTGTCTATCTTTCCCAATTGTTTTTTTATGGATTTGGGGCATTGGAGGTCAAAATGCGATAACCTTGTTCACACTACTCAAGGTGGGAAATTTAAATAGATACTACATGTGGATATGTATTATGGTGTAGAGTTTGTCCCTATTTTAGTTGTTGAAGGTCAATGGTCACCTGAGCTAGAAAAAATGCTACTTCAGCATGCTAGTATAAAATTTGAGTGAGATGATGAAACCTCAGTGCATTTTTGCATTCTAGTTTGATTCCTTACTGGTGCTTCCATTAGTTAGAAAGTTGGAATTCAAGGACACACCCATAAGATTGTTTTACATAGTATGAGGAAAGTTAAATTAAAAAATGGATTCAAATTAAGTCTATGTTTGGTTCAGATTTGGTTCAGATATGGTTGAAGTCTTCCCTTTTAAGGTATAACTTGGACAAAAGTAGCCAAGGGCATACTGTGAGCATGTTCTCCAACCCCTAGTCCATCCACAGGGGAATGATGGAGGTTTAGAAATTCTATTGCGCAGACAATAATTACCTTGGTTGAGACCAAAGGTCAAGGTCAATTTTGTACCCATATCTCCATAATCTAGATGTGTATTCCAAGCATTGCATGTAGATGCCCCATATTGAGCACATTTTGTCTAGTATTGTGTTGGGCTCGGGCAGTTCAAGGTTATTTGGGCTCGCTGTATACTGTAGGTTAAGCTATGGGAACAATGGATTACAAGTCCTATATTTGTAAAAATTATATCTTAAGAATTATTATTATCCTGAAGGTTATCACAGTCAAACAACATGCACAAGCTATTCCTCATATTGCAGTATGAAGTCATACAACATTGCACTTTGATATCTCTCCTACCTTCTACAATTGATGCAGACAGGTATAGGAATGCATTCTCATAGCACAAGATAAAATTGTGATGGGAATATTTTGAATTTTTTTTTTTTTTTGGTATAGGTGGATGTGTCTGTTAGGCTCCATGGATAGTTAACCCAAGCAATATATATTACTAAGTGTCTTCTGCAGTCTGTAAAGTGGAGACCTTTTATGGCAAGTTCATGTGTCTGCATGTCCTTATATTTACTTTGGTGGTTAGCCAGATACCATAACTCTGATTTACAAGCTTAGTTTCATTGTTGCAATATTTTCCCCCTTCTTTTGCTGTCTTCTGTAAACATTTTCTGCCTTTTAGTGATGTTAGCCTCTACAGTACCTCAAACTGTTTGCAGTTGTGCTGTTTAAGGGGTCAACTGTGTTCATATCCATACTGTTCTTGGCAGAGCCCTTTGAATAAAATTGATCTCTTTTCACAGGGAGAATAAACAAGACTGCCATCTTCAAAGGCTGTAGATGGCAGGGTGCTTCCAATAAATCAGACCTGCTCCCTGGTTTCAGTCTTGGGTAGGAATCCAGAGAAGCATTTTATGGGAATGAGGCTTGAAGTTTATTTCCCAGACTATGGAGAAACAGTCACCAGGAATATGATTCCTAGCTTTGCGGTTTGTTGGGGGGTTCCTAGAACGATTAAAGCATCTCGTTTTTTTTTGGCGATTGAAAGGTTGCATGGAGCAGCATGAAGCCATTTATGATTTATTGTTTAAAAGGGGAAGAAACAAAAAGATGAAGGGATCCCTCATGAAGCCTTCTTTGCATGTATGTGGCATACTTAGTACTGTAGCAGCATGTGCAAGTGCATGCATGTTTGCACACCCTGTCTGTACTGCAGTCAGTGTATGTCATTGGTGGAGTTTGCTTTGAAAGGTGTGATGATGACAAAGATGTAAAGGCATAAATGTATACTACCTTTCCTCTTGAGATTTTTTGTCTTGACCATTAAGTGTAAAACAGAGAAACATGTGGAGTCTTAGAGTTGAAAAGTGCCAGATTAACTGTGGAGTGTTGCACACTGCCTCTCAAGGCAGTTTGCTATGTTTGCCATCTATATCGCCCCTCTACTTACCTCTTATTCACCTATGTAATCCCCACTTACCTGCAACTAACCGTGGTAAACCAATAGCCCCGAGAGAGACAGAGAGGGTGCCCTTGATCCCCACAGCAAGGAGCAAGGATGCCCTCAACTTTTTTCAATAACAAGTACTCACTGTATGATTTTGTTCATATTTTTGTTTGCCAAGTTAGCACTCATAAAGACTCAAAAGATACATTATTTATGTTTGTTTGATTTTTCTACATGGATATTTTGGCTTTGCTTCCATGCATTTTTATATCAATACATAACATGTATTGAGATATTGTCACACTAGCCGCCAGTGGATGAAATTTCTTTAGAGCAAGGGAATGTGACTTGATCAGTGGTCAATGTCTTTGAGGATTTGAGAGCATGCTCTTTTGCAGGGGGGCAGAAAACATTGGATTTTTTCACATTAAAAAAAAAGTGAAGGTTGCTAAGTGTTGCTAAGTTATTTGGCAAATTTTGTGGTAAAACTCTTCTGTTGTCATAGAAACTTCAAGGAAGCTCTCATTTCTTTGCACACAGCACTTTGGTTGCTATAGGCATAGATACCTACTGACTGAGAATGTTAGTAATATTTTCTAGTTTAAAGGCCCAGTTCTCTCATCCCAAACAGTACCAATTCTCCTAACCTTCTTACTGAAGCCACTCCCACAATTTTCTGAAATTCATCTTCATCCAGAAACATCTCAGTTTATTGCTTCAGGGTGAGTATAGAAAAACTCAATTCATATAATCAAAACACTCTCAATACCGTTCATGCTGTGAAATATAAGCTTTGGCACTCTGCATCGTTTGAATTAGCTGTCAATCAAAGAGCTGAGCCAATTGAGAATTTATGTACCCGGGTACCAAAATTGTAGTTTGGGGTGAGAGGTTTGGCCCTTTAACTTTCATATGTTAGAGGCTTGGTGTCACACCTCAGCTAAATCAAGAATGAAGTAACAGTAAGATAATCTTGCTTAGTCTGACCATAAACAAAGGCTCTGTAAGCAGATATCTAATTCCCTAGTAGTTATCTTGAGAGGAATAAGCTTATTTACAATTTATGGAGTTACATTGTAGTGTACAAAATGTGTCCAGGAGGCATGATCAAAGTGTCTCGAAATTGTGATGAAAAAAATTTACCATTCAAGAGTTGATTGAAGTATATTTGAGGATCTGATACATACTGTATTGCATGGGTACTGTTTCTACCCACTTGTTACACAGTGTAACATTGCAAACTTTCAAGATATCGGCAGAGAAGTAGCTCTCACTCCTTCAGAAGTTGTGAAATACCAAAGTATTTAAATGAGACTGTGAAAAATAGCATTAGGGAGAGTGATTTGAGAGAAAGTAGTGTGGAATGCAGAAGGAAAACAACTATCATTGGACTGTTGGATTTCTGAGAAGATATTTCTGATCTGCATCTAACTGGTTAATTATTTCTGCTTTACTAAGTTTCAGTATGGTGCACAATGGTTGTGTACCTCAAATAGTGTTACAGTATTATTGTAAAAAATTGTTCTCTATGCATTTGATCATTTTTGAGCATGAAATGCATCAGGATATTAACAATAGATGGATGATCTTTTAATGCAAAGCACTAAAGGAGGACTGTATTTACATCAAATATCATCAGCAACAATATGGAAACTTTTGTCTCCTTAACACCCACAAAGTATTGAGATTCTGTAGCATCACTGCTCTAATTTAATGGATCCAGTTTGGATGGACAAAGGAGTTGCTGTTTGAAATTGGTCAAGTATTGTAGCACCCCCTTGGATGAGCAATGGGAAAGTAACTTGCAATCTAGACTATAACAAATTTTTCAAATGATCATGATTTAAAGAAGGGATCTCTATCTTATGGCAAATAAGACAAGATATGAAATTTATTGATCTCAAAAACTGCAGAAAAACTGACAAGGGATAGACTTACTTTGGCCCCAAACTCTTGGGTTGAAAATGTTTTTGGGAAGGAAAACCAAGGTCTGCACTTTGTTACTCTGTTGTTTCCTCAACTTGGTCTATCAAGTTAAAAGAAAAAAATGATAATTCTTCTTGAATCTTGTTGAATTTTCAGAGAACCACGAAGTATGCTAAGTTTTGTCAATCTTGCAGCAAGAAGAGGTGATGTTGTGTCATAGATTGGAAGAAAGTTTGTTTGTTGGGTCAATGACTCATCTCATTTTGCCCTTGTGATGTTTGTAGAACCTCTTTTTCCATCATCCATGTCACTGAGAGGATGTGAGCTCCTTACAGCTAGTATACTACTGCTGTTAGGACATTGGTGTTACATGTACCTTGGGGAAATGGAGTTTGTAATTTCTAAATCAAAACATTATTAAGCACTGTTAGTAGCTGAACATGCCATTTCTACATGCCACGGGCCATGTAATTTGCTAATGGTTATCAGAGAGAAAAGGTTAAAGGCCCAATTCTCTCACCCCAAACAGTACCAATACTCTTAACCTTTTTACTTAAGCCCCTGCCACAATTGCATGAAATTCATCCTTATTCAGAAATAATCTCGGATTACGTTGCTTCAGGGTGAGTATAGAAAGGCTCAATGTGTATAATCAAAACATTTTCAGTGCAGTTTATGCTGTGTAATATAATCTTTTGTGCATTGTTTAAATTAGCTGTCAGTCAAGGGGCTGAGCCAGGTGAGAATTTCTGTTAACCCCTTCAAGAATTGTAGTTTTGGTTGAGAGGATTGGCCCTTTAAGTAGGTTGATGCAGGCAGCTTTTGCAGGCTGCTTTTGAGCAGGAGATGGGGTATTCTGAAGTTGGATGTTGGATGTTTTTCTCATTTTAGCCCAGAAATTAAGTAATGGCCTGTAAATCCTCAAGGGACTTGTTTGTGACAAGTTAGGGGCTTTTCGGTAACAAAGATGATAGCATAGTTGTGTTTTCCAGACTGCCTTAGGATAGAACAGTCTGCGATCAGTTTACAGCATTTAAATTTGGTTAGAATGTAAGGAGGAAGGAGACTTGAAAAATGCCTCACAGGATGAAAGTAAGAAATGGTTCACATTTTACAAACTCAATACTTTGTTTTTCACAGGGTTATCAAAAATTGACAGAAAACGAGGAAAAACCATCTCCCCCTCCCTGCAAAAAAAAGGATTAGAACATGAGACACACTGTCCCTTTCCCCTGAAATCAGTCATAGCTAAAATGATTTTTGGAGCAAATTTTGGTTCCAACAGTTAGAGTAACCAGTCACTGGATAATTACTCCAATTTTACAAATCATTTTTCCCTCCCATATACCTTATGTGACATACTTTTGCTTTTGCATTTGGGAATTGAAAGATTACATTAAATCCCTAATCTGTAGTTTCAATTTTATTTTGATAAAATGAATTTTTGTCTCAGAATGTTAGTGGTTTTCATTGTACCTTCCCTGACCTGTGTGGACTTAGTTGGCTCTTACTTTGTTATATGTTCGACAAGAGAGTAACCAATAGGCTGTCAATTCTACTTCTCCATTTTTTAAAATATTTTTCCCTTGTATCAACCTGATATTTAGCTTCTTTGATCCAAAGCTGCTTAAACAAATTGATAATGATAATAATAATAATATAACAGTTCTTACATAGCGCCTTACACAAGAAGTCTCAAAGCGCTAAGACTATACAACAGGCAGTCAATAAGACAAAGTAAACAAATGAGTTTTCAAGTTAGTTTTAAATTGTCAAACAGTAGAAGAGTTCTTGACAAAAGATGGAAGGTAATTTGATTTGAAGGTAATGATGATAATTTGATTTGTTGTGGAACTATTGGAAATACAGAGTTCAGCCTGCCCATTGTGAAACTTGTTCTCCTAATTATGTGCAGTCCAGATGTTTAACACTACACCTTAATTAATGTAAGTGGCCAGCGTAACTGGTCACAACTAGGTTCTCAGTGCTATTTTATGGCAGACTAAAATACATTTTTTAGACCAAAGAGGCAGTAGATACACAGTCCTTGGGCACAAAACCAACATTTTGAAAATCCTCATTTTTTGGAAAAATGGGTAGTTTAACAAGTTTTGATTTGTAAAAGGTACAGGAGTGATTTGCTTATTCTGGCCTTTGGTGGATATATGACCCATGTGCCAACACATTACTGCACTAACTTATTTAGGGATGGTAAGTTGCCCAGAAATTGTGGAGACTTTTAATTGGTTGGCAGCAATTACAGTTTTAATTACAAGCCTTAAAAGTGACAGACCCCTTCACAGAAGCTTTCCTCTACAAAATGCTACCCCAAAACCCGAGTAGCTCCCACTGTTGGTCCTGCTCTGCATCTCCAGCTGTTGATGACTATAACACACATGGTAGGAATGATGGTTGTTATACCAAAGTGTTACATATTGTATGTTGCAGTTTCTGGTAAAGACACCCCTGCTGATAATCAAGGCCAATAATATTCAAATCACAAAGCATATGGTTAGGTTCCAATGGAATGCTTATCACCATAATAATAGTTGGGCAACAGCAGTGGGATCATTGGTTTGTGTGTATTTATAGAATAAAACTGAGAGCTAATAGG
This sequence comes from Holothuria scabra, assembly GCA_037179385.1. NCBI lineage: Eukaryota > Metazoa > Echinodermata > Holothuroidea > Aspidochirotida > Holothuriidae > Holothuria > Holothuria scabra. The sequence goes on along the minus strand of CM074192.1, from coordinate 16,397,673 downwards.
GACAAGGAGAGGACTCCTAAGCAGGAATATTATTATGCAGAGCTGATATTAATTTCTAGTGGTTTTCAGAAAATGGCAGAGGAAAGCATCTCCCAGTGGTGTTGACCCAAGTTCCAGACTGTAGGATTAACAATAAATTAATTTGGTACCCCATTCTGATGAGATAATTTTGGAGTGAGCTGTAGGTCAGTAGCAACATGTGTGGATTTTCAAAGAGATTTTGGATTCATATGAGGTTATACTAGCTCGACCCACGAACATATTAGCCGTGTTCCCATTTGATCCAGGGAGGTGGATCTTGATCTACCGAAGTGGATCAACATCAGTTACCTTGATCGAGATCCGCGTTCCCATTTGAGTGAGCGCGGTAGATCAAACGTGTTTTATGAACACATTGCGCAAGCGCGAAAAGGTCACCAATGTTTACAAGTCGGCATGCCATGCATTTCGTATCGATGTATCACAAAAACATACATGAGTGTAACCGGAGATCCAGGGTCACTTGATCTACCGATGTGTTCCCATTACAAACTTTGATCCAGCTCGGTGGAACTTGATCTACCCCGAACGGTCGATCAAAATCGGTGGATCTTGATCTTGAGTGAGTGTTGTTGATCTGCGTTCCCATTAGTGTTTGATCCACCTCGGTAGATCAAGATCCACCTCCCTGGATCAAATGGGAACACGGCTATTGTGGATAATTATTTAAAGAAATATCAGACTATAGTACATCATGAAGGGGTAAAGTTACATCCAACAAGGCTAATGTACTTGCCCATTGCTACATGTAAATGATATTTATCTTGTGTGCTGTGTGTGCCTTGGAGAAGTTCTTGCACCATGCCTTCTCGGCTGCCATTTTGGCCAATAGCCATACTCAATTGCTCTTGTCAAGAGATTGACTTGCCAAAATTGCAGATGTGCTGGATGGTGTTGTATGTGGGACTGTTTTCCATGTTCAGGGATCGTGTTGACTCCAGCATTGTGGTGTTCCCTGTATGGTCACAGTAGTGTGATCAGCTAATTGTTTTCACTCCATAATTGTGTTTGGTGTTCAGCAAAAAGCAATGGAGGAAGGAAAACAAGCCAAAGAGCCACAACTGGAAAAAAGGCTGTGACTGGCTAGATTTAAAGCATGTAATTGGTTAGAAAGTGAGCCATAAAATTGTCATCTGACCAAACCTTCACCCCAGATTGCTAGGGAAACAGAAACTCCTGGATTTCGGACCAATCCCTCATTAAACTTACCCTGGAAATAAACACTGCGAATACATGGGACAGACTAAAAAATGAACAATGACAAAACAGAGTTTATTATTTTAGGGTCAAAAGTTTAAATTTCTAAATGTATTACAAAAGATCTGAATGTAAATGGAACACATGTTAAGAGAAGTGGGTGTATTAAATATCTTGGGGCACATATTGATGAAAACTTATCTCTAAAAGAACACATAACTATCAAAGCATGAATTGCATCACTTAATCTTCATCGAATTCGCATTATTAGAAATTATTTAGATCATGATACCTGTCATACTATTGTACATGCTCTTGTCATCTCACACTTAGATTACGCTAATGCAATATTAATGGGATTACCGGCATGTGATATAAACACATTACAACGTGTTCAAAATCGTGCCGCCAAATTAGTACTTCGTGAGGGTAAATTCGCCAGTGCTAAGGACTGTTTAAAATCTTTGCACTGGCTTCCAATTAATCAACGTATTAAGCATAAGGTACTATCTTTGGTATTCAAATCTCTCAGTGGTGACGCTCCACAGTACTTAAAGAATTTACTGCATGAAGTCCCTGAATCAAAGTACAGATTACGATCTAGAAACCAGGAGTCAATATCCCTTACTGTGCCCTTCACACGTAATTCCACATTTGCTGACAGATGTTTCTCCGTTTATGGTCCTAAGTTGTGGAATGCCCTTCCAGACAGCATTAAACGTAGTTCAAGTATTTCAATATTTAAAGCTAGGTTGAAAACGCACCTGTTTAAGGAAGCATTTGGTACTTAGTAAATTCTCTTTTTATTGTAAAGCTCCTCAGAAAATCTTTGGTTCTGGAGTGCGCTATATTAAGTATTATTTACATTACATTACATGGGATGGTCACATTTGATACATCCTTTGAATTTTAAATTTGAACATAAAGCCCATAAAACAAGTGTGAAGTAGCAGATACTGTATTCTGTATGTACAAATAAGCCTAGACTCTACCAAACTTTAAATGGTGTAGTGACTCCTCATGGAGGTCAAAATGGAGGTGGTAAGTGGGGATCACTGATCAAATGTTTTGCAAGCCAATTCAGCTAAATTGATACATTCCAGTCGTATAAATGCTTGTGATTTCAAAACATCTCAGATCTTACAAAGACGATCCTTCACAATACATTTTACTTATATGGAACGTTTTTTTGTTTTTTTGAGGCTTTCCTCAAGAACACTGGAACATGAACACAGAGCAACTGATCTGAAGTTCATGGACTTGCAAATTGGTCAGTTTCTATTATATCTCTACAAGTGCACACCTACGTAGCCAATTACATTCCTACGTGCGCAAAACAAAAAATCAACTACTGCATTTGTTTTCCAAGCACCCACCACTGCATGTCAATTATTCCAGACTAAACACATAGAAATGTATTGTGCAGGTATAACACTCCTGTTTTAAAATGCATGAACATTGACCTTCCATCACAATGGAAACTCTTGTCACGCATCCATAGTTATGTGTGCAGATCCATAGCTCGCAAGTTTCGAGGGGCTAGATGCGGGTCCAACTGATTTGTCTGTTGGTGGATTGGTGGCCTGGGGGAGGGGTATAAGGGGAAGGGGTGTCTCCCTCCCCTTTTCAAAAATTTTGTAATTTTAGAATGTCTGCGCCCAAGTGTGGCCCTTTTTTAGCAAATCATTCAACACAATTTTGCAAGGTTACAGCCCAAAAATGTGGGTTTTTCAGAGGGCTGGGCTGTTCAGAGGGTTTGGGTGTTCAAATGCGGGTCAAACCTGTGAAATGCAGGTCATGTGGGAAATATGCAGATCACCAAACAGAATGGTGGGCATGTCATATCACAATTTCTGCCCCTAGGTTTGAGCCTCTGTGAGGAGTATCAGTGAATGGATAGGAGTTTGGAATCTATACACGAATCCGGACAGCAAGTGATGGTCTAAATTCAGTTGGCCATAACTGGAGTCCATCACCTTAAAATCTTTTGATTTCCTCTCTTACCTCTATCAAGGACGGTTGTACACTAATTTGTATCTTAAATTCTCCAATTTCACTAAATATGAGGGTTTGAAATTCATGTAAACAATAAATAAAGATGATTTTAGGCTGATGGACCCCACTAATGGCAGCCTACAGTCACTAAAAACAAGTGCTAATCCGATTCGTCTATACTTATAATACCTTTGATTATCCCATCAATTTGCCATAGTATTGTAACAAAAAGTGAGGGTTTTGAGAGTTTAGTAAGGCTAAGCATGAAGCTTGTATGATATAAATGATCTGGATGGGCCTTGAGTTTGAACTTTAAACAGTTTAGTGTAGTGTCCTATTGGAACATACAGTAGTTTCCTTGCGAAGCAGAACTCCTTTGTTACAAAGTGTTTTGTTTTGCTAAACAGCTCTTTTGTCTGAGAGTGGGAACACTTTGTGAAAATGAGTTTTTAAAATTCATTGAGTTAAATTGAGCTTTGATAGACCTTTAAAAAACATGCAAGACCAGCCTACAGTTAAGAGCTGATACCCATTATTTCATGTTATGTGGCATATTAAAATGTCTCTAGTTTCAAACCTATGTGTGCAGTTGTTGGTCCTGTGTGGTAGTTTTGTCATTGTAGTTCACTGCTACTGGAAAAGGTCATCTGGAGTGACATGATAACTGTTAGCTAATACTGACATGGTTGTTATTGATCTAAAGCTTGTATTATAATAATTATCATGAAAAATATTATATTTAGAATAATTCCTTTCAATAATCAGTGTTTCCGCAAAGTAGGATAGGGTTGGGATTGTCTCTGCTTTCCTGAAGAAGTATGGTAAACCCCCCCTTTTGTTTCCATAAAACTAAAAAAAATGTCAGTACAGTGTCTTGGATTCTTATCTAAGGAGTGGAAACCTTCGCAGCAACGTTTGAACTTACATAAATAAATAGTCTTTAAAACCCTTCAAAATGTGCCTTACTGGGCCGTTAACTTTTGAACACATGAACCAGCCTTCAACTTTGGCCAGCGGCACCATCAATTTAGGCTTTTTGTTTGGTAGTAATAAAACCCCCCTCCCTTTCTCAAGTTTCTGGCGGAACCTCTGAGAATGGTATCCGCTGCTCTCTGAAAGATCTTCCTCCTTTTATTTACCTATTGCATTTAACTCATGGAAGTAGTATTTTGCATGCATGTCACTGAGGTTCTGTATCAACTGGGTCCACTGGACAACCTGCATCAAACTATTAGACAAACAAGTGGCAGAAAAGTTCTTCTAACCCCAAAGAAATAATTTGACGTGCTGATGATGCCCATCCAAATGTTGTTTTCACCTCAGTACTCACTCCTTAGGACTGCGAAGTTCACTTGACCTGTTCTCCAAAACTCCTATGATCTCGACTCCCAGTTTAGTCTGGACTGCATGTCTGTCAGTTTCAATCTGTGAACCACATCGGAACAGCCCCTGGGATGTTAATTGTCTGGTTAGATGCTGGAGGAAAGAAGATATTGCCAGAGGGTACGAGGGGGCCTGGCAAAGATTCTTTCCCAGTAGGGGCCTGTTCAGACCTTCGTCAATTGATCCTCATTTGCTTTGTCATGTCTCTGTTTCTATCCTGCGAGTCAATTGAGGAAACCTGCTGAAATATGTGGGATAAATGCTTGGAGATAATTGGTTAGGGAAAGACTGAGGTTACTACAAGGCATATTAAATATAGGTCTTTTATTGCGGCTATTTGTTTAATAATTTACTGTCTGAGTTTAAGAGGCTGGCTTCATCCATGCAGGTCCGACATGACTCTTTAATAGACATTGCAGATAAATTTTGGGTTACCTTTAAGGTCCCCCAGGAATTGAGGCTCATCATCTTCGTAGTTAAATCTCTTGCAGGAGTAGTCACAAAGTGATAGCTGAAAAGGATGATCAAATATCAGTATTGTTTTTTGAGATACCTGTCCATGATAATGTTTTCCCTGGAGACATCTTTCATAAGGGCAGCTCTCTTACAGTCCAAAGTCATGTGTGTGGGATCATGGAAGTACTATGGTGGTATTCAAGAAACCATTTGCACCAGTTACAAATGGGGCAATTTATCTGTGATTTTGAAAACATCTGTGAAATTTTTTGAGGACAGAGTTTTTGCTGCAAAGTCGGTCAACTTAGCACCTAGTTATTGCCATTGCTGTGCCTTCTGAGAGGGAACTTCAAGCAAGTACATATGACATCATAGCCCCACATTAATGGATAGTCTTTTGTTTTTCTTTTAAATTTACAGCCAACTTTCTCCTCAACATTCCAATATTATCAGAATTTGATTGCATGAGTGGCATGAGAATTTCACAAACTTTGCATTTCACACAGGGAGGTCAAAGCATTCCTCGCAATGTGAGGAAGTGATGTAACCTCTGCTGCCCTCAAGTTCACTTTGGAACACAAAACTAGTAACTATATTTACTGATATCTCGAGAAATAAGTGTCCTATTTAGACTGGAGTTTAACCACACTGTGTAGATTTGGTTTCTCTTTCACATATGAAAATTCACTTTTTACTTAAACTTCCCTTTCAACTCCATTTTCCCCATTTTCCCTTGTGCAAGGATACTGCATAATACAGAGTTTGGTTTCCTTGGTTACTGACAATTGCTACAACTGATAGTATAGACCCACGGACTTATATACATGGACAGAGCATGTAACGTGTACGTCCTATCCATAGATGGTCCTCACTGGCTGGGACAGAAAAGGCTCACCAAGATGGCGGCCGTGAAGCTATAAATCCTCTGATTTGATGACGACTCTGTAATATTTTAAACAAAAGTTAAACTTGAATGGGGGAAAATATCATCTTCCTGCAATAAGTGAAGGGGTTTTGACCTATAACCTTGCCATATTTCAAAAATATTTCAACTTTCTTGCAAAATATGGTGATATACTTGAGCAAGTCCAAACTTTCACACAAAATAATAGCAGACAGCCATCTTGTTGGGCTTTTTCTCATACGTACGGTAGCGACAGTCTACTGTGTAGTATGCTCTGTCCATGTATAGAAAGTCCGTGTAAAGACCCTGTTCATATTATGTCAAAGAGCAAAAAGTGCCCCCTTCTTTGATTGCAAACCAAATCAACTCCAGCAAAATGCAGAAAGCTAATTTGTCAACCAGTAGAATATATGCCCTTAGTCTGCTACATGTAAAGGGCCAATTTTATTGCATGTAGCCATGTGTTCCATTGTTCTGCCCTCAAAGATGATGTCACCAATGCATAAGGTCTTTAACATACAATTAACAATTTCTTTAGCTAATAACTTCATAACTTGTGCCTCGGTACCATTGAGAAATGAAGTGCAGTGCTTTATTCAAAATAATACAGTCACGGTCTCTTAATTGAGCATGATTCAAGTGTGATCACTTTATTTCTGTTTAATATGATTCTCTAGCAAAAAGTCCACTTGAAGTTCAGAATTTGGAAAAGCAACATTAGACCCTTATACATGGACTAAAGGAATTCAAGATTAAAAATAAAATCTAGTCTTACTTTGACTTTGATTGAACTGCCCACTGCAAGTGGTTCTTTCTGCCCTAACTAAAACTTTTAGAAGTGCCAAACCATTAGAAGTTGCAAAGAGGAAAAAGGTGGCTGAGGAATGTGACAAGGCAGTGAAGGCCACATCTCCTCGTTCATAAATTTATCAAATGATTTTGTACAGTAATGCATGAGCATGACCATTTGTCTACAGCCTAGATGAGAACAGTTTGTGGGGGATAAAGAACCTCGTTCCAAGATTTTTGCATTTTACTCCTCCTAATGTTGCTTAAGTGTAAGGATATTTGTGGTGAGTTGGTTTGCTGCAAGCTCCCTACAATGCTGCACTTTTGTGCTCAGTTATTTAAAGGGGTTCATTGAGTTGATATCAATAACTTGATGCAAGTTTTCAAGGGTGCTACCATTTGAAAATGCTTTTAATTAACATGATTAGTCAAGTTTTAGATCCACTAGTTACGACAAAAGTCAAAATTTTTAACTTTGCAGTATGCTGACTTGTAATGGTTTTGTGCATAATTTGAAAAAGTGCCTGGTCACGAATTTTTGAAAAACGAATTAAGCCGTTAAGTTCTCATTTATAAAACATTTCTTTGTATGTAAGATATGGGTGTTGTCTTAGTTTGACCATTTGTCATTGATATGTGAAGAAAACTTAACAACTTTGGAAAAATTTGTTGAATTCCATGAACCAACTCAATGAGCCTCTTTAAAGCAGCATATTTTATCCTTAATTATCATTGAAGTGTTTATCCTGAAAAGTAGCACACCTTAAGGCATTGAAACAATAGGACAACAAGTGACCTCTTGAAGGAACAGTGTGAATAACTAATTAATGTAGGATTATTTACAGAATGGATATGCATTATGCATTGAGTCCCATTGAACAATAAAAGTTATGATAACAGCAATTATTGCTATGTCAAAACTTAGTACCAGTACCTCCACACTCCTTCCCTTTAATAGGGAAAATTGCAGTGTTGTTAAACTGTAGCAAAATTTTGGTTGTGCCAGGGAGGCTACAGAAGTTGGCTTTGTGTTAATTGTTCCAATTAATATCTTAGTTTTACCCCTCCCCCCAAAATCAGTAAAATTTCCAGAAATATGTATAAAAAAGCTGGTCCTTTGTCTAGAATATTGTGGCAGCTCTGTGATACATCCTGTCTGATCAGAGGCATTTGCCGCCATGTCAGTCATGCTGGATCCTTTGTGGCTGTTGCTGTGTGAACTGGTTCTGTGTAATTCCTTGTCAGTCTCAGAAATTTCATTAATGAAATGTGTCAATGTGCATGCTCATCACCACAGCTTCCTGCAACATTTTTGGTGAGGACTGATGGGAGCTGGCAGCCAGGGAAGAGCCCATCTCCTTCCGAGTCCAATCGAGAAATCTAAGGACTGGTTTGTCAATCAGCATGGATGCTTTGTGCTGTTGGGAAATGATGGTGACACCATGTTTGTACAGCCAGCATGCCCCATTCACCCTCTCAACCAACCCCCTTAGACCACAAAAGTGCCGACAGTCATCCAAGGTTATTACGGTTGGTGCCGATGCAGGAAAATGTCCATGGTGCGGTGCATGACTATCAGTATCCCACCAAGGACCTAAGGCAATGTTTTCTTTTACAAACCAAATCCCTACTTACAAACTTGACTCTCATACTTGACATTTTAGGGGATAATATCACTTTAACAGTGAGAAAATTAAACTTTTGTAAACACGAATCTGTGTAGATACAAATCAGTGAAATAACTGTGGTTTAAATGTTGTAGTAAGGTAAGATTCTATTGGTGGAGACGGTATTAATTTTGTCTGCAGTCCTCTTGAGTGGATAAGATTGAAAAAAAAAAAGTTGCCATCCAAGACATATTTTGAAAATTTGTCTGTATTCTACAAATCCCTTCCTGAAAGTATCTATCAAAGTTTTTTTTAGTAAGTACTGGATGTGAACTGTAACTAGGGAGGTATTTGCACTATTCATTCATAAAAATCCCCAGTTTGTCACTTTGTGAAATAGCCATTTATTAATTAGTATACTTTGATGCATAATTTCAGTTTACAGTGACTGCAATGCTTTTTTTAGACTTTCATTTAGGATGTAATTCGTTTTACGTTTTATACTTCAATCAAATTTTGAAAAAAAAAAAAAAATGAACTGTATGGTGCAGACTGATGTAGTAATGATAATGTCAGGTCTCTTATCTCCCTTTGTTTACATTCACGTTTGATGTTTTACTATGAAGTCATAGTAAAGCTCTTTATGTCTGTTCAGGTCAATAGAGGTCAAAATTCATCAAGCTGTTTACACCATGCAAGAACTTCTTGAAATTAAAAAAATTTATGTTCAGGAATTTTCAATGGTTCCATTGGAAATAAAATTACAGTATACCGCAGATCTGTCTCTTCTAAATAGTGATTTCAAGACTGAACAATGATGTAAGTTTGGGATCTACATCCTTATCCCCTTACCTCCTATTTATATTATGTAACCCTGAACAGTGGCATAGCAGCTAGAGGGGAGGGGGTTTAGAGCCCCCATGACCCAACCTTGCAATGCAAAAAAAAGAAAAACCTAAAATAGTGTTTTTTTTCTATCCATCCTTAGACTTTTCCCTCATGTCGTGCCCCCAAACCCCCCATCACACCAACCCCCCCCCCCCACGGCTATGCACCTGACCCTACAGTGCTTACCTGCGACAAACCTTTGGAAAGTTATCAGTGTCATGGGATAGAAAATGGAAGAGCCTGAAGCGGTCACCTCATACTTTACTTAAATTGCCACAGATTCTGTCACATGTCAGTATTGTTTTCACTTTTTGGATGTGATAAATGATGTGTTTTCATTGTGTAAAAAAAAAGATAAAATTTGTGCTATAAAAGTATTAATATTATAAAAAAAAAAAAAAACAGAAACATAGGTACACATAAATAAACACACACATCTCTATGCATCCACATATTCTTTAAAAAAAAGCCATGATTTTCTTTGACATATTTGAAAAATAGACATCTTCTAGACGAATGGTATTGCCTCTTAAAGGGGCTGCATGAGTTGATTTTGATAACTGAATGAGAGTGTTCAAGGGTCACTATCTCATGACAATGCTTATAATTAGCATAATAAGCCAAGTTTCATATCCAGTAGTTAAGGGAAAGCTAAAACTTTAAATTTTGTGGTGTCCTGACTTGCAGTGTCAGTTTTGTGCCTATTTTGAAAAAGTGTCTGGTCACAAATTTTTGAAAACTGAATTGAACCTCAAAGTACTCATTCATTAAACAGTTTTCTGTATGAAGTATATGGGGCTTGTCCTAGTTTGACCATTTGTCATTGTGTAGAAAACTGAACAGATTTGGAAAAATTTGTTGAATTTCATGAACCAACTCAATGAGCCGCTTTAAAGTTTTACATCACTGTGTTAATTGCTGGTAAATCCAGAGGTACTTGTAATGGCTTAAAAGGGATCTACATTGCTTCTCATTACCTCCTATTTACACAATTTATGAGGATTTTTCTTATACATGAATATGGCAGCTTTATAGACTTAAATATTACTTTTTAACTTCCTAGACTTTGCTAGTTTTGGTTAGGAAGCTACTTGGTAAAACCTTTTTTTGGTCGGTGTTGTTTCAGGAGTCTCCTACTGATTCCAAGGAATGCCACAAAGTGTCAGTCATGTCGCACAGTCAATCGCTTGTTTGTTTACTTTAATAATTTGGACTTTCCTAGCTCCCCTCTTGTACATATGATGGATACGAACCTCTTGACACACTGGGAAAGCCTCTGGACAAATCTGTGACTTAGCACGCCCTATTTCGGGAGTATTCAAAGGCAGTTAGTGTTCACTGCTGTATGATTTGCACAAAAGAGACGAGCAACAACTTTCAGATGTATTCCTACATTGTTTGTTTTAGATTTGTTTTCTCCCTATGGGCAGCAGTCTGTTTGGATTGTAATATTTGATAGTGCTCAGAACTAAAATACATTTCTGGTGCATTTCCCTAGTCTGAAAAATGTGGTTTCTGGTTCAGTTGTAGGAAGGACTGGAAACTGTTGAGTGATTACTTCTAGTTTTATGGGTTTTGTATTTTTTAGGATTTTACTGAAAAATATTCATTGAACATTAAATTTTGGTTTTAATGTGTCATTATATACCTTACTTGACGTTCTCAGTAAGCTTCTTCTTTTCCCCAAGATAATGCTATTAAAACAATGCTTTTGTGCCTCTCATATACAGTTTCATACATCGTTTACTTAACACCTCTTTCCCTTCTGCACTTTCCTGCCCCCACCCGCTTTTGTGCCCCCTCCCTCTTCTGCAGCACCAGGCCTGCTCTGTTATAAGGAAATGGCAGTGCTCTATCATTTCTTCCCTTTTAAGTAAATAGTCCTCTGTGACTGTTTTTCGTAAACTTTGTCCCCTTCCCCCCTTCTGTGCAGCATAGACTTCATTTCACTGTTGTATTTTAGGTTTGTTTTCAAGCTCAAAGTACTCCCCTAGCAGGGCTACCTTTCCCTGGACAATGTAAAAAAAAATTGGCAAGGTTGACTCTTAAATTTTCAATTAAGTGTATTTCTAAGAAAGAGAAAACCTCTATTACCAACATAAACTGTTTGGATTGATCTGAGTGAGCCTTCTTAGTATTTTTGTGGTCACAATATTTATTGAATATTTGACGTAGAACCAATATGGTTCCATGCCCTATTTGTTTATCTTACCACATGCATCCCAATTTACTCTAAACAATTTTAAAGTTAGTTCCCCCCAGACAGCATTTTTGGTCTCACAGGACCAACCATTAGGTGGTGATAAAGGGGAACCTCCCATCTTTATGCATCTTATAGACTCTTTAGAGTCTTTTTTAATGGATGTAAACTACTTTTTGACCACTTTCTTTGGTTTTATCAGTGACATTCAGTTGACTCTTGTTGATTGATTGGTCATGGGGTTTTAAGTTGTCTTCACTAAAATTTCTGAGGTGTTAAAGTGATGAAAGCAGATGGGAGTATCAGCAATGATAACTTTCTGCCAGTGGGTGAACTAGATGGTGCTATACCATAAGAATGTCCTCATTTGACCTAGAGAAGCTTTAGAGCTCACAAGATTTGCCATTTACTTTGCTTTTTTACCACTGAGGTTGGTTATACTGTGTTGGGGATGTAGATTTTTGTGTGGAATGTACAGAAGTAGGCCTATAGTTGGAAGGAATTGCATGTTGATTTAGCTATTGTCAAAGGTTGTTTTACATAAGTTATGAGAAGGAAGGGGGAAGCAGGGGTTAGGGGAAGTGTTAGATGAGATAACTAGCTTGTACAAATAGCTAGAATGCTCCTTCATTTTATCGTGTAGTTTGAATGTCAGCTGAAGAATTTGTAACAACTGTATGCATCAAAACAGTGAGTAAGCACTGTAAGATTTCAAAGCTGTAACCATTGATGTACAGTCTAAGAATAGACAGGGACATCTTTGGAGTCATTTGTCATTTATTGGCTACCAGTTGCTTTGTTTCATTCCTGCTGTTAGAGTGGTTAACCAATGACAAACTGTTAATAGCTGTTCTCCTGGTATGGGGTTTTTATGATTCTGAATTTAGATCTCTGACCTATGGCTGAACCCGGAAAAGTTTACAAATGGATTACTTATGACAATGTCTTTCATCAGAGAAAATGATGTATGTGTTATGAGGAGGGGGGAAGAGGTAGAGAAGAGCTGTGAGGTGAAGATTTGTCCAAGAAGGGTAACGTACCCTAAAGGAAGGTGACTTGTAGAAGAATGTTTAGGTATTACAGTAGCATTTAATGCAGAAGCTTATAGATCTCCTGTGATAGCATGCATGAATTTATGTATTAGGATCATTTTCTGTCCTACTGCACATACAAAGGCTTTGCATTTTGCATTACATTCTTTTGTGTGGTTTAAATTATTTTCTCTTCTTTAACTTTCTTTCACTTTACAATACCAAATTACGTCAAGCTTGAGACACTAAAAGGGTAAAAACCACTTTTAGCAGTAGGTAACAAATTTTGCTCTCGTAGTTGCTGATACAAATATTAAGTCTTTTTGGCTCCTCATCAGCTCCTAAATATAACGTCCCTACTTGCCTGCAAGTCCTTCTGGCATAAGATCCTATAGCACTGAAAGAGTGCCCTCTATACTAGTCCTATTTCTATCTTCCCCTCTTTCAAGCAAGACATGTCTCAGATTGATGTGAAATAGGATTGGTCAGATTTTCCCTTTGCAAAGATTTTGCAAGAATCATGATCTCAAAAAGGGCTTCTTATACAATAGGAAGTTACATGATGCCTGGGTTTTACAAACATGTAAAATGAGATGTATCTCTGTAGTTCAGTTGTTTTTCTTCCTTCATCATGGGTCAGGTCTACCTTCTTCATGTCTCACTCTTAAAATCATGTAAGGAATGGAATAAAGATTACAGTTTTTTTAATGGAAAGTGACAATAGCAATATTCTTTGGTTTTGAAAGATCACATTTATTTGTTTGTGTAATCTACATCCCTTTCTCTTACCTAAAAAAGGGATATATATACTCATAGTATCCACCAGGGTTAAGCCACTGTCACACTAGAATAAATTTGGATTGGATTCCGATCCAGTTTTTGTGATATTTTATCACAACCTTTTCCATCCCTGTTTGAAAAGATTAAGAATTTCCAGCCTGTGTATTTATGTGATTTTTATTGCAGGACTACATAAATTAAATTTGCAATAATTATTTTGTGACGTCACATCAATAGACGGCTTTTAGTGGAGTACATTTGTCCAGTAAAAGTTGTCTGTTGGCGTATGATGTCATGAAAAAAAATCAGTCAACATTTCATTTTCATAGACCTCTGATGCAGATTGTGTATTTGCAGCTAATTGGCAATTTTTCGGCTCGTTGTGACCAGAAATAGAGAAGATTTATATGACAATTCACAAAAATGAGATTGGAGTCAGATTGGAATTCATTGAAGTGTGACCATGGCTTTAGGTTATGGGTAAGTTTGGATTACACAGATGGATAAGAGGTAGGTATATTCAGGATTCATAGATTCCCACATCCATGAGTTTTGAGTATCTACATCACCCCTCCTTACAGGTACATTATGTAACCCTACTTAACTGTGGTAATCCTTTGGCAAGTTATCAGCATGATAGGATGGACAAAGGAAGATGCCAAAGGGTGCACCCTCATTCTTTACTTGCCATGGAAAGTTTCTAAATGCAATTTTCATAGATCCCCAAACCAGGTAGGTCTGGAGAATTTGTCATAATTTCCTGCATAAAATGTCATTGATTTTACTAAAGGAAAAGGGGGAAGTTAAAGCAATATTTCCAATCTACTTTTGAGTCATCTGCTAAATATCCTCTTTATGTCAGTCACAAGGTTCTTTGATATTAATAATTATATTGATCTTCATTGCCATACTCTTACCCCCTTTTGGTTAGCAGAAAAGGGATTAGAGAGACTACCCCCTATCAGAACAGCATCTGAACTCTACTGTGCTATTAGTTTACCAGAGTTATAGTGATAAATGGGGATTATTATTTAGTAAATATAAGGTAATTAGTCATTACCACAATGGATTAGATCATTTATCACAATCAATGTGCGAACACTTAAGCAACGAAGATGTCGATGTTTTTATTAAGTTATTTACGTTACTCTATGCTGATGATACTATTGTCCTCGCTGAAACTGAGTCCGATATGAAACTAGCATTAAAAGGGGTAGAAGATTACTGTAATGCCTGTCATATGTCTGTTAATACGAGTAAGTCTAAGATTGTTATTTTTTCGAAAGGGAAAGTTAGGAAAGTTCCAACATTTCATTTGGCAGGGAAAATTGTTAATGTCATTGATGAGTACAACTATTTGGGTGTCACCTTTAACTATAATAATAAGTTTACCAAGGCTAAATGTAAGCAAGTAAATTCCGCTAGAAAAACACTTTATAGTTTACTCACTAAGTCATATAATCTTAATTTGCCATTGGATTTATTGCTACAGTTGTTTGATCAAATTGCTTTACCTGTGTTACTATATGGATGTGAAACTTGGGGTTATGAAGACATTGAACAATTGGAAGCATTTCACCTCAATTTTTGTAAACAGATCATAAAGGTTAAGAAAAGTACCCCAAATTGTATGACTTATGGTGAGCTAGGATGTTACAAGGTTGCAGATATAATTCAAGAATGGTTGAATTTTGGGGTAGAACAGTTAATAGCAGTGATCACAAGTTAGCACATCTTATGTATACATTCTTGCGCATCCTTCATGATAAAGGTATATATAGCTCTCCCTGGATTAAAAAGGTACATGACATATTTAATATGGAACAAGCATGATAATAATGTGCCAATTGCAGGTTCTATGAGATCCCCTACCGTAAATTACCCTTGGTTGAAAAAAAACGTTAAACTAAGATTAAGTGATATTTCTCAGCAAGAATGGTCCACCGAAGTTCAGGATAATAGTCAATGTAACAATTATAGAATATTTAAAACGGATTTGAAACTTGAAAAATACCTCACTACCCTCTCAGCTACTAATCGTATAAACTAATGCAGATTTTGTTGTAGTAATAGTAAAATTCCCTCAGTAACTGGAAGATACCAGAATATTTTATTCAATGATAGAATTTGTACCCTTTGTTCTCAGGATAAGTTAGGTGATGAATTTCATTACATTTTTGAATGCCCAAAATTATCAGTAGAGAGATGTAACTATATTAAGCCCTACTATAGAAGAAATGCCAGTGCCTTAAAAATGAGACAGCTTTTCCAAAAAGGTAACATTAAGTCCTTAGTAAATTTAAGTATATTTTGCGGGAAAATAATTCATAGTTTCTAAAACGTCCCATCAATGAACTTTACCAATCAGATTTGAAGCCTGAACTACTCTCTGAGTTATATTGTTGTAAATGTTCCCTACTTTCGAATTGCACTCCATAATGTCTTATTCTGATCTGACGTCATTTGTAGGTTTCTAAGTTTGTAATTTCACGTCTTTTTTTTTTTCCTTTTCTTTTTTCCTTATCTTTTTTCCTTATTTTGATGCCTTATGCTTTTTGTTACAAACTGTGTGTTATGTATCTTTTATAATAACCTATGTCTCTTATACCTCATATTGAGGGTGAACTGAGAATAAAACTGAACTGAACTGATCAATACTTGTAGAGCCCTAATCCGGGGAGTTTAGAAGAAAAAAATTATTGAATAGTAAATGTAACTATGGGTTTTAAATATCTGTCATCAATGAAATATTAACAAAAGTATTGTCATTTGTTTGAAAATCCAAAGTTAAAGTGTGGAGGGCATTATGCTTTTTCAAGGAAAGGTTATTGCATTTATTCACTTTACTGGTGGATGTTAAGGCATTAAATGACCTTACTTCAAACCTTCTTTATCTGTTGGTAGATCAGAAGGAAAACACTCGAAAGCATTGGGTAAGGTTGTTTAGAATCCCAGTCAACTGGTAGTTGTCTAATAGTTGTGTGATTGTTACTATCGAAGGGAAAACTCTTCAAGGTCCTGGTGAGTGGGTGGACCTAGGGAGTGAGTAACAAGTGTTGTTTTGTGGTGAGTGTTGATGCATCATCATGTTTTAGTGAGTGATACTTCCTGCCATTCATTGTTTTGGGACAGTATTTTTCCTGGGTAAATAAGTAAACTCTTGACTCTTCTCCTCCAGAAGCAAGTCACTTTTCTTGGGATGAGAGTAGGATTGTCTAGAGGTTTTATGATGTTTATGAGTAAATCACTATCCGAGTTGTCATCTCATGATCTTGTTTGTTTTGAATAATGAGAAAATGACATAGAAAGTTCTTGAATGAAGAGCTTTTTGATTCCTTGCCGAAGGCAGGCAAGGAATCTATGCGATGGTGATGTCGTGTGTGTGTATGTGTGTGTGTGTGTGTGTGTGTGTATGTGTGTGTGTGACGCCTGCTTGTAAACACGATATCTCAAGAACGGTAACCCCCAGGGATCTCAAACTTGGCATGTAGATTGTCCACATTGAGTAGATGGTCCCTATTTTTTTTGGTAGAGGTCAAATGTCATTTGGGGTCACCAGAGGTCAAAACGTAAATACCTTGGAAATTGCTTGTAAACACGATATCTCCAGAAGGAAAAATGTGAGCAATCTCATACTTACCTTGCTGATTGTCCATATTGAGTAGATGGTCCCTATTGTTTTTGATGGAGGTCAAAGGTCATTTGGGGTCACCAGAGGGAAAAAAGTCGAAACCTTGTAAACACTGTATCTCAACAAGAGTGAAAGTGAGGGATCTCATACATAGCAGGTGGATTGCCCATATTAAGTAGATGATCACAATCATTTTTGGTGGAGGTCAAAGGTCATTTGGGGTCATCAGAGATGAAAAGCTCAAAAACTTTTAAACACCATATGTCAAGAAAGGTAACTGCCAGGAATCTCATATTTACTAAGTGGATTGTCCATACTGAGTAGATGACCCCTATTGTTTTTATTGGATGTCAAAGGTCATTTGGGGTCATCAGAGTTCAAAACATCTAAACCTTGCAAACACTATATCTCAAAAGAGTATATAACTGTTGAAGTTAATATCCATGAGCGGTTAGGGTGAAAGGGTAAGAATAATTTGGCATGTGTAATGTAATAGGCATAGGGTATATAATTTTTTTGGAACAGTTTATTAACTTCACTATGTAAATTCTTTGGTGAGGTAATTTTGAAAATGCATTTGTAAAGTAGTGAAGCAAACTCATAGGAAGAACAGGTCTAAGGTGCACAAAAAGGCACATCACATGGTAGTTACTGTACAGTATGTTGATTCTGGCATGAAATTGTGCCCTGTTATTACATTAAGTTCCAAGTATTAATACATGAAAAAGTGGGCAGAGCAAAATATAAAATCTTAAAAGGCAAAATCTGTTCATCAGGCTGGTATACATGCTTCAATGCTCATGGGTATGCTGATTTTGCAACCACAAGTAAATAGATTTTCATGAAACTGATGTGGAACATGTGAGTTTAAACAGTCTGTATATAAGGGTCATTTAGGGACATAGTCTGAAAATATTAGAAGATGCTTCTGTGCACATTAAGTAGATGACTGATATGGAACTTCAAAAGTATAAACTTTGAACAGAGAGTACTCTTTGTGATGCACAAGAATCTCTTTTATAACATACCTACATTGCTTTTTCAAAAACCTTAAAGAAAACCTGAAGAAAACATTAAATTTAGTGGCAAAAAGTGCTAATATTTGACAAACCTTGTGCCTAGTGTCCTCATGAGGACATGTGCATGCAAGCATGCATTAATTGGAAGTGGGAATTGATTAATTAGATATACCACAGTTAGTTAGTTTTACAAAAAAGAACCTAATTTACACTGATCATTTGGTATCAAATACCCTTCAGCGCACATGAACTGTCATTGCCTAATAGAGTGAATCAAATTGTGACTGACCCATTCTTTGCCATTTGGTCACAGTTATCTCGCCCAATTTTCCACAGTTGACTGCCAGTTATCCCCACAGTGTCCTGAAGGATTACCTCATACAAACATACCAGCTCAATTGACTTAAGCTTTTTACTGGATAAGTGGTGTTAATTGACTCTTATAAACCCTCTGAAGAAAGCTATTTTTATCTCAGTACATAACCATGACAGCCCATTGTTTGTATATACTCCTATTTCCTGCCATTCCCTGCAGGCATTCAGTACTCTATTTGTGGTCAAAATGCAGACTTCCATGAAAGTCACACCTCTGCTAAATCTAGCATAAAATAACTGTCCACATTATCTTGTCTCATCTGACCACAAATAAAAGTTGTTTGCCTAGCCATTGTCTGGAGATGGAGAAGTTCATGTACACTGATCAAGTTTCTAAACTGAAAGTCATCTTAGAAATACTGTAGATTGACACCCTTCAGATATTAGTGTCCTTTACATAGAAGCTGGTGGAATTGAACAAATAGTGTGTTTGTATAAGGAATTTTGTTGAACAAACTTTAAACATTGGTGTCTGTCTAGATTGGTGTTTCTGCTTTACAGTTTCAATATTCTCTACAGTGATTATTTGTCACTTAGTTTCATTCTAGAATTTGTTTTAAATTTTTGATAGCATAAAATGTATCAGCATACTACTTGCCTCATCTCTGCCTATATCTGGATAACTGCACCAAAATAGTAACCCCTGTGCGAAGGATTATGTAGCTATGTCAAATATCATCATCAAGTGGGAATTCTTGTCTCACATTTCATTTTTATCCATGTCACTGTCCCCCTCCCCCCCCCCCCCCAAAAAAAAGAAAAAGTGTACCATAAAGCTTAATGCATAGAACCATTGCTTCAAGATTACCCTTTATGACACTTTTTAAAAGTATTAAGATTTTATTTTGCATTGCTGCTGTCATTTAAAAGTAGTTCAGGTAATAAGAGCAAGCATAATGTTGTATACTGTGTATCAAACAAGGAAAACTTGTACTGTATGTTATGCTGTACCTACAGTAGAAGTAGACAAAATTTGAATTAAAAGTCTTGTTAAATTATGGATTAATAGGGATATCTGCTTTTGTTAATTTGCAAAGGATACCATAGACAATGGGTGGGGCATTTCCCCCATAAGGCAAAAATTGCTGTCAGTAATAGACAAGGTTACACATCTCTGTTCAGATGTCTCTTTAGGCTTGGTCTCACATACCCCCCAACACCCAGTGTTAACTCGTGTTTACAATCAGACAAAACCACAGGCTAACCCCGTGTTTTCCAGTCTGTGTTCTCACTTACCCAGTGCTTCGTTGATTGGATAGTGTTACCAGAGTAACGAGACCAAATATTTCACACACCGATTACAGTTAAATGTAAGAAAATACCTGTCATCAGTGCTATAAATACCTGTGACCTTCCTTGATTAAAACAAACACGATGTTTAAAACTGCTTAACCTTGCGATTTGAGGTGGATTGAAATTTAAACACCGACCCTGCGTTAACCTGCGTTCCCACGTTACTCGAGCGTGAGGTAATACAGTGTTACCTCGAGCGCGGGGTATGTGAGAACACAGTATTTGACCCAATGCTTGTAGGAGAGTGTGTCGATGAGGGCTTGTTTAAACACTAACCTCAATACAGACTTTTCGAAACATACAGGCATCGGAACATAGAGACTTCAGAATGGAGAGCTGTCCCCATTGACCAAACTTTTGATAAAAATGGTTTCAAAATACCGCTTTATCAAGTAATGAGACAGTTTTCTGGAATATTAAAGCTGTGTGAGAAATTCCTCCTGTGTGTGGAGATCAAAGGTTTGAGGTGACAGTCAGATCAAACTTTGTAGACATAATATTTTTAGGGGGATAACTGTGAGGGATCTCATACCATGGTGGTAGTACTTCCATACTCATTCTGTACTAAGCTTAATTTTGAATTACTCATGTTGATGGACGTGTTGGTAAGGTGATCACTATTGTTTTTAAGGGGTCAAAAGGTCATTTTGGGTCACATGAGGTCAAAAATTTTGAGCCTATTATATCTCAGTTAAGTAGGATAATTGTATGGGATCTCATGCATGTCATGTTTGTTTCCATGTTTGCTATGATATATCATACGGCAAGGAATCACTAAGCCTGTTGGCTTTCTAGTTCTTGGAAAGCACAAGCGTCAAAACTTCGTGAAAGGTCTTTTCAAATCTTCATCAGTGGAAGAGGTAGAGATCATATAGGTTGTTAACCTGCAACTTACTAAAGGAAAAATATCCTCATGATTATTCAAAGTTTTCTCAAGTTATACTTTGAAGGCAGATCCAGGTGAAAAAGTGTGGCAAGGACTTTTCCTCATGGCAAATGAAGGGTTGGGATCTTCCCCTCTAGAGGGCCCTGGGATTTACAAGGTAATACTTGAGATAAGTAAAGGTTACATATACTAACAGGAGGTAAGTGTAGGGGCTCATAGATTTCTAATTCAATGAGATGGGGTACCAGTGAGAGAGGGGATTAAAGAGTGGAACATCACACAACCTAATATACATACAAATATTCATGTACATGTGTTCTCCATGCCAGCTAGCCCATGCAGTGATGTTTTAGTGATTCTATAATTGACATCTATAAATTATCAAACTTTACTCTTTACTCAATCTGTTTCATGGAATAATTTTGGAAGATCTTCCAGTTGCATTATCCATCTTCTGAAAATAATCAGGGCTGGAATTAAGGTTGGAGGAGGGCACGGCCATTTGGCCTTGGTCATTTATTAATTTTGGAGGGCACCACGGCCATCAGGTAGGGCACCAAGGCCAAATATTTTTGAATGGCAGGGCACCAAGGCCATTTTTGGAGGGGGTGTTTTTATCGGAGTGTTGCACAGCACAGCGGTATACCAGGGTTTTCCCTGGATTTAGAATTGAACGTCACCCATCTAATGCGTCCATGAGAGGATCGCCGGCCTGGGGGAGGGGTATGAGGGGAGGGGGTGTCCCCCTGGAAATTTTGGGATGTATGCAAGTCCCTAGACGCAAAATGGTGACACTTTTGAGGCAAATTAGTCAACACAACTTCTGTAAGTTGACGCCAAAATATTAGCACTAAAACTCACATTCGTATTAATTTTGATGTACTGATAGGGTTAACATTGGCTTTATATCACCGTAATTTCTGCTTCAAAAGTTTTGGTTCATCGGCATGGCTTTTATAAAGCGATGGCACCGGACAATTTTTACCCCCGGTTGGCCGTTATTTCGCGCCCGTTGCTCGCCAAAATTGACATGATTGGGCAGGCTTGCAATATTACCAGTTCAGGATAGAAAATATTGGGAATATTTCCGTTCGTTTCACGAACGGGGTATCACTTTTGTAGGCGTAATATTTTCACTTCAAAAGTGGAGATACAAGTCACTGTTAATACAGTACTGTAGATTTGTTTGCAGTCGATGTCACATGCTCTTTAATAATTTAGTTCTTAGGACAACTTCATGCTCATTCTGTTTTTCATCCCCCAGTCATGTCGGAACATTTGCATTCTTTTACTGCACTGGGTAGTAGTGGCGTCATGTAATGTAGCTACTCTCCTGCTTTAACGAACCCCATGTAGAACAATCATTCAGTTCATGATAATCTTAGCAGTTCTGGGCAGCCAACAAAAATGCACGTAAGTCAGATCCCCCAAAAATCCACGTACGCAGAGATTTGGGATACCGTTTCATGGTGAATTTGGCACGGGGCTCGCCCCGCTGCGATAGCTGGCTATATAAGCATGGGAAGTGCGATCGTCGTAACACAAACTAAACGGGGAAGCTTGTCTCGAGACCGAGTATTTTCACACACTAAATCACACAGGCGAAGGCGCGAGTTGTGATTGGCTGGCTAGAATCAATGGAATTGAACCAATCACGATGCAGGGACCAATTTAAATTTTGAAATGGATTCTATACATATGATGTCACCAAGCAAAACACGATGCCTTGTTTGGTGGAAAAAAAGGACATGCACGAAAGTCTACTGCACGCGTGGGCCAAGAATTTTGCTGCATGAGACCACGTGCATCACTATTTTTGTTTGCAATGATGTCACATGACAACATTGCTTAAGTCCTACTGTAAATAACATTACAGAAGGAATGCTAGAAATGACTTAATTTATGCAAGAAAGTAACCACGGAACTTCACAAGATTCTAGGAGCTACGTGTACAAAACGTGCACAGATATGTATGCTAAGCTTGGGGATTTGAAAAAGGTGAAACACTGCAGCTCGATAGTCTGTTGTCTGTACAATGTGTTTTGTACAGAACAGTTTGTACAACAACTTACCCTGAGCTTTCTGTGAGAAAGCAAGGAAAACACATTGAAAGCAATTCTAAATCTAATTCCATGTAATACTACAGGGTTATAGTGGAAAATATCAAACAATCACTTCCATGGCGGGGTAAAATTTTACGTTTGTGGTTATCAGTGCACCCCGTTTTGGCCGGAAGTTAAAGGATTGAGTTAACGAGAGTTTTAAGAAACTAAGGGCAAGTTTCAAGTATATTTTAGCCCCTTTTTCAGTTTGCAAATAATCGGTGGTCATGATCGAGTGAATGCCAGCATTTATAAATGCAATGGAGCACATGGCTGCAAGCAATCACAGATTGTGTGGGTACCGATCTTTTTATGAAAACATGTTGAGAAAACAAGGGTTCTATGACATCATACACATAAGGTCCATTGCACTTATTTTAACTTAGTTACCTCTACGTAAGAATCATCCTAACATCGTAATTGGTACATTATTGCTTTTAATCAGCCAATCATACTCGTGACATCGTCAAGGCAGTTTTACTGTGTAGGAATAAGGTGTAGAAACCGTCTTAGAGAATTCTAATATTCCCATTGCATTTGTACTGCGATCAAATTTCCCAAACTTTGGGTGTAGTCGGGCAAAACAATCCAGAGATGGAGTGTTTACTGGGGGGAAGGGGGGGTAGACTGCAGTGTATGTTCGTACAACTTCATTTTCCGATTTTCTGAATTGTGGCGTAAGTTTTAAGAACGAAGTAACAGGAAATATGTGGGGTTTCATCGTAAAGATACAATGACATGGTTCGTTCGTTTGATTGATAATTTCCCAAATCTGAGACATTAGCCCCGCCTCTAACCTGCAAAACGGACGTTTGTGTTTTGGTCGTGCAAGTTGTGTTGTGCCACGTAGCTACTGCGCTCCGGAGTGAGTACAACAGTTTTCTGATGGGAGCTTACGAGGGCATGCAAGTGCAGGCTAGTTAATATTAATAATACTGTGTTGTTTACTTGTTCAGTAGTAGGCCCAATGGGATATTTACATACAGAGATCCGACTTGCATGCAGTGATATGTGCATGGAAATTAAGAAAGTTAGTTGCAGTTTTACAAATAAGTCAATGATTTTGTCGTTTATTGTATTAACAACAAAAGCAATTGTTGACAGAAAGAAGAAAAATTATGGAGGCTAGCTGGCAGCAATTTTGAACATCGCGGCCGTTTTTTGAACGTCGCAGCCTCCTTGATTTTGAAGCTTGAACGTCGCGGGCCACGACGTTCAAAAGGCCCAGGGAAAACCCTGTATACTATGCGCGGTACATTGATGGATTGGGCGTATCTCATACTTCAAAGTCGCGTATTAACAAGGGGAAGCAAAATGCGGTCAGTGTCCAGCAGTCTGATTCGATCGCGCAAGTTGCGTATCGAGTTCATTTAGTATCCTTTTTGTTATGGTATTTAGGATATTTTATTGGAATCCTGATGAAATTTTTTCATTCAGATGAGAAGGCACGATGGCCACGTACTTGCGGGCACCACGGCCTACGTGGCCGTGAGAAGTGGCTGTTTCTGTAGGGCACCACGGCCATCCCCTTGGGCACGACGGCCATGGCCGTCGTGGCCGTCATTTAATTCCAGCCCTGAATAATGTTAGCACAGTCCTTTTGTGCAATATTTTAATGAAACATTCAGCTTTCAGCTTCTTAACTCTTTGAATAAAAATTTTAGTCATATATATGTATAACCTATTTGCTATTCTTTTGGAAATAAGCCAGTGATAGATGAAAACTGTTTTACAGGATGGATAGACTATTTATTTGTTAAATGTCTTGTCTCCATTTGTAGAGAGTTTGATTCTTCCTTTTTCCTCGGAATTGTTATATCACCAAGAATCTAGGACACCAAGTGCAATAAAACATGAGTAAAACATTGTTGCCATATGGTTTGTTATGAAAGAGCTAAGAAAGGTTGACAGCATGACTAATTTATATTTATGAGCGGGTTCCCCAAAAGTAGTGAGATCTGTGAATGTTTGATGTGTATTTGTTTATGTGCTATATGGCAAATCAGTTGGAAAACCACAGGTGTTTAATTGTACTCACTATTTTTATCTTTCTGGAGTCCTTCCTTTTGTTTTGTTGTCGTCCTTCAGATGACTTCCTGTTCCAATTCTTGGAAAACTGAACCAGGCAGATCCCTCTAGTGCTGTGCATGGATTTGTGTTTTTTTTCTTCCAGAACAAAATTTTGAAAGTTGTCTAAAAATTAGTGGATTGTAGGGGTATATAAACTGGTAAAAAGTTAGCTTCCTTGACAAAGGGAGTTGGAGAAATGAGAAAGTGGAAAACTTTCCATTGCTGTGAGTTGCTTTGTTCTTGGGCATTTCCCACTCTGTGGACAGGACAAAATATCCATTTTAATTTTAGAGCCGGAGGGAGGAGGGGAGAGGGGAGGGGGAGAAGGGAGGGAGGAAGCAAGGGGGAAGGGAGGGGGAGGGCCATGATTCAGTGACAGTTCAGTCATTTTCAGCCTGAGGGAGGGGGCTAAAGACCTGATCCTCTCACCCCAAACAGTTCCAATTCCATCCTAACCTACTTATTTAAACCCTTCCCACATATGTTTAATTTCATCCTCATCCAGACACAATCTCAGTTTAATGCTTCAAGGTGAGTATACAGTACTCCAATGTGTAATCAAAACACTCTCAGCACAGTACAGGTTGTGTAATATGAGCTTTGGTAAATCTGAATTGTTTGAACTAGCTGCCAATCAAAGAGTTGCACCACTTGAAGAATTTCTGTGGACTAATACAAAGGCTATAGTTTGGGGTGAGAGGATTAACTCTTAAAGCCTAAGGAACTGTTCATCTGTGACTTTTTTGTCATTTCCTATTTCATGAAGACTAAATTGCAAAATAGTGCCATTTTTTCAGATTGATAGAAATCTCATGCTTCCCCTCCTTCTCCGTAGCTTCTTGCCTGCTCCTCGGCATTGCTCCTTTGCAGTTAGGAACTGAACTTTCCATGGAAAAATCTGTTGGAATTCTGCCAATATCATTCACAGTTCTCAAGATGTACCTCTTCAAAGTTTGAATGTTTCTGAAGCAACTCGTTGTTTATGCAAAATAATGATGTGAAAGGTTGCACAGTGCTGACATTCCTTTTGCTAACCCTATATTAACTATCTCTTAATTATTCATCAGATAGTTTATGGTTTGGTAATTGGTACTGATGATTTTCAAGGACACTAATCAAATTTTCAAGATAAAACCCTCAGGAAAAACTATCGTGTTCCAAATGTCCTTGAAATGAATATTGTAAAAACAAAGGCTAACATTAGCTATATATGGCATGTTCCTCTCATGTCATCACAAAATTTGCATATTGAGCTCATATTTATTAATGATTTAGTGCAAATCAGAAATTGGTCTGTAAAACGGTCAATTTTACAGGCCAATTGTGTGAATTGTGGCTATTTTCATGGCTTCCAATGTTTTTTACATCAAACACCAGTTTTGGTCATTTTCATGTCGTACTACATGACAGCTTGCTTACATTCATATAACCTGTGTGCTTCACTTTCTTCGGAGAACAACATGATGAAACGTTCCCTCTTACTTTTTGTTACATCCTGCATTTCTGCCTGATTAACTCTTATCGCTTCAGGGAGGAAAAGAAACCCACTGCCTGCAGACTTGATTAAGAGTGTGTTACCACTTGAGAATGACCAGGCGATCAGATCTGGTTCAGACCTCGCGCAGGGGATCAATTCGCAAGTGGGAACGCTCTCGTTCCCCGGATCAGATCCTGAGAGCTTGATGGCCCCTTTGGGGAGGATCAGACCGCGCGCAGGCGATCAGGAAAACAAGTGGGAACAAAAACGGGATCAAGGTGACCCAAGATCAATGACGTGTCCGCAGCGAACACCTCACGCCACACAAACTTGTGTAAACAAACCTGACCTGCACACATAATTTCAATGAAACAACTTCCTGTTACTTGAACCGGAGGAGGGGATCAGATCTCGCGCAGGCGATCAAATGGGAACACTTATGCGGTTGGTCACAAAATTTTCCAGTTGACTGAGCTTGGGGGGATCAACATGGGGGGATCAAGTGGGAACACGGCCTAAGTCAAGTTTCATATCTGATTTATTGATTGACAGTAAAAGATGTGTTTCAATACACAAAAAGTTACGTAACATTTGGGGTTAGCTAACAGTTCAGTCAGCATGTGTTAATTGCTTTTCACGCCGTGTGAACACAATGAAAACAGCTCATTTGAGGTCACAGATCATGTTACAAACTCAGATATTAGTTACACCCCATACCGCCTTTGATGTACTGGGGTGTCTGTGTTTCTTTTTCAAGAAGTGACGTCACAGCATGAAGGCTTCTCAGGGAGATGAATAATCTTGAAAATTTGTTTGTAAAGCAATATGTCCCCAAAAGTTTGGCTGCCATTGTATGTCATTATAAAAGCTTAGATGTTGTACCAATTTACCTAGGGAAGTATTGAAAGTGCAAATTATTTTCACCTCTTAACATTCATGTTGCAGAAAAAGTAGCTATTTTCATTCATTTTTGCCATCCAGAGAAACAGAAAATGTCAAATTTAAACCCCTAATACTCTCACCCCAAACAGTTTCAAATATGCATACCCACTCCCCCCTTCCACAACTGACTTAAAATTCATCTTTTTCCAGGCACACACTCAGTTCATTGCTTCAGGTGGAGTAGCCTAGTATACAAGATCACAACATATAATCAAAACACTCTTAGTGCAGTTACTGTGTAATAAGAATTTTGGTACTCTGCATTTTTTGAACTTGCTATCAGTCAAAGAGCTGTATCAATTGAGAATTTGTTTGGACTACTACAAAAATTGTAGTTTTGGTTGAGAGGATTAGGCCTTTAAGTGACAGTTATCAAATCTCTACATTTTCAATTGCACATATTTTGACCTACTTTAATCAATTCAATTAACTTGAATACAAAGCAAACAAACTGACCTCCAATTAGGCATTCTTAAGGTCTACTTCACACCTTCCAAATGTTTATTACCTTCCTAACATAGTTGTTTATTGTTTATTGACATGGAAATCCCTTTAATTATTTCTAGCTATTCATTTTTCATCTTTTTGAGGTTTCTTACATGGCTTTTCAATACACAATAGAGTTGGTACATCAACTGTTTAATAGAAGTACCATTGACACTTTAAGCCCTAAATAATCCCCATAAGTATTGTTCTCCCATTCTAAAGATCCTTTTTACAGCATGATTTACTAACCTTTATTGCTTGTAACACCAAAATCCAGAATTGAATGTGCTCACACTGTCTATGGTAGTTTGACCTTTAAAAAGCCAAGCAATTGTTGTAGTAAAGTGCAATGTCATTCTCAAACAGAGTTTTTAAAAATTGCTTTGCAGAAAGTTGTTTTAAAATAGAGGGCAGCATTCATAGTTTAGTCTGTAGGATGATTTACATTGCACTGATGGAATCAAGCACAGTCTCTGTGGAAGTGTGGTTAGAGGGGCCAAGTAATGGAACTGTGCTGTTAGAAATTATACTCTCCTTGAGGCAATGGTCATGATCAAGCATAGACAAAATAAATAAAAAATAGATAAATAAATGGATAAATAAATATATAGAAAAAAGTTATGTTACTCCTTAATGGCAGAGTTTGACACCTATGGATTGAAACTTTTCTTGGAATTATACTTGATCTCACTATTGTTAATATTTTCTATTATTTTATGATATGAAATATCATAAAGTGTCTTTAATGCTCACCCAGAGTATACTGTACATAAACAAGGAGCAGCCTCAGGTAATTTGAGGAGGGGCTTGAAGTAACTTTGAGGAAATTGGAACTGCCTTGGTTGACGAGATTCCACCCTCAAGCCATGATGTTGCTTCTTGAGAAAGCAACATAGACACCCCAGTAGATCAGAGGGGGTGTAGGTTGTAACTGTTATCTGGATTTGTTACAGGATATGTGCCTTCAAATGAGCTATGCTTTCATTGTGTTAACACTGCATCAAAAGCATTCAGCTGGCCTGTTAGCTAACCCTAAATGTTACATGACTTTTTGTGTATTTTGATATACCTGTTACTGTCAATCAGTTAATCAGATGTGAAACATGACTCTATCAAGTGTGCTTGTAGTGGCTCTTTATTTCCTCTCTAAAGGGATAAGAGGTAATCAGGCCAAGAAGGAGGATGTAGCAAAAAGTAAGAAGGAATGCTTCATCATGTCAAATATACAAATCTACCCATCTTGGGGAGTTTTACTTACTGCAGCTGAAAGTTACTTTTAGTCCCTCCCAGATCGCTCTTAAACTCATTGCAGCTCACTCATGAACCAAGTTAATTGCTTCAGCCTAGGACGTACGTTTGTGTGTATGCAAGCCCAACTATGTAATCAGAACACTCACTGTGCATGTGGTGTAATGTGAGATACTCTACATACTTTGATTTTGATGTCAATCAAAGAACATTCACAAATTGAAAATTTTTGCCTCCCCCTACAAAAATGTACTAGCTAGTTCTCACGGTGGTTTTATAGTATTTGTCCTTTAAGTATCTTTTCAAAGATCACATTCCATGTCTTTCTGTGGTGAGACTGCCCCATTATCATAGCCATGGAGAGGGTTTTGGGGGTTAGAACCCCCTTAACCCCCACATGACCCAACCTTGCAATGCAAAACACACCGAAATGGCAGTTCTTCTTTCTATCCTTAGATTTTTCCCTCATATAATGCCCCCAAACTCCCACCCATGACACCAAAACCCTCCCCATGAAACAATCCTGGCTGCGTCTGGACTGCCCTATGACATTCTGTTGGTACCTTAGTAGATCATCTATGTTCTAGCGCATTCAAAGCTGACTGGAACAGGCAATATGTCCTCTGCACGTCCACATTCAACCTACAACTTTCTATGCTTCCCCTGCATTTAACTAGTTCATTGCAATCTGAGCTTGTGGTCAAAAAAGAAGGCATTCAGGAATGGTAATTTTGTTGGGAGGACACTGGCCTTTTGCATTGATGTCCTGACCCAGCAGGCCAAGGGAGATTCCTGAAATAGGGTAAACATGATCTGAGACTGACCCTTTTAAATTATGCAAGGTTTGTCTCTTCTTCGTAACCTAGTGGTCATCCTTTCACACTGTGTTTCATATATACCTCTATTAGCAGCCTCACCCTACCTCCCCAAATCAACAGCTCCCTGCTTTGATGGAATATTTGTGGTGATGTCAACCCTTACTTGTGCCACTTCAAGTTCTGTCATTGGATAATTTGACTCCGTGCCTCTCCTTGAGAATGGCCTACAACAGAACAAATATAATTTTAATCTGTCAATTGTTGGAGTGTATAATATTGGTGAGAGCTTAATTTCTGCTATGGGAACAAGGTCAGTGCTAGTTAACATCAAACATGGTGTCACCTGTAAATGGTGGTATTGGTTAAAAGGTCACCCAGGGGGATGAAAGGACAGACTCTACAAGAGAATGTTGAATTTAAAAGAAGTAACATGCAGCTTAGATGAGGGGAGGTGATAATAAGTTTTGACCTAGAAGTGACAGAAGTTAGAGAGTTCTTTGATGTAAAAATAGAGCATCACTGATTGTCTGGTGGCTTTCAGGCTATTTTAGCTTATTTTAAAAATTGTTTACATATTATCAAGTGGAGGGCTGTAATTTGGGAAGCTGCTTTGGGAATATGCTTGAATACTTAAAAATACCATCTCTTGGACGCAGTTTTGTAGAATTATGTGCAGTAGTCATGGGCGTCCGCAGAAAAAAGTCAGGGGGGGCAAAATTTCTAGGGAGGGGCAAAACCTCCAAGTCACCATGAATTGACACAAAGTATGCAAAAATTTCAGCCCAAAATGCTTCCCAGATCGCAGGAAATGGCATTTCTAAAGCCTATTTTTCGCATAGAAACTTGGAAAACACGTTTTGTTCGGGTTTTTGCTTTGATTTTTATACGTTTTTTCAAATTTTTGATTTTCCAGGGGGGGGCAAGTGCCCCCCCTTGCCCATACCTGCGGACGCCCATGGCAGTAGTGATGGAATCGGTCTCTATGCGTAGGTAGGCTTGGAGGTGGTATGTTGTCGGAACAGGATTGATCATGGTAAAGTTGATGAATTTTGTGCTGCAATTTCATATTGTTCACAATATTCACTCACTGTAAACCAGATCTGACCATTGCAAAGCCAGGAGAAGGGCTACACTTTAATACATGGAACTTGCAGGACACACAGAAAAGTTCTGGTGCTGCTTAGTGCTGCTTCTTCCATTCTACTGAGATGGTTCTGATTTTCTTGTGTAATTAGGAATCAAATGTTTCACACCACCTCTAGTGCCATCTATTACAGACTGTGGTATAAAAGTGCCAGAAGTGCTACTGCCATTGACCAGATACTGCTCCCTGTCTCTTATCAAAGTTTGTGCCTACAGAACTGATAGATCGATTTGTTTGAGAAAACATAAGATTTAATTTTTCATCGTCTTCTAAGGATGATATTTTTCTTTGAGAAATTGTCTCTCTTACCTTGGGCAGTTTTGAATGGGGCAGTCGGTACATTGAATGTCAGTTTAGATGAATTTTGACAAGTCCAGCTTTTAAATTAAATTAAATTGCATCTTTCTATTTTGTTAGCTGTGAGACCACACATGTTTTTCGTTATGTTCATTTTTATTGTTGAATGCAGCATTTTGAGTAGCTGTCTTAAACACAATGAAGTCAAATTGAAGAAATCATTTGTCATCCAAAGAAAGAAAAAAAAAAAAAACAGCAAAAAAAAGAAGAGAATCTTGTGGTTATAGCCACAGCTCAAAGAGGCAAAGACAGATTTGAGAAGTATCAGTTTAACATCCAGGGCAGCCATTGTCATATTATAAAGGAGATCCAGGGTAACCATTGTCATGTTTAATGATATGAAGCACAAAGGCATGTCCTCCAGTGATTAAAGCCAAATATAACATAGAAGTTTCCTTTTGATATAGCTTGCTATATTAAATGTGAGAATATTGGAAAATAATGGTGTGGGGGGGGGGGGGAGAGAGAGAGGAAGGGAGAGGTTGGTCTGGGAAAGTTGTGAAAATATAGGTGAAGGAAAGGGAGGGGAGGTCATTGGAGGAGAGAGGATGAAACTCAGTATAAGGCTTGGTCTCACAAGCTTCCTCCCCCAACAATTGGTGTTACCCCCTAATGTTTACCATAATGCAAAACCGCAGGCTGACTCCATTTTTCGGTTGATTCAACTTGATTGGGTAGTGTTACCATAGTTTAACGAGATCAAATATTTCCTATCCCATTTCCTGCAGAATGTTAGAAATTAAGTTCCTGTCATCAGCACCATAAACACCTGTGGCCTTGTTTGATTAGAGGGAACACAGTGTTTAAAACTTCAAATCCTTGGGATTTCATGTGGATCAAAATTGAAACACTACATTTCAGTTTACCCATGTTCCCATGTTACACGAGGGTGAGGTTACATGGTGTTAACTCGAGCATGGAGTATGTAAGACCACAGTCATTGATATCTTGGTTTGGATCGAAAGGTTTCAACTTAAATTTACTTTTTTAAATTTTCATTTTTGAAAAGCATTTTCCTGAGGTGACCATGTTGTGCTGATGATGAAATTTGTGCCTAGCCCATTCTATTTTTAACTTCATAGCTTATGTTGTGAGCTTAGGATTTGAAAGGTTTACTCCCTAGAAGTTGTTCCTAAAGGCTATTTTTATTTTGATTCCAAGTAAAGGTTTTGTCATCATTCTTAAAATTTATTAGCATTCACCTCACATCTCTTGAAAGGCACTTTGTCAAGGTCCTGTCACAGTTGACTGTCATTGGTCAGTTGCTGGTCAGTAATAATACCAGTGATTTGTAATCAGTCTTTACTTGGTTGGACACAATTGGGCATATTGATGGCTTCAACAAATGATCTTGAATAACAAATGTTTACAGTACTCATCACAGCTTGTTTGTGGTGAAAATCTAGGGAACCACATTGTCCAATTAGCTTTAATTAATGAGTCCATTTAAGTGTGACTTCAGTGATTGTGTAAATAGAATGGAGTCAATTTTGAATGGATATATGTCTATTGTGTCAGTTAATTGTGAAGGTCTTTTAGATGTGAAATCCATGAAGCATTTTGATGGAGGAAAAGAGAGAAATATTTCAAAGTAAGTCCTAGCCAGAAGTGAAGCAATGGGAAGCTAGTCAAATCAGATTTAAACATATTGAAAAAAAAAGGTTTATGTAAATAGAAGTTTAGGGGTGTTTTAATACTGGTGGTTCTCAAAACTGAGTTATCAAAATATTCAAGTTGTCTATTTCAAGTTGGTCCAAAAGTGTATAACTTTGTACTTTGCCCATACATTTGTTTATATTACGGGATATTAGCCTTTAAGGTGATCCGTCATGGCTACCACAGTTTTTAGGGAAAAACTGCGGTTCCCAATTATAGTACCCAACCACTGGTTCATTACTCCAATTATAGCTGCTTCAATGAGCAGCAGATTTGATTACCATTCTGGTACAATAGAAGCCCAACAACTTTGGGGTTCAGATAACAACTTACAACAAATCCTGAAATAAGTGCTGGCAAAAAGTGAGTCAAATTCTGAGATAAAGTGCTATCAAATGTCAACCTTCATGGTCATTTTCAAATGCTTAAATGGGCATATAATTAGTACTGAGATCAGTTCCTGACGAGACAGTTCTAAGAGTATTTTTTCCGACATGAATTGTGGTAAAACTTTAGTGAGCAAAAACAACATTTTCATGCATTATTGTCAATTGGTGAAAGATTCACAAGTATGAAATCCCATGAAGGGTCAGGAGTCCAAGCCCTGGCTGGGTCACACAAGAGTCTCTAAAAACAGAACATTCTGCAATTGTGCTTGGTGCTCAGCATAAGCAATGAAGTCCGAAAAACATGCCGGTGAATCACAACTGGGAGTAAAGGCCATGGCGGGCAACCTTGATGGAGGAACCTTCCTCCACCTTTCTTGGTGTAATGTATCATTTTGGAATTCTGGATTAGGAAAGGAAAAAAAAGTAAAATTTATTTTGTCCCTCATTTCTTCCTATTTACACCTACTATTTGCTAAGGGTCATGGTAACTGGTATGCCACAGGCATATATCTTGAGTAATGAAATTTTTAGGAATTGCATCTTTTGTAAAAGAATTTCTCTAAAAGAGTATATGCTTGTACTATGCATTTTAAATATTGCAGCCATGTTTTGTGAAGTATAGGGTGCAAATCAAGTAAACTCATGGAATTTTTGAACAGTTTACTCTCTTGCCTTTGTAGATTGTCCTTGGCTAATTAATAAAAACAGGGCCATTATCCTGAAGAGTGATAATGCTTAATTAATGGAGAATGAGGGTCATTTTCCGGAAGGATGGTTATTGTGAAAGGAAAAGAAGGGTTGTTATTCTGGATGAAAAGGAAGGGTGATCATTCTGAAGGATTGTTTTTCAGAGAGGTGAATGAGGGTAATAGAGGATAAGTGAGTATTCATTCCAAATATGAAGAAAGGGTTGTTATTCTGAAATGAAAATGTGCAGGTGATATGCAAATGATGGTTTCTAAATTCAGAATTAATGACCCATATTCTTGGTTTTGAATTAAGACTCTTTAGAATAAAATCCTTGTTCTCAATCTGGAATAGCAACTTCCCTTCAGGATAATTGGCCAAAGCACTCTATTTTGAATAATGATCCTTCTGAGTAATGTCCTTTTGGAATAATGATCCAAACTTTACATTTGGAGTAATGAATAATGCTCAAAAGGCCCTTAGTAATTAACAACACATCGGTAACTTAGGATGTGTTGAAAGGGATCATGTAAGCAAACGCTGTACATCCACTAATGGTGAACATTACTTTATAATCACATGCAGGAAGGCTGTAAACATAATATCATTCTCCCAGTGCTCTTTTTGAGTCGTACGGAAGACTTAAAAAATGGAACTACTACCGTTGTGCTTGATGCCCAACATAAAAAATAGATTAGGGTAAACAAACCAGTTGGCAACAAGTGGAAAAAGGCTGTGGCTGGCCTAACTTAAACCAATTGGTTAGAAACAGAGCTGTTAAACCTCATCTTACCACCATGTGGTTCATCTTTGATCTTACAAATACATTTAGGACCCCATGTTTGGTCTAAAGGTAGAGCTATAGAAATTTCTGACATGACTTCCGATCTGTAATCATTTTAGTTGAAATTGACCCCATGCTTTACCTATTTACTGCCACTTTTCTGTTTTCTGGCTATTTTTACCCCAGTTGTGACTTAGTCTAACTTGGTGACACTATATATAACACATTCGTGTTGGTGTGTCGTTGAACTCCATCTAACTAACTAACTAACTAACTAAAGGTAGAGCACCCACCTTTCATGCGGAACGCACAGGTTCTATTCCCAGATGGAATCATCCCAAAGACTTTAAAAAAGGAACCTACTGCCATTGTGCGTGATACTCCACATGAGCAATGGAGTAGGGAAAATAAGCCAGTGAGCCACAACTGGAAAAAAAAAAGGCCTTGCCCAGCTCGACTTGAATCAATAGGTTGGAAACTGGGCCATAAAACTCTAACTAACTTACAAATATATTCAATGCAGTAATGGCTGTTACAATGTTTTAAATTGGGTTGGAGCTCGATCATGTTCCTTTTAAAAAATATCTTACAACTCAAGTCACAAGCAAAGTAATTTCTGTTCATTTGCTGGAACCCCCTGAAGATTCTTCAATCTGAGATGCAGAATTCCTAGGCTTGACTAGGCAACCAGTTTTGATGCCTGTCTATGCCAATGAGTGAAGGCTGGAGAATTTCCTAGAATGGAATTCTAACCCAACTACTTGTGAAACACATTGATGCATAAAGGATTTATTTAGACCACTCTTTCAGCAGAAGACCGAGGGAAGTGTCTTGCAGTCCTAATCGTTTCTTTTAAATGACAGCTCCTTTTATTTGTTGAATATTCAGTAGGCAACTGATTCAACCCTACTTGTTTGCTATTAAGTTGTTTATCAAGAATCCTGACAAAGTTTGGCAGTAATAATCTAATTTGTGGTCTGCCATCCTTTTGACCATGCAACCTCACTCATATCAGGATTTGTGGTATTTCTTACAGAATGGTTAAAGGGTTCATTAGATTGTAATTAGCATTAAGACCACTTTTACCTGGCTGGTTTTATTATGTCTATATGTATGGTTTCCCAGGAAATCGGGATGATTGTTTGTTTTCGAAACGTTTTCTTAACAAGATAACATTTTGTCAAGCTTTTTGGTGAACAAATAGAACTGTTGACCATCTTGTTAACAAATAGATTACATGTAGGGGACACCAGTACATAAAAGAACCTATATACAACTGATTTAAAAGAGCTGGGCTCTATCAAGCTTAGGACTCCACAGTTTATTGTGTCAGGCATAAATGGTGAAGGTGATTCTGTGAGCTTCAAGTTATTTTACAGTCCAACATACAAACACTAACTAGCTCTGAGTTTGTAAGATTTATCTGAAGTAGAAGTGAGCATGCCCTTTGATGAGGTGATTTAATGATAAAAAAAAATAGTATACTTACAGTGTACAGTATATCAAGTCAAAAAATTCAAAAATACTATTAAACAGCATGAAAAAAATGAATTCTAAGAGCCAAGCTCCCATCTCCAAAGGATACTGTACTCTTTGAGCTGAGATATAAAATGTTTACATTTATTTACTTAAAACAAATTAGTCTATTGTGCAATTATTTGTGACTTTCTCCTTGTACAACACACATTATACCTGCTTAGTTTTCCTTTAAAATTAAAAATGTTTTCATGACCTTGAACTCTTCCTGTTTGCCTGCATAGCATGTTGTGCAGAGAGGTATTAAATTACATCACCCATTATAGTATGGTCAAAGTGCTATCACACCTTGGTATACCTTTGTATAAGGTGGAGTAACTTTCAGAAAAACAAAGAAATACAAAGACTGCAATTTGAATAGTGAAGCAATGATATCAAAAGGTATTACATTATGCTTTGACCTCGCCTAGCACATAGACACCCCAGTAAATCAAAGACGGTGTGGGGTGTAAATAATATCTGAGTTTGTTACATGATCTGATCCCTCAAATAAGCTATGCTTTCATTGTGTTCACACTGCGTGAAAAGCAATTAACACATGCTGACTGACCTGTTAGACAACCCCAAATGTTATGTAACTTTTTGTGTATTGGAACACGCCTTTACTGTCAATCAATCAGCTATGAAACTTGACTCAATCATGTCTGCATGTAGTGGGCTTTTTTCCTCCCTGAAGCGATAAGAGTTAATCAGGCAGAGAAGAAGGATGAAACAAAAAGTAAGAGGGAATGTTTCATCATGATAATGAGCCATTTTAATGAGAGAGAACAAACTGCAACATTTTATAATTTTCACAGCTGGAAAATATGTCCTATGAGGATGAGAGTTGGACTAATAGAATCAATTTTTTCTTGCCGTTAAATGTATGTTTGAATTTTTTGACTGGAGGTACACTTTATTAATTATTGTCTTTACCACTTTGTATAATGTTTAAAAGTAGTAACACAAATTAAAAGTAGCATTGCACTCCTTGCATTCTTTTTTGTTGTGTGTAATGTAATCATTTGAACTCATATAGCATTTTGCAACTACCATAAGCTTCAAAGTGCGTTACAAAACTTACCCCTGCTGAATACCAGCCTGTCTTTGAAACAAATACTTTCAGTTTGCAGAAGATCTACCCCACACATCCTGACAACCTTAGGGTCTTATAAGAAGTGTGTGATGGTCACATGTAAAGAGGCTTGAAAATCCTCAACCAGGGATTTTAGGGGAATCTGTGATTTTTATCACTCTTGTCTTATATCCTCTCCATGGCAGAGGATTTGGAAGGCTGTCCTTTGTCAGAGGCTGGCTTGTATGTTGTTATCAAGAATTGCCAGGACATTATTGTGGGTAATTAAATGGATTTTGCAATTCGTAGATAGGAAGTAATTATCACAGTTTGTGGATTCACAAAGCAGGGAATGGGTCAGCCCAGGGGTTTATAAACCTTGTTGATGGTAACTGGAATGTAAGTCAATGTGAATCAGATATCCTTATTGTTTTCAGAGGTTATTAAAACAGCAGTGCTGCTGTGAGTTACCTTAGTAACTGCCATTGATCTATGTATGTTAGGATAACAGTTTCTATAGCCTTTTTTTTACTCTATCACCTCCACTGTGGGCTGGGGGTTGTAGAATATGCCCACAGCATTCCCCGCCTGTCGTAACTGGCAACTAAATGGGAGGACTTGAACTGTATGACACTATATAACACACTTATATAACTGCTAACACACTATATAACACATACCATTGGTGTGTCGCTATTCCTATTTATTAACTTTAAAAAAATTTACTCTTTCAACAATGCACTTTCTTTATAGTTTTCTTTACTGACTGTGGTTTAAAAGTCATCATTAATAGATGGTGGCACTCTATAATCTGTTTTCAGACTGTGACATTTGCTGTGCCCCATTCATGCTTATATAATACAATTGCTTTTGCAGACAATAGTTCTAGTAAAGCCTGGATGTCCAGAATACCTGGAAATACTCAGAGTGTGCAAGGTCAATTTTATGCTGAGGATAGGAGTTCAAGGTTCTAGTCAACAAGTTAAAATGTGAAATCATAGATCTATCCGCCATGCACAAAAAAATTGCAACCACAGTAGCAATCCTGAGCACACAAACTAATATAAATTCCTGTCATATTATGTTATTGTGCGGGTGAAAGATGTTGTATTGTTTAATGTACACAATTCATCAGAATTATCATTTGAGACAGTATCTTATACAGTGCCTCAGTTTCTCCAACTTTCAGTAGGTTGAAATTATCTGTTTTGTGGTATGTTTCTAGTAGATAATTTACTTTACAACTCTTGTTTCCTTTTTTATAGCTCCTTAGCTGCATGTGCAAACTATTGTTTTTGTTTTGTTATTTGGAAATTCAAATTATAGGTGAACACTGTCATATGCATCTTTTTCAGCTGTGATAGTTTTATGCAAACAGATTTCCATCAAAATGAAAAGTATTGCTCATATTCAAAAGCTATTTGAAGAATCCTTACTCATGTGAGCCCAAGAAGGGAAATGGTTGGAAAGTATTACAACACAACACTGTTATTCCTTGGTTAATTAATTCATTTTTAGCATGCAGGTTTCCACCACAAATTCTTCCTTTTTTTCTTATCCTTTGGGCTGGCTGCTTTGTAAGTCTTCTCTTGCATATTGAATGTCCATATGAACACTTAATTTCAATATGCCTTTGACCACCTTTGTGGAGAAGATTTTGCCAGGTACTTGCCTGACAGGCTATGATATTGAGCCATGGGCTCACCTGAGAAAGCTTTAACTTCTCCCATACTGTTGTGGAAGGGATCATGAGATGGAGAATTCCTTTAAAGTTTACAAACCATGATTAACCTGAACTAGTCCCTTGTAATCCTCTGCTTTTGCCCATCAGTGAGCATGGAGATTGTTTGCTACAGCTAGCAGAACAATTGATTTCCTTATCTTTGGTTATGCTTGGGTGACTCCAAGCTGCATTTGGTAATAGGTACTTATTCACGGTCCCTGTCCAAATGCCTGATTTGCCAGTTGTGTGGTTAACAGAGTTTTAAAACAAATGTCTTCCTAATGTTTCAAAGCCTGCCAGTATGTACCTGACTGTATCAACTGAATTTGATGACCAGCTCTTGTCAAGTGGGAACGAAGCTGGAGTACATAAGGAAATACCCTTTAACCCGATCAGGCTACGATATTGAGCAATGGGCTCACCTGACAAACCTTTTGCTTATCACAAACTGTTGAGCAGGAGATTTGCAACGCCTGCCAGTATATCCCTAGCCCTGACAATGTCTACTTAATTTTTTGACCAACTCTTTCAAAGTGGGAACAAAGCTTGAGCACATGGGGAAGTACCCTTTAACTTCAACCAGGAATGGTCATGGACCACATTGGTACATAGCATCCAGGACTAACCACTTTGTGACTGGATTTTATCAGAGGTGTCAGTCTCTTCAAAGCATATAGAAATCACATTGATCTATGGTGCTTGTATTATATGTTTTTTTGCAAGACCCTAGTGGACCTAAGGCAAAAATTGAGGATCATAGAGGGGACTTAGAACCCAACACCTTTTTGGTTCGTTGTGTTAGCAAAAGGAACCAATGCAGTCATGTTAGCATGTGTGTATGTGTTTGTATGCATGTGTGTGTCTGTGACACTTGCTTGGGTACTCGATAACTCAACAAGGGAAAGCTGGACTAAACTGCTATATAGCAGCTATATAACTATAATAACTATATAACTGCTATATAGCTTGCTATATAGATCCGCCGTACTGAGAAGGTTAGCCCTATTGTTTTTGGTAGAATTGAAAGGTCGTTTGTGGTCAGCAGAGGTCAAATACAAAAAAAAAAAACCTTTTAAAAAATGATATCTTAATGTTGGAAGCTTAGATAGACCTCATATATAATATGTGGATGCATTATTGAATAAAGACAAACTTTAACTTTGGGTGGAAGTCAAGGGTCATCTGGGGTCACCAGAGGTCAAACACTAAAAACTTTGTAAACAAGTTATATCTCAATGCAGGAAGCTTAGATAGACATCGTACTTTACACATAAATGTGTTATGATACTAGACTTACTTTGTTTGGTGGAGGTGAAAGGTCATTTGGGGTCACCAGGGGTAAAAAACTAAAAACATTCTCAGCATGATATTTCAGGGTAGGAAACTTGGATAGATGTCATATCTGGTGTG
The DNA here is from genome assembly GCA_037179385.1 of Holothuria scabra. NCBI lineage: Eukaryota > Metazoa > Echinodermata > Holothuroidea > Aspidochirotida > Holothuriidae > Holothuria > Holothuria scabra. Next base: position 16,357,317 of record CM074192.1, on the reverse strand, counting down.
TGGATATGTTATGATGTAAGGATGAAATCTGGTATGTTTGGTGAAGATCAAGGGTCATCTGGGGTCATCAGGGGTCAAACAATGAAAAATTGCTAACACGGTATTTTAAGGTAGAAAGGACAGATTTCAAATCATTTTGTGTTTGGTTAAGGTCAAAGGTCATCCAGGTCACTGAAGGTCAACCACTAAAAATGTCATTTAGAAAATCTTGTAAGAAAGATAATGATAGGTTCTGTAGATGTTTTACTTCACCTGGTTTTGTATTAAATCAGTTTGCCACACCCAAATACCTGAGAAATTTGGCCTCTATGTTCATTCAGTAATGCAGCTTCCTTCTGGTTGTGCACAGATTTTGGATCATGTGAAGTTTCAAGAGGACAATAACTGAAATTTGTAGATTTCAATGAGCACATGTCAAACTACTTCATTCTGGTCTCTGCCAGTGGAAGCAATGTATGGATCATATGTCTCTTACTGTGCTCAGGGAGGTAACCAAATGGTCATTCTATTATCACGCCCCATTAATCACTTGTTTTCTGCATAATTGCTGAATAATTCCTGTTTTCGGTATAGAGATAACAAACAGGGCAAATGGTAGATTGTTTTAAAGGAATAGCAAGTTTTATTTTAGAGCAGGTAAAAAAAATCTTGTGAGAGAAGTACAAGGGAAGCCTTTTTTCTCTCTGACCATTTGTACACTGCTAATTGGTGGTAATATCAAGTTTGATTACAAGCCAAAATACCTGTTGAAATGAAGAAATCTTTATGTTGGATCACCAAGTATTATATAAGATGAATTTCAGTAAGGCCACAAAAATTTAATCTTTGATTTCATGGAATATTAGTACTGAAATATCCCTTGTAAAGATATTACAAACATTGGGGATGAGTTTTTGCTTAGCGTCAGTTTGGAGGTCAATTTATCAGCTTTTCTACTGGCTATACAATTTGTATAATATCCAGCAAGGAATCACAGTGCCCATTGGGCTCTCGTTCTAACTGATGGTGCCACTTGGACCTTTCATGCCCCAGGACAATGTCTACCACTCTCTTGCTATACCCTTGATTTGAATAGTTAGCTGCTTAATCCTAGTACCAGTACATGGAATGATATCTGAGAAAGGTGACATTTGCCAAAAGCAGGGTTTAGTGTGATATGTTGTGGTCCATGACTTTGCATTTTATCTCTAAGGAGAAAAGAGCAGAATGAAGATTTAAGGCATCCGCCACCCTTTGCCCCATCCCTTCCCCCCCACAAAAAATTAAGTGAGAAATGCAATTTCAGGAAGCATTATCACTCCCAAGGCAATATTGTCAAATGCCTGTGTGGAATTTTGCATTCTACCCAGCAAGAACAGCACAGTCCCTATTATCTTGGCCTCAACAGCTAGAAGATGAAGTACCATGACATTTCACAAACCGAAATAAAATATCCCTTGGGGATTCTGCCAAATCTGCCCTGGGGAATTTTACTCCCTCCATTAGAACATGTCACTTTAGAGCTCTTCTATCAATTGTTTTCCTCCCCTCAAAAGCCTCATAAAGCCTTCCTTTATCAGACAAATAGAGCACAGGGCAATCAAATATTATACTGTGGTCTGACGTACCCTGCGCTGGAGGTAACACTGTGTTACCCCCTGCTCGAGTAATGTGGGAACGGGGGTTAATGTGGGGTCTGTGTTTAAATTTCGATCCACCTCAAATCGCAGGGTTAAGCGATTTAAACACCGTGGTTGTTTTAGTCAGGCAAGGTCACAGGTGTTTATTTCGATGATGACAGGTATTTTCTTATATTTTAAGTAATTGGTATGTGAAAGATTTGACCTTGTTTCTATGCTAACACTATCCAATCAACAAAACACAGGGTATGTGAGAGCACAGACTGGAAAACACGGGGTTAACCTGCGGTTTTTCCTGCGTGTAAACATGAGGTAACACAGAGTGTCGCGGGGTATGTGAGACCAAGCCTTGATATGATTGTGTCAATGGGTGGTTGGATCATGGAATTTGCCACCTTGGGCAGTTTTAAACCACGTTTGGTGTTCGTCCAAAATGAGTAAAACGGGACTAATTACTTTGAAGATACCATCTTGAGCTGAATTGATGAGCTAACCAACAATTTTGCTGCAAAATACTTTTTATAAGGGATTATAACAGTAATTAATACTTTTTTGGAAAAAAGCAAACATAAGTTTATCGTTAATACTGAACTGTCATTGATGAAATGAAGACCCCCCAGTGTGAAGAACCTCCATTGTTTGGTTGATGGATTGTACCTCAGCTTAAGTAAAAAGGTTACATCTCGTTTCTCATCCCTCCACAAGTTTATGCTCCCCCGAAGACAGAGGCAGCCAGAAGTTGACATGCTTGTTGTCCTCGATGCCTGGATGAAATTTGATTAATATTTAGTGAGAGAACGCTGCAAAGTTTTGTCTTCTGTAGATGTTTCTGCAGACCTGGGTGACCTGTTAAAGCTTTTAAGATGTCAGACACTGTGTATGTTATGTTCTTGGTGTAAAAAGCTTTGTCTAATGGAAGCACTTAGTGAGTGCCATTCAGTGCTGTGATTGAAAGTGACACCTCCATGGCATTGTTAATCATACACTTATGAAGACAATGGGAAATTTATAGTTGTGTGTCACAATTGCCTATTCTTCCAAAATTTATGGGAAGCACTGTGTTGGCGACAGTACCTGAAAGTCTATATATGTTCTTCTAGTAAACATTCAGTTTAACTACACGTAATAAAAAAATATCTTTTCTGCTTGAAATCAGCTTATGGAGTTTCTGCACACCTCAATTCATGTTGCATCTTCTCTCTGGAGAATATTTATGTCCATGTTTGTGGCAAGCCCAGTCTTTTCTTTGATGGCCTTTAAAGGCATTTGTTTACAACCAAATTTGAAGCGTAATACTGTACTCAGATGAAAGCATGTTTGCAGAGAGAGGGTGTGAGACACTTATACACAATGTTATTTTCAAGAGATGCAAAATTGGTGTATCATCAGAACATAAGACATGTCTGTTAAAATCTTTATGAACTTTGATTAAAAACAGCATGATTATGGCATATTTTGTAACTGGGTTTGCTGTTATCTCCCAGCTGTCTTGTCCATACATTTGAAATTACTCAAAGATTTTAAAATTATCAAATGTCTAGAACATACCAGACATTTAACTACATAACAACTAATATAAGGCTACCACAGCAATGTGCCATACTTAACATTACATCATACATGGCCTTTAGCTAAACTAACACTATTTTAAGAAAAGACAGCTAGTGTATCTTGGGTTAGAAATCGAATGCTGCTTGGCAGTGTAAAGAGTATTGTACAGAGTTAATCTTACCATTTGCCAATGAATTTCCGGAAATGCCGCTTAAAAAAATTAAAATACTCCTCTATTCATTTTGGCAGTTATGAAATCATTCTTCATGCCCCTCCCCAATGGCATGCAATATGCACAGCTTCTTGGTACCTCTCATCAATGTAGCATTATGGCCTGTGCAATTTGTTCAAATGATGAAATTATTGTGGAAAAGAAAGCAAGGAGTGACTGCAGTTTTGCTGTCTTGAAGGTTTACTTGGGGTGCGTTTACACTTGATCCGGATCTGATCGTCTGTGCGGGGTCTGATCCACTGCTTGAGATCAATAAAGTAAAAAAAAAGTAAATGCAGATCAGATCCGGATCTGATCGCCCGATTTTGATCCTAGTAAGGGGAAGGATCAGACCCCGCGCAGGCGATCAAATCTGTAGTGTAAATGCTCGCCGGATCAATGGTGAGGTAAGGTACTGTATGTATGGTACATGTACAGGGTCTATTTTTTTGTTTACACTTTGGTGCGCACGCGCGGGTGCCTGTATTTCGTAATGCGACTTCCGCTTAAGCACAGAGGAGGATCAGAGTACGAGACAAGTGTAAATGCACCACGATCAAGCCATGCACGTTATTCGATACGCTGATAACATCGGGCGATCAGATGCGGAACAAGTGTAAAAGCACCCTAGATCAGGCCTTCAGTTGTACATTTCCCAGGTGTGCTACAAATTACATTTCTCCGGAAATTAAGGAGTGTGGTAGGTGTGCTGTTTTATTAAACTTTAATAGATTTATATTATTTCCCATTCTTGTATGTAGGTGTGCAAAAAAACACACTTCTCACAGTGATTTTAGGTGAATAATTGTGTGCGATCACACTCACACGTCTCAAAATTCAAGGCCAGCTGCTATATATCAAAGATACCAACTCTTAAACTTAATCCAACACTAACCTTATAATGGAGACAAATCCTTAGCCCAAATGCTTAACAGTTTTTGTGTTTTCCCTGGTTTTTTGGAACTAAAGGAAAATAAAGAACAGAATGAAAATTAGGACACATGATCATATTCAATACCAGTGAAAATGATTAGGACCAAATCCAAATGTGAATAGCATTTTTTTTTTTTTTAAAGGGAAAAAAAAAGAAAGAAAAACAGTGGAATTGAGAATGCAGTTCCCAAATAAACCCAAATATATTCAACTTACTCATACTGTATATACTGCATGTGGTTGCAGTGTATGCTGAAATCTCGCCCTGTGGGCCGAGAGTTGTAGAATATGCCCACGGCATTCCCTACCTGTTGTAAGAGGGGACTAAACGGGAGGACTTGAACAGTATGACACTAACACATTCGTGTTGGTGTGTCATTAAATCTTATCTAATTAGCTAACTGTATGCTTAAAAAATCATAACTTAATTTTCCTCTTTTGAACAGAAATAAGTCAGCAGGTTTGACTTCACCCTTGTCCAAATATTTTCAGTAATTTAAGAGCTCTTATGTACATTCCATACTGTCACATAGCAACAGCAGGGTCATGTTCCCTGGTCCATAAATTGCGAAGGTATGAATAAATAATTTATGATAATCTTATAGCTTGTAAGGTTAAACAAATATCACAGAGTCAAGAGAGTTGGCTGGTTGCGCACAATTTAATTGTCTGACAGAAGAAATCGAAGTGCACTTTCTTGACCTATTTCCCTGTCAACCACTCGAGGATAGATGATGTCATCAGTTGGCTCAAGACAAATGCAAACATCTACCCGATGATGTAGTTTATCATCCTCAGAGACACCCTTTTTGCCGACTTTGACCTCTTTCTCACAGCTCAGCTCTGCCATCACCACAATTCCCTCAGTTTAGGCACCTGGGCTATTGCCTGGATATCCTCCTGTCTGTCTGACTGTGTTGCATCTAAAAGAGATGAGCTTTTTTTCTCATTTTAAGTGCAGCAATTATTCATCACTGCTTGTTGGAAGGAGCCAAGGTTCTGTCTCTAGAGGCCCAGGGAAACTTTCAGCCTACAAATCAGATTTTTTTTTCAGTCTGCAAGGCATGTTCATCTTGTTCAACTCTTGTTGCAACCTCTAAGACATCTTAGAGAATCGTGTTTATACTTATCTGTCAAAACTCCATCAACAGAGTGGTAAAAAAAAGGAATTGAAGATCATTTTTTTTTTCATCTTTATGTTTTGAAAACAGAAGAATGAGCAAATTTAATAGCTGTTCCTTTTCTGAGTAGCCATTGGTGGATTTTAGGACTTTGATTGGATTGACAACAGTGGACTGCATTTGATTGGTGGAACAGAAAAAAAATTACACCTTCAGGGGGTCGACTTTGTCAGACCATTGCCAGCTGTCACTGACTTGCAGAGAGCACTGCATATGATTTTCATTGGCACTGTAGGTTGTAATTATGGCTAGTGGTAGGGATCATAATTTGCAGCTTCAAAATTAAATCTTTACTCCTGATGCGGTTTAATATGTAATCACATTGTGGAAAAAAAGCAAGATGCCCCGTCTCCCCCAACACTGATTGCCTCATTAGCTCAGTTAGGTGGAGAATTTTGCGGCCATGCAACTGCACAAGTGGTCCCATTTGATTGCTTTTATATGCAAGATGTAATGGCATTTTGCGGGTCAACAGACAGAAAGTTGTTTTTTCATGGGTTTGTAGGGAGTTCATGTTTGCAAAGGTTTATGTGTCACAGTGAACCTATTTCTGTACATATGTTTATCTGCAATATCCAAACTAGTAACTGGGAAATTTGTGCAGTAGTGAATGGTTTCTTTTTTATTTTTGGTTGCTATAAGAGAAACCAATGCGATCATGATGGGGTTCATGTGTATGTGTGCGTGTGTGTGTTTTTGTGACATGACACGTTGCTTGTTAACAAGATATCTCAAGATAGAAATGTCTGACAGTTTTCAAACTTAGAACGTAGATGCACCATATTGAGAGGAATACTCCATCTGTTTTGGGGTGGAGGTCAAAGGTCATCTGGGGTCACCAGGGGTCACAGTCTGAGAAAATTGTTAACACTATATCTCAAGGTAGGAAACTTGGATAGATTTCGTATTTGGTATGTGGATGCGTTATGGTCAGGAGTTGGTTCCTTTAATTTTTGGAATAGGTCAGAGGTCATCTAGGGTCTGTGAGGGTCAAAGTCTGAAACCTTTTTAAACATGATCTTTCAAGATAGCCGTCTGTCTCTGTCTGTCTGTATATTTGTCTGTCTATCTAATGTATGTATGTCGTTTATGGAGGTCAAAAGGTCATCTGGAATAACAAAATTATATTTTGAACATGCTAATATCACATTTGAGTGAGAAGGTAATGGTGGATGATGGCATTATTTGAAATGGAAAATGTATGTATCATCGAAACCTCAATGCATTTTTGCATTCTGGTTATTTTTCTCCTTGACTTTTGTTTTTTTTTTGTCATTCAGTAGTGTTAAATGTAGTGTTAGAGCAGTTGCTTCTCATCCCAGAGGTGTGACTGCAATTCCCAGATCTAATCATACAAAACAAATATAAAAATTGAAAATTGACTGTGGGTCTGTGGTTCTTCAGTATAGACAATGGAGTACGGAAATCTTCACCTCGATCCATCCCTGGAAAAAGGTTGTGAGCACTGCTAGATTTAACTAGAAGGTGAGGAATTGAGGTGTAAAACTTTAATAAGATAAATCCAACCAGTGATTTTTCCAGGAGGGGAAGATACAGGGTTGAATCTCTCCAGGAGGGGGAGGGGAGGGACGCTGCCTATGTGCATTGTTCCAAACAGCTACTTTTTTACTGTATGGAGTGAGGTTAGGCTAGGTTAGAGAGAGTTTACAGCCCAGTTTCTAACCAAAATTCAGTTGTGGCTCATTTCTGGTTTGTTTCCTGTAGTTCATTACTAATTGTGCTGAGCACCAAGCACGATGGCAGCAGGTTACATCTTTTAAGTATGGGCCAGGGCTTGAACTCCCAAACTCGCGCCTGTAAGTCTGTTGCTCTAACCACTTGACCATGCAGTCTGATGAAAGGGAGGGAATGGGAAACTGACAGCGAGATATTTCTTAATTGATTTTACCTTGGTTTTTGGGTTGAAGTGCTTGTGTTAATCAAATTGTCATTCCAACAGGGTGAAAAGCTTAAATCCGTAGGCCAATATCAGGCTTTAATGACTGCTAAATGTACCCATTAAAATATGGGAAATATAAACAATGGTGCTAAACAATACCATTGTTTTATTTATACTCCTATTTCCCATGATTCCTTAGGTACATTTAGCCAATGATTTAGGTCTCCTTTCCAGTTTATCATGTTCCTTTTGTACTACTCATCACCAATCCCATCTTCCAACTTATTAGTAGGGCTTTGCATACTAAGTGTTTTTCCTCTTGACTATATTTTGGAATTACAAGTCTTTTCTCTTTTTGATACACCTCATTTGTTACCCTTTTTTTGAGGCATCTTGACACTTTGTCATGTTTTCTTAAACCTGACATCAGCATATGACAGAGGTGTGCGTGACATTAAGCACAGCACAGATTGAGTCAGGTCAAACATGATGTGAACTATCCTCGGTTGAAGAGTATGTTCTAAATTTAGGGCCCACTTTGCGATAAATCTTCCAGCTGATTGCATTTTTATATTGTTGGTGAAGAGACTGTTGATACCACCCCAGGTTATCATCCAACAATCCTTTACTAAAAGAGGAACAGTGATTGATTTGCCAATGAGGCAAAGATTGTGTTCAACATCTCAATTGTTGAGACATAGATGTCACAACCAGGATTGACGTAGGTACACCACGTTGCACTTCATGTGATTTGAGATGCTGTCTGATTGTATTCATGGATGAAAATATGGTTGAAACTGTCAGTTTTTTAGAACAATGATGTTTATTTAAGAGACTGTGTCTTCATAGTCTATGAACCTAAAATCATGCATATTTTTAAACATTTTAGAACTGGTGATGTTTTTCTTTACTGTATTGTTGGAGTGGAAGATTTTTTATGGGTTTGATAGTCGACAAGAATTAAAAGATTTTTTTACTGGCCACCAATTTCCTGCTTCATAAATCACCAAATTCAATTTTAAAACTTTCAAAAATTTGGTGACGGTCCATTTTACACATTGCCAAATTCAGGGATTCTTGTTTTCAATAAACATCATAGCCTACTTTGCATCCTATCATAATTGTATATAGGGCAAAGTGGAGCCCACACTGTCAAAATTTTTTTGATTTTCCGTAAGTTGCTTTTCCTTGATCTGATTGAACTCTAAGAGATTTGTATAATTTAGTGGGTGAGTTGCAAGTTTTGCCTCCCTTAATAGAGGGTCAAAATATCTGTCTATGCCTTTAATGAATACAGAAATATGTTTTTCATTGTTTGGTTTTAGCCAAATTCCATCTAAAAATAAAGTCAGGTAATAGTTGCTAATATAACTTTCTTTTCCTTTTATTGAGTTGTAAAACTTTTTTAAATCATCCAAGTTCATTATGTAAACAAAATTTTGTAAGAAGTTAAATATGTTGTCGTAAGTCATTGTCTGTTTGTTAAATTGGTAACAGAGAGCTGAGACAGAATGCCTCCCAGAGATTTTTTATTGCATTGGATATATCAAAATGTCACAGGGAAGAGTTAGACATGAAAGCAGAATCCGACTGACATATCTGCCCAGATACCATGAAGGGGGGGGGGGAGGCAGGATACATAAAATTGGGGGTATATGTTATTTATAGTCATCAAGGAAATACATTTCTAATTTATCTTATTGTGGAAAATTTGTTTAGTGACCATGGCCCTGTTGAGTCAAGAGTAGCAGTCGCTCTGAAGTTCAGTCCGCCAAGCAGTCTTGGTATTGAAAGTAAACTTGTGATCAATCTTAGCCCTTTATGAAACACTGGGGGCCTTGGTTATAGATATGAAATGGAACAGATTAAAGAGATTTAACCCTCTAAGTAGTACAAATAGTGTTCACCAGTTTAAATTTTGTTGTGGTGCATTCCAAAGGTTAAAGTTTTATAAATGACTGTTCCTGTTACATCTGCTCCCGGTTTCAAAAAAGTTTTGTTAGAATAGATTTCAAATTTAATTATGCACTAATTTGATGGCCAAAAAAATATCATTACTCAATGTTCACACTGAAAATGTGACTGTTCTCACTGTTCTAAGATTTTGCATTGTTGTCTGACTTGTTAAACATTTTGTGAGGATGGTACATATTTTATCACCTGCTAGTCATCCTCTGTAAATTTTGTCTAGTGTAAGCAGCCTAGCAAAACAAGTGGAGAACAGTGGGTACATCTTTGGGACAAGATAGAATGTAACTAGGTAGATGTTAGAACTTAGCTACCCTACTATGCAAGCTGTCCCATTAGGCAAAGCTTTCCTAACTCACAAATTTAGTGGTTGCAGTATACAAAGTGGAAGGAATAACTGTATGTATAGGCCTCTTTGTTAGCTTCCATATGTGGTGTGTACACTTGTTTCTGTCGAAGATGGTTGCAGTGTTCTAGAGACCAGAAATGGGCCCAGATTAGTCTGTAAGTTAACAGTGGAGTTATAACAAGTGTGCAGCCAACATTATGAGAGGTCTACAGGAAGTTTACAAGTGAGGGTGCTGTTGCAGTTTAAGATTACTCAGAAAGTCAAAATTACGCCTTAGTAGCCTTAGTAGGCTGCGGAATGTGAATTGTTTGCATAATTAGTACTATATCTACTAAGTGTAGTGTAGCAAATTTTATAATAATGATTAAAAAGGACAAAAACTAAAAACAAAAGGTGGTTGTAAAGTGGAAAAGTGCACTTTCCTTGAATATGCAATATGTAAGTCCTGAAATATCCAGAGTTATACTTGGAAGAGAAATATGGGGTAATTTATAAGATTTTGCTTGTGTTTTTAAATAAGTCTGGGACAACTGCTTCTGCCCTTAAAGTAGAATGACTTATGTTTATCTTAACTGAAAATCAGAAGACATTAAGCAGAGACATTTCATAGGAACTTGAAGGTTCTTATTTATTTGATCATGGTCTGGAAACTCTAACACCTGCAAGAAGTTAAGTGGTTCTCAAGAATAGTACCATGTTTATGTGCTTTGAAAAACCAGAGTACCATAAATTTGATCTTTACTTGAGCAAAACTTTTCTTCCTTAATACTTAATGAGTAAATATTAATGTCCCAGTGTTAAAAGAGCTGTCTAACCCTGACAGTACTTGTAAACATTCTGGAGAATAGATGTATCTGAAAACTATAAGACTAAGCAGGTTTGGAAAGTTCTCAGTAACTCTAAAAACATTTGAGTAGTCTCTGTTTATGAATCATTTTGGATTTCAGAGGCAAAGGTGTCTTAATTTCCAACCCAGTGTGTCAATTTGTTTCAAGAGGTTGAATAAGGCATGGGGAAGTCTTTGTCATCACGTAACTTTAAATGTGATGTCAACTGGTGAACTTGTTTTATCTGAATGTGATTGTGGACCATAGATTTATCTCTACCCCCTACAGGGTGGGACTTCACCTGTACTTGAGTACTTGATCAATACACTGTGATACTATCACACTCTTTGGAAAAAAAAACAATTTGTGAAAATTATGAGTTAAAAACCTGGCTTAGTAAACACATAGTCTTCAAGAAAATAGGGACAGTTCACCTGGATTTAATACATTTTCTCTCTCTCCTTTTTTTTGTTGTAAATGTTTTTTTTTTTTTTTTAAGAAAAGCAGGCTGCGATCTGAGGAGACTTATCTACGTCAAAGACATTAAATGTATTACTTTCAGACTGTATGGTTTTCAGCCATTGTCATTTATTTTCTTTTTCAATAGATTTATTCAATGATTTACTCAGACATTATGCTTCAATCTTTTTCTATTCATTCAGCTCGAATTGGGCGATTTACGTTGACGAAAGCTCAAGTTGACAAAATGCTGGCTAACACCCCAAGCAGAAGAAAGAAAACCAAGTATCTATTCAGAGATATCATGTCACAAGGTGATGACTAAATATGGTTCACTTTTGGTGTTTCTTTTTTCTGCCTATTTGATTTAGAAATTTACAAACTTAAAAAATTTACTAAATGTTACCAAAGACTAGGCTAGTATATTGTAAAATTAATTTTGGTGATGCTTATCTCTTTTTTTTAAATGAACTACAAAAAAGGTTGTATTTGATATGAACCCCTTCAGAGTTGTTGCAAAGAATTTTGATGAACAGGTAAATTTTAATACCAAGTAATTCTCCTGGGGTTTGAACCAGGGAGAATGCAATGCAGTACACACAGACAACACAGCTAGCTCCACCCTTCAAATAAATGTTTTTTGTGGGCATGGCTTCTACCTTTGTTTTTAACACATGAAACTCAGATTTTGGATTCCCCTGCAGAATCCAATCACTAGAATAAAGGGAGCAATGTATATATGGTTCCTTTAGAAAATGTACAGTAAAACTGAGTACCCAGGTAACTGAATTCTGGAGGGATGTTATTCAAAGTCCAAAATGAAAAGGGAAACAGCTGCAAAAAATTAAAAAGTTTTACTTTAAAAATATTAAGACAAAATTAGGAAGATGATTGGATTAACAGACTATTTTAAATGCTGTAACATCTCACTGAGATGTGTTTCCACAAATTAACGAAGGCAGGCCTGGGACACCTTGTATGCTTTGCTTCCTGCTGATGGATTGAGACATCAAAATCAAGAAGTTTTGAGTCGGTTTCCCTCCTCACTAATTCCTATTTACCTGTGTATATTGTTATTGTGCAGCAATACTGGTGTGGCAAAAAACTAGTAGCACCATGGTAACCCTGAACCATACAGTACGCTCGGTACCACGGCTACTTTCTCCTTTCATTTTTGCCTCATTGTGTAAACAGGTGTGTCAAATTTGTGGGTAAAATTTTTCAGGGAGTTTTGAGGAATCAGATTGATATTAGCTATTTTGATATATCAATTGTGGGATAAGTGCGAGGGTGCCTGGTCTCAAATGTAATTTAAGACCCACGATGACTTCATCACAGAGGCTAAGTGGACCAAGGTGATAGCTGAGGTCCACTGCTTCTGTGGTCCTCACAGAAGCAGTGGACCTCAGCTTAAATTCTTAAATTACATTTGAGACTGGGGCACCCTTCTTTTATCCCCCATTCAAAAAAACACTGAAATTTAAAGTATGGAAATGATCGACAGAAACATTGAATTTTCGGCAAAATTTCACAGATAACATTTAAGTGCTCCCAACTTAGTTGGGGCTCTTTTATTATGTTTAGTTTCCTCTTCAGATGGAAGCGAACAACTCAAGCCAAAAGAAAGGGGGAGAACCCTGTAAATATTTTCACTTTTTTTAAACAAATTCTTTTAAAACTCAATAGTTCATTAGTAAGGTGAGATTTAACGACATGCCAACACAAATGTGTTTTATAGTGTCAACTAGATAAAAAAAGGAAAGTTTAAGTACGGTTTCAGATATGGTTCAAGTTCGGTTTCAGTTACAGTTCAGGGAATGTGTAAGTCCTTCCTTTTCAGTCACCAAATTACTCCAGGCTGAAAATACCTTGGGTATACTCTACAACCAGTCCCCAGTCCATGGGTATCTGCAGAAATTTTTACAAGGGGGTGGGCCAAGGTCATCCATGGATGATTGAATTGTGGACACTATCTAAGCGGAGCGCCACCATCGGTTGGCGCCGAGCGTACAAGAAAATTTGGGGCCTTACAAACCCTCCAGATGGCCGCAAACGACACTTGACGTGTGTTCTCAGCTGCATGTACCCAGCCCTGAAACAGGAATTTCATGTGTGTAATTTTAAGATGTTTAAAATTTTCAATGTAAAAAATTGTTGAAGGGAAATCTGCCTCTCGGTCACAGCCTCGCACGCCTATGCACGATAAAACTTACAACTGTCAAACAGCCTATATAGGCCTATATCTGTTACCCAATTATGAATCATATCCCCCCCCCCATATTCACCTTTTATATCTGAGTTACATCCGTGGGTCACCACTTGAGATCAGCATGGGACCAAACCAAGCCTGAGACCAACTCATTCATCAATAGTCAGATGCCATTTGTACACTACATACCTGACAACTAGTACAATTGTGGCATAGTTTTTACAATTACAAATTTCCATTAAATATCACGAATGATGGTCCCCAAATTACGATTTCACTATTCAGCATACCATCTTCTCTTTTGCTATTCCTGGTCAAATGTCGGCACATTTCAAGAGTAAAAACTGATGCTGAGAGTGAAGATACTTTGATGATTTATTTGTATTTTTTTTATTGTAATTTTTCATTAATCTTTTCACAAGTTTGATTTTCCACTGGAGGAAAGTGCCCCCCTTGCCCCCGCCTTAATTGTGGACGCCCATGCCCCAGTCCACTCGTGGTAATTGATATAACAAATACAATGTCTTTGCTGATTTAATTTTCTTTTGTCTTAAATCACTTAACCTTGAAGGCCATACTGATACATGTCAGTGCAAGCAAGGGATGTGAACTCACACAGGGGACACAACTGCACATTATACACTGTACCCATCCTACAGTTGTTGGCCACACACGCAGTGATACACAGTATAGTATGGGGGAGTAGGCGCTCAAACCATTTGTGTGAAAAACATGATATTGTTATTCTCCTGACTGTCTTAAGACCGTTCTTAAATGTCATTTGAGGCTGGTCTCAAATGGTTTTGGCCAATCAGAAAGCAGGAAATCAATAGAGGTGTTTTATCATTAAGCTCTTATATTTTTTTTTCTCTGTTGCATCACCCCCAGGTATCCTCTCCTATACTGAGTACCTCTTTCTGCTTTGTATTTTGACAAGTGAGTATAAAAAAGCCAAGCTCTTAGGAACTAGTTATAAACTTGTGAGAAAATAATTCACTCAAGTAATGTATTGAGTCATGAATCTCATCTTTTATTAATTATTTTACTTCTTTAGTACATTTTAAGGAAAATATCTTGGAGAAAATATTAGTGGGGGATGAGCAATTGAAGACCATTCAAACAAACTGTTAGAGTTTCGAGAACATTTGCTAGTTTTCCATGCCAAATACAGATTTACTTATACTTGTAGGTGCCTGTGTTTTGGGTTTCTGTGACTCAAAGTAAACATATCCAGTTAATTAAATTTTATGGCTTGATAACTTTCCAATTTGACAAATTCCAGTAATTGATGTAATTTTTACTGGTCATTAAATTTGTAGGCTTGAATTAGTTATGTGAATGGAGATATTTCTGTCACATGATAGCTGGGCATGTACTAATAGGAGGGCCCAAAGAAAACTTGGAAAACTGGATATAATCCTCGAAATTAAGATTTTCCGTCTAATATTTTACACAGCATGAAATAATTTGTAACAATTACCATGTAGGGAAACAACTTAGTCAAGTTCAAGGATAGATACATCATTGCATCCGCTTTCTGAACTCTAAAATTATTTGAACTTCTGATAATTCCCCTTTAGGCTAAAGCGCTTGCTAAGGTTTGTGGTTCAGAATATCTCCTGTATAACTTACAGTGATTTGAATCTGGCACTGGGTTGTCAGTGTCAATTGCTGACAAGTACCTTTGAGGACTTGAGAAGTGCTTGATTTTTGTAAAGTTAACAGGTATATTTTACGTATGTAGGTGGAAAAGACATCAAACACAAGTGTTTTGTTTGGATTATTTTAAGAGGCTGGAAAAAGGTACAGATATTTACGCCCTTCTTTTACAGCTCGATAATATGTTTTTTCGACACTGTCACTCAAATATACTTTTAGTATCATTGCTTGGAATTCCTTGGAACTTGAAGAAAAGCCTTAAAGTTTTAAGTGAAGCAGTCTTTAACAATGACAAGTGAAACTTAAAAAATTCAATATTTATTTCAAGGTACACATCTTTCGTGGCTTTCAGAGTGCAGCATTTCAATTGTGTCATAAAATCTGTTTATTCTTGTATTAAGTATTTAACCAACATATGATCACAGTGTGGAAAGAGTGCAAAAGACGATGTGTAAGTTCATTCTTTGTCAGTAAATCTGAGCTATACGTTAACGATGTCCTTACCATGTACATGTTATAACGATTCTTTCGTTCAAACAGAACCAAAGGCAGGGTATGAGATAGCTTTCAAGATGTTTGATAGAGACGGCAACAAACGAATTGATAAGAGAGAATTCCTTTTGGTAAGGTTTCTTGTATTTAACCATAAATGTCATTTAAAATTTCATATCACGTATGCCACCCTTTACAGCAACGGCAGTCTTGATTTACTTTGGAATCTTTTGGAAGGTATACTCTGATGTAAGAATGCGCATTTACCTTGAAAAAGACTCATTTTGAACTCCTTGGGGTATTCATGGTTTGTATGTCTGTTATGTGTGCATATGGCCCTGTATCCTTACTGGGAAAGAAGACCAAAACACTCACTAAATAGTTCAATTAATAGTTAATTTCTCTAAAGGCAGTTATTCACCACCCCAAAAATTTCCAATTGTTCCAACCTACTTACTTCTAGTGCCTCCCAAAACTATGTTAAAGGTCAAGAGCAGTACCCCAATCTTATTGTGAAGCAACAGCTAAATGTCACAATTTTTTTCATATTTCTCTTCAAAGAATCTTTCATAACATTTTTTGGCTTCAGTGTTGCAAAAGAAAGGTACACTAAGCAAGCTGCACTTGTAAATTTCATATTTAAGGAGAAAAAAGTTATCACATGACTCTCTTCAGCCAAGTATGAAAAATGACAGTCTACTACACTACTTCAAGTTGGGGTGACTGCTCTTGCTCTTCGACCTCATCATTATCGTCACGCAATCCCATTGACAAATTGATTTAAAGCAATCCACAGTTTGCATACAAAGCCCTAATATGTATTCAAAACACCCTTAGTACATGATCATATGTAATGTGAGCTACTTTCCTTTTTTTGAATTTGGTGTCAATCAGAGAGCTGTGCCAATGGAAGGTTTTTGTAGATTACTATTAAATTGTAATTTAGGGTGCTGAATGACTGCCTTTAAAGAAAGAGACACTTCTCTTTTGACATTTTCTGAGTCTTTGTACTTTAAACTGCCTAAAATGCATGTCAACCCACTTTGCAAGAGAATTTTGCAAGAGATTGATGAACACAGTTCTGTTAAGTTTCAAAAAAAAACTCTCCTAGCTCTCTTAATCTTGTTGTAAATTGCACTCCCCTTGCTTCCTGTAACAAGGAGATAGTTATTAAGCAACCCAGAAAGCTATTTTGGTCAGCAATATTTTTGCAGTACATTCAAGGTTCATCCTGAGCATTGCTACTGTAGTTAAAAGCTAAATGTTGGCAATTTGTACCTAGGCCTTCTCTACCCATCCCCTGCCCAACAGCAACAGTCAAGTCTAATATGAGAAGTACAACCGAGGAAAGGAGATTAGGTTAGATGGAGTTTTATTGCACACTGTCCAACAAATTGGTTCAAATCTGGCCTTTTTTCCAGTTGTGGCTCACTGGCTTGTTTTCCCTACTCCATTGCTCATGCTGGGCACCAAGCACAATTGCAGTAGGCTCTGTTTTTAAAGGCTTTGATATGACCCAGGCAGGACTTGAACCCCTGTCCTCCTAACTGCCACTCTGATGCTCTATAAACCACTTGACCATGCATGCAGGCTGAGGGGGAAAAAATATGCCTGTGTGAAGGTTACATTGTCATACCTCATCCATTAATTGTTGGTGCTTAACATTTGTGCTCAAGCATTAAACTAAACATGTTTTACATTTTTATACATATATCTTTTAGAAACCAAAATTTATTTTTAAAAGCTTTCTCAGACTTTGAGTTTGCATCAGAATAATGAATTTAATGAAAACTAGCAGAATATAATGTGTCATCATGGTCTAATGTTGTGATTGGTCACTGTATGGATAGTGCTGTCTATTCTTGCATCTGAGTGGAATTTTGTTACCCGAACAAATTACAAAATCTCGATTTAAAAGTAATTAAGGAAGAATCAACCCTTCTTCTCACTTCCAAGATCTCTTCAATGTTTGTTGATTCTGGTAAAGAATCAGTTACAAAAAGAAAATGAGGTGCTGGCAGAAAAGGTCAATATTAGCAATAAAACTCTGATTGCCTCTTTAAGCAGTTCCAAATTAAAAAAAAAGGAGAGGATGATTGATGATGAAATCCTCAAACGTACTTATGAAGATGTAAACATTGTCTCAACAATTAGGTGAAAGTTGTCAGTACTTTTTTGCAGTTGAGTGGTACTAACTTGATGTTTTCCTATAATGATGAATCTGTATTTTGTAGACAAATACATTGAGAGAGATATACAAAGAATGCAAACATGTTACTTTAGTCAAGTGAAACCAAACAGTGCTGTTTTATCTTCATCTGCCTTACCATTTCGGGAGATCTGCTAATGAACATTTATTGTGGGCAGGAGGAAGAAACTGTAAGAAATTTTGCTTCCACATTCTGCAGCCATTTCATTTATTTATACCTCTATTCTACCCATACTTTTTTCTTTATTATTTCATTCACATTTTGCTCTCTGTCAAAACAAAGCATGTATTTTGGTACGACTTTCAAAAAATCTTGATTCTAGTAAAACATTTTTAAAGGTTCATTTTTATAACCATAAACATCCATGTAATTTTGATGTTAATGAGGAATGCTACAATCTTAATAATCTTGTCACAACTTGGGATGTTTTTAAAGTTAGAAAGCTCCTTCACTATACAAAGAAAAGAAATATCCCATCAATGGAATGTTAGATGTTAGGATACTGGAACATCAATGTGAGCATTGTTTCAAAATGGGGGATAGAGGGGAGGGAAGGGGATGCTGTCTGTTCACCACACATTGTAATTTTTTCAGTAGTAAAAGATTCAATATGATATGCATCCACTGACTTCCTATACATGGACAGAGCATACCGCATGGTTGAATGTCAGCACTGTACTTGTGAGAAAAAGCCCACCAAGCGCATGGCTGTCTGCTATGATTTTGTGTAAAAGTTTGGACTTGCTCAAGTCAGTTCTCAGATTTTGCAAGAAAGTTAAAATGTGTTTCAAATATGGCAAGGTGAGGTCAAAATCTCTTCACATATTGCAGGAATATGATATTGTTTTCCATTCAAGTTTAACTTCTGTTTGAAATATAACAGAATCGTTGTCAAATCAGATGGTTTATAGTTTCACAGCAGCCATCTTGGTTCGCTTTTTTGTCCCAGACTAGGGCAACAATTTACGGAAAGGACATACACATTACATGCTCTGTCCATATGTTTAAGTCCATGTATGCACCTCATTCTAAGAAGCACTGCTTTTTAAATACTTTGGAAGATGGTATTAGACTTCCCATGAAGCACAAATGACAGTTTTGTATTGAAGAAGTGTGTAATGCACATGGTGCTAAAAGTTATCATATCCAAGATTCTGTCATCACTTTGGAATTTTTAGAAATGTCTCAACTTTAAAGTTGAATGTATTCAAGATTAAGAGATCATATTCAAACCTGTGATGAAGGAGTCACCCATCATAGATTTAATCTTTTGATATTAAACATACATCAAACATAGCTAGCAACCATTATGCAATGATGTCCTGGTTTTGTTGGACGAGGAAGATTTCTGTAGAGTATGGTTAATAATTTGATGAGTGAAATGTTGAAAGCTTTTCTTCTTACACCACAAGTACCGACATTGAATGAATCTATCATAGATTGCATTCTGTCTACTGCCTGGCTTACGTGCTGTAACTCATCCTTGTTTAATAGTGTAAGTGGAACGATCAACATCCTGTTTCATAATGTGATATGGATTTTTTTCAACTCTCAGTAAGGCCTAGGTAAACTAGGGGAGCCTTTTGTTTCTTGTTCTACACATGGCTTTGGTGATAGAATGCTCTTCTTTTGAGATGGTACAGCACTTTATTGCGAAACCACCAGAATGAACTGGAAGCATCCCACTTCTCTGTTTTATAAATTGTTACATGAGGTTTATTACTGACTTTCAGTGTAGGTTTTTATCACCGTGCAGTGCTCAAAGTGCTTCACACAAATATCACCCTTGGTCAACCATAATGCTAATAGTAACTTTGGTTTTAAAATGATGGTTCAAAGAAAATAAATCTCTTGGTTGGTTTTAGTTCAGGAAAGTTTGATTTGAAAATTTAAAAATATAACAAAAAAATATTGTTGTGAGAGAGCACATTGTGATCCTCTTTGTATGTTCACCATCTAGTTTCTCTTAAATTGTCAGGAAGCAAAACCATGTACACCCTTGGGCATGAGACTTTGCCCTACACGTGTTATATATGTTTGCAGCTTGGGATGTTTTCCTGGATATTTTTGAAATATGTAATAGCTTGCTAAAAACAAGATCATTGAACAGACTGTATGTTTTCATGCCCACTTATAGTTTATGTAGCAAAAGTTTGTAACAAACCATTCATCATTAAACAAGTATTCATTAATAAGGAGATCAAGTCACTCTTTTTTGTTGGAACTTAAAATTTTAAAGTTGAAGCAGCATTTTTGCGGGCATAGACTTTTGAACTTGACAGAAAGTTGAGGACCATCTTGTATGAATTTTCTTCCCTCCCCCCCAATATATATATATATATATATATATATATATATATATATATAAGTGCTTAAAAGTTTGCGGAAAACTCCAGGACGTTTCGGGTATAAACCCTTCATCAGGTGGCAAAAACCAAACTGAACAACCAACAGTAACAATTGGACACGACAAACATCAAATCCGAAGCGATCGCTGTAAAAACAGAACCGGACGAAAGTGACTGTCAGAAAACATGAGTGCGAAGGATGAAACACAAATCAAAAAAAGAAAAAGAGCGTCCTGGATGAAAAAATGCACGTAAAAATCGAACATGTTCTTAAAAAAGGGAAAACAGGAGACAAAAACTAGCTCCGGAGAAAACAAAAATTGTAAATAAGGCCTACACAGAAAAAAACGAGCACGAACGGGTAAGTGTAAAAGGAGTAAAAACTGGTACAAAAAGGGGGTGAATATTACAAAAGGTCAATTCTAACGTTTAGCCCGTGTGGAGCGAGAGTACCTAGCCTCATGATCAGTCGGTTTTCAGCACTAAGGCGGTCACGATCGGAGCCTCGGCACATTACAGCTGCCGTAACGGTTAAATGCTGTATTGAACAAGGTGAAGGGGGATTGGAATGTGCAGCCACCGGGTATCCATGGAGATTCTGTTTGATGGACCTAAGGTGCTCGGTGACTCGATCCGCGAGGCGGCGCTTGGTCTCTCCCACATACAACGAGTTACATCTCCCACAAGCTAAAATATACACTACATTTGAGGAAATGCAGGAGAATCTTTGTTTGACAATAAAGCTATTGCCGTTGGGGCCTGAAATGTTGACGAGGTCGTGTTTGCCGACAACTGGACCTGTATTACACCTCGGACGGTTACATGGAAAGGTACCAGCCGTGTCGTCGAAAGAAGTTTGTGGGTGGGAAGCCCGAACTAAATGGTTGGCTAAATTTTTCTCAACTCTAAAGGCAGTGATGGGGGGTTCCGGGAAAACATCACGGGTTGAGGGGTCTTGTCGGAGCAACTTTACATTTTTGTGGATAGCGTGTAAAATAGGACGGATCGAAGGGTGGTAAGAAATAACTAAAGGAATACGTAGATTGGTACCAGATATATATATATATATATATATATATATAAAATCAAGAATAAAATGAAAAACAACAAAAGAAAACTTGTAAAAAAATGCTTAATGTAGTTGAGTTGCAAGAAAACTATGACAAGTTGACCATTTGCCTTAAAAATGTGTTTTTCAACTCTAATGAGGTGTCAATACCCACTGTGATTTGAAGCATTTGTGCACATACCTTAATTCTGTCATAGGTAAAATGCCAGTTGAGAGTTTTTTCAGTGATGAAAAAGGAAATATATGCACAATTGAAGGATTTTTTTCCACATCTTTTTAATCTTGATAATATATAAAGTTTTCCCTAGAAGCTAGACAAAATCTATGTTGTACCTACTCACCTCCTGTTCACTGCCTAATGAAGAGAGGTAATTCACATTGGTTTAGATTTAAACTCCTGGTGCAACCCCTACTTTCCTGGTGAGCCCAGAACCATTTTGTGAAGTCCTTCTATGTAGGAGCCTGCCATTTACTCTTAAGCTACAGCTTATTGCATGGTCAGGTATCAAAGGATGGTCCTGCTGTTGTTATCTACAATTTCATCACTCTTGGGTTTTGTAAATGTTTTATCAATTTATTATTTTAATTGGTTTTTCTCAGTCCATTTAAAAGCTTGTCCCTTTGTAAAAGATTAACATTTAGTATTGGTATCAAACAAATTGAAGAAAAAAAGATTAGTTTTTTCTGAAGAGGCAAGCTTGTGTCTAGGTTTGTCCTACTTTTACAAAAAGAACGGAGCTTGATTCTTCCTATAAATTATCCCTCCCTCAAAAGTACTGTTTCATGTGTTTTTATATTGCATCATGATGACCTCTGACCCTGTGTGTCTGATTTGGAACATGAGCTGAAGAAGTGATATCTGTAGATTGTATATCTTCTTTAATTGTATGCAAAATACCTTAGCTAGCAGTAAATGTTTATAAGGCTGCACTTTAAATCTGTGAGGAGAGAGAACACAGCAGGCCAGTTTCTAGGGTCAAATTTCAAATCTAACATATAAATCATCTGGTGTCACTATTTCTTAAAAGTATATGTGATAATCAGGTATTGTTTTTCCACTTTTAAATTGAAATGTGAAAACCATCTCATGAAACCAGGATTTTTTTGTCCTGGAAGAAACACACTTCCTTCATGGGTAAAAAGTTATCAGGGAATCGATGCTGCATTGTGTTTTTGTGACATTTAATTTAAAATTGATTCACAAAGGATCATGTACATTTCTTTCTGTAAACTGATCACAGAAACATGCAAGATTAAAAGTGATGATTTGGTGACTCAGTTTCGTATTTGATTCGTTAGAGTTCTACTTCTCAAGTGTTAACCTCCTGGTTTAATCTAATGGCACCCATGGCCTTTTTCAGTAGGGTCGCTGGATTATTTTTCCTAACTCCATTGCTCAATTTTGGATAAGAGCATTTTGGCTGCATTGTAGGTCTGACAGTTTGATGAAAATATAAATTGCATTGTAAGATGATTAAATAAACCATATAAGATCTGCTTCAGGTAGGGAGGTGTGCAGAATGTGGTGTGATATGAATGTTACAGATACAATTCATTTAAGTTTATCACCAATCACAACTGCGTGTAGAATTGATGTCATATTATTCCTGCAGATCCCCATGAACTTTGTCATTCAAGAGTTCATGTACACATTATGTGAAGATGTTCCAATCACAATGGAGTTGCTAGTCTTTTGTTAGAACTTGTGGAAAATTTGTCCCATTTAGAGAGCATAATGTAGTATTTCTAAAGAGAATAAAAGAAGCATTTTGTAAATTTTGACTGGCAATAGTATACCCAAGTTGGAATAAGTTTTGAGAGGAATATTTGATTTCAAAAATATACATTAAAAACCAGCATTGTAAGTTTTGCCATCCTTGAGAACTTTGCGATAATGAGGACTTTGACATAGTTAAACCCATATTCCTATCTCACATTGCCAGTATCAAGAATCAGTTCAAAAAATTTCATTGGATAACTTGAGAAATACTCATTTGTTAGTTTGTGGTTTTGTTCTTTACTTGTGTTTTCTCTGGTTGTGAAGTGCCAGTGAATGCTTTATTATGTAGTACTGAGCACTTTATTAAGTTCAATTGACTTAAACTTAAAATTTGACTCTGTTTTCATTCTTTTTGGGGACTTAAACTTTTTTAATGATATTTTAAGAAATTTTTTCACTGTGTAAAATAAAAAGTCAATCAGCAATTTTTTTACTTCCCATAGTAGACAGTGGTTGTTAGAATCAGCTGTTGGCAGTGACTCTTGCATTGGCATTGCTGTACTGAAGACTAGCTTCTTAGTCAATCTATGTCTCAGGATTCCTTTTGACCTCAATTTAGAACTTATTAGATTTGGTTTCATTGATGATATTAAACATCCTGTTAATTTCTTCCTACTTTATGCCAAATGCTTTATTTTTAACTATAAAGGAAACAATCAAACCTTAGCTGTAAGAAAGTTCTTGTGTAAATTTCAGTTCGCCCTAGATGTAGAAAATTTCATCCTTCAGAAACACAATAATGAGTTACGTTCCCTACAGCTGAAAGAATGTTTTTCATCACAGTGCTTCCCCCCTATGGATAAATGAGGACAAATTTAAGGAGTCTTATTTTCCGGATTCACATGTTTTAAGAGAATGAGTCGTGAGACGACTAAATTCACATGTTTATTTGAAATGTTACTACGCATTCATGCAAAATATCAACTAAGCAAAGACAACTTTTGTTAATGTGAGAATCAAATGATCAAAAAACTAGCTTCATAGTATGGTAACATCGTAGTAAGTGCATGTATGTAAAGCATAGCCTAGCTTAGGCCTGATATTATTTTGCAATCCATGCCTTTTCAGCAGTAAGTTCCATACAGTGGTCTGATCTCTTAATAGTTTACTGCCAGTTCTGGTACACTTCCATAGGTTGATTCCTCAGCTTTAGTCTCAATACTTTTGATTCGATGTCCTCTACAAAACTCTTTAATTTTCTAAACAGTCTTCATAAAAGTTAACTACTTTACAATAGCCTATGGCCAGTGGAAACCATATGGAGCCCCATTTCATCTAGTTGCCATTTTTCCAGGTGCTTGCAAGCATTGGACATGGGGAAAACTCTCTCTTTTCCCACCTCACTTCCCAGTGATTATTGCAACCAAATGCTTGGTATGCTGAGATGTTGTACTGAACAAGTTAATACTATTTTACCTAAGCTTAAGATAGCTTTATGTACTGTGTACACCACTACCACAGTTACTACTACTAGCAAGTGTTATGAACACTGTAGTGGCAGAATGGTTGAAACTGGGGGAGATTTTGGAATATGCCAAATTTTAAGGGTTGCGGAAGAGTCTGAGCACAAAATTGTCAAAGACATTACTCCTTGAAAGGACTGATTCCGTCACGTTTATTCCCATGTTCTGCATATTATCATCAATTATGTAAGTAACACAAGGGAATAAACCCTGTGTGAATTATGCTTTTAAAAGAATGCAAAAGCTTCAGTTGTATGTACTGAAAGCTATTGACAAAACAAGGAGAGTCTGATGTCAAGGACACTCACGCAAATCAATATGTATTTTTTCTTTCACAGATGGAGGAAATTTTTCGCAAGAAATCTCAAAGTGGAGGGAGTGAAACCGATGAGACTGTGAGTCTCCTCAGCAAGTTCTATGATGTTCCAGACTCCGTACGTAGAGCAGACAACAACAAGAGAATCAGATCAAAGTCACAAAATGTGTCCACTTCAGGAAATAGAACCTTTCATTGGTGTTTGCCTTTTTTATACTGCTCTCTCTTTTCTCCTTTCTGTTGGAGCAAGAGTTGCTTCTTTGGCACAAATTTCCATTAATTTTAGTTTCTTGCTTGCTCGAGCTCCCTGCTTTGTGTGGAGCTTTCTTGTAGTTGCAGTTCTGTTGCCTCCAGCAGTTACATTTGGTTTGTTGGAGGTAGTTGTGGATAATATTCCATCTTTTGCACCCTGTCTTAACGTGGGAGTCACTAAAGTTACTTCTGTTCATCAAGATGTCATATTAATGGTAATGGGGCTTTCAATAATATCATTTCAAAGTTTGCATGTGGAATTTTGCTGTGACAATTGTTGAGAATTTTAATTTGTTTTGGGTTTCTTTTACACCACTGTTGTGGTGGGCTTTCTTTATTTTCAATGTTTTGTGACTGCGTTCATGTATTGGTATATATACATTTAGTTACACTGACTTTGGGTTCATTTCCTGAAGTGACCATTTTGCGACTTTACTCTGGTGGTGATATTTTAAATGAAAGAAAGCATGAAAATCTCTTCAAAATCCACTGGATTGCTGCCAGTCATGAACACTGTAATTAATAATGTTCGAGCCAACATTTAAATCAAATTTTTTTGTAAGAAGAAAACACTTGTCAATGGTCATATGTGCCTTTGACTAAACTATTCCTCAAAATTTGTTGTCATGTGATGAGAGTCTCCATGAACATCAATGTCTGTCTTTCACACTATGTGATCTGTGTTTGCCATATAAAGGTCTTATTATCATAAATGTTGGGTCGAGTCTGTCTCATTGCCAAGTATTATCTGCAATTGCAAACAGGAGGAGCATGTAAGGCATCCCTTCTCCCTTCTCTTTACCCCAGCCTCTTCCAATGAGGTAGACAATAAAGATCAATAAATTTTTAGTTACCATTGCAATGCCAGTGCTAAGAGTGATCTAGACTGGCTGTTTTCATTTCCTGTTTTTCAAGAAAGTTTAAAAGACACATTACAGAACCTCAAATTTTAGTAGTTATGGGCATCTCTCTTCCCTTTCCACCATTCCTGTTGGAAAATTTCTAGACCTGACACAGGTATCTGGTCTTGCATAAGTGCCAGACCCTGTTGGTGTATTGTTGGACACCAAAAGATGGGTTTAATTGAGAAAAATTAACTAATTCAGATTTATATTAAAAAAAAAAGATCAGATTTGTATAAAAGAAGGAAAGAAAAAAGTCATTTGGATTATATACTACAAGCATATTTTAAATCCTATGATTGAAAAGAAAAAGTGAAAAATTAAATTATGAACACTTACAGTAGAGTAGGAAATCATTTCTTTTTTTTTGAAGGGGGCTTGGAAGGTGGCACAGTGGTATACTGTCTCATATGCACAATGTGCAATAGTTAATGTCACATTTGCATCTTTCCTCTTCAAGGAACTGTACAGTATTTTATCATACTCGGGGCAGTCACATTTGAGTGTCCATGCAACTTGGCAATGAGAATGCATGTTTACAGACTCTGTCATTTGTTTGTGTTCAGTCATGAGAGATATAAACAGTATTTTGAAATTTCTAACAATATTCAGCCATCCCTTTGTTTTACTTATCTAGATCTGGAACACAGAGGTAAACTGAAAGTTTTTCCTTAATTTTTTACCAAGCTCTTTCAGATTTTTCCATAGTCTCAGGGTTGTCTTGTTTGACTAATTACTGCTTCTTGCATTCAATCACATCATGTTAATCATCTGCCCAGCTTCAGAGATAGAGAGAGTTGATTAGTGGCATGGCGCCTAGAAATGAAAAGTGGAAAGGAATGCAAGCTGTCAGAAATTATCAGCTAAGTTGGAGTGGTTAGACTTTGGTTATAAAGTTTGTCTGGTAAAAAGATCCCATGACATGAGAAATCTCATGAAAATCAATATCAAATTTTGAGAAAACAATAGACCTTGTATCTCTTTTTGGGGGGATGGGGGGGGGATGGGGGGGGGAGGGGGTGAGGTCAAGCAAACATGTTACTTTCTGTTTATTACCAGTTCAATGAAATTAATTGAAAAAAATTAAGTCATTGACATTCTTAGTTATGAATCTATGGAAGTAATTATTAAAATCATATGGAGGCAGGGCTTATGTTGCCAACCAATAAAGACTTGAACTTTGAGGGCTTGGAGTGGTCAAGAGAGATGTTGTAAAGGCTCGAAGTTTCTTAAAATCAAAGAGAGCTTGCTTTAAATGGTGGGATATATTCCAATGCTGATTAAAAGCAGAAATGATAAATACCCATAATTTGAAGTGACAAGGCTTGGCAGCTAGGTGGATCATCATTTCATCTCAAAAAAGCACTTTTTTCATCCAACAGCAATCTATGGTTTTTCTGATCAGTACTAGTCTCTCAAGAGGAACCAAATTAGAATTGAATTGTTGAGTTGGTTTGCTACCCCATCTAAATTTGTATCTTATAAACCTGTAAGCTTTCTTGCTCTTCAAACTCTAAATTGTAGTTACTATTATAAGTGGAAATGTTGCAAAAAAGAAAGTGAATCCATCTGGGACAATTCCTGTTTTACTAAACTTCCAAAAATTTGAGATGGCAAAGTTTGTTCATTTTTTCATTTATTTCATGGATTTGTTTTTCATTTCTGTAACAGATTTAGCTCCCTTTTAAACTTTAATATGAATTGTCTTTTCCCTTTTGTTTATAACCTGCTTTTGAGGTCTTTGATGGTCTCTATGAAAGAAAGCAGTTAACAATCTAAAAGGTCACCAACTTCTCTGAAATATGAAGTTTAATTTCTACCTGCTACAAAGGGAAACCAAATATAAAAAGCTTTAGATAAACTCTGTGAGAATTTTATTTGATTACTTTGGCATCATCTCTCTATCTCTGCTTTTGGTTCTGTTCATACACCTGATTTCACAGTTTCTCTTTTGTTTTTATTGTGAACTCATTTATGCACGGGAGTTATCTGCCTGGGTTTGATACTAACTTTGACTTACAGGCTTAACTTGGAAGAGTAAATTTTAAAACAGCTCATGAACAAGAGGTTAGATATTTTTGGGATTGTGTTAGGGATATTAGTCTCTGGAATAATTGGACCTATTGATGGATAATTTGAATGGCTTCAAAGGGCAAAACCTCTCACCCCAAACTACAATTTTGGTACAGAGCTACCGAAATTCTCAATTGGCTCAGCTGTTTGATTGACAGCTAATTCAAGCAATGCAGAGTACCAAAGCTTATATTACACAGCATGAAAGGTACTGTGAGTGTTTTGATTAGTTTTTCTATACTCATCTTGAAGCAATAAACTGAGATTGTATTTGGATGAGGATGAATTTCAGACAGTTGTGGGAGGGGCTTAAGTAAGAAGTTTAGGAGAGTTTGTACTGTTTGGGGTGAGAGGATTGGGCCTTTAAGGATGATAGATATTACTAGAAGTGTAACATTGTTTCGAAGTTTAGATCCATTCCTCAGGTCATTGTTTTTGCCCTGGTTTTGAACATCTTTATGTATGTTTGCTGTGAAATTAAGTGTGATTCATGGTTTGCATTGCATCCTTAATGACCTGCAGATTTTCAAGATTTCATGAACTAACTTTCAGAGGATTCATGACTATTTATGTAGAGATTGCAACAGTTTTCAATATTCACACTTCTTCTTTGTGACAAACTTATCAGATTTTGGTTACACCTTTCATTTCATTGTCCAAAGTCACAGAACAAGTTCTTTTTCACTCAGGATGAAACTGTCAGGGTTCAGCTAGGAATCATCAAATTTTTGTTCCCTCAAAGAAATTATCAAAACAAATTTAATTTTGATTTGAAAGCCAGACATCTCCACTTGTTAATTGACACTTGAACTTTCAAAAAATTTGAAACCTTCATCACACATATTTCATTTTGTGAGGCGAGTGTGAGGTAATCTATTAAAGATTGGAAAACCTTGGAAGGAAGATGATTTTTTTAGATTTGTCTGGCAGCTGAGTTTTTGGTTAAGGATGTAGTGTGCTTGCATATGAATTGAAGCAGTCATGATAATTGTTAAAGGGGATATGAATGGTATTTAATTGTTGATGGAAATATTTGTAACCTATGGACTTATCATCTTACCAATTTCTGGATTTAAATTTTATGAGGCATAGTCAATGACTGTAAATATCGCGCACCCCAGAAATAAGATACCATACAAATTTCACTATATCGCAGAAGAACACTAAAGCCTTGCCATTTGATGGTTAAATATTAAAAATGTGACAGTTTTCATTAAAATAAATCCATTTTGAGTTCAATTTCGCTTTAAGGTCATTCAGGATATTGAAATATATTACCTCATTTTCTACTGCGATATTTTTTTTGAAAAGCTGTGGAGGCAGCGTCACAAATCTCTTGATTTCTTGGTCACACGATGTTGCCACCACTTGAAACTTTGACAGTCTATTAATTAACATGTTGTGCATGTTAGCATGTATCAGTTTTGTGAAGCAGAGTGATGTAGTGAATGGAAAAGAGTCACCAACTTTGTCAACAAAAACCCAACTTTCATCAGTTTTAACTCATTCAAAGACTGAGAAACTGCAAAAACACAACTTTTGGCAACGTCTGAAAAATGTAGTACCTAATTTTACTCCCATAAAGGATGCCATCACTAAAATTTAAGGTGTGTGAAACTTAGGGAAATAAAACAACATGAAATTGTGACAATAGAGCCTAACATCAATCAACCATTATTTCCTAAATTTCTATCTAACTAAAGCATGTTTCATATCAAATAAAGCAAACAAATGATAGTTTGGCCTGGTTATAAGTTTTTTGACTCAAGGGTTGAGTTGACTATGATGTTTACAAAAAAGTGCTGGAATGCGCGAAATTTTCAATTAACCATGCTACAGTAGAAGTAACAGTATCAAGTTGGGGATTTCATCTTTGGCAAATTTTGTTATTAAAGTAAATGAACCTTTGAGCTATTGATGCAAAGAGAAGGCAAGATAGGTGGGGGGGGAAGGGGTGGGGAGGGAGAATTTGGATTCAAGGACAAAGTAAGAATTCTATATATTTTGAGAGTAATTGATGTAACGGAAGAAGTTTGGGTTTATTCCTAGATTCCCTCTGAACAGAAGCAGTACTTTTACTTTGCAGTGCTTCAAGTGGAAGTTAGGGTTTGTATACAGGAATTCTTAAACCTCCAAAATTTTTTATAGTACAAAAAGCCAAATAGCTGAAGCTGGAAACTGTTTGGAGGTTCTAACATGCCTAGAAGGACAGTTTCAGCTTCTTTTGGGAGTAATCTTTGTCTGAAGTGCAGTTGTTGAATTCAGTTTGCCAAATGAAATTTGAGTTCTTCCCCTCATAATGAGCCCATCCGTTTAGGAGCATGAACCAATGAAAGTATGTTTATGATTATACATGAATAAACATCTATAGGTGCCATGCATACATGCTCAACTGAAAGTTAAATGAATACACATGAACATTTGTTTGTATACATGATGGATGGCCCGTACATAAACAACCTAGGACTATACTCAGGTTAGTGTAATGTTTGGTTTAGAACTAAATTGTTGGAAGAAACCCACCTCAACGAAGTTGTTGCCAGGCAGCATAGGCTTAGACAACAGTTATGAACATGTACAGAAAAACCCTAGAGTCGTGCATTTTCGTACAGCCAGCACATCTTAGCCTAGTCCGTCTATGATTATAGTGATGAAAATATGGGCAGCAAGTGTGTATATATCACTATACACTGCTGCATCTTGACGGTGGGGTCAATGTGATCTCAAAAGCAGCTGATAAATGCATATTCATAAATTGCCAATAACTGGCCACAGAGGTAAGGAATTGCATATTCTACAGGCCTCTCTTATTGCCTGAGTGCTTTTTTCACAAGCCTTAGAATAGTTAACTTAGAACTCTGTTTTTTCTTTGCAACTTTTTCCCAAATAAGGAAATGCAGTTACTGTATTTAAGTAGGCTGATTATGAACAGTTTTCTAAATGTGAAACAGTTAGATAAGATGTAATGACACTCTAACACGGACGTGTTATATAGTTTCATGCTGTTTAGATACTTTTAAAGTCCTCCTGTTTAGTTGCCTCTTAAGACAGATGGGGAATACCGTGAGAGAATACCAACTAGTGTTGTATTAGAATAAACAAGTTGGGGATAATCTGTGTACAATACATGCTGGGAATGAAAGTGTAACATAACAGAGACTGCACATGCAAGATAAATAATAATTGGATATGTGAAGTAAATTTTGGGGTAAAAAAAAACCCAAACTGTGATTCCTCAAACATTAAAGGCCAATGGGAAACCCTTTTTTTGGAGAAAAAAGTTAAATTTGCAATTTTTAATGAAAATTTAAAAATGTGTCATTTCAATGTATCTAGGGATAGTCAGTCTTATAATTTGAATTTTTTGTGGACAGTGTCTGTTGGTACATCCAAATTGTATTTCTCAATCGGTCTATTTCATAATGTAATCAGACTTTGAGTGATAGATTTTCCACGTGTGCTACAACTAGCACTCCTCAGGAAGTCCAGGAATATTGTAGGTGTTATAGTTTTTAAACTTTTATAGATGTACATGAGCTCACTCTTCATCAAGGTGAACAAAAAATTGCACTCCTCACAGCTCAGATTTGAGAAGAGTGATGTTGTGAGTGGGATCGCTCTTGCACACCTCAAGATTTGAGGTCTGATGTAGAAATTTACAAACACAAAGTTACCAACATAAGAGAAAAGGTAGAAGAACACAGATAAAAAATATAATAAGAGCATCTAAAGAACTTAACACAACTTTCAACTCAGAGCTTAAATCTGTTCCAGTTTCCTTGTTTTAGATGGTTTCATTATTCATGTGCAAAGGCTGGCTAATTAAAATCCTACGTAATAAAAAGACAAACTTTGTGGATCATTCAGTATGCCTGAAGTTAATATGAGATGAAACATTAGTTTTGCAACTTTTCTTGGAAGAAGTACAAGTAGTATCTGATGAAACATGACATGTGGTTAATAAGGCATGTAACTAAAATACAAGATGTTCCTCTTTTCCGTGAAAGACTGATGAGGTAGCAGATACATTAAACAAATGGTATTTATTACCAACAACTATTGAAGCATGGTAATAAATTGCCTTGCCTTGTAAGATTAGGTCACTCTGTCACAAGTCAAGTAGATCCAGGGTGCAGTTAATTGGAATTTAAGCATAAACAAAAACAAGCTATGGAATATTAGAATTCTTTTTGTAAAAATGTTTCGGTTGAGTTCCTCTTAAGACTGTTTATTAACTTGACATGAAGAATCTAATATGTGGTAATGTAATTAAAAAGGCAGTATATTCTGACCCTGACTTTGGGAAACTAGTTTGATATTAGCTTATGTAGCTCCTCGTTAACAATTTTCTTGTGTATCTCCTTCATTATCATGTTAGAGGGGATTATATCATAAATGTGCCAAGCAATCATTCTGCTCTTCCAATTTGTCTTACCTGTCTTGATCTCGAAAAGAAAAGCAAAGTTCTTTGGTTTCAAAGCATTTGCCATCAGTAACTCTCCTAAATCCAGTTAAAAAAAACTTTCACCATGCAACCTTAAAACAAAAAATGTATCCTTCGTTGTAGAGCTGGCTCCACTTGAACCAATTGGCTGAAAACTGGGCAGTAAAACTCCATCTTATCTAATGTAATCCATTGTAGAGATTTGGAAAGTGATGTACTTGCTGATTTTTCTAATCATTGCATAGTTTCTAAAGAAAGAAAATCATTTAAGGGTTTATGGCCATCTTGTTGATGCTTGGCTATTGAAGTGTTAAGGGAAATGTTGTGTTTGTTCTTCATGAGCTGTTGATCCTTGGAAAGTAATTCAGCATGGTAGCTTTCTTTCCAAGACATTAGGCTAACTCCTCCGATGCTACAAAAACCCGGATTTTGAGGCCTTTTTCAGGGTATTTCCACTTCATTAATTGTGCATTAAGATAAAGACTCCCTGGCCCAGTGGAACATGAAATTGCAGATAGGGTGCCAGAAGACTCTTCTCCATAAAGGCATAATACTGTAGTGTGGCTACATAAGGAAGCTTTGTGCTGTTATCTCAGTGTAGTCAGTCAATGAGCAAAGTGGTCAGTGGGAACTGAGAGCATTATTTACACTTCACTTTAATAAGCAACTGTGAAGGTGCTATATGGAGAGCATCAGACTGGATTTCATCATGAAATAAGTGTTCTTCAGATAGAAATTCAGTCATTTGTTGCTTGAGATAAAATTTGTTCACCCAAACTTCCAACATTTCAAATAATACAACTTCCTTATAAACTCTTCTTCTGAATAATATTTTGAGGGGATGAAGCTTTTGCTAGGGTTCATTGTTGAGACAGATCGGATAACGAACAGAGCTATTTCCTTTGCAAGCTTTGCTGGAACATTTTAAATGCAATATCTTCCTTTAAAGGTTAAGAGCAGTCCCCCAAAACTTATTTTGAGGCAACAACTCAATATCAATTTTCTTATTCCTCTTAAAAGTATTTTTTCATCATATTTTAGTACTTCAATGTAGCATACCATATTCAAGGTAAACAGAGCATTTACTTCTAGTAGGTTCACATTTGAGGAGAAAAAATTGTCACATGACTCTCAATAGCCAATCATGAAACAAAACATTCTATTACACTTTAAGTTGGGATAACTGCTTTTGCCTTTATGTGAGACATTCCTCTGTGGCTTAGTGTATTCCCTTTAACTTAATTTTGATTGAATCAAAGAAACCACTGGGTATTGGAAATATGAGACACATGAAGGAAAATTTGGAATTTTAGAAAAGCTCAAAAAGTCATGCATATAGGACCAAGTGCCAAGAAGGAGACATAATTTTTCACAAAGAAAAGTACAGGGTTAAGATCCCATCAATTATTTTTAAAAAATTCACCTAATATGTTTATTCATATCAACTAGTAGAAGTAAAAGATGAACCAAAATGTTTAGTGCAGGATCAGCCTTCTATGTCACAATTGTTTGCTACAGGGTGAAGTTTCTGGTTACTTAAAATTTGAACTTGATGTTCTGTTCTTGTAAAAGGCCTGTCCAACTACAACTTTGTCTGCAGTCATGTCATTCCATTAACATGTATGTGGTTAGAGCTGATAATTATTTCAATTCCTATTTTTAAATGCATTATATATTTGCATCAGCCATAGTTTCATATTTTTGCTATGCATTAGTTTTGGGGATGAAACCTTTTATTTGAAAGTTAACAAGCAATTGAAAGGACCAATTTTCTCACCCCACACTGCAATTCTTGTAGGGGTTTACCAAAATTCTCAATTGGCTCAGCTCTTTGATTGACAGCTTATTCAAACAGTGTACCAAAACTTATATTACAAGGCATGAACTGTACTAAGAGTGTTTTGACTATACACACTGAGCTTTTCTATACTCACCCTGAATCAATACACTGGGATTGTACCTGGATTACGATGAATTTCAGACAGTTGTGGGAGGGGCTTAAGTAAGAAGGTTAAGAAAATTGGTACTCTTTGGAGTGAGAGAAGTGGGCCTTTAAGGGACTTGTACATCACACTGGTGGGGTATAGAATATAGCCCTCTGAACTTCAATAAATTCTCAGTTTATAAAAACTCATTCACTAACAGGCAGCGAAAGTTTGTAGAACTTTACCTGAGCAAAATGATGAGGTAAATGTTTTGTTTTGTGCAGCTTTGCTAGTTGCCAAGTAACTGCTAAATCTATATATAGTACTTTGCAGGTGTACCATATATCTAAGCAGCTCTGGGCGTGTTAACTTATACTTCTTTACTAACACCCTGTTTTGGTCATGTTATATAATTGGGTATTCTGGCTGGCTATTCAGTACCTCTGCATCCTAACCAACAAGCTTTTTAGCCTTTCTCCCTTCTGTTTTATCTTTATAAAAATACAGAGCAACAAAATATTTTCACTTTAATTTTAATATTGCTATCAATGTTAGAAATACTATACTGGTCTTACTTAACAGTTTGTTTTTGAGGTGTGGATTCATAGACCTAAAAGATAGTATTGTTTAACCCTTTACCATTGTGCTCCGATCAGGGCATATTTGTGCGCCTCAGGAGTGGGCGAAAAAGCGGACGTAGCCCGCCCCGCATCAGCTTCCGTAGGCCATTGACCCCGTGATCTTAAACTATTGTCTCTCTCGTTGTTGTGGCCGAATTTTCGGGTAGCTGCTCGCCGTTTCAAGCTCCTCATGAAACAGTAAAGATGGGTGACAGCCGAGCTCTCCGCATGGGTCCAAAAGGACCCAAACAACGGTAAAGGGTTAAGCTTTTTGAATGATCAAACAATGTCTAGTCTGTGTCAATGGTTGAATGGATCAGCAATGAGTGCTACCAGGCTAGGGTTTTTTTTTTTTTTTTTTTTTTTGAGGGGGTGGGGGGTGCAGGACTAATGTTTGGAGGGGCACTTTGTGTGGATGCACAATGTGAGCTTTTACAGCTGGAGCTGTGAAACTTGTTCAACAGCCAAAATTGTGTAATCAATTGGCAATACTTAAGATTTTTGTATGTGTGTGGGTGAAAACCTTTGCTAATTGTTTGGCAAAAATGGCTCCCATATGAGCAAGTGAAGCTGGTAGTATACTCATAAACAGTAGCAGTAGTTCAGCAATGGGTTATTTGTGCACCACATGGCAATATCATCTGCTCATTGGTGATACTAGTTGCTTCTCCAATGGTCACTTCATTTCAAGCACATAGTTTTCTTTACAAGACAGTGAGTTTGGGCTTGCTTCAAGTAGTTGGTCAGCATTGGAACATTAACACTTCTAGTACTGCAAACTTCAATGCTGTAGAATAGATTGGCATAACCTGCATTTAGGTTTAGATAAATTAAAGTTGAGGCTTAAGCTAAGAGCCTAGTGCTTTGCAGATATCTGAATGAATCTGAAAATTGTTGTACCATCAGAATTGATTGTTCCTCTCTTCATCTAACCCCCACCCCTTATTGTCATTTTAATACATGGCATATTTTGATACATAGCATATATTGTGGCTGTAAAACTGTTTAGATATTTTTACGCATGCACCTCGCTCCAAGTTACCCCATGTTTTCTCCATGATGTTACAGGATTCAATGCAGTGGTTTTACCCTTTGCATGGTATTCATTATGGGTACAGATGGATTTCATTCAGATATCTGACTTGATGCTCTCTTTATAACCTCCCTGTAATTCCATTCATAGTTGTAAACCTTGTAGTTGACACATTGATTGATGTGAAATTTTTCTTGATAAAAACATTTTGGAGATGCCTATCAATTTGAGGGACTTCCATTAATTTTTTGATTTTGAGGTGAAGTGGGTGTGGGGTTTTGTTTTATGTGTTCACAATTAAGGATTTATTACTAGTGTCAATTGAACAATGAAGTGTCACGTACAATGATTCTGAAGTGGCACTTACAAGTGGCACTTACAGTGATTCTGTTCTTACCAAGATCAACATTATCATGCTGTGATTTAAAGGTATTAAATGGTATTAAAACTGACTCTGCATTTTGCTAGATTTTTACATTCAAGTTGGATCACCTTAGTATTAACATTGGTTCACTATCAAGCTGTTGATTGCCTCTGCTAAACTCTTGAAGCATTGCATTTAGAAAAAAACATCTCAAATTGGCTTCCAGGAAAAAAGGCCTTTTACCTCATTGAATGAATTAATGCTAAATATTCTTCATAAATTTTTTGCTGTAGTTTTTATAGGAGACTTTCTAAGAGATCAAACATTGGGTAACTATTATATCACCTGTTTATAGGCCAGCAGGGGGTTATGTTTCACCAGGGCAAGCAGGGCAAATTATTTTATAATAAAAAATAAACATTGATTGTACTCGGTCCCCATTATCTTAGAATGAGACAACTTGATTTGTAAGTTGAATTAATTCATTTTTAGGCATATGAAGTCAGGTTCAATATTTCACAAGGTGCCTGGAGGCATTTGATCAGTGTACAGAAGATATTCATTCAAATGCAAGCAAGGTTCGTAGATGGGGCGAAAAAGCAATCTTGAAGCCTGATTTTCTAACCCAGTGTGTTTTATTTATTGTTGGCACAAGGTTCCAAAAATTTGTAGGGAAATTTCATGTGTTTACAATATTTTGGCTAAGCATTCTGGTTCAAAGAGTTGCAACACCAAAAATGAACTCTTCCTTACTGATTTTTCAAGCAGGTACCGGATATTACTGCGAGAGATTTTATAACTTTCTAACTTGAAAGTGTTAGAATTGCACGATCCTGCTACATAATGTAGAGATAACAACTTTTTTATGATCTTTTCCCTGCAGCCTTTCATGGCTTCTATTTTTTTTTCTCTTTGAATTCTAGAGTGTAAACAGTTTTACACATTTTAATCGCTAACTCTTCTTATCATACTATACCAGCTATGTAACAAAAAAAAAATGTGTATCATTTTGAAAAAAAAAAAATGCAGAACTTTGAGTATGTCTCACTAGCAAACTTGAAGTTTGGCAGAAGCTTTATTGCATAAGGCAGAAAAAATAAAATATGCTTTAAAGTCAAATTTAATTTTTGTCACTGTTTACAATTATTTGATGTATACATGCAAAAAAGCGATTGCAAAAAGTGGAAACACTGTATACCATTAGATATTGTAGTTGTTTATTAATATAAACTACTTCAAAAACTGTGTAGGATGATTGGACTGGACTTTCAAAACTTTTTGACAGAAATCTTCAATTCTAGTTTTGAGGTGAATTTAAGATGTCTCTTGTATAACTCATTCATTAATTTATCTTTACTGGAAAAGTGATGTGGTTCATTTGGTGTGTTCTAAACTCATTAATCATGTACAATTTTTCTCATATTTGTAATAAATCTTGTTTAATTTTATTGAAATGATTAATTACCTATTGAAATGTAATGCAAAGGAACCATATGGTAGTTGCCCTTTTCTAATATGATGAATCATTTAAATATTTTTCAAAGATTTTTTTGTAAAGAAGAAAGAAGAGTGAATTGATATAATGGTTTTGTTTGTGACTCCTTAGATCATTTAGTTTGCTGGATTGGAACAAATTGTATCCCATTTAAAAATGATTTACACCAACCATTGTTTGTTATCATCCATTGAAATTAATTCCTTAATTATCAACTCATAGAAATAAACACTTTCAATAATTTCATTACAGTTTATATGTCAGTACTGAGAAATAAAGGATCTTAGACATTTGTGAATCATCAATTTTGAAAGCAGTTTGTTCAAATTTGATTTGATAGTCATAGGTGGGAGGAAATATCAAAAGTTTTGATTATCATTACATACATTTATAAAATCTAAAGTTGAACTTTTAGCCTAGTTATTGTTAATTTTGTTGACCCTCTTTGCCTCCTTTTACATATGGTATTCACAAACCAGGAATTTTGGAACATTTATGCCTTTGTACATTGATCTATAGCTTGTAGTTTATACCTAATTTTTAACATAATGACCCACTTTTCAAAAATGTCAAATGCTAAAATTTGAGTAGGTTGCAAGCCTATTTTCTGTAAAACCAGAATTACTTTGATGTTAAAAATAGTAAGACCTGGGTTGGTGAAAGCACTCAATAGCAAAATGAAACTTTCTCTTTATGTTATCAGAAATTGTATCTATATATGAAATAATTTTGACCTTCTTGTGAAGTTTATGAATATTCATTGTTCCTATATTTTTTTCTTTTGCAAAACCTGGAAAAGCAGGAACTGAAAATACAAGAAACAACTCTACTGCGGTACTTCTTTGGTCGTAAGGGCACAGACACTTTGGATTATGACACTTTTGCCAGGTCAGTGTGTACAGACCTCATTTGAGTAAGAATAACTTGTAAGATTATAAAATCTGTGCAGTATTGGTTGGTTTTTATCAGAAGATTTTAAACTTGATTACTTAACTGCTAAGTTTTTAAAATCACACGTCTTGAGCTTGCTAGTAAA
This sequence comes from Holothuria scabra, assembly GCA_037179385.1. Classification (NCBI taxonomy): domain Eukaryota; kingdom Metazoa; phylum Echinodermata; class Holothuroidea; order Aspidochirotida; family Holothuriidae; genus Holothuria; species Holothuria scabra. Next base: position 16,318,629 of record CM074192.1, on the reverse strand, counting down.
GTATTTATCACATTCATGGTGTAAGTGTTCTGAAAGATTTGTTATTTTTATGATTACTTCTGCAATGCAAGACTGATTTTAAAACATGATGTATTGTTGTACAGGTGTTAAAAAGGGAGTTTAATTTGATTCTTTAATTAATATGAAAGTGATGGACAAAAATCTTTCATGTATGTACCATGTAGATTGTTATTCTTTGCCTTATATGGAGTGCCAGATACAATTGACATGACAACAGAAGTTAAATAGAGCTTAGGGTAACCCAGCTGCTTTGCACTATAATTCAAAATTATGTCTCATTCTTTCCCATTAAAAGGTAGTCAAAAGTTTAGATGTTATGCATTTTTAACTCAGAGGAAAAAGCTGGTTCTTGTAGTGATGTCATGAAAAACAAGGTTAGTTAAATTGTCAATGAAATTTACAGATACATTTGGGAAAAAGTCAAAAAGTTTAATAATTGAAAAGCTGAGAGTGGTGATTAAAAACTTTACAAAATTTGAAATCCTACTCATGCTGAAAGTTGTGAGGATATTTTCATATTGTTTTGAATAGTTTTGTATTCAGTCAATGTCTGAAAAGTGTGATATTAGGTTTTTACGTTTATTTTATTTGATGTGATGATTACATAGTCATATATTCTTTTTGCATTCAGCTTCATGGACAACCTACAGTCAGAGGTGTTGGAATTGGAAATATCCTTTTAAATATGAAGAGAAATAGTGTTGTGAGCATTATCTGAAAATTGGTAAATGTTACTTTTATTGATAAATTTGTGACTTGTGTAGTATGTCTTTTAGGCTGGCTGTGTTCAGACTGAGGTTGCAGAGGAGAATTTACCAATATGTTGGATCAATGAACATTGCCACTCATTACATACTGTTTATACATATGATCCCTACTTAACTGCAGTAAGTCTCTGCCAAGTTTCTATTAGCCCCCTTGGAGATGGCATGTTTGGTCTTATGGTAGAGCATCCGCCTCTTCTGTGGAAGGCCCGGGTTCAATTCCCGGGTCAAGTCATACCAAAGACTCTAAAATGGATCCTAGTGTCGTTGTGCATGATGCTCTGCATAAGCAATGGAGTAGGGAAAACAAGCCAGTGAGACACAACTGGGGAAAAGGCCTTGGCTGGCTCAACTTAAACTCATAGGTTGGAAACTGGGCTGTAAAACTCTATGTAACTAGCTATCTAACTAACTAAAATCTAATTGCCCTGTTGGTCTGGATGACTTCTGATCGAGGACATCCTGAGTATCAAATTGCTCACCAGACTATACTCAGGATCATATGTGGGGATTTTGATCTTTTGTAGAGTGCTGTCTTTGATGTCACAAGCCCTGCACAGTTCTTGACTGCTGTGCAAAAACTTTCTAGTTTGTATAACTAGCTGAGAAGCAACTGATATGTTGACCGACATGATTACTGTTGATTGGAGGTGGGTGTGACCAACCAATTATGACATCACATGACAACACTCTATATAACAAGGATTTTGCCTTTAATACAAAGGATAGTCAAAGTTGAAGTCTGAATTTATAGATAGTCTGGTGACCCGGTCTTTGCTTTATATTCTGTCTCATGTATTGTGCTTCTTGTCTCCCTCATACACACTTTGGTCTGGAATCAAGCCAATACTTATATCCAGCAATAAAGAGTGGGAGAGTGAAGCCAAATATTACTCATGATTGAGTTTTGCTTCCCTATAGAGCTATATCTCCAAGGGGGCATTGAAACTTTTTATAGCCCCTGTCCTCAGACCCCTTTACAAAATGGGTCTCTCTTGAGTGTCTTTATCACTAGTCACTAGTATCCTCATTATAGATTTGCTGAAAAGGAGGATGAAAGATGCAGCAAATTTTCTTTTTCCAAAGTCAAATTCTTTTTCAGATACTATACTTGATCTTAGCCAAAATGTTGAGAAGTGATCTGTCAGTGTGTCATTCATGGTCCAATTCTAGAGTGACTGGAAGGGACCCACCTTAACACTGCATCTAATATTTTTAATGAAAAGTGAGAAGATTTGTGGTCTTTCTTGTTTTAATAAAAAAATTCTTGTAAATCTAAAGCTGTTATGAAAATTTTATGTAGATGGGAAGTTTTTCTTGTCCCATGTGTCTCCTATTCTGCTGGGTTTAACTCTAAACAATGTGTTTAGCCTCAAATGATTTCATCTCTCTAAAATATTAAAAATGGAACCAGCTGCCACTGTGCTTGGTGCTCAGCATAAGCAATGGAGTAGGGAAAACAAGCCAGTGAGCCACAACTGGAAAAAAGGCCGTGGCCGGCTCAATTTGAACCAGTTGGTTGGAAACTGGACCATAAAACTCTGTCTAAACAACTTACTCTCTAAAATATTTGATAAGCTGTGTTTCTTTAACTCACATTAGTTGGTACTTTCATGAATATTCAAAAGGGATGCCTGAAATCTCAGAGGTTGAGTTTGCCCAGGTTCTGTTTAAATACACCAATCTTGAAGATGAAGAAAGGGAAGACTACATTGACTTGGTACGAGAGAGGACACAAGAGGAGAAGGTAAGGGCCATTGTATCCAAGGTATGTTAGTCATTAGAAGGAAATTGTGTCAAAACAAATAAAGGTGGAGAAATGGTAATATTTTTACACAGTGAAGTATTTTCTCATGACATAAAATTGATGACATCATCATTTCCATCTTTGTCTTTGCTGTATTACGTGAGAAATCTCCTAAAAGATTTGACTGTGGCTACATGGTTTTATTAGCCTTAACCTTGAATGTACTGCCCCGACATCAACATTCTAGACACTTCCTGAATGATGTTTGCAATTGATGTTTTTACTTGACAAAAAATATGCCACTTCAAAGAAATTATTTTAGGAAATGCAGACAAAGTACAGAAATTAAACAAGTGATAACAATATCCCAGGGTGCAGTCCATGATTTATATGCCATAGTTACTAAGCCTAATAAACAATCCACCAATTTTGGGCATTGATGAATAACACCATGATGGATATCTGCATATTTCAGGAAATTCATGTCTCGAGATTGAAAACATGGTGACTTGATACAAAAAAAAAAAAGCACTGAGCTTTTGAGGTAATGAAGATCATCTATTCGAAAAGCCTGCAGTTTTTTAAAAATGGAAAAATGGGTATCTTATGACAGAGTAATCTTCTTTGCCCCTCCTTACCTCCTATTTACACTTTGTAATCCCCACTTACTTGCAGTAAGTCCCTGGCAAGCTTTTATAGCACAGTGACTCCAGGTGACCTCCGGAAGAGGTCACTCGGAGAGGTCCTCTTATTTCTTGCCTGTCCAAAGGACATAATGCAGTTTTGTACCCTGGTATTTCCTGAAGCAAGAAAGAAGGCTATTCCTTCTATCTCTGTACCTCTCCAAGTGACCTCTTGCGGAGGTGGCCGGGAGTCACTGGGGGTTAGGGGAGATTACAAAGTGTAAATAGGAGGTATCGGGGCTTCTAAATTCCCAAACCAGGGAGTTTTTGGTTTCACCTCTTAGCAGTCATAAAATACAATTTTTCTTATGTGCGGGGGGGGGGGGAGGGGGGTTGATTTGTACCAATGCAACACAGGAAGCAAAACTAAAACTTCTTTGTGTGTTTTGTTCCCCAGGGTATAACTTTTGAACAATTCAAAAACTTCTTTCAATTCATCAACAACCTGGATGACTTTGAGATTGTACTGAGGATGTATGCCTTTGCTGATCAACCTATGTCAGAAGGTAAGTACTAATGCCTTAGTTTTTAAGCTGTATGCTACTTACCATTAACTGGCAATTCATGAGATGAACAGTTTGGTTCGTGTCAGAGAGTCATCCCCTTCCTGTCATTCACCAAACTGAATCCATTTGATTCATAAACTTGGACATGGCTGAATAGACAATTGTTTACCTGATTTTCACAGTACAAGACAATAAGAGGATGCAAGTCCTGTTCATGCATTCCAGGTCATATGGGTGTAAGAAATTTGAGCTAACTAGGTCAAAAAATCAACATGATACTCAAAAGAATTTACAGATGAGCAGGCTAAGATAAACTCACTAGGATTTCATAGAAAATGTTAGGGAGGACTGAGATGTATGAGATACATATAGGATGCCTTTTAAGGCCAATATTTTGTAGTTTTCATATTTGGGATAAAAGTGATTCACCAGTTATATTTCAACAACATATGAAAAATCCTTTAAGATACAAAAATGTTTGTATTTCATATTGAGATACTTGATTGGCCTGTTGTTAGAATCCATTGGCTCTTAAAAGCTGGCAGTCAGATGACCCTCTATGAAATGCATCATTCCCTTATTACTTACATCTCAGAAAATGTATCCTTTACTCCATCTTGTCAAGAACTGTTATCAATACCAATTAGATGCCTATATCCAAGCATTTGACAATAGCCCTGAAGGTCGACACTTGATAGCAGTTTATCGTAGATGAAACTGAAAAGTGATCTAACCTTCAGTGCACCACGAGTGATTAGATCCCATTTTTGTAAGCACTTATTGGCCACACACTTACTTGAATCCCTAACTTCTATTGAACAAGAATGGTAACAAAGCTGTTGTTCATTGAAGCAGTTAATCAGTGTAATGAACAAGTGGTCGGTTGCTACAATTGGGAACCCCAGTTTTTCCCCAAAAACTGAGGTAGTCATGATGGATATCGTTAAAGTTTTGCTCTGCAGTAATTTAGCCATACTCCACTGGTTTGTATGGTCCTTTCATTATAACCAAAGCTACCATTTTAATAGTGTACAGAGGTGTGAATTGAAATCAATGTATTCTTTGGGTAAGTAACATCTTGAAATTTCCCACTCCCTCCGCCCCCCCCCCCCTCCCTTCAACCTTCACCACGTTCTAGCAGGAAATTTCAAGGCTTGCTACATCTTTTTATTTTGAGTTTATGTTGAAGACCAAATTGAAATGATCAGGATCTTTGCAGTTATTCTCAGTGTGAAGTGAAACTGCTTAATACACAATGTTGAAGTTTTGTCCAAGAATCCCTGAACCCCCCCTGTGGACTGTGGGTTGTAGTGTTTCCTACCTGTTGTTAGAGGCCACTAAAGGGAACGATGATCACCCTGTTAGAGCTGTATATTAATTCATATTTGAAACCATATTTAAACTTGACCATTTATCTAGTTAACACTATACAACACTTTTGTCTTGGTGTGTCTTAAAACTCACCCAACTAAACTAATGAACCAAGAATTCCTGAGATTGTTCTAGTAAGTTGTTGTGTCATGTTAAAATTCTCAAAAATAGAATCTACAAAAAGGCCAGGAATGAAAGTTTGAAAACTTTTATGCAAATATCAAAAGACTTTGCAGTTGTCAATAATGATATGTACTTCTTCCTTTCAGAGGAATTTAAAAGAGCTGTCCTGGTCACGACAGGTCATCAACTTGCTGATCATCTTGTACACACTGTATTTCAGATATTTGATACAGATGGTATGTGTTCAATTGCTTATGAATTAACTTGATTTCTGTGTATATTTTCACAAATGGGTGTGGGGGGAGGAGTGGATGGTACATTGGTTGCAGTTAATGAATGTTCAATATAGACTTTTTTAAAATAGCTTTTACAAAGGATTGTCGAACAGGATGTTGGTTTGCATCATTTTTTGTCCTAGTTAAAAGCTATTGACAAAGACAGCATACATATACCAACACTCTACCTCATAATCCTTTCTAAATGCTGTTTGGCAGAGGACCTGATGCAATACCAAACACTAAAGATAAGTTAAACAAAATAGGAGATTAAGTGAAAGTTAGAAGTATGCATTGAAGAAATTTGAAACAAACAGTAACTTGAATCATTTTGCCCAGAGTAGTATGCACTGGAGAATATGGCCTTGGGCAATTACACTACAGGTTGTGTTGGAGGTACTTCTAATGAACTGATGTTGTTGTGACATAGTTACCTAGTATTTATCAGGAAATCTTACGGTACATTTTGGGTTGGACTTCTAGTGTTAGATATAATTGACAGTGACATACTACTTGACAGTGGATTGAATTTTTAACAGAAGACATCATTTTGCTTGCTTTAGCAAAGAAATGTGTAGTTCTTTTCACTCCTCCTTTCCTCCTATTTACAAATGTTTGTCATCATTTTGCGTCTGGCAAACAAGTAACTCACCAGAAGTATTAATGACCTAAGGCTTAAAGGTCAAGAAGAGTCACCCAAAACATTTTTTGAAGCAACAACTGAATCTCACAATGTTTTTGTCATTTTTCTTCAAAGTATCATTTATAATATTTAAGGAATTTAATGTGAATACTATAGCATAAGGAAGGTAATTTCACATTTAAAAACTGTTGTCACATGACTCTCAACAGCCAATCATTAAAAACATGACAATGTACTACAGTACTACAAATTTGAATGACTGCATTTTTGCTATAAACAGTGAAATCTTCAATGCTAATGTGTAAGCATTAACCCCTCTTTCTTGATAACTTTAAAAGACAATTATTCTAGATGAATTCCTGTTATTGCATTAAAGAAATGCCCTTGTTCTGGGCTGTACATTTAAGTAAGATCCTATGACATTGTATACTGTGGACAGGGAGAACAGGTTTTCTAGAGTTGCATTATATTTGCTTTTTTAGATAAAAGTAAAATTTTTTTCTTCATTTAGGTGATGGCAAATTATGTCAGAGAGAGTTCCTTGGGGTAATGAAGAACAGAGCCCATAGAGGATTTAGGGTGAGTATAGTATGTAGTATGACACATTTATTTGTGGGGTAGGGAGTGGGACTGGAAGGGACAAATATTTCATGCAGTCTAAATTTAGGGTACTAAAATTATGATTACAGCTTTAGGAAATACAAGAATTTTATTGAAAAGTTAATTATATCTTGAGAAAAGTGGTATGTTTATGTTTTGCTGTATCTGTATGCTATAGTTTACTGTAGTCATACACATTACAGATGCCGTATGTGTATATCAATTATTTCACCAATTTGCCATTTTTTGGCAGGGTTCATTAAAGATTTTCTTCATTAAAGGTTCTTTGGATGAATATCCGTGGCCTAACTATTGATCTAAATGTTATCCTCCCCCATCAAATAAATCTTTATTTTCAACCTGGAATAAGAGTTTTCTTCAGTATTTTCACAAAAATGATCCATGATCACAGTCTTTTGTTGTGATTCATTGCAGTGTAGGGAAGGGGGTCAGTCCTGCATCTATGTGGTATCTTTTAACTGACAACTAGTAAGAAATTTCCAGTCAACAGTATTAATGAACACAAAAATAAAGTTTCTTCTTACCTGAAAGAACTATTCAATGTTTCTTTATTCTGTCGCATAATTAGTTCAGAGGAGAGAACAATGTGGTACAAAAGGTTTGTATTCTTTGTCAAACTCTGATTGTCCCTTTCATGGGTAATCTCTCTTCTTTATTTGTAACCACTCATCTCCTCTTTTTATTCACACCAGGAACACATGAAGAAACCAGTTGGATGGCTTGGGTTTAAATCTTGTGTCAAACATGAATTAAAGCAGTCACAGTAAAACACCAGGATCCAGTAACTATCTCAGAACATTAATGAAGAGGATGTGAACCTTTGTACAAATAATCAAGTTGAATATAAAGAACCACAACTTTTTAGTATGTGACTGATTTGCATAAGCTTACAAGTTTGGACTGGCTGCAAGTTTGTATCAGTACTTAACACTTTACATTTACTGTGAAAAATGGAAGGTTATTTTTACTTGGCCTATAAAATTAACTGTGGTTCAAGTAAGCCGGGAGTTGCTAGAGAAGGAGAGAATGTTTCATGGTCTCTTTGAGATGATGATTGTTTCCGACAGTAAGCTTGCTTTTATCCCCCAAATTCTTATCTAATGCTTTGATCAAACAGGATAAGAGATGCAGTATCAAAATTCAAATGAAGACATGCATTCCTTTCTCGCTACTTGTCAACATTTTGTTCCATTTATCTTACAACATTATGGAATTTATGTTGTTCAGTGCTATCCAAAATACTATATCCAAAATACTATTTATCATTTCACTTGAAGTCAACAATTTTGTTCCTTAATAATGAAAAAATTGTTCAGATCTGAGGAAAATGTACAGACTTGAACAGTGCTTCCATCCAGTGAACGAAGGGCACAGTTGAAGCATATCGTTTACATGTTTGTTTCCAGTCATTCTACTAAAAATTCTTATTATATGCATTGTCATTGGCCTAAACAAACCTCAACCCAAAGCATATGCAGGCCAAAGTCTTTTTGTTTAGGAATATTACTTGAAAAAGAATGGAAGAGATTTTTATTAAAAGTACTTGGTCATGAGTGATTTAACAATAGAAACAAAGAGACCTGTCAATCAAATAGTAACACCTCAGAGGATTCAAATTTTTTTCAAGTATAGAGGCTTTGCAATTACGTCACGGAACCGCCATGCTGGAGGACATTCATGCACGGTGTGTACAAATTCAACGAGCAAGCGCGTTCCATGTGGTTTACTGCGTAGTTACATATACTCCAACATGGCCGCCGGAGAGTATCATGACGTCATGTGAAAAGCCTCTATAGTAGTTGTCTAAAAAAAATGTTTGTTGTATCTCCTTCTCCAGTAACTTCCAGAGGCAGTTTCACTGGTATGAAGAAAGTTATATTGCACAGGCAATATCAATTTAGCAGCAAAATTTTAGCTGGTAAAATAGTGAAGAGAGAGAGAGAATATGGAGAGGACAAGTGTGTAATGGTCATGATGTAATAGTTTATGGATTGGTCATAATTCACTCCTTAAGAAATGAAAAGAACAGCCCCAAATTAGGCTTGTGAAGGGTCATGGCAGGAAAGAACTAGTATCTTATGATAGTATTGGAATTGATATATTTTAATGTACATATGTGGAACAGATGTTAGTATTGTTGGTTGATATTGATATTGGATATAGATACTTAGTCCAAAAACGGTGGAAGTAGATTGCTAACAAGGAGAGGATGGTGTTTGTTGAGTGTAAATGAAAATCTTTGTAGCCTACTCATATATCATAATCAATAACTCATGATTATCCATGTTAGGTGTCATCAAGGTCAAAGAATATCATATTAATTAATTTGGGGGTTGAAAGAGTTTGTACGTTAGGTGCAGTTAGAATAAATATCCTGAATCATTCAATATGTATATTAGTATTGCACCATGTTTTAAACAAAGTGTATGATTTCAGAGTGGAGCATTTATTCTTTTCACATTTTCAGCATTTGTACAGATTGTATTGGTAAATTATATTACTCAAAGGAATCCTTGAAAATTTCCTCTTTGAATTTGAAAGAAGTCATAACTCCTAGTATCACTTTATTTCTCACTGTAAATTTTAATGTTTGCATGCTCAGAATAGTAGACAGAATTTATGGAAAATACTTGTAATAGAGAGAGAGAGTACTTTATACATCAGCAGTGGTTTTATGTTTAGTAAATTAACCAGGTTTTTTGGTTGTCTACCTGCAGGGTCCATTGTGTGATGTTAGTCTTTTATAGCAGTGGTCCAGGTATTAAAAGTTATATTCAAAAGATTTCTGGCATCTTAGGTTAGAAATTTTTGTTGTATTTTATGTTGATACCCTAACTGATTTTGAGTGGGTTTCTTATATTACTTTCAGGAATGAGTTTGCAACTTAACTTGTTAAACATAAGTATAAACATAGAATGCTATTACCATTGGTTCTTATTTGAAGTGATTACAAGAGAGAAAATGTTGATAACATTTATTTACATAGATACGGTACGTAAGTAAATTAATGACGTAACATAAACATCTTGGTACCAATAAAATATTAAATGACATAAGAAACTTATTATGAGCATAATAATAAGTTTGCAAGGTCAAATATACAAAAAAATTCAATAGTGCCAAAATATTTCCTTTGCAATAATTATCTGTCATATGTTGGAAAACATGAGTGGGGATGGGGCTGATTAAGAAGGTTCAAGTTGCATTGATTTCCACCAGCTGTAGGATTGAAGATATAATAAAGTAAAGGATTTTCAATCAACCATCATTAAAGGGAGAGAGCAGTCACCCTTACTTGAAGTATGTCTTGTTTCGTGATTGGCTGTTGAGAGTCATGTGACAACATTTTTTCCTCTTCAAATATGAAATTTGCTTAAAGTAACTGCTTGGTGTACTTTTGCTTTGCAATACTGAAGTTACAATATATGCTGAAAGATGCTCTGGGCAAAAATAATTTGAAAATGGTGATGTTTAGCTGTTGCTTCAAAATAAGTTTGGGAAACTGCTCTTGACCTTTAAAATAAAAGGTTGAAAATTTAATGAAGAGAGGTCAGGTTTATTGAATTAAAATGAATTAAAAAGTGAATGTTTTGAAGTAGGAGAAAACCCTGTTGCTGCTTGTATAGCCAGCCAAGATATGAAATAAAGTGAGGACACTTCTGATGTGTAGCAGCAATAGCTGAAGTTATTTATGTGTCAAATGTACACTGTGTAGTCTGTGGACAGTGCACATTTAGTTACATTTTTTAAATGATTGGGGTAAGTTTTTAGAACACATGGGTTGAAATGCTTTGAGTATACATTCTTTCACCTGAATGTCCACCAATAGCCAGTGAAAAGCAAGCATGGAATATCTGCATTATGTTCTGTCATGTCACTTTCTTGCTGCACATTCAGCTGGCTAAGAGGCTTCAGTCCAGATCTCATGACTTTGTCCTTGTTTAGATATAACTTGTAAAGACTGACTTAAGTTTGACCTCCTACAACAGGCTTCTTAAAGAGAAAAGTGTAAATGTTAAGAGACACTGAGATTTTTGTAATAAAGGATTATTTCATTTTTATAAGCACTTAAAGCTTGTGACGATTTCAACAGAGAGTTTTAATCTTAAGTTTGTGAAAAAGATTTATACAAATTAAAGCAACACTCTGGAGATTAAAGTGATGTCTGCCTTAATGCATGGTTTGCTTTGAAATAGCCAATCATAAGATGAAGTTTTATTGCTTAGTTTCTAACCAATTGGTTTAATTTAGGCAAATTTTTCCAGTTGAGACTCATTGGCTTGTTTTCCCTTCTCCATTGCCTATGCTAAACATTTTGCATAATGGCAGAGGTTCCCATCTTTTTAGTCTTGGATATGACCCATCCAGGAGTCAATTAGGGAATAAAGTCAATGGTGCTTATGTCCCTACATATTTGAACATGCTGAGACGTCAAGCATATGGGCAGAGAGATCCGCGGCGAAACTGTTGTTTAAAGTATGTAACCTAAAATGTTAACTATGTAGTCAAGACTACATATACCATGTCAGCAAAGCTGTGTTTATAGTCATGTTGATCTAAGAGTTGCTTTCCATACACCTTAAGTGTCTACACTGGATTAGAACATGGGTAACTGACCAATCACAAGCTAGCATTCTCAAAAAGTATTTATGAATAGTCAATCTGACATGGGTGCAGTTGAACAACTCAAGTTGATATGTGGTAAGGAAGAGATACATTAATTAATTAATTAATTAAGAGGTATTAACACTCCAAGCCTTACTCCATTTGTAAAAGCATGCAAGTATCAGTGTATCAATCATAAAATCATGTTGGGCACACTTCAATACACAATTTATTTCCTGAATAGTATTTCTCAGTCTTTAAGACTAAAGCAAGTAGCTGGAGCATCCAAGTTGCAGTCAGAAGGTCTAGAGTTCTACCCCTGGCAGGGTCATATGGACCACTTTTAAAATGGAACCTACTGCCATTGTGCTTGGTGCTAAGCATAAACAATCAAGTAGGGAAAACAAGCCAGTGATCCACAACTGGTAAAAAGGCTGCAGTTTGCCAGACTTGAACCAATTGGTTAGTAGCTGATCAGTAAAAATCCATCAAACCTATTCCATGTGTAAGCAAAGATAATAAATGGAAGATTTGAAGCTCTCCTTTGATGAGATCTGGTATTCAGTTGCTTAAGAGGAAGTGACATATAGAAGCAATGAAGCTTAGGTATAAGTTATAGAAGACCATGCATGGCCTTTGAAAGTTTGGCAATGAAGGCCTTGAAAAATGTACAAATTTTGGAGGGCACCATTTTCAAAGCCTTCCTAATAAAACACATAACCATATTACAAAGCATTCTGTTTTACTCGTTGGCATTTGGGATACAAAGTGTACCCTGAACACTAACATTAAATGGCCTTGTCCTCATAATTCCTCTGTACAACTTCAACCTTCCATCTACAGTAAGAGAATTCAAAGGTCTCTGTATGTGAGCAGCCTCCCTTGAATTCATACAACGAATTCAAATTCTAATTATGAGGTAATGAAAGCCAACTCTTTATAGGTGCCTATCACTGTCATGCTTTATGTAATGAAAACTGTCCATTTATGCAAGAATTTAAAGGGAAATATAGTGTTTAAAATGTTCCAACATAGCATTAAAAAGTAAAAATCTCAAGCCATTTTCAAATCATTCAGCCTGAACAGTAAACCCTAACAATAGCTTCATTTCCTCAAAATGTTATGCGCAAAAAGAGTTATGGATGGTGCATCTTTTGAAATGTTGAAAGCTTTGGTGAACAAATTATTCTTCAGCAACAAACAGCTGAACTTTTGTCTGAGGGAAACTTATTTCTTGAAAAGAAGGCTACCATACTGCCTTACATGCAATTATTTATCACTGTTTGCCAATAAATGTTGGTTTTGAAAGGATGAAATTTCCTTGCCAAAAAAAAAAAAAAGCAATATTTCCCTTTTAAAAATCAATCACAGGTGGACAGGAATGGTTTCAGGGGAAGGGACACACTCCTATATTGGCAAGAAAATGTGAAAAGAGAAGGGAAGAAAAAAAAGCACCCCTTCTTTTTCCTCCCTACCCCCTTTCAAAAAACCATGGTTCCATCCCTGCAGGTCAAAACTAGGAAAATTGATTTCTGATTGGCAAGATGTTACAAATAAGTTGGTAACTGGTTTTAAAATGGCACAAAATGGAAAACTTTCATCTTTAACTAACCTTAAAGACACTTGCAGTCACATTTGTTACAGAATGTAATATTTTGTAAGGTTCTCAAAAGAATTTAAACTCAAAAACTTGTAAACACCATATGTCAAGAAAGGTAACTGCCAGGAATCTCATATTTACTAAGTGGATTGTCCATATTGAGTAGATGACCCCTATTGTTTTTATTGGATGTCAAAGGTCATTTGGGGTCATCAGAGTTCAAAACATCTAAACCTTGCAAACACTATATCTCAAAAGAGTATATAACTGTTGAAGTTAATATCCATGAGCGGTTAGGGTGAAAGGGTAAGAGTAATTTGGCATGTGTAATGTAATAGGCATAGGGTATATAATTTTTTTGGAACAGTTTATTAACTTCACTATGTAAATTCTTTAGTGAGGTAATTTTGAAAATGCATTTGTAAAGTACTGAAGCAAACTCATAGGAAGAAGGTCTAAGGTGCACAAAAAGGCACATCACATGGTAGTTACTGTACAGTATGTTGATTCTGGCATGAAATTGTGCCCTGCTATTACATTAAGTTCCAAGTATTAATACATGAAAAAGTGGGCAGAGCAAAATATAAAATCTTAAAAGGCAAAATCTGTTCATCAGGCTGGCATACATGCTTCAATGCTCATGGGTATGCTGATTTTGCAGCCACAAGTAAATAGATTTTCATGAAACTGATGTGGAACATGTGAGTTTAAACAGTCTGTATATAAGGGTCATTTAGGGACATAGTCTGAAAATATTAGAAGATGCTTCTGTGCACACTAAGTAGATGACTGATGTGGAACTTCATAAGTATAAACTTTGAACAGAGAGTACTCTGTGTGATGCACAAGAATCTCTTTTATAACATACCTACATTGCTTTTTCAATAACCTTAAAGAAAACCTGAAGAAAACATTAAATTTAGTGGGAAAAAGTGCTAATATTTGACAAACCTTGTGCCAACTGTCCTCATGAGGACATGTGCATGCAAGCATGCATTAATTGGAAGTGGGAATTGATGAATTAGATATACCACAGTTAATTAGTTTTACAAAAAAGAACCTAATTTACACTGATCATTTGGTATCAAATACCCTTCAGCGCACATGAACTGTCATTGCCTAATAGAGTGAATCAAATTGTAACTGACCCATTCTTTGCCATTTGGTCACAGTTATCTCGCCCAATTTTTCACAGTTGACTGCCAGTTATCCCCACAGTGTCCTGAAGGATTACCTCATACAAACATACAGCTCAATTGACTTGAGCTTTTTACTGTGTAAGTGGTGTTAATTGACTCTTATAAACCCTCTGAAGAAAGCTTATTTTTATCTCAGTACATAACCATGACAGCCCATTGTTTGTATATACTCCTATTTCCTGCCATTCCCTGCAGGCATTCAGTACTCTATTTGTGGTCAAAATGTCAGACTTCCATGAAAGTATCACCTCTGCTAAATCCAGCATAAAATAACTGTCCACATTATCTTGTCTCATCTGACCACAAATAAAAGTTGTTTGCCTAGCCATTGTCTGGAGATGGAGAAGTTCATGTACACTGATCAAGTTTCTAAACTGAAAGTCATCTTAGAAATACTGTAGATTGACACCCTTCAGAAATTAGTGTCCTTTACATAGAAGCTGGTGGAATTGAACAAATAGTGTGTTTGTATAAGGAATTTTGTTGAACAAAACTTTAAACATTGGTGTCTGTCTAGATTGGTGTTTCTGCTTTACACTCTCAATATGCTCTACAGTGATTATTTGTCACTTAGTTTCATTCTAGATTTTGTTTTAAATTTTTGATAGCATAAATGTATCAGGATACTACTTGCCTCATCTCTGCTTATATCTGGATAACTGCACCAAAAAAGTAACCCCTGTGTGAAGGATTATATAGTTATGTCAAATATCATCATCGAGTGGGAATTCTTGTCTCACATTTCATTTTTATCCATGTCACTATCTCCCCTCTAAAAAAAAAAAGTGTACCATAAAGCTTAATGCATAGAACCATTGCTTCAAGATTACCCTTTATGACACTTTTCAAAAGTATTAAGATTTTATTTTGCATTGCTGCTGTCATTTAAAAGTATAGTTCAGGTAATAAGAGGAAGCATAATGCTGTATACTGTGTATCAAACAAGGAAAACTTGTACTGTATGTTATGCTGTACCTACAGTATAAGTAGACAAAAGGTGAATTAAAAGTCTTGTTAAATTATGGATTAATAGGGATATCTGCTTTTGTTAATTTGCAAAGGATACCATAGACAATGGGTGGGGCATTTCCCCCATAAAGCAAAAATTGCCGTCAGTAATAGCCAAGGTTATACATCTCTGTTCAGATGTCTCTTTAGGCTTGGTCTCACATACCCCGCAACACCCAGTGTTAACTTGTGTTTACAATCAGACAAAACCACAGGCTAGCCCCGTGTTTTCCAGTCTGTGTTCTCATGTACCCAGTGTTTCGTTGATTGGATAGTGTTACCATAGTAACGAGGCCAAATATTTCACACACTGATTACAGCAAAATATAAGAAAATACCTGTCATCAGTGCGATAAATACCTGTGACCTTGCTTGATTAAAACAAACACGATGTTTAAAACTGCTTAACCCTGCGATTTGAGGTGGATCAAATTTTAAACACCGACCCCGCGTTAACCCGCGTTCCCACGTTACCTCGAGCGTGAGGTATGTGAGAACACAGTATTTGATCCAATGCTTGAAGGAGAGTGTGTCGATGAGGGCTTGTTTAAACACTAACCTCAATGCAGACTTTTCGAAACATAGAGGCATCGGAACATAGAGACTTCAGAATGGAGAGCTGTCCCCATTGACCAAACTTTTGATAAAAATGGTTTCAAAATACCGCTTTATCAAGTAATGAGACAGTTTTCTGGAATATTAAAGCTGTGTGAGAAATTCCTCTTGTGTGTGGAGATCAAAGGTTTGAGGTGACAGTTAGATCAAACTTTGTAGACATAATATTTTTAGGGGGATAACTGTGAGGGATCTCATACCATGGTGGTAGTACTTTCATACTCATTCTGTACTAAGCTTAATTTTGATTTACTCATGTTGATGGACGTGTTGGTAAGGTGATCACTATTGTTTTTAAGGGGTCGAAAGGTCATTTTGGGTCACATGAGGTCAAAAAGTTTTGACCTTACTAGTATTATATCTCAATTAAGTAGGATAATTGTATGGGATCTCATGCATGTCATGTTTGTTTCCATGTTTGCTATGATATATCATACGGCAAGGAATCACTAAGCCCGTTGGCTTTCTAGTTACAGAATGTAATATTTTGTAAGGTTCTCAAAAGAATTTAAAAAAATGCGAACTTTTTGGCAAAACTGGAAAATTGGGAAAAAAAAGTTCAAAATGATGAGTAGAAAAGATAGATCAAATATTCTTTAATGAAATTTCAATACCAAAACATAATCATCACTTATTCGTAAGATAAAAAACTAAAATCTGTTTAAAGCTTAATTCAAGATCACTACCTATGACATAATGAATATTAAACAACTAAATGAAACAATCTTTCAGGAGAATTTCAGATTGAAATATTTATCTAAAAATCAGTGAGTTAACAAAACATTTTTGCAATAATCTTTTATAAAATACTGCACCATTTCATCTGACATGACTATTTTTCTGCACGACTCTTTCAAATGGTCTTTTGTTAGCTTTGTGAGTATTTCATTAAACTAACCTTTTTTCAATCATATTCCTATACAATTTATGGCACTTGAGCTAAGTTCACTTAAAGAAATATAATCTTGACATTGTTCAGGTAGTAAGGCACAAAAATAAAGATTAATATATCAACAATAAAGAATGAACAAAGATAAGAAAAATAGGTTTACTATGTCATTTCATAAGACGATGGGCAAGGTTGGCCTTGGCCATCTTTACAGGTGCTCTCAAAAGCATCTAAACATCATTCCTTTTAAATATTTTTGTTTTAACATTTGCAAATGATTGTGTATATAGAGAAAAACCAATCCTAAAAGGAAGGGTTTCATAATTCAATTATGACAAAAAATTTCCAATTTCTATATATTACTTCTTCTATGCATCGTGACACCTTAGAAAAATGAACCCGAAGGTAAAATAAATTTGATTGGGTGTACAGTACTTCTTAAACAGCCCCTTTGATACTGCTAACTTCCTCTCCCACATCCCATTGATTAGCCTTCTCATAGAGAGTCATTGACATATACTGCAGAATTTTGGACAAAGCATGAGCATTACTTGGTAAATGAAAGGTTCAACATTATATTTACCAGCTGCTTATACCGGGTAGAGCACAAATTACAAGTGTGTTCACCTCACAGACTTACATACATGGACAGAGCATGTAACATGTACGTCCTATACGGAGATGGTCGCTACCGGCTGGGATAAAAAAAAGGGGCACCAAGATGGCAGCCGTGAAGCTATAAATCGTCTGATTTGACGACGACTCTGTAATATTTTAAACATACATTAAACTTCATGTTATATAAATATCGTATTCCTGCTATACGTGAAGTGATTTTGACCTTAGCATGCCATATTCCGAAAATATTTCAACTTTCTTGCAAGATATGGGAATATACTTGAGCAAGTCCATACTTTCACACAAAACCATAGCAGACGGCCATCTTGGTGCACTTTTTCTCACATGTACCGCAGAGACATGTTCTGTCCATGTATAGGAAGTCCGTGGTTCACCTTTACAAAGTTGGATCAACCCATGTAATATTACAAGAGGTCCTACATTTTTAATTTTTTTTTCTGTGTAGTTAGTCAATACTTTTCTGTAATACAATGTTGTGTGCTGCACTAGAACTTTCATAACTTTCATAGACACACACAGATACAGTCCCATGACGGAGCAGTGGGCACACTGTAAGCAAAGGAGCTGTCATTTGGGTGGAGACAGAACAGAAATTTTAATTTATGTGAATACTCTAAGACCCACTTAATACAGTAAGCTGTGTTATTGCCTTAAAGATACCTCCTTTCTTTATTCACAGTGCCAGTTCAAAATCATTTCTGGAGCAGTGTATCATTTAACTCAGCGGTTCTTAAACTGGGGTCCACGGACCCCTGGGGGTCTGCAACCGCTACGCAGGGGGTCTGCAACCGCTACGCAGGGGGTCCACAAAGGCCTTAGTCTCAAGAGAAAATAATACCAATAATACATTGACGAAATTATCCCAGACCTACTCTTACTGGCAAAGCCACCAGGGTCCGCAGATCACAAAATATACAGATAAGGGGTCTGCCCATCTGCCAACTTTAAGAACTGCTGATTCAACCAATGCTTAAACAAGTGGTTCATGCAGAATACTTTGATAAGCTGGGGCCCGTTCCACAAAGAGTTACGCACAATCTTAAGTATGATTTACTGTTGACTTAAGTATGGGGAATCAAACTTAAGATTGTGCGTAAGTCTTTGTGGAATGGGCCCCAGGTCAGCACCATTAACAGTTGAAAAGCAAATGTTACTAAAAGTCCAAATGACTGTTTAACTGAAATAAATGATTTATCTCCTCCTTAACATGACATGACATGCAAATAAACTGTGGAGGCAGAAGTTTAATTTTTTGACAAGATTTGAAGTTTCCTCAAGTTTCCCAAAATAGTTGCATATAAATTCTTGTTCAGATTTTACAAACAACCAAAATGATCTTTTGTCATCCTTGAAAGGCAAATTATTACTTTCATTTTACTGATGACCGGCAATGCTGGAGCAGTGCAGAAAACCTGCCATTCATACTGTAATTGTAGAATGCAACAAATGCCATTTGTTTTTACATCCTGATTCCGTATAATCCTTAAGGGAATGTGAAGATTGATCCAAGGGACAGATTGCTGAGTGCATTGAAGGAATAAATCCTGTTTCAAAGCAATACATCTCCATCTAAAATTCCAAACAACAGCTCAGTGCTGTAACTGCACATCTCACTTCCACTCTGTTTACCCAATACAAAATTTGATTAACTGGTGTAACATTTCAAGAAAATTTATCTGCCAAAATCTATTGTGTAGTACGCATACTTTTCTATAACGAAACTGTGCTGGTATACAAGGATACAATCTAATAAATGTTCTACATGACTAAAATAGAAATGATTCCTGATAATTTTTTATTTCAAAATAAAAAAAATTCTAAATTTAAAGTTGTACAAGTTTATTTTTTCAAGGTATTTTATATTCTGCGATTTTGCAGACCTACTGTCATAGCTTCTGATTTGAAAGAAAAATTGAATTGCGTCACTACAAGATGTGGTTTTCCAAGGTAAACTCAACAGAACAATCAAGTATGAATAATCATCTACATTGCTACATAAAGTTTTAAGCTAAGTTTTAAGAATTCCATGTTTTTTAAGTACTTTGACATATTGTCACGCTGACTATTATGTGCACTGAAGAAAAATGAGGAATACTAAAAAGAATATTTTTTAACTAAACAACCTTGCTAAGAGACAAGATATGGTTCCTTACAAAAGTTAAATGTAAAACTTTGCCATGAAAAGAATATCTATATTTTGCTGAATAAATTGTTTATAAAGCTCAATGAACACACTACTTTTGAAGTAGTACTTTGTACTTTATCACACAGACCATCATTGGCACAACAGAATCAAAGGGTACTAGGAATACAAACCTGAATGACTATTTTTTTTTCAACAAGAAGTACCAGGTGAAGGTGCAAAGATGATTTACAAATATGCATAATGCACATAAAAATTAGCATAATGTCAACCAAGCAAAGCTTCAGTCCCCCCCCCCTCCCCCAACACCCTCTTTTTCCTAATATCTGGATTCTTCCTTGAAAACTTGGGTGTAATCAAATTTCTCAATTCAAACTATGTGTACAGGGCAGTCAGATGGGTCTATCCAGCCTTTGCTGTACACTTCTGATTTATAAATTTGTATTTACTATACTCATGAATATGCAAAGAGTTATCCTCCCCTAGTTGTGTTTAATCCTCTACAGTCATGATGATGAGGATTTTCAATTTCAAGTCTAATTTTTTCAGATTCAACCAAACACCCAAACTGAGAACTTCCAAGACTATGATAAAATTCCACTTCCCCATTTTTTCCACTGCATGAGAACTCTACATGCAGCAAAAACATAAATGCCCTTGTGTTGTAATAAATACTTGATTGTCAAAGAATAAACCTAATAAACAGACAACAATGAAGATGTTTGAGTACTGCAAGCATATTAAGCCATTTTTAGTTAAAAAGTAAGCAAAGTACTACATATCCGGTCATAGTTTTCTTTCCTTAGCTATCATATCTATGTATTTTGCTTGCCCTGAAAATGAAACAACTGACTTTCTCCCAACAATGATTTTTCCTTTTGCACATCCAAACATGAAAGTATATTCCAGACTGTTTACCAAAGAAGTAACCTATCACTTGTACCATGATTTTGATTAGTGGTGTATTAGATGTTCTTAAAGTGTACCTCAAGTCAAAAAATTCAAAAATATTTATAAAAGACCATGAAAAAAGAATTCTAAAAGTCTAACTCCCATCTTCATAGCATCACCCTGAGCTGAGATATAAAATGTTGAAATTTATTCACTCAAATTAAAATGGTACATTGCCCAATAATTTGTGATGTCATTCTTGTACTACTCAAATTAAAATCTTTGTATTTCTTTGTTTTTCCAAACGTTACAACACCCTTGTATCAAGGTGTGATATTACCCTTGCTCTTATGATGTGATGTAATTAATTAAATATATATTTTTGAATATTTTGACTTGAGGTACACTTTAATAACAAGCTGCAATCTACACCATAGTGTAAAGAAGCATGGTACAGTACAAACAAACCTTTGGGGCCATGGAACGTGGAGCTCGAAGTCCCCTGAAAACCAACCCCTATAAAATATGCAAATACAAGAGTTATTTCCCCAGTTCACACATTTTGTAGTGTGTGTAAGTGTAATGGTTCTGCATAATACTTGCACCCATTTATATACTAGTCTTTTAGGCATTGCTTCTTTAATGCCTATCTCTGAAGCCCACCCCTTGCAATTTTGGCCATCTCAAAGACAATGAGAGAGGTACGGCTGGCTTAAAGTTTGCCAAAGCTCTAATACAACTTAATTCAGCTTGTTAATCAGTAGGACTGTGAAACATGCTCCCAAAGAATTGTGCAAATATTTCTGACAGAGCAACAAATTTGCTTCTACTCATTAGATTATAACAGCACTTCATCAAACCACTATCAAGGGATAAACTTAATTTTTAAGGATGGAATGTTATCTGTCCAGAAAAATTTAATAACTGCTCAAATGTTTTCAGCAATATCAAAATAAATCCATCCATTTTAACATTCAAAAAATTCAAAATTAGGCAGGAAAGAAAATAAGTAGATAAGATAACGCTATTTCAAAACTACAATCACAATGGCAATGATTGTACCCTGTGTACCTTGCTCTCAAAGCTGTCATAATCTGAGTACATATTTCAACCAATCACAATATTTCTTTACATCATTCTTTGTGAAACGTCTTTTGATAAGCTGCAAGAAAAAGCAGAAAAACTTGCATACAGAGATGTACATGGGTATATATGTCATTTTGCAGAAATGTTTCATATTCAAAACTGTACAAACTTATGATTTATGATTTTGCACAAGCAGATAAATAGCAAAGGTATTTCAAGGTGTTACTTAACTACATATATGGCATCCAATCAAGTCCTTCTAAAAGTTTAAAAAAATTAATATTTTTTTGTCGTCTTTGAAGTTTGATTCTAATGTTATCAGATAGTTCTGTTAGGATACTACAGCTAAGTAGTGCTACACCTGTGTCATATAAAGCCATTAAACTTAGCAAATCAGGAATCGGGAATTTTCCTGCCAGGATAGAAAACCGTGGTAAATTTTTCAAAGAAGAGTCTATTTTAACATATGAGCAGACGTAACTTAGAAAGAGTTACAGTTTGCATTAAACTGCTAAACTGAAAAACATCAGATGTGATATGTACAAGAACATACCACTTAAAAACTGTTAGGCTTGATTTTCCAGTTGAATACAGCATTCCAGCTTTACTTACCATAGGGAAAGTACTTTAAACGAATTTCTATATCTTCAGCCTGCTTCAGAACTTCAACAGCCTGGAATGGAAGACAAGTAGCACCAATTATTTGACAGAGATAGCTACAAATTCAGTTTATGTGTAATGGGCTCATATGCAAATTTTTCTGGTTTGTTTGATCAAGAAAAAAGTATTTACAGTATGGAGCCAAAAAAGTTTATATGGAACCCACTAACCCCCTTCCAAAAAATAGTAACCCAGGTAGGGGTGTAATAGATTAATTATGTGGTTACCAGGAGCATATCTACAAAGCTTCAATGAGGGTGAAAGGAGAGGTTTTGTGTGACTCTTGTTCTGGGAAACAGTCAAATGGGAAGAGTACCTGTATTTTTTTTTGGAAAATTTTTGCTTTTGGAAGAGGGCGGTGATGCAGAAATGCTGATCCTGATATTTGTAACATATTTTACGCATAATTTTATTCACATAAAGCCAATAGAGGGGCCCTTATAAGTGAAAAGCAATGATCTGCTCAGGTAGTTTGATATTCATACAGTTGAAACTAAAATATATAATAGGGCAGCATCATTTATCTCACCGGCAGTTATTGCCAAGTCACTTATGTATTTTCTGTGCCCAACTGCCCATACTGGCCAGTTAGGTAAATGACTCTTGCCTTAGCCATTCATGGTAGGACTTTAAAGTGTGGCTCTTAAAGAAGTGGAGATAGGCAATGAAAAAGCAGTCACAGTTTGTGCTCAAAGATAAAATCAGAGACTGAACTCCTGTGTTCTGGAGACCAACCTCTACAAGTTTGTAATTAACCCTTCCAATACCATTGTCACTAATCAGAGACAAACAAACTAAATGCACAAACCAATGTCTCCAATGGGCAGCTACCCAATAGGCATTTCTATTTTGACCTGAAAGATACTTGCAAACCACTTTAATATTTCCAATTTGTGTTCGGTTGTAAAAAAAAGCAAAGTACATTTAAAGATCATGTAACTGTTCTAACTATCATAAGAAAATTTGTACTTTTTAATAGATGCTTCATGGGATTAAATCACCACCCAATCTTCCCCATGTCACCAGAGAGTCAAACACGAAGACTTAGTACTTATCATTCCTTATTAACATCCTTACCTCTTGTAAAGTTATATTTGAGAAATCAATTCCATTCACACTGAGAATTTGATCCCCTGGCTTCATACCAAGTCTCTGGGCACTGGAATCATTACTCACCTTTAAAGAGAGTATAAGAAAAGATAAAAAAAACATTTCCAGCTTAATGTATAGTTAAATGAACAGCTATGTAAGCAAAAATATCATACTGCAGAGATTCTGGCCCACTGCTATGAAATGCCCCATCACCAGCACCATAGGGGTCACCAATAGCAATCCATTGCAAATTTGTGGAATAGATGTTCCCCAGCGATGCATAAGATAATATTATGACAATAGGCTTCATGATTCATATTTTATCCCTACATTTTGCAGGAAAATGCACTAAAATAAGACACAAATTTGTGATAAGAATTGACCATCTAACTGGACCTGTACCATGCTTTGATGTTATCAAAATTAAGACCTCTATTCATTCCAATCCAAGGCAAAACATGACTCTGCCTCACATCAAATGATAAGACATGTGAACCTGGAGGAAAAATAAACTAGCGGACCATCAAAAGTATAATAATGTTCGTAACACATGGTGTCTTGGTATGTTGTGAACATAAGCTGCCCCAGAATATCCCTGAGAACAGAATCACTTTCATTCAAACATTAAAGACTGCACCACCCCCCAGCGACTAAAACAGTGGGACACATGTTCAGGAGGAGCGTGCATATTTTGTGTAGTGCAATTATTGTCATGATGTTTGTAACAGTGTCTAGCAACATTACCACATGTCACAATGCCATTCAAAATGCTCCATGCATGTACAGATCCATCTAAGCTTATTTATTTGGAGGAAACCATTACTTCTCTAAATAACTGAGTTGGTTGATTCTCATTGCCGTTCATTTCATTGCTGCAGGTGGAATGTCTATGATGTGTGTATGATTTTTAAAGCGGTGCCAACTTGTCACAGTGATCATGATGAACTACAAATAAAGCTTGATGGTGGTTTCCAAAAATTAATGGACTCAATGGAGATGTTTGTGTTCAGAATGACCCCATTTCAGTCAAAATCTGGAAAAAAGGCAGTGGCCTGCTCAAATTAATAAATCAATTGGTTAGAAACTGGGCTTTAAAACTCCATTTATCTAACTCCATCAAAATCTTTCTGAGCTGGCAGCTTTGGGGATGGCATAGTAGTAACCTGAGAATGGTGTTTTGCTAACGACATCATCAATACCGGAATACTTTTGAGGGAAAAATTATGAATTCAATTTATTTGGTGGCAACTATTACCTCCCTCAGTTGGATGAGAGTAGTGATCTCAAACTTAATTGGTTCAACCCCACTGCTACCCATGCCAGTGCTGCAGGAAAGTGTCCAAGCTAAACAGATTATGTTCTATACCATAGGTTTTTGTGATGATGATTATGATTTAGTATAACTAATCCTAACAAATGATATCACAAGGTTTATGTGCCTACTCTTAGTTGGTATGACCTCAATCTTGACTCCAAGAAACTTGGCTGGATTGGGGCAGCAGACCACAAAGTAAGAAGTTCATGAAAGACACCATGTTACGAACATCATTCACTCAGACCAAACTTGGACCATAAATTGGGGTTGAAATTTTTTCAACTGTCTGAGATTGTTGGTATCTTCTGCTTTTTAATTTCATGTTTACACTTTAATAGAGATACATGACAACTTAGTAGTTCTTACATTAAAGAAGCTCTATTTTTTGGGTGTCATGTCACAATTTCTGCATGTATAGACAACTCTCATCAAAGGTAAAAACAGTAATAAGTCAGTAATTACTGTAATCCTGGAGAAAAACACTCTCGAAGATTCCAAGAAATAAACCAGTGATCCTGAAATGACAAGTTTAATGACATAACCACTTGCACACCATGAAGTCCAAAGTTATGTGGTATCCAAGTGTAATGAGTGAGGAAACTAGACTTCTAGAATTTCATTGTGTTATTTCATGGAGACAAAGTACATCCAGCTTTATAGGAGACATTTTATAATTGAACATACTAGTTTCTAGGAAAAAATGAAATTAATAACCATCCAACTGTTCTGCTATCTCTGAAGAATGTGAACACTGAAAGAAGCTTAAATTTCATTTATGAAGTCAAATTGCCAACATTTTTTTTGTAAACTTTTTGAAGGATGGTTCTTCCACAAGTCAGTATCATAGCAGTGTGTGACCTTTGGCATTCTTTATTTCTCCATCATACTGTATTTCTATTCTAATCCCCGTTAGACCTTTAGAACCATGCAAATTTAACATTAAAATGTTACATCATGTGCTGTTAATCTTTCTTTCAAATTGACTTGTTTGATAGATTTGACTTGACAAGGGTTCATTTAACAAAGATGAAAATACACTTGTATCATGTTGATAACCTACAGATCCCAACAAGCACTGACCCCCAGTGACCCCAGATGACCTTTGACCTCAACCAAAATCAAAGGTGTTCTTCAATTCTCTCACAGCCTCTGAATAACTGATGTAATCTCTGATCTGGTTAAACCTCTGGTGACCTCAAATGACCTTTGACCTCTACCAAAAACAATAGGCTTCCTCCTCTCAACATGACCAATCTTTAAACCAAATATGAAAAGTGCCAGTCACTTCTTTCTTGAGATATCATGTTTACAAGCCATTTTTGACATTTTCGCAATTTTACAGCAGGTGACCTTAAATGACCTTTGACTTCTACAAAAAACAATAGGCTTCCTTCTCTCAACATCACAAATCTGTATACCAATTATGAAAAGTGTCAGTCATTCCTAACTTGAGATATCATGATTACAAGTTTTTCAGACTTTGACCTCTGGTGACCTCAAGTGACCTTTAAACTCCACCAAAAACAATAGGGTACTTCCTCTCAACATGGCAAATCTATATACTGCATATGAAAAGAGTTGGTCATTCCTATCTTGAGATATCGCGATTACGAGCAAAGTGTCACAAACACACATACGTACACAAGGTATACTCGTATTCAATGCCTTACGGGCAACACAGAACTGTTCCCCGTAAGGGAATGGTCGGAATTCCCCTTTAGCCGTTTATGTCACGCAGCACGTGAATGACGAGAGCGATGGCGGGCTGTTGCATATCACGTGACAGAGCTCATTGCAGTGTCCGAATTTTCGGGTAGCTACACCAGTTACGAGCTCCACCTGAGCGAGGAAAGAAGTGCAAGGCTTCAGCTCTCGCGAGCGGCCTGCACCCGGCAAAGTATCGTTTACAAGCTCACACACGAGACATCACCATCGCATAGATTCCTTGCCTGCCTTCAGCAAGGATTTAATAATACATTTACATCATTTGAAGCAGAATACTACACTACAATGAAAAATGATGATAGATACCTCAGCAACAAATAGAGGGCATTTATGTTCCATACCACCTCTTATGAGAAAACCAAGCTGTAGGAAGAACAGAAAAATAATAAATAATTTAGGTGCAGTAATTTGACCAGGTTGGCCAATTTATATCAGAAGTAACTGCTTATCCAAACTAATTATAGTTATAATTTTTCTTCTAGAAGTTTGATTCTTGGCAGGAACAAAGGAAGGTGCATATTTCATCCAAGAACAATCTTAATCTGAACTGGCCTTTCAGAGCAAAAAAAAAATTGATATTAAAATTGTTGGTGTTGGTTGCCACCTACTGTAGCATGATGTTGTAATTCACATGACATAGGCAGGGTTTAGTTAGAAAGATTTGTGTGGGATGCAGATTACATCAATGATGACTATGACTTTACATAAACCAGAATGCAAAAATGCATTGAGGTTTCGATGATACATAAATGTACTGTTTTTCAAATTTGACATCATGCACCATTATCTTCTAACTCAAATGTTATACTAGCATGTTCAAAAAATGATGTTATTATTCCAGGTGCCCTTTTGACCTCCACAAAAGCCATACATAGATAGATAAACCAACATCTTGAGATATAACTTTAACAAGATTTGAAGACTTTGACCCCTGGTGACCTGAAATGACCTTTGACCTCCACCAAAAAAGAAAAAGGGCACATCTCCTGACTAAAACGCATCTACATACCAAATGTGAAATCTATCCAAGTTTCCTATCTTGAGATATCGTGCTAACAAGAATTTCAGACTTTGACCCCCAGTGACCCCACCCCAGATGATCTTTGACCCCCACCAAAAACAATAGGGACCATCTCCTGACCATAACGCATCAACATACCAAATATGAAATCTATCCAAGTTTCCTATCTTGAGATACCGTGTTAACGAGATTTTTAGACTTTGACCACCAGTGACCCCAGATGACCTTTGACCTCCACAAAAAACAATAGGGACCATCTCCTGACTAAAACGCATCAACATACCAAATATGAAATCTATCCAAGTTTCCTATCTTGAGATACCATGTTAACGAGATTTTTAGACTTTGACCCCCAGTGATCCCAGATGATATTTGACCTCTACGAAAAACAATAGGGACCATCTCCTGACTAAAACGCATCTACATACCAAATGTGAAATCTATCCAAGTTTCCTATCTTGAGGTACCGTGTTAACGAGATTTTTAGACTTTGACCCCCAGTGATCCCAGATGATCTTTGACCTCTACGCAAAACAATAGGGACAATCTCCTGACTAAAACGCATCAACATACCATACGTGAAATCCAACCAAGCTTCCTATCTTGAGATATCGTGTAAACGAGATTTTCAGACTTTGACCCCCAGTGACCCCAGATGATCTTTGACCTCTACGAAAAACAATAGGGACAATCTCCTGACTAAAACGCATCAACATACCACACGTGAAATCCAACCAAGCTTCCTATCTTGAGATATCGTGTTAACGAGATTTTCAGACTTTGACCCCCAGTGACCCCAGATGACCTTTGACCTCCGCAAAAAACAATAGGGACAATCTCCTGACTAAAACGCATCAACATACCAAATATGAAATCCAATCAAGCTTCCTATCTTGAGATATCTTGTTAACGAGATTTTCAGACTTTGACCCCCAGTGACCCCAGATGACCTTTGACCTCTGCAAAAAGCAATAGGGACCATCTCCTGACTAAAACGCATTGACATACCAAATATGAAATCCAACCAAGCTTCCTATCTTGAGATATCGTGTTAACGAGATTTTCAGACTTTGACCCCCAGTGACCCCAGATGATCTTTGACCTCTACGGAAAACAATAGGGACCATCTCCTGACTAAAACGCATCTACATACCAAATGTGAAATCTATCCAAGTTTCCTATCTTGAGATATCGTGTTAACGAGATTTTCAGACTTTGACCACCAGGGACCCCAGATGACCTTTGACCTCCGCAAAAAACAATAGGGACCATTTCCTGACTAAAACGCATCAACATACCAAATATGAAATCTATCCAAGTTTCCTATCTTGAGATACCGTGTTAACGAGATTTTTAGACTTTGCCCACCCGTGACCCCAGATGACCTTTGACCTCCGCAAAAAACAATAGGGACGATCTCCTGACTAAAACGCATCAACATACCACATATGAAATCCAATCAAGCTTCCTATCTTGAGATATCGTGTTAACGAGATTTTCAGACTTTGAGCCCCAGTGATCCCAGATGATCTTTGACCTCTACGGAAAACAATAGGGACCATCTCCTGACTAAAACGCATCTACATACCAAATGTGAAATCTATCCAAGTTTCCTATCTTGAGATACCGTGTTAACGAGATTTTTAGACTTTGACCCCCAGTGATCCCAGATGATCTTTGACCTCTACGAAAAACAATAGGGACCATCTCCTGACTAAAACGCATCAACATACCACATATGAAATCCAACCAAGCTTCCTATCTTGAGATATCGTGTTAACAAGATTTTCAGACTTTGACCCACAGTGACCCCAGATGACCTTTGACCTCCACAAAAAACAATACGGACTATCTCCTGACTAAAACGCATGAACATACCAAATATGAAATCTATCCAAGTTTCCTATCTTGAGATACCGTGTTAACGAGATTTTTAGACTTTGACCACCAGTGACCCCAGATGACCTTTGACCTCCGCAAAAAGCAATAGGGACGATCTCCTGACTAAAGCGCATCAACATACCAAATATGAAATCCAATCAAGCTTCCTATCTTGAGATATCGTGTTAACGAGATTTTCAGACTTTGACCCCCAGTGACCCCAGATGACCTTTGACCTCCGCAAAAAACAATAGGGACCATCTCCTGACTAAAACGCATCAACATACCAAATATGAAATCCAATCAAGCTTCCTATCTTGAGATATCGTGTTAACGAGATTTTCAGACTTTGACCCCCGGTGACCCCAGATGACCTTTGACCTCCGCAAAAAAACAATAGGGACCATCTCCTGACTATAACGCATCAACATACCAAATATGAAATCCAATCAAGCTTCCTATCTTGAGATATCGTGTTAACGATATTTTCAGACTTTGACCCCCTGTGACCCCAGATGACCTTTGACCTCTGCCAAAAACAATAGGGTTCTTCCTCTCAATATGGCCTATCTATGTACCAAGTTTGAAAACTGTCGGACATTCCTATCTTGAGATATCGTGTTAACGAGCAAAGTGTCACAGACACACACACATACACACACACACACGCACATACACACATACATACACACGCCATCATGAATGCATAGGTTTCTCTTATCATCGAAACCAAAAATGGCAATATTAGTGCAGAACCACCCTTAGTTGGTGTGGAGTGTACACACTGATTTTGGCTTGGACAAGTTGAGAATTACTGGTTTAGAAATTTAGTGGTAAATTTGCAGCTTACAGTATTTATGGTAAAAAAGGGGGAATTCGTGAGGGTCAGAGGGGCTTCACTTTAGCCCAAGTATGGGTCAGCAAAAACCAGTAAGGGTTACCACTACTACCCCTTGCTGATCTTTGCAGATACAACCATGGCCATAAATTAACAGGTATCCCTCCAACATTGCTGTACATGATCACAAAAATTTCAAATGTAATACTTAGTTCTTTGAGGTATTTTTTCACAGTTTCACTCTACCAGTAATTAGATGTTTTCTCTGTTATTCTAATGTCTTCCCCCCCATGGTTGCTTAGCATTGTAAAACTGCTGCCCTTCAAGAACTTATTACTTATAGTACAAGCTAACTAAACTACATTTGACTTCTGCATTATTTTTGAGTAATCATATTTAGTTGAACCCACTTTTTTCAAAAAGCTTCATTGCCATAAAATTACACACTTTTATATACATGTTTAAATCTTAGTGTGTGTGGCCATATACACTTAGACTGATTACACCTGGTGACACTTGCAACAATTGAAACATGATAACCATTCATTTTGTTTTATAGTACCAATTAAAAGGTAATCAATCAATTTTACCCATTTTAAAATGGTAAGTACCCTGGTTCTTGCATAACCCTTTACCGTTGTTTGGGTCCTTTTGGACCCATGCGGAGAGCTCTGCTGTCACCCATCTTTACTGTTTCACGCAGAGCTCGAAACTGCGAGTAGCTACCCGAAAATTCGGCCACAACAACGAGAGAGACAATAGTTTAAGGTCACAGGATCAATGGCCTACGGAAGCTGACGCGGGGCGTGCTACGTCCGCTTTTCCGCCCACTCACGAGGCGCGCAAATATGCCCCGATCGGAGGACAACGGTAAAGGGTTATTAAAGGTACTTTCTATCTGTAAATTCCTACAACAAACTTAACAAAAAATTTATAGGGAAACTACAGTACATATATTCTCTGGGTACAGCAACTTTGTCTGTAAATGAGTTAATTGATTCTGATCAAGTTGTAGGACCAAGTTCAACATCTGCAGATTGAAGGCATTTTGCCATCCAAAGAACAAAGATATTATCAGTAGGATACCATGGTCTATAATTATAATGGTACATTGATACATTAGTACACCACTGGACAAAAAAAACTGATGTGTTCATCATTCTCAACCATGTTCAACCATGTTTCATTTTTAAAGTATAACTGACCCTGATGATTTTTAACACTGGGTCGTCAGAGCTTTGCTTTATCCAACAAGTCATCATTTTGCAATATATTCCATAAGAAAAATGTTTTCCCAACAAAACTCAACCATACCACACATTTCAAACAAACTCTGTAAAAATGTGAATAAGCATTGAATGGAAAACAAAGTTAAAGCTTGTGCAGAACTAAGTTTTCCACATTCATTTCATTTTGGTTAAGCATTTTTCACTACAGCACTAAAGAACGGTAGAACTACCAAGTAAAGACCAATTTTAAAGACCTCCCCCAAATTGCACCATAACTTCATATGTTGCTATACTGAATGCACTGTCATTATAAAGCAACCCATCATACTCCAACACAGTGGATTATACAGCAAATTGATTCCAACTCTCCATGCATCTCTTGTTAAACATTTACAGCCTGGTGGTCACATGACCATTACACTATACTGTAAGTATATCACTTTTCACAAAAGAAAAAGAACAGATAAACAGAGTCATAACATAACAACATTTCAAACTTAAGACTAATGGTATCCTTTGAAAAGCTTGAGATTCGAACTTTTACCATTTGTACATGAGAAATAATTATTTGCATGTGACAAATTATTATATTGCAAGAAGCTGTTATCTTCTAAATGACATAGTACTACTAAGCAGACTTTGACTGGATCCACCCACACTTTTACAAATATCAAGTACTGTATTTGAACAATGTACTTCACAAGAACAATTCACAAAATACAAATGTCACATGAAACAAAAATAATTCCATGAAAAGCAATTCTTCCCTTTAAAAACAATGAAAGGAAATTAACTGCAAAGGAAGATTTACTTACTGGCGCCTTTGTTCTTCTGAACTTTATAGATCTCATGAGAAAATGTGTGAGGTTGTTGTCATAGTCTGGGTGGCCTTGTCTCTGTTTGAAGGAAGAAAAAAAATCCAAAAAATGTAATTGCAAAAGAAAACATTTCAAGGTCTCATCTTCCAACTCCAATTGATTCAGTAATAATTCTCCTGACCTGATTACATAAATAAGCCCCTCCCACAACTGTTAAAAATTCATCCTCATCCAGACATAACCTCAGTTTATTGATTAAAGGTGAGTATACAAGGCCCCAATGTGTTATCAAAACTTTCTTGGTATAGGAAAGGCTGTGTAATATGAGCTATGGTACTTTGCATTTTTCGAACTAGCTGTCACTCAACCAGCACAATCAATTGAGAATTTCTGTAAACAACTACATAAATTCTAGTTTGGGGTGAGAGGACTGTCCCTTTAAGTGTTTATATGTTACAAATGATACATGTAAAAACCAGTTTGACAATGCTATATGACCATTTTAATGATCATTTTTTTTTAGTAATCATCTGTTTGGGGTTATACCCAAGTCATTTAAAAGTCACAATAGCTTGGACAGTCATGGGTGATGACATCACACTATCCAAGGATAGGACTGTATCAAATGAAAGAGGATCACTTTACAGTGAAAGACTATCCATGTAGAATCCTGTGTAGTTAGTTTGATGGGGTTTTACTGCACATTTTTAACTGGCAAAGGATGGGCTGGCAACAGCCTCTTTTCCAGTTGTGGCTCATTGGCTTTTTTGCCCTTCTCTGAAGCAAAACCTCTTTGAAGAAGCAAGAGTCATGTGGTGCTAAAGGTAATGTTCGTCATCTGACCAATTTCACATAAATGCCCACCTGGTGGACACCTTTCTTTTACAAAATCAACTAGACAGGTTGTACTTGCAGGCAAGCACTTATAAAAGCCCTTGACCCTTGAATTGTGGGATCAGTCAGTTTTCATTGAACAAATAAAAATAATAATAATTTAACAGTTCTTATATAGCACCCTACACAAGAAGCCTCAAAGCATTAAAACTATACAACAGGCGGTCAATAGGACAAAGTAAACAAGTGAGTTTTCAAGTTAGTTTTAAATTGTCCAACAGTGGAAGAGTTCTTGACAAAAGATGAAAGGTCATTCAACAGTTTCCCAGATACTGTTGAAAAAGCACGATGGCTAGTTTGATTGAGCACTTGGGTTTGGAAAATTTGGTTTTGATACTGTAGAGGGGTACTTATAGCCAGCATTTTAATGGAATGTTCATTGAAATTCCTCGTGTGCCATATGCAAGCAAATAATCTATAGTTCCATCTCCCCAGTCCTCCTCATCTCAAGCATCCACCCACTCTTTCAGCGTATGGTACCCCGAATGGTAATCTTAATTCCTAGACCTGACCCTATCCCCTTACCAATGAATGACCCTAACCAGCAAACCCTTATTCTAACCCTAATGAGTGGTTGTCACTAGACCAATAAGACTAGGAAACCAATGAGACAGGACCATATAGAGCAGGCCCATGTGACTGCACAAGAGGAAAATAAACTATGCATATAAACTTCACTTTCCCCTTGGAGAGGCCATCATCATTGAAGTGCTACAGGCAGAAGCTGTGGGCCGAGGCATATAGGCTGCATGTCCTCATGCACTTCTGGATATAGTCAGGGAAAACCAGCAAGTCAAGAGAAATCACTCGGAAGTCAGTCTGACTGAGTTTGTCTGTGCAATGGGAGCTAAACCCACTACTGATAAGACATTATACATGTTCAAATATGTTTCCACATGTTTCAAAATAGCAACTTTTTGCTCTCAACTCCCCTGATAAAGCAACAATTTTTCAAAGGGGTCGAACCCTCAGATCCTTCCCACAGGATAACAAATAAGGAAACCTTGCCAATGTTCAATTAAAACTTTGATGTTATTTCTTCAATCCGTAGCCTATCAAGAAGCTAGGGCTGTGAACGTTTAGTAAAATATCTAAACATTTAACCTCAAATATTTGGGATCATTTAGTGATTGGTGGCGATTACCTTATTACAAAACAAAAATAATTTCAGTATGAAGTGATTGATACTGAATGTAATGTAGAAATAATAATAGTTTAATTTCTTGTATGGTAGAATCAAATTTATTGTGAAACTTTGAAGCCTACAAGGTTCAAATATGCCCAGGATGTTCCATTCAACAAAAAACCAGGGATCATCAGAGAATACAAATGGGTAAAAAATTGTCAAAATCAGATTTTGCGATCAATCGCTTGTAGCTTTGTACTAAACTTTTAATTAACATGCGATCGTTTAGCGATTAATTGCTACATGTTCACAGCCCTACAAGAAGCAATTCCTGACCTACCCCTCAGTTACATCATAATGCCTTCATAACGGTGGCATTCCAAAACCTGATTTTGTGTAAGTCACTTTTGAAAATTTTCTGTGTCCTGATAGGCTTCTGCCTACTTTAGATGGGGGAATTCAGCATTTTCCTCTTCCCACATCTTGTATACCTGCACATGCCACTGGGGATAAAGGTGCCACAGAATGTAAGTAGCACTAACCCTGCTTCCTAACCTAATGTAACCCTAATTCGATCCTTATGCCACAAGCCCCAACCCCCAACCTAATCCCCAACCCCATTCAATTTAGTCTGTATATCTGTGGCACCATTGTAGGTTACATCACCCCAGGTTACATCTACATTATCCCCATGTTAGAATCAATATTAACAAACTTAACATTTATCTCAGTGGTGAAAAGTAGATATATTGTACAAATGTGTGAGTAAGAACGCATTGCAGAGTATGTATTGTTTTCTACTTTTTTACAATAAAGCAGGTGCACAAGGCCAAGTTGAGGAAATGAATAAACATGAGACTTGTGTAATGTTCCTCATCCCCTTTTATAACACATGCTGTACATGGTCACTCATATTAGTGTTGTAAAGATACATCATTTCACACAAGTCTTGAACACTTATTTTGGAGAATGCTCCTAAACATAGTTTCAAAGTACAGATGTACCTGTTGATGTGGTAAAAACCTTGGAGGAGGTTCATATAGTGGAAGACCAACTGTATCTTCTTCAGCATAGCCATTCATTTTGATGTGTAGAATACTCTATGCTGATGAGGTATGGGGTAGCTTCACACACTGCAACAGAAAATCATATAAATTTTATATATTATATTACTTTTAAGGCATAGCCTATTCATCATTTCAGACAATTCTTCCAACATTATTATTTCTTGACTCTCTCACAAATTTCTTGAACTAATCTTCTAAGCTACTGTACAAGTGTTCTGCATTTTTTTACTTTGAAGAAACTTTGGTAATTGAGAATATCTAGAGGCTACTGCATCTTTGATTGGGAATCTATGCAGAATATGTCCACTTCATTTTACTCTGCACTAGATTCTCTACCCTTTTCAATAAGGAAAGACAGGGAATAATTTATCCAGTATCGCATCGCAATTTGCTACACAAACAGGCCAAGTTGCTACACATATGAAAAATTGCGTAGCAGATTTTGTGTGCATAACCTTTGCATTTTCACGACCAATGTGTGAAAGACCTCAAAAATCTTCAAAACTGCTACGCAAAATTTGAATGCTAAATTATTCCCTGAGAGATGTGGTACATTGTACAATGTACAATTTTTATTGAGAGGCTCTAGCATTTGCTATCATGTTACTGTACCTATCCTGTCAGAGTTCTAATGTTAGATCAAGGCAGTTTAGGCCCTAAATTTGTCATTTAAGGTATACACAAATCACAACTTCACAAGTCTTTAAGACATACTGAGTAGCCTTGCATACATCTGTTTTACAATTAAAGCAGTCCCTCTTTACTTTCAACAATCACAACAAAATTTTCCTTGCTTGAAATTTAAGTAGCCTAGGGGAGGAAACTAACCTTTTACAGGGAGGAAACTAGCTTTTTGTAGGGGAGAAAACTAATGGGTCTGGAAACTTACAGCCCCCTTTGTACTATTACTTAATGCATATAGGCCTAGCATAGGCCTACATTAGGATGTAGTATAGGCACTTAGAATGTGAATCTCTATGAAAGGGAACATGTAGAAGGCAAATCAAAAGGGGCAAGATTTTGATAAATTCATTAAATTTAGTTATACATTTTGGAAATTCTGAAAGAATTTTAAAGCAATTTTATTATCGGATAGAATTTGAATCTTTCTTTTCAGGTTTCAGAAATATACAACAGATTTTATGATATTTATTAGAGAATTGCACTTATGTAACTTGTCCACTTATGTGGAAGTGTGTGTAGTGCCATCATTTCTTAAAACAGCAAAATGGCTGCTGTGAATGAGGTCTTCAAGTAAGTGTTCTGTGACATTTTGCCTCAGAAAGTAACCTACTATTGTGTGTATGCATATTTGTTAGCTATAAATAAACATCAAACCTTGATCCTTTGGCATATGGCAAATGTAGGCTACTTTCTGGTGTGGCGCCAAGGTACAGGTGTTTGGAATTATACGCCACACCAATTGTTGCAATTTTATGCCAACTGTTGTAATTTTCCCTGTAGCAGCCTGGTAGGCCATGCGCCAGATTTGTTGGAGTACATTTCCGTATGCCAAAGATCTTTCTGTGAAAGGCCCTACTTTCCAGTATGGGGCCTACCCTAAGTTCCCTAACTTAGACCCTAGCAGCTAGGCTAGGGTAAAATACCCAATACTAGACCGCCCCCCGGAACCCGACCGCTTTTGGTTATTTACAAGTCTCTCCTATCCCATAATAGAATTTTTGATATATTCACATCTAATCTTTGAAAGCAACCCTGTACTTCCAATTGATGAAAACAAACCAGCCCAATTAAATAAAATTGAAACTCTATTTTAGTCATTGTTGTATATGGTGGGATAAAGTTCATAAAAGCCACTTTCCTTAAAAGGTACTTTAAGGATATCCTGTTATAAAAACTCTCAATTTTTGCCCAATTGAAGATCTTGCCTTCTTCAATATTTGTTTTAACTGAGAAGTGAGGTTAGCCAAACCAGTCACAGACTAGAAAAATTTCAATTTAAATGCTATGTTTTCAGATCTGGGGGAGGTTGAATACTGGGCTCCACTTTCAAAAGTTGGGCCCAGTATTCGACCGTACATATGTATAACACAGTTGTGGTTGAATTGTGGGCTACAAAAATTTTGATAGCCAGTATCCAACCGCCCAAAATTAATTCCTTCATTCACTCCTTAATTTTCTGTTGATATTAGACAATGCTACATATAATTTAGATAAAATATCTCAGACTTTGTTTTTAAAGTAATTGCCAATAAAATCAGGCTTATAATTCAATCAGTTATGTCATTTTCTCAAAGGAACAAGTTTGTAAAAAGTGAAAGAGTTTGAAAGCTAGTAAGGCCCCTGGGCCAGATGGGGTCCACCCAGCCATTCTACGTGAATGCTCTGAGATTTTGTCAGTTCCTCTTTCCATCATTTTTCAGAAGTGTCTGGATTCGAGTTTTGTTCCTACTGACTGGCGGGTAGCAAATGTTACTCCAATTTTTAAGAAGGGGGATCGAAGTAATCCTTACAATTACAGGCCTGTCAGTTTAACCAGTGTTGTGTGCAAAGTTATGGAATCTTTGATTAAGGATAGTTTCCTTAAGTATCTTTTAGATAATGAGTTACTTAATCTGTCACAGCATGGTTTCCTGCCAAGCAGATCTTGTGTTACTAACATACTGAGCTTTCTTGAAGATGTCTCTTCATCTCTTGATTCTGGGTATGGCGTTGATGTCATTTACCTTGACTTTTCATAGGCTTTTGATAAAGTTCCATTAGGTAGGCTAATGGTTAAACTGCATAGGTTAGGGGTTCAGGGCAATTGTGCTGATTGGATAAATTCGTGGCTTCATGGTAGATCTCAGAAAGTTGCTGTCAATGGTAACTTCTCCTCTTGGAAAGAAGTCACAAGTGGAGTACCGCAGGGTTCTGTCCTTGGCCCACTTCTTTTCTTAATGTTCATCAATGATATTGATAGTTCTCTTACATCTCGTTTAAGTAAGCTGGCAGATGATACTATGCTTTATAGGAAGATTAGCATTTTGGATGATGCCTTACTGCTGCAGAAAGATCTGGATAGGTTATTTTCTTGGTCTCAGACCTGGCAAATGTCTTTTAATGCAGATAAGTGTAAGGTCCTTCATTTTGGTCCCAAAAGTTTTAGCCATGATTATAACACACCTTTGAGAAAGATCTGGGTGTTGTAATTACTGGGGATTTAAAGTCATCAAGGCAGTGTGCAGCCACTGCTGTAAAGGCTAATAGAGTGCTTGGATTGATCAAGAGGAATTTCATCAATTTTAGTAAGGCTATTGTACTTTATTTGTATAAGCAGTTGGTAAGACCCCATCTTGACTATGCAGCTCAGGCTTGGAGTCCCTTCTATGAAAAGGATAAGTTTCTTTTAGAGCAGGTTCAGAGGAGAGCCACTCGCCTTATTCCTGAGGTGAGAAACATCTTGGGCTTACCACTTTGGAGCTGAGAAGGATTAGGGGAGACATGCTCCAGGTTTAAAAGTTCCTTTGTGAAAGGAATCCCCTTCTGACTTTAAGGGTTCAAAGTAATTCTCGGGTGCGTGGGCATTATAAAAAGCTTGAAAAGCCTTTTGCAAGGCTTGACATTAGGAAGTTTAGTTTTTCCCATAGAGTTGTCAACAAGTGGAATTTTCTACCAGATTGGGTAGTTAACTCCCCCTCACTTCACTGCTTTAAGGCTAACATTGACAGGTTTTTCCATGGCTGTGGTAGAATCTGATTGTTTGGGGCTGTTTTCAAGCTTTGGTGGTTTGACTTTTGATTAGGGCTTGGACTTCAGGGCATCTTATGGGGCCTTGGCCCTCCTTTGCCCTTCAACCTGTTATGTTATGTTATGTTATAAACTGACAATAACTAATACTGTGGTCAGGTTCTGGGTTGATAAATTGATTACTGGTCATACTAGGTTGAATTCTGGGCTGTTGGAGTCTGAGGTTCTAGTGGCCTTCTTCATACCAATCCTTGGAAATAAATTTTAATTTTCACATGAAATAGAAAGGAGAAGTAAAGCTAGAAAAGATAGTGATGGTAAAATTCTGTTTTATTTAAAACTGTGGAAACTGGAACAGTAAATCCTTAGGCCTAAGTGGTCGGGTAGTGGGCATTTTACCATAGCCTAGGCCTGTAATGCTGGGTTCTAAAGGATGTGGAGTTCAGTTTGTAGCACTTGCACTTCAAATAATTGCATTTGAGTGCAAAGTAATACATATTCATAGGTTGTCCCAGTGCAACTTGTTATTTGCATAAGCTACGTGTGCAGTGGACCAGACTGACCAATCACGCGTACGACTCTCGTGGTGAGCAGGCATGTAACGGTCAGGAGGTCCTCACTAGCATCAAGTCAGCGACGCAGGAAAGACGTGGACACCAACTCCGCTGAAGTTCCGAATTGACCGTCCTCGACTTTGACAATACAGTACTTACTGCACTGGGAATTACCTAGGGTCACTTTGGGTATTCTCGGATGTCGGGTGTTCTCGGACAGTGGTATATAAATTAAGTCACTGACTAACGATAGTTTGATTGATTTTACACACCACACGGTTGTGTCATAGATATCTGTATGCAGTCTGCACAGTTGCATCTGTAGCACATGAAGCCTTCTCATTTTCAAGAAAATGGAACCTAATTGCAGCAATAAATTTCACTTTGAAAATTCCTTGGCACATTTCCAAGTGTGCAAGACCTTGGAAATTTTCATGCCGGGCTGTAAATTTTTGTAGAAAAATTCATGTTATGAGAAATATGGTTTTTTTGATTGCCACAAGTTTCATTAAAACGTTAGTAAGCACAATACTGTGATACATGCCTACACATGGTTTTACAGCACAGTTCAACTAGTGCTGTCTCTGTTGGGTGTTTTCTGACAGTACACAAACCTACATACATGTCCACACTAATATGTACACATACCTATGCCTATGTGTGTATGCGTAGGGGAAAAGAATGACAAAATGAAATGGTTCTTAAGAAAACCTAACTCAATATTTTCGGACTAAATTTTATGTTGGGACATTTAACTAAGATTAAATGGATAATCTCTCTATCATTTGATGTGTATTTCCTGATATTTAGTAATAATATTATTGAAATAGTAAAGCGTCCGAGAACACCCGATAGTGTCTGACAATACCCAACACACACATAACATTTTCTAAGTGCTGTGTTAGGTCTCTGTACGTATGCGTAGATCCAATACATATCTGGGGCACATTAGTACAGTTGTGCCTGTCGATGTATCAGGTTAGCATCAGTGTAGTGCAAGTGTGTTGGAAGCTATAGAGATAAAACCATCGACTGTCGGACAATACCCAAACGCACCCTACCAAAATCTTGGAGATATCTACAAGAAATTATTCCTCTCACCAACACATCAGTCCTGTGTGGTCGGGCAGCAGCTGGCAGCTCAACAGTTTTTGCTTGGGACTGACTCTGAGGTGTTGAGTGCGGCAGTAATATCAGTTCCACTACATCGCCGAGCACGAGGTCCTTACAGTGACGCCATTTTGTTGCGGCCCTGGTAAATTTAGAGTTTTTCGTAAATGGAGGTGAGACCATTTCACTTTACATCTCTAAAAGTTTACGTATTTGATTTCTTAAGATTCGAAATAGGGAGGATTCCTATTGGCTAGAGCCAAACAATTCCACTAAGACACTTGTGATCAACTTAGGCTAAGTAATGCTACCACCACACATCCTTTTCACAAATTTCGCAGAACCAGCCCGAATGATTACATGCCTAATTATTTGCTCTATGTTAGGCCTAGGCCTAGGGCCTAACTTTAACCGTAACGTTACAACAAGGTCAACATTTAAAATCTTACAACTTTAGCGCTGGGTGTACAAGAATGACAGCAATTTGACACGAAATTTCTAATAAAATACGTGCTTTGGTTCTAGAGGACATAAAATAGCAACAAATTTCCGTTTAATACAATTTTTGTTTACCTTTTTAATATTTTTAAGCCCAAAATAGGTTCACTGTGTGGCCGTGCGTTTCAACTTTTAGACGAGTCCTCAAAATATTACTATGGAACGCCAGACGTCTCATATGAATAAGGTCCAGAAATCGGTTTACACCGGAGATGCGTCTTGGAAGTCTTCTCGTGACGTCACTACAGAAGCCAGCTGCCCGAATTCCAACGGCGCTAGCCGTTGCTGAGGAATGTTAGAGCATACACTCCCGGATGCAAATTTGATGTCCTTTTCAATACCTTTTTTATATCATGAATCACTGCCTATTATATTTTCTTTTTTTTCAGGG
Source organism: Holothuria scabra (assembly GCA_037179385.1). NCBI lineage: Eukaryota > Metazoa > Echinodermata > Holothuroidea > Aspidochirotida > Holothuriidae > Holothuria > Holothuria scabra. Next base: position 16,277,291 of record CM074192.1, on the reverse strand, counting down.
CAAGAATAAGTACTTCACCCCCCATAATCCTGTTAATGAGGAGAACATTCTCTGAAACTTGAATGTAAATCTTGTGACACCTCTTGCTTGTACTGGTTCTTGCTGACATCTTATTCATAATTAATATGGGAGTTCACAAAAAAGCACACCACTTTTATGTGGCATTATGCATTTTTTGCTTCTTAAAAGGAAACTAAATTTCCCTTTCTTTAGAGTTCACCCCTCTTCTATAACCTGTTCAGAAACTTATATCTTATAAAACTTATGTTTGCCATTTTCAGCACTTTATGGACACCCACTTGTTAATCATTCATTCTAAAATCCATTATTACAAAGCTTAGTCTGGGAAACTAGCAAGATAACCCTCAAACCACCCTCCTTCCTCAAGTCCTCGGTAATATGGATCCCAGTCAACTACTAGTCAGGCAATGAGAATTAACAAAAAATATTGCATGTCACCATATGTGGCTAGCTCTTATGGTTGCTTTGACCTTGGACCCCACATGGGGCCTGCTTTCTCCATCAACACTTTCCAAGATCCTGCCCCTGACTGTGATTTAAACTAATTTTGGAAGCACCATTCGTAGAATTCCCTCTATTGGTGTCCAGATGTGTGGATAGGGGTAAAGGATATTACTCCTTACTTTTGGATGCTGGTAGAATTGAATAGAACGTTTTAGCCAATGTTACCTGTGAAAGAGGCATTTTCTCCGGTGAAGCTCGTCTCTGTAATTGTGGCAGTTTACCCAACTTAAACCAACCTTGTTGCTCAATTGAGCAAATAGTCTTTGAAGGGGGAAAATGAATTTAACTTATTGATCTCAAGATACCTGAACAGGAAGTTCTCTGATGGATTTTGGATTATTAGTTGCCAGCTTGAGATGGCTAAAACTTGCTATTCGCTTCCAGCGTCATGCTAGACAAAAAATCCCCCCTCCATACACACACTTTTCTCAGGATAGTAGTGAAAATATTGGGCAAATGTTTGATTTCACAACTTTAAGTGGTGTAGCTGAATCAATGAAATTAGGTTTGAAAATGAATTAAAATTTTTGCAAAATCTTTGTGTGACCTCAGGTCCTGCATTTCTTTGTCTTAGTAATTCATGTTTCATGTAGTTCCCTGCAACTCCTTAACTGTTAATATTCTGTTGATGCTCTTAAGTTTACACAATATAAAGGCAGTTCTTCATAACCCCAAATAGTACCAATCCTCCCAAGTTTCTTACTTCTAGCCCCACCCACAGCTGACTAAAACTCATCCTCATCCAGATGCAATCCCAGCTCCATGATGTGGACAGGTGCTTTGAAGTTTACAAACTGTGATTAATCTAAAATGGTCCCCTGTTATACTCTGCTTTCTCACATCAGCAAGCAGGAAGATTGTTTGCTTAAACAAGCAGAACAATTGATTTTCTTGTCTTTACTTATGTGCTTGAGGGATTTCCAACTGCCTTTGGTAATTGAAACCAATCCAGGTTCCCCGTCCAAATGCCTGAATTGCTGGGTATGTGGTTAATAGAGCAACTGTCGTAATGATTGCTGTGGGGCATATCGTGGTGAGTAAGGTCCTAGTATGTAATCAGAACACTCTCAGTGCATACTGTTTTATACAAGATATTCTGCATCTTTTGAAATTGCTGTCAATTAAAAAATTAAGTCAATTGAGAATTTCTGTAGACTATACTGATAAAATTGTAGTTTGGAGTGATCTATCTTAAAAATAACTGAGCATCTCAAGGCTTTAAGCTACTGTCTTGGGCAAAACCCGTTTCTAACAACTATGACTAAGAGTTTAACCATAAACTTTGACTCAATAGAAGCAAGTCTAAACATGAAGAAAATCTGGTGGTTATTGTTCAATTTCACAGTCATGTATTTCATGTTTTTCAAACCTTACATATTTTATGCTTATTAATATTTGGTTATGAAACATATTTTACATAACATACAAAGAATGTACATAAAAGTCCTGAGTGTATTCTAAACAAGTACTTCACAGAGTATAGTATTTGATAAAGTTACATACAAAATATGCATATTAAATATCATGGAATGGAGTGAATTTCAATGAAGTTTAAAACACTTGTTTGAGGCACAAAAGGTATTCTGCTATGAAGTAAAGGGTGGTCTAAATATAACTGTTGCTCAGATGAAACTTACATTCTACCAGCATTCTTAAAACTGACAGAAAGGCAGTTGACATTACATGAGGGCACCTAGGGAAACCTGATGTGGTATAGTTTTACATAGGCAAACTAGACTTTCCTATCTCTGAAATAATTACTTATTGACCAACATACTAATTCACAAAAACATTTCAAATACTCTTCTGAACTGAGGGCACTTGTTAACTACACTGCACATACTTGAATACTCCATTCATTACTTGAAGTAAAATTTGAAGACCGTCAAAAGAACAGAGGCTGGGTGGAATTCATGGAATGAGACATGGGTGACAGCAGCAAACAGGAAAGAGTGAGTGGAGATGTTGTGTAAAGACAATGTGTGCAGGACACAGACCCATCAACTCTCTCTGTTCTGAGACTCACAGTTTTATCGAGATCTCACAGCCTTCTTGTTTCATGTTCTAGCCTCCTAGTTTTTTAGTGTTTCATTTGTGACATTTTTGAGGATAGTCAATGCAATTGATAGGCTTTTTTGAGCCACTGACGATAAAAACATATTTTGGAACTTTACAACTCAGCAAGTACAAATGACACATAGTAATGTCACATACAAAGGACAAGACCAAATTCATCATTCTTCTACACCATAGAAGATAGCATACTTCAGGAATTAAAAAGCAGCAACTATTTGTGTGTTTACATCTTGGATGACTTTAAATGGTCGACTCATACAAATAAAATTACCATTAAAGCAGGTGCTATGTAAGGTCCTTTCAAAAGAAACCATAGACATTGCCTAGTGGAATTTACAAACCAAGGGTACATTTCCTTGGTTGGAAGTTATTCTGGAGTATGCTGCTGTCATATGGAACCTCTGTCAGCAAAGGGATATAGATCACTTGAAAAAAGTCTGATTTATAAGTGATAATTATATATCCAGAGAGCAAGGTTTCATGACTGACCTTCCTGAAAAATTGAAACTTTCTGGATCAGAGCTGTGGGAAAATTGAAAGACATATCTTACAAGTATAAAATTCTCAAATCTTAATAACCAGCGAACATCGGTCCCAGACCAGTACCTCTCTGTTCTTTCAACAAGACGGACGGTTAAACTTCCCAATTTTTGTGATTCTACCTTCTCTAACATCATGAAAAATCAGACAAAACCCTTAAAAGAAGTAAAGTTTTGGTAAGTTAGTGGAGGACCTTTTCTGAGGATTTCAGTGAAACTTGATCTGACTGAATCTGATGTAAGGTTCTCAAGATATGAGCAGGTAAAGGTGTCACATTTTGAACAAAAAGTGAACATGAAGCAAGCTTATATGACATCATATCCTCACATTAATGGACAGTCCTTAGTTTTTCTGTAACGTTTAAAAACCAATTTTCTCCTCAAAAATCCCTGGTTATCAGAATATGTTTGCATAACTGGCATGAAAACTTTACAGACTTGTATTTCCCACAGAAAGTTTCTGCTCCTTTTAACCTTAAGGTTACCACAACAGTAGGAAAAAGAAAGGGAAACAAGCATTCCTTGTTAATGTGAGGAAATTAAATACCCGCTGCTGCTCTTAAACTCACTTTGGAACACAAATCTTGCGACTTCATTTACTGATGTCTTCGAAAAATGCCCAATTTGAATGGAAGTTTCTCCACACTGTGTAGATTTGTTTACTCTTTCACATATGAAAATTAAATTTTTGCTCTGGCTTCCCCTTTAAGTGTATTAATTGCACAATTTCCTGACATTAGTATTCTTTCTTTCCATCTACAATTCTTCAATGAAACAAACTACCCAAGGAGATAATCAATTTGCAGACCATGTACACCTTCAGGTTCCCTCTGGTGTCTTGCTGATCCCTCTCTCTCTCTCTCTCTTTATGTTACATTTGCACCCCTTGTGACTCTACAACATACTGACAATGATGATGATGAAGAATGATAAAGTGTGCAATTTCTCTTACCAGATGTGCAAAATATTATCAAGCAAAATATGACTAGGAAGCCACACCCAAACCTTCCATCACTGACAACATACCGGCCACAGATACCTATACCACCATTGTTTTTGGTGTAAATAATCCAGTCTGAATAACAAGCAATGGAACAATTAATTAATATCAATCATTAGGGCATTTTTTACTGCCAAGCATATGAGAGGAAACATCAGAGTGCAATGCCCATGACTTAAAGCCAACATCCAAGGCATAACAGGGTGGCTTTATCTGCTGTCATATGAACTCTACTTGGAACCAATAAATAATCTTTAAAACCCTTTTCCTTTTGAAGTGGGGCCATTCCTCTAGACTAAGCTATATATTCTTTATACAAAGTATGTATGGGTCCTGGGAATGATTGGGTCTGCATTACAATTGCTGAGTTTTGCAAATTATCTTTGGAATCATATTAAGATGAGTAATTTTCACTTTCTTTTACATCCATCCTTTCTCCCTGCTTTACACAGGTTACTGCATATTCCCAATTTTTGTCTTTATGTGGAGGCCACCATATTTGCACTGGTTATCACTCAAGAGGGTGTATACATGTAAAATAGTCTCCTCTTTAATCCTATAGGCAAATCTGACCAGCACTAGGGTATAGTGACTGTAGTCGGCCATTAGTGGAATCTATGAGCCTTAAATCGTCTTTATTTATTGCCTAAATGTAATTTCAAACCCTAATATACAGTGATAGACCCCAACTATGGCAGACTAAGATCAGACCATCACCTGACTGTCTGGGTTTGTCTATATCATACCCAAAACACAATTACATACCACAGGTTTATAAGGAGATATTCCAGGATGTAATAGTGCAATGTTTTTGGGACAAAACCCTATGTATATACCAATGGTAAATAACAGTAGTTAAGGACTAGTAAATACTTGGTATGTTTCCTTTTGTTCACAGTATTCCAGTTTCATGAGCAAAGTTCATTTCTTCTTCTGTTATCACTGCATCAAAATGATATGATGTTGGTCCAGAATTGTCTGTAGTAGCCAAGCAGTTAGCACTAACACAGTCTGTTCAAGGTGATTATTGTTGTCATCAACTTGTTCGGTACACAGCTAAAGTCATGATGGTGAATATTTAGCAGAGAATATCTTAGCAATCCTTTTAGCCTCTTCAGCAGTAGGTTGTTTCTTTGCAAATTTCTTAGGATGAAGTGATCTTCCAGCTGATTCTACTTCTTTGGAAGCTTTTTCCATCCTTTGTGCAACCTCTCGAGCAGCTTGTATCTTCTCAGAGAGGGAACCTGTGTCAGACTGAAAGGAAAGAAGGAAATTTGTAGAATTATAACAAGAAATGTGATATGATAAAATAACTTTTGATTCATGCTTAGATGGCAAGCAGATGTCTTGTCATTGAATGGTCACATGCGAATCCTGGAAAAGCTTATAACAACCTCAGTGAACAAAATAAATAAATTTTTAACTGAAATGACTGGTAGACTACACTTGACTAGACAGCACCCAGAAAAGCAAAGAAAAAGGAAATACACTCTTTTAAATCTAAAATCACATTTGAATGTAGGTGCACTTTAACAATATCCTGAAAACTGAACAAGACACTAGTGTATAACTTTGCATCATGCATGAAAACAGGACTTCAAGCCTTGAGAATTTTACTACAATACAAGATAACAATAATGAAAGTAATCAGTCAAACTAGTAGTCTAAGTAATGTAGATCTGTGAATGATTATGAGCACACTTCTAGCACACACAAATTCAACAGCACAACAACAGGTAGGTTTATATGCAACAGACACATGAAGAATGTGAAAAACCATTAATTAGCAAACCATTTCCTTCACGGATCTATTCTAACCCTAATTTTTACCTCTTTGTACTGAGTCTGTGGTGGTCCCGATACAGCACTGTCCAATGTACGCATTGCTGATGCAAGGTCATCTCTAGGCAGAAAAAAATTTGGAAGTTCTAGCACAGCTGGATTCCTGATGTATTCTGTTAAAGAAATCTGATGCCAAGGAATGTGTAAAACCAACATTGTGAAAAGAGATTAAAATCTCAAATAAAAAGCAGAGGAACTATGCAACTATGATGTTGGAAAAACTTTTCAAAAAGAAAAAAAAATCAAAACATCATCTGTAGAAGTGTGGTAAAGCTTTTAATACATCTAAGTACAGTCATTTCCTTATGTCCATTTTTCCAATCATATAATTACTTGCACTGGTTGGAAACTGGGATGTAAAAACTCCCATCTAACTAACTCAATCATATAATTACTATTAAAATGTTCAACTATGAAGAAATTGAAAGGATGGGAGCTCACAAACTGTCATATACAAGTTGCTTGTTTTCTACCTTACCCTCTTATTCAATTCCAGTATTTACATCCTAATTCAAATCATGGTAGCCATGATGGCTTGTTAACTGACCAGGGATTCAAAAATGCTGACCTGGTTACAAAGAATTGTAAACACTACAATCCCCACCCTTGACAACAATTTCATTCAAATATACCTTGTGACAGCTGAACTTTACTAACTAAGCGGGGGCAGAATTCTAAAGGATACGAGAGATCCTGATAGCCTTTCCTGACAGAAGTTTCCTGCTCTTCTGTTGAAGTATGTAATGGCATCCTGTCTTCAGCATTCAAACCATTTTTCTCTTTTCTTGTGCTTTCCTGTGGATCTGACACTAACATTGGTTGCACAATTCCTGTTGATGAAAATGGCACTTCTGTCTCCTTCTCTACATCCATCATATTTTCGTCATGACATTGTTCTTCACTTAAACTTGGTTCAAACTCTCTAGTCCTTGTCTTACTACCCGTTTCTGAATAGTCTTGAAGGTTTACATATTCATCCCTTGACTCTGTAAGGACATCAAATGTCTCTGCATTTGCATACACATCATCAATATCACTTGCCAATTCAGCCCTTGTCCTCTCTGGAATTTTTTCGTCAGAAACCTCTTCACTGTCACATTCATCTCGACTACTTGCATAGCTTGCCAAATCTTCCTTACCACTGGATGACTGCGACAAAATGGATTCAGCATCTTCTTGTTGATCTACATGAAGTTTTTCTCTGCCATTCTGATTCAGTTGTGATGCCCTTTGACCATCAGTTTTATCTTCTTCTCTCAAAGGGGGATTTCTCTCTACTGTTTCAGTTTTCTCCAAAGTGGTTTTCATTTGTCCCCCTTTTTGGAGATTATTACTCACAACCTCCAGTATTCTGTTTTGAATGCGTTCCAAGGCTTCCTCGGGTGTTTCATACCCAATGCTCCCTCCACTATTGGTATCTCCTTTAAACTCCTCTACAACTGTATCATTAGTCTCCATTTCTTCAGGACATTCCAATAAAACATCATTCAATGTTCTAGGTATCACAATGTCACCCTCTTCTTCCTCTTCAGATTCTTCCTGTCCTTCATTTAACCGATCTATTCCATCTTCATCCTCTCCAAACTGGTCACCAGTCTCTTCCTGATCATATTGCACAATTTTATCTATTTCATGTAATACTAGAGGTGATCCTGACCTACCTCCTAAATTTTCCCCACCATCTGCATCATAGCTTCCCCCTTCCTCCATAAATCTATTATATGAAAGTTCATCTCCATCTTTAGTTACATCAGGAACCCTTCGAGAGTTCCCTGGGTGTGTTTCATTGTATTCTCTGTGTTTGCGATATTCCTCTTTACTTTTTTTCAACTGCATGTGATCTGGGGGAGGCTGACGACTACTAGTGCTCCCATCCATAAACTTCATACCATCCAAACACCTTCTCTTCTGGTCTAGTTTCTCCTTCAGAGAATCCAAATCAGCTAAATTTTTTCTGTAGAAAACAAAAATATTTCAAATGAAGACAATGTTAAAAGAAATAAAATGTTCACAGTTTTTCGTTTATTTAAGCAGAAACAAAGGAGAAGTATGGTACACCTTTCCTCATACATTTCGTATTTACCATGGTGAAAAACTCGCATTACTTTTTACACTAAACGAACATAAACAAAATTAGGTAGGCCTGACTGTATTTAAAGAATAACAAAAACCCTGGACTTGGGAGTTGATCAATCTCTTGTTTTCATTTTCTCTTCTGCTTTGCCACAAGAAATACTGCCAATGCAATCACTAGCTGTACAAGTGTGGTTGTCTATTAACAAAAAGGGCAACTTTCTCTCTATGTAAAACTATCTGCATTATAACAAAATCAAACTTCTTGTCACAACTCACTTTAAATTTTCCCGCAAGAGGGACAACGATGGATCATCTAAAACACTGCCAGAATGCTTCTCTAGAGATCGTAATTTTTCATGTGATTCTTTGACTCCTCTGTGATGCTGTTCATGATGGTGATGCTTTGGTCTAGTAACAGGCAAGAGAGGATTTGATGTTTCTCTGTTGCTGATAGAAACGGGGTTAGCAGGCAAGGATGAATGTAGAGGAGGCAGAAAGCCTGAGCTATTTGGTGATGACATCTACCAACAAAGAGAATAAAATGTCATATTGAGTTTCTCTACACAATTTATCACTTGCAATTTCTTATCCACCCCAAAGCAGTTTAATTTTGTTCTTCCTTTAAAGTATAATAGTGAGCTTTATTTTGCACAACACAGATGTCAGCCACAATGTAATACCGTCACCTCCTGCATTGCCCCTCATTTCACAACTTGGTGCGATACCATGTGTTGTGTTCAAAATGGCATACCCACAAATGACATCATTTCGTTGTGGATGAGGTGCGGGTCCTAAAATTTAAAGCTCCCTAAAACTGACTGATATGTATTGATAAATACCTGATTTGAAAGATAGACATATATTCAACCAAATGTAAAATACAATGGAAATGATTTGGAAACAAGAACTCATGAAAAAGATATGAGCAGTTAAATTATGACTAACATCTTAAACAGGTACAAGCACAACACCTGAGGACTAAAACACTAAAAATTAATATAACACTTGGTAATGTAATATCTTGTAAGAAAACAAGAGCAAGGAGTAACAAAATGTGGCAAATTAGGGCATAAAAAATTTAAGTAAAAAAATATTGATAACACTAAATCCTTTCTCAACCCCCCCACCCCCTCATTTGCCCTACCACAAACCACTTTAAAAATATATAACTTCCTGTCCCAGTGGGTACTGAGCAGCTTCAAAGAAACATACATTTACCATTTTCAAACGATATTTAATGTATAACTGTGATTTTCTTACGTGGCTCATGTACTTCAAAGCTCTTTTCTTCAAATTGGAAAGATCTCTCTTTGGTGTGATTGCAATCTAGAAAAGAAAGACAAAAAGTTCTAATTCCATGGATGCAATTTATGGCATATATCATGAAGAATGATAAAAAGCAGACTATGCAAAGTGCTCATAACATGCAAATCATATATTTCAGCAGAAGCATAATTACCTTGAGTTGACCTTTGACTTGACTATTAAAGTCCATGATATTGTACCACCCATTAAGGCTCCTAAAACCAACCAGAAGAGGCCCAAGGTCCACAGATGTAAATCCTAACATCCTGTCACAGCTGATGTCCTGTTTTGCAGTCGTCTGGTGCCAAACTTTAAATATCAGGTGCTGAGGGGGGGGAAAAAACAGTCAGTCCTTGGAATTGTTATCATGTGATACATCACTTGATTATGACATGATTTTAGAAATTAAAATCATGTATCTTTTAAGAACACTTTAAGCAGCTTAACAAAACAACATCCAATGAATGGGCAGTAAAAATAAAGAAGGTTGGAAGTCCCAGCCTCCAGTCAAGTCTATGTATTTGGATTAGATTTCTTGGAGTTTCATGTCTCAATTTATAACAGTCTAGTGTCTAGATATTTGGAAGGAGATATTTGCTATCAGAGAAAGGATACTGAAGAAATGTTGCATAGCATTCTTTTTCAGCCTAGTCATATATTTTGTTTCCTAGTCCTTCTCTATTATACACTGAACATCACACTTTAAAATTTTCCCAATTTTAACAATGATTCTATAGTTAATAATTATCGATAATAATTATAAAATTATCTTTCTCAATAAAAAGATAGCAAAAATGCAATTTAACAATACATAATGCAACACTAAAACTGCAGTATAAAAACAGTATTTGACAGTCTCTGAATCTCTATAAATAATTTAGTGAAATTAAAAGGCCTTAACTGTTTTTAATCTTCCTCAAACAAGAAAATTAATCTAATGTGCCATATTTACTTCGCAAAAATGTTGATGAAATATTGTCAGTGTCTAAAATCTTTCAATGTAAAATACAAGGCTTTGTTGGCAATCATCTTCATTATGATATAAATTGACATTTTGTTCTGTAAGCTACTTACATCATAAAACCTGGTACCACGTATTTCAAGTTTTGCATTGTTTCCACACATTGTCACACTTGACAATCAAAATTCCAATCCTTCAAAATTCTTTCTTGTGGACATATGAATGCATATGTACCACAGAGAATAAATATAAATTAACAAAACTTCAAGGAAGGAAGTAGAATACCTGTTTTTCAACCACTTCATATGCACTAAGGATGATTTCATGGTAGAAGTTCCAAACAGGTCTTGTAGATTCAGTAACAGTTGGGGTGACAAGGAGATCAGAATCTATTATCTGGAGGGTGACATAACTGCTTAGAGGTGTTGCATTCCACCTACAGAATGTGAAAATAATTACAGTCACTTTACTACATAAATGTTACAGCAAAGCCAGGGTATACCCTGTGACACATTACACAGTATCTATGTTTAGAAGTTTGATACAAAAATATGCAAATATATTTCCTTGAAGTTATTTATAGATCAAGGATAAACAGGCCCTTTTTCTATTGGGCACTCTTCTTCCCTGCTTTAATGTAAAGTGAATGATACAAAGCCAGAAATGTCAGCAAAACAGAGGTCCATTTCTAAAACTTTGTGATCTCAAATGATCAGCCTAGAGGAGGAGACAACAGGGAGTGTCCCATTTGAGAAGACAATTTTCACATCATAAGGCCAACTATTGCTTTATTTTTCAGCTTTCTGAGTGTGTTCATGCAGTAAAAATTATATTGTTGTAAAAAACAGTCCCATAAATATTAAAAGCTCTCCGCACCCTTGGTCAATCCAACTACAGTGACCACAGCAAGTCTTTTTACCTAGAAAAATAGATTTCCTGAGAACTCTACTCAAGATTTTCATTTCCTAAAATCACAACATTTCATGACATCTTAAATCTTTGCATAGCACACCTCTATCTTAGATTTTTTCTGCCAGTATGGGCATAATGTAACACAGTTTTGTATACTTTTCTACATGTGTAAAACATCAAATATTCTGAGCTTTATTCCCTGTTCTTCCTTTGCTTGGTTTAATTTTATCTTCTCTTGTGTTATATCATCAATATACTTCAAACAAAACATCAAAACATAACAGATAAACATTTGACTCCCCCCCCCCCCCCCCAACATCCTGTTTATATTCTCTCGAACAAACCACTCTGTAACTATTTCCTAAAATGCTCCACTATCCTGAACTATCAGCAACATTTCATCATCATCTCCTCCCATACCTTTGTGGACTTGCAGACAGACCCATGGCTCTCTCAATATGAAGCTCAAATGGTATGGGGTCTAGTATCTCCTCAATTTCATCAGGTTGGGAGTTCTGATGATCACAAACTTTTTCTTCCTGGTCTCCTCTTTGGTCAATTCCTCTTTCAGCTTCAAGCTGTGGGTATTCACTCTCACTTTCAGACAGAGATTCCTGACAAAAAAGAATATGAAAATAGGATCAGCAATGAACTTTAAATCACTTGAAATGAACCAAAGTATTTTTATAATCATGTTAATGTTTATCAACTACCAACTTTACTGATCCTTTTAAAGACAAAACAAAGCAAAGCAAATTAAGAGATAGACTGAGATTAAGTATTCTTCTTCCACATTGAAAAACAAACAGCAATACAGAAGGCTTTTTATGAGGCTGTATGCTACTGTACCAGGCATTAAGAAAACTTTCACGTATATAGAGTCAACACTGATGTTAGTAAAAAGTCATTTGTTACTTCAGGGTCTTACTATGAAATAACCTTGATCCTCAGCTAAAAAGCATCCTCACTTTCCTTCTTTATCAAGAAATTTAAATTATGTCTAACTGATAAGTACTACTGTTATTTTATTTACTACCTCATAGGTGGAGGATGTTTAGGGTTTCTGGGAGGGGAGGTTAGCTCTTACTTAGTTCTACTTTTTGTTATTGATCTTCTTTTTGTCTTTTTATATGTTATCTACTTCCTGTAAAGGTGACATGCTTAGTACAAGTTTTTTGCTTTTTCAGGCTTCCTCCACCATTCTCTGTTATTTTATAACTGTTTCTATTATTTATGATTTTTGTGGAAAATAAATGAAATGGAATGAAATGAAATGATGCATTGTTATGAATTCTTTACCTACATAACAAATGTGATTATCTTTCATACTAAAATTTCAGACTTGTAGAAGAACTACCGCTTCATGCTGGCCCTTCCACCAATAATGTAGTTGTGATTTCAACAAGCTGAGTTCATACAACTAATTGTGATGAATGGTTAAGTTACTTTGAAGAGGATTCATTACATTTAAACTAATTGCTTAAAATACTAAAGCATGCTAGAGGTTCACTATTTTGTGCATAAAGTGTTCTAAGCTGTGCATATATTCTGTTGAAATGTGGCTGAGTAAAGCTTATCACTACTGCACTGTAATTTACAAAGCCACAGTGAATGCTAAGTGGAAACATAGGGTACACATAACCAGGAAACAGTTTATGACAATAGACAGTTATAAGTTACCTGAGATGGATATGACTTCCTGTGCCCTCTCTTTAAAGCTATGCTGCCTCTCAAAGATGCTCCATACATGTTATCTCTTCCAGGTTTGGAGATGGGATATAGACCACTACATTATGACATAAAATGAATGAAAAAGGATAAGCAGATATTCATTAACCCCAAGTGTAACAATTCTCCAAAGTTAATTACTACTATCCCCTCCTGAAGCTGTCTAATCTCTGATTTATCCAGACACAATCCTAGTTTTGATATTGCTTTAGGACATGCCCTGGTGAGCATACCAGGCCCTAATATTAGCTACTCTGCACTTTTTGAAAACAATGTCAATCAGAGTGTTGTGCTAAATCTGCCAACTGAAAATTATGGTACACTCTAGGCAAAGTTGTTGTTTAAGGTGTCAAATGACAGCCTTCAATTAAAATACAACCAATAAAATTTTTAAAATGATATTGTACTTTCAACAATTATGTTAAAAAATAATAAAAGATAGTTCTAAAAGCAGGGATTCCTTACCATCAGATAGCAATCTATCACTAGCTACAAAAGTATAAATGAAGAAATCCATTTCCCAATTTAACTTGTAAATCACAGCAGATTGGCAAAAGTAAACCCAAGTCCAAGAAATTTTGGTTACCACTTCTTAAGCCACCAGCACTATCAAGTGTAAACCATTGAGAAATTTCTGATTTATTTGCAACACATGTAGTGACTAAAATCATCAAATTAAGGAAACGGCCATGATAGGAACTATTAGTAACCAGGGCAATTGTCCCCTTGGGCCAGCAGACTGTCTGATAGGAACTGTAGGGCAATTGGGGGAATACATCTGAGTATGAGATGAAGAGGAGTGAGACTAACCTTATCCTATGCTGTCTGCTGCCCTCAATAGAGAGCTTAGTCAAGTCAACATGTGCTGATCCAATAAACTTGTCTCTTTGCCGCCTGGAATTGGAATCTTTTTTAGAAGGCTGGTCCCGGCCTGCACTCACCCATACCTGAATTTCTAGTGACTCCTCTCGCAAATACCTGTTAAAAGAAATCCATTGTTCATTGATGCTTTATAGGAAATAAAAATTTCACCCTACAAACTGTGTCAAAATGCTAGAGTAGTGGTTTTGAGCTCAGTATTTAAAAATAAATGGCTATGAGACAATGTTCAAACAACAATTACCAGAAAATGTTCAATAAATTTTCACAAAAATGAGCATTAAGAAGTACCAAAGACTTCTAATTTGGGAACTAGCAAATACTGACAAGAACAAATAAAAAGTTTTACCTTTAAACATTGAAAATGATCCCATTACTGTAATAAAGGATATGGTTGGCAAGACTCAAACCAACTGGTTAGAAACAAAGACTTTACCTCATCTAACTATTTGACCCTTTATACATTTAGATGTTTATACAGGTATTGACAAAGACATTCATTTGATACTCACCATGTCAGTGATGGATTCATGTTTAATTGTATGATCTTTTTATACTTCATGTCGACAGATATATCACCCTTGTGTGTTACTCTTGCCCTAGCTAAACTTGAACAGGTTGGTCCTAAAAGAAGAATGAAAGGTGTTTCATTTAATCCAAAATTTCAAAATATTTTGTGATGCACAATGCCATGAATCAAGACTGAATCATTACATGATTTTTCAACAAATATAATATGAAAAAATTCAAACTACTTTCACTGGATGAAGGGCAAGTTTGTGACAGTTTTAAGTGTATTAATGATACTATAGAATTTTTATAAAACTGTTTAATTGTTCGTATTGACACTGAGGGAAAACAATGGACAGGTACATCAAATATGAAAGGTTGACACCAAGTTTTCAAATCATTCTATTTTCAAAAAGCTGATGAAGCATACTTTGCCTTCAGTGTAATGCACAGTACTTAATATTAAGATAAAATGAACCACATATTTATAATAACACTTTGCTTGAGTACAGTAACGACCAATGGCATTAAATGGTTTTATATGCTATGAATAGATTTTGACAAATTCTAACTATGAGCAAAGAAGTATCAATCAATAAACTCACGTTTGTCATAAAACTGGTATCTGATGTACACATCACAGAAATCATCAAAACGATTCTGACCAGGTCCCAAGATGCTAAGTTCATGGAAAATAATTTTATCTATCTGTAGAGTGACAGCCACTGAAAATGAATCTGTAAAATTAAAAGATACTGTAGTTGAATTTTATAACATTCATGCTTTATCTACATCACTCCATATCCAAAGTGCAACCCCACCCCCTCCCTGCCCACCAAGCCCCTTCAACTTCACCAGCTTGTTCCAAAATGTGAGCTTTTACAGTGACTAAAACTGGTAGTGGAAAAGAAGTTTTGTGGTCAAAATGTTGACTTTTGTATCAGATCATATATGAAACTTATCTTCTGATAGATTAACATGCCTTCAATTTTTGATTTTTCAGGTGTGTTACAAATCACTCTCCCCAAGAAAGTAAGGAGTGTAGTAGGTGTGTTTTTTTTTTTTCTTGAACTGTAACATATTTGTATGAGTTCCCATTCCTTATTCCCATTCCTTATATAAAATGTTGCACCCCTTGCAGTGATTTGAGGAGAATGATGGTATGCAATTGCAACTACACACCTCAAAATTCAAAGCAAGTAGTACTTTAAATGTTCTTTAAAGTTTATAAGTCTGCATTATATCTTAAAACATAACCAGGTTCAAGCACTGCAATGCAGGGTAACATATTTCATGACATTAATTCTTTGAATTAAACATACCTAAGGGGAAGAGTCATTTATCTAACCAGACAGTATGGGCATTTGGGTACTGGAAATACATAAGTGTCATTGCAATAACTGCCAGTTACACAAATGTCTCTACCCTAATAGCTTCCTTGATTTTTTTTGTTTATTTTTGAGCAAAATTTTCTTTAAGATGCTAAGTTCTTTGATTCATTTTTCTCCACCATGAAAGCATATAAGCCTTTCTCCATTATTTATAGGCATAATTTAATGTATTCTGTCTTCCTACTTTACCTGAGAGTCCATCCTCATCTAAAGATATCTGGGAGCTCCAACCCATTCTATGACCGACTTCAATAACTTTATCACGGTCAGATTTCTGAGCAAATTTTATATCCAGTTCAAGACTGCCCCCATCTCTCTGTGAGATAGTCTGATACAATGGTATGTTATCATCCTCTGGTACTGAGGCAAGAGTAGAGTCTGTAAGTTGATCAGGAGGGGTCTGAGAGGTTGTCCAAGCATCATTTGGTGGCACAGTAACAGTGAACCAGCCATGTAACCCTAAATAAATGATAACCAAACCAAAGATATTTCACAAATGAGAAAAAAGATGAACAGCGTATCTTTCAAGTTATTATGAAAACTTGCAAGGCCACTGGTCAGAACTGATTTGGGAGAACTTCATCCATAGGTGGTATGTATAAATGATGAAGGTAATGAATCTTTGAGTAAATCATATCCAACTAAATATAACTTTCAGTAGACTTTTACCTAATTTGGAGTGTCACTTCCTTTAGATAAATAGATGTCTGACCAACTATGTACTGTTGTTTTAAAGTTAATTGCAAGAAAAACTTTTGTGTCTTACAGACAAATCCAATCAGCAAGGTGATGGTTTGCCATTACTGGGGACCACTAGCCTTAATTTACTACTTGTTTTGTTGACCTGTACCACTGATGACTGAAAAACAAAACAAAAACAAAAAAAAACTACAAAAGGAGATTAAATGCAGAGCTGAATTGGATGCAAATTATTCATGATACACATAGACAAAGGGTTGAGAAGACTAATTAATGCTGGTAGCCCCGAGAAATGACTGACAAACTTGGTTGCTTAGGTGCATCTAAACAATGAAAAAAGTACAAAGGGAAAACACATTCAATGTACAGGGTTCCTGCACCTTAAGAAAAATGAAATATGAATTTTCCATGACTATTTCATGACCGTAGCATGACAATTTCATGACCAATTTACCCCCGAGATTCGATAAAACTTTAGTGACATGACATGACAATTGCGACAAATAAATGAGTACATTTATTTACTTGTAAAAAGTTTCAAGACTGATTTGGGCTAAATTTCATGATTTTTTCATGATTTCTGTCATTTTTACAATATTCCATGACTTTTTCTGGCCTGGAAAATGGAAATAAAATTCTGTGACTTTTCCAGGTCCCAGGAACCCTGAATGTAGACAAAAAATACCCACCCGTCCTTTTCAACAGAAGGTACTTCAGAGGCACAGATGTTGATCCAAGAAGAATTTCTGAAGGTGGAGCCACTACTTGTCTCCCCGACAAAGTGCTGGTAGCACCTGGAAAGTCATAACTGCCCTTGGAATCTGTTACACACAAAAAAAGTCATGAATGGTATGCAATAAACCCACACCTTGTACTACAACTGGAAGGCGGCCCACAGACTCTGCTAGATTACACCAGCGGGTTAGAAGTTAAGGAGTAAAACTCCAACAAACCTGAACCAAACCACACCTTTGGACAGACCCACAGCTGGGAGGGGTTGGGGAAGACATTTTTTCTTTTCAATCATAACACTTGAAATAGATGAACTCCCTGGAAATACTCTTTCATAGATGCAAACTACTGCCACATCTTTCTCTTTCAACTTAATAAGTACAGACAACAGGACAGGTCTCCAGCAGCTAATTTTACATCTTGTTACTTGGCATGCCATTTGACATCTAAAGAGTAATGAATGTGACCATGTAACTTAATTGTCAACCAACCAGTTTACTTATTTCCCATAGCTTTGCAATGGAAGGGGAATTTTTCATAGAATTAACAAAACAAGCTGAGCAAAAACAGATACAAAAATATGCATGAATCAGAAATCTACAGTACAAACTTAATGTATTGTGAAGTGCCTCTCCAGGAACATTTCAGTTTGGGATTGAAGGAAACAACTATTAAAGTGTGAAATCTACAGTTAATTGTCCTACCAAGTGTGCAGACTGATGTACATGCATACCTTTATGAGTCTGTTGAACCTGATGCCACAGCCTGATTTCCAGGTCAGCTGTCTCTAACACTTCTGCCAATGATACCTCATGTTCCAACATTTCACCCATCTTTCCTTCTGTGTGGTGGATAAGAGGACAGGAGAAGTCCACCTGATGGGACAATTCTGGACAGAAGGACCTTGCTATGGTTCTGCTCTTCTTTACTTCCTGATAGTCACAAAGAGAGACAGTATTTAATATTCAAAGAAAAAGGAAAGCAGAGTCACCACTAAAAGAATATGTACTTTCCACAACAATAATGAAATATGAAATCAACTTAAGTAAGTAAATCAAAGCTTGTAGTGAATGCAGTAATTTGCAAACTTTGATGCGAGAACATGGCTTCTAATCAAGATATAACCTCCAATCGGCTGGGAATTATTAGTTAGATGGAGTTTAATGGCCCAGTTCAAGTAGAGCCAACCAAGGCCTTTGATCCAGTTGTGGCTCTCTGGCTTGTTTTCCCTATTCCATTGCTTATGCTAAGCACAAAGCACAAAGTGGCTTAGGGTTGTCAAAAGAGACAACTAGGTGGATCCCATTCCAATCATGATATCTCTTTAGTAACACTTACACTTACATGGCACTTGCTTCTGAAGCATCAACATCTATCACCCAGAAATACTTTTTTCATATTAACAAATTTGTCTTCTGAGATTTGTCATGGATCCATATTGCACAATAAGGTATTCTAACGAGTTAGCATTACCTTTAAAAGTTTAGTGGTGATAAACACATGTTCATTGTTCAAAACTTGGTCCCATTTTAAACAAGCAACCTATACATCAAAATACCAGGATACACTAAATGAATACATATTGCATACTGATTTCGATGCTGATATGGTATGAAATCCACCAGCAGTGCTACACGAGAACTAGATGTTTAATACCTAAAATAGATCAATATCATAGAATATATGTGGTGCTCTTTAATGAAAAATTACAGTCATTTATTAAACAAAACAGGCGCAAGTTTCAAACTTACCTCTTTGGAGAGGAAACTTAGGCTAACTGTAGCAAAGGTGTTGACCCCAACATCACTGGCATACTGGAGTTCAGAATGATATCTAGACAGAGTAAGAGCTGCAGCCTGTTTGGGAAAAGATTTGAAAAATATAACAAACATATCAAGCTAAAAAAGATATCATCTTTTCTATTTGTCTCTAAAATTGGCTCAATTGAATATACCTTACTAAGTAAATATGTTCACAAAATATTGCAGGAATATTTCCTCTTTTTTTTTGAAAGTTCATTCCTGTCTGAAAAAGTGAAACAATGGTATTGAGAGTCTATGAGTCCTGTGTACAGATTTCACTTTAATAGTATAGCTAAACAAACTATATAAAAGTTTGTAACTTTCATAAATACCATCCTGGCCCCCCACCCCATGGCAGTAAGTCTTTGACATACCTGCAGACCAGTAGCTCTGTACAGTGTGACAGACAGTGTGACCGACGGATATGTTGACAAAGACAGAGGATTGGCTGGTGATTCTCTCCTCATTGTTGCTTGCTTGTAGCTAATTGTCACATCTAAGAAACCACCTGACATAATCTGAATGTATAAATTACAAAGTTTACTAAAAAAATTCTGGAAATAAATTACATAAAATGTTTATTGTTATTTTTCAAATCTTCCTTGGCTTGCATAACAATTCCGATGTTGTTTTAATTATGAATGATAAATTAGTCACTAATTATTAAAGATCTTTTTAAGTCCATATAACTTTTTTACTCAAATCAAACAAACATTTTAATAATAAAATGCATTGATGAAATAATTACCTGTTTCTCTGCTTCTGATGAGTCCTCTTGAAGAGCTCTTAGCGGCAGATTAAAAGTTTGTACACTGGGCTCACCTCGTCTTTGCATTGTCACCATTGCACAAAGTTTAGCAAGAGGTAAGGATGCCTAGTATTTAGAACGAAACAGCAATGGTTTATTGCATTGGTAAAACATATCCATTCTTTAATAGTTATTTACACAACAATTGTGCACACATTCCATGAAAAATAAGAAATAGATTTGAAAATTACCTTAGCCATGACTTGGTCTCTGATATTAGGATAGAAGAATTAAAAATTACCATAGCCATAAATAAGCCTGTGATATTATGATAGTAGGATTGAAAATTACCTTAGCCATAATTAATCTCTGATATTAGGATAGTACGATTGAAAATTACCTTAACCATGGCTTGTTCTCTGGTATAAGGATAGGATACGATTGAAAATTACCTTAGCCATGACTTGGTCTCTGACATTAGGATAGTAGTATCGACACCAAACCTCAAAAGGTATACTACCTCCAGAACCACCAACTCCAGCACAAGCTATAAGAAATGAATATTCAAAGGCAAAAACTGAGATACCATTCTGTTACAACTGAAAATGAGGAAATTGTGACAGACAGTTAGCTAGTTAGTTAGATAGAGTTTTAAGGCCCAGTTTCCAACCGATTGGTTCAAGAGGAAATTGTGATAAAATGAAAGAAATAGTTAAACTGCTAGAATGCAGTCCATTTGTAATTTGTTATTACAAGTTTCGAAATTGACTAGGTGAATACTTTAAAGCAGCATTATGGTTTTCTTAAATCCTTTGAATTTTATTTATAGGGGAGTCCTACAGGAAAATACGAAGAAAAATAGGGAGTAATTCTATATTTACCAGTCAGGAGTTCTCTCTGGACAGGAATGCTCTGAGGCAGCAAAATGCGATGTCTGGTCACCTCATTGAAGGTTGGATCTGGTAGGCACAATGTAGCAGCACTGCGAAATGATCTCAAGTTTAATGAACCTGGAGGACATAATATGTGCAACATGAGCAGGGATGATTAAGTTGTATATTCTTTTGAATGATTCTGTCTACAAAACACAATCAAGACTTTCTTTAGCACATGAATGGCAAAGGTTCCAATAAAAAAAGAATTGTTCATATGGATAAATTGAAAGGTCATCTTAAGGCACACAAAGTCAGGACTATTACTAAACCAATTATCTCTCTCAGAGGTTGTTAAGTTGAATAGAAATATGACTCCCCTGCGATGATCATTTCATGTTAGTAAACAAATACCTGAATCTGTTCTAACTCACTTTAAAGCAATTTATAATTGTAAATTTAGAACAAGTCAACAAGCATCTTTTATTGGAAGCAATATGCAAAATGTCCTTACATGCTGCTGTTCAATTTCCCCTGTTCACTGTCACCATCTCCCACCACTTCACCATCTATGAGCATCTCATATCCAGAGCTGCCAACATTGAGGTCTTGAAATCAGGAAGATTTACCTCATAAATCAGGAAGATTTCAGAGATTTGTGTGTCTTTCAATGGGGGAAATTCTGTTCTCAATCAGGAAGATTTTATATTTTGCATGTTTAGAGGTGAAATTTTCAGGAAGTCTTCCGCAGAATCAGGAAGACTTGGCAGCTCTGCATATCAAAAACCCCCCTTCCCCCGGCCAGGGAGCTTTAGGATATGCCCATATTATTATTTTCTGCCTGTTGTAAGAGGTGACTAAAAGAAAGGACTTGCACAGTAGTTGAATTGTATTTGAAACCAGACTTGAACCATACTTTAAACTGTATTCAAACCTTATCTAGTTGATCCTATGTATCACATTCCTGTTGATGTGTCATTGAATCTCAAACTAGAACAACGCATTTGCTTGCAAATAAAGTGTGGTCTGGTTAGAATGACTATGGCTAAGCCTTACGTGTAATAATAATGGGCCTGTTTGAATGTGGGCGGGCTATTCTCTTAGAACAGGAATCAGGATCACCCTGCTCTTAGACTTCTATACTACAGGCCTGAGTATGCTAGTATGATCAGTACGTATATAGAACCACAGGCCTTCGAAGCATATACTGTACAGTGCACACTAACTATAAACTAACAAGGTCGTTCACTCAACCCACGAAATTTACCAAAGGGAGCACACCTGGACCACTTTAGTCTTACTGCAAACCTCAAAAGACTTCATTAGACCACGTATGAAGTTCAAGTTGAACCTAAAACAGCATCCATCAGTAAATCTCACTTCGAAACGGTTAAGATTACTACGAAAACTTTTCTGCGAGCGAGCGTTTGCTTTACGTTGGTGCGAACAGAGCTAGTCAACAGACGATAGTAACCTGCGCAGCTAGCTGATAGCGCCTTCTTTCTCGCAACATGTATGCGGTGATACGAATGACACCAGCCATTGGCATCAGCGTAACTTACGTACGACTAAGTCAATAGTTGTTATGTATGCAGTCTATGGAGAGAGCTCTCCCTGGCATACGTAAGCTTTGATAGTGCATGGCATAATAATATAAACAAACATACTTTTGAAAAGGACATAACAGAAAAATATAACGAGTGTATTTTCACTGAAAATCATTGCTTTGAAGTCTTTAGTGTTTTGCCGATGTTTATTTCTCACTGGAAAAGGAAAATGAGCTCAGGAGAGAAAAATACACACGGGTTTACTTTGTGTACCGCGGAGGTAATATGCGCTCACCGCCACGGAAAATTTCCGTACGTAACGGACAGAGGGCGTCTTTCAAAATGGGACGAATCCATATACTGCAATATATTTCAATAGTTGAATGACGTCATTGTTCCGCGAACAAGACAGATTCAAGAGTGTGGTCTGTCAGACCACACCAATAACACACTCATATGATCAGTACAGTGACCAACACAAAAGATTACAATGACTACCCTTTCCTCTTACCTTGAAGATGATTGAACAGTTTTTCCTGACTTGGAAAATGATACTGAACAAAGCAGTCAGCTTCACCCCAGACAACATCTTCCCCCTGGGGTAAGGATCTGATGCCCTCAATAACCACTTCAAAAATATGCTCAACTGTTGGAGAAAACAATACTTATAACATAAATTCTGTGCACAAGGTTTTATGGTGGCCTGTTCAGGAATACATTTTTAATGACACTACCAAAATGAGTATGCAGATTTGATGTTAGGATAATCCTTTCATTGGGAATGTTGACCTTTTGTAATACAATGAGAATATGGTAAACAGAGACTCCCAAATCATTTCTTAAGTGAATGTTAAAGACTCCAACTTCATTAACCTTTTAGATTGGTTTAAAACCTGACATTAAGATTTTAGAATAGTTAGGAAGGGTTTCTGATTTGCACCAGAGGGATCAGCCATCCCTCTGGTGCAAATCAGTAGAATTGAATACTTTCTGATTTTTTTGAATACTTCTACTGATTTTGTGTAATGGCTTGATAAAAGCCATTACACAAAATCAGTAGAAGTGATTGCATCAAGGTGTGAAAATCAAGTTGCACGTTACATTTGAATTCAAGTCAGTATCTCGAGGCAATAGCCCATACAGCACATGATAACATAATGCAAGTGACAATATGTCTTTGTTGTATGAACAATATACAACTAAACATCATATTTTGTAACTGGACTTAACAATGGGTTATTTTTGATGCATAAAAACCAGCTTTATGATAGTTAAAACAAATGTGATATTATTTGTTGGAGTCCTGAATTTCCCCTCCAATGAACTACCAAATATACAGTCATTTTATCATCAATAGACAAAAGTACTTCTTATCTATAACGCCTTACCTTGCAAGGAACTTTGTTCAACATCATCATTCTTTGGATATGTTGCATGACTTCTGGATTTTTCTGATCTGTTGGTAATAAAAAATTTGTGGGGTCTTCTTGTTCAATTTAGAAAAACGAAAGAAACTAACATTTCCCAAACTCATCCTTACACATATCAAAAATCAACACAAACATAACCTGTCATTTTGTATCATTGGTATTTGTGACCATCCTGTAAGTTGCAATGAGTATTCAGTTGTATGTATTCAAATACATCAAAAAGTATTGCTATTGAGGTCATCTAGTTTAAGTAAACTTAATCTGATTATTACACACATATATACAACTTTCTGCAACAGCAAACAGAGACCTGAAGTACAGGCCTGTTCACAAGTAAAGATGTGTCATTAAGGATTAGTTTAAGTGTTATACTTACCTAGAGAAAACTAATTACAACGTAATTCATGCCAAAGATACCAGTCATTTTTGCTATCATATTTTTATTTTTTGAAGGTTTTATTACAGTATTTAAATCAGCTTGTGTGAAGTATCTAGGATTACTAACTGATGACAAGCTTTCTTTGGCAGACCACATCAATAACCCCTATAAGTCCCTTGTTAAATATACCAGTATCTTTTTTAAGTTTTTCTGTTGCCATTGTAAATCAAATCTATCATTCTAAGATATGCCATTGAAGTTTATAGCACAGCTAAAGTGTCAAATCTAAGACCTCTTCAAATCATACCAAATATTAATTAAGGTTCTTACAAACAAACCTTGACCTTGATGTTATTCTACCGACCCCTTGTATAAAAAAATAATTCACTTATGATAAAAGACATGTATTTGTTTCCATATGTGCTGTTTTGTGTACAATCACTCTAAGTTACCCACTGCAATTTCTGAAGCTGCTAATGATTGCAATCATTCCATCACTACTCTAAAGAGAAATTTATTTAGGAAGTCATCATAAACCTTTCATCCCTACATGTGAAACTGCTACCACCTATGGCAGTCGCTCCCCAATCTGCTAAGTCTCTGAAGTCTTTGTAAAGTAAACATAAGAACTTTTCAACAATTATCAGTGAGTGGACTCTATTCTATGTTCTGAGGCTCCATCCCACTGCTTTCTACTCTAAGACCTTTCTTCTCTTTTGTCCTTCTCTCTTCCTTCCCTTTCTTCTTAAAATGTTTTCTTTTATTATCCTTTTTTTATTTTTCTTATTGTATTGATGTCATACATTTTTGGTCCTATTTCTCTTTATGGTCACTAGTATATATAAGTTCCCCATTTATCTAGTGCCCTTCATATGTACATATCCTGTAATCTGCTTCACTGGATTGTATAAATATTGTTAAACATATGACAAATAAATTTGAAATTAATATTAAAAGTGTACAGCTTTCAACACCAAGGTTTAACATATAAAGAACTCAAAAATAAAAATAAACAGGTCTATGTATTTATCTTTTACCACCATGCTTTACAAAGAACAGCTTTTTACCTCTCAAGATAATGTACAGGTCTCTCTGGTTTATAATTATCCAATGAAATATCTCCCTTTAACCTCTGAAGGGCTGAAACCTGTGAGAGAAAAATATCTAAATCCACAGTAAACAAGGTTTACTAGGGCAAAATGGTTTTTAAGTATATCTAACACTAGGAAGTCCTGAGGTGTCAATTGCAAAAGAGGAACTGCCTTGACATAGTAACTATTAGCTGTGAATGTCACTAATAAAACTAAAAACACAACCATCAAATGAACCCAATAAAACGTTCTGTAATAGCAATAGGATCTGCTCTAATCATACCGCCCAATTCTTCATCCGGTTGGATTAACTGAAAAGGTAATGTATATATCATATCAAGAAGGCTAATATTAGAAAAAGTATGGATGAAATTCAAGCTTTGGAAGTTTAAAATGAATGATGTTTGAACTTGCATTCCTGCTCTGTCTGCCAACTAATCTCACACATGCATAAGTAAACTAAAGAAGACACTCTCAGCTTGGCAGACAGGTCCCCACAGAAACAACAGATTAGGGAAGCTGACATAGCATTTTTTAGCCATCTCAGATCAAGTAGTTTACAATTATTGCAAATTGATATATGTCTGATAACATGTACAGCTAACAAGCCTATAGCTATGCTCTGTATTATCAGTTGCCATCAATAT
Source organism: Holothuria scabra (assembly GCA_037179385.1). NCBI lineage: Eukaryota > Metazoa > Echinodermata > Holothuroidea > Aspidochirotida > Holothuriidae > Holothuria > Holothuria scabra. The sequence continues at coordinate 16,251,600 of CM074192.1, read as the reverse complement.
GAAAACACATGATTTGGTTCACAAACTCAGGTTACTTTATCATGAGCAACAGAAAACAAACTCAAAGACACATGTCATACCAAATTAAACCATTTAAAGATGGAAGCACAAGGTGCGGTAAATAATGGTACCCTGATATACCTGTAACTAATTTGACACACACCTGATGAGAAGCACCCATTGCAAGTAACACCTTTATCTGTCCATAGTGAACCCCTGTGAAGGGGTTGATCACTGGGGTATAGTTGTCAATCCCCACCACAGGATACTAGCAAAAAGAAACAAAATAAAAATTTAAAGACAGGCAAAAATGAAGCTTGAAACAGTTAAAGATATGGGGACATAGAAATCATAAGCTCTATCTTTTCAAGTTTCAATTATATCTGTCTAAATGACTTCAACACTTTACATATTCCTCATCCACTATACAACAGATGAGGTGGGATGCTCTACATTACATTTCATTTCTTTTCTTGGGTCTGAATTGTATCTTTTAAAACTTGCTAGTTCTTGTATGCAATGCTAACTTTGGTGTACAATTAGTTTATTAGTTAGATGAGGTTTTACGGCTCAAGGTTCTAACAACTGGTTTAAATCTAGTCAGCCACAGACTTTTCTCCAGTTGTGGCTCACTAGCTTACTTTGCCTACTCCATTGCTTGTTGAGCACCAAGTACAATAGCAGAAGGTTCCATTATTTGAGCTTTTGGTATGACAATGCCAGAAGTATGGCCCGTCTGCAAAGTGGATGCTTTGGGTGTGCAATGTGGATACTTTCAAACAGAAAACTGTTATTCTAGAATTAACCTCCCTTAGATATCAGTATATTTCACTTCACAATAGCAATAATTGATAACACAAGCATTACTGGAAAGGGTATGCTACAGTACAGGTCTACATAATACAATGAGATAAAAATGTAATAGATAGTGTTACCTCAGATTTTAAGATAGCATTGGCAATCTTCTGATCTCGGAAAGACATGTAGAATTGGTGTAATGGCAGCTTGGCAATGCCAATAAGCTTGATATGAAGAAAAAGAATGAGGTTTAATACTATCAAAAATTGAGATACATCCTTGAAAATTACACCATTTTAAGATTCCTATCATTTTAGACTAAGTGACAACAAGGCCATTTTACATCAATGGTTTCTTATTCAATTTTTATAGTTTGCTTGGAAAATACTTTTTTTTTTCAAGACACAACACACTTGGAGTATATACATCATGATGACCCCACCAAACATAGATGTCACAATCAATGTTTAAATGCACCATAAGTATATAAATATTGTTTGATATTTAGTTATGCTTTACACAGTAGTAACCAACTCACTATTTTGCAGCCAAGTCGACTACAGTCAATTGAGCCACTCAGTTCAAGTCATGACTCAAGTAACTGAGTTGATGTAATAAGAAAAATAGGCCAAAAATTTTCAAATTAGACAATTTTTTAAGTTGTGACTCAAGTCATGACCTGACTTCACCTCTAATGATTTTTAGGGAGACAGAAGTGGGGATGAAGATGGGGCAAAAGAGAGCATGTGTCTCCTTTATGCTCTAGACATAGTTCTTTAGTCCATGCAATCTAGAGCAAGAGCAAAATATTCTTAACACCTTCTTTGAAAAGAGAATAAAGATAATATTTACCTCATCATTCTGCCCAGATGTCTTCTTATCCCAAACTTCCACAACCATGAAATTGTTTCTTGTTCTCTCTAGCAGAGAAGGTGTCAGTAACACAGGGGCAACCTATCACAAAATTTACAAAACCGAAAGTTACAATTTTATTCCATAGTAAATTAAAATATGACTCCAAATAATAATACAAAAAAAAAAAGAAATTTCTTGAGCAGATGAGACAAGAGAGTGATATCCTTAAAGAGTGAAGTAACTGTCGATTGCTTGATAGGTAACCATCAGTCATAGCAGAATAGCATTTGTCATAATGAAGCAACAAAATCTGAAGTTCTGCATTTTCTTTTTTTTTGGGGGGGGGGGGGGTTGGTTGAGAGAGAGAGAGAGAGAGACAATGAAGGGTGTCCATTCATTTGGCATTGATTCCTTAGACTTAATTTTGTCCTCTCTTGTTACTGGTTTTTATCTGATACATATCAATTTGCATATTTTGACCTGTAAAATGTTAAAATGTTGATCCTCTTTACTTGAAGTTTCTTTCATGAGGCTGGTGTTGATAAAGTCTACCAATGCAAAAATGAAATCAAGTTTTTGCTCTATAAATTAACCTTAAAATGCAGCAAAACAAGATAAAAATCAACAGTATGCAAAGAACAAAATACTCACCTGAGAAAAATTGAAGTTTGGTTCAGAAGTCCCCCAGCTAACATGAGAATGTACAGCATCATCTGACCAGAACATTTTACAGACAAGGTATGGGTTTCTGGTTATGAAATCACGGTGACCTGGATTTAAAAAGGAATGAGGATTTATCAATTGCCTTTCTTCAGTTTGCTACCAGTGCATTGCATGAGAGATAAATTGACTATCCTGTTGTTTAGCAGGGCAACGAATGTGGTCAACAAATGCTTTTCTTCAAATACATGTCTTTTATAATTCCTGATATCTTGTTTTGAAGAAAACAAAATATACTTGATTGGAGAACACACCTCGGACGGTCGTTACATCTCTACATGTTATATATCTTTCAGAACACAATACATCAACAATAGGATATTTGCACCCACAGGCAGAAGACACTTCATGACCCCCCATCTGTTACTGGCTATGGTCAGAAACTCAGAATTCCAGACGGAATGTGGTCATGTATGATGATATTGTTTTTCAGTTGTTCATAATAAAAACACATAACAACACCTGATGTTTAATGCTTGCAGCTCCTAAAACCATTCTTTGCTTAATTGTTAACTTGGATTAATATTGACGGTATTTTTAAAAGAGGGATTACATAAGTCTGTGATCCCCTCGCTGTCAGCCACCTGTCCAGTCAGGTGACAACCAGGTGAGTGAACAGAGGAATATACTTAATTGAAATTCATACTTGACATAGACAGTACAGAAAACAGCTGCACATACTGTGATAACTGTTGAAAACATACAATTTATGATCAAGATATAAATTGCATTTTTGTTTTTGTACTCAAACAGGACAGCAATATACTATGCCCTATACAACAAGACAAAAAGAAACGAAGGTGGGAAGTAATCTTTTCTTGCATGATATTGAGGATTTCCTTCTTTTTCATACATCTCACTAGAATTTGATGTTGCTTTTCTTTGCCTTTAAGTGCACAACCATCACCCATAACTATTTACAATCCCCACATTCCCGGTTGCCAGCATCCTAGAGCAAACATATTCCTAACATGTCATTGCACAGTTTTATGTGGGCTTTTTAAGAGTACTGAATAGCTCAATCAAAGAAGCAACTAGAAAGATGCATATTTCTGGGCTATTAAAATGAGAAACAAGAGCAATGAAATGAATAACCTTGTAAAAGTGTAGGACTATTGATAAAGTTACTTGGAGTAGGAACGAGGTTAGGTTGATTTTCAGATGTTGCAGAGAGAGGTTTCTTTCCTTGTACTGTCAGGCCACGCCCTTCTGGTATCAACAGGAGTGTAAAAAGAGTCTGATTCTGAGGTAAAGAAAATAAAGATAACAAATGTTTTCCACATATACACCTTTGGGAATGAAATATTTGATATGATTTTGCTGTTGTGACTTACTCAGGCTGCAGAGCAGAAGCACTGGATAAATGTGACCTTTCAGCCAAAAGTTGACACATAACATGTAAAAAAAAATCTAATTGTGCAGAAAGCTGAAGAAAGAAAAAATATTCTTTGGAAAACAGCATGCAACAGTGCATCTGCAATGATGAGTATGCTTTTTTTTCTGAATACTATTTCTACAATATCCTTCGAGTCCTAACATACACAACACAAGATCATATGTCACCTTATCTATTGATTTTGAACTTTAGAGAGGGAAATACAACTACAGCAGTAAAAATGTTGAAGAGTGAGTGTCTACCAAACAAGCTGAAGAGTGAGTGTCTACCAAACAAGCTATTGATGTTAAACCACAGTAAATAGCCCATAGTTATGTAAGGCCTGCTAAATAACATGGTCAGTGCCAGCATTTAGGTTTTCGATTTTTGAGTAATTTGGTTGATTTTTACAAACTCACACCAGTCCACCAGTTTTATTGGTATGTATTAACATTCACATAGTAAACAAAGACAAATCCCATCAGCAAGGCAAGTTGGCCATTAGTGGGGTCAATTAGCTTAAACTGCCATAATTTTATTGTCAGTGTGCAATTATAAACCCTCACAACCAGTTAAATTGAGGAAATCAAGGGGTAATTTTTTAGTGTGCAATCATCCATGATACAGGTAAGCAAAGAATTTGAAAGATTAAAGTTGCTGGACTCCAGTAATGCCCCATTAAATCAGACCATCACTTGACTGTTTGGATTGGTTGATATGGTACTTAACTTAAAATCACAAATCAGTGGATGTGAATTCTAGCGCCTGCTAGTTTCATTTACAACAAATAAAGTCATTTGAACTGCATTTTTGCCAGTGAGGCATTAAAAAGGCATTTCAGTGTTTTGGGATCTGTACTTGATTTTTGATTGTACAGGAATGGTTCATTAACAATAAATCATGACAGCTTCTACTTCAATTTCTAATGCATTAAAAAAAAGAATTTCAATCAAAATAAAACTGTAATGTTTGGCAATTCTCATTTAATGGGATTCTCATTACAATCTATGTTTTATTGTTGAAATGGTCCAAAGTAATATAGTTAAGGTTGACCAGTTATTCTATTAGCTCAGTTCCAATCATTCTAGATACACTCTTTCATACCTCATGACCCTGTCCAGATTCAGGATATGTCTCTTCTGGTAATTTCTCCTGGTATCTTGGTATCATCCCTTCATCTCTTTGGCACAAAAACATCATCATTTCTTCTGATTTCATCCCTTGGAGTGGTTTTCTGTGACATCACTCTTGCAGTAGAGCTAATACTATTATTTGGCTTAGATGTGTGACTATCTTTATGTTTCGAATCCACAAAATGGCTGTGTTCTTTCTTCACTGTGGGTAATGATATCACTTTTGCACCTTGCATTTCTGCTAGTTTTGTCCTGGCTAATGCTGACTTGAAATCCTTACTATCTGAGGCCAACTCGACAGAAATCTGCAGCAAAACAGAAGAGTGGTATATTTTTCTACCTGAATTATTAACTTTTTGATGGAATAAGGAACTGACTTGAAAAGAGGACTCAACAAACTAGTAAGTATGCTATTAAATGTCACACAAAACAAAATGTATCAGACATGTATGCACAAAATGTGATAAGGAAGAAATTCCAATAATGCCCATTAAAATAAAAGGCAAAAAAGGTGAGAAGATAATTAATGGGTTTTTGTACTGTGATGTGAGCACCTAAAAACGAGTATAATAAAAAGAGTCAAATGTCTCTACATTTTTAAAAAATTGCTCTTTTCATAACTTCATAAAACTTCTTGTAACCTTGGTCTAACATGGGTCATCAATAGCATAAAACCCTATACAAAATTAGATATTTTGTCATTCTGCTTAGGTCTAATATCCATTAGTGGCAAATATGAATACAAATTTTTATTACCTGAATATGACCAAGTTCAGGAATCCTCTGCTCTGGACTGGTGCTAGTTGAATCAGTTGTTATATTAGTACATGAAGTTTGCTGACTATCAGCAAGTTTTCTTCTAATGGTTAGGTCAACATTAACTGATAAATTTGGTGATTTTATAATGTTTTTCAGAGGAATACTGCCAACACCTATTAATGAAGGCTGGGGAAATGAAAAAAAAAATTTACATGCTTAATGGAAATTTATTGGCTCTGGAGGAAAACTGTTTCACAAGGCACAGAGACAAATATGCATATAAAGCTTTTGCTTTGGATTTTCAACTTAATGACCAGTGACTGACCAACTTAACAAAAAAGGTCAGAGATGGAAACTTTTCACCAGAAAGGCCAGCTTTAAAAGGCAGCAATAGGTTTATCTCAATGAAACACCAACCTTCACTGTTACTCAAGTTTCGACACTGCTACCAATGCCAAGTTTTAAAAGTTTTGCCAATTATTCAAATGCCTTCATTCCCTAAGCCAAAGAATTACTTAAATATTTTCAAAATGAAACATACATCCCAATATTTACATACTGTTTGACCAACCTAAATCTTTGCCTATATCTACAACATACTACCACAAATAATTTCAAAACAAGTTTGAAGTTTTACACTTTCTCTTTAATGCATGTTTTACTACAAAAAGATTAATTCAGGAGAGGACTACATTTTATAAACAGCTAGTTCATGGTATATTCTACAGCAGAGGTAGTCTTGTCCACCAATGATCCACCAAAGACTGATCAATTTATTGCATGTATTCTTTTACTTTAAAATACTTTGGGGGAGAACTTAATTGTTTTTGACCAGCTAGTTTACAGTATATTCTAAGCCCAAGCAGTCGTGTCCACCAATGATCATGATCCAACAAAAAATGACCAATTTATTGCATACATTTTTTTACTATAGATTATTTGAGGGAGGACTTACTGTTTTTTGACCAGCTAATTTATGGTAAATTCTAAGCACAAGTAGTCGTGTCCACCAATGATCCACTATAGAACCATCAAACTGAATAGGAAACACTGAGTGATGACCAAACTGAACCTCTACCTTACCTACAAGAAAAAAATGTGATTAAAAACATAGCAGTCACAACTAACACGACAGTAAAAACAGCAAATATTGTGTTTTCTTGACATATTTTTACTTAGGATGCATTTACACTGGATCCTGATCTGGTTGTCTGATATTTTAATTAGATCAAGTTTCATGTATTGTTAGATCTTGGTGCAAATTTATACTCAGATCACCTTCCATGCATGAGTGGGTGCTTCAGTGATGTGACCTCTAAATGTTTGACAATGAATTATTATTGATAGTGGGTCACCACTGATCCTGGATCAATTACACTACAGACTTTGATCACCTTGGTCTGATCCTCCCTTCTTAACAGGATCAAAATTGATTGGAAGATCAGATCCAGACCTAATCTGCATTAACACTGCAAATTAGATTTTGAACAGTGGATCTGACCTTGCACAGACAATCAGATCTGGATCTAGGGCAAATACATCCTCATTATCCAATTAATCATCAGATTTCAGCTATTTTCACTTTTTATTGAACAGTAATGATATTACCATACTTTAGAACCTAACATCCTGGTTTGGGAACTGATTCCAATCTAACAGATTGTGAGCTTACAAAATACATAGGGGGCAACGGTAAAAAAGTCGAGGTCTCTTCTTTTCCAAAACAGCCTATGGAAAAGACAAATTTTACACAATTTAATAAGAACTTATCATCACATTACCATAAAAACATTTACAAATGCTACTTATTTGTTGAGAAACCAACTGATATCTACATTCATTTATACTTTTACAGTGGAAGCAAAACATTAACAAAGTTCTTACATAGAACTTTAATACCAAAGCACATTTGATTAATTCCATACAGGTATGCTCCTCCCCCCCCCCTTACCTCATGACCAAACATAAATCAGTAAATTTTCCCCTACTTTGACAATAATATATGCATGTTGCCAAAGCCCAAATGTTGCATTTGCTTTGGATAGCTTCCAAACACCCAAGGGGTGGGGGATAGAAAAAAGAGGGTCGGTGGGTACTTCCAGGGAGTTATCTGCCTAAATGAGTCATGTATTTTACACCACAGTCAGCCTAATAGCTAATCTGTACACCTGATACATAACTAATCAACCAACTGCCTCCGTTTGTGTGTAATACACTCCATTTCATTAAATTCAGAGTATTTGCAGGAGAAATAAATCTGTGTGAACAGTGTTTACTGGAGAAATACATTTCACAGAGACAAGGTCAAAAAGAGCTCAAATATGCATCTAAAACCCACTGGTAAGGTTTCAAATGTATGATTCAATTATTTTACAAATGATATCACACAGAGGTTAACTCTAGCCTTCTTCTCACAAAAAAAGGGGGAAAATCTTTAAAATGAAACAAACTGAAAGATTTGAGTAGAAGTTCTGCTTTACCACTTTTCTCTATAACCTTCTTTGATACTATCCTAGTCACTTCTGTGGCCATAGAACTCAAATAATCAGACTCTTGGCTGGATGCTGTCACTGGAAACTGGTACTCTACAAAATAAGTGCTGGCAAAGAAATGACAAGAAAAGGATTTAAGCCAGCCAGCCTTTCTGTCCCTTAATCCTTAACATGCCAACAGAGAAATATGTCATTGTGTGTGAGGGTACTTTAAAGTATGAATACATAACTAGCTATATTAAAAGAGTCCTTTGTTTGCTTTATTAGCTCACATTGTAGATTGCGCTAGCCTTAGAAAAGAATGGTAGTAATTTTTTTATTTATTTTTTTTTTTGTCTGGGTGGGGGCAGAAAACATAGCTGGAATTACAAGGCTTTAATATAAGTAAAATTGAAGACTCACTGCAAACTAATTAGGGTTTAACGTTTAAGGCATTTTTCATTAATTGGATAAAAATGATGCATAACATTTCTACCAACAATTAATGCACAGAACAACTTTGAGCAATATCTTTTCAATAAATTCTCTAAAGGGGGTTAAGTGATTACAATGAAAGTATGGGTCACATCATATGAACTGAGGATGTTAAAATAGGCTTTTGCTGACTTTTATGACCAAGAAAATAAAGTAATATTGAAGGATCCAAAACTTTTCTAAAATTTCACAAGTGAATATCTCTGCTTCCAGCAAGGAAAAGAACATTTTCATATGCTATTTTACACACGACATAACACATTGTAGTATACCTCCATTATCAAGAAAAAGCACATTTAAAAGACTTTTAAGACCTTGAATTAATTCCTTTAGATTAAGACATATCCATGTTTTTGAGATTGCATGTGAACCAGGACTTTAGACTTCAATAGGTTGTGCCTTCTTTAAAATAGCTGATATAAAATGCAGATGGCTGATACGAAATGCAGATGCCAAAATTGCGCAAGAATGACTTCAGAGACATGAAAGAAAAAATTGACCATAAGAAAAAAAGACTGCAAAAATTCTAATAGGCATAAGTCACATGTAGGTAGACTCTATAAGTGCTTTACAATACAAGTGCTGGAGGCATACTTTTTGCATAATTTACATAAACTTGGCTCCCAAGAGATTTTGTGCCCCTTAAACAACATGCCTTCTTGGTTGTGTTGAGGTGTAGATTGTAAGCTAGGAACCAGTCGCAACTGAGAAGCTCCAAATTAATATCCTGGCTTAAAAGCCTGATGTCAACCCTTTAAGAAGCACAATACACCTTTACTTTTCAGCCTAAATCTTATAAATTCAAAAAGATAACTAGATTACCTTTTCTCGTGAGGTTTTGGTGGCTTGCCTTTAACCTTTGCATCTCCAGGAATACGTCTTGGGATTTTGGATTTTGATGGAATAGCATCCCTTGAGGGTGTCTGAGTTAAAGTAAGCATATCAATAGACACCTTTGCAGCATGAATACGACCGAGGAGTGTCAACCTTTGGACACTGAGACCCTCCACACCTGAAGAACATAACAATTAAGATAAAAATCAGAATGAACAAAAATATCGTAAAAAAATGCATGGTATGAGTATTCTGCATCCAAAAACAGACATGGTTTTTTCCAAATCATTGTTAACATATGAATTTTTGAGTCAATGTCAGCACATGTCACAAAAGCCAAAAAAGACACAGGCACAACAACAATCTTGTTGAACTTTCTTTTGCTCCTACTGTTGACTGTAATGTTAAAATGAATTATGTTTCAAAAAATTACCATGTAATGATTGATGAAGGAGAGTAGCCACTGAACTGGTATCACATGATTCATCATTGGTCTCTGAATCATTTATTTTATCATCTTTCTGTATCTCTCTGGTATCTCTTTCCTCCTCCATCTCAGCTTCATCTTCTTTTACTGAATCTTTTAATTGCTTAATAGGTCTGTCCTTTGTAGCTCTCTTCTTTAGCTTCATCCCCTGGTCATAGGAAACAAATAATAAGACTGTTTGTTCAGTACTTTGTCATTCAATTATTAAATGAATGAATTGACAAATCTGACTATTTTAACTCTTGCTTAAAGGGAAATATTGCATTAAAAATGCTCCTACAAAGCATTAAAAGTAAATAGCTCTAGTCATTTTCAAATCATTCGGTCTCAACAATAAACCTTAGCAATAGCTTCATCTCCTCAAAATTTATGCACAAGAAGAGTTATGGAAATTGCATCTTTGGAAATGTTGAAAGTTTTGGTGAAGAAATTAATCATAAGCAACAAACAATAGAATTTCTATCTGAGGGAAACTTTTTTTTAATTTCTTGAAAAGAAGGCTGCCATACTGCCTTATTTGTAACTATTTATCACTCTTTGCCAATAGATATTGGTTTTAAAAGGACAAAATTTCCTTGTAAAACAAAGGCAACATTTCTCTTTAAAATGTGTCATTTTCTTTGAAACCATGTATTCAATAGCTGTCTTGAAAGAGTCCCACCTTCCTTGTCTTCTTATGTTTTATCCATGAAACATCAGTTTCAGAGTCTGAGGAAAGCAGAATATCACTGAGACCTTCACTATCACTGCTGCTTCTCTGTAATGAGAAAAAGAAACGATGCCAATTATTAACGTACAAAGCCTTTCTTTGCAAAATGCAACACTGAACTAAATAGCTATAAAAACAGGTTCTTTTCAAAGAGGTAACATGTGCTCATTTCTATTACTTAATACAAAGAAAAAAACAAATCATACAATTAAGTTTGAAGGTATTAAAAAAAATAGGTTAAAGCAGTTTGGCAGGCACACAGGATGCTTCAAAGAACACAAACATTAAAGCTCCAATTATTTTGGAAGGAAAATCGGCCTTGAGACTTGGGTATTGTTTAACAATATTTTCAATTTTCTGAAATATTTTCATAAGCCTTTCAACTATTCTTTTACAGATGTACCAATAGATGAAGGTTAGTGTCTGAATTCAGAGAATAATCAACAGGGGCTTAAACTAAAAGAAGTTTGATTACAAAATATCTCACATTTTCATTGAAGACATAAAGCAATGAATGTTTTCACCTCCACAAAATGTGAAGAGGGATTCCTTATTGAGGTCAAAGTAATGATAGTCCTCTAAAAGAGATTATTTCATCGTAAAGAATGAATCTCAAATTACAACACTTACATGTCCTTTGTAAAACAGCTCCTCCAGAATGCTATCCTCATGCAGGGGATCATCAGAATCTGTGGTAGGAACATCCATGACATCACTGATATCAGACTCAACACTACCAACAGGGGATTTACTGGACTGTAAAGCAACATGTCATGGGAAAAATTAAAGTCACACAGATGTAATGATTGACAAATTCCTTTCCTATTTCAAATGCAGTATGTTTTCTAATCTATAAACCTTACAACTTTTTAGATATTTCCATTTGAGGCCCAAAAAATGAACCACTAGTTTAACGATTGACAACATTACATATCTTTTCTGTTATCCCTTAAGATTTGTTCCACAAGTTTCAAGCAGATGTTGAATCATATAAAGCAAGCATTAGAACCCAGTAAAAAAACTTCAGACTGAGCCCAAAAGAAGAACAATGCAATTGTGCTTGTTCTGAAGTCTGAACTTTGAGTGCAGTAAGGAGGCCTATAAGGTACAGTAAATTACTAGGTCAACCCTGAAAAAATATACAGCTGAATACAGCAGCAGTGTCTAAAGTAGGCTTACAACGTGAAAGCCACAGAGTCAAACTACAGTCAATCAACCAACATGTTCTTGGATAGTTCCAGAATGCAGAGCACGTACTGTATGAGGTAGACTTTCGACTTTCGAAAGGGTCAGTACAGGAGAAAAGCAAGGTTTATCAGTTGTAAAGGATGCATATGACTACGTAGAGTTAAAAATCTTATATCCTCACCCCAATCTTTAACTTCTTCATTTCCTTGTCAGTAATCTCATCCCCTACAATCAACTCTAGTGTTGGGTCAAGGGCATCTTTCCCATCCTCCTGTGTGACTGGATACACACTCATCTTCTCAGGACTAACACCATCTTTCAGTAACTCACGAAACAATTCACCTGATGAGCTTCTACAATAAAACATCAAACAGCAACAATCGTTTGTCTAAAAAGATATGATTCTATTTCAAAACAAAACAATCCTTTCATTTTCCCATCACCGAAAAGAACCAGGAGAACATTTTTTTTTTTGCTTTTTATTTTATTATTTTATTATTTTTTGGTTTTCTGTGTCTTTTTTTGGACATCACTTTTGTTGCAAATTAATATATTTAGTGATAGAACATACCTCACTCCAAGCTTTGTAGTCTTAATAAAATTCAAACATTTTTCCTGGTTTAAAAGATTGAATATGAACCTCATGTTGTGAGTTTGAAGTCTCAAATATATGTACAAAACTCCTTTGTCCTTTGTTGCACAAAAGAGTCTACAGAAAAAGGAAACAACACAACATTGTTTTATAAGCTTTCAAAGTAGAGTACCTACCTCCTCAATGGAACAGGTGCAGTCTGCTCCAAGAGATAAGGCCCTGATGAGGATACCTCAGTGACAGGTCCCTTAGGTTGCAATTCACATTGAACCCTGATCATGCTATCCATCAGCTTATTGCCTTTCTCCAAGATGGCAGATATCAATTCTTTTCCTGCATCTGAAGTTGGTGGCAGCTCAAACCTATCTCTTACCTGAGATGAAGTTACTCTTGGAATTGATATTGAATCTGTTGCTGTATCTAGGTATATGAAGAAATTAATGCCATGAAGAAGCCAAGAAAGCATAGCTAACACAAAACTGTATAAAACAAAACTGATGAAACAACACCACAAAGAACCTCAGGACCACAATACAACAAATGACAAAATGTCCTAATTCTTCTTGCATGCATTCATTCCTACTCTATGTAGAAAAGAGTTGTTCATACAATAAGGGTTGTATGGAACCATATTGTTGTGACATTAAAACTAAATTAAACTTTTCATATGTTATTCCAAAATCTTTTCACACATACAAAAAACTTTTGGCCATCCAAAAATCTTTTCGTACGTATGAAAAGATTTTCAATTTTCGAACGTCCCAATAGGTTTTTCATACATACGAAAAGATTTTCCAAAGTGCAGAAAGTTTTTTCATACCGACTAAAAGATTTTCAACAGTTCCAAAAGTTTTTTCATACGTACCTTCAAAAATCTTTTTGTACTTTTGGAAATCTTTCCGTATGTATGAAAAAACTTTTGAAATGTGCGAAAATCTTTTCATACGTATGAATAAACTTTTGGAACCTTTGAAAATCTTTTCATACGTATGAAAAAATTTTTGGAACGTGCGAAAATATTTTCATATGTACGGAAATTTTGCATACATATGAAAAGATTGTTGAACGTCCCAAAAGTTTTTGTACATAGGCAAAGAATTTCGAATTTTTCGTACATACGAAAAGATTTTTGGATGTACGAAAAGTTTGACATTTTTTTTACATGACAATAATATGCTTCTAGGTTTTTGGATCAGGCTTTCAAACAAAATTCACTTTTTAAAGGGAAAGTTTAAGCATAAATTCAGATTTCAGATGTAAAAGAGGAACCAAATCTACACCATGTGATGAAAAATCCATTCAAATAAGACATAAATTTCTTGAGAAATCAGTAAATGAAGTCAGCTGATTTGTGCTCAAAAGTGAGTTTGAGGGCAGTAGAGTTTTATCACTTCCTCACATTGACAAGGAATGCTTTGTTTCCCTTGGCTTTTTCAGAATGTTGTGTTGACCTTGAAGTAAGTAGAAATAGTACCTCCTTGTGGGGGATGCAAAGTTTGCTAAGTTCTCATGCCACCTATGTAATCACATTTTAATAATATGGGATTGTTGGGGAGAAAATTGAGTCAAAAATTTAAAGGGAAACAAAAGACTGTGCATTAATGTGGGGAAGTGATGTCATATGTGCTTGCTTCAATTTCACTTTTGTTGAAAATGTGAAAACTTTGTGCTCATATCTTGAGAACCACACATCGAATTTTAATGCAAATTTTACCAAAATGCTTAAATTAAGTATCCCTCTAACGTACCAAATCCTGTTGTGACCTTAAACGCTCCTTTTAAATCCAGTCTTGCAGATTTCAGCCAAATTAGATTTTTCATATTTTTTCATAACACCAAGCACATTTAAAACTTGCAATTCAAAGCAAATTTCCAACAATGTTTGGCATGGCAACAATTATACTGGAAGTTTCAACACATTATTAGGTACACAAAAAGTAAAATGACCTCATTTTCTTATGCTCTGGTAAGTCTAAAGCCCCAACCAGTACCAGTACAAACTTATTAAATTGCTATCATCATACTTACTAGGGATATTGACCTGGAACATTCAAAGAGAATCAGAACTCACGAAATCACTCTTTGACAGTGAATCAGTAGCTGTACAGTACCTACATGACCAAGGAAAAATCCCCTACAACCTGTTTATTCCAACTTGGTACATTTTGCTGTTTCCTTTTTGATAAGCATAAGAGAGCAAACGATGCCAGATTTACAAAAATCTTAACAATCTTACATATAATTACTTCTATTTAAAATAATTGTAAAATGACAACAAGAGTAAAATCTTGCATTCACAGTACCAACTCACCTGACACAGTTGTGTCTGTGCCCGTAATTCTTTGAGGCAGGTCATCTTGAGATGGTCCTCTTGGAACCTCATCTACCACACTCCTGTAGCCCCCAGCCCCTGGACCGACTACAAAGCTGTAATCATTATCAACACCAGAAGGGGTGACCTTCCCTCTATTTATAGCTTCATTTCCATAGCTAGGAGCCTGCTGACTAGAGGAAGAATGATGGGAAGATGTCTTCCTTTGTTTCTTCAAAACTGATGGCTGAGTAGAACCAGTGTCTGAGATTTGCCCTGACAGTGCTGGTAGGCTCACGTCTGTAGTTGGTACAGAGCTGGAGCTATCATATGATACTGTGTAATGCAACAAGGGATTAAAATAATAAATTTGATACAATCAAAATCCAGAGAAACTGGAGTTTTCTCAAAACATGGTTGTAGATCACAAGATGGGCTCACATATATTCCACTGCATACCAAATTTCCAATAAACAGCAATTACACACTGAAAAACAAACAGGCAAGGACAACTGCTCTTCTTTTCTTTCAGTTATTAATTTATCACTGACAATTCATGTTCTACAGTAGGTTACAGTACATTCCCTTATCTGTTTTATATCATATGTATGACCGTGGAAAACAAATTTAAAAACTTTCAGAGATACCCCCTGTAAATGCACCAGAGAGAGTTCCACTACTGTACAGTAATACCCTATTCAAATTCAGTTTTCATACCTTTTGTACCATACTGATCTTATACACAACAAATGTAATACAAACAAAATAAAACCAGGGGAAAATAACCAGAAAGCCAAAAGACTTAGTCATTCCTTGCTGCTGAAATGCACGTCTATGTGTTTTCAAATTGATAGTGTTTCTTGACCAAATAGTGATCGCCCTCTCAATATAGGCAAAAGCAAATGCTGCAATATGTAAGAGATCCATCACAGTTAATTACCCTCATTGACATATTGTGTCTGCAAGGTTTTGAGTTTTGACCTCTGATGACTCCCCCAAAATATTCTATGAAATATGGGCAATGCACATGCTACGTATGAGCTCCTCACTGCTACCCTTGTTAAGATACCATGTTTGAAAGGTTTTAAACATTTTGACCTCTGTTAAGTCCCAATGACCTTTGAACTCCACCAAAATTGATAGCATTTCTCCATCTACATAACATGGGCAATACACAAGCCAAGGGTGAGATATCCCTCACTGGAGATCAGGCTTGAGGTAATCATATTCAACTGCAATTAATTACATTATTTAAAGTAGTTGTAACTTGCAATCAATTACTTTTGTGATAATTGCAAAGTAATTGCAATAGAAATCAATTGCAATGGCAAAGTAAGATTTTACAATCCTGGTTTCATTGGTGATTACAATGAAGTTGAATAAATATCTCCAGGGGTATACCACTGAACTTAAAGATTGCAAAAGGAAATGTAAAATACAAAATGTAGTTAGTTAGATGGGGTTTTACCATTTTACGCCTCAACTTATAAGCTCCCGGTTTAATCCAGAGTGGTGCCATGGCCTTCTTTCAAGTTGTGCGGCACTGAATTGTTTACCTTACTACATAATCAGACATACCAAGTATGAGATCCCTTACAGTTACCCCTCTTGAAATATCATGTTGTTTACAAGCAATTTAAAGGTATATTCTGTTTGACCCTCTGGTGACTACAAATGACCTTTGACCTCCAACAAAAACAATAGGTATAATTTACTCAACAGCCCACATACCCAAATACAAGATCAGTCACATTTACCCTTTTTGAGATAGCGTATTACAAACAAAGCATCACACAAACACACAACATCATCATTGAATAGGTTCCTTGCCTGACTTTGACAAGGAAACAAAGATGGGTTCAGGTCTATATTATAATGTTGCCCAACATGATTTCTAACAAAGAAAATTTAGATGACATTTGGTAAACATAAAAACAACACTGATTTTTCTCTTTTAGTACACCCAAATATTAAACTGTACCTCAAGTCAAAAAATTAAAATATATATATGTTAAAGACCATGAAAAATGAATTCTGACAATCCAACTCCCATCTTCATAGGACATTCCTGAGCTGAGATTTAAATTGTTGAAATTTATTCACTAATAAAATGGTACATTGTGCAATAATTTGTGATGTCATTGCTTTACTACTCAAATTACAATCTTTGTATTTCTTTGTTTTTCTGAAAGTTACTGCACCTTGTACCAAGGTGTGATAGCACTCTTGCTCTCATGGGATGATGTAATTAACTAAGCACTATCTGTGCAACATGCTGTGCAAGCAAACAGGAAGTGGCAAGGTCATGAAAACATTTTTAGTTTTGAAGGTAAACAAAGAAGGTAATGTGAGTTGTACAACAAGAAAGTCTCAAATTATTGCAAAATGGATGAATTTGTTTGAAAAGAATAAACTTCAACATTTTATATCTCAGCTCAGGAATTTCCTGTGAAGATGAGTTGGACTGTTAAAATTAACTTTCTATGCTCTTTAGTATGTATTATTGAATTTTTTGACTTGAGGTACACTTTAACTACTTAAAATTTTACACTTATTATTCTCCAGCTATGACTTATACCAACCTAAGAGTCAAAAGTAGAGGTGGTAAATAAACTCTAAATGAAGTGGAAGTCTTCAACCATATTAAGTGACGTAGGAATACAGTAGGTAGCTGTTCTTGAATGGAGGTTAAAGGTTGTTTGGATTACTCTCCAGGGGATGAGTCTTAGGGTCTATTTGCACTGAGTGAAAAAATTTTTGGTTCCATCAGCAAAATGCAGCTGATTTTGTTGTCAGTTTGATCACAGCTTTATACAGGTGTACAGCCTCAAAGATATTACTGTTTACCACAATGCAAACAACCTTTTACACAAACAGAACAACTGGCCACCAGATCACAGGAGAAATAAAGAGTTACTCCAATTACCTTTGACAAAACATCTACCAACATAAAGCAATCCACATGTAACAACTGTAAAATTATTCTAACCAAACAATTCCCACTCGTTTTGGTGGTGTGTAACCTGAGAAGTCACTTCATGTTGACTTCCACATTTCTGCCATACACACATGCAGAGTATACACACCAACACGATTGCTGAAGATTTGCTTGTCACTGAATCCTATTAATAAGGTGATGAAAGGATTAAAATAATTAAAAGTTGAATGTGAATACACCAATTTACCTGGGAGAGGTTCGAACTTCATAGACACACTCAGATCTGCAATCTTTTCTGCTTTTTGATTTGAGAAGACTGGATAGGTTCTGTATTTTGAGTAAAAAGAAAAGACTTTTAACAATACAAGAGACTGAAAGCACATTTTGCAGCATTTGCCCATCTGTATGCTGTACTGTTATCAAATAGTTAATTAATTTGACAATGAAGTTCAACACATACAGGGTACTTCTAATTCTAGCATGTGAGATGTATTTATTGTTCAAGGACTACTATACTGGACACTTGCACACTTTTCATTTCCTACATTTGCTGAGAGCAAAATGAATGGTACTTACAAAAAAAAAAAAAAGGAAAGGATTCCTCAGTGGGGCGTTTTAAGTGAACTTGGCAGGATCAGTGACCTAAAAGACACCTTCAACACACATACTGAGGCGCAAGACATCATTAATGATTAGCACTGGGAATTAAAATATGCGGAATCTGAAATAAAATGCAGCAATTTAAATCTTAGTGGAGGACACTGACTCTCTAGGAATAGTAAATGTGACATCTGTCATTTGTACTCATCTTAACCCATTACCGTTGTTTGGGTCCTTTTGGACCCATGCGGAGAGATCGGCTGTCACCCACCTTTACTGTGTCACGCGGAGCTCGAAACTGCGAGTAGCTACCCGAAAATTCGGCCACAACAACGCGAGGGACATTAGTTTAAGGTCACGGGGTCAATGGCCGATGGAAGCCGATGCGGGCGGGCTACGTGCGCTTTTCCGCCCACTCCCGAGGCGCGCAAATATGCCCCGATCGGAGCACAACGGTAAAGGGTTAAATTGCTAAATATGCTACACAATTGCAAATGTTGCAGTTTTTCAAACTGACCAGCTGCAAAATTTTCTTCCTTCCTAAGCCCCATTCAAAAAGGTACCATGACAAGGAGGCAAACTGAAGTTGCTCCAGCTGAGTTGCCACCATGGTCTATTTTGGAAACTTGTAAGTACTATAATAATGATGTATGATAGCAAGATTTGCCTTTGTTATGCATGAGACAACAAAGCACAGCTGTCATCCCTGCAGCTTGAATTTAGGTAAACATCTACTCAGTTAAAGCATTAGGTAACAACTACCGGTGTCCATTAGATGAATTATGGTTCATTTGGATCATTGCACAGCATAGTTTAGATAAAAATTTCCCTTCATGCTGTCTTCAAAATAGTAAAATACCTAGACTTACCCAGATATAGGATTTTGAGGAGAGAGCAGCCCAAGTTCACTGATAGTAGCCTTTCCAATACTGGTCATTTGGCTTCCTTTGACAAGTTCAAAAATGCAGACACTCATAGCATTTAGATACTCTGCAAATTGTTTTGGGCCACAGCGAATTGGAAACCTTGCTGTCTTTCTCACTAGGGACTTAGTGTCTTCTTTTCCATCAGATGGCCTTGTGAGGTCAAATTTAAATAAATCAAAGTGAGAAGTAATACCACTGTTTAGGAACATTTCTTTAGATCTAGAAGTCATACAATGCTAATGTATCCAAAAGGACAATTTAGTTAGTTTATTCAGAATACACCAGCTGCCTAAATGCCACACACAATTTTTTGATCCCTGGATATTGTTTAAAATTGTCACAGCTGGCATCCATTGTTCAATTCATGCGCAATAACATTACTCACCCACAAGGCTGGAAAATATTAACTTCCCAGAGAGGGGTTAAAATTTCCCAGAATGCTTTTTGTGTCTTCATCCAATTACCAAAATTTCCTTCAAAATGCCAAAATTTCCTTGGAAGGGGCCGCCCAGCAATACCAACTTTTTCCACAATTGCTTACAGTATCATATAGTGCCCCAACATGAAGCTTTGACACACCTTTATTTAAGAAATCACCATATTTAAGGGTTTAATATAAGTACCGTACCTCAAACGGAAAGATTACCTGAAAATCATGTAAAATTACTTTTCAATTAAATGTATTGTATGACCTGCTGCATTAAAAGGCTATACAGAGCATGTTGCTTACCTAAACAACGAACCACTGGACTGCTCACCCCACCACTTTAAACGCACCAAAAAGACTTCTGGGGGCTTTGGTAGAAGCCATGATATTTTACTCGCTGTAACCCTCAGGAAACATCTCAATTGACCATCCACAGATGGAGGTAAGCTTGTTGCAGCTTTAACATCCTCAGTAGGACCTGGAGTAAAGAAGGAGGAAGCAGACTCACTTGGTCTTACTCTATTTGTAAATAGGAGAATTTAGGGATTCAGGTGAACCTTCTTCTACTGTAATGAACTTTCCTGGATTCAGAACTAAGTGCCTGCATTATAAGCATTGAATGCTAGCCTCTCAAGAAAATGTATGAGGGTTCATATCTGAAAACTGTGGGCTACAAATGAATTGCAAACAAGTTTATTAAAAGAATAATGAGGTATGCAACTTGTTTGTTCAACAGGCCTTTCTCCAGCAGCATGGGTATTAAAATTTGACAATAGGCAAAAAGAAACTTCCACTAAAATGCAGCAAACAGAACCTTCATTTGAAATTAAAAACCTAAACAGGAAGACTAATGTACAAGTTCAAAGAGTTGCATAATTTGGCAGAGGATTTTCAGGACCTGTGCCAACCACCTTTTTTTGAACAACCTTTAAGTGTCACTTGAAAATCTCATACCAAAGACTCTAAAAATGGAACCTACTGTCGATGTGTGTGATAGGCTGTAAAACTCCATCTATATTACTAATTAACTTGAAGTACTCCCTCCTTTAGTCCTTTTCCCTATACACACTACTAACCACCATTACTGGATACTGCTGGTTACAATATCTTTGCCAAACTCAGTTACAGCCCTAGCCCTAGGTGTTTCTATGATACTGTACATAGATCTGTAGCAACATTGATAATCAAACATCTGCCAAAAATTTGCTCTCCATTTTCATTTACTGTGTTTTGGTGTTTATAGAAAGGTGGATGAAAAGTTGTAAATATTTAAACAAGTTGCACATATGCAGGGAGATTCCTTAAGGGTTCCGTGTACGGGACAAGAATACAGTATGACACCTCTACATACCATTTACCAATTTCTCAGAATGTCCACCTCAAAAGTTAACCTGTTTTCATTCTCCTGGAGGCTAAGGTTGGGTGGTAAAGTGGTACTGACCTCAATACCAGTACTAGATACAGGTAATGAAAATACCGAAGATATTTGGTTTGTTACTACAGTAATACCGGTACTTGAAAAAATCCTGGTACTCATTATATTCGCTGACAAAAATAATTCAAATTGTTAGGATGTGTCTTATAATGGAGAGCTAGATAATTTAAACCCAGATTGGGAGGGGGGAGCAAGTCATTCTTAAATCCAAAATTCAAAATTTTAACTTCCCCTTTTTGGTGAGAATGTTACCTCAGTAAATTTTTCTCATCAACAACCTAATTTTGATGGTTGAGTTATGCTTTTCTTAGTTTGCAAATTGTATAGAATGCCAGTGAACTCCTCTTCAGAAAGCTGTACTGTGAGTCTGAGGGTAAAGAGGGAAGCATGCTTTGTAATATTGTCTGCAATTGTTACAGTACAGTTCATTGATAAACAGGGTGGTCAATGGGATGTGGGACTTATTTTTCTCTTGACTTTATCAACCCCGAAGGTGCTACTGTATGGAGAGCATCCAGCTAATTTTTCTCATGCACATGTCGTTATTATACCACTTGGGAAGAGGTCGTTGTACAATTTACAAACTTAATCATTCTAACTACTGCAAGAAGGGAATACGAGACCCCACCACTAAAATTTGTTCAATGCAATGGACTGGCTAACAAGCAGGAACAAATGCTAGAATTTGGCTCAATTCATGGGATTAACACAAGAATTTATTTAAACATGAATCACACTTAAAGCATGAATGTCAATTTGAAGCTACCCCTACAAATTCCCCCAAATCATCAAATCATGTTTTGTGTTATTTTATGTGGTATTCGTTTATAACTTGTCTTTTATTTTACATTGCTATATTTACTATAATATTATGCCTTCTTAATTCTTCTGATCTAGCTTCCTCTCTTTATTTTAATTTTTTTATTTGTGGAAAAGTGGGGGTCGAGGACAAGCTCCCCCATGCCTGTATTGTCCTGTCAATGCATGTTACTTCTGCTGCTATCATTGTTAGGGCATAGAAATGAAGGTGGTTCTGCCTGCATGCAGCTAGAACTAAAAAAATTTACCATTACCTGTCACTTGAATTGCACAAAACACAAGAATGAAATGATTCCACTGGAGAAATATAAATATATATAAAATATTTTCAAATAATGACCAGAAAACAAGTGGCTTTGAAATTTGTGATTTGACATGATATGACACAAAAAGGAAAAATGCTTTGTCAATAACTTGCAAAAACATACAAAACTGAGCTATCCAATCTCTCTACTTTCAATATTTGATATTTAATTGCTCCTTTTACTGTAGTGATCAATGCAACATTCCATCAGAGATACTAAATTGTTACCTGACGGGGACTGCTATGAGTGGATCAAAGATGTTGGTGCAGCATGTACCAGGGTTCACACTAACCCGAGCTCCCGGGTCCCTGACGTGCGAGTTCAACTCGAGACGCTTGAAAAAAAAATCCTGTGCGTCCCAGGGACGCACAGGAATTGCTTGCTAAATGCATGTAAAATTTTGGCAAGAAGGCATAGAAAGTTTTGTGTTGAAAAGTTCACACGAACCCATTGCTTTGAAATGTCATTGTCGATGTTACTTCACAAAATCCATGCAGGAAAACTTTCTCCGACTAGACCGATTGTTCGACCGATTATCTGTTATTAATCGGCACCGGGCCGATTATTCCGTTGTCGGTAAATAATTTGCGTCTGTAAATTATTTGCTTCGGTAAAATTCTGCCATTCAACCGATCATTGCCATCGATTATTTGAAAACTCGAAAATTGGCTAAATGTACTTGAAACTTGCGTTTAGTTTCGTTAAAATTCCCGTTTATACTCAATCCTTTAACTTCCCGCCAAAACGGGATACACTGATAATCACAAACGTATAAATTGTACCCCTGCCATGGGAATGATCGTTTGATATTTTCCAATAAAACCTGGTAGTATTACCTGGAATTAGATTTAGAATTGCATTCAAGGTGCATTCCTTGCTGTCTCGCAGAAAGGGCCGCGTAGGTTGCTGTGCAAACTGTTCTGCACAAAACACAGTAGCGTACAGACTATCTAGCTGCAGTGTTTCGCCATTTTTTTCAAATCCCCAAGCTTTGCATACATGTCTGAGCTGTGTACGTTTTGTACACGTACATAGCACCTAGAAGTTCGGTGGTTATTATCGTGCATAAATTAAGCCATTCCCAGCATTCCGTCCATAATGTTGTTTACAGTGGGGCTTATGCAATGTTGTCATACGACGTCATTGCAAACAAAAACAGTGATGCACGTGGTCTCATGCAGCAAACTTCTTGGCCCATGCATGCAGTAAACTTACGTACTTGTCCGTTTTTACCACCAAATAAGGCATCATGTTTTGCTTGGTGACATCATATGCATAGGTTCCATTGCGAAATTTAAATTGGCCCCTGCATCGCGATTGGTGCGTTTGGGTTGATTCTAGCCAGCCAATCACAACTCGCGCCTTCGCCTATTTGATTTAGTGTGGGAAAATACTCAGCCTCGAGACAAGTTTTCCAGTTGAGTTTGTGTTACGACGGTCGCACTTGACATGCTTATATAGCCATATAGCGAAGCCAGGCTAGCGCCGTGCTAAATTCACCTAGAAATGGCATCACGAATCTCTGCCTACGTGGATTTGTTGGGGATCTGACCTGGGTGCATTTCAGTTGTATATTCTTTTTAAACAAGACATAAGTTTTGGGCAAGAAATGCTAAAAATGTGCAGGGATATCTACAGTATATCCGAAAGGAACCATAAGAAATGTCAATCGGGTGCAATTGTTTTGTTGCCCAGAACTGCTGAGATTTTCATTATTGCTCTTTCGTTAAAGCAAGAGAGTAGCTACATTATATAATGCAACTACAACGCAGTACAGTAGAAGAATGCAAATGTTCCGACATGATTGGGGGATGAAAACTAGACAGGAGCATGATGTTGGCCTTAGAACTAAATTATGAAAGGGCATATGACACCAACTGCAAACTATTCTACTGTATTAACTGTTGATTTGTATCTCCACTTTTGAAGCAAAAATATTACACCTACAAAAATGATATCCCGTTCGTGAGACGAACGGAACTATTTAGTCCCAGTATCTTCCATCCTGAACTGGTTATGGTAATACGACATGGTACGATACGCGTAACATGTGACTTCCCTCTTTCTAATAATGGGTAATCGGCATGGATCGGGGCCGATTGTTAAATTAAATAGTCGGTACACGACAGAAAATATGAATGGAAATTGCAGAGCATCACTGATTACTGCATTTTTGTTGATGCTTCACTTGGGACTCTTCCAAAAAATATGGGACCCTCAGAAATATGATGGGACTCTTTAAAAAAAAAGTTGAGGGTTCAGGGACTCTTGAGTTTGGGAGCCTAATGAGAACACTGTGTACATGGGCATCCAGAGAAAAGAAAATTAAGGAGGGGGGGGAAGACATTTTTGGACGATTAAGGGGAAATTCCCTTATTCCCAGCAAAAGCTAAGAGTAAGAGCTGGCACCAGAATTAGCCTGACAAGGAGCCCAGGCAAGGCCTCCTGGTGGGACCCAATGACATCAAGCCCTGACAAACTTAGACACTGAATTTCAAACAAGAAGATTAAGGTTCACACTCAAAGGTGTGTCGAAAATATTTTGGCTTAGAATTTTGATAAACTAAAAAAGGTGGGTGCTATTAAGGAAGGCTGGGAAAAAATTTTGTCTGGAAGGAAATCTCAAGAAACTGTGTTTTCCATGGAAGAACTTGCCCTTACTCTGAGCAAAATCAAGCATATTGACTGGTCTACTAGCTGAGGGTAGTTGTGATTACATACGTCTTATGGGTTACCTGTATGTAACTCTGTGAAGTGTTAAAACTACTTGGCAAAAATTTTCCCAGATGGGACCAAGTATTTGCTGGGGGTTGGGGGAGGAGGAGAAAAGTATAGTCAATTTATCTATGTGTGGGGCTATTATAGCCATGAAAATTTTGCCAAAACACCTTTCAGATTGCTCAAAAACTCACCCTTCAGGCCATGTAAGTTTCATCTAATAATTTTCTACTTTGGAATATTATGTTCAAGAGATTTTCTGGTGATACCAAAATGAAATACTGTTGTTGTCTTTTGTTCCACATTTTTGTTCCAAATTTTTCATTTCCAATGGGGGAATTTGCTTCCCTTCCCCCTTCCCGAGGAAGCACTATTGCACAGAGCAGGGTAATTGCTCTGTACGCTCCAACCTAGCTGTTCCAACGATAGTTACATGGGTGCATGGTGAATAAATCTGTGCATGTACAGTACATTCTGATGCCACTGTGTGGTATTTTCCATTGCAGAAATGGAATGTGCAGAGCAGGTGCTCATCAAAATAAGTACCGTACACTGAAGGTTACTTAATTGTAGGCAATAAGGATTGATATCAAGATCCATTATATTTTAAAGAGTGGAAATTTGGTTGAAGAAGATGTTTGTAGGTAAAACTGATCACCCTATTGGGAATTGTATTTGAATAAAAATGGAATGGTCGCTTTTAAGCCTTACCACGGACAGTGCATTCACAGTACAGTCAAGTGTTCATTTGCAATAGCGCTATATAACATAACATAACATAACAGGTTGAAGGGCAAAGGAGGGCCAAAGCCCCATAAGATGCCCTGAAGATTAACTCTTCGAAGATCCAATGCCAGAGTGAGTATGCACAATCATATATATACCTATGCACAATCATATATATACCTAGGCCTACATACAGTACAAATGTCAGTTCACTTTTAACACAGATCTAATTCAAAAGCAGGGCATTTTATATGCGGCACTCATATGGAAGCAGAATACTTTTGAAAGAAAAATATTTCTTATTTAGTGGCACTGATGGATGAAGCAGTGAATGGAATAGATTAAAGATGAATTGAACATCATGGCATGGTCTCAAATTGGTCCGACGAAGGAGCGGCTAGGGTAAAAATGGAAAAAGTGGAAAAATTGTTATGCCAACAACACGCAATTTACTGTTCAACATGTGCGATAGTAAACTAAAATTGGTTGTTTTAGATTTGATCCCTTTCATCCAGGGAATGATGTGAGCCTAACATTAGGCCTAGGCCTAGGCCCTATATCCACCAAATTTTCTGAGTAGGCCTAGGCCCTAGGCTAGTAACCTGGCAGGTAGCCATTTTTATTTGGTGAAAGAGAAATGATTCTGTTGTGTATCTTCGAAGTAACAAGCACATAACTCGGAAAATCCAACGAATACCTCTTTTCTGGGGCGCTATGGAGTACCCCAAACTCAAAGAAGAAGAGGAACTCACTAGTCGCGGAACCCCTCTACACACTGTAGGCTAGGCCGTTACAACAGGCCCTAACGTAGGCTAGGCCTAAGTTAATTACCTTTCCTTTTTGTCTTCTTTCCTGTCTTTAGTTTCTTCTTGCCCATTGTACACTGACGCTACGTGCATGCTAGACCGGCTAGATCCATTACTTTTTCCGGAAGGAAGAGATACCGTAGAATTTGAAGATCGGAAAACTAGCTGGAACTTATAGCGGGCATACAGTACTTTGGCCTATTTTAGGTTGCACGTCTAACTGCTTGCCTTAACCTTGGAACTTGAAATAATTGGCTCCCTTTTGCGTATCATATCTGCCGCGCTAGTTAGCTGGCGCTGTGTTACAAGTACGCACACTTCATACATGTCATCAACTCTGTGTCGACTTTGTGTACCAGTTCACCGCAATTGTTAGTGAAAGAATGAAGATGTACCTTCCTGCCAATAAGATCAACATGATGAACCAAAGTTTTTAGGTTTTTAGGTGCCGTTCCGTCGTCTAAATATTCAAGTATAATATAATACATGCATCATCACAAAGTCCGTGCTAGCTAGCACAAAGCCTCCTAACATTTGTGTACAAAATTGTCTTGAAAAGAATGTGAAACCATTTCCTGACAATGTTTTACACATACAAAATTGATATGATAATGATATGATTTAAATTTAATCAGGACTTTAATACATTACCTCTTAAGTCTTTGAGCGTCGTTCTTAATAAGCATGTGCATCATTACAAGGTCCGTACGTGCGAGCTACAATCTTGGACAAAACTAGATGGAACACCCCCACTCACCCGCGCAGCAATGTTCAAGTTGGAGATAACCAATTCGGGACGCACCATTTTCTTTGGGACCCAGCATTGTTCTGGGGGACGGGGGTTTCGTGAATCGCTATTTTCTGTAGGACACAACTTTTCAAAGGGGGAAATAGAGGTCGCAGAAATAGTACTCGGCGCCATATACAATACAATGACGTGAGTGAGGTGTTCCAACAGTTTTGTCCAGGATTGTAGCTCAAAGCTGCCATACATTTTTGTACTAAATTGTCTTCAAGGTGAAGATATGGTGACAACAGGATACATCAAAATTATTTGAAATCATTGCATTTGATGATGGATTATGAACGAGAATATGTCTATCCCGAGGCTTAATTTTTGACTCAGGGGTACGTTAACTCAGTCTGCTCACTCTGGCATTGGATCTTCGAAGAGTTAAATGATAAGGGCCTGGACTTCAGGGCATCTTATGGGGCTTTGGTCCTCCTTTGCCCTTCAACCTGTTATGTTGTGTTATGTTGTGTTATGTTGTGTTATGTTATGTTATGTTATGTTATGTTATGTTATGTTATGTTATGTTATGTTATGTTATGTTATGTTATGTTATGTTATGTTATGTTATGTTATGTTATGTTATGTTATGTTATGTTAAAATCTTTGAGCTACTATGGGGCTTTCCAGTGGCGTAGCTTGATGATTTTTTCGAAGGGGGATCGGGGCGGCTACGGGGGGCTGGACTCTTTTGTAGGGGGGGGGGGGATGGAATTTACTATCTAAGCGGAGCGCCACCATCAGTTGGCGCGGAGCGTACAGGAAATTTTGAAAAATCGCGACCTCTCAGATAGCCGGAAATTGCATTTGCCAGGCTTGAAAGTAGAGCTTAAGCAGTCGTTATTTTGAGCTTTCCTTTGCAATTAAATCTTCATTTTAATAAAAAGAAAATCAAATCGCAAAATGATCAGAAAATTACCAGATAAAATGCACTGGCTCCTTTTCAGGACGATGTGATATTTTATCATTTTCTTTGTCGCAAATTAAAATCTCCATTAAACAGAATTGACCAAAATCAAATTTTTGTTTAATATGTCAAAAACGAACATATTCTAAGCACTCTGGTGAAGTTTTCATTCATTTCTCATGTTCTGTTCTCGTCATATTAACAACTGAACACATTTTCTACAAAAGGTAAACTTGAACCAAGCAGGTGGTATGTCATATTGATGGTCGATGTTTTGTTTTGTTTTTTATTTATTTTTGATCCTGCTGTTTGATCTTGAATTGATTATGGTCATTTAGGGATGATATCTTGCCCTTAAGAAAAATTGAGATGACCAGTGGTCGAATGAACCTGTAAACCTGAAACGGACACACAGAAGCATTGATAGCGCTACCAGCACAATAACAGTACTGTACTGGCGTTATCAACGCCTCTCAGTGGGCGGCCGGTACTGGGCTAAAATTTTGATACAATTACGAACTATATCCTTGACAATGACGCATTAGTTTTTACTTTGTACGTAATGCATGACATTTGTATGAGAGAAAAGGCTGATATACTTTGCCCAGATTAAGAAAAAAGGCGAGCTTTTATTCATGTCATATCGAATAACGTTGTTTTTGGAACATTGAAGATCATGCTTTGGAAACTTTTTTTGGGGGGGTGGGTGGGTAGGGTGGGGTGGGGGGAGTTCCCCCGTGCCCCTATGGCGAGCCGCTAATGCCCCACCCCGCCCCCTCCCCCCGTAGCGCCTCCACAGGACAAAAGCATCAAGAACTACACTAGATTAGTGTCTTGTGAACTCCGTACGTGCTTTGTCTATTACAAGCTACTGACTGCTGTTAGTAGTATGATCCGTACTAATTCTTCCGAGGAAAATTAACGCATCCTGAAGGTTTGCAATGACTACACTGTACCGTGAAAAGAAAATTTCCTGTAAACTACACACTGACACATATTTGTCCCATGTAAGTAAGTACGTACGTGTATGTGAACACGTTCTCGACTCGTTAACGTCAGGCCCACGGACTTCCTCTACATGGACATAGCATACTGCACCGTTTATTGGCGCTACCGTACGTCCAAGAAAAGCGCACCAAGATGGCCGTCTGCTACGGTTTTGTGTAAAAGTGTAGACTTGTCCAAGTCAATTGCGAGATTTTGCAAGAAATTTAAGCTGAAATGTTTTTGAAATATGGCGAGGTAAGGTCAAAATCACTTCACGTATTGCAGGAATATGATATTCTTTCCCATTCATGTTTAACTCTTGTTTAAAATATATCATAGTCGTCGAGAAATCAGACGATTTATGGCTTCACGGCGGCCATCTTGGTGCGCCTTTTTTGTCCCAGTCGGTGGCGACAATCTACGGATAGACGTACACGTTACATGCTTTGTCCATGTATATAGGAAGTCCGTGGTCAGGCCTTTCTAATCATTATTAAAGTAATGTCATAATGCGGTTATGTTTGCTTGCCTAAAACAAGTCTAAGTGTAACTTATACTTGTAGGAGCTTCTACCGTCCTATTATCCTACTTCCTACTTTACTCTAGGCACTGATTGACTGCCGTGGCCACATAGAGTAGGATAATCTGCTATCCTACTCTAGTCTATTTCAGCCATTTTCTGCCCTATGGTGCTAGCCTAGCCTTACGTAAGCTAGGCTAGGCCTAGGCATTATCCTAAGTGCGTCAGCCTAATGTTAGTAAGTTGTTAGGCTAGAAAGCCGTCCGCAAACCAGAAACGGGCCTAGGCCTATGCTTCAGTTGGCCTAAACCAGGTAAAGGTAAGCGTAAGACAGGGCAAGGCATAGCCTAACGTTAGATCTAACGTTGGAACTAGCCTATTGACAACACTGTCCTTTCTGAGAAGTAACCATAGGCCTATAGACTGTGTTTACTTTAGGAACCTTGGCCTAGGCTAACGTTCTGAGTTAGGCCTAGGGCCTAGGCTTAACTTAGTCCTATGAAGTAATCCTGCTCAAACGTTGAGCTCAAGCAGTAAGGCCTATTAAAGTGTTAGGCCTAGCCTAGGCTAGTCTTTAAATAGGACTAGTCTATGCTACGTCCACTTCCTTAAGCGTAGTGCACGGTCTTGTTCAAGGACTAGGCTAGCCGAAGTCCATGAAAGCAGGTCTAACTTTAGCCTAGGACTAACTAGGACTTAGGCTAATTATGTTGTGCTAGTCTAATTTGTAGCCTAGGCTGAGTAAGGTTAGGAAATGCTGAGCTTAGTCTAGCGGCTCTACTAAACTTAGGCTAGGGATATGTACTAGCCTATAGTCTAGCCCTTGAACAGGACCCAGCATTACGTTCCTATGCTCGTAGTAAGGAGTGACTAGAAGGAGCAGATTATACGGTCACGTTCAGTGACTAGCTTAGTCTAATGTAGGCGCTGGTTACACGTACAGTTACTAATGCTATGTAGGCCTAGCCTAGGCCTAAGTTGCAATGATGCAAACAACAAGTGTGGGGCGCATAACCCATGATACAGCAGTAGACGTTAGTGGTATTATGGTAATAGGAGTTTAAAAGGAAACAGTTTATAAACAGCAGTAATGATGTATTATAGGGCCATGTTGATTGTGGTTAATTAATTGGGTCTCCCAATATGCATAGGGAGGTGGCTACATCTTTAAAACTGTGTTCGATAAGGACTGCAACTTCATATTTCAGATAATTTGAGAGGACCCAGATTTTTTTTATGGATTGAGCAAAATGGCTAAGGCAACGGAAAGTGAGACCGTCGGCTTGCAGAATAATAATTATTCTTCTTGTGAAGATTTAAGACACCCGCTCACTCAGCTCTGTGAGGAAGTTTGTTTCTTGAGGGTAAGTTATATTCACTGGAAGTATTAAAAGTGTAACCACAGTGATCACCATCTTCTTCTCTGGGCATTTACATTCTCTAATGACATTTTTATCCATTTAAAGTTAGGCCTGGGTCAAGGGAATAAAATCACAAATTTTGTTCCAAGTTCAAATGTACGCTTTTGCTAAAAGGTTAGACCCTCGAGGATCAAAAATAGTCATTGGGCCTAGGTCTTGCACTCTTGGTTACTGGTATTTTTAACAAGAAAAAGAGAAAATCATTTGTTGAAAATAAGCCTCATATTTACCACTCAAATAAAATTTGCGAATCATTCTAGTAAGCAAAACGAAGTTGATTCACAAGCAAATAATTTTCTTGTAGCTTATATATTTGTTTTTCTCATTTCATTTACATTTGCATTCTTCATCTAACTAACAAGCTGTGAATAACTGGTCAGTGACAATCAATTGGATAGGCTAAGTTGTTGCAAATATTCACAGTTTTAAAAATATTCACAGACGTTCTGTATATCAATTACTTGCATTCTCCAATTCTCGTGGTCTTAGAGTAGTCACTAAATTCACATGCCTGGAGGAGTAACGCTGCAAATCTGGAAAGGAACAAAATGCCCTTAATACCACCTTTACATGATATATCAGAAGGGAGATATAAAATGCTGAATATATTTAATTATATGAAGTACTTGATGACACAATACTGATACAGAAAACCTAGCAGCAAGTTGGACTTTCATTTCATCGATACACTCCCCAATATCTTCCTGGAGGCTATACCTTTAAACAGGAATTGGGTATAAGAGAACAGCACTGGCATCTTATCACGCTGTAAATGGACAGAAATCCGAAGAGAGGCATCTTCACCCACTTCAAACCCACCCATACTGTGTAAAAACCTACGGTACTTTGTAAGATATACTGATTTGACAACCAAAAGTTGAAGAATTGGTTTTAATCAAAGGTCATCATGTTTTCATTACCACAGATGACTAAGAAGGAATCAGAAGAACGAGTGAGACATCTGGTTGCAGACCAACATAAACACGAGAGACAGCTAGTGAGTATGCTGTGTGCATTGAATATAATTTGACTTATGGGACTGACACATGATCTGAAGCAAATGCAAATGGAATGAAATAATTCTGAAGAACAGTATGCATGCTGTTTCTACTAATTGTTTTAACAGGAGGAAGAAATTTTGAAAAACAGTTCTATTAAAGAAATGCATGTGCAGGAACTAGCAGACGTTGACAGATCTTATCAAGATGAGATCCAGCATTTGAAAAGAGAAAAGGTAACAATTCAAATAATTCAAATTGTCAGTACGATGTCATTTTAAACTGTAGTAATATTCATCTTGTTTAGATGAGTCAGTATTCTAGTCTAAGGATCTAATAAAACAATAAAAAACGTTAGAAACTTAAGTAATGATACGTTATAACAGCTATCACAATAACAGTTGAATTTTACTGTCCAATGTTCATGAACGTTTTGCTGTCTTCACATTCAGAATAAACTTATCTGGGAGAATGAATCCTGGGAAAGAAATGTTAAGTCAGTGAAAGATGAAGTAAGAACTCTACAGGTAAGAAACTATCAGTAAATCTGTTAATAAGAGCCGAAAAACTCATCCTTTCACTCCCAAAATTTTCAAGTTTCTTGTGAATACAAATTTAAGACATACAGTATACGGAATGCTACATAGTATTAGCCTTTTTTCTAAAAGTCCCCACGACTCTCTGGCGAAGAGCCAAGGGGCGAAAACCAAACGATTACATAGTATTTAGTATAACTACTATGAACGTAAAAAGCATTGTGAAGCTGTGATGCACAATCACATTGTAACGGAGTTCATAGGAACTCGTCTTGTTTAACAATGGGAGGATTACGTAACAATGATAAGAATGGGTCAATTAAACAAGGCGAGTTCAACAATGGGGGAATTATGTAACAATGATAAGAATGTGTCAATTATTTTAAATGTGCGTCGGGCCGGGGAATGCATGTTTTTGAATTCAAATATTTGGAAGGGATATAAAAGAGGTGGATTTGAAATGTAATTTAGTTCGATTCATAGTATTGGTGCGGGTTGGTTGCACAGTGTCTCGACTCCGGCGGAGACCTTTATTGATTCGGAATAAAAGAAAAGAACGATTAACAACGACATCGCCTGTAGTTCCGTCTCAGTTTTTTCGTGTGTGTCTCAGTTTTTCTCCGTCGTAAATCGAACGTCGGGTCTGAATCGGAAAACTGTGTGAAAGCCCGTTCGGTTCGTTACACACATATTAACTCTTCTACCTGCTTTAATATTAGGATGTAGGCTATGTGCATAGTGTGGGTGTCATTCCCTGAAATTGTGCTTCAAAGGTACGATCTGGTATTTAGTTTGATTTTTAGCCAAAGACATTGTTACCAGGCACTGTGCATTGAGTTATTAGAGGTTCTATAATAATGTATTGATTCAAAAGAATTTTTTTCAAATGTGGGTTAAGGCCAAGGAAGGGGCTTGTGATTAAATAGTTTCGAAATTGGAACAAAATCCCCTGAACATTTCTCAAGTCATTTCTCCGTTTCTGTTTCTATCTGCTTCTGTTGCACATCAAAATATGAGTTTGTCTCATAGAGGGCTTAAAATTGTAATTTGCTCTTGTTGGTTCTCTCAGATTAAAGTTCTGTCTACACTGATGACATTTTAGGGTTTTTTTTTAGTGAAATCTAATAAGACTCTATGTAGCAGTCAAAGGTACTGATATTTTAGTTGCATCTTCATGTATGAAAATACAGCTGGAAAAATACAACTTAGAAAGGATGATAAGAGAACAAAGTCACTGCTTGAAGACACATGTGACAGCCAGCAGCTCGCATCTAAAACAAGCGACCGAGATCGAAGCAAACTTTAAGGAAATCAAGCAACTTGTGGAGAGATGTAACAACCAGACTAAAAATTTGTCAAAGGAAGGTGAGTCGGATGGAATGGTGTAACCATTATAAAACTACGGAAATTCAAGAGAAAAAAATATACCCAAGAATCAAAATCGCTCAAAATTTTTACTTTGTTTTAACATTTTTAAGTTGACAAATGTAGGTGAATGATTTGAAACTGTTTT
Source organism: Holothuria scabra (assembly GCA_037179385.1). Classification (NCBI taxonomy): domain Eukaryota; kingdom Metazoa; phylum Echinodermata; class Holothuroidea; order Aspidochirotida; family Holothuriidae; genus Holothuria; species Holothuria scabra. The sequence goes on along the minus strand of CM074192.1, from coordinate 16,217,501 downwards.
CTTTGTTATGGTTTTATTTATGAATGTGCTGACAAGAGTTGTTATACTTGATTAAATGTTAGTCAGAGATAGTATTTTGCCTTGCAAATAATTCTGAAGTACTTCTGTTTGAAACAGCATTGACTTAAATGTATGTTTCATATGTTTGTTACAACTATGAGTTTGACTCATCTAAGCACACCGTGATATTATTTCACTGCCATGAGAGCAATGCAGCAATGGTATCAAAGGTATGCATATTTTTGTGGTGTACCTCTCTGGATACCCTTTTCATCATGGGCTCCCCATATTGAATACCTTTGACTTGCTTTGCATGGGGAGAGAAAGTTAGTCTGTGACATAGTCAATTCTATCTGAAAACATGCTTTCTTTTAAAGCGTTGTTGCTTTGATTTCCCACCCACCTTCCCCAAATTTGCTAGCTAATGGTTTGATTTATTTTTCATGTGGTAAAATTATAATTCTTTTCCATGATAGGGGAAGTTAGGTAGCTGAGAGATTCACCTAAATACTCACGAGCTTAAAACATCACTCACTTTAACCTCCACGACATGTCATAGAGTTTGTATGACAGGGTTCTGGACCCTCCGTCTACATGTTAAACCTAAACATGAAAAAATTAACTGATGTTCAAGTTTAATGAAGCAGGTCTCATTGATTGTGGAAGTTTAAAAAAATGAATCTTTCCATTTTGCCTTGCCCTTGCCTTTTCCTAATATAGTGTTAGGGGCTCTGAACGTGTAGACAGAAGAAAGTATGAAAGGAAGAAATTAAAAGCATCCGTACAAGCTATATAAGCCATAACACACAATTCTCTAACTGGTCTATTGGTGTTGCTGCCCTTCGATTTACCCTTTTGAAGTCTTCAATACAACAAATGTCGGACCCTATCTCTTAGAGTTTTACCGAACAACAACGGTTTTTCTTCAGACCGGCATAGGCGGCGAAAAAAAGGGGAGGGCGAGGGGGCAGTGGGCCTGACCGCCTATGGACCCTATATACTAGCCATTATCATCGTCAATATACTCGTCACATTTTCCGACACTGTTCCTTCAAAATGCTTACTATAAAGTTAAAGAGCATATGCCATTTGTTTAAGATGCTTCTTTTTCTTAGCTTGTCAAGAGATTTCGGAGTGGGGCTTCTTAAATAATTCAAGTAACACAATGTTTGTGTGACTATCTTTTCTAGCTGGCGTTCTACAATCTCTTATGAAAATCCTGAACAAAAGCATAATCACCTTAATATGATTATCCATCTGTTATTTGTGTAAAGTTTAATGAGCATGAGTAACAAAGAGAGCTTTTTGGTCCCAATTTGAAGACATTATTTCGTATATGTGTTTGTTACCTTTGGTCTGCACATGCTACCTTAATTGGTGAATCAATCTAAAAATTGATTTTCATGAAACTTTGTGCGTAAAATTTTTGTATGGGGAGAAAACTTCTTGCCCTTGGGGAAGGCCAGTCTACTTTTTTTTGGTCACCAGGCTATAGGCCATGTTAACAAGACATCGGGGATTGCTGAAGGTGACGCTAATTAAAGGCCCGATCCTCTCACCCCAAACTGTAAATTTCCTATTAGTCCAGAGAGATTATCAATTGACACAGCTCTTTGACTGACAGCAAGTTTAAACAATTCGAAGTACCGAATATCATGTTACCAAGCATGTACTCTACTGTCAGTGTTTTGATTTCACATTGGGGTCTTGTATAATCACTCTGAAGGAGTAAACCGCGACTGTGTCTGGATTAGGATGAAGTCATTTGTGGAAAAGGCTTCAGTAAGTAGGTTAAGAGAATTGGGACTAGTTGTGATGAGAGGATAATCGCATTGATACCTTGCTAGGCTAAACACCAGCGTTTATTATAAGTTAAGCAGAAAATTTTAAAGACTGACCTTTACCTACTGTAATTCAGGAACTTGAACTTCAAACCCAATTAATACCTGACCCATTCCAATCATTGCGACGAACGACGTGAGCAAAAATTGTAAATCTTGCAATCTTAAAAATACTAGAATCAGGTTCAAGTTCATGCGGCATCCATCCGTGACACATCGAAATAGCTGTAGACTAGAATAGAACCAAGACCGATGATTATTTCTTGGTGCGTGTCAAGGACTTTCATTCTGACCTTGTCCTTCGGCGGCGCCCAGAATGTCATGAAAGAATTTGACGTACGTGCATATTGGGGTGATTCCGTAAAAGAGAGAGCCACTAGATTTAGTGTCCCAATTTACATAGTGATATATTTTATATTAAGATTTGGCAGTGAATAAAAGAACTGAAGTAGAGATAGTTAGATAGATGGTTTCATTAACAAGCTCTGGTGGTGCCCTATTACATTCTGAAATGTACTAAAAATATCAGTTACTCGTTATGATATTATGTGCCCAAAGCTGATTTTATCCCAATGTTAATGGGACACCAAGGACGTCATGCCAAGATAATTCCACAGAACTGTCGGTCGTCAGAGTTGGCAATGAATTGAGATTGTCAGGCAGCACATTGGGAGATATGTCCTTCATTGCCAGTTTATCTTACGAACTTCACAAGGTTGCTTGTACTGGGTATATTTTGATGCGGGATTTTTTGCAAAGACTCGAGATGCATTTAGCAGCAACTTTATTCATTAAATCAGGTTCAATGGAAAATTTACACCTTTCTTGATGTCATTTTTTTCAAGTTTACGTATGATGAACATTTTGAATGGAAGATTAAGACCAAAGATCACAATAACTGTGCACCTGTTGAGTTCCTAGATTTAAGACTAGATAGACAGAGACACGACTGTGTGCTGTGGGATGAACCTCTCATGATTACATTTACGGATATATTTAACAATTTTGTCTAAATAAAATAAGTTACAACTGTATGTTCAGTGCGCATTCGAGTAGTACTTGGGAATATTTGTATCACTTTATATCTGTATTGGCATGATGGAAATTGGTCATTTTACTACATATTTTCTTGAAATAATTTCAAGTATCATGTATTCCCTTACTCCAAATCCAGATATGGATTTATATCTGGTTAAATAAAGCCTTTATATGTCCATATCAAGCCAGATATACAGCCAAATTAGGTGCCTTGACATAATATATCAAGTTTTATATGGTCATATCAAGCCAGATATTACTTGATCCAAGAAAGGCCCAGATATGCAAATAAAGTTTGATATGGCCATATCAAGCCAGATATAACTTGATGAAATGCCTTCCCAGATATGCAAATAAAGTTTGATATGGCCATATCAAGCCAGATATAAATTGATGAAATGCCTTCCCAGATATGCAAATAAAGTTTTATATGGCCATATCAAGCCAGATATAACTTGATGAAATGCCTTCCCAGATATGCTAATAAAGTTTGATATGGCCATATCAAGCCAGATATAAATTGATGAAATGCCTTCCCAGATATGCAAATAGAGTTTTATATGGCCATATCAAGCAAGATATAAATTGATGAAATGCCTTCCCAGTTATACAAATAAAGCTTGATATGGCCATATCAAGCCAGATATAACTCATTGAAATGCCACGACAGAATTACATTTAAACTTTTACATAGCCATATTAATACTTTTGGGGTTAATTTGTGTACCTGTCCTACATGAAGACCTTCTCTGGAAGCTGAACATGTATCAGCAAATCAAAATCAGAAGATTCAAACCATGTTCAGCCATATGATACTAACATATGCAAATTACTTTCCAATGTGGGCGTGGTCAGGAATTTAGGGCCCTGATTTTCTTTTTATTGTAATTGAGGAAGTAATATGTGAAAAATCATGAAACCTTCAACAAGATTTATGTTGGGATATTGCCCCATATGATAATTTAAACCAACAATGCGGTGTAAACATTTAAAAGTAGGAATTTCAAAGCAGTTTTGTTCTTCACTGTTAAGTAATTTAACAACTTCAAATACTTAAGTAAATGTTATACAATGTTCATTCAACTTTGTTACAGATGTTCAGATAGCCCTTAAAATTATGCTGGCCAGAAGGCTTCTGATACCCTTTATACAAAGGGAGAGCACTAATAAAATTTGGTCCAGTCATATATGGTTCAGATATGGGACATTTATGCACCAAACTTGTCTCCTTAATATGGGATCAATACAGTAAATCTTTATTATAAACCAGATATGGCACTGCTTTATATGGGATCAGTATGGAATAGCTTTATATAAACCATATATGGTATTGCGTTGTATGGTTCATATCTGTTCCAGATATATATAAAGACCTGATCCAGATAAAATTTTATCTGGCCCATATATGGATTAGATCTGGTTCTGGCACAGATCAAGGTTATATCTGCCCATTTTTTTATCTGGCCCAGATATAAATCCCATATATGCAGCAGATATGGGTCAGATATGAAATCCATATCTGGCCCATATATGGAATTTCATATCTGGCCCATATCTGGATTTGGAGTAAGGGGTGATTCCAAGTACAACGTAAAGTCACTAAAAACTCAGTGCAAAGTTTTCCCAACACTCATAATTGTGCATAGTTACATTTTGGGAATAAAGTTTCACTTTGGTAAATAGGACACCTTGGGAAACCAAATAGTGTCTTGTACTGGAGGAGTACATTTTCTTCAAGTTCAACCCAATCTATCCATTTTATGCATTTCCATCCCATAGAAGCTCATGAAGCATATTATCTACAAGGTGGCACACCGATTTTAAAAGGACTTGGGTTATGTTTAAGCTGATGTTCAGATATGACCTGATGCATTTACTCTGCAGTAGTAAAATTGATAAATTCAATAAGTCGACTTTTTATTGCACGTAGCCCAATTAAAGCCATGCATTTCCTTTCCTTTGCTCAGTTAAAGAAGCTGTTGTTCTGAACAAGCGTTTGAGTTTCATTAATTCCCATCATAATTGTGAGAAGCGAGATTTCGAGACTAAGTTGGAGGACAAGGAGAAAATAATTTGTGAGTTACAGATAAACAGAAAAATGAAAGAAGCTGGAACAATAGATAAAGAAGATGATTCAAAAGCCCGGCAACAGAAGCACGAGGTGGCAATTATTCAAGAGCAACTGAGAGAGGTAGGCCTTAAAACTGTATGACGTGTAAACCGCAAAAATCGACAACTCATAGCTTATGGTGAAAGCTTGTTTTGAAACTTCGAATGGTGTTTTACACTCTAAACATAAAGTCTCTGCGCATTTTATGGACCTACTTTCAGTCAAGTTACGCATGTGTTATCCACATCGTAATAACTCCTGTGATTAGTTTGCCTTTAAATTTTTACTTTACGTAGACAAAACACAACGAAGAAATCTTGCAGAAGCAGCTTGACCTGTCCCGTGAAAGAAACAAGGTAAGAATTAAATCCCGGGCACCAACTCAAGTGGAGCGATGTATAAGTGAGAGTGACTCCTCTTGATCCCTGCCCAGATCTATGAGGTCTTCTGATGTGCGGCTCGCCCTAGTTTGAGAGTAAATTCCCTCTAGGTTACGTGTAATTCCACACCAGATTATATACAACCTAAGCTTCATTTAAGACTGTATCTTCGAGTTCCACATGCAGCTAGAGTAGCTTTACAACAGCCTTTTATAGGTCTTCATACGTTAATTAATTATCATGAAAAATGTTTCAAAGTAGCTGAATAAAGGTTTTTAAATGTATGTGGAAATTTCCTTTCGTTTCCTTTGCACTTGACCAGCCTAGATACCTATAAGGTATGAACTTTAAGAATGCAGTACATTTAGTGTAAAAGTGCGATTCTTTGGTTTTCTGAGAAGCCATTTTGACAAAGAGTTTTTGGCAGTCCTATTCGCCAACCCGTTGAGGCGACCCCAGTTGTGTATCATTGAAACAGGTGCTGTCGGTAATAACCAGTGTAGCGGTGCAAAATAATCAAGAACTAGAACTTGAACTTGAAACATGTAGTTCACAGAAACGGTGCTGAAGGTACCTGTTAAATTCAAAGACACCACCTCCTAGCACGATTTCCACCATTTTCAAACGCACATACACACACACACATTTGTAAAAGGAGTGCGTGTCACTTCTCCCATTGATGAATCGAAACTATTCTTACACCTCATTTAAGTAGGTCAACGATGTGAAATAAAAACAGAATTTGCTACGTCGTACGTAAAAGCTATGCAAATGAAAATATTTTTATTTGCGCCATCTTGTTCAATTATAAAAACAAATTGGAGCTTTAGGGTTTACTCAACCTCTGAGAAAATTTCTGAGGTCAAGAAACCGCCCGGAAAGAACTTCGCCAAATCCTGTTTATTTTGTTCCTTTTGACATCTAAGCCAACCTATATAAGTACAAATTCCGAAAACTTTGGGCTAAGTGAAACCCCTATGTAGGAAGCCTTCTTCCCAGGGAATAATTATCCATAACACCCCTCTCCTCTTTGCTTGGTGTTGAGCACTGCCCGAAGATTCCTCCTGGCCTAAACCTTGTCATGACTTGAGGTGTACGTTTTCTACTAGAACTGAGCAGCCGCCATGCTTTGTCGAAAATTACCATGCGGCCACTTTCCCACATGCTGAGACGTTACCATCCCTCATCACCATTAATTTTGTATGTCTAGTAGTGGATGAAATACAACTTCAATTAAATGTACGTTTTTCCCCAATACCCATACTTTGGATAAGCCGTCACCGTATTGCAAATGGAGAAGACGATAAGCTCCTCCGGACCTAAGTCCGTATTTTGAAGATTTACTTTGTGCTGGTGTTAGTTCTTTTCCTTCAAATAACTGCAGTGCTAAGTTCAAGCTTACCGCTGATCTAAATTGTCTAATGTTTTCAATGTTGTCTCTTTTCAAACGAAGCCTAAAAACAAATTAACTGATTACTTTTAGGAAGTTATTGCACAATACGATGAGGCCCGGAGACTTGTTGAACAGTTCATGACGGGGGCTGAAAGGCACAAAAATAATGTATCGGAGCTGGAGATGGAAAATGCGAAACTTAGGGAGGAACTGAAAAACGTGCACGTGACAATGAAAGAAGGAGAAATAAGAGAGACAGACTTACGGCAAGAAATTGATAAGTTGAAAGCATCCATAAGCAGCAACGTAAGAATCAAGTGTTTACATCCATTTAGTTTTCCTTCTATACCAGTGCTTCTCAACCGGGGTCCAAGTGCACTCCCAGGGGGTGAATTGGAAATCCTCGGGGTGAAATTTGGGAATTGGGGTGAAATATACTCAAAGGGGGAATTTTGTGAATAGGGGGGAAATTTGCATGAATTGAGTTTTCATACTAAGAATTGAAAATTCATAGCTTCATCTTTTATGTGCATATAGCGCTGTAGCAGATATGTTGACAATAAAACGAGGCAGTCCAAACATTACTGAAGGAGGCGATCTACGCCTGAAATTAACGAAGCTAGTTCCAGATGTAGAGAGCCTTATTCAAAAACACCAAGCACAAGGCTCACGCTGAACAGGGTTTTGAAATCTCTATTGCGCTCATGTGCAAATCAGTGGCCTGTGTTCTTTAAATATAAGTTTGAAACAAAACCTAACTAACATGTTCTAGTTTTTAGTTTTGATAATTTAATGTTTTATAGTACAAGGGGTGAATGGTGGAAAAAAATTTTCCCAAGTGGGGAAGTGGATCATAAAGGTTGAGAAGCATTGTTCTATACCGATACAAATTAAGAGTAAAGTGATTTTGGGATTTAGTTGTTCATACCAGAGGGCCACCAGCCTTATTCTTTATATTTCCATTGTTTAACTATTTCGTGAATGGTTTCACATTAAATATTCCTCTTAATCCACTGAATATTATGCTTTACAGTGGCTTGAAGGTTGTAAAATCAAGAAGATTTTAGGCCGTTGGCCCCACTAGAGGCCGACCTTACTTGGCTGCTGGGATTCGTCTATACCAACAAGGGATAGGTTTACTCATCTGTGAACCATTTGTGAAGTTTGGTAAACTGAAAACTTTAAATATGCAAACAAAAGTTCTGTGAAAAAAGTTCCGTGAAATGAGAAGAATAAATATGTGTTTTGGTGAACAGATAATTGTATTCAATACAGAATGTGATTGACTGAAGATTTGGACAACTTTCATAAATTTCACGATAATTTGAATGAAAGGATTGTATAAATTGTGACACTTGATAAAAGTATATTTGAATCCAGTTGGATTGCATCCTTCGTATCCCCACGACATTGAACTTAACGGATTAATAAAAATTCATTTTCATTTGAAACCCTCAAGCTTGTCCAGGATTAATGAAAGTTTCCCAATCAAAATATTAATGTTTATGTGTTTTCCTTGTGACAGGAAAATGACTTTAAGTCAAAGATATCAAGCATGAAAGAAGAAGCTGAATACTTATTAAAGACGAGTGGCATTTTGAGAGAGAAGAATGGAGCTTTACAAAAGAAACATGACGATACACTTGCACAAATGACAAAACTACAAGTACGTTTAACATGACGTACACTAGCTGACTAGCACGTACATGAAATTTCTAACTATTTCATACGGATATTTTAATTGTAATGTTTTCATTTACACCTCTTACGATTTGATTTGATAGTGGTTTTTGGAGAACGTGTCTTAGTTTGCCAGAAAACTAGAACTTAATCATGGCTAAAGCCATGTACTGCTTGATCATTGTTTACAAAAAGTCTACCTGAGCATCATTTGAGCTTACACCTTCTTTAATTAACACGTTCCCTAACGTCTGCCAATGGTTCCAGTTTTAAGAATATTTAGAGAAATAAGCAGTTTTCGTCAGTCTTGCTTGGGAAGACAATCATATGTTGCTTTTTAGGTAGGAATTCGCCAGTTCTCATGAAAAGGTGCGTTGTACCTAGGTCGATAGTCTGAACATTCATGAATATCAAAACCGCAAAATTTATTTTAATTCTTAAATTATCGATATTATGTTGTACAATACTTTGAAGTCAATGCTAGTTTTTATTTATCGTTTTGTCTTACCAGGAAAGGCTTGATAAAAGGCAAACACAAGTGGTAGATAAAAGTACTTTGACTGAAGAAAAATGCACAGAGAAGCACACTGCAGGTAACATTTGTACTGACGATAACCAATTGCAACTCGGTGTTCACGAAAGCAAACAATTGCCTATGAAAAATGAAATTGTTCTTGAGGAGCCTCGATCGTTCACTCATATCCAACAAGCATCAGTTGATGAATGTATTATTTCTACCACCTCATCTATCCCAACCACAAATGTAACTAGCGTGTCAACTCATTCAGAAGACGAAAAGTTCAAGAAGATCACAGCTTTTACAAGTACTTCAGTGAATTCGAACGACGGCGGTGAGGAAAGTAGTCGAAAACTTGATAATTTTACCAAAACCGGTTGTACTTCTTGGAATAATAAACAGACTGGTGATGGAGCAGGAAACCTTCATATCATGGAGAACAATGCACCTTCTTTCAAAGAAGGAACTGGCAGTACTTTACTCGAGAATACAACTGCACATATCAACTCGAAACTTGAAGAAAAGGAAATGGGTACTAGTGATGCCGGTTTCGCGAATGTTTTAACTGAAGATGTGACCACGAAGCGTGTCAACTCAGGTGATAAAACTGAATGTGACACAGAAATATCACACACAGTAATCAAGGCGAACACCAGTGAAGTAATAGATGTCACAGAAGAACAAACGACACACAAAGCGTCGCTTTCAAAAAACGACACTCAATCAGTTACTACACATTTATCGTCAGACAATGTGATTCTAGGAACGTCCAACCTAGTTAAAGTTTCTGAGAAAGTGGAAACGGACAAGAGTACAGAGACTGATGAGATGTCTGATGGGGTAGGGATGAGTAAAAAGGCGTCCCAAGTAGTTAATAGCAACCTTGATGTTAACAAAAAAGATACTCTGCCTTCTTTTAAGGGCCTCCTTGATGATGTTATCACAGATGCTGCACTCACATTACACGATGGAACGCCTTTTGTTGCTTCTGCGAACGTCACCAGGTCGCAGGTCGACCAAGCAAAGGGAGGTAAAGTAACATTTTACTTGCAGGAACCGATCACATTCTATGAGGGCAGTGGGGGAGGCAAACCATCACTTGACCAGGTGAAAAGTCAGGAAGAACCCACCATAGAAGCAAAGCAAAATTTCAGTGATCCAAACAACCCTTATGATTCTGGAAATGTTATTTGTCGTGCTCAAGAATCTTTAACTGCGGTCGGAGGTAAAATATCGGTTAAGACTGCTGGCGGCGACAGCCAAAACGACATGCATGAGGATAGCTATAACGCAACTACTAAACTTTCTCAACGTTGCAGCCCTTCGAATCATTGTGTAGATACCATCACTAGGCACAATTTTAATGTTACTAGTGCATCTCAGATGGTTGCAGAAAGTCGGATATGTGATAATGTGAATCAGACTCTAGTATCCTTTACAGGAATAGTTGACGAAAGCAGCATCAGGCAACCTGTAGCTAGCTTTAATGAGGGCAATACAACCCCGTGCTCGAAAACACAATGCCTTGAGTCTGAGATTTCAAACGAAGATGAGAAAAATTCAGTGGCTATTAGTAGAGAGGATCATGACTGTGGTCAATCCACTCGCGCAAAACTTTTGCAACCAATAAGCCCCACTAAGGAGCCAACTGAAAATAGGACATCACTTACAGCGGTGACACACATCACTAACAATCGGGACAGTTTTTCATCATCAGAATTTTGGAAAAGCCAAGAGAAAGCCCAGAGAACCCAGAATTATGAAAATTCGTCTCAAAAAATAAGGATAATCACACCAGAAAAACCCTGTGCATTATATCTTTCTATGACCCCAAACATGTCAGCGCGTGACAGTTCAATAAGGCAATGTACTACACCAAGTGAGGAGACCAGCACTTCATTAACCATACAACCGTCCGAAACTGCCTCAATAAAACTTTCTCAATATGCAGTTCACAGACCAGGAGAAGTGTCTTCCCTTGGTATGTTATCATCAGTCGCCTTGTCAATACCACAAGCACAGGTATTGCATAGTGAAAGATTGATGTCGCCTGAGCGCCATGTGGTGAATTTTCAGAACCCTGTTATAAAGACTTATGCCGAAAAAAGTAGTCCCAATATCAGTTGCAAAGGACTCTGTCTAGAGTTAAATAACAGTTTAAAAGAAGCGAAGGATTTTTGCGACATGAGCAAATCAGCTGGAAATCACTGTGCACTATCTTCGGGCCCAATTACGTTTCCTCTCAGCGAGAGAGAGATTTGTGCGGTGTCATGGTCCGACTACAAAGGCAAAAGAGGTTTCTCCCTTCCCACGAAAGTATGCCCTCAAGCAGTTTCCAGGTCCCATGTTGCGAGCAACAAAATTTCGGGTCACTCAAAATTTGAAGTTAAACTTCATGATGTTCTGAAGGGTATCCCCGGTAAAGTGGGTCACGCAGTACAGGTATCACGAGGATATTTTCCACTGACAGACGATGGAAGTACTGGTGTTGGTGAGAAGAGTATTGACCACCTTCCATCACGTCTTGGTCACAAGGTACTTGCGGATGGCAGTTGTGAGATGGAGGGTGCATCACCATGTGATGATGGAGTTGATATTAGGTCAGATAATTCAGCTGTTCGACCCATGAGTCCAGGCAATAAAGAGGTAAACATTATTTATTGAGTAAATGCTGATTGACAATGATTTTTCCAACCATTCTGCCAAAACAATCATGTATGAATTGCAAACCACAGAGATGGTATACAAAGCAGAACATCTACCTCGCTATTTATGACCCTGTTATTGTGTTAAGAGCAAAAGTAGTCTTCCAAAATTATTATTTTGATACATTAGCCAGATCCCACAGATTTCTTCTTACTTCGCATTCAAGTTTTTCTCATGATATTTCAAAACTTCAACATTGTATATTTAAGCCTTAGGTAAAGCAATGAGTTAACTCTTTAATAAGTTATATAATTTAGACTTTCAAAATTTTGTCACATGTTTCTCAAAAAACCAATCCGGCACACTACTATAGACTAACGTTAAATTCGGATGACTGCATTTTCCGTTTTAAGTTTTGAACCGTTTTCGTTTATGAATAAAGTACAATTATCAGATGTGTATGTGAATAGATTTTTCTTTTTCTGTTTCACTTCAGAATTCGAAAAGTGGTCAGCAGGAGGAAAATCTCAATTCGTCAAGGAAGAGACCTGCGTTGAGTCAGGATCCTGAAATGAGCCTTTTTTCTGATGACGAATCGGAGGAGGATGATATTTCGTCTACCTTAACTAAAGAAATCGAGCGTGCTCAGAGTATTTTGAACCGGAACAGATTGAAAAGAAGTCGTCGTTGCAAACAGACGGACGATTCATAATTTCAGGATATCATATTCGGAAATATACGGAATTCTGCGTTTATCTTACTTTGTTGTAACTGCAGTGGAAATTTTTTTTGGTATTTGTGGTATTATGCAGTAATAAATTGCATCTTTCGGATCGGTTACAGTTTGGAAATTTTACGTGCTTGGTGTGAAAAAATGTTGCAAATCTTATTGCAGTTTTCTTGCACGATTATTCGATTAACTGAAAGTTGTTTGGGATGAAACTGAACATTTATTTAATATGTTATGTATTACTCTTAAGGTAATCTTGAATCGTTAGTTTACATTTTTCAACTTTTAGAATCATTAGTTCATAAGTTTTACTACACTGTTTAAATTTTGACAGTTCTATTGTACCATCTTCAAATATTTTCTGACATCAGGACACAAGTTCTTTGGAGTTGTTTGCCAATTTGCACGATCATTGTGTAAAATCATAATTGCATGTACAGTATCAGAGAATCATTATCCCACTGTTTGATGAAATTTGGGATTCAAAGGAAATTTTAGAGATCGAGAATTTTATGGCGCGAATAGAAGTTGCGATACAACCATGCAAAAACAGAAATAAATTTACACGTAGAATTAACGTTTTTGAAACGGACTAGATTGATTTGTGAGCATTGATTCACTTTCTTGGCAGAAACCTTGTATTTATACATTGCGGTATGTTTGGGATGTTTTGTTTGTTAATCTTCAGGTTTGAATGTCTTCTTGGGAGCGATTGTATACAAAATAAAACAAACAAAAATGTTTTTGCATACGTAAGAAACTTAAGAAATTACTTAAGTTCAAATCTTCCCTGGCTGTCATGCTTACAAAAGCTGGTTCCAGTTTGCATTAAGGTCCATACGTGGTTTTTGTACGCACGGATATGTCCATTCTAGATAGAAGTCCCTTGCCTTCATACTGAAATTTTACGATATGGCTATGGCGGATGCGAGCTCTTGTAGCAAAACGGGAGTTTGAAACCAAGTTGGCAATTTCCGAAACTTGAGATAATAACCTCACAGGATTCTTCCGCAAAACATGACTTTGTTTCCTGTCTGGTTGGGTTCATAAGGTACATATGTTTGAATCTATCAAGAGACTGTTCACAATAATGTTAATGTCGGCTAGTAAGCACACACTTAACCTGACGTCTCTATTTGTCTATTACTGTCACCTACTTGGTAAACGGTTTCCGAACTTTCTCTGTTTAATGATGGTTAAGGCCGCCCGCTCTCAAAATACTCATAAAAATCAGTCGACTGCCCTCTCCTCCTCATCTGCACCCTCAAAATAATTGGGTAAAATAATCACCAACAGTGGCCACGTATGTTACAATGCTGAAATTGGATAAAAATTGTTGTTGAATTTACGGGTGAATGATACGGTTGGATGCCACTTTCCTTGGATTGCCGACCACTTGGCTGACAATTCTTGAAAAGAGAATTTACTCAATTTAATCATGGTCACATACGTGACCCGTGGTTGGTGAGCATTTTACCCAAATGTTTTTAGAGTTTTTCGCCACGCACACGCTTTTTGACATGGGGGTAGCGGTTCAGGAGGTGGCGACTTGAGCTATACTGACAAATCGGCACACTTATTATGGCAGATTATATGCAAGGAGCGCGCCCCTTAAATTAGCCGTCAAATGTATTTGAAAATACTTCAGAATTTGTCAATGTGGCCCTGTATCTGGATCAATCAAATTTTGCGCCCCTCTATCAGTCTATTGAAACTTCCTGGATAGGCTACACCTACATGCTGATTGGCCTGCATTAAAATTAAGTACGTGTATAGGTTTTCCATGATCATAACCGTAAAAAATAAAACCCTTCATTGACTTTCCGTTATTCTATTAAATTTCTTTCCTTGCATATGATTTGTCATAATGTGTCAGCCCATTCGGCAGTATATCTCTGATATTTTGGAATGTCTCTCAAACCATGTGACTTGGAAGAATACAAACTGTTCAATCTGTTCAAAAAGAAAATATTTCCCTACGAGAATCGTTCATATAACGAGCAGATCCAATAAATTTGACCTTGGAACTATTAATAGCTCCATTATTTGACCACAGGTGGTATTTATAATCTGAAATAATTGCTGCTCTCAATTATAAACGAACCCATGCGGTGCAGCCGAATAAGTGTCATCTGTCTTTCTTTTAGCCTATATTTGATGGCGGGGACATGTTTGGAGTATATCTGACTTCTACCTGCAGTGTTTATTCGCCTCTTCAATCGGAGAACTTAGAATGCATCTTACATTTTTTTCAAAAGGATAGGATGCAAAATGGTGCTATTTTGCTTCTTTTTTATACTAGATTAATGTGCGGAAAATGCTTTGATTTTCAAGTTCTATCTACGAATAACTTCTAATCTTGACACATACGAAATATGATACACATGACTCCATTACCCTGTTTCGCTTTCGTTCTCTATATAGCAACAGAACACTTATGGGAGCAAACTACTCAATTACCCCACATCTTCATTTTCCAAACATCGTCAAGGCGTCTCCCGTGGAAGGCCCGGGTTCTATTCCCAGGTCGAGTCACCAAACACTCTAAAAATGGAACCTTCTGCCGTTGTGCGTGATGCTTCGCAAAAGCAATTGAGTAGAGAAAACAAGCCAGTGAGTCACAACTGAAAAAAAAAAAACGAGGCTTACTGTACGTGAACCAATAGGTTTGGAACTGGGCCGTAAGACTCCATCTAACTATAACCTACTCGCCCTCCAGGACACTACGCCGTGACTGGTAGAATGTACCATTACCATAGGTGAAATTGTCTTGTGTCTTTAAGGAAGCAGAAACGCGCCTATGGATATAACTCTTTTACTATTCTTGCCCGAATTAAAGGTTTATTGAATTGATTAAACTGTCTACATGTCCCCCGACATGAAAAGATTTTCCTTTTAACTCCTTTCGAGAAAAAACGGTATGATACGGTACGTTACCAAATGGTTTTTAAGCAATATTCATGCATATTATTGAAGTTTTCTCATTTCGAATGCAGATGGGTAATTTCGCATTTAGCTGTTCGATTTTTTCCTCTTTGCCCGAATTTGGATCTACACCGCATGCACGGTAAGAAATGTTATTCGAGTTTGCACAATCTCGAGTAGCTCAAGAATTCGGATTTCCGGCTATTTCATGCATTGTTTTCCACGAGAGTATCAGTAAAGTGAGACTTGGAATCAATTAAATTTTGCAATTATAAGCTGCCCGATTGTGTGGAGAATCTGTATCACTCTATTACCCTATTTGGTTTTCCTGAAAATAAGTTGTATCGTAACTATGATGCGGCTTTTTTGTATTTCTTGCAGATTCAGTTGAGAGAATTTGCGCACGCTGAGGAGCTTGGGTTTCTGTATTTTTTTAAGGAATTAACGAATGGCTACCCACATTTATCCAGACCCCTGTCTGCAATTCAAATCTTGTGAAAATTTGGGTTCCTCTCCCTAATGCGCCAATGCTAAAAATGAAAGAGGACAGTAGGTGACATTCACGCAACTTTTTTTTCGTGGAATCGGGACTTTATGACATTCAATATCCATGTCGAAACATAACGGTGGCTGGACTGATACTTTCCCCTTCTCCGACAGACATGGCTCTGTAAGTTTACTTTTAAAACTCAAATGTCTTAGCACCATGTTAGACTTTGATTAACTTGCATCATCTTTATTGTTATCGAAGGAATAAAACAAAGTTGTGCCTTTATGTTTTCGTTTGTATGTTTTAAAATAAGAAGGGTATATACGATAAACCTAGCTTTCAATCTGCTAATCTATTCGTGTTGCTTTGTGTTCTTTCCATACACTGTAAAAAATAGATGTCATTTTACAGCGAAAACACTGGCAGCTATGATCCCAGGAAGCAAACGTTATTTCAGTTTTTCATTAGACATCTTTATCTTTCAAGTGCACGTATGTTTGTAACCATTTTGCCCCTTAATACTAAACTCAAAGGATATTTTAGTGTTTTGGAATAAAAGTAGCTTCAAGTGTACCAATAATACTGGGTCTACGAACAATTATTGTAAAATAATGGGTTGAACACCGGAATCCCATGCTACCAGTTTTACCGTAAAATAACGATATTCTTTTAACAGTGCACTGTTAGGTCAGCACGCCGTTTCAAAATTGAGTTACCTTAACATTAAAGGCCTTATCCTCTCACCCCAAACAGTTCCAATTCTCCCAACTTACCATTAATTAAGTCCCTCCCACAACTTTATAAAATTCAACCTCATCTAGACACAATCCCAGTTTATTGCTTCAGAGTGAGTATAGTAAGACCCCGATGGTAACCAAAACACTCTCAGTACAACACATGATGTGAAATACGAGGTAGGCCTCGAGTACTCTGCATTTTTGAACTTGCTGTCAATCAAAGCGCTGTGCCAATTGAGAATTTCTGTGAACCACCTACAAAAATTGAGGTAAGAAGTGACTGCCTTTGGAACTGGTCTTTTGAATAGCCAAATTTGATCCAAATTGTTGAGTTAGTTGCCACCCGACGTGAAGTTCTAATTCATAAGCAAATGGTTTCTCCCACATTCGTGGTCGCTTATCGTCGTAAAACAACAACTGCCCTTCAAGGCCTGATTATTATTATAGAATAAACTTTTACTGTTTGACAACGTAACCATTCTCCAGCCTTACTCTCTGAAGGCAGTGGTGTAGTCACGGGGAGGGTCTGGGGGTTAGAACCCCCCCCCCCCCCCATGACCCAACCTTGCAATGCAAAAAACACCTAAAATAGCGGTTTTTTCTATCTATCCTTAGACTTTTCCCTCATATCGTGCCGCACCCCCCCCCCCTCC
This sequence comes from Holothuria scabra, assembly GCA_037179385.1. Classification (NCBI taxonomy): domain Eukaryota; kingdom Metazoa; phylum Echinodermata; class Holothuroidea; order Aspidochirotida; family Holothuriidae; genus Holothuria; species Holothuria scabra. The sequence continues at coordinate 16,200,361 of CM074192.1, read as the reverse complement.
TCATGACACCAAAACCCTCCCCATGACACAATCCTGGCTACGCGCCTGTCTGAAGGATTGATATAAAGGATTGGTCTACCCCCTGTGGGCTGGGGGTTGTAGAATATGCCCATGGCTTTCCCTGCCTGCCGTAAGAGGCGACTAAATGGGAGGACTTGAACAATATTTGACACTATATAACACATTCGTGTTTGTGGGTCGTTAAATCTTATCTAACTAACTGAAGGTTTGATATTAACTCTTTTATTAGCTCAAGGAATTCCCTTTTTTAAGTCTTGCTACACTTAGCGCCCTAAGCATGCCATTCGAATGAAATCTTTCTTGTTTTATTTTTTAAAAATTCTAAAGAGCTATGCCTCATGCAAGCTAATTCGCAGACTAAGCTGAAGTTTAGTAGCCTTTTTCACGGTCCCCAGTCTAAAACTGGACCAACCAATTCAAGCTTCCTCATTTGATTTACTGGAAGACCGGGGCAAAATCCTTATTGGTAGTTCAAAGACTGCCTATGTAGAGCGCCGCATCGTCACTAAGCATGCAGTGTATGTACCTTTGGAAATCTCATGGACAATCCCCCGCCCCTTTAGGCTTTGGCACTGAGTAGAAGATTCTTAACCCTTTGCTCGAGACCACCCCACTTTAGTTAAAAGTAGCACATCGTGACTCAACCATACCTACCGCAAAATGAATCACAATTATTCACCTTTTTGCTTATATATTCCATAGTGAGCAACGGCGAGAGTCACTGTTTCCGGGATGACATTCCATATTGATGTACTGACCTGGGAGCGGGGGTGGCGCGAGGATTTGCCCTACGGGAGAGAGGTGGCTAAGCTCCCCGGCAGGGGCCAGCATTTCGAGGCACAGATGAAGGCAATCAGCTAGTCCGGTGAGAGGTTAGTTGGCAGAATTTTAGGGTGTTTATTGAATAATCTGCTCTTTACATGTTCAAAATAAAATAAAATTATATGAGCGACAGCCATGGGCGTCCGGAAGAGGGGCACTTACCCCCCCCCCCCTGAAAAAAAAAATAATTAAAAATTGAAATAAAAAAATTAAAAATAAATCATCAAAATATCTTCACTCACAGCGTCAGTTTCTACTGAAATATACGGACATTTGACCAGAAATAGCAAAAGAGGAGATGGTATGCTGAATAGCGAAATCGTAATTTGGGGACCATCATTCGTGATATCTATAGAGGCTTTGCAATTGCGTCACAGAACCGCCATGCTGGAGGACATTCATGCCAAATACACGTGGCTTTGTGCCGAACGCACTGCACAGTTCGCACTGTGACGTGCATGGTATGTACAATTTCAACGAGCAAGCGCGTCCGTATGGTTTACTATGTAGTTACATGTACTCCAACATGGCCGCCGGAGAGTATTATGACGTCATGTGAAAAGCCTCTATAGGAAAGACTATTGATGCATGCGTTGATCTTGGTTTGGTCACGTGCTGATCTCAAGTGGCGACGCGCGGATGTAACTGGGATATACAAGGTTAATATGGGGGCGGGGGGTTATGGTTCATAATTGGGTAACGGATATAGGCATACATAGGAGGTTTGACAGTTGTAAGTTTTATCGTGCATAGGCGTGCGAGGTCGTGACCGAGAGGCAGATTTCCCTTCAACAAATTTTTACATTGAAAATTCTAAAAATCTAAAAATTACAGACATGAAATCTTTTCTCTTTTTTGAACAAAGATTTCAAATAAAGAGCTTCTATTGGAGAAATTTTGGAATTTAATGAAAGAAAATATATTTTTGGTAGGGTGATATTGACAAAATGCATGGGATCTTCCTTTCAAGAGCAAAGTTAAGTAAAATGTCGGGATGATTGACAGAAGTTGGCTTGGGTTTTTTTATTTTTACGGAGTATCCACCGAAATTGGAAGATTTTACGATAACCTTTCGCCTTTTTTAACAAATATTTGAAAACCTGAAGCTTATTTGGAAAACAAGTGTAATTTTATGACAGGACTTTTTGGGAAAAATCAAGATAGTCGCCGGGGCGATTTGTAATTTGCCCGGGGTTACTGGATATCATCATGTAGATTAAGACCATCGCAAGGTAATGGACAATTTTTGGACAAAATTTGACTTCCTCTTGTATTTTAAGATCTATCGTGTATCTGTTGACATAGTCGCACGGGAGGAATTCAGTTTGGGGCAGAAGACTTTTGTCTCCAAAAAGGAGCCTAATCCTACCCGAAAGACTATCTAAGCCAAGTTCCACCATTGGCAGATCGGTTGGTTCGAACGGGTTCGAACCGAAAATTTTGAAAAATAGAGAAGTCCCAGACAGTCGTAACTTTCATTCCCAGGCCAGTGTAACTAAAAACAAAGCAATCGTTACTTTGAGCTTCCGTTTGCTATGGAATTTTCACTTCAATAGAAAACACAGCATTGTGCTATGTGATAAAAAATACCAGATAAAATGACCCACTCCCATTAGATTTTCAAGGTATCAATAAATAGTAATTTCTAATACTGCCCCAAACGAAGAATGATTTGTTAGCGTGCATTGCTCCCTTAAGTGATATGATCGACCAAACACTGAGCGGAGCCCACCATCGGTTGGCGCGGATCGTAAAAAAAATTAAACAAAAAAAACGAACCCCTCAGACAGACGGGAATGGCATTTCCCAGACTTGAAGAAATGAAGTAGTCATTAACTTGAGCAATTCCTTTGCCAAAAAGTTTCACTTCAACAGAAAAACAGAAACAACTAGTTGCTATAAGAGATAATACAATTCCCAGATAAAAGGTACTGTACCACTACCATTACATGAAACGGTCTTGTCTCTTTTATACGGGGTGGTGGGATCTACGCAATGGAATCAAATACATGCGAAGTTTTGACTATTGCGACTCTCCGTTGTATTTAATTTCAAGAACCACTGAATGTGCTGGAATTTTCTATGGGACTACCCGCACTCCTGACAGTATGAGCTCGACTATGGAAATATATTTTTCCATAAACCACCCGAATGTGTCTCATATTTTTTATTTTTTAAAACAAGCTGAGGAATCATTGTTTTTTAAGCATAGGCTTCCCGAATATTCTGTTTTTTTATTACCTGCATTTTTTTTTGGGGGGGGGGGGGCAAGTGTCTGAAAAAATTCGGATCGTACAGTTTGGGCATTGAGTTGACTTTGAAGAAAGCTTACGAAATAATAATATTTTTCCCGAGAAGCCCGAATGTGTACCGAAGTTTTATAATCTTGCTGATTTTTTTCATTACTTAAGTTGACCCTGATCATAACTTTTTTCCTCTTTTCGGGCACACCTAGAAGGGAATGATGTAAGTGGAGCCAAGTCAATTTTCAAAACTCAAATGGAGCCGATTTTTTTCCCAGATTCCTGTCCGAATTTTCAATTTTGCCGAAATAAGTGGTAGGCAGTTTGTCTCCGGCTGCCCCTCTCCTACGTATTTTGAAGGAATTTTATGTCCCAAAATTTAAGAAAATGATTTAATTTGTATGGTCGAATTAAAAATTGTAGTCTTCAATATTGTAGATCAATCTGCCAAAAATCAAGACTGAAGTTGGTTGAAGTTTCATTTTTTGTCGTAAAGTGAAAATGGAAAAATATTTGACTTTCTTTTCAGAATGTTAAAATATCTGGAGCATATACCGACTCGAATCCAGGTGGGGTGTCAAAGGGGGTACGGACCCTCCAATGCTCTTGTCTACCAAAAATTTTGATTGAGCAAATTTAAAAGGGCCTAAAAATCAATTTTTTGCGCCATCCGCGCGTCTGCAAGTTTCACTGATGCCTTTATTATAATTACATAGAATATCAAAGTTTCACATTTCTCATTGGCCCGATGACGTTGGTTGCTTGAGTGCATGTAGGCAGGCTGATGAGTTTCGTTATGGAAGAGCATAGCATTAAAGAATGCAACGCAACGAGATTACTTTTGCCTTCTTCATTTTTTTAATTATCTTAATGAAAAAATGATTTTATAAGATGTCTAGGCAGCAGGTGTTCCTCGTAAAATGTCTAGGCGCAGAGTTTTCCATTAAAATAAATGGTTTTTAATACATAACTCTCAGCTCCTTAAGTACAGTTGCCCAACATGAGTTTTCTAGGCAAAGAGATTCAAAAAATAATACTCTAAACAGGTTGAACCATTGCCACAGTTTTTAACGTAGACAGTTTTTTAAACTTCCTGTCATTGAAACTTTTTTGGACAGTACACTAGAGCTTGTGTTGTGGCTATTTCTACGCTATCAACTGCTCACAAGCATCTGGCCAAAACGGCGACACTCAATACAGACATCACGCATAGAATTTTCATTTAGTAATTAAATACGCGCTTATTCCTGCCTTCAGAACTGTACCACTTCTTTAGTCAGCAGCAGCACTCTCTGCAGGCATGCGAGTACACTTCAGTGGCGTAGCCACGGGGGAGGGGGGGCTGGGGGAGCTAGCCCCCCCCCCCAGATTTTCTTCAGGCCCCCAGATTTTTTGCGACCTGATAAAGTAATTGAGAAAAATAAAATTTTAGAACGGAAATAAACTTTGAAGTATTTCTTTCAAAACAGTAAATAAATAGAATGTTTAATAATTAAGAAAACATGCATGAATGTATGTAACATAGGCGGGATTACGGGGGGCACTCCCCCCCCCCTTATTTTTTGCAGAACTTGCTTTTTTTACGTCTTTGGTTGCTTTTGCTACAAAAATACAAACTGAAACTGACAGAGCTACGCGAGTAATACTTAATTATTGAAGTTGTATAATCTTTAAACAGTTCATATACTGCATTGAAAACTAAATAAAAACAATACCCTTTCAATAAAGGTCTAAACGCTCCTTTTTTCGACACGCTTCGGGTGCACCTGGGAGGTAGATTTGCGCCCGAAATTGCAATTGATTCAACTAAATTCAGTATCAGAAAGAGATGAGGAAGAGTACAAGAACTGCTAAGGCATTTTTGGAACAGATGGTTAAACGAATGGTTACCCAGTTTAAATCGAAGGAATAAATGGAAGGAAGAAAAGCGTGATATGAAAGTAAATGATATTGTTGATCGGAAAAAATAAAGTTCGAGGTGAGTGGCCATTGGGTAGAGTAACTGAGGTATTTCCAGGTGCAGATTGTCATGTAAGAGTGGTTAAAGTACGGAGTAAAAGCGGAGAATTTGTAAGAAGTATTACGAGGTTGTGCCCTTTAGAAATTGTAGACTAAGCTGAATTTTTCTGGTGTTATATAATGTTTGTATTCATATATGTGAAGTTGATGTTAAGGTTGTTGAATTTATTGTATCTATTCACACTATTTATCAGCAAATGTGTTTGTTATTCAATGTATTTACATATTATTTAATGTAGAGTCGACAGTATCTGTCGAAGAAGGGGAGGAAATGTTTAGAAGAAGCCGGAAGTAGAATATTATAACGTAGGTCAAGACAGCTAGCTACGACTAAGTGGTGCACTTGAATGTACTGGTTCTAAAGAGATGATTTACATTGTATACTGTATTGCGCGTTCAGGCTAGACGGCCACTGTATATACTGCTGTACGGCGCGCGCTCGACTGCAATTGTAGTTGACGCTTAGTTGGCTAGCTGTCTGCGTCTATGACGTAATAATTAAGTCGGGAATTCCTTGATGATTAATCCAACGTGTGCGCGTGGAATACGTTGTTTTTCTGCGCCGTGTAAAAAATTATTTTTTGAAAGAGAACGTTAAAAGAATTGAAAGGAAAAGGACGGAACAGGAGCAAGAAGAAACAAAAAGTCGTGTCCTGTCGTTTCCTTTTTTTTTAGTTGTTCAAAAACGCAACACCAGCACCCGTTTTAAATATTTCAGGATTCGGGGTTACTTCTTGTAGAACACCTCTTCCATTGTCACTGAAACTTATCACTAGTGCCCGGGCCGTAGCTGAAGCTCTACCGTAACTAGTGAAAGGGGAGGCAGTGCGACGGTCATCTTGTGGTCCCTTTCTTTGACCAAGTGCCCCCAAGCTTTCTGAAAGGACGATGATCTTATTTGACCCTAATCTGGAGCTCCACCTTTATTCAGCTGTAGTGAAAAGGGACCACTCTTTGCCTCATTTTTATTTCAATTTCACTATTGGGATGAAGTAAAAATTCAATTTTTCGGCGCGCTCCGCGCGCCCCTTTAAAGGTAACGGCTCTGTGAAAGTCACCTAAAAAAGACTATATGGGAAACCAGAGTATGTTTGTGCTTCAGTAAGAATGTCTTTAGGGGAACACCGTTATTCAGCTAAGGTTAAAAGTGGCCCATCCTTTCTCTAATTTTCATTCAGTTTCATTATTGAGATATCTTAAACGTTAGATTTTTTTTCGGCGCGCTTCGCGCGCCCCATCATATATAAGGGCTGAATTCTTATTACATGAAAAGCCCCCTAGCTTTCTCAAAAAAAGATCTGGGGCACCAAGGAGGGAGTCTCTGAAGAAGCTCAATTTTAAGTAATCCATCCTCGCACCGTCTGCATTATCTGCATTATTCCGGTCGACTTTAATCATACGGAGTAAGGATATAATTGAAGAAAGTCAAGTTGTGATATTTGTGTTCTGTTAAGTGCCCATCTTATGTAATTTAAAGCTGAGGATAAAATACATCATTTTAATGCCTACAGTTTCGTAAATACACAGGAGCTTACGGGGTCTTCGCCCCCTGTACCCCCACCGGGGCTTTGCTCCTGGGCCCCACCAGGGGCCCTAAGGCGAACCCTGGACCCCACGCTGTTAGGAAATCCTAAAACGCAGGCCTATAATCAGTTCAAAGTTTTACCAAACATGTTACCATTTGGCATCTAGGAAATCTAACGCAAAGAAAATTTCTCAGAGGGGACACAACTTCTTTTGGTTTTCCTATTAAAGTTGACATCCATTCAGATATTGCCGCATTAGTGATCTACGGTAGGTCCTCCCGAAGTTTACAATTTTTCCCAAAGGAAAGGGAGATACCGGTTCCCTTTGGTCTCATCCCCCAGGCCACAGATCAAAAATGCCCAGTTTTGGGGTCCCTAAAATGTATGTATTAACATTTTTCTTAGATTGATTTTTTATTCTCATTTTTTGAGAAGTGGCAGACAGGAGATTCGTGTTTCAAGGCTGGGTACATTCAGCTTAAAACGCGTGGGAAGTGCCGTTTCCGGCCATCTAGGGGGTTTACAAAGTCCCAAATTTTCTTGTACGCTACGCGCCAACTGATGGTGGCGCTCCGCTTAGAGAGTCTTGCCACGTCTGACCCTCGGAGGTACCAGCCCCCCCCCCTCCCACTTGTTACCAAGGCCCCTCTAAAAATTCAATCCTGGCTACGCCACTGGTACACTTTTACTAGAATAGATTCTATATTTAGGCTTATGTGTAAAACTTCACTTCAAGGACATTTGGCATAGTAACACTACCCATCACTGTAAATCAAGTAGGTCTATGTGAGTCATGGGAGCTCATCGATGAGCCTTACTAGATGAGTTAGTAGCTTCACTTGAGGTGAGTCCCTAACCTACCTGAAGCGCTACCCAAAGCACAATTAGAAGTTCTTTTTTGGCGTGGTCCCAGGCATAGGAAGTGGGGGGGGGGGCTGCGGGGGTGATAATTCTTTGTCACGTCTATATCACAGATTGAGTGGATCGAAATATTTGAGGCAAACGACGTGGATGTTGCTTTCAATGCTTTCAATGATAAATTCTGTCATCTTTATTCGGAAAGTTTTCCGCTTTGCAGAAAGCGTTTTAGACGAAGAAATCAACAACCTTGGGTAACGAAAGGATTGCTTGTTTCAATTAAACGTAAGAATCGCCTGTACAAGACTAACTTGAGATCACCATCTGATTATCACAGGGATAATTATAAGACCTATCGTAATAAACTGAATCACATTTTGAAATTTGCTAAGAAAAATTATTATACTAATATATTTGAAAACACGAAACATGATAGTAAAAAAACATGGGAAAACATTAACACCATTTTAAATAAAGGTAAACAAAGTCACACCTATCCTGACGCCTTCATCGATAATGATGTCTCGATTAGTGACCCGCTGGAAATTGCAAATGCATTTAATACCTTTTTTACTAACCTTGGCCCAAACTTAGCCCAAAAAATACCCTATCGAAATCCCACAAAACTGACTACTGGGTATAACACTCACACGATATTCTTATCACCAATAAGCAGCAACGATGTTGTAAAGGTAGCACTTGATTGTCTTAAGCCGAAGTCGGCTGCTGGTTACGATGAAATTCGCCCAGCTATAGTTCGACAAGTTATTCATCTCATCTCTAAGCCTTTATGTCATATCTTTAATCTCTCATTTTTACATGGATGTTTCCCTGATAAATTAAAAATTGCAAAAGTAATTCCCATTTTCAAAAAAGGTAATCATTGTCATTTCGTCAATTACCGACCAATCTCTTTCCTTCCTTGCATTTCCAAAATTTTAGAGAGGCTTATGTTTAATAAAATGCAGTTCTTTCTCAACAAACACCATATTCTCTCTAACAGCCAGTTTGGCTTCCGGCCAGGTCATTCCACTGAACTAGCTCTTATTGATGTTATGGACAAATTAAGCAGCGCTGCAGCTAACAATGAAACTTCATTGGGTGTCTTCCTTGATCTTTCAAAGGCGTTTGACACGATTGATCATCCCATCCTTCTAGAAAAATTATTAACTTATGGATTTCGTGGCACTTCATATTACTGGCTAAAAAGCTATTTGACTCACCGGTATCAGTTCACCTCCTTCAAAAATGAAAATTCCGACTCGCAACCCATTATATGTGGCGTTCCTCAGGGCTCTATTCTTGGTCCTCTACTCTTTATCATTTATGTAAATGATATAACATCTGTTTCCAGAAATTCCTTACTGGTAATGTTCGCCGATGATACCAACATATTTTTCAAAGACACAAACCTTAAACTTCTTGAGCAAACTGTGAACAATGAACTCAAATTATATTTTAACTGGTTCGCCTCTAATAAAATTTCTCTAAACGTATAAAACAAACTTTATGGTCTTCAATATGCCCCCTAGTCAAAAGCGTGATTTCAAAATTGTCATAAATAACGATGAGCTCCATTCTGCTTCAAGTGTTAAATTCTTAGGAGTTCTTATTGATTCTGAGCTTACCTGGAATGACCATATTTCATATCTCTGTTCACAAGTTGCCAAAGGAGTTGGTATAATCGGTAGACTAAAACACATACTTCCTAAAAATGCTCTCCGCTCATTATATCTAGCATTTTTCCTACTGTAGCCTTTCCTGGTCTAGCGCAAATAATACTTCATTGAATAAGTTAAGCGTACTGCAAAAGACAGCCATCAGATATATTTCTAGTGCTGCCTCACGTGAACATACAAGCGTACTATTCAAGCCATTAAACTTGTTAAAATTAAACGACATTATCAAAGTAAACACAGAAACATTCACTTATCGCTTCATTAATAACTCCCTTCCTCCAGGATTTTCTCACCTTTTCAGTCAAAAACAGTTTAGTTCATAACTACAACACTCGACACAGCAATTGTCTTCGTCTTCCAGATAACCAGAGGAAATTCTCTAAGACGAGTATATGTTTTCGTGCTATCAAAATTTGGAATTCTTTACCCAATGATCTAATAATCAAGCGCTCTGTATCCTTGTTTAGATATAACCTGAGCAGATTTCTTTTCAATCAATATTAACTGATTACAGCACTTGCTTGTTCTTAACTTTAGTTTCCCTTTCACCATTCACTTTGGATCTTTCTCCTCTTCAAGAGGCGTGTAATGGGGGGGGGGGGGGGGGGTAATGTAACGTATAGGGTCAGGGTAATGTAGTGTGTGTAATGTAATGTGTGTGGGAAGGTTGGGGCACTTGTAGGGTATCTGGGGCAAGGGTGAGGGTGAGGTAGATTGGATTGTATCTAGGAAGGGATTTAGGGTGTGACTTCGGACAGGTATTCTTCTTCTATGTGTTTTCTCTTTGTTTTGTTATATCCTGCCCTCATATACTTTCTTAGTTTAAACAACCGTATTCCTTTTTTGTTTCTTTTTCTGTTTCCTGGGAGCACTCTACTCGACAAACCCTATATGGGTTTTTTAGAGTGCTTCCCTTCACAATATTTTGATTTCATGTAACATTCTACTTTTGTTTCTGTGTATTGTACCTATTACTATCGATTATTGTGGAAAAACAAATAAATAAAATGAAATGAAATTCTCCAGTGAAAAATGAGGGGCGGAAGCATACTTCCGCGCCCCAATTCCCGGGTCAGAAAACCCCTTTCGACATTCGTGTGATATTCTCAACTCTTTTTTCTCATGAAATTCCGAGTTCTCTATATTTACATAATACACCAACATGTAGAAACAGCAAAAAATTGCATATGATTGACACAGTTCACTCACATTATACATACACAGGTCGTACATTCTTCAACTTGAAGCGCTGCGGGACATAGTCCAAAATACAACCCCCGGCCTGCATATTCTCGAGCTGATTTCGTAGCTGAATCATTTCAGGCCGAATAGATCGTCATGCTGATGGCGAATATCTACTAAGCAGCAACCAAACCTAATGGAGAGTAAGTGTTTTCATGGGTTAAAAATTCACGGAGAACAGCCGCGCAGTCCAAGCGATCACCGCTAACATGCAAAATGGCGACGCACACTGAGAGTGGAGATTCACAACCAGAAAGTGACAAAACCATGGAAGAATCAAAAGAAGAGAATAAATTTCAAGGAGAGCGAGATTTACAGAATTTAAAGAACGTTAAAAGAGAACATTTGCCACTTGGTCGGACTTTCCTGCGAGAATTATTGTCAGAAACAATCATAGGTGTGTGTGACTGTTGCAGATTTCTTACTAACGTTATGCTATGTTACTATTTTTAGGTTAGGCCCTACGTTAATTAGGCCTACTGTAGGCCTAGGCCAAGTTAACGTGATTTAAATCACCCCATGGGAAAAACTGTATTTATGGGCAGAAAAAGTTATTTACAGTTGGGTTATTCAATCAATTCAACTAAAACCGAACGAACAACACAGTTTAGAATGATTAAACAAAATGTGCACCCCTTATCTAAGATACTTCAGTATATGCCTATACAATAACGTTAGACTTATTACAGTTAATAAAAGTCGATTGAAAAAATCGACGCAGTTTACAGTGATCACGAGCCTTCGAGCCTTTTACACAAAGTTGGTTCAGGACAGTAAGCTATAAAATCTTCAAACCATACTGACATCTTCAAAGCAAAAAACACATGCTGAATATTTTTCTTTAGTGTGAATAAGCACAGTTTCACTTATTATAGCCATTTCAATGGTGGCCGAAATAAACGAGTGCAAGTAAAACAAACAAGGTTTCAGAAGAGTTGACAGAGTGAGGACCTGTTTTTAGATGGGTCTTGGATCCAACTTGTAAGGGGGGAGGGGTGGGGGGTTTAGTTGGATCAGTTGATGCAACAGATGGTTTGATTTTAATTGGTTGGGGAATAGTAATCTAAAGGTGAGTGGCACTTCAAACAAGGAACTGATATCTGAATGTCTCAGAGTGCAAGGCTTATGGAATTATTACTGATCTCTCCAATATGTTTATTGGAATTCAGTATGTTATCAAGAATGATGCTATACCTGTGTGAAGTGACTTCTTCCAGATCTCAAAATTCTGAGGCAGCCATAGGATTACTTTTCAGAGCAAGTGCCAGCAAATCAAGGGAAACAGGAGTAGAGGAAGAAGTAGTAGATAAAATTGTGTAACTACAAGTTTGGATGGAAGTTTATGCTTTATACCATGATGTGGAAAATTTGTCTCGTATTGTATTTTCATTCATGAGGCTCTGTCATATTATCAACATTAGGTTTTCTCTTTTCTGTTGTATCTTTAAAAAATTTAAATGCATACTGTAGTTTTACTCCTTTGAGATTACCTTTGGTCACATATTTACTTAAGTATTGAGATTCAGCAGCATACCTGCTCTACTGTAGTTACATTAATTATGCCTCAGTTTTCATACCCTTACGGAATGACCCATAGGAAGGACTTTTTAAGAAATGGATCTTTAAAAGTTATTGTAATTTCTTTTTGCAGGAATAATATTCTGGTCAGTGTTTCTAGAACTTATTCCATCAATTTCTTTGAGGATCCTGAAAGAGCAGAAAGCTGAATACTTTTCCATTTGTGCTGTTTGGCTTTCGCCTGCACTTTTGACGATACCTTCCATTGCAAAACAGTTGCAATCACCAGTAGGTTTACTATTTCTGAGGGTGGTAATGATCTGCAGCCTAGCCTCATTTCAAACTTCATCTCCTGACGCACGTTTGGCCATGTTGGCAGCTGGAAACTTTGCAGCAGTACTTTTACTTGGCATCACATGGTGGCACAAATGTTGCCATCAAAGGTATATTAAAAAATGCATCTTTATTTATTTGTCTTATTCATAATTATTCGTAGTTCTAGCACATGAAATAAGCAATTGTATGATTAGTTATGTTATGCACAACATAGTGATTATTTTTGAGAGTGAAATATTCAAATAAGGTTCTGTGACGTATTTCAATGGGTTTTTTTTACAATGTTTGTCATACAAATAATTAAAGGTACTACAAATTTTCCTTCACTATTTGACGTGTAGCAATTTCACTTTGTGTTTTATACCTGCATCAGTTTGTAGTTAGTACTGGAGTTGTAATATTGTAGTTTTAAGGGTCCTGCTTGAAGGAGTGGCAATTTTTAGAGATATTTATTGAGCATTTGAATTTTTTCCAAATACTGTCAGTGTGTATGTACTTCATGTCATTATCATTCCTATTTTTCTTACTGTATGTATTACAATTACTTCAAAAAAGTCTGTATCAACAATTCTGCTTGTTTTCTTTTCTCAGGTCAGTGTCATTCTGGGGTGTTTTTCTTGGTTATGTCAGTTTACTTGCATTGAAGATGTGGTTCATTTCAATAAACCCAGTCTGGGCCAATCCAAGCAACAATTCTGTTTTCATAGCACTTGGTGTTCTTGCAGCTTTTGACAGATTTAGAGCAGGTATTGTCTTGCATGTACTTACCATCTTTCTTAGTTTTGTTAGATAAATTTGGAGGGAAGGTATGAAAGCCTTATGAAGTGGTGGGGTGGTAGCACTGAATTAATAGAGGTATCACATTACTTGATTTTTGTGGTTTTCCGATTGTTCAGGACAACTGGAATTCCATACGGACAACCAACATTTTAAAGTTGGTTGTGCTTATGGACAACCATTTTTCTCTCACAAAGAATTATATTCAAGCTGACTGACATCATCCTTGGGGGCTAAACAATGGAATTTGTGGCCACATGCCTAAGAATTCACTCTGCATGTGTAACAGAATATAAACATATTCCACTGGTTGACAAACCAGCTGTTTGCATTCAACAGAGTTGGTTTATTTTGCCCCAAAGGAGGGCATAACTTTTTGCTCTGTGACATCAAATGTGCTTTGTGACATCATAGTGAGCCACAACTGGAAAAAAGGCCTTGGCTGGCTCTGCTTGAAGCCAATAGTTGGAAACTGGGCCATAAGACTCTAACTAACTGATCTAATCTATGAAAGTGCAGGCCTTGAGTTTTAGATTTTCCAGGTGTGTTACAAATTGCTCTCCTCACTAAATTAAGGAGCATGGTAGGTGTTATTTTATGAAATGTTAATAGATTTACACAAGCTGCTCTCATCATCTAGGTATGCTAAAAGTCACACTCCTCACAGTGATTTGAGGTGAGTTATGGTGTGCAATCACACTCGCACACCTCAAAATTCAAGGCCTGAAAGTGTACTGTAAAAAATTAATAATATTTTGAAGAAATTGTAGGGTGGTCTTTTTCTCTTCACAAATGACTTTTAAAATGTTATTTATTAGAGGAAAGGGTGTGAAGTATGATTGATTATATACCTAAAAATACAAATTTGCTTCAGTCCTAGTTCATTCTTGAATTATAATTTGCTCGTTGGACATGAGTGAATAAACCTTGCAGGTCATGGAATGGTGTCGCCCATGGTTTAATCAAAAACAAATTATTCTTCATCCCCTCAGTGTCATTTTCAGTGATGAACATATAAGCCTTCTAGACTCTTAAGACAGCAAATACAAACCGTCTTGCCTCCTTTTCTCTTCTCCTTAGTGGAATATCCACTGCCAGAGTTCAAACCTCACCAACCATTTTCTGAAAATTGGGCATTGATGGCTGGTGGATTTGGCAGCCTTTTGTTCCTAACTACCTGGTTATTTGGAGAAACATCTGTCCTTTGTAGGTGGAGTGCAGTAGGCTACCCATATCCTGGACCTCGTCCCTTTCCAGCAGGGTAAGTTTTAAATTGGACCCGAACTTTAAAATTTGAAAAAAAAGGTTTCAAAATTTGAAAAAAGATGTTTCAATGTTTGAATATTTAATACTGTACTGTAGGTTAGTAGTCAGGGTTCCCCACATCCCTGGATAAATTGTAGAATTTTACCATCACTTCCTACCAGAGAAACCAAGGAATTTATTTTTATAGTGTAGAATTCCAATTTGATACATGAGGTGCAAAATGGATGTGTTACCTCAGGTGTTTTAAATGTAAAAGGGGCATCATAAATAATGCTCGACAGTGTTTTCATATGGCCAAAATGTTTGTATTTTGCTCTGAGTTTGTAAGATCTTTTCACTGTGAAAGCATGTCTTGCATTTATCGAAACCTTCTTTAGATTATGTGCACTTATTTTACTTTCCACTAACTGGTGTATTTTCCAGCCTGATCGTATATAACATCGTCAGATACAAAGACTGACAATAAGCTAGTTTGGTAATTCGTTTTGGTGGCTATGCACATGTGCATATTGTCCAAATCTTCAGGACAAACCAATCCCCACACCTACAACACATATTCCAAAATTTGAGTTTACATTCTTTCTTATTGTAAATCCATCCATAACATAAGGACGGAGCTCAAGTGTGGTTTCGTACAGTAGATTGTGTCAAAATGGTCTCTTTGGTGTCAGAAATTACATTTTAATCTGCTGTACAGTAGTGCTGAGGCCCCTACTTCTGTTCGACTTACACACTTTGTTAGTGTTGTATGCAGGTACAGTACTAGTGAAAGCAAAGGAACGTTATATGCTACGTGCTGAACTCATGAAGTAAATCTTTAAACAACTTTTTTTTCTTTTGTTTTAGTGTTGCAGTCTTCATTGAACTCATGTCAGGCGTTCTTCTCTCCACCAATCAAAAACTCCTTACAAACTTTCTCTGGGTCTGGTTTGTTGGTGGACACATGACTGTTGGAGTCTACTATCTCTCAGGGTTCCTAAGTTTTGCTTGTGGTCTGATTCTTGGACCATTCATAATGTCAGCTTGGACTGAACTTGCAGATAGGGTTACTAGTTGTCCACCTGTTCCAACACTGATGTTGACTATGGTTGTCTATGCTGGGGAAATCTATGCTTCAATGGCTACCGTCACACCCGGGCTTCCGTATGGTTTTATATTTAAGTAAGTTACCATGTACTGTGAGTATGATTTCAAAAGTGACACATTTCTTTTGTTAAGGGAAAAATGCAGTCATCCAATTTGAATTAATGTACCCAGACTTCTAACTCCTGAGTGGCACATTTTAATCACTTGTCAACAATTTAGAACTGAAATGCTAAATTTATGATTGCTTTACCTTCTGCTGCTAATATGCTTTAAGTTATTGGGACTCCTGTACCTTTTAACCTGTTATTTTATGCTATGTCATATTATGTTCAAGTAAGTTTTCCATGTTTGGAAATACTTGAAAGATGAAAAGATTGAACTTTTCATGACCTAGCCCTTTTCCAAACTTAAATTTTGGGCAAGTGCTTATTCCTTAAGTATTTGAAGTATGTAGGATATTGAACTCTTTTGATAACAATGCCCTTTTTTAAAAAGGGAAGTTAATGCTATACTGTAAATTTCGTTTATACTTGAGTGATGGTACTCATGTTACAAGTCTTTCAGAAGTTGTAAAGATATTTGTGATGTTTTTAGTGTTATGATTTTTGCAGGAGGTGTTTTACCATTAATTGCAATGACTTTAACTGTATCTTATTATGTTTTAGTGGAAGAGCAATATTGCTGATTACCCCTGTGATCCTTTTGATTGGACGGAGCCTCCTGAAAGGGGAACCTCGTGATCCACAGGCACCTGGAAATACACATGCTGCCTTCAGTAACCTAGACGGAACTGGATGTTTTCAAATGTTCGCTGATGCCAAAATTTGTGAGTAGTTTTCATTCTCTGCTATTAAAAAAGCCTGACAAATGAAGAAAGTTCTTGCCAAAAACAATTGGAACTGGTGTTTCAAATGTTGTACCTGTTGGGTACCAATTAACATGGTGACTACAGTCGCAACTTATTTTGATAGGTATGGGCACCATACTACATGCCTCCTATTTACACCTGTACCAGAGAGGAAGATCTTCAAGTTCTAGGAGACTCGATTGTCACTACACAAATGCAATGTTTCATTTTTTTTCAAAGGCTTACTTGTAAAAGCAAATGAAAAAAAAGAATTAGGGAAATAAGGACTTCATAACCCTATAACTTCCCCAAACTGAATTTTGTGACATTGTCTGATGCTAGATACAAACTTAGAGTGAAGGTTTGTAGACATTTAGAGAGCCAAAATTTCAATTTCTACTATTTTGATTGAGGGTAGTCTCTGACATGTCCATATTTATAAAAACAAACTATATTCTCATATGATTTACTACTACTGATATGCCACAGATTATGGAACTTTCACCGACAAGCATAATATATTTAACTGTTGCTGCACTTTTTGAGTGTTACTGTTAACAGTAAACATGATGGATATGTTGAATAGATTTGGGTATCAGATTTTGATCAGTTTGAGGCAGGTACCCCCATACCACATGCAAATACTACTGATGGTACTGGAACTGTGCTGGATGGTAATGGTACTGGAATTATTGGTTTGAAATTTTAAAATCTAAATAGCTTACAGCAAATGTAAAGCTTGCTGTATATGGAGGACTATTTTTGAGTATACAAACTGTCATACGAGTTCAGATTTTACTCAGAAAATTTGCAAGCATTTTTTATGTGATTTGAGTCAAAAACTCATTTCTCATTAAGAAGATATTTTGAAACTAACTGCGGTTGAATTTTACACCAACTAACAGATCCGTTAGAAAGGTAGCTGCTTTGAATACACTATTTTTTCAGTTGCAAGTAAATTATTGTCATAATTTTTTTTTCATTTTTCTATAATTTTCCAATTTTCCTCCTTCAGATATTATTTTCATCATTTTATTGGGTGCTGGAGGGTGTGGTAAGCAGTATCTAAGCATCAAGATGCCGGCACTACGTCCTGCTCAGAAGAATCCCCCTCCATTCACTGGATTGGTCTGGAACAGTCAGTATATGCTGGATAATAATGGCATGCAGAGTCATGAAAGGGTAGCCCACTTATTACAACAGACAGGTGAGGCATTTTTTGAAAGAAAAGTTATTGAGGTTGGAAAAAAACTAAGTGATACATTATTAGACTTGGTAGAGAGGCAGTAGCTTTTGAGGTGAGGTATGATCATTAAGAAGGAAAATTATTTACTAGTCACACAGGGGCTTTCTCCTGAGGAAAGATGGCCACTATAGACGAATCCAATCAGCTCTTGTGTTTAGTGAGTGTAGGTAGCCATTAGTGGGGTCCATCAGCCTTATATTGTCTTCATTTATTGTCTAAATGAATTTCAAACCCTCATATTTACTAAAATTGAACTAATCAAGATACAATTTAGTGTACAACCATCCATGACACAGGTAAGCAAGGAAACTGAAAGATTAAAGGGTGATAGACCGCAGTTATGGCCCACTGAAGTCACACCATCACTTGCTGTTTTGGGTTCATCTATATGTGCTTTTCAATCTTCACAAATACCAAAAAGCCCCAACCCCTACATAAAGACTAAAGACTGACTGCATGGTCATGTGGTTAGAGCATCAGACTTGCAGTCTGAAGGTTAGCAGTTTGAGTTCTGGCCAAGTCATAACACAGACTTAAAAATTCGAACCTACTGCCATTGTACTCGGTGCTTAGCGAATGCAGTAGGAAAATAAGTCAGTGAGCTACAACTGGAGAAAAGGCAGTGGGCGGCTCGACTTGAACCAATTGGCTGGGAGGTGGGTTGTAAAACTACATCTAACTACATAGAGTCTATGGAATGTGACTTATAAAAAAAATGAAAAATTGATGGCAATTTTGTCCTGTGAAGTTCAGGGTTATCAGGTTAAGTACAACCAACATTGACATGTTTTGTTTAAAGTGAAATTCAACAGGTGAAACCAAAGTTTACCTTTCATGACCCAACAGCCACAAGAGGACCTGCCCTGAACTTATTTACTATACATACCTCCTGTTGCTCCCATTGCCTCCCCCCTCCCCCACATTCAAAAGAAAGTAAAATTGTTATTACCCCTGTCAATATTTGGAAATTTTCACTATTTTCAAGTGAATATAAATGTATATGCAATCATAATTTTTAAACAGTACCTCAATTGTCAACACATGAATAGAAAATCCTTTTAAGCGACTGTGACACAATGAGCAGTATGTGACATGTATGAAACCTATCATTAAATTGTACATAAACCACTTCAGCAATTTGTCAGGATGAAGCAAGTTGCTGTGTAGAATATCATGAAGAACAAATCTCATTAATATTCCATGTATGAAATATCTGTCATTGGTCATCCCCTGTAGATTGTTTTGTACAATGCAGTTACTACCTAATGTATTTTTTTTTCTTGTTTTAGATGCTGATATAATTGCCTTAGTACAGTCAGATTCATCCAGGCTATTTCTTGGAAACAGGGACACAAGTTTTTGGTTGGGGAGTAAACTTGGTATGTTTGATGACTTTGGACCATCAAGCAAACTTCTTACAACAGGGTGAGTGTATCTGCATCAAGTGTGGGTGTGATTAAGTGGCTGTGTAAATATTTGTTATTGACAGTGGCCACCAATGATGACAATTGTGCTACTTTCATTGTGTTTACACCTTCTCAGTGCACTAACATCTGTATACTATGGTGTATACATGGGTGAAAATGGACAAGTATTTTGTTATCTGTTCACAAAAATACAAGAAAAAAATTTTAAGAGGAAAATAGCTTTCCAAAATGACTGTTTTTTCCACCCTGTAAGTTTCTTTAAAGTTAGCTGGAATATTTCTTCCTTAAATTGGGGCATCTCGTAATTAAGTTACAGTCTGTAACATCTTGAAACTGTAGATTTTGCAAATAACTGAAGGTGTTTGAAATAGGCATTTAATGTGTTTAACTTAGTAATAATGTGATTGCACATGGATGCTACCTTGGGCAAAATTCTATTCAGTAAGACATTGGTTGGCTTCAAGCTGTAACAATCTGAAATTGGATGGGTTTGAAAGGCTCTTGAGGTCTCTTGAAAATATCCTATTCCTTTAATAGCCAGATGCCATGATGTTACAGAGATTCTTCTTCAGGAACTGAAAGGGGGAGGGGCCTTCATTCCCCTTCTTGTACTCCCCCTCTCAGTTACAAGAGTTTGAGGGACACCCTACTTTGTTCCTTATACATCCTTGGCAGAATTCCTGTCACAGATTGTACAAGAAATTTGTGAATTGATTGTCATTACATTTAAATGCAGATGAAGTTCATATGAATTTGTTGCATGTAGTGAAAGTACACCATGTAATAAGATAATTCCCAATCTGAATAGCCTTTACTTTTCTTCTCATAGGGTGTCTCTGTTATCAAAATTTCCAATCATTACTTCTGAGCACCATGTTATAAATAGTACAGAGGGACCTTGGACTCCAGCTCTCACAGCTACACTGAATATATCTGGTAATCTGCTAGATGTATTTGTAGCTCATTTTCCCAGGTCCAGGTATGGCAATATTAAATTACTTTGATTAATATTGTGTTGCATTAATTGAAATAGTTATTGTATCATTTTTGAAAGACACAAATGGATATGTTTTTAAGTACTTTCACAAAGTTTTGATATTTTATGTATGGAAGCTGTTTATTTTACTTAATACTCATAATTTGATATTTTGATTCATCGAAAATTTGTCATTTCCTTTGCAAGAATTCCATCCCATTAAAAGTAAACAATTATTTTTGCAAATAATACCTCTTCATTTCTTTTATTAGGGTCACAATGGATAGGAAATACCAAATAGAATTTGTAACCAATTTTACAAGAAGAAGGTAAGAATTGCATTTATAATGTCTCTTTTGAAATGTGAAAATATGATTCATTTCCATATCTGTAGTAATTGAAGTAAATTCTAAATTACTTTGTAAAAAAGATTGACAATTTAAAAGTAAATGAAATTGACTCTAAGCTTCATTTCTTTAAATGTCACTGCCTTTATCTACTCCACCACAGCATCATTTTGTTTTAAAAAATATAAGATTCAGGGGTGAAAATTATGTGTAAATTGGTCAGGCTTAAGTCTGCCTTTTATCATAAGATTGATGCAAACAAACTTTCCTAGTGACAACAGGCAGATAATGTCATGCTAGTTTGAGTTGCTAAATGTAAGGTTTTTCTTATTTATTTATGTTTTCACTGAATTTAATTTGAACATGCAATATGTTTTCAGATGGCTCTTAGTTTCTTCTTACTAGCAAGTGTTCTGACTTAATGGTTTTGAATTTTTTCTATTCATCATGAGAAAAAGGTTTTCAAATTTCTTTTCAGCCCAAATCCAGTTTTATTTCTGGCTTCTCTATCAGCTGATCCAGGAAGCTCAGATTACAAAAGACTAAACACTTTTGGAAAATTAAAGGTAATTCTTTAGCAATTTCCTCTTTTTTTTGACATCATTTATTTGAATCGTCATTTTTAAAGTGTTATAATATTTAAAGACCATTCTTGCTTTCAGGTATAAATTTTCATATATCATGAAAAAAAACATTAAGTTGTTTGAAGTACAGTATCATATCACAAATAAGACAGATGAACATAAAAAGCATTTTGCATTCACTTTCATTTGGAAAAATGTCTTACAACTGTACTTCTTTAGCAACTTCAAAAAAAAAAACAAGTTTCATAATAATGAATCTTAATCGGTATGAATCTGTACTTTACTGAGATTTTTCAGTGGAAAAATCTTCAGAACAGCTCTTTGTGCCAAGCAGCACACAAGGCTGCGACATCATCTTTCCATTTGGTCCTTTTCGTTTGCAGCTACCTTTGCTTCCTTCCAACTCCTCCACCCTGCTCTATTTCTCTCTTTCTCTACAACCCGTCTCCATGTAGTTTTAGGTCTTCCTACGGCTCTGGTTCCTTCTGGTCTGCACTCCTGGGCTATAAAGGTGTCACCGTTAATCCCTTTATGTAGTACTTGCCCAGTTCAATTCCATCTTCTTCTCCTGATTTCATGACTCATCCTCTCTAATTTTGTCAAGTCTCCCATTTCCTCAAAACTAACATAAAGATGTACAGAGAGAATGAAAAGTTTGATTCAGCATTATATTGGCGGTACTGTTGCATCATTTATCTTGTAGGAGTTCTTCCCCCAAAGATTTACATAAAATAAAATGCATTTTGCATAGGTGTTGAGTGTGCTGTAAAGTAGTGAATATGCAACCAGTGCCAGTCTCTAAGACAGCTGCTTGGAAAAAAATGTTGTGTTGCTATGAAAATTATTTGAGGGCCATGACCCCTCTTTGCCAAACCCTCCTGTACTCAGTGAATTTGAAGTGACAATAGCCCTAAGTAAAATAAATGTTGCTGGTCATGTAATGTGTTGTGCAGTTTTTACAATTGCTCATCAACATTTGTCATTGACATGTATAAAAAAAAGACTTTTATTTGAACTATATTAATTGCTAGTATATATTTTATTGTTTTGTCAGTTTTATCAGAGTTGCAAAAAGGAAGAGGATGGGGGGATGCAAACATCAAAGATACAATAGTTTTATAATTGTTGGCTTTTGTTCTGCTGTGATATGACAGTACTGGTGATTTTTTTTAAGTTTTGCAAATATTTATAAGATGGAAAATGTGAACTGAAATGTAGAAAGCAATATGACATTTCTTTGCTCTCATTTTCAGGACATAGACCCATTAGATGAAGATAGATTTACAATGAGTATAATGTACAAGAACTTGATAAGGTAAGATTATGCCTGTAATAATTCATCATGTTTTTCCTTATTCTGGAAATCCAAAGGAAAAAAATAATGATGTAGTTTTTTCATTTCAGCTTCTAGAGATGAATATTTGATCTAAAACTAAATTAGAAAAGGGAAGGAATGATTGTTGAAAGTATTAAAGTACATTCAGCAATTTTTTATTATTTCTAAGTAGGGAATTAAGCATGTTTGCACAATTTTAAGCCTTGTTTAGTCCATGTGGTTGTTGTACCTTCACATGTTTCTTGTTTTAATCATCAAACATCATCAAGTGTCTTCTCTTTTCACATTCATAGACTGGGTTTTGCTCGTATATCTCAATCTGACTTGAGTGAGGATGAAGTACAGATGGGTAAATTTCAGTTTACTTCAGTTAAATCTTTTAAAGATAATGAAGGAGTGACTACAGATGTAAATAACGTAGAAAAAGAAATTCTATTTCCTGAAAGGTAAGTAGATCTACCAGTTTTTCAAGATCAAATATTCAGTATTACAAAGAATGGTCAACTCTCCAGAAGTCAGTGAGGTGACTGAAGTTATG
Source organism: Holothuria scabra (assembly GCA_037179385.1). Classification (NCBI taxonomy): domain Eukaryota; kingdom Metazoa; phylum Echinodermata; class Holothuroidea; order Aspidochirotida; family Holothuriidae; genus Holothuria; species Holothuria scabra. Next base: position 16,177,667 of record CM074192.1, on the reverse strand, counting down.
ATATGTCAGTGTTACGGGATTGAAGGGAAATAAATCAAATCCCGGCAGAAAGATATCGAGGTTGTCAGTACGCAAGAGATGAGATAGGCCGTAGACCAGAATTGTAGTTTTACGAACTATATATTGATCTATTCTACCTTTTACATAATTAATATGAATACATACAGAAGAAAGACATATACAACAAAGTGATCTTAAATCTTAAAGGCGCCAGATTAAGTATAGATTAACTTATCTCAAATTGGTCGGCCGTGGTCGTCGCAACCTGGATCTATTGGTCGATGGCTTAGAACCCGTAGGATGACGCGAAGAGTAAGAACTGGGTCTCCGGAAGGTTGGTTACCAAAACTAAGGAGACGTCCATTCACAGTTCAAGAATCATTTAGAAGATGTCCCTTTACGATCCAAAGATAATTATGAAGATGTCCATCATGGTAATGAAATCGTATAGATGAGTAATATATTGGTGTCGAAAGGACTGGCGGGTGTCTAATTAACAAAACACCAGCAAGACTAATGTTACAATGCGAAGGTACCCAAAGGTCACTGGAACAAAGTCACGGTGAACAGAGTAGAACGGGTACTGAAGCCAAAGGCTTTTGGAAATCCACAAAATGACAACAGAAAGTGGGTGTGAATACAGCGGGAAACAGTCTCTGGGAATCCTCAGGGAGGAACGGAGTTAGAATATTGTTTGTGATGAAGTCACGATAATATGTCTCAACGTGGATAATAATAAACAGTGAGAAAAGTTTATATTCAGATATGAGAGGTGTATAGGATTCTTCTCACAGGGTAATTAGACTTCCGTGCTGTATCTTATCTTTTGAACCTCTGTCCCGCAACGGGTATACGCTCGGTGGTTGCGCTGGCAGCGGAGTTATGACGTCACGGATAATTCAGTGCGCACGGCACCATTGATAATGCAAGTTCTTATAATAACCATTATTGGATATAATATCATAAAAATAACTATACAACGAGAGACTCCTAGTCTCATGACAGTCAGGATATAACAGATACTGATAATGTATTGTATAGATTGTCAAATTACCATGTTATAGGTAAATAGGGTAGTAAAACAGGAAACCAGGGATGGGTCTGGTTTACACATTATTGAGTGACCTTACTTGGTAGTAAGCCATAGGTGGTATGCTGTCCTAACTAACATTATGTCTGAGTTTATTACTGTTTAGGTAGTCTCGGGCAGAACATGTTAGGTGCATCAAGCCAAGTACTTTATTTAAAACAATCAAAGTAGCCATAGCTTAATCAGGCTCTTTGCTTTCTCATCTAAAATTTTGGGTTTATGCAATCTTTGGTGAACAGTTTTGGTGCTGCATAGGACCTGTGGGTTAGCACTTCAAAACTATGGCAGAAATTTTAGTTAATCATTCTCACAAGTTGTTACTGTGATATATAGAATAAGGCATACAAAAAAAAAACATTTTACTGGTGACAACTGGAAACAAACATAACAAATCTCTTTGCTTTCATTTGCAGATTTCTCAATGTTTGATTTTTCCCATTGCGTTTTCGTATGTAAAACCTTGTGATAAATTGTTGCAAACCTTTGGCTAAGTCTGGTAAATTGTCATTGTATGATAATGTCAAAACAGAATAGACCCTCAGTTTAGCATGTAAAAGAATATCTCCAAATGATTGCACACTTAATGCTGCATTGCTGTTTGTGTAATATTAACTCACAGGCAGCTGAATGTCAGTAACCTAAATTTCAGGTGATTTAAAGGCCCAATCCTCTCACCCCATACAGTTGCAATTCTCCTAACCTGCTTACTGAATCCCTTCCATAATTGTTTAAAACTCATCCTCATCCAGACACAATCTGAGTTTATTGTTCCATAGTGAGTGTAAGAGATCCCAACATGTAATCAATACAATCTCAGTACAGTGCATGCTGTGTAACATGAAACAAACTTGACTGCCTTTATACAGGCCTTCTTTCATCACTACTTATCAGTTTGCTGCAACTCAGATGTCATGTGAAGCATGCTAAGGACTGTCCTGTCAAATTTAACACAAACCAACTAAACATTTGCACATGCTGAAACTATCAAAGTATTTGCAATCTTAAATATTCTCAACTTCATACCCATCCAACCCATTTTATTGGTCCAGCTAAAACCAACAAACTGTTCCAAACATTCCTGGCCTACTTTTAAAATATTTACATACCAAGATGGTCACTGAGAATATTAAGTCTTTACAATGAGTGGCAGGCTTTAATATTTTAACAGACAGGACTAACGAAAAATTTCATGAAGGTTTGAAAAGATTTGTAGGATGATTCAAGGTATAGTATTTGAGTAGAACACCTGGAGCTAATGTATCAGTGTTCCATAGTAACTGTTATCCTCATAGAGACTAAAGAACAATGTATCATTCCAAAGTTTTAAGTATTTCAAATACAGGATTTGATTGCAGTGGTTATAAGAATATGGAGAGTGTTAATATGAAATTTTTATTTGACTTTTAATTTTACAGCTTTGGAAGTTTCCTGGAAGGATCATATAGAGGACATGGCCATGGTTATCAAATGGAAACACCAAGATACTTTGTTGCAGGCGGGTAATATTTAACAGGATATGGCTACCGGAATATTTGTCTGTACATGGTAAAATGACATCATACGTTTCACATCTGTTTTCCACCACCTGAAATTTCCTGAAGACATAGTCATCTTATTAAGATGTGTGACCTGTAAAATGCAAGAGTTGTGGTTGAAGTTTTGTATGACGACTGATCAAACCTTTATCAGGCCTTGAATATTTGGGCATGCAAGTACAAGTGCATGCTATCACTCACCTCAAACCACTGTAAGGGGTGTGATTTTTAGCACACCTGAATGAAGAGTGTTAGCTCATATAAATGTATTGAAGTTAACAAAACAGCACACCTATTACACAATTACCTAAATTTCCTGAGGGGTGTGATTTGTAGCACACCTTGAAATTCTAAAACTCCAGGCCTGCTTCATCATGAGAGTACTTTTTCACATCTTGACATGAATAGAGATTTTTTTCTAATAGGTAGGGGGGGTTGCTAGATGCTCCTAGACTAGGAGAGGAAGAAATGGAATGCCCCATTCCAAATTTCAAATATCGCATATGCTGTCATTCTGGGATGAGGACTGTGAAAAATAATATATATGCATATTAATGTGTCCAAAATCAAATGTAAAATTGGTTTTACTGGCTGAAAGTATGGAAAGAATCTGGTAACTAATGATAAATATTCATGAAGTGTGTCTCTTCACTAATCATCTGTACATTCTTGGCAAGTAAAAGTTGGGTGTAAATTGTTGTGATCATTGAAGAGGCTTGACTCCATTAGAAGTGTACTTGAGTCTAGAATTTTGAACATATAAATCTCAGTGGTTGCAAAATGGATTTTTGATTCCTTGCCGTAGGCAAAAGGAATCTATGCGATGGTGATGTCGTGTGTGTGTGTGTGTGTGTATAGGTGTGTGTATGTGTGTGTGTATGTGTGTGTGTGTATGTGACGCTTTGCTTGTAAACACGATATCTCAAGAAGGGTAAGTCTGAGGGATCTCATACTTGGCATGTGGATTGCCCATATTGAGTAGATGATCCCTATTGTTTTTGGTGGACGTCAAAGGTCACTTGGGGTCACGAGAGGTCAAAAGGTCAAAATCTTGTAAACACGATATCTCGAGAACGGTACATGTGACTATGCTCATATTTAGTGTGTGGGTTGGTCATATTGAGAAGATGATCCCTATCGATTTTCTTGGAGGTCAAAGGTCATTTAAGGTCACCAGAGGTCAATAGGTAAATTCCTTAGAAATTGCTTGTAAACACGGTATCTCAAGAAGGGTAAGTGTGACTAATCTCATATTTAATGTGTGCATTGGCCATATTGAGTAGATGATCCCTATTGTTTTTGGTGTAGATCAAAGGTCATTTGGGGTCACGAGAGGTCAAAAGGTCAAAACTTCGTAAACACGATATCTCGAGAACGGTACATGTGACTATGCCCATATTTAGTGTGTGGATTGGTCATATTGAGTAGATGATCCCTATTGATTTTTGTGGAGGTCAAAGGTCATTTGGGGTCACGAGAGGTCAATAGGTAAATTCCTTAGAAATTGCTTGTAAACACGGTATCTCAAGAAGGGTAAGTGTGACTAATCTCATATTTGGTGTGTGCCTTGGCCATATTGAGTAGATGATCCCTATTGTTTTTGGTGGAGATCAAAGGTCATTTGGGGTCACGAGAGGTCGAAAGGTCAAAACTTCTTAAACACGATATCTCGAGAACGGTACATGTGACTATACTCATATTTGGTGTGTAGGTTGGTCATATCGAGTAGATGATCCATATTGTTTTTGGTGGAGGTCAAAGGTCATTTGGGGTCACGAGAGGTCAAAAGGTCAAAACTTCAGAAACACAATATCTCGAGAACGGTACATGTGACTATACTCATATTTGGTGTGTAGGTTGGCCATATTGTGTAGATGATCCCTATTGTTTTTGGTGGAGGTCAAAGGTCATTTGGGGTCACGAGAGGTCGAAAGGTCAAAACTTCATAAACACGATATCTCGAGAACGGTACATGTGACTATACTCATATTTGGTGTGTAGGTTGGTCATATCGAGTAGATGATCCATATTGTTTTTGGTGGAAGTCAAAGGTCATTTGGGGTCACGAGAGGTCAAAAGGTCAAAACTTCAGAAACACAATATCTCGAGAATGGTACATGTGACTATACTCATATTTGGTGTGTAGGTTGGCCATATTGAGTAGATGATCCCTATTGTTTTTGGTGGAGATCAAAGGTCATTTGGGGTCACGAGAGGTCGAAAGGTCAAAACTTCGTAAACACGATATCTCGAGAATGGTACATGTGACTATGCTCATATTTGGTGTGTGGGTTGGTCATATTAAGTAGATGATCCCTATTGTTTTTGGTGGAGGTCAAAGGTCATTTAGGGTCACGAGAGGTCAAAAGGTCAAAACTTCGTAAACACGATATCTCGAGAACGGTACATGTGACTATGCTCATATTTGGTGTGTAGGTTGGTCATATCGAGTAGATGATCCATATTGTTTTTGGTGGAGGTCAAAGGTCATTTGGGGTCACGAGAGGTCAAAAGGTCAAAACTTTGTAAACACGATATCTCGAGAACGGTACATGTGACTATACTCATTTTTGGTGTGTAGGTTGGTCATATCGAGTAGATGATCCATATTGTTTTTGGTGGAGGTCAAAGGTCATTTGGGGTCACGAGAGGTCAATAGGTCAAAACTTCATAAAGACGATGTCTCAAGAATGGTACATGTGACTATACTCATATTTGGTGTGTGGGTTGGTCATATTGAGCAGATGATCCCTATTGTTTTTGGTGGAGATCAAAGGTCATTTGGGGTCACGAGAGGTCGAAAGGTCAAAACTTCGTAAACACGATATCTCGAGAACGGTACATGTGACTATACTCATATTTGGTGTGTGGGTTGGTCATATCGAGTAGATGATCCATATTGTTTTTTGTGGAGGTCAAAGGTCATTTGGGGTCACGAGAGGTCAAAAGGTCAAAACTTCATAAACACGTTATCTCGAGAATGGTACATGTGACTATGCTCATAATTGGTGTGTGGGTTGTTCATATTGAGTAGATGATCCCTGTCGATTTTCGTGGATGTCAATGGTCATTTGGGGTCAAGAGAGGTCAAAAGGTCAAAACTTCGTAAACACGATATCTCGAGAACGGTACATGTGACTATACTCATATTTAGTGTGTGGGTTGGTCATATTGAGTAGATGATCCCTGTCGTTTTTGGTGGAGGTCAAAGGTCATTTGGGGTCAAGAGAGGTCAAAAGGTCAAAACTTCGTAAACACGATATCTCGAGAGCGGTACATGTGACTATGCTCATATTTGGCGAGTGTGTTGGCCATATTGAGTAGATGATCCCTATTGTTTTTGGTGGAGGTCAAAGGTCATTTGGGGTCATGAGAGGTCAAAAGGTCAAAAATTCGTAAACACGATATCTCAAGAGTTACACGTGACTATGCTCATATTTAGTGTGTGGATTGGTCATATTGAGTAGATGATCCCTATTGATTTTCTGAAAGGTCAAAGTTCGTTTGGAGTCAGCATGTTCAAAGCCTGACAAGCTTTCCTGCACAGTCTTTCAAGAAATGTCACTTGTAGGGTCCTGTAACTTGTCCTGTAGATGGCACATAGTGAATACATGGTCCCAGAAGTTTTTGGTGGAGGTCAAATGTCATTTGGGTTCACAACGGGCAAGGGGGATCTCAATGTAGGAAGATTGGATGCCTTGCATGTGTACTTTGTGGGCACATTATGGAGCCCTGTTAATTGAAAAACATTGCCAAGCAATGTCAATGTGAAAAAAGGCCTTACATTTCAGCGGCAAGGAATCATAAAGCCTTTTGGCTTTCTGGTGTTCATTGCAATATCTTGATCATTGATGAGATATTAAATATTGAAATTTATTCTTTTAAAACAAAATTGTACATTGCACAATAATTTATGACTTTCTTGTTGTACAACTCACATCATCTGCTTCATTTCCCTTTGAGAATAAAAATGTTTTTTGACCTTGAATGCTCCATGTTTGTTCTCATAGAAAGTTGCACAGAGAGGGCTTAATCAATTACATCACTCAAATAAGTGGGGCTGTGAGTGAATTTAGATTAATCAGTGACAAATCGTGGATCAAATAATTGTTTAGTGAAAGGCCACCTTTGATGAATAGCATGTAACAATTTGTACATGATTGACCTTTGCGCTGCTTTAATCTTGCCTTTAATTTTCCGTTTTGAAGTGTGGGTAGGTATCTCCGAGTTAAAAAATAAAAACACGTTGTCTGATTGAAATAGAAGGATGACAATGACATGAATCCACTCTTTAATTTGTGTGCTTCACAGCAGATCATCTCTTATAGATTTACATTCAAATCTTGTGCATACAGAGTGTCATGTCATTCATGTGTCATTCATGTGCATAAACGCTGGAAGAAACACTTGTACGGCATAGGCTGTACAGTACACACATACACAACACATTAGGATGCGCAATGCAACTGTGCACTTTCTATATCCAGCGTTCTAAATGTGCATGTGGTCTTACACGCATAGGTAAAATGGCCAGTCTACAACTTGTTCTGGCATGTTTCTGCACTGTACCATACAGTGTGTGTTACGTTACCGCATGTTCTTCATACCCGACATGTACAGGGTGAGCTCTGTTACAGCAAACAAGTTTGGTAGGCTTGGGGATTGTGTAGTGTAATCATCATAGACACAGAAATACATTCTGTGTATATTATGGATATTTTTCACAACAGTTAAATAGAGGGAGATTGAAACACTATGGTATTTTTGTGCAAGGCTGTGATTACAATCCGTAGGAAACCTGTCTGGTCATAGAGAGAAAGTTACGTAGACAATCGATGCAATTAATGGATAGATGAAAGTCAATTACAAAGACTGTAATTTGAGTAGTACTATGATGACATCACATATTATTGTGCAATGGACCATTCTAATTTGAGTGACTAAACTTCAAAATTTTTATATGTCAACTCAGGAATGTCCCATGAAGATGGGAGTTGAGCTGTTTGTCTATTGGAATTCACTTTTCATACACTGTAGTATATATTTTTGAAATTTTAGACTTGAAGTAAACTTCAATAGTAAATGAAGTTTTGTCTTACACTGCTTTGTTCTGTCTTGAGACTTGAGGTTGATAGGTGCTGGAAATTGGTAGGAGGTGATTACTTTTGGGCGCAAGGGCATGCTTGCTGATAAATGGTGCTGGTACAGTTTTATATTATCTGCTGATATGCATAGTCGTACAGGGCTGGGGTGTAGGGGGATTGCCCTCCTATTTTAAGCAAAAGCAGTTTGTCCATTGGGGCAAAACATCATAAAGGGTGACATTATTCAGGCAAAATTTGCTCTTGCCCTCCCCATAAATATTATCCACGTACGTCTATGCTGATATGGTGCTGATGTACTGATACACATGTACATTATGCTTTAAGTGTAATCTTTTTATTATTTTCTGTGGGAAAAACCATTATTAGCAGGTAATGAAATTGTGATAGATTGCTACCAGTTTAGAAAGATATGCATTTGAAATACTAAGGTTCACATTATTTTTTCTTAAATTTGCTCATTGTTTTTGAAAATTTATCTCAGGAAGTAAGTCATGGCTTTGCTTGGCCTTAACATGAACATGGCATCAAACATATGTGACAACTTGAGCTTTTTCTGGTTAGTGGCAGAAATTGTTTAGGTATACTTATTCAGTTATTAGAAGTTATTAGATACTGTAGCTCAGCTAAAATGAATTTTTGATTGGTTTAAAGAAATACCAAAATATCAGAGAGGTTTGATCTTTATCAAGTACACACAAGTTTTTCTGGTTGTTAACTGTATTGAAAATGAATTCAGTGATACCTTGAAACCTCTTTCCTTTTTTGAGGTCTTGAAATATGAAAATATGAAAAGATTGTTGCATAGTGAGATGACATGTGATAGTGGTATATACGTTAACAGTGGCAGCGAGCAACCATTCTCAGAAAATTAAAGTTACAGTACTCCAAGTCATCAGATATAGTTTTGTTCAAAAGAAGTTTTGCTAAAATTTAGTATACGAATAATATTATTTTGTTTGACTGGTATCAGCCATTATCTATTTTAAGTCTCAATCCGAGCTAATAGCGATTTAATGCTTATATCATAAGAGTGATGGTACTGAGTTCTATTTTATCTGCAACCTCCATGTATTTTTAACAGTCAACTTCAACTGCATATGTAGTTAACCCTTTATCATTGTTTGGGTCCTTTTGGACCCAGACAGAGAGGGCAGCTGTCATACATCTTTACTCTTTCACGCTGTTACCCGAAAATTCAGCCACAACAACAAGAGAGACAATAGTTTAAGGTCACAGGGTCAATAGCCTACGGAAGCTGATGCGGGGCGTGCTACGTCCGCTTTTCCGCCCACTCCCAAGGCGCACAAATATGCCCCGATTGGAGCACAACGGGAAAGGGTTAAAGGAATGAGCACTGTGGCTTTTTTATAGTTCAGTCAAGAAGAGTCTTTCCCTATGGGGTTGTGATCAAGTAACTATCATTTCAAGTTATTATGTTGTTCTGCTAGCATCTTTGCTAACATTTACAACTTATGAACCAGTACATCCAATGTACAGTAGGCCATTCCAAAACTCCTAAATTATGCAGGGTATGTACAAAGAAAATGATCATACTTGCTATGCAGTGACTCTTGAACAGAGTGATTGGTTAATTACATAGAGAGAAACTCTCTGTCAAAAATGTGGTGCTATTAGGTGTTAATTTCTAGTTGATGAATGTTTTTATATCTTTGTTATTTATTGATGATACAGTAGCAAAGGACAAAATAGTGTTTGTTAATTGATTTGCAGAAAAATAATGTTACAATTCTTTAATGAGTGTTTAGTATTAGCAAGTACTGAAACTTGGAATAAGATCAAAATTGAAATTGATTGCTATGCAAACCCCAGCTATTTTGTCTCTTGCAGTAGGTATGAGTAGACTTTAATTTAGTGCAATCGTTATAAGTGGTATGCTGTCTTCCTGTGAATGAAACTTTTGTATTCAAGTATAATGTAAGAGCTGACCATCTCTAAGGAAGAGTATTGGATGTAATTTGTTACACTTTAAAAAAAAAAATAGGTGAGGGGTTTCTTAAAATAAAAACAGTTTTGCTGCTGTGAATGTTTGTAATTTTTTTCATCTTTTCAATGAGGGAGATAGAAGTTGTTTCCATCACCAAGTAATGTTATAGCATAGAATGAAATAGGAATATTGACTGTTGTATCACCTTGACATCAATGGGGACATGCGTTCAACCCAAAGCTGTACTGAGTACGTTCTCCTCAAAATACCCTACAGTGGCTGGTAAAATGATCGGCAATTTGAGTATAATTAAAGGATGGAAGACTGTCCCATTCATCCCTTATAACAGTACCCTACTCTTTTGGTGAGGGTGGGAGAGATAGAGCAGGTCAGAACATTAGGTTATCAGCCCTTCATTGTCCCTTTCCTTTGTGGATATTGTTCTCAGTGGAGATATAACGATCGTCTTTGTGATTTTTGGTTTCCAGTAAAACTTGTTTCCTCCCCTGTCATTGAAGTCATCGATCAAAGTTGACCCTTCCTATATTTTATCCATAGATATAATTGTTTCAGAAACTAGAACAGCTGGCAGAAATTTATCTTAAACATGGGTAGGGTATGCCCTCTGAGTGGCATTGAGTAGGAAATCTTATATGAAATAATGTGATTAGTGCAAAGATAGAGCTGATGATACTTACAATTCAATTTATTGCAATCTGCAGCACACTACAGTTCAGGTTGTTTTTACTTTAAGGAATAACTTTATGTAGTGAATCATTGTAGTTACATGTGTGTATGTGTTGATGAACAAACAAATGCTAAGCAATAATATCGTTAGCTCAACCGACAAAGTGTGGGTAGAGCCAGTGTTAAACTTTGGAGGGACAAAATGTCTTTCTCCATCACTGCAAATGTTTTTCTCACTTTTTAAAAGGTTTCAGCCTCTGAAATTGTCGGTGGCTTTTTCTTAATTTGCTGTACAGGTGTCATATTAGGATGGCAATACATTTCCTTCCTAGCTACAAGATAAACCAAAGAAAAGTGGTAATTTTTTGGCAATTTTGATCATTTTTTGCTTCAAGGCAAAAGTATGCATGCAAAAAATCCCCAGTGGAGGTATTGTTAGGCCTATTCTTGTAATTGCATGTGTGCATTATGTAGGCCTACCCATCATGAGTTCCCAGTCAGCTAATTACCAATTCTTTGGTAGTTTTAGTATCAATTACACAAATCGCTTCTTGCTATGGGAGGACATTGCATACAGTAGAGTCATTTGGAAGAGAGGGAGAGGAAGGCAGATGGAAGGGAGAATTTGATTGAGGAAGAGGGGAGGAAAGACATTTGGTATCTTTGGTCCCTATTGCTTATGCTCCTGTCCCACATAAACTGGTCTCATTTATGATACACAATGACTTAGATTCTGATTTCTGCCCTCATGGGCAATATTATATAAATGGATGACCTAGCTATAGAGATTTATCCCTGAAACAGTCCAATTGCTAGGTGAACAGTGTTTACATGGTGGCCGGCCTAACTTTAGTTGTCTGGGTATGTATTATGCTTGTAAACCATGATTTTGTTCAAGATAAATTAAAAACTGAACAGGTAACATCAGAAGGATTGAGCAGCAGACAGTAGCTATGCTACTCTAGTATAGACTTACGTTGCCATCATCAAATGTGCCCTTGGTTTTCTTTTCCATTTCCAATTAATATTTCCTCTGCTTTCCCTATGTAAAATCCCTAGTGAAATAAAGAGTGATTTTGAATCCAGTTTCTGGATATAAAATTGTATCAAATTACTTCAGAGAATCTCAATCTCATTATTTGTCAATGTTTCACAGGCTTTAAAGTTTTTGACTTTTACTCCTAACCCCTTCACCAGTTTACCACTAGAGCACCTACTTGATGTAACTTCATTTTGCTGTGAATGTAATCAATTGTTTCAAGATCTCCCGATTTTGGATTATTTGACACAAGCTTTGATGGTTTTTTGATTCCTTGCCGAAGGCAGGCAAGGAATCTATGCCATGGTGATGTCGTGTGTGTGTCTGTGACGCTTTGGCTTGTAAACACGATATCTCAAGAAGGGTAAGTGTGACTAACCTCATATTTGGTGTGTAGGTTGGTCATATTGAGTAGATGATCCCTATTGTTAGTGGTGTAGATCAAAGGTCATTTGGGGTCAGGACAGGTCAAAAGGTCAAAACCTTGTAAACACGATAACTCAAGAACTGTACATGTGACTAAGCTCATATTTAGTGTGTGGGTTGGTCATATTGAGTACATGATCCCTATCGATTTTCGTGGAGGTCAAAGGTCATTTGGGGTCACCAGAGGTCAATAGGTAAATTCCTTAGAAATTGCTTGTAAACACGGTATCTCAAGAAGGGTAAGTGTTACTAATCTCATATTTGGGTGTGTGCATTGGCCATATTGAGTAGATGATCCCTATTGTTTTTGGTGGATATCAAAGGTCATTTGGGGTCCTGAGAGGTCAAAAGGTCAAAACTTTGTAAACACGATAACTCAAGAACTGTACATGTGACTATGCTCATATTTGGTGTGTGGGTTGGTCATATTGAGTAGATAATTCCTTTCGATTTTCGTGGAGGTCAACGGTCATTTGGGGTCACGAGAGGTCATTAGGTAAATTCCTTAGAAATTGCTTGTAAACACGGTATCTCAAGAAGAGTAAGGGTGACTACTCTCATATTTAGTGTGTGCATTGGCCATATTGAGTAGATGATCCCTTTTGTTTTTGGTGGAGATCAGAGGTCATTTGGGGTCACGAGAGGTCAATAGGTCAAAACTTCATAAACACGATATCTCAAGAATGTATATGTGACTATGCACGTATTTGGTGTGTGGGTTGGTCATATTGAGTAGATGATCCCTTTTGTTTTTGGTGGACGTCAATGGTCATTTTGGGTCACGAGAGATCAAAAGGTCAAAACTTCGTAAACGCGATATCTCGAGAACGGTACATGTGACTAAGCTCATATTTAGTGTGTGGGTTGGTCATATTGAGTAGATGATCCCTATGGATTTTCATGGAGGTCTAAGGTCATTTGGAGTCACGAGAGGTCAATAGGTAAATTCCTTAGAAATTGCTTGTAAACATGGATTCTGAGGAAGAGTAAGTGCGACTAATCTCATATTTGGTGTGTGCATTGGCCATATTGAGTAGCTGATCCCTATTGTTTTTGATGGAGGTGAAAGGTCATTTGGGGTCACGATAGGTCAAAAGGTCAAAACTTCGTAAACACGATATCTCAAGAACGGTACATGTGACTGTGCTCATATTTGGCGAGTGTGTTGACCATATTGAGTAGATGTTCCCTATTGTTTTTGGTGGAGGCCAAAGGTCATTTGGGGTCATGAGAGGTCAAAAGGTCAAAACTTTGTAAACACGGTATCTCAAGAACCGTACATGTGACTACTCTCATATTTAGTGTGTGCATTGGCCATATTGAGTAGATGATCCCTTTTGTTTTTGGTGGAGATCAGAGGTCATTTGGGGTCACGAGAGGTCAATAGGTCAAAACTTCATAAACACGATATCTCGAGAATGATATATGTGACTATGCACATATTTGGTGTGTGGGTTGGTCATATTGAGTAGATGATCCCTTTTGTTTTTGGTGGAGGTCAACGGTCATTTTGGGTCACGAGAGGTCAAAAGGTCAAAACTTCGTAAATGCGATATCTCGAGAACGGTACATGTGACTATGCTCATATTTAGTGTGTGGGTTGGTCATATTGAGTAGATGATCCCTATGGATTTTCGTGGAGGTCTAAGGTCATTTGGAGTCACGAGAGGTCAATAGGTAAATTCCTAAGAAATTGCTTGTAAACACGGATTCTGAGGAAGAGTAAGTGCGACTAATCTCATATTTGGTGTGTGCATTGGCCATATTGAGTAGATGATCCCTATTGTTTTTGATGGAGGTGAAAGTTCATTTGGGGTCACAATAGGTCAAAAGGTCAAAACTTCGTAAACACGATATCTCAAGAACGGTACATGTGACTGTGCTCATATTTGGCGAGTGTGTTGGCCATATTGAGTAGATGTTCCCTATTGTTTTTGGTGGAGGCCAAAGGTCATTTGGGGTCATGAGAGGTCAAAAGGTCAAAACTTCGTAAACACGGTATCTCAAGAACGGTACATGTGACTGTGCTCATATTTGGTGTGTGGATTGGTCATATTTAGTAGATGATCCCTATTGATTTTCCCAAAGGTCAAAGTTCATTTGGAGTCAGCATGTTCAAAGCCTGACAAGCTTTCCTGCACAGTCTTTCAAGAAAGGTCACTTGTAGGGTCCTGTAACTTGTCATGTAGATGGCACATAGTGAATACATGGTCCCAGAAGATTTTGGTGGAGGTCAAATGTCATTTGGGTTCACGACGGGCAAGGGGGATCTCAATGTAGGAAGATTGGATGCCTTGCATGTGTACTTTGTGGGCACATTATGGAGCCCTGTTAATTGAAAAACATTGCAAAGCAATGTCAATGTGAAAAAAGGCCTTAAATTTCAGCAGCAAGGAATCACTAAGCCTTTTGGCTTTCTGGTTTTTCACTTGGTGAGAGAGCACAGGTATATGAATCCATGATATATATTTCTTAAGCAGGCTAAAGTTCACAAATTATATTGAAAGGAGAGGAGGGAGGGGTACATCTTCCATTGTATGGTTAAGAATGAGGACTGTATTGTTTTCCAGTACATACCTATCTAGGGCCTCGAGTATTATATTTTCCATGTATGCTACAAATCCCCTTCCCCAGGAAATTAAGGAGTCTTGCAGGTGTGCTGTTCTATTAAACTTAAATAATTTAAATGAGCTCCCATTCTTCATCTAGGTGTGCAAAATGTCACACTCCTCACAGTGATTTGACCTAGTGATGGTGTTCAATCGCACTCGCACACTTCAAAATTCAAGGCCTGCTATCTTCTCAATACTAGAAAAATATCTTTCATGCACAATTAAGAGCAGGTGCAAAACTAGGGAGCATAGCCATCTTTGGATAAAAGTTGAGATGAAAATTAGAGGTACCTTAAGAAATCACAAGGAACGCTTAAAAAGGAAATGAAATGATTGCATCAGGTCAGAAATGTCACTGAGCCTTGTGTGGTGACTGATTACTTTTAAGACGGACAGAATCCTACCCTTAAATGGTCGCATATAGGACTTCTTGTTCTCTAGTCAAAATGATTATGGGGCAGTTAGCTTTATGAACAAGTGGTACCATTTTGTAAGTATTTTGCAAGATTCAGCCTTCACCCTCATTGACTTGTGCATAATTCAACATCATGCAAGTACAACTGCCCTTCCTCATAAGCCTGCAATGCAGACGTTATTACTCTACCATGTATATATTGGCTGCCTTTTGCCCTATAAAAGGCGTAATCCTCTTCCCCCAACAGTTCCAATTCTCCCTATCTTCTTACTGAAGCTGCCTCCCACAACTGCCAAAAATTCATCCTCATACAGATACAATCTCGGTTTGTTCCTTCAGAGTGAGTCTACAAGATCCCAAATGTGAAATCAAAACACTTTCAGTATACGCGAATCCGATTAGCGCTTGTTTTTAGTGACTGTAGGCAGCCATAAGTGGGGTCCATCAGCCTTTAATCGTCTTCATTTATTGTCTACGTATATTTCAAATCCTCATATTCAGTGAAGTTGAGAAAATAGAGATACACTCACTAGCGTAGCCAGCAGGGGGGGGGAGAGTGCCAGTGCCCCCCCCCCCCCCACAAATATTTTGGGGACGCGATGGGCGATGTTGAAAAAATGAAGGAGAGCCGAAAAAATTTCAAAAAAAGATGAACGGCAAGAGGAGCGAGAGAATCGGGGGCATTTTTACAGTTTTTCGGGGGGGGGGGGGCTCTTAGTAGGCGACTGGTCTCCCCGATGGTTTACCTGGTTTTTTTTTTTTTTTTGCTCTCAAGGGACAATTTCCCTAATGAGAATCCCAAATTTTCGGCGCGCTACGCGCGCTGTAGGTTCGCTCCAGTTTTTTCAATACTTTCATTCCACATATCTAGAGAGTGTAAGTCCTCTCAACCTTACCAAGTAACCTGTAGGCAGAGTACACAGGCTATGCAGAGGTCGTAAATTTCATCCTATATCACAAAGCCTAGTTGCTGTTTTCTTGTGTGCGTCGGCATATAGGTCAGTTGTCAGTCAGTATATGATAGGTCAGTTGGTGAGCGACTCGCAGAGCATAGTTTGGCTATTTTATCGGGTATTCCAGGTGGTTTCGACACAATGTATGTTATCCCCGATACGGTCTACAACCCCATACAGTTTCTTTTTTTTTCTTTTCTTTTTGTTCTTAATGATTACAAAGGCTATGTTATTTTTGTAGGCCTACCAAAAATTTTCGCGCGCTTTGCAATTTCACGATTCAGACTCAAAAGAACACTAACTCGGCTTTTAAAATATTAAGTGATATTGTGTAGGGATGCACCGGATATCCGGTCCGGCCGGATAGTGAAAAAATATCCGGTTCCGGTTCCGGTCGGATCTTTTTTAAATCCGGCCGGAACCGGATTTTTCTGTAAACTTGGGTAGCATTATGTACATGAGTTAAACAAACATGAAAACTGCAGAAACTGTCTCAGAATTAATTTAAAGACATATTTTCATCATCCCAAACAGTTTCAATTCTCCCAACCTACCTACTTCTAGCCCCTCCCACATTTATCTAAAACTCATCTTTATCCAGACACAATCCTAGTTTATTGCTTCATGGCTTGTCCCAGTGGCCATACAAGTCCATAATGTGTAATCAAGACACTCTCAGTGCCCATGCTGTGTAATTTAGCTATGATGCATTGTTTGAATGTGATGCCAATCAAAGAGCTGTACCAACTGAGAGTTTTGATATATGTATACTGAAACTGTAGTTTGGGGTGACGAATGACTGCCTTTAAAGTTCATAAATTATAGCTTATCAGTGCATGTTACAGTATATAACATTTGAACACCTTTATTTAGCCCTTAAAAATGACTGAACCAAACAGGCAAAGTTATAAAAGTAACTGATTTACATGTACATGTAACAAATATGACTTCAAATTCCTCCAACTGTGTGAAATAAACTGATTGGATCAGAAGACCTTTCATGCAATTTAAATAAGTCTACTGCAGTGCTCAGTCGTACTGTACAAAATGGATAATCCATATTGCAGTTGTACCAGAGTCACATCATTCAAGGCAGTGTTTTAGTTTAATTGCATTGGGTTGTCTACAAATACACACTTTAACACTTCACTTTACTTTTTAACACTTACTTGCCCATAAAAGTTGTGTAGTACAAGCAGGTAATGTGTTTCATCTTGAATTTCATAAGACATTACTCATTACAAATTAAAGTTGGCTATGGGGTCAATATCAATGTTTTCTGTCCCTAATAATTAATCACCCACACTTAAAGGTAAAGAGCTCCCCCCCCCAAACTTATTTTGAAGAGAAAGCTAAATAACGCAATTTTCATCTTATTTCTCTTCAAAGTATCTTTCATTACATTTTATGACTTTACTATTGCATATTCAAGGTTAACCAAGCAGTTATTTCTGTTAAATTTCACATTTGAAGAGAAAAAACATTGTCACGTGACTCACAACAGCCAATCATGAAACTGGACAGTCTACTACACTTCTTCAATTTAGGATGACTGCTCCTGCCCTTTAAGTATACACAATATGATTAGTATTCAACCAATCATCTGTTAAAGTTATCGGCATTGAGCCGATTATTCCGTCATCGGTAAAATTCTGCCATTCAACCGATCATTGCCACCAATTATTTGCAGACTGGAAAAAAGGGGATAAATATACTTGCAAAAGGGCTCCTAGTTAAAATCCCCATAAATACTCAATCCATTAACTTCCTGCCAAAACGAGATGCATTGATAATCACAAACGTATAAATTTAACCCCTGCCATGGGAATGATTGTTTGATATTTTCTGCTATAACCCATTTGTTTTACCTGAAATTAGATTTAGAATTGCATTCAAGGTGTATTCCTTGCTGTCTCTCAGAAAGCGCCGCGTAAGTTGACTTGCGTGCATTTCAGTTGCAGATTCTTTTTAAACAAGATGTAAGTTTTGGAAGAGAACTGCTTAAAATATACAGGGATATTTATATCCGAAAGGAACCACAAGTTACATTGATCGGGTGCAATTGTTTTGCTGCTCAGAACTGCTAAGATTATCATGATTGCTTTACATGGGGTTGGTTAAGGCGGGAGCTCAAGAGTACTGTAGCTACAGTACATTAACGCAACTACAATCCAGTACAGTAAAAGAATACAATGTTCCGACATGATTGGGGGATGTAAACTAGACAGAGCATGATGTTGGCCTTAAAACTAAATTATCAAAAGGCATGTGACATCGACTGCAAACAATTCTGATGTATTAACAGTTGATTTGTATCTTCACTTTTGAACTGAAAATATTACCCCTACAAAAATGATATCCCTGTGAAATGAAGGGAACTATTCCCAATATTTTCTATCCTGAACTGGCTATGGTTTACACGATGTGCACGAAGCAAGGGGTGCGTACTAAAGAAACAAACATGTGATTTCCCTCTTTCTAATAATCGGTAATCGGTATCGGGCCGATTGTTAAATCAATTAATCCGTAATCAGGTATTACGGATTATAGCAGAATCGGTTGACCACTAAATATGATGTTATCAAACATATAATATGTAATGTCAGAATGTGTGATATACAGTATCTCTGCCAAAAGAATTATTGATGACAAATGTGCTTCAGTTTTTAGATATTGTGGCATGTTTAAATACTAGAAATGGTGTATAAAACAATGGTGCTGTGCGTAGTTAAAAACCTTAACCCTAGAGTCTTTTTACAGTACATATGAGCAGTCCATTCAGTAATCACTATCCAAGGACTCTCTTTGCCAAGTATTACTGGTCTACGTAATTTGTACAAGTTTTTGAATAAGTGGTGATGTACTGTAGTTCAAAAGAAACAAACTGATATGCAAAACAACTTTCAAGATTCCCTCAGGAGTTTTCTCTACAAATACTCACTTAAGGAGGGAAAATACAAAGAGCTCTTACTAACCCCCCTTTGCAACAGTTTTGCTGTACTTCTGCAGGAACAGTTTTTCATGCCTTTTTCCTATTATACTGCAGTTTTTGGTTAAAAAATTAGTCGAATACACTTGTACAACACTTGAAGACAAATTTATAGACATTTCCCATTAGGCTAGTCCTTCACAAACATTATGTCACAAAGCAGAAAACTCCTACCCCAGAGTCTCTCTACTTTTCTGAATTTCACTTTATTCATCTGCATTGCAAAAATCCGGTTCCGGCCGGAAAAAATCCGGCCGGATTTCAAGTTGGTTCCGGCAAAATCCGGTTCCGGCCGGATCCAAAATTTTGGATCCGGTGCATCCCTAATATTGTGCAAGAAGTGCCCCAGGCTGCAATGACATGGGATAGTTAGGCTCCTTCATACCACCCTCTCGACATAGGGGCTGTCGGAACTTGTGGTCGCTGGCATGGCCCATCCCCTGTCGGGGATAATCTGTCGCCTTCTCATGTCGGTTTAGTTACTTTGGCTTTCACAAGAGTTATTTCTGCGATAAAACCCAAAATGTTCGGAACGCTTTGAACACTCTTTCTCAGTTCCGTTACCTAGAACTAATAAAGTACAAACCCTTCCCATCTTTTCATGTAAATTAATAAGTAGAATAAATGGATTAATGTACATGTCGGGAATTTCATCTCATTTCGCTAAACTTAGTTAATTATCTTATGTGTCTGTCGTGCGGTACGGACTCGAAGAAGAAAGTACAATATAAGTTGTGCCCGATAGGGCCCAAATGCCGGGACAATTGACCTATATAAACTTTAAATAAATACAGATTCTTTTTAGTGTAGGCTAACCCAAAAAATTTTCGCCCGCTTTTCCACGGTCAAATCAGTGCGGAAATATCTTCCTCTAGCATATACAAATTTGATGTCGTATATGACTCGCAATGGCAGGTATAGTGCACAGGTTTTCTTCAAACCTCCCTCACCAACTCATCGACGGCATCCTGGCTGTCGGAGCTTGGGGTCGCTACCCACCTTACCCCTCCCCCGTTCGGAGACTGGCCCTTCGTCGGGCAAATCCTGTCGCCATGCCTGAGGGGAAGACACATTTATCCAGTAATGACTTGTATATGTGTAATGAATCAATAGACCAAAAATGGAAGCTGCATTTTTTGGAGAGCGGCAACTATTTTGGAGGGGCGGCCAATTTCACTAGGAGGGCGTGTCGCCCCTCTAAAACCCCCATATGGAGAACGCTGGAATCTAGTATAAAAAGAACAAAATATAGCACCGTATTGCATCTAAGCTCTTCGGCAAAAAAAAAAATCCAAAAGGAGAGAGTGACACCCAGGGAGACAGGCCCGTGGTCAGGAGGTTCGCACTTAGTCCCGCCCATACCTGATTTTTTTATTTTTTATTTTTTTTTTATTTAAATGGAGTTTTGGCGTTTTTCAGGGCAAAATGTCAATTCCGCTTTTAGCCAACTAAATGTAAGCCTTATGAGTAGCTGTTTTGTTTAAGTGCAACACAATTCCCAAGGGCCCATTGACTCGTACAGTAACCCTCTTACAGTCACACACTAACCCTGCTAACTCTCGAGGGAATAAGGGAAACATTGATACAAGATTGGAAATGGCCAAAAATTTCAACTTAGGTGTTCACCAGATCGCTCAATTTTGATGTAAAATTGCAAAATCTCCTTAGGATAGGAGGGGGAGAACCACACCCTCTCCCCGTTCGGTCGCTCGGCTCCTCACTTGGGCCCTTCGCTCCCTCAAGAAAATGCCGCACCCCAGTGGCGGCGATGAAAAATGAAAAAGTTTGGGCTAAAGGTATGTTCAGCCCCTCAATATTTGTCAAGTGCTCCAAGTAAGAAGCGGGGAGAATTTCGAAGTTGGGCTGAACATATTCTTGCTTAGAACACTCGGGAAGTGCCGTTTCCGGCCATCTGAGGGGTTTATAAAGCCAAAAATTTCCTGCTACGCTCCGCGCCAATCGATGGTAGAGCTCCGCTTAGAAACATGTATTAACATTTCTCATAGATTGATTTTTTTGCATTAACTGAGAAATTTCAGAAATGAGATCCATATTTCCAGACTGGGAACACGCAGCATAAAACACTCGGGAAGTGCCGTTTCCTGCCATCTGAGGGGTTTCTAAAACCAAAAATTTTCTTGTACGCTCCGCCCCAACTGATGGTGGCGCTCCGCTTAGATAGTCCTTTCTGTCGATCAAGATTGGGGACGATGAGTCGACTTTGCCCCCCCCCCCCCCACAAGAAGATTCTGGCTACGCCCCTGGATACACTTTAGTTAACAACCATGCAAGGGACGGCGAGGAAAGAAATTTAAAGATTAAAGGTGATGGACCCCAGTAATGGCCGATTAAAATCAGACCATCACAATCTGTCCGGATTCGTCTATAGTACATGCTGTGTAAATATGGGCTTTGGTATTCTGGGGGTTTTGAATCAAAGAGCTGTGCAAATTGGAAATTTCTATGGACTGCTGTAAAAATTGTAGTTTGAGGTGAGAGAATTAGACCTATAATACCTGAGTGTCACGAGATAATGGTCAGCAGATGCTACGATGAGGTAACCTAACCACCGTTACTCCTAAAGGCCACGAAGGTCAATTATTCACAAGTTCTCTCTGTTGATAAGATGTTAGTTTGTTCAGTAAGTTAGATGGGGTTTAACGACCCAGTTTCCAACCTATTGGTTCAAGTCGAGCCCGTAGCGGGCCCCTAATTATAAGTCCCGTTGACTTACATACTAAATTTGGCTACTTCCGTCCCCTCTAGCTCCCAGTAGAAGTTTTCAACCAGGACATGCCATCCCTCTGATCAAAGCTCACAATCTCGGCTTTAATGGCGTTTTCAGATTTCTATACCATGACCATTGAAATTTCGAGCTAGAGAGCCTTAAAGGCCCTGTTCTCTCACCCCAAACAGTACCGATCTCCTTACCTTCTTACTGAAGCCCCTCCCACAATTGTCTGAAATTCACCCTCATCCAGACACAATCTCAGTTTATTGCTTCAGGGTGAGTATAGAAAAACTCAATTTATATTTAATCAAAACACTCTCAGTACCATACATGTTGTGTCATATAAGCTTTGACACTCTGCATTGTTTGAAGTAGCTGTCAGTCAAAGAGCTGAGCCAATTGAGAATTTAGGTACCCGGGTACCAAAACTGTAGTTTGGGGTGAGAGATTTGGCCCTTTAAATGATAGGGACGTGTTTCCCGCCATAATAGCTACTCAAAAACGGCATATCACAGAGCGGAGTAATACCATAAAAAATGGCACTAACAGATTGCCTTGAATTTTGCACAGTCTGTATTTCAACTCATTCTTTACAAAATACAAATGCAAAAATGATCATATTTTGTAATTAACACAGTCAGAAGCAACATCCCATAAAATTTCTATGGCGCTTTGTCTGTCAGTAAACATTTTTCCAGGCACGAGTATTGGAGTTGGTGGTCCGCTACCTACAGAAGTTTCCTTCTCTATTATTAGTCGAGTGTACGTACTGCATGGACAAGCTAAACGTAGGCTATCTCGGCTCTGATTAAATTGCACTCATGGTGATACACACGATTTTAAAAGGGCGCATCTCATTTCATCTTCTTCGATAGCCTCACCACCGAAACATCAAATTCCGTCAGATGCAACAGGTATTTATGTTTCCCCGAAATGAAGGGCAGAAAAGAAGAGGTTCTTCAATGCCGATGTTTGGTTTGATAATGTACTACTAGCCAACCAACGTTATCGTTGTAAATTGCACACTTGTTAGGCTAATGTTAAGTTAGGCCTTACGTAGCTTCGGAAATTTGGCTTATTTATTGTCTTTTAATAATAGGTTTGCCAGCATCATTTTTACATTGGGTTGAAGTAAGACTTTTGATTTTTAATTGGTATTAATAAGAAGTTTGAAAAGTCCCATGCAACATCAAGGAATTAAGAGGACACTTTCGAGTAGCGACGGTGACGTGTAAGCTATGTTATGTAGGTTTAGGTTAGTGTAGTGAACCTGTGTTTAACATTTCTCGTGGAACTAGTCTCGTGTAATTGCATAGTAGCCATTCCGTTGGAATTTTTCACGGACAGTCATGTCACAAAATGGAAGACCTTTCCCATGTAGTTTTTCAGATTTTCTTATGCAACATTTTTTATTATTTGAGCCAGACTGGGTTCCAATTGGGTTTCCGTACCCGGAAGTTGCATAGGCTAGGCTAACATAGCTCCCAAGTTCTGATCAGCTAGGCCTAGACTAGTCACTGAATGTGGTGACAGTAAAATCCGCTCCTTGTAGTCACTCCTTACTACGGTCACTGGCCTACATGTACAAAGGTAACGACGTTTTAAGCCAAAACAACAAATTGAGCTCTAATTACGATGGTATGGTTCATGGAACAGATTTGAGTTAACATAATGATTTTGAGCATTCTTAAATACCATTTATACCTTCTGGAATGTTCAATACCATAGCAAAAGGCAGGAAAAATGTGGTGCCATCCTTCGCAGTAACATCTACATCTTGACAGCTTGATCGTCTGCTACTGTGTTGCATGATGGGAAGGACTTCCGCTCGACAAGATATTGAAGACCAATTAGTAAGCGCGGCTAGTCAATACTCAATACGTCATATAGTAAGTCACTGCGTAGGTTTCCCCGTTTTATATGAGGTCACATGACAAACACCGACTTCTTCGACTGAAAAATTACTCTGCACAGGCTTAACGTTACTCGCAGAATTATCCAGCCAAAATTTCCCTTTTAAATGTCTTATTTTGTTAACAGACTTGTGTGGAAGGTGAATGTGATGACAAAGATCATCTGTGGAAAGTTTGGTGAGAAAATGTATCTTTTTGGGGACGTGAGGGATGCCTACTCACGCGTGAGTAGGCAAATGAGCTGTGTTTTTGTGTATACTGGGCAAGGGCCCAGAAATGAAGTGTATAGCATAGGAACGAATGCTGGGTCCTGTTCGAGGGCTAGGCCTAGACATGGGTCCAACACCGATCTCTATAAATAAACCTGGATAGTGCTTCGTCTATAGAAGCAGGTACAAACAGTTGAAGTCACCGCGAAAACGCGACCGCAGCCATACCACTCCCATTCTTACGCGACCGACTAACAGCTGAGCGTACAGTAGTGTGCAGAAGTTGTCAGTCACCGTTTGTTATTGACTTCTTAGCAATCGTGGGGGTGAGGAAAGTAGACGAAAGGAGCATCGGGTGGGGGAGGGGACTAGAGAATGTTGGGGTTTTAAAAATTAGCACAATAAGCCTTTCAGAGAGCCATACATGGGCAGACTGAGGACCCAAAAGGTGTAAGTAACCAGCTATAGCCTACATGTGCATGATGAAAGTGTCAAGTTAAAGCAGCTCCACAGTGTGGATACTGAAAAAGGCTTAGAACCCAGCTGTTTGATGACAAAAGAAAACAAAAACACAGTCTCATTTTAAACTTGACGCTCTCTTCACCTCTTACCTAAATCACAAAGTTAAAAAATAATTACTTTTATGTGACAATTTCATTGCTGTAGTTTCAAAATATAGATTAAAAAATAAGTTGCACTTGATACAATGTACTGAAAATAATGTCATACAGTCATACTTACAGCCCACAGGTAGTCTTTCAAAAAATTATTACACCCTTAAAACACTCTTTTAACCCATACTAGTACCCCCAATAGTCTCTATGTATTCATACCCGTAACTCTGCCCCCCCCCTTCGACCCCCTTCGACCCCCCCCCCCCCCCCCAACCAACCCAACTATGGCATTTTCTACTTGTAGCTAATAGCACTCTGCAGTTAACATTTTCTTGACTCAGTATAAGCAGTTCCAAGTGGGTGAAAGTCCTGAAAGCTTCAAGAACTTTACAATTAATTAAGAGTTGAATGTGGAAAGTATGTGCTCAGCTAACAACATTTAATTGCCACAGCAGCAAATTATTGTGGTCTGAAAATGGTTACACTAGTGATGACGATTTTGCGCGGCCAACTTGCCAACTCACACTCCCCC
Organism: Holothuria scabra; assembly: GCA_037179385.1. Lineage (NCBI taxonomy): Eukaryota > Metazoa > Echinodermata > Holothuroidea > Aspidochirotida > Holothuriidae > Holothuria > Holothuria scabra. Next base: position 16,152,872 of record CM074192.1, on the reverse strand, counting down.
TTTCCCTATTTGAAAGGGGCATGCTGCTCTTTGCATGGAGCTGTTGTTTGGTACAACTCCCTGTCTATGCATCAGTTAATTACCTCAAAATGAATAAACAACAAACAAATTAAATATGATTGTGCTACAATATTCAAACAAAGTGAAAAACAACGCGAGCATATATATGGGAGGCCTAATTTTCTATAGGTGGGGGCAAGAGCATTTTTGCTCGACATTATGTCACCGTTTATCATGTTTTGCCCAAAAAGACCAACTGCTATTGCCCAAATCGGGAGGGCAAGTGCCTCCCCTACCCCCTGCACCCCGCTTCGTATGCCAGACAGTGTCACAATGTCATGAGTGTGGTACTGTATAACCAAAACAACAAGTAAGTGATATTCAGTGTAAGTCTAATTGACCAAAATTGCAACATAGAGCAATAAAGGTGCACTGCAGCCTCTTAAAAACAGCAAGAATTGTCTAAAAATGTTTTTTTCAAGTAACCAAAACCGTCCCAAACCCACAGGGACCTTAACTGGCCCCAATGATGATGCCAACTATCACTAGTTTTTCATTTGATTGAAAATTATGAGGTGACTGGCCCATCCACCTGTCTACTAAAAAGCCTTGTTATTTGCATATTTTTGTTTCTACCTAGCCACTTACAAGTGAATTGTTCTTTGGCAATCTTTTAAACTGTGGATTGGTGGGACTGGTAGCCGCACACAGCGCTATTTTTGTTCCTAAAGTGCCCAATTTCTTGTAAAGTTTTGCTAACTGCATAGCTTTCAGTACTTATAGTGGTTGCAAGTGCGATTACGTATTCTGTGTTTTGGGAGTGGTAAGATGGCGGCACGGTGACTTCAAAAATACTGCCACAAGCTCTATCCAGGATATTTATAGAGATCAGTGGGGTCCAATGGTTACCGGTCGTTTCGCCCCATTGCCAGTTCGCCCCCAAACCAGTTCACCCCTGGCCAATTCGCCCCCTAGTGGAAGTCATTTCGCCCCCAAATATAAATACGAGTTTGACATGGAATATAAAAGATCAATAAACTGAATTTAAAATGCAGTTGTGTAGCTGTCGTAACAGTAGTTTTCACAAGTTACGATTGTTGGCAAGAATGTGACAAAAACCAACCAATCATATGTCAAGTTGGCCTGGTATTCTCTTGCACGTCCAGAATTAATTCAGTTTGACGAGCACATTTAGCAGTTTTTAAACCATTTTCACTTTTTGCACCAGTTATTGGAAGTAAGAAATAGAACCAAACAAAACAGCCACAAGATCTGATGTCTGGATGTTAACATAAAGATGAACATTTGAAGTAACGATAACGCAGATAGAAAGCCTACATAACTCTTCTATCAACACAATTAGTAACACAGCGATTGTGCGCACACCGGCGTATTACAGTAAAGTTATAAGTTCGGCCTAGTACAAATGAACAACTTGTTTTACCTTAAAAAAATGAACCCAATCTCATCCTGAAAGAGAATTAAACGAAACTTAACTTCACTTCATGGAAATCTTTTTTTTTCTAAAACATTCAGCTTGTTGGAAACTGGGGACCTGCTTCAGAAAGATTAGGGGGCGAACTGGTAAGTGGCTCAATCCATAAACTAGGGGTCCAGTGGGGTTTTTACTGACTTGGCCAATATAATGCTATATTTCAAAAACAGGGAATACATCAAACCAGTGCCTCAGGTATTTTATTATGTCTTACCAATTTGGCTATCTTATGATATACTGTATTAACTGAATATCCAAAGTTAAGTATTTTTTAGAAAATAGACTTCTTTGCTTTGGTGTCTCCCCTAATTTTGGAGTAATGGCTGTGACATATACAAATATACAAATTTGAATAATCAGAAAAACATACTTATCACAGACTGAATTACTTTACTCGTAGGTCATGGTAAGGGTATCACCAATAGTTAACATTTCTAAAAATATGAGCATTAGCACTCCACCCAATTTTCCAAGTGATACTATTGACAACAACCTGGCAAACATAACTTTTTGGTGTCCCCCTAGTTACAGTATGTTGGTTTTGTAATGTATATTCCATCATTTCTACAAATATGATCATTCTCAGGTGGCCATAGTTTTCTTGATGCAAAAAATAGGTCAAACTGTTTTAGATAGTAGCTCATTTGGAAAGAAAAAATCAAAACAAAAGATTTTCCAGGTAAAATTCGATATGGGCAGAATTTTGGTGTCCCCTTTAGTGAGTTATGTTGGTAAGATGTTTCACCAATTGCACAAACTAATTAATTTTTGGGTGAACAAAGGTACATGAAAAGAAGGTCCCAGAATATTACCAGAAAAGTTAATCCCATGGTTTGAGAATCTTGTATTCATTCCTAATCAACATTTGATTTTTTTGGTGTCCCCCTTCCTGTCAGAGTTATGTCCGCCAAAAGCAAACAAAAAATTTATGAAAATGCATCTTATTATTCTATCTTACAGTACACTGTAACTGCAAACAGTGTTTTTTGTTGTATTTGAAAGTTTCCAGCTCAACTTAACATTTAAAAATCAAACTGGCACTATGAATGTTAGGTGTTATGGGGACACCAAATCTTGTTGTCCTTGTTGCAGGCGGCAGATATAATGGATTGTAATATCTTGCTAATATTACGTATGTCCATGAAGGGACAATAAATAAGATTTCAAATGTTAAGTCTAACAATCGTAGGGTGTCAAAGAGAAAAATTTGAATACTTAAACATCATTAATTGGTAAAAATCAGTCAATATTGTACATAAAATGTGTAAATGTGTAGACATTTTGGCAACTGAAAATTTTTGAGAAAAATGAAACTGGCTTTTCTAATTTTTAGAGTATTTTTTCAAACTTTTACCATGTTCTTGTCACAATGGGTACTAAAACACATTCAAATAGGTATTTTCAACAATTTCAGATTTTCATCATTCTTGTGGGAGAAGGTGAAAGACTGCTTTGGTGTCCCCATTATGTTGGTCAATTTACTGGCCAAATTTATGTTTGAATGAGTCGCCTCATGCATACATAATGCTCAATGCAAAAATATTTGTATTTTTTACAACTGTTGCTAATACTCTATCATGAGTGTAAATTTCAATCAGATAAAATGATTTTTAAATTTTGACCTCATTTCACACTATTGGACCCCTAGTTTATGGATTGAGCCAGGTCTTAGGGGGCGAACTGGCAGGTCTCAGGGGGGCAACTGGTTAACGATTGGGGGCGAACTGGTATATAGGGGGAGAACTGGTTGGGGGCAAGCTGGCAAGGGTGCGAAACGGCCGGCTACCAGGTCCAACTGACTGGATCTGTCCATTGGTGGACCGCCTGCGCCTGCCTGGGGGAGGGGTGCCCCCCTGAAATTTTTTAATTTAAGAAGTGTCTACAAGCAAAGTGGTGGCACTTTTTGGTTCCTTGCGGTAGCAAAGGAACCTATGTAGTCAGGTTGGCGTGTGTGTGTGTGTGTGTGTGTGTGTGTGTGTGTGTGTGAGACACTTGCTTCGGTACGCTCTAACTCAACAAGGGAAGGTTGGATGGAACTTGGATTTGGTACATAGATTCCTCATAGGGAGAAGGTGTGCCCTATCATTTTTGGTGGAGGTCAAAGGTCATTTGGGGTCACCAGAAGTCAAAAACTAAAAACCTTCTCAACAGGATATTTCTAGTTAGGAAACTTGGATAGATGTCATACTTGGTGTGTGGATGTGTTATTGTGTAAGGATGAAATTGGATATGTTCGGTGAAGGTCAAGGGGTCATCTGAGGTCACCAGGGGTCAAACACTGAAAAACGTTTTAACACAGTATTTTAAGGTAGAAAGGACAGATTTCAAATCAATCTGTGTTTGGTTAAGGTCAAAGGTCATCAAGGTCACTGGAGGTCAACTGCTTGAAATGTTATTTAGAAAATCTTGTAAGCTAGATAAAGATAGTTTCAATAGATTTTTTGTCTCACCTGGTTTTGCATGCTTACGCACCCAAACACCTTAGAAATTTGTCCTTTATGTTCGTTCAGTAATGATTCCTTCGGGTTGTACACATATTTTGGATCATTCAAAGTTTTAAAAGGGCAATAACTTAAATCTGTAGATTTCTCTGAGCACAGGTCACTCTGCATTAAACTGGTCTCTCTGCCAGTGGAAGCAATGCATAAATTCTACAATATGTCTCTGCAATACTGCTGTGCTCTGTGGGGTAACCTTATCCTCATTCTGTTATCACACTTCATTAATCACCTGCTTTATGCTTGTCTGCTGAATAAACCCGGTTTTCTGTGTAGAGGTAGCAAGCAGGACAAGTGGTAGTTTGTTTTAAAGCAACAGCAAGTTTTATTTGAGAGCAGGTAAAAATAACTTGTGAGAGAAATACAAGATGTGTTTTTGATTCCTTGCCGAAGGCAGGCAAGGAATCTATGCGATGGTGATGTCGTGTGTATGTGTGTGTGTGTGTGTGTGTGTGTGTGTGTATGGGTGTGTGTGTGTGTGTGTGTATGTGACGCTTTGGCTTGTAAACACGATATCTCAAGAAGGGTAAGTGTGACTAACCTCGTATTTGGTGTGTAGGTTGGTCATATTGAGTAGATGATCCCTATTGTTTTTGGTGGAGATCAAAGGTCATTTGGGGTCACGAGAGGTCAAAAGGTCAAAACTTTGTAAACACGATATCTTGAGAACAGTACATGTGACTATGCTCATATTTGGTGTGTGGGTTGGTCATATTGAGTAGATGATCCCTATCGATTTTCGTGGAGGTCAAAGGTCATTTGGGGTCACGAGAGGTCAAAAGGTCAAAACTTCATAAACACGATAACTCGAGAACGGTACATGTGACTTTGCTCATATTTGTAGTGTGGGTTAGTCATATTGAGTTGATGATACGTATCGATTTTCGTGGAGGTCAAAGGTCATTTGGGGTCACGAGAGGTCAATAGGTAAATTCCTTAGAAATTGCTTGTGAACACGGTATCTCAAGAAGGGTAAGTGTGACTAATCTCATATTTGGTGTGTGCATTGGCCATGATGAGTAGATGATCCCTGTGATTTTTGTGGAGATCAAAGGTCATTTGGGGTCACCAGAGGTCAAAAGGTCAAAACTTCGTAAACACGATATCTCGAGAACGGTACATGTGACTATGCTCATATTTGGTGTGTGGGTTGGTCATATTGAGTAGATGATCCATATGGATTTTCGTGGAGGTCAAAGGTCATTTGGGGTCACGAGAGGTCAATAGAAAAATTCCTTAGAAATTGCTTGTAAACACAGTACCTCAAGAAGGGTAAGTGTGACTAATCTCATATTTGATGTGTGCATTGGCCATATTGAGTAGATGATCCCTATCGATTTTCGTGGAGATCAAAGGTCATTTGGGGTCACGAGAGGTCAAAAGGTCAAAACTTCGTAAACACGATATCTCAAAAACGGTACATGTGACTAATCTCATATTTGATGTGTGCATTGGCCATATTGAGTAGATGATCCCTATTGTTTTTGGTGGAGATCAAAGGTCATTTGGGGTCACGAGAGGTCAAAAGGTCAAAACTTCGTAAACACGATAACTCTAGAACGGTACATGTGACTATGCTCATATTTGGTGTGTGGGTTGGTCATATTAGGTAGATGATACCTATTGTTTTTGGTGGAGATCAAAGGTCATTTGGGGTCACGAGAGGTCAAAAGGTCAAAACTTCATAAACACGATAACTCGAGAACGGTACATGTGACTATGCTCATATTTGTAGTGTGGGTTAGTCATATTGAGTTGATGATACGTATCGATTTTCGTGGAGGTCAAAGGTCATTTGGGGTCACGAGAGGTCAATAGGTAAATTCCTTAGAAATTGCTTGTGAACACGGTATCTCAAGAAGGGTAAGTGTGACTAATCTCATATTTGGTGTGTGCATTGGCCATGATGAGTAGATGATCCCTGTGATTTTTGTGGAGATCAAAGGTCATTTGGGGTCACCAGAGGTCAAAAGGTCAAAACTTCGTAAACACGATATCTCGAGAACGGTACATGTGACTATGCTCATATTTGGTGTGTGGGTTGGTCATATTGAGTAGATGATCCATATGGATTTTCGTGGAGGTCAAAGGTCATTTGGGGTCACGAGAGGTCAATAGAAAAATTCCTTAGAAATTGCTTGTAAACACAGTACCTCAAGAAGGGTAAGTGTGACTAATCTCATATTTGATGTGTGCATTGGCCATATTGAGTAGATGATCCCTATCGATTTTCGTGGAGATCAAAGGTCATTTGGGGTCACGAGAGGTCAAAAGGTCAAAACTTCGTAAACACGATATCTCAAAAACGGTACATGTGACTATGCTCATATTTGGTGTGTGGGTTGGTCATATTAGGTAGATGATACCTATTGTTTTTGGTGGAGATCAAAGGTCATTTGGGGTCAGGAGAGGTCAAAAGGTCAAAACTTCATAAACACGATAACTCGAGAACGGTACATGTGACTATGCTCATATTTGTAGTGTGGGTTAGTCATATTGAGTTGATGATACGTATCGATTTTCGTGGAGGTCAAAGGTCATTTGGGGTCACGAGAGGTCAATAGGTAAATTCCTTAGAAATTGCTTGTAAACACGGTATCTCAAGAAGGGTAAGTGTGACTAATCTCATATTTGGTGTGTGCATTGGCCATGATGAGTAGATGATCCCTATGATTTTCGTGGAGATCAAAGGTCATTTGGGGTCACCATAGGTCAAAAGGTCAAAACTCCGTAAACACCATAACTCAAGAACGGTACATGTGACTATGCTCATATTTGTAGTGTGGGTTGGTCATATTGAGTAGATGACCCCTATCGATTTTCGTGGAGGTCAAAGGTCATTTGGGGTCAGGAGAGATGAATAGGTAAATTCCTTAGAAATTGCTTGTAAACACGGTATCTCAAGAAGGGTAATTGTGACTAATCTCACATTTGATGTGTGCATTGGCCATATTGAGTAGATGATCCCTATCGATTTTCGTGGAGATCAAAGGTCATTTGGGGTCACGAGAGGTCAAAAGGTCAAAACTTCGTAAACACGATATCTCAAGAACGGTACATGTGACTGTGCTCATATTTGGCGAGTGTGTTGGCCATATTGAGTAGATGTTCCCTATTGTTTTTGGTGGAGGTCAAAGGTCATTTGGGGTCATGAGAGGTCAAAAGGTCAAAACTTCGTAAACACGGTATCTCAAGAACGGTACATGTGACTGTGCTCACATTTAGTGTGTGGATTGGTCATATTTAGTAGATGATCCCTATTGATTTTCCCAAAGGTCAAAGTTCATTTGGAGTCAGCATGTTCAAAGCCTGACAAGCTTTCCTGCACAGTCTTTCAAGAAAGGTCACTTGTAGGGTCCTGCAACTTGTCATGTAGATGGCACATGGTGAATACATCGTCCCAGAAGTTTTTGGTGGAGGTCAAATGTCATTTGGGTTCACGACGGGCAAGGGGGATCTCAATGTAGGAAGATTGGATGCCTTGCATGTGTACTTCGTGGGCACATTATGGAGCCCTGTTAATTGAAAAACATTGCAAAGCAATGTCAATGTGAAAAAAGGCCTTACATTTCAGCAGCAAGGAATCACTAAGCCTTTTGGCTTTCTGGTTCTCTCTCTGACCACATTGTGTATCATTTATTGGTGATAATATCAAATCTGATTAAAAGCATAAATACATATGGAAATGAGGTAGTGTTTTTGAAGGATCACCAAGCATTACAAAAATTGAATGTCAGTAAGGCCACAGAAATTTAATCTTTGATTTCATGTAAAATTAGTACTAAAATACCCCTTGTGAAGATGTTACAAACATTGAGTATGAACTTTTGCTTAGCTCTATTTCACAGACTGGCTGTACAGTTCTTATAATATCCAGCAAGGAACCACAGTGCCCATTGGGCTCTTGTTTGGCAAATGAGCCAACACAATTTTGCTAGGTTTGAGCCAAAAAATTTCGCTACTGTACTGAATTTTTTGCTGTATCCAGCCAGAAAAATATTGTATTGACAGATTCGCCAAAATGAAATTTTACAGATAGGCCTCTTCACAAACACAAAATTACTCAAACCTCATTATCACAATATTCAATCGTTATTGTTGCAGTAAATTTTGGTGCAGTACTGGTACAGTTTGCACATGTCAACTCGATATGTACTGTAATGGTTGTGACACGCTGCAAGTGATTTCCAATACGTCTTCGGTCATCTCTCATGGCTTTCTAGCCATGAAAACACACAGTCTGTCAATGTTTGTTTGCTGCAAAACTCTGACACAAGCCCACTTCTAACCCCAAAAGTGGGCATTCATTCTTGCTATTTAATGCAGCATTGCACGTTATTGGAGTATTCATGCAGTGACAGGGGTGTATTTCATACCTGCTTGGAAGCAGTGTTTCCTGTAAGAAATTAACCATTGGGTCAAAATGACCAGTTTGGAAAATTTTGGCTCAGTAGAACTGTTAGAGGCGTGGAGCTGTGCACGCGAAGTGTGCACGGGAGCGCGACCCCCTGACGGGTGAGATCCAGGGGCCCACCTTAGGGCTCCTGGTGGGGTTCAGGGGCAAAGCCCCAGTCGGGGTCCACGGGGCGAAGCCCCCAGAAGGTCCTGAGTTTTAGGGGTTTTAAAGGCATAAAAAGACTGTTTCCAGGAGTGAAATTTCTTTTGTAATGCTCCTGTATTTTTGTATGTTTATGTGCTAGGTGATGATAAAAGTAGTGTTCCACCGATTATGCTATAATCAGTGATGACCGATTACCGTGATTATTTAATTTAACAATCGACCCGATGCTGATTATTAGAAACAGGAAAGGGATTATACCAATTATTAGAATGAGGAAAGTCATACGTTTGTCTCTATAGTAGGGTGCCCCTTGCTTCGTTCATATGGTATTACCAAAACCAGTTCAGGATGGAAAATATTGGGAAAAGTTCTGTTCGTTTCACGAACAGGTTAGCAATTTTTTTACTGTGAATACTGTTACTTCAAAAGTGGAGATAGGAATCAGCCATAAATACAGTAGAATTGTTTGCAGTCAATGTCACATGCCCTTTGATAGTTTAGTTCTTAGGCCAACATTGTGTTCTGTTTATTTTTCAACCCCAACCATGTCAGAATAATTGCATCAAATTATCTAGGGCAAAATCAAACACTTCAACAAAACTGATGTTGTTTTCAAGGGAGAATAAAACTTGCAACAGGTCAGGAAGTGTCCTAACAACTGTTGTCCAGAAATGTAGGCCGAAGGGCTGTGAATGTAATCATTGAGAATCTAGATTAATTTCCTTTTGCTGTTAAACTGCGCAAACCCGTGGGGGAGGGGGGATTATTACATCATTTAAAAAATACCTTGTGGGCAATCAAAGCTACCAGTAATGGGCGATTTTTCAAATATTGGGGACACGTCTACCATATGCCGTTACCCGGGAATTGCCGCCCACGATATTTCTCAAATTGACAAAATTAAACGAAATACGGCATGGCGTACAAGCACGCATTTTCCTGTTTATCTGTTTCTCATCATAATTAATACATCACAATTTATTATTACCCTAATATTGCTCAGGTGATAGATTTTAATTGATTTGATCAGATACACTTTGGGGCACTGTGTAAACCCTCCTTCTGTCTGTCTAATTTAACATTTGAAAAATGTGAAAACGTCCACCCGAATATTCGGTTGACCATGAATTTCGACAAAATTTTGCCCACATTAACCAAGTGGGGGAGAGAAAATTGTTTCATATAAGCCCGTGTCCAATATTTTCCTAATCCTTTCTACTTTTTTGTTTTTTTTGAAAAATTTTAATTAGGCTTTTGATGCCATTTAATTTGGGGGCCAATTTTGAAAGTCTTGTATGTTTGGTTATTTACGCAAATTGTGTTGAGCAACACTATACATATGACAAATTACTTTTACATGCTGCTCACCGAATGTCTCGGGGAATGTTTGTATCTTGATTCTTTCATGAAAATCTGACTTGGAATGTGATGCTTTCTATTCTTCTGGCAAATTTACGATGAAAATTAGATATTCAGCCATTTCGTGTGCTTAGTTGTACAAGAATATGAAGCAAAGCCATGGGATGATTGTTTCTTTCATAAGCTATTAGAATATGTGTAATAAAACATGCCGAAATTTTTAAGACATAAATGGCTCCTCAGATTTTTCTCGACACTTGCACAAAACTCATTATTTTGTGAGTATTGAGGTGGTGGCCTTCCCTCTTCCCTCACACCTGGCACGCGTATGTCCACTGCTCATTGTAGGCCTAGGGTTATGTCCCATTCAACTCAGACCGACGATCACAACACCTGTATTTTTGTGTATCTATATCCGAAGTAGTATTTACATGCACCTATAGGTAGGATTAAAGTCATATCCCTCAGATCCTCTTTTGTTAAATGACAAGAAGGAGAACAAATCCTCTCTCCCGGGAACCTGCTCTATCACTTGTATTACTACCCTAGTCGGGTGGGAACAGTACACAGTTGCGCCCAAAGTTGCTTGGAAAATCGCGCAACTTGTTGAAAGTTGAATAGCAAGTTGAATCGTGTAAATGGGACCCGGGCTTTACACGTAGTATTTTAATTTTGACTATGTAATGTACCGATGACTGAACAAATACTGCACCGCTTTGCATCTGAACACCACTGAAAACCGGAAGACATTGTTTCTTTGGTAGTACTGTATGTATGTCACTAGTAAAATCTCTACAAAGACTAAAAATGAGTATTTTGAAATTTTTCATGCTACACAAATAGGACAATCCTGAAACGTAGGCTTATAATCAATTTAAAGTTTTGCCAAACATAGCACCATTTTGCAACTAGCAAATCTAATGCAAAGTAAGTTTCTTAGAGGGGGACACAACTAATTTTGGTTTTCCTTTTTTAGCTGAAATCTATTCAAATATTGCCACATTTGTGATCTACCTTCTTCTGAAGTTCACAATTTTTCCCAAGAGGTAGGAAGATAACAGTTCCCTTTAGTCTCATCCCTCAGGCCATGGCACAGATCAGAAATGCCCAGATTTTGGGTCCCTAAAAAGTGTATGTATTATCATTTTTCATAGATTGAATTTTTATTCACGCCGTTTGAGAAGTGGCAGACATGAGATTCATGTTTCAAGGCTGGGTACATCCAGCTTAAAACATGTGGGAAGTGCTGCTTCCAGCCGTCTAGAGGGTTTGGAAAACCCAAAATTTTCTTGTACACTCCGCGCCAACCGATGGTGGCGCTCTGCTTGGATAGTCTCCCAGCAACTGACCCTTGGAGGTAACCCCCCGTTACCTAGGCCTCCCCAAAAATTCCATCCTGGCTATGCCACTGGTAAAAAGGACTGGTAACCTCCTTATGGATAGTGAGTCCACATTCCATTAATAAGCCCCAATAAACCTCTTGTCTTTGGACCCACAGAATTGCTGGATATGCGGGTTCAAGCCTGTCCCTCTCAGTTATTGAATTTAATGTCTCTCTTCGTTATCTGTCATCCGTTGGAATCTGATCCTCCCTCTGCAACCTCACACCTGCAGAAACATATCTATATGTTGAACCCGCACATCAAGCGATTGATTCTATGGGTCCAAGGACAAGGTTTATTGGGGCTTATTAACGTAATGCAGCAGACGACTGGTCAGTCTTTTACTGGAGACTATGTGAAGGCTTACAGCAATTCATTCCATTCCATCATTTTGGTCCTTGGAAAAAATATAAGAGGTGGAAAATACATTTGTTTTAGAGGGATGCAAAGTTTCAAGCAGGGGCAGAAACTAACATAAACCACATACCCTAGTTCATTGGCATGATGTCACTTCCAAACCAGAACTTAAAACCATGTGATTTACCAATGATGCATTCCCCATGCAAGTCAATATTTACAGTGCGGGCTTTAATTGGGTGTACATACCCACAGAACTTTACAGGGTTAGGATTACCTTTGCATGGTGATGTGGTTAGGATTACATATGCATAGTAATCCTGGGTTAGGTTTAGGGTTTGGGGTTACGAACATACATGTGCATACCTACTGTGTACATAGATATGCGGCCATACCTCCCAAGTGACCCGCATTTCGCAGATTGACCCACATTTGAACACCAAAACCCGCTGACCCACCCAGCCCTCTGAATAACCCATATTTCAAATTGCCAAAGTATGCTCAGTTAGAGAACCATACAAATTAACAAATCATTCAGCTAACCAATAACTACAAATTCAGCAAATGGTATCTCACAGCACATTCAACTGCTCGCTCTTCTACACAATTCATAGGCCCCTATAGGTACGTACGGACATATGATTTTCGCTGTAGCAACATCGATTGCTACTGGCTAACCTTCCCAGCAGTGTTTCCACTAAGCCTCCACGACGCGATTTTGACGCAATGACTCATCGATTTGATGCACTGATGTTTGTGGTGAAAAATAAAAAAAAGGGTTTCATTTTTCTCCCCAGTAAATAATCAGCATTGGTAAAATTCTGCCATTCAACCGATCATTACCACCGATTATTTGCACACTGGAAAAAGGGGCTAAAATATACATGAAACTTGCCCTTAGTTCCGTTAATTCCCGTAAATACTCAATCTTTTATCTTCCTGCCAAAACAGGATGCATTGATGGTCACAAACGTATAAATTTTACCCCTGCCATGGGAATGATCGTTTGATATTTACCGCTTTAACCCAGTAGTATAACCTGGAATTAGATTTGGAGTTGCAATCAAGGTGTGTTCCTTGTAGTCTTGCAGAAAACGCCGCATAAGTTGCTGTACAAACTGTTCTGCAAAAAAAAGACATTGTGCAGCAGTGGCGTAGCTACTGGGGGGGGGGGCAGGGGGGCAAGTTGCCCCCCTGGAAAATAATTTGGGGAAATTTGATGAATTTTTTTACTCTAACAAAAATTTCTCAAAATTTTTGTTAGAATAAAAAGTTCTGATACGTTTCTCATACATAATTCGTATTTTCATGCAACAAATTAACCCAGATTTGATATTTCGTCAGTGTCGCATGAACCTGCCCTACTCTCGCTCCACAGAAATGTCCTCGCCACGTAGCAGATTGAATGTTCTCTTGTATACGCGTGGTTTTAGGATCAGTGCATTTCAGTGCACATGAAGCTGTTATTCAGGAATTTAACAACAGCTGGTACAGTGCAACTAACACTGAACTTAGACCCCCCCCCCCAGGTTTCTTTGTTCTTAAAAATAAGTAAGATTCTGTATTTTTAAGAACAAAGAAAAAATGGTAACCGGTATAGCTACTACTAGCTTGCAGGACTGTATAATAAACTCGGGGGGGGCCTACCAAACTGAACAACCAACAGTAACAGTTGGACACGACAAACATCAAATCCGAAGCGATTGTTGTTAAAACAGAACTGAACGAAAGTGGCTGTCACAAAACATGAGTGCGAAGGATGAAACACAAATCAAAAAAAAGAAAAAGAGCGTCCTGGATGAAAAAGTGCATGTACAAATCGAACATGGTCGGAAAAAAGGGGGAAAAAAGTAGACAAGAACTAGGTCCGGAAAAAATAATAATTAGGGCTACACAGTAAAAAATGAGCACGAACGGGTAAGTGTAAAAGGAGTAAAAACTGGCTCAAAAAAGGGGTGAATATTACAAAAGTGTGTATGTATGTATGTATGTATCAATGTATACATTGGTGACATGAGTACTCCACAGTAGAAACCAACTGCATGGTGAAGTGATTAGAGCATCCAACTTATAGCATGTGTGGTTCTGTTGTTATTGATTTATCTTAAATGTTGGTTCAGTGTTCCCAAAGCTTGATGTTTCTACATTAAAAATGACAAAGCTGTCATGTACCTGGATGGTTTATCAACCCTGTCCATTTTGTGACAAATCACATGGCAGAATGTTTTTTATTCAGTTAGTTGGATTTGCTTAATTTGCTCTGAGTTTAAGAGAAAGCTGATCAGTCATAAATTGACTGTAATTAATTTTTTCTTTGACAAAATGGAAAGGTGGAACCCTCCCCCCCCCCTTGCATTTATTTTGGAGGTATATGTGATGTTCCGAGGTTCAGTGTTGCCAAGGTTTGATGTTTCTGTGTTTTTATCATGTCAATGCAAGGAATAATTCAGTGTTCAAAATTTGCAGCAGTTTTGCCTTTTCAGGGCTACTCTACATGAAATCATTAAACACTATTTTTGCTCAAAGTCTGCTTCACATTTTTGCATACATGTATAGCAATTTGTCCATTGTATGTAGCAAAATGCAACGTGATAGCAGATTAATAATTCTCTATGATGCCTGGCAATCAAGCCTATTACAGAACAAGATTCGTTACTCCCAGGGTTTAATGTTCATGGCAATGTGTTCCTTGTTGCCAGCATGGAAAACTGAACCTTTTGAATATAGGCATATTTTGGAGGAATTTTGGAGATAGCTGCAAAAATCCAGCAGTCCTGTACCACATTGCTAACAGTAACCTTCTACAGTACTTGAGTAGCATGGTTCTACCCTATGGCCTCTGACAACAATGGTACAGTTTTAGGTAGCTCTGCCTTTACTTCGCAGTCCTTGAGGATTGCATCAAAGCTTCCATTTTAAGAGTCTTTTTTATTTTTTTTTTTTGCTTCTCTAAACTTGCATGGAAGCATCAAGCTTAGGGATACTGTAGGTTACTGTCATACAGTACTGTGTTTTCACAAGGAAAAGGATACATTAATCCAGCAGAGTACCCCTCCCTACCCCATACAAATAATTCACATAAAATTTCAAATGATCGACTTCTCTACTCATCATGCACAGTACAACGTGGCACAGTATGTCTTTCCATTTGGGATCCTAGTTCCATTGAAGTGACTTTCGCATAGAAAAAGGTAGTACTAGTGTAATTGATGTTAAAGTATATTAAGTAAGATTTTCAGATTTTATCAAATTTTCAGCCACTGGTATCGAGCCAATTGTTACCCAGACTAATATTTTCTTTCACAGATTCACCAGGGAGGTATCTACTGACAGACAGTAAAGGACAAACAATATGTTACAAAGTGTCTCTGTGGAGGGGGTGTCCCCTCCACCGACACCTAGACCAGGAAGTCCAAAATTTGATAACAGATCTACGGCACAGGCAAAGAGACAAAAATACTTCCGAAGACTTCTGAAAGTGAAGCAAATGGATTTTGAATTTGCTATGTGGCAAATGATTTATTTGATGAGTGCCCCACAAAAAGTGTAAGCATTCAAGTTTTCTTTCACTCTGTGGTCATGTACTTAATATGAAAATTTGGATTCTTAATCTTTTTCCCCCTCACTTAGGTATCACTTACTGAGGGCTAATTGTAAATAGACATGAAAGCATCATACTATTGTTCTATACTCACTGTTGTTAACTTAAACTAGAGAAAACCTTTGCAAAATCTGCTCATGGCCCCTCCCTCCCTCCAAAACAATTTAGACCAAAATGCAAGTTCTAATTACTGTGTAAACCATTGCCTGAGAAGTAGCAATAACTGTAACGCTTTGAGTTTGTATACATATAAATTAATGGTAGGAACACTGGTGCTGTTTTACAGGAAGTAACTTTTTTGACAGGTGCTGATTTTGACAGACTGACTTGTATTTCCCGTAGTTACACTTGTAAATATTTCCCCTCACCACCGTATCTGATTATTATTTTTTTATTTTACAGCACTTGTTTTTTTAAATTGTTCAAGAAGTTTCCCAGCAAAATTTGCTCATGGCCCCTCCTTCCCTTCAGAAATATTCAGACCAAAATGTAAGTTCTAATTGCTGGATAACCATTGTCTGAGAAGTAGCAATAACTTCTATATTTTGAGTTTTTATGCATTGAAATTACTGGTATTAACACTTGCTGTTTTACAGAAAGTAGTTTTTTGGTAAGGGCTGATTTTGGCAGTACTTGTAAATTACTTGTTAATAATTCCCCTCACCACCACATCTGATTACATGTATCACTTGTTTGTTTTTTAAGTTCAAATTGTCCAAGAAGCTTCCCAGCTATACCAAAAAAAAATATTCATCTTGGGTCAGTAGACGTAAAGCAAATTTTTTAAGAATTTCCATGATCTGTGTCTGTCTCAAGACCTGCAAGGAATCAACAGACCATTTTGCTTTCTTGTTTTTAAATTGTCTAGAGGCTTCTCGGCAAGCCATGAGGTGTTTGCTGGTCCTGTTACAGGGTACTTAACAATCTAGCACCCCCAGATTGAGGCATGGGCTTACAGGGGCACACAGTAAGGCAGTCTAAAAAATTTTTACAGAAAGAAAAAAAAACAGAAATTCCTGTAGTATTACTCAAGGGTAGATGCAATAATTTAATGAGCATATGGTGAAAACGAGAACATACTCTAATATAAAGCAGCCTTATTTTTAAGTCTGGCTCAATGAATCATTAAAAATACTGCTGTAGACTGCACTTGGCCAGTTGGCAAAGTCTGAGATGTTGGAAGAAAAGAAAAGCATACAGTTGACACAATTTTTACTATGATGGCAATTGCAGTTATTTGTCAAAGTATTGTTAAATTACTTAATTGCTTTCTAGGAAATTTGCTCTGCAGGTAAATTTTACCTCATGTACTTTGCAATAACTTATATATCCTTTATTTCTGTCACTTTCACAGGTACAGAAATTTCCAGTACAGAAAACGTAAGTTCTTGTTCTTGGTAGAGTGTGTTTTTTAAGACAGACTTGGTCAAACAAAGTAACATCCATTAGGACTGTCCTTGTTCATGCTTTTTAATTGACATAAAAAAGTAAATCAAAGCATGCCCAGTAGGTTTTGAATGACTAACAGATTTCTGTACCTAGGAATCACGTCTCTTGACCGCAACTTGAGTATAAACTGTTTTATACTTTGGAATTGTGTTTTCTTGGGAGTGTACTAAAAAATTGTTAATCTCATGCTCAAAATAGCCTACTTTTGAGTTAAATGTATGTATTCTTTCTCAGGTAATAGTGCAGTACTAATTTCCTTTAGCTCTTTTGGTCTTTCCTTTATTCAATTACTGTTTAAGTAAGTTGAAAAAATTTTCTGAGATTTGCACTTCTTCACCTCTGCCATTGAAAACCTTGTACTAAGACCTTGCTAGGTGTTCTAAAGGTCTGGTGACCTTTAAGATACCAGAAAATGATAAAGTTGGATATTTACTGCAAGAAAATATTGAAAGCCTGGAATATAGCCTCAGTTCCCATTTAATTCCATAAAAATTCCCCATTTTACAGGATAATTTCTGATTTGCAGTTAATCATGCAAAAACATGAATGAAATATGTAAATTAATTGTGATACCTAGAGAGGTACATGCCATGTAAGGCAAATGTACCCTTTGTTTTTGCAACCTTCATTTCAAGTACAGGAGTAGGAGAACAGAAACTTATGTTCTGTAACAGACTTGGGAAATGTGGCACTCTACCAAACCTGGTGCCTGCTAGGTAGGGTATCATGCTAGGAAAAGCCCCTTAGCTACTTTTCAAATTTGGTACCCGCCATAGCAGGCACATGGCAGGAAAGATGGATTAAGTCAATTTCAATGGAGTATAGTGTGTGTGCATTAATCCATGAAACTACCCAGGAAATGTCCAGTGACCAGCACAACAGAGGCATTGTGTTCCTATTCTTCTATGACACTGTATACAAAAGCAGTGATAGCTCTCAGGATTTATTTTTTTTCTGCTTGGGTACTTCAGTTTTTGCAAATGAGCTAAGGGGAGTTTCCTCTCATGATGGGTAACTCTGATTGGTCAGTGATATCTACCAATCTGTGGAATGAATGTAAGTGTTGCACTCTGTGCAGAGCACTAGACAGAATGGAGTGAAGCAGGAAAATGCAGATTCTCAAATAATATTGGAGCTTGTATTCTTCACAAAGAGTTGACAAGATGCAGTACTGACTTCACTAGTCCAGGAATGACCTTAGGGCATATACATTAAAATTTAAAAATATTATGTGCTTACACATTTGTCACCATAGACATTTTGAATTGATGTCATTACCTACTTGAGAACAGTGCTCTTAAAGTGTACCTCAAGTCAAAAAATTCAAAAATATATAATAAAGACCATGAAAAATACATTCCAACAGTCCAAATCCCATCTTCATGGGACATTCCTGAGCTGAGATATAAATGTTTGAGTTTATTCACTCAAATTAAAATGGTACATTGCTCAATAATTTGTGATGTCATTTTTGTACTCCTCAAATTACAATCTTTGTATTTCTTTGTTTTTCTGAACGTTACTGTTCCTTGTACCAAGGTGTGTTGGCACTCTTACTCTTATGAGGTGATGTAATTAATTAAACCCTTATTATGCAACATGCTATGCAAGCAAACAGGAAGTGTCCAAGGTCTTACAAACATTTTGTATTTTAAAGGGAAATAAAGCATGTTATGTGAGTTGTACAACAAGAAAGTCACAAATTATTGCGCAATTGACCAATTCGTTTTAAGGGAATAAACTTTAACATTTTATATCTCAGCTCAGGAATGTCATATGAAGATGGGAGTTGGAGTGTTCGAATACATTTTTCATGCTCTTCAATATATATTTTTGAACTTTTTGACTTGAGGTACACTTTAAAAGACACACTGTACTGCTGGTTGTACGAAAGATTTGATATCACATGTGTCTACCTGTAACTGTGCCATGCATCAATTTCTGTTTGACATCTTCTGCAATAAGTTCTATAGAAAGTCAAGTCCATAAATAGCTTTAGAGAATTTGAATCAATCAGGGTAATTCCTCATTTGGCAACCGTTTTGGCTGTTTAAGAAAGGGTGAGAAGCTGTCTTACATTTCGTGTTAAAATTAAAGGAAATTGAAGAAAGCTCTGACCCAGAGGCTCTTGAGCTGGACCCTGGCCCCAGCGCCTAGTGTACATGTATCTCAGTTTCCTCTTTTTTGAGAGGTCTCAGCTTTATCCCTAAGTACTACAAAGCAATTGATAGGAAAAATTATCATGCTGTTTCCATGAAAAACCTCAGAACTGGTGGAAAAGTTTGAAAATTCTGAAAAGTGTTAGAACTGTGATATTACCTTCATTTTTAAATGGACTTCTCGTAGCTTCTTTTGTCTTTAACTTTTCTTGCAATTTTGGTCCTCTAGTATCCCGGTCAATGTATCCTAATTTTAGAACATTTGGTCCTCATTAACTTTGTTTCAGAGACCAAGAACCAGTGGGCCAGAGATGACCCTGCCTTCCTTGTGTTACTGAGCATTTGTCTTTGTGGTATGTATTCTCTAAGTAGGGTGTTAACCTTAAAATTACATGTTTAGTCCTGTTTTTTAATACTAGTCTAACAAAGGCCAATATTTTCATATCAAATATTTCAGTTTTCAGTTCCAGTTGATGTTTTTAAAGGCAACCTTACTGTATATGAAATAATAGTTACCTGTGCATTAACCTTTTTCTGTTGCTCTGCTATTTTCCATGTTGGGTGAAACAACAACAAAGACAACAACAAAAAAAAAGAGAGCAGAATAGAAGACTGGTTGAGCTGAGACAATTTGTTTAATTAAAATCTGAGTGGGTACTGTTGGAGTTGTAATTCCAAAAGTGTCATTTTGTATATGGAGTTACAGAGAGCAATCAATTAGAATCTTTAATTGGAGTGAAAGTATCTGTTAGGCAATGTTGCAGTGTAAAAGGAATAGTCCAGTTCCCTTTTAATGCAATATAATGAAATAGGGGTATTGAAGTTGAAAAGTAAAATTATTATAGCTTCTGACTGCCTGAAATGGTGCAAGTCTGGACTGAGGTATGTGTAGAAGTTGAAACAGTTTCATTAATAAAGAAGGTTCCATTTTGAGAGAGATTTCATTTTTCAAATCCCTTTCAGAAGATCTGGGTAACTCACATATAATACCTCTCCTGGTTGAAAGTTAAATATAGAATTTATGGAATAGATGAGAGGCAGAGAAACACCATATCACAGATAAAAACTTAGAAATATTTCCTCCTAGAAGCCATAGTAAAGTCTGTGCAGTACAGATCAACAAAATATGTATAATTTAAAAGGTATTTGTGGAAGCTCCACATTTGCCAACTTCTTAGCACCAAAAGTAAAGTGTCTCTCCCTTTTCTTAAAACCATGAGGGAAACCCCATCAATCCTTGCTGAGTCATGTGACTCCAAAATATTCCACCATTGGCTATTCTTAGCTGCATCTACAAAGGATGATGCCACAAACCAATCAAGGCCATTTAAAAAGTCTGCCCAATTGGACCTCATTTACATGTCATATTAGAACATTGTCTTCTGTTAAAAGTAAAAAAAAAACAGGAGCTGCAACAAGACAGAGAAAGAATACACCTCACAAAACAGCATTGCACAAAATCAAAAGAAAACTAGAAGAAGTTACTACATGGTGACACATTGGGGCCACAGATGCAGTCAGCATAGGCACAAGAGTAGGTATCATACTCTGCTGTTGTGCATGAGGCTCCTCGTAAGCATTGAAGTAGGGAAAACAAGCCAGTGAGTCACAACTGGAAAAAAAGGTTGTGGCCTTCTCAACTGAAACCAATAGGTTGGAAACTGGGCCATAAAACTCCATCTTACCAACTAACTAACATATCCAGTATCCTTGCATCGGATAGATTTGTATAGTATCTATCATTGGGTACTGTGCTGATTGCCCATCTTTGATCTTTCAACCTTTCTTGGATATCATTTCCAGTTGTGAAGCAAGATTGTTATAGCTGGTGCTTTGGTTCCTGCATTTGAGTTTGTTTTCCTGCAGAGCATTACTGGCTAAAATACTTAATTGGAAAAGGCCAGCAATGTGGCTTGCAGCTCTGAGTCTTTGTATTGCAGCTCTGAGTCTTTGTATATCTGACTGTTAGTATTTAACCCAGACTCAAGACAAAAGTGCAAACAA
This sequence comes from Holothuria scabra, assembly GCA_037179385.1. Lineage (NCBI taxonomy): Eukaryota > Metazoa > Echinodermata > Holothuroidea > Aspidochirotida > Holothuriidae > Holothuria > Holothuria scabra. The sequence goes on along the minus strand of CM074192.1, from coordinate 16,132,007 downwards.
TGCCCATCAAAACAGATGTCTTCAGCTTTTAGATCCTCCCCAATGTCCATTGCTGCCATTGGTGTACACTTGCACTCTTCTCTCAGTAACGTTAGTCTCCAATTTCCTGACTAAAGAAGAAGCCATGTGGTTTAATGCATTCTCAATCCTCAGTGGCTTTGTGTCCAAGACAAATGACCGATTCCCAGTCACTGATCTAAAAAAAGTCATGTAACCTTCCATTGGAATCAAACCCCAACAATCAGTTGTTAAAACATCATTTTCTGCATCTGTTAAATCAGTCACTCTTCCCAATATCGCAAAACCTCTTCAATCATGCTCCTCAAGCGTATGGTTCGACTACCTTCATCAGGTTTCCAAAGCCCTCACCCTAAATTACACTAATGGGCAAGCAATCTTTTGGTATCATTTCAATTATTGCAGTCAGAATGTTTCCCTGGCGAGCTGCATCACATTTTCTCACAGAAAATACTTTCATCATGGACTTATCTTTCTCAGGTGTTTTAGTTGCCTGTGGTAAAACATTATTACTATAGATCCCATCACATACACATACTTTACTTTGTATTTGCCAAATCTTCATAGCATTTTTGGTTTCCAGAAAGGGAAAACTATGGAGCCACTCTTCTTCACCAGGCAAAACCTTGAAAGGGACCGCAGATTGCAAAGTCGATATTGACTATCACAAGTCATCCATTCAAATGAGCGACGACGATTACTTATACTGCGTGCTTTTACAATGTTGCTCGACACAGTGTTTCTACAAAACAAAAGTCAAAGACTTTTTTCTTACTAAAAATTTATGGGGTCATCAAGTGTATAATAATATAGAAAATCATGAATAACTATGAAGTTTACTGCATTCTTGGGGTAACTCCTCTAAGCCTGCAATTATAAGCCACACTCATTGTTGTCTTAGATCAGACTAAAACGATGTACACATATATAGTTACTAATGATATAGCAATGCACAACCCATCCGCTTAGTATTCCGTATTTTACATGTCTGTAACGTACTACGACTACAAGCAAGTCGAAATGCTTCTCATCTGGCGACAATCGCAATGGAGTTTTACTGTGTAAACTTTCTCCACATACAATTAATTCAATGAGGATTTACAGTACATTCTGTGTATAAAACAAGAGACCAGTCGATTCTTTGCAATAGACGAGCCGTAGGGTATTGTGAGAGTGCCAGTGTTGTGAAGTATCGTGTGCCTGTGTAAGGCTGCGTTTGCAGTTTGTGGATTTGAAATCATTTACTCTGTTTCAGAGATGTTTTCAAACTATTTTTTGCTTGTGTAATTTATGTTGCTGCTGCTTAGCGGCGATTGAATTAGTGGAGATTCCGTAGTATCTGGTCTTATATGTAAGAAGACTTCAAACCAACTTAGTTTTCAGCCTATGATAAAAATTGATTAACCATTGATTAACCATTGATAGAAGTAGCTTGATGTTGCTGGTAGAGAAATTAGGTAAATTGGGTAATGCCCCACTCAGATGCATAGACATTTTGGTCATAACTCGCGGTGCACTATCATTTCTCAAGGACCAAAGGTGATCTCTAACAGTATCATTTCGGGAAACGTACATTTACTGTGGTTTTGATTTTTTTTGTCATGTCAACATCTGAACAACATTCCTAGTTGAGTAGGAGACATTTTCACACCATTACATAATAGAATAGCAGAATACCTAACCCTTAGCCTATAAAAGCTAAGAGGAATAACAGTACGGTAACTTCAGATAAGCAACAGCTTTACAGCATGAATTGGTTTAAAATTAACCTTTCACTCATGATCAAACTCCTTCATCAGAGAAATGTTATCCATAACTCATCCAAGGAAATTTCAATCTGTGGGGTTGACTCAATGAGGAAATTTGCACTGATATGATCTCAACCTTTGGTTAACTAGATTTGGACCACTAGATGCACTTTAAGGGTTGATGGTCTGTTCTGATGACAGATTCTGTGCTATATAAAAAGGGATCAAACTTTTGCACAGCACATGGATACAATAACATAAAATTCTTGTTCAATTACAGAGTAATTTTTTGTTCTGGGTGTAAAGTAGTTAATAAACTTAATCAACATTGAATGTCTTCCAAAAAGCATTTCTCTCCATTTTGTTGATATTTACAGTTTCATCCATCGGGTTTGCCCTCGTCTTAAAGTTGGGTTTCTCTGGTTTTGTCTACTTTCTTTTGTGGACTGTTTTTGTGGATTGTATTGGATCAGGTATTCTGATCTCAACATGTCTTTGGTAAGTATTGTTGAAATAAATGTCAATTTATGCCCATTTGCTGGGCCAGAAAAACATTTATTTCCCTGCAAGCAAGTTGTATTTTCCACAATTTTTACATGATGCCCTGTTCAGATTAAGCCACATTTCATTCCAAATTCCCCCCAAATTGCATGATTTCCCTTCAATTAGCTTCCAAAATTGCTGGTTTTCCACCTATACCCATTTGGGTCCTGTGTGGGTAGTATTCTTCTGAAATGCTAGTACAACTCTTTTTCATGGAATCCACCTGAAACTCAAAAAAGGAGGGAATTCATTTGTGCCAAACTCCCAGTAGTAAGTCTTAGTTGATGCTTTCCTTTTGCAATGTTTAAATGGGATCAAGGGCATGAAAGCTTCCATTAAGGCCCCTGTAAGGTGCAATATGAAGGAATTTAAAGGCTGTTTATTTGTGTAAGCTCAAACTCTGCTGCAAAAATGTTCTGTCCTTAAAAATAAAACGAAGATACAATTTTTTCTGGAGATGGAAAGGGGGATTTCACCCCCTTCTGGAAAGGGGGGACAGGGAAGGAGGAAGGAGAACAAATCTCTCCTTTTGCTCTCCTTCATAGAAAGCTTTCCTTTGATATTTTTCATCCAATGTTTCTTTAAACTGTCACCCTATTATGATTAACAAATACAATGTTGTATCCAACAGTCTATGTAGAGTGTGTTATGCTTATTTTTGAAATCTTGGTATCAATGCATGTTGAGAATTGTCATTCCAAATTAAGTTGGGTACACTCTCCCATTTTGCATCAACAAACCACATGAATGAAGAGACATCTTGAAAAAAATTCTGCCACCAGTGCAAAACTTCCAACTTTGCTTTTTTTTCACATACTCCTACAGTATGAAACTAGCTATGTGTCAAAGTCACTCCGGACAAATGAAAATGAAACACATCACCTTCCTCACTCCTCATCTAAATGTTGCTGCTATTTTGTAGTGATCAGTTAGGGCACAATATTGAAGGGTGCCAGAGGAGTTCCAGATTGACTTTGAATAATTAGTGCATTTTGTCATTTTTACAGCAATTTTTGTTTCATTTGTTTTGCCGGGTAGTGTAGCTTAAAAGTCAAGAGCAGCCCCCCCCCCCAAAAAAAAAAAAATTATTTTGAAGCAACAGCTAAATCTCACAGTTTTCTTCAAATTTCTCTTCAGAGTATTTTTCATCATAGTATAAATTCCTTTTCTTTAAAGGAAAATGTCTAGTGTAGTTGTCGCCATTTGTGACAATAGTATTTCGCCAATGTTGCTGTCTAGCGACGGTGGTGCAGAGAGGGTGTACCTTTATATCTGTGGTTATTTTCTGTATTCTCTAAACATGGAACCTACTGTCATTGTGTGTGATGCTCCGCATAATCAGTGGAGTAGGGGAAACAAGCCAGTGAGCCACAACTGGAAAAAAGGGCAGTGGCCCGCTCGACTTGAACCAATAGGTTGGAAACTGAGCTGTTAAACTCTTTCTAACTGTATTTATTCACTAATTTCCTCAGGTTTTTATGTAACAACTATCTCCAGAGTAGCAGCAGTAATCCACAAGATGTTGAGTGGGGCTTTGCTTTTGACATACATCTCAACGCTTTTTTTCCTGTACTTATAATGCTGCACGTGGTTCAGCTTATTTTCTTCCTCCGTGAGTTATTTGTTCTATAAGTTGTCATCAGTTTTGCAGATGAATTTAACCTGAAGTTTGTCATATGTTTTGAAAGTTTCAAAAAATTAAATAGTGGTATTAAATGTTGCCAAGCAAACAATGATGAAGATGTATTGGGAAGGGATCAGAACAAGGCGAAGATGTGAAGCAACTTAATTTAATTTAAAAGAATCATGTGCTGTCACTGATTTGGAAAGTTCTAAACAGATCTGTCCTTGAAAAATCATTCAGGTACAAGTCTAAATAGGCACCAAATGTGTCCTTTTTGAAGTACAATGTGACACTTCTTGAAATTTTCAAACATGTGTTTCATAGAGTATCACTGCCTAAACTGTTATAGAAGTGAGGACTATAGAAATGTTACTGTTATTATTGCACATTCCCTTCTGTAGTATCATATTCTAAGTTAGGTATGTTTGTAGATCAGTACATTAACCCAATATATTTCAAAGCCTTTAGCAAAAATCGGTTTTCTATGTGTTTGTGCATCAATGTTGCATAGATTATTCCTTTATTTATGCCAGTGTGTGCAAAGACATCCTGCAAACATTTTGTGTGGTCTTTCAATCCTCATTTAATAGATACAGTCAGTTATTTTCAGTCTGTGGATGTGCAAGTTTGTTATTAATCATTCTGGCATTGTATTTATTGTGTGTTTTCTTTATTTGACAGCTGTTTTAAACTCTGAATCTATTGTGGCTGTTTTTCTGGCTGATACACTTTGGCTGGTAGCAATAGGCTATTATATCTACATAACCTTTCTGGGCTATAGTGGTAAGATGACTGACTCATCGATAAGACTCAATGCATATGATGCCACAGTACAGAAAATGTACCCTCCGATGGAGCTAGGCAAGCAGTGAGCACCCATCATTGGAACTAAAACTTGATCAAATACTTCATCATGCATGCAGTGTACTCTACTATTTTGTCCTCCAATCAACATAGCTTAACCTCAATGCAGTAAGATGTATTAGTTCTGCATTGATGTCATGTGACATCATTTTGGAGGCAAACATGTAGCACACTTCACGCACAGTAAAGTTTTCATAGACTAAAGCCCATATCAAACCAATTCACAAATAAGCTCTAAGCCATAGTCAGTGTAAGTTACAAGAAAGTTGCTTACTTAGAGGGTGCTGTTTCTGTTGTGTGGTGTCATTGTATAAATTCTGTAAAATGTTTTGATAGTTTTGGAATGATTAAAAGGTACATTTACAGGCATTTTCTTGACCCTGAATAAAAAATAATGGGCTGTCTGTAAGCTTATTTTAGGGAAATTTGGGTACAAGTTTGCAATTTAAAGGTCAAGAGCAGTCACCCCAAATTTCTGTTGAAGTAACAACTAAATATCACAATTTTCTTCTTATTTCTCTTAAAAGTATCTTCTGTCATATTTTAAAACTTTGATGTTGCCTATGCAAAGTGACCCAAGCATATACTGCAAGTAAATTTTACAGTTCAGGAGAAAAAATGTCACATGACTCTCAACAGCCAATCATGAAACAGAGCAGTTTAATACACTACTTCCAGTTGGGGTGACTGCTCTTGCCCTTTAAAAGAAATGTGAGACTTGGTATGTATATGATTATGAGTATATGTTTACCCCATTAGGAAGAAAATCGTTTTGAAATCTCTGTTGACAACAAGTACATACCCATCAAATCAGGCATTAGGACAGGGTCCATTGATTACCAAATACCAATTACCAAATGCAGCTTGAAGTCACCCAAGCAAGAACAAAGATGAGAAAATCAATTGCAAATCATCTTTCTGCTCAATGTTATTGGAAAGCAGAGGGTGTACATGGGACTATTATTTGGATTGTGGTTTAGTCATGGTTTGTAAACTTCAAAGGACTTGTCGATCTAATATGTATTTAGCTTGTTTTGTAACATGAGAGCTTTTTAGAAGTAAAATGAAGGTAACAGGCATGGACTCCTTTGATGCATTGTCACTCTGAAAATAATCACAATGCATACTTGTTTTGGTCACAGTGACACCATAACTTTGTAACATTGTATTGGCTGTAATGTTTGGTGAAGATATTGTGGGCTTGAACTGTTGAACAGTATTGGAAGGTAAGCTAGAACTCGGCATTTATCAGTCATTCAAGCAGTTGGATTTCAAAAATCACGGGTACCCATTTGTGGTTGCCGTCATTTTTCGCCATGGTAACCCATGGGAACCCACTTTTGGGTTCTGTTACAAAATGCATGGGTGATAACTGATTGGTGGTAACCAGTTTTGGGGTTCCGTGATCATGGGACCACCATGCTATGGGGAACAATCGCTTGTGAAATCTGACAGCCTGTCATTTAAGTTTCCAGAAAGAGGGAAAATATTAAAAATGATGTCCTTGATTTGTTTTTACAAGAAAAAAGTACAAGAGGTGGTTTAAAGGTCTGAGTCATTTATACTTCAGCTATTGAAACTGTGGTGTTGGGGGATGAAGAGCAGGCAGAGTCAAACTTTTGGTAAAGGGGAATGTAATATAAATTTAAACTTTTTTTAAAACTGTTAACTTGCAGTCTTATACCTTTGTCTAATTATACTTCTTTCCCCCTTTAAAAGAAGTTAAGGGTCCATAACTTGAATTTTGTTTAAATACATGTAAATCGATCATCAAGACTGAAAAATTACAATTTAATTGCAGTGATATGAATTTTTACTCTTATTTTTTCCAGCACTCCCATTTCTTAAACGTACCATCATGCTCCTCTATCCTCCCAGTATAGTGGTTTTCATCATCTACGTCCTGCTTATCTTGACAAAATGTAATCTCTCACAAGCTATCATGCAGGTGTACACCCACAGAGCTGTGGGAAACAGTTGAGTTTAACAGCTTCATGAGGTTGAACTGAAAAGAAGGCTCTTACTGACCTTCAAAGAGAATGCAACTTTGGAAGACACACTCTGACTTTATAAACACCTTTGGAGACTGGGTGAAAATTTTAAAGGTGGGAAGTATCATATTTAGAAGCAAATTCTGAAAAGATGTCATGGATTTGAGGTTTAAATATTTGAATATGAACGACATTTTGCCATAGGTATTTTGCTGGATGTGTAGTCTCCTTGAGCATGAAAATCCTGGTTAAGAATTGATAAAGATACTGGAACCATACTGGAAAGGATACTTTAGACAGGACCCTTCCATCAAAGTTCTGCTTCCTCCCAGCTTCATAGTGTCACTGTTAAACTTAAAGTTTCTGTCATGTCAAGGTCAAATCTTCAAACTCCATGTTTTGTAACTGTATGACATACACAGTTAAACTGGCTGCATTGAGCAGTTGACTTGCCGTCAGGTGGTGTGGAGATCTGCTCATGTTCACGTGGTACCAAAACTGTAGAAAATGGAACCTACTGACATTCTGCTGGCTGCTCAGCATAACCATTGGAGTCGGGAATACAAGCCAGTGAGCCACAAGCGTAAAAAGTGTTGATGGCCTGACCTAAACGAATTGGTTAGAAACTGAGCCTTAAAACCTTATCTCTCTAACTAGCTTCATCATTCATCTTTTGCTGTCTCATAACTTCTACAGGTTGATTTCAGTAATAGTTATAATTTTTATTCAAAGTTTAGTACAGTTTAAAACTGAAGTATCTATTATTCTTTACACCTTAGTGGTCCCTGTCTTTTTTAATACCACACCGACTGTTACATAGATTATGGGATCTGCTTTTGATAACATGCAAGTCTCCAATCGCGTGTAGTTTCCACTTTCTTAAAATATCACTATGAAATTAGAGTTTGATCCTTTTGATATAATGTTATAGATTAGGTATCAAAGAAAGTAAAAGCATAAGGGCATTTGAAGTATCAGTCTGACAATTTAAACTTAATGTTTGATTTATTCTTTGCTGTTTTTAAGATCAGATGTGAAAGTAGGGTTAGGAACCATTTCATAGTCACAATCGTGAAAGTACTTGCCACAAGCACTATTTTGTGTGGATTTACCCAAACCAGTGGCTATCCTAGGTGTTGGATCTGCCCATCTAATATGAGCATTACAAGTCACATCCATAGTGAAATAATACCAAGTTACAAAGTACTTTATTTGAAAAAGTTTTAGTTTTGTTTTTCTCAGTTACTTAAACTATAATATAAGCAATTGAGCATGGTAAGATTACATAGATTGTGGTGAACTATTGCGATGGCATCAGACTGGTGAAGTGATCCAATGGTTGATTGCTCTAGTCCTGTGCTGGGTTCATTACATTGTGTCATTTGGCAAAATGCTTTATCTGAATAAGCCAATACAGTAATTCATTTTGGTGGTTATGCACACGCACACATTGTCCAAATCATCGGGATAAACAAACCAATCCCGCATCTACAACACATATTCCAAAGTTTGAGTTTACATGAAAATTTGGTGGAATCATTCTTTCTTAGTCCATCCATAATATTAGGAGGGATCTCAAGTGTGGATTGGGGCAGTTGATTGTGTCTAAATTGTCATTTATGTGTAAAACTTTCCATTTGAATGTGCCAAAAAGTAGCACTGACACCCCCCCATTTCGTTCGATTTCGTTAGACACTCAGATTGTGTTGTATGCACTGATGAAACAAGGGAACGTGTACACCACATGCTGAGCTTGGCTTGTATATCCTGCGCTGTGCCCCACACTTCCATGCGGCAACAAATTACCAAACTCTCTTACTGTGTCTCTCCATCCAGGAGTTGAATGAATACAGGTGAGGTAGCTTGTCATGTGTGGTGTATACCTACTGTTTAAGTTAAGTATTTTCTCCCGAACAGGATTTTGTGAAACAGACTTAATACATTGTAAAGTGCTTTGAAGCTTATCCTTTAGTGTAAAATACCATGTAAGACCAAATTATTAGCTCAACAAGTTGAGCTATTGTCATGGCAATGCGTCTGTCTGTCTGTCTGTCTGTCTGTCTGTCTGTCCGTCTGTCTGTCTGTCAACATTGGAAAAAAGGCTGCAGTCTACAGGTTCTTTGACCGTTCCCTGTCAAAGTTGGTGGGTTTATAGCACTTGTCAAGGGCTTGATATATATGGTAACAGCAAGTAGGTCAAAGGTCATTTGGGGTCGTGAGAGGTCAAAGAGTGAAATCACGAAAAAGCCTTCAACTCCTTGTGGTTTTGTTGGAATGTTTTCAAATTTGACAGAAGTGTTCAGTAGATGATTGGTCATCAAAGTTGTGTTTTTCGGTGATGTTGAAAGTAAGACGGGGTCACAAGAGGTCAAATTGTGAAACTGTGGTGAAAGTTTTTTATTAGAGACTTCTGTGAATTTGTGACTTTCTATTTGATTGAACAAAGTATAAATTTATGGGCATGTCAAGTTGGATTGCAAAGAGTTGCCATGTGGGTGATCTGAATGACCTAAAACATTGAAAAGGTCCCAATGAGGCCCACAAAAATTGACCAGGCCACTCTGCCGATCTGACCGAGCGACTGTTCCCATTGACATCTATATAGTTGCTAGATCACGAGAGTAAGTGGCTGGTGACGTACACATGGAACTTTGTGTTATGGCTCCGCCATAGAGCAGGATAATAGCTCCTATTACCAAGCATATAAGCTGGTTACTTTTAGCTGCATATACTCCGGAGCATAAAGGAACACAAGTGCTCATTTCTTTACAAATAAATATAGAGAAAAAATGTAAAATTTAATGAGAATTCCGTCAATCGAGGTGTTATTTTGGGGAAGCAACATTCGCAATCGTTTGGAGGCTTTGGTGTTAATTAGTCTCCCATCCACCGATAGTATAGATCTTTGACATTAGGGTGGTAAGGCTTCACTGTAGTAAAGCTACGTACAGTATTCACGCATGCTACCCTTCCCAAACGTTCTGTAATACGCAACATATAGGTGTACGTAGAAATCAACTCGTTGATGCGAGCAAGGATGACTGATTCGACGCGATATACAGTATGTAATTGTAATATATGTGCGCGTGCCGCGGCGATGTGTCGATCAAGTGTGCAGTGAAAAGGACAAACACAATGGCCAGTCAGGCACTTTTAATTTTCTTCTGCCATTTTCCGTTTTCATGTGCGAAATTACAACGGAGATGACATAGGCTCCGATTACATAAAGTGACAATAGACTGGACATGATTTAACTGTTTCCTTTTTCACATACTTGACTCTGTCAAAGCAAAGAAAATTAAAAACTCGGGGAGTGCTTAAAGTTGGTACACAGCACAGCGTTCTGTAGGCCTAGGCTAGGCCTAAAGTTAGGCCTAGTATAACTTGGGAGTTTGTACAGCTAGCCTAAAGTAACGTTAGTCTAACGTTGCAGTGGTAAAGGACTGTGTCGTTCGCCAAGAAGTTGCAATACATAGTACTTAGTAGCCTACGGCTACTATACTATGTATCAAAATAACCAGGGATCGGCCAACCGCTTATTGGCTAAATTGACTGCCTTCTTGTTAACAACATAAAATGTTAATTTTCTATGATAACCGTTCATTTGTAGGCTATGCTAATTGTTAGATCTTATGCCTAACGTTACAACTTGATGTAGGGCTAGGCAGGCTTAGCCTAGGCTAGGCCTAGGCTATTTCAGTTGTTTTTGTTGATTTAGACAATTTCGGAAGGGCTAGTACAAACTTGGGATGAAATGAGCAACTTTTCGTGCCGTTAAGGGCAGGTGACACAACAGTGATTTCAGATCGGATTACGGTCCGATTTTTATGTGTTTTTGGCTTTAGGCCTAAGTTACATCTCCATCCCTGGCCGGGAAAAGCCAAAAATTTGCCAACTTGTGTAATTGTATGATTTGTATAAAAGGAGTATGAAAATGAAATGTAAACTAGGGGGCCTAGGCTACCGGCGGCCTAGCCTAGGCTAACTTAAATATTTCGTGACGTCACATCTTTTATCGGAGGTGCGTACAAAAGTCAGACTGTTTTTCGACCAAGTAAGGTTCTGTTTAGCGATGTAAGTTATAGCCTAAGCCTGGGCTATAGTGGTAGCAGAACACTTTACTGTGACGCAAACTAAAATCAGTTATCGATATAGGCCTTGCAGCCATAGAACAGAATCTGAATAAATACTGCCGGTCAGATTAAGAAAAAAATCAGATCGGAAAATCACTGTAGTGTCACCCGCCCTTAACAGGGCACAACCGTAATCAGTGGTGGATCCAAGGGGGGTTTAGGGGTTCAGTCCCCTCCCTTGAGTTTTAACGAAGCCCATAGGCTAGGCCTAGGCCCCTATTTACATACTTTGCTACCGGGAAGGCGATTACTCTTTTAAAAGTCATTGTTAAAACCCCCCTTACAGTGCAACATGGATGCGCTGCTGGCAATTCGAAGCATAGCAGTTAGTGTTACGGTTATAGGAGAAAAAGCACAAACTTTACTAGCCTAGGCCTACATATTTATTTCAAAGGGGGATCATATGGAAAGTCCTGCTGATATGTACTTCCTAGTCACGGTTTCTGCCAGGATTGCAAATAAGGGGGGCTGGGGGGACCGCATGTTGCCGAAGCAACATCCGCGATTGTGAAGTGAACGTCACGTAACCCATTTGGTGTCAAGGGGCCTATGCCAGGTTGTAATTCTGCAATATTCCATTTTAAGTTTTGATAACTCACCTATGTTTTGTTTCAATATGATATCAAAGGAACTTATTTGCAAGATGATCTCCAAAATGTACCTTAGAAAACTCAAGCTTTGCAAAATGAAGGGGAGGGGATTATCCCCCCTTAATCTCATTCCCCACCTTGGCAAAAACCTTGCTAGTCACAAAACTGTCAAGATTACTCCAAAAAGCACAATTTTTAACATAATATATACCTGGACTGAAAATAAGATGATTTCTGATCGCTTTTTTCCCTTTCATGTGTCTTACTTGGAAAGCACTGTCAAGCAACTTAGCCTTGTAACAGTCATTTATTTCTTTAACATATTAGGCCTAGGCTAGGCTACATCAAGCCTATGCTGTGTAATTAGATACAACTGGTAAAAGGCGAAGTTGATCCTCCTTTCGAAGTTGAACAAATTTTATTTATTGACTTAGTAAACATCATGAATTTTGTGGGTTTTCTTCTGTACCCATCAGACTAATTGCCTTTATTGTTTGAATTGCCATTGTGCCCAATACTAACATTAGGCCTCACCTATTTACTGTGGGACTAAAGAACTTTGTTAAGGGGTATATAAGTATGCTGATGAGCTAGACAACATTAATAATATGTCACCTCACTATAGCCTAGAATGCTTGCAAGTATTCCTAGCCAAGTTGTAGTAAGGACTGCAGACCACAACTTTTTTTTTGTAGGAGGCTGAACATTAGGCTAGAGAACTTTCATGCCAATGGACCATTCAGCTTCTTGAAAATTAGCCCCACCCCCAACCTCAAAGTAACAGCTTTCTGACTCCATTTTTTTTTGTAAATCTGACACCAGATTCTAAAAGAACAGGTCAGATCCAGGCTACACTTAAATTGTGCATTTTACCTATACTAAACCATTTTTTTAAGCCTAGGCCTAACCTTGATTTTGGAACAAATTTAAAGATTTTTGAAAAATCAATTGTTCCCTAACGTTAGACCTTCTACGAATAAAAAAGAAGCGTGCAGGCCTATAGGGAGCTATCTGCAACCAACTACACACCTTTACTGACAACTAGGCCTAGCCTGGTCAAATCAGTACATACTAAAATTCCTTAGCCAAGCCTAGGCTTATACTACATATAGTAGCAATGGTGGTACAATGGTATTACTAAACAAATTATAGTGGTAGGAGCCATAGAACAAACTTGAACAGTTTTCATGCAGATTTGTGGTGTATCAAACTCCGCACCAGACTTTACAGCATATGGCATAATTGTAACATTTGATTAACTTTGCTGTAGTGACATGAAGCACAAAGACATGGCCTTCACTCTAGGCTACACCAATGCACAGCTTACCTGCTGTAACTAACAAACACTAAACAGTAATGCACTCTGCGCCCTTACACTGATTCTGTCTGAGACTAGGCTGTTGTTAAGATGTCATGGCATCCATCCTCATGGTCCATCTTTGCAAGAAATAATTTGGTGCAGTTTTGTAGATACATCATATGAACTTTTGAGTATGGCATATAAGGGAGTCACTTTCAGGGAAATTTAAAAGCTGTGGTTGTCTTGACTTGAACCAATTGATTGGAAACTGGGCCATTAAACCTCATCTAACTAACTAACTAACCTATAGAATTGAGCCTACAAATATAAACAAAAATTGCAAGCTTTGCAGTCTCTTACTCTCATTCTGTAGCTCAAAAAATGCACAATATTCCAGACACTATCATAACTCTTTGCTCTCAGTTTTGGTCTCTATTGAAACTGCTTAACAATAAATGTGTCGGAGACTCAATCGCAGTTGAGCTTCAGCATCATTGATGCTCTTGTTATGATTATTGTAGAAGGAAGAAATTACTTTTACTTTTAATTCATTCATAGATTTCATTTTACAGATTAGAAATATTTGTATGGGATGAAGCCTTTTACTGTTACCTTTAATACAGAACTAAATTTTCTCAGAATTATTTGGTACTGTGCCAATATTTTTGAGCTTTCTAACACTTATTTAAGAATGTTCTTGAAAATATAGAAATTTTGGAAAAAGTTGTAATGAAAAAACTAAAAGGAGAGTATCCTTCATGTAGGAATCATTCTGTTTTGTCTATATCTACCACCACAAGCTTTCCTTTAGATGTCTGAAACCAATGAAGTGTTGTATATACAAGTATTTTCTTTAGCAGTTTTGCATCTCACTTGTTTTGTATAGAGAAGAAAATATTTTTCAATCGTTCTTTAAGAAATCGTATTAACTCAAGTAGGAAGCATATTGATGCTAGTGCAGTATTGGGTGGTACTTTACTCTGGTTGTACAACTGATATTACTATAGACACCCATCTACCATCTATTATCAATCTCTACTTTCTAATACACTACCACAACCATTTCTGTCCCCCTTTCAGTGGCCTCACAATGGAGTTCACGAGGGGGTACTTGCCCCTTGCAGCTTCCCCCCCCTCTGAAGTTAGGTCAGTTTGGGGTTATGGCAATCAAATTATTTAGGTCAATTGAAAAGTTTAAATAATAAACTTCTCCTAAGACTTAAATTTTCACCCAGGGGCATGCTAAATTCACAGATTTTCCAGGGGCTTTTCCCCCTTAACTCCTTCTGAGACTTAGTCTCTGGATCCCACATGCAGGAGCTTGCAGTTCACATGTGGTTTTGCTCCCCAACATTTTCCTTTCCCCCTAGATAGCCCCCACCCCCTATTTTGACATTCTGGCTCTGCCACCGCCCCTTTTAAACAACTTTCTTCCTCAAAACAGTATTGAGCATGTTGATAACTTCTCATCTATGGCTTTGGTTCCCAAGTGTCAGTGCACTGGCCATATGAGGGTTCCAATGTGCACAAAATCTACTTCAGAAAATTTTGGAGATCCCCAAATTTAATTGTGAAGTAAATAAACTGTTCTTCTGACTACTGCAAAAAACTGCAGTGAAAAACTGAAAAGGGTTTCTCAAGGCTGCTTTTGTGGACTTTTCCCTTAGACCCCATGTGGGACTGTGTAAGTCCCTTGGCCTGCATCCTACAGTGTATTATCACTATAAAAATAGCCTGTCAGAGGAAGGGGTCCCTGTCCCCACCCTGGGTTGCAAGGTCCTTTACAGGCTACACCACTAGACACATGCCTTAGAAATACTTAATGCATTAGGTTTATCATTGACTTATTAAAGGTAAGGTAAGGGGGCACACAGGCCCCATTTTTTGGCAAAGGAATGACTTTTGTCAACAAAATGGTACCCTCACAAGCCTATTACCACCCCATTTCTTAGCATTACGTACTTTCTACAAATAGTTACACCCCTTTCTGATATTCCTAGATTAAGGCAATGGTTTATGATGCAACATAAATTTCAGTCAGTAGCTTGGATCCCACACCAGTTTAGCTTCTGTATGTTCAAGTGTTAGGATGTTGATATGGGGGGTATTGGCACATATGTAGTGGTCTAATGAATACTGGCAGGGTTTCAGCTTGGGCATGAACAGTGCTGGTTATCTCTTTAGATGTTGGAAGACATTAACAGCTCTCGTGGGGTGGGGTTTACAGGAAGGGGGTTTTCAGCAATTATATGACACCATCATGCCAGTGAGATTTTGTTCTGTCATGTTCAGTGAAATTGTGATGACCAATACATGTAAAGGACTCCTCAGCTCAGTGCTTGGATTAAGAGATTATTTTGCAATGTTTCACACATTGAAAAATGGAGGCAAAATATCTCTTTGGTGATGAGTAATTTTATACATTTGAAGAAGGATTGCTCTTTGTTTTGAAAAGGAGTGTAAAATCAGAGTAGAATTGTTGCCTTTGAGTGATGGACAGTAATATTGTGAACTAGTTATCACTGCTCCCACTGTCCGTTGTAACTTCAACCCTTAGTATTGGTGTACTAAATACTTTTGGTGTAGGTATAACAATGTTGGAATCCAGTGATGAGTACCACCCAAAATTGCCCTGTAGAGTTAATCAGGGTGGCTTTAAATTTGTGTACGTTCTGTATCACTTGATGCTGTAAAGCTTTTCAATTTCCTGTTTTCTTTATAATATTTTTACACATTATTTATGAAGCTGGTTCAATGTGTACTTTTGTGGGGAAAATTGAAATAAACATTGAAGGCATTTTCCTAACTTATTTAAAATGTCTGTTCTTATTATAATACCATCCTCTGGTAGGCAAGGATTTTTGGTTTCGATGAAAAGAGAAACCTATGCATTCATGATGGCGTGTGTGTGTATGTATGTGTGTATGTGCGTGTGTATGTGTGTGTGTATATGTGTGTATATGTGTGTGTTTGTGACACTTTGCTTGTTTACACGATATCTTGAGAAGGGAAGATCTGACAGTTCTCAAACTTGGTACACAGATACCCCATACTGAGAGGAAGAACCCTATTTATTTTGGTTGAGGTAAAAGGTCATCTGGGGTCACAGGGGGTCAAAAACCAAAATACTTGTTTACACGATATCTCAGACAGGAAACTTGGATTAATTTCAAACTTGATATGTTGATGCTTTATGATGTAAGGAAGAACCCTATTGATTTTGGTGGAGGTCAAAGGTCATTTGGGGTCACGTGGGGTCAAACCTCGAAATCCTTGTTTACACAATATCTCATGGTAGAAAACTTGGATTAATTTCAAACGTGATATGTTGATGCGTTAGGATGTAAGGAAGAACCCTATTGATTTTGGTGGAGGTCAGAGGTCATTTGGGGTCACGTGGGGTCAAACCCCGAAATCCTTGTTTACACAATATCTCATGGTAGAAAACTTAGATTAATTTCAAACTTGATATGTTGATGCGTTAGGATGTCAGGAAGAACCCTATTGATTTTGGTGGAGGTCAAAGGTCATTTGGGGTCACATGGGGTCACACCCTGAAATCCTCGTTTACACTATATCTCATGGTAGGAAACTTGGATCAATTTCAAACTTGATATGTTGATGCGTTAGGATGTCAGGAAGAACCCTATTGATTTTGGTGGAGGTCAAAGGTCATTTGAGGTCACATGGGGTCACACCCCGAAATCCTCGTTTACACTATATCTCATGGTAGGAAACTTGGATCAATTTCATACTTGATATGTTGATGCGTTAGGATGTCAGGAAGAAACCTATTGATTTTGGTGGAGGTCAAAGGTCATTTGGGGTCACATGGGGTCAAACCCCGAAATCCTTGTTTACACAATATCTCATGGTAGAAAACTTGGATTTATTTCAAACATGATATGTTGATGCGTTATGATGTAAGGAAGAACCCTATTGATTTTGGTGGAGGTCAAAGGTCATTTGGGTCACATGGGGTCAAACCCCGAAATCCTTGTTTACACGATATCTCATGGTAGAAAACTTGGATTTATTTCAAACTTGATATGTTGATGCGTTATGATGTAAGAAAGAACCCGATGTATTTTCGTGGAGGTCAAAGGTCATTTGGGGTCACATTGGGTCAAAACCTGAAATCCTTGTTTACGTGATACATTATGGTAGGAAACTTGGATTCATTTCAATCTTGATATGTTAATGCGTTATGATGTAAGAAAGAACCCTATTTATTTTCGTGGAGGTCAAAGGTCATTTGGGGTCACACCCCGAAATCCTGGTTTACACTATATCTCAAGGTAGGAAACTTTGATTCATTTCAAACTTGATATGTTGATGCGTTATGATGGAAGAAATAACCCAATAAATTTTGGTGGAGGCCAAAGGTCATTTGGGGTCACATGGGGTCAAACTCCGAACTTCTTGTTTACACTATATCTCAAGGTAGGAAGCTTGGATTGATTTCAAACTTGACATGTTGATGCGTTATGATGGGAGGAAGAACCCTGTTGATTTTGGTAGAGGTCAAAGGTCATTTGGGGTCATAGGGGTCAAACTCAGAATAACTTGTTTAGGATAGCTCAAGGAATGAAAGGTGGATGGATTTCAAAATTAGTATGTAAATGAATTATGGTGAGAAGATGGTCTGTATAAGGTTATTTTTTGTGGAGGTGAAAGGACATCTGGGGTCATGATCAGTCAAACTTTGAAAAACTTGTCAAAATGGGATATCTCAAGGTAGGAAACTTGGATGGATTTCCGAATTAGTATGTGGATGTGTTATGGTGAGTTGAAAGTACTGTACCTGTTGTTTTTGGTGGAGGTCAATGGTCATCTGGTATCACCTGGCATCAAACTCTGAAAACCTTGTTTGCGGAATATCTTAAGGCACAGTATGAAAGAAAAACCAGTCACTTACAGGTGGAGACAAAGGCTATTTTGGGTCACCAGTTGTTACAAGAAATGTAGCATTTTATTGAAAAGAGCATGTATGTATCATCGAAACCTCGATGCATTTTTGCATTCTGGTATTTGAAAGGCATGGCAAATTCGTGGTGGTCGATTGAGGGGCATTTCTCCCCCCCCCCCCCCCCTTTTTGAATGGCGGGGACACTAACGTAAAAGTTCGGGTAGATGCGCACTGTTTAACAAGGTGTTTCTTGATTGGTTGTTGCCATTGTATTGTATCGATTGTATTCTTTAGGGTTAGGGATTAGGGCTATTTTTAGTCAGGAAATTTCTTGTTAAACAGTGCGCATCGCCCCAAAAGTTCCCCCACATTTTGTGACCTGAAACTTAAAAGTATGGTACTACCCAAGAGAATATACAGTAGGTTATGAAAGGTGTCTTCTTCCGATTACGATCGATATTCTGTATCGATAACTCCTCGTGTTTAGTGTGCAATTCCCCCCAAAATTTTTGCGCGCTCCGCAATTATGTCGACTGTTCGTGTGCATGACCAGCCTGACAGGCTGGAATTGGCACACACTTTCAAAAGGAAACTGAAAATGCCTCGGTGCACAGTAAAGGTGCAACTTTTTCAGAAAAATAAATGATTTCTAATGCAACATTTTTGACACGCGCACATCCCCATTCGTACAACGATTTGACCATTTCGTATCAAGACCATTATCCGAGAAGAAAACCAACACTGACGTTTGTTAGATCATAAGAGACTTCAATCTGGAACAAAAGGTACACCTCCATCCTCTCTCTGCAGAGATTGTATGATGAGGTGTCGTTCGAAAGTACATATTTTTTTGTATCAACAATCTCACAGCATTAGGCCTATGCAACGGTGTCTCAGCAGCATCATCAGTGGGATACAGTTCAACCGGTATATATATTCACATTGACCGTATAGTCCGTTGGAGTTATTACCCACACTTTCAAAAAATGTTTTGAAAACTTCGGAGGTTTCCTACTAACTCAAAATATTGAAACATTAAGCACCATTTTGCATCAGCCCCCCCCCCCTTCTCTTAGACACCCACAGGCGTAGCAAAGGGGGCAGACGTTCTGAAAAATGAAGAACTCGCAAATTAACCGTTTGTAGAACCAGTCTACTGTGTGGTTTTGACAACTCCCTAAAATTCCGAATTTTCTCCAATAAAATCTCCATATTCGCCATTAATTCCGAGCGCGATTTGCAGTTCTTAGGCAGAAGTGCTTGCTCATACCTTCACTTTAGTAAATTTTTCTGAGCTCTGGAAGTGTCAAAATCGGAAATTTGCTAGGCCCATATGTGACACCAGATCATCAAGTGACACCGGTAACTACATTGCTATTTTCATAAATTTTCTTTAATAAAATTCCAAATTTTCCACAATATAAACTCTTGACTCAAAAATTTCGTCGGAGAGTCCCATTTCCTAAGCGATGGAGAACATGAAGTAAAAACAATCTTTGTTAGCTGCAATAGGAAATGCAAATTCTTCTCAGTAATCCCCCAACTTTTCAAATGTCCATGAAACCCAGAATCCAAACTTTTCTGCAATACAAGCTCCATATTTTCAAATATTTGAAAAGGGTAAAAACTTCAGCGCGCTTCGCGCGCCGCAATTTACGTTCCTAGTTCAGTGATGTTCACATACACACCAAAAAACGTAAAATCTTGATGTTTGCCCCCCCCCCCTACACCTTCGCTCAAAAATGTCTATTTACGCAACTGTATACACCTTACCAGCACAGGAGAAAAATTTAGGCGAGATGCCCCCCCCCCCCCTACTTTGAAAATCAAATCAACGTCCCTGGTCAAGTTTGTTTGTTCCATAATCCTTGAATCTGTAAAAGAGTGAAAATCTACCAAAATGGGTGAAAATCTACCAAAAGATTGACTATATTGACCATTTGCAGTTTGGAGTTGGAGTCCACTCCTCTCAGAGTGATTTTTTTATTCATTCATACTTAATTATCTCTCAGAGCAAAGTTGTAACTATGATCAATCTCGAAGGGTGAACCACACTTGTTTACATTTAAAGAATCCAAACATCTCAAATTGATGGGCTTTTGTTGGTACAACTTTCTAAATGAATAATTTAGACAGTCTACATTACCAAAAAAAAAATCTTTCTGTAATCAGTTAAGGAATTAAAGTATTCCAAAATCAATCTTATTTCAAAACAGTTTTTAAAATTAATTAGGGAGTTAAACCCAAGTATGATTACTTTGGAACAGTGTTTTAAGACAGTCAGGTTATCTTTATCTTGAAGGAAGTGGTACCGTCACGGTGGAGAAACAGCATATAAAATTTTCGGTAAAAATTTTATCCTTCATGTTTCTTCAAAATGGCTCGGTAGATAAGGCTGAAATGATGTAATGTACATTTAAGAAAAAAAATGTGCAACAGTTTAAAAAAATTAATTTACCTCTAATACAAACACCCAAGTTTAATACTTGTCACGCTCGGTCAATACCAGCCTTAGAGCAACTTGAGGACCACTTAGAACAGTTTTCTTTGTTCTATCAAAATTAGGTCCCTTTTTTCTAATGTTGTTATTTTTGGCCTTCGCTGCATGAAAAAGTAACATTTTCTTTAGCATTTTTTAAATGGTTGTAGTAGAAGAGATAGAAGCCTCCTATTTTTTTTATTTTATATCTTTGCCCAAGTTGCTTAAATCGTCTACCACTAAACTGTTGAAAAACCTGACTCCTAGAGAGGAAATCTGGATTTTACTTGATATTCGCTCCCACAGTTTGCACCCCTCAAGCTTAAGGGTTTAATCATGGTTTTCCTGATTTCATAAAACTTTTTAGTTATGGTGTCTGTATAATCAGTATAAAAACTACAAATAAAGTCCCGCCGACTTCCTGCCCCTAGAATTCACGTTTTGGACTCCGGTCAAGGAAGCATTACTTGCGTCTTCAAGAGAAAACATCTTAGACGCACAAGGGTGTACGAAGCGGCGGATGGGGGAGGCGACAACCCAGTGAGAAATTAAGGGCGGAAGTATGCTCCCGCATATAGGCGCAGCGACATTATTTTCTTTTTGAAGAACATTACCACAAGTCGTTCACTGCACGTATACACAGGCGTCGTAACAGGCCGACTTCCACAGTCGCGGTATGTATCACACACCGTGCAACTACAATCCTCGACAAAAATGATGGGACAAAACAAGCAATGAACGGGTCACCATCCCCCACTCCCCATTATCATCCCCACCCCCTCTCCCCATTCAATGTTGCGGCAGTCCAAGGTGTCCTGAAACTTTAGGGAGCTTTCGTTTTGCACGTTCACCTAGTCGACTGCGACGAGACTACGTCAATTTTAGCCTCTGCGCATGCGTCACGTCGTCTCGCTCGTCCACTAGCCAAATCGAGAACGCGGCCACCGCGGTTTTGACGTTCGTCTCAAACTGCAACGAACGTTCACATGTGTGACGTCACAGAATGTGTGTAAATGGATTAAGTGGCAAGAATAAATGCTAGTTTCCCTCCTCGTGATCTGTTTTGTACAAATGTGGTCACTTTTTACCTAAAATGCATACGAGACTGATGTTTCATTAAGGAATGAGCTTTATTTTGGACGTTTTCTTGCAACTTTAACAGGCGGAGACTCGGAAGTTGAAATATAGTGTGTTCTCCATGATAACATATCAACAATTTAACTGGCGTTCATGTAGTAAACATGCATTTACATCGTTGAAGAAACTTAGAAAAATTACACAAAGTTAGGCTGTTAATTCGCCTTTTTAATGCGACTCGTCCACGTCGACCCTTGCTCTGTGAAATCGAAACAGGCTTTAACATTCGACGTACCATAGCAATGGACGCGTTCAAGAAGGCATGCTGATTGACTAGAACGAAGTCAACGTTCACTCAATCGAAAGCTCTGTTTCAACATTGATACGACGAGCGGGGTTTGTCCCATGTGTTTTTGTCGAGGATTGTAGCGTTAATAAATAGCCCGAAATATAAGAAGCATCATTATGATAGTCACTGTAAAATTTCATGAAAAATCAAAAAGATTGTAGAAGCACAAGGTTAGCTATAACTTTTCATTCAGTGGTACAGTAATTTTCATTTGGCAATTTTCTGATCAGTTTTCAATTTGCCCATTTTTATTGGTTTCGATGAAAAAGAAACATATGCAGTCGTGCTGGCGTGTGTATGTATAGGTGTGTGTGTGTGTATGTGTTTGTGACACTTGTCTCGTTAACACGATATATAAAGAAAGAAGACTCTGACAGTTGTCAAACTTGGTACATAGATGCCCCATGTTGAGGGAAGAACCCTATTGCTTTTGGTGGAGGTCGAAGGTCATCTGGGGTCGCTAGGGGTTAAAATCTGAATATCTCTTTGACAGGATATCTCAAGATAGGAAACTTGGATAGATTTCATGTTTGGTATGTGGATACTTATGGCCAGAAGATGGTCCCTGTCGTTTTGGTAGGGGTCAAAGGTCATCTGGGGTCACCGGGGTGAAAGTCTTAAACTCTTGTTAACGCAATATCTCAAGATAGAAAACTTGGACAGATTTCATATTTGGTATGTGGAGGTGTTGTGGTCAGAAGATGGTCTCTATCGTTTTTGGTGGAGGTCAAAGGTCGTCTGGGGTCACCAGGGGCAAAGTCTGAAAACCTTTTTAAATGCGATACTTCAAGATAGCTCTCTGTTTCCCCCAAAATAACTATGAAATATTGTGATTAGGAGAGGTTTTAGTCATTGCGCATTTGTGAGTATCTGCATAATATTATTTTGGAAAATCTCTCAGTACAATATTTTTCTAGGTTACCGCAAATATTTAGTACTGTACTGAATTTTTTGGGGGTGACCTAACGACATTGTGTTGACTGATTTGCCCAAAAAGTGTCACCATTTTGCGTGTAGACACTTCTAAAATTCAAAAATTTTCGAAAAGGGGAGGGGGACACCCCCTCCCTTATACCCCTCCCCCAGGCCGGCGATCCACCAATGGACAGATCAGTTGGACCCGCATCTAGCCTCTCGGAACTTGGGAGCTATGGTTTGGTTGTTTGTCTTTCTATCTAGCTATGGCTTTAATGGAGGTCAAAGCCCATCTGGGTTCACTGGATGTCAAAATGTGAATGAAAACCTTGCTTGGTGTTAAACATATCTCAAGGTTGGAAACTTAAATAAAATTCACATTCGGTGTGTGGATGTACATCATTGTAAGGAGATGGTCCCTCTTTTGTTGGTGGAGGTCAAAGGTCGTTTGGGATCACAAAATTATTTCTTGAACATGCTAGTTTACTGTAACATTTGAGTGAGAAGACATGGGTACATGATGCCATTGTTTGAAATGGAACATTATGTATCATTTATATATCATCAAAACCTCAATGCATTTTGGCATTCTGGTTGAAATGAAAATTTTATTGCCAACGCCAGCTGAAAATAGGGACTGCTTAGCAGTAACGTAGCTATAAAAGGCAGGGCGATCGTCCCCTGGCTCCAAAAAATGAAAATTTCCAGAAATTTGCCATTTGGGAAAACAAACATTTACGGTGAGACTTTCCCAACTCTTCTTTCATTAAATTCCGAAATCTCTTTAATACAAGCTCCATATTTGTAATTTATTGTTTAAAAAAAAAGAAGAAATTCTGCCTGCTTCAGGCGCCTCAAAGTGCAATTTATAGGACAGTAGTGATCAGTTCAGTAAACTTTTTCCAGCTCTAGAAATGACAAAATTGGATATTTGCCATTTGTGACACCGGATCAAGAGGCAGCTACAGTGCTATTTTTGTAAATTGTCTTTCATAAAATTCCAAAATTCCTCCAATATAAGCTCTTGATTCAGTTTGAAAATTTTTGTCTAAAAAGGACATATCTACTACTATTTGTCTAAAAGGGGCAAAACTTTCCCCGCACTTTGCGCGCAACAAATTAGGCCTCTAACGCAATGGTGTTCATACTTAAGTGAAACAATCGG
This sequence comes from Holothuria scabra, assembly GCA_037179385.1. NCBI lineage: Eukaryota > Metazoa > Echinodermata > Holothuroidea > Aspidochirotida > Holothuriidae > Holothuria > Holothuria scabra. The sequence continues at coordinate 16,108,302 of CM074192.1, read as the reverse complement.
AAATTGGGTACTTGCCCCTTTCCCCTGAAAAAGCCTTGTTACGCCCTGCTGCTTAGCTACTACTTACAAGCCTGAGAAATTTGCCATTTCCGGCTGTCTGAGGGGTGGCAATTTTTCAAAAGTTTATGCACGCTTCGCGCCAACTGAAGACAGCGCTCCGCTTAGATAGTCTTCCGGAAAAACTTCATATTTTAGGCAGAGCATCATTTACCTACCGTGCTCAAATGCTCTCATGTAGGCCTACACCTACCATCAGATACCTTTCAACCCTAGCTGTCAGTTAAGGAAGTCTGTGTAAACGGATTATTTAGTTATTGAAGTGTCAAAATATTATCAATGTTTCTCAGTTTGCAGAGGGCATAGCATGGACCTCCCAAATACATGGACAAGCATGTAACAACGCGTATGCCCTATCCGTAGACTACCGCCACCGACTGGAACAAAAAGGAGCACCAAGATGGCGGCAGTGACGCTATAATTTGCATGATTTGAGGACGATTCTAAGGAGCTCTTAAAGTGCCAGTCTGCATGTCATGATGGTGCGATAATTTATCTGACCATGTTGTCACATTTTCCTCAAGAAGTCGACATGGTTAAATAATTTATCTTACCAGGTCGACATCCTTTGCTTAGGATGTCGACATGTTGATATATCTTATCTTGCCATGTCTACATCCTGTGCTTAGGATGTCGACATGATGAGATAATTTATCTTACCACGTCGACATCCTTTGCTTAGGAAGTCGACATGGTGAGATAATTTATGTTACCATGTCAACATCCTTTGCTTAGGAAGTCGACATGGTGAGATAGTTTATGTTACCATGTCAATATCCTTTGCTAAGAAAGTCGACATGGTGAGATAATTTCAACTAAGTACGTCTATGTATATATATGCACTCGGTGTCGCTGCATGTTTCATGTGGGCCAAGGTGTATTTCTTGTTAAGCTTTTGCCGGAGGTGCGCCGAGGTTTTCGTTATCGTACGCCGGGATGTTCTATAAGTGTTCATATACCATGCATAGCATCCCGTAGGTGTGCGTACATACGTACAGTATACATGACTGTGATGCATACGCGGACACCATACTTTGGCAATGCACGCACATGTAAATATATAGTGCACTAAATGCACTCTGGCATGTGGGCGGTCCAGGCGCGGATCCAGGGGAGGGGGGCTAGTACGGCCTCAGCCCTCCCTTTTTCGCCAGACCAACAATAAAACACGCGGGAAATAAGCAGTGCAACTCCCTCACTTCGATGCTTTCTCTTAAGTCAGCCCCCTTTTTGGAATGTCTAGATCCGCGCCTGGGGCCTATGTCACTGGCTATACATTGACGAATAAAGTTAAAATTATCTCACCATGTCGACTTCCTAAGCAAAGGATGTCAACATGGTAAGATAAACTATCTCACTGTGTCGACTTCCAAAGCAAAAGATGTCGACATGGTGTCATAAATAATCTCATCATGTCGATTTCCTAAATTAGGATGTTGATATGGTACTACATAAATCTTACCATGTCGACTTCTTAAATTGGGATGTTGACATGGTAACATAAATTATCTCACCATGCCATCTTCCTAAGCACAGGATGTAGACATGGCAAGATAAATTATCTCAACATGTCGACTTTCTAAGCAAAGGATGTCGACATGGTAAGATAAATTATTTAACCATGTCGACTTCTTAAGGAAAAGATGACAACTTGGTCAGATAAATTATCTCACCATCATGACATGCAGACTGGCACTTTAGGAGCTCCGTACGATTCTGTAATATTTTAAACAAAAGTTTGATCTGTATGAGAAACAATATCATATTCCTGCAAAACGTGTAGTGATTTTGACCTTACCTTGCATTATTTCGGAAAATATTTCAACTTTCTTTCAAAATCTGTTGTTTTGAACTACTTGAGCGATTCCAAACTTTCGCCCAAACAAAACCGCTGAGCAGACGGCCATGTTGCTACGCCTATACTTACACGTACGGTAGCGACAATCTAGCGTGCAGTTTGCTCTGTCCATGTATAGGAAGTCCGTGGGGCATAGGTATCGTCGTATGGTAAATCATGGCTGGCAAAAACGAAGATTTCCCCATTCGTCAGTGCTATGTTTAATTTAAAAAAAAAGAAGATTTATGGCATACAATTTTTAATTAAAAATCGTTTTTCCTAATACAAAAAGCGAAAAATTAGCAAAACAAATGTACCTTTGGTCAATGAGGTAGGATGAGGTGCACAGTCCAAAAACTACTCCGCCCCGTTTCATAATGCTTCCTCTAGGCCACTCTAGATGCATGTATAATGAGTGCCAATTCAGCCATTGGCACGCATTCTCCATAAAGATATAAAGTAAGCTGTTCATCAACGTCCTAGCGATCATGGCCTCCTAGTCGCTAATTGCGCTGTAAGAGATCGGGGGGGGGGGGGGGCATTTGCGGAAGCTACGACTCTGTAGTGCAAACTATGGCACTATCTTTTCATTTGTCGGCAATAAAGGATGATGAAATACAGGTCCTGGAATGTTATTTACACGTAAAAATTATTTCTGCGGCAATTAAGTTTATCGTGGCATTGTAAGTCTACTACTAGATATGTCACACGCTCATTGAACTTTGTAATCACTTAATATGCGATAACCATCATTTCACCGAGGTTTACAACAATTTTATCTCGATGATTAAAGTGACGATCAAAATGATATAACTTCTGCAAAGTCTTACGGGATATTAAGCGGAACTTGTTATCCGATGAAAAAGTCGCTTTTTGGACCAAATTAGGCCTACAGGAACTGATTTTTAGAAATCCGTTTGATAATTTTATGTAATTGAACTTGAAAGAGAGACGTTGTTGTCGTGTTGTCAGCTGACTGTTCGAACTCATGTGACAAATCACTGACAGTGTTGAAAAAGCGCTGTCTATCTGCCTTCTGTCTATAACGCTGAACTTATGTCCTTCATTTGCAGAGAGATATGATATATAGTTCATTCAGATTTACATGAATGAGAAAGTTTGGGAGAATGACGTTCCCATCCGTTGCAGCAGAAATCCCGAAAAATGGTTATGCTTGAAAAAACAATTTCCGATACTTTGGGTAGCTGAAAATGGAATTTTGTACTGTGAAGCGCAGGGTCGAAAAACGTAGGCCCAGATCACACGCGCCCCACTTTACCTTTCTATAGTTCCCTGTGAAGTTATCTATTCTACTGAATCAGCTCCTGTAATCTATTCAACAACGTCCATGACAGATTTATCAAGCATTTCTTCTAGGGGAAGATTTAATGACAAATTTGATGTACCACTATACTACGATCGAGTTTCTGTATCAGCACTTCGAAAAAAGTTAGTCTTCTGAACGTGGCAAAGAAAAGTGATTCCAGTGTACCACATTACCAACGAGTATCAGCGTGTGCAGCATTTGGGAAACTTCAGCTCATCGGAAGCTGTCTGACAGAGCAATATATGGTGGGCACCCCCATTTTTAAACACGCATGGTGTTTAAAAATGCTTTAAAATGTTTCAAAAAATCGGGTGGGATGTCTTCTACAATTAAGACAAACCAACTCTAAGTTCAACACGTCCATTGTAAGATGCATAGATAACTTCATTTACGTTTGTCATTTTTTGAAGTGGCGCCGACTTTAGTCGGGAACAACCAACATGTTGGTTCTTCCCGATTGAGGTCGGTGCGACTTAAAAGTGGTCTTAACATTGCCAATCACAGTTGCAGCAACGATCATGAGTTGAGTTGCGGTGTGCACAGTTGTGTTGTAGGTTGCTAGCTTTAGGCTGCGGCTCTGTCCAGAATATCGGAAACTGTCCAGAATATCGTGGAAATGGCCATGTTTCTCTAATTTTGCAGGGTACATTTTTCTGTAGGAGTCCGCTAAAGGAGCACTAGGGCTTTATATGGCAAACCTCTTGGCTTCAAGTCCTATAATATCATGGGTCGGTCATAGGTCTACTTGGCCCGGTTCTAGATTTAGCCCCACAGTTCACACCGTGAGTAATAATAACATACATCATTCCGCATTGACTGACAGATGCGGGTATCCAGAGGGACTAGGTGGGATTAGAGGGACATCATGGGGACCTTTCGTCACAGTTATTATGATCCCAGCTTCCAGGGATGTGACTTGAAAAGACTTTAGAGTGAACCCTGAACGACCCCTAAATGTAAATCTGATGGGAAGCAAACTCCGGGTATGTAGGCCTACTTTGGCCAAGTCTTGGTCAAGACTCTAATACTACTGTAGAACATTTACTACTGTTTTTGAGTACGCCCTGAATTACCCTCAGAAATTCAAATCTCCCTGTAAAATAGTCAAGTTTAAAGCCCGTCCTCTATTTGGATTGTGGTGAGCAATAATGAGTAACCACGTCTTCACCAAGACTAACTTTGGCCATGAAAATCCTAAAATCTGCATTTAATTACTGAGGCCGAGTTATAGGCCAATATGAAAGAGATCAAATGTCAAGCAAGAATGCAAGTATCACAGTGCGAGTAATTTGTGACTTGTCACCCTCAAAATGCAGTTGTGCCAAAAATGCCAACTACCACTTAAACCTGAAAGCTATACTGGAGACTTATTTACGTGCTTATTTACATCCACGCAAAACACAAGAGTCGAAAATTAAAAGAACTTATCATTTGTTATTCTTATTGCTCGTGTAAAAACATATTAGGAAACTCATAATTCTATGTAGGAAGTGACGAAACATGGTATTCTTAAATGCCATATTCTAGTTGCTAGCATTTCATCCATGAAGTTGACATCTCGTCAGTCATTTGCTTTCCAGTAAATTTCAATTAAGACCTGGGGCCCGTTCCACAAAGAGTTACGCACAATCTTAAGTATGATTTACTGTTGACTCAAGTATGGGGAATCAAACTTAAGATTGTGCGTAACTCTTTGTGGAATGGGCATCTTAAGTATGATTTACTGTTGGCTTTAGTATGGTGAATCAAACTTAAGATTGTCTCTTTGTGGAACCGCGGCCCCCAGATGTATGAGTATGATCGACCGAAAAGAGTGTAACGAGATTGTAGCTTTTCAACTTATAATAAGCTTATTCTAATACTTTTTCATTGAATGTTTCATTAAGGTGTAAAATCCCGTTGGTCCAGTTTGAAGCATTGACGGCTTTCTCGATCATCTTATCCCTCAAAATTTCATTACGGTTTGCACAGAGCCGTAATATAATAAGGCCTCTACAGTTTTTATGCAGTCTCAATACGCCGCCGTGATAGTGCTTAAAAAGGACGTGACATACCAGTGACGTAGCCGGGAGTAAAATTTCTCTTTCAATATGGCATCTCTATGATGATTTGTGGAAAGAGTGGGAAAAACCGGCCAAAAATATAGGGGTATATTTTCGGCGCAAATATTCACCCAATATCTCACTGTATAATGACACACGGACCGTTACAGTTATTACAGAGGCAATCGTCAAGGACTGGAGTTCTGCATGATGTCAATTTATTAGTAGTTTTCAAAGAATTAAGGTCTATGGGCCTGTCAGATCCATCTTGAGGATTGGGGGCAATTTTTGGCTGGAATCAGTTTATTTCTATTGCCGATCAGGAATGAAAGGCAATGGCACCATCAAAGCGGAGCGCCACCATCAGTTGCACGTTGCATACAGAGGAAAATTTTGGAAACACACACCTCTCAGATTGCAGGAAATGACACTTTCCAGTCTCTTTGCATGCCTTGGTTCCAGATGGCCGTTCTTTATTTTTACAGGACATGTTTGGAAATTTACACTTCCATGAACAAGGCTAATGTAGAGAGGGCAAAAGGAAAATTCTATGCATTGATGATCGATATGAATACGTAATTACTATTTATGATGTATCCAAAGTTTGTACTGATTCACCTATGTTACCGCGTAGTATGCCCTCTATTAATGCACAATTTGACGGACAGGTTTCCATTTACCATTAATTTCATGTTATACCTTTTAAAAATTAACCAGATTTCTGTTCAAAATATGCCAGTTCATCATTCACATCCCACAAAACCCATGTAAAAGCGGGCCGTGGCATCCCCACTTAATTTCATTGTTTAGGCCTATACAGTTAAGTTTGAATTTACCGAAATCATAACCAAGATTTGTGGCCCTAATTTCATTTCGATGGGTTGGTTTCACCCTCTTATTTTGATCCCCTGACCTTATTTTCACCAGGCAAAAACTAAAAGCAGCTTTAACGAGTGTTTATGAAGTGTTTGTCTAACACAACGTTTGGGTAGGGGGGGGGGGGGGGAGACATTTCGCTGAACCAGATTCGTTTTGAGAATCAGAAACTCGTCACACGTTTGAGAACAGTGGCGTAGCCACGGGAGGCGAGGGGCTGGGGGCCTAGGCCCCCAGATTTTTTTCAAGCCCCCAGATTTTTTGCGTCCTGATTAAGTAATTGAGAAAAAAATAAAATTTTTGAACGGAAATAAACTTTGAAGTATTTCCTTCAAAAACAGTAAATAAATAAAATCTGCAACATTTAAGAAAACATGCATCAATCATACACTGGATACCATTCTTACACGACCATTCCTGCCGTAAGGGCAAGGTACTGCTTTCGAATAATTCTTTCATTTCATCCTTAACAAGTAAGCCTACGCCGTGCCTCATTCTTGCCCATGACAAGTGCCGCTGTAGAACGATTTTTTCGACAAGTCCTCTTTTTACTAGTTGACCATGGAATCCGGGCGGATTTGTAAAATGCCCACAAGGTCCGGATTTCATGTGTTTCCCACATGGTCCATACCTCTGCTTTGCGGTTTAAATATTTTTAGAGATTTACTCGTAGTATTTAATTTTGACTACGTAATGAACCGATTGACTGAACAAATAATGCACCATTTTGCATCTAGACACCGCTGAAAACCGGAAAACATTGTTCCTTTAGTAGTATGTATGTCACTTGTAAAACTGTACAAAGATTAAAAAAGAGTATTTGAAATTTTTCATGCTCCCCAAAAAGGAAAATCCTAAAACGTAGGCCTATAATCAGTTCAAAGTTTTGCAAAACATAGCACCATTTTGTATCTAGGAAATATAACGCCAACAAAGTTTCTCAGAGGGGGCACAACTATCTTTGGTTTTCCTATTACAGCTGAAGTCCATTCATACATTGCCGCAATTGCGATCTACGTCCTCCTGAGGTTTACAATTTTCCCCAAGGGAAAGGGATCGGATACCAGTTCCCTTTAGTCTCATACGCCAAGCCACAGATCAAAAATGCGCAGTTTTGGGGTCCCTAAAAAGTGTGTGTATTACCATTTTTCATAGATTGATTTTTATTCTCATTATTTAAGAAGTGGCAGACATGAAATTCGTATTTCAAGACTGGGTACATCCAGCTTATAACACGTGGGAAGTGCCTTTTCCGGCCATCTGGAGGGTTTGTAAACCCCAAAATTTTCTTGTACGCTCCCGCCAACTGATGGTTGCGGTCCGCTTAGATAGTCTCGTCGGGCCTTACCCTCGGTGAAACCAGCCCCCTCCCCACTTGTTACCTAGGCCCCCCTAAAAATTCCATCTTGGCTACGCCACTGTTTGAGAAACACCAATCCGACGTAAATATGACTAAAAATGGGAGTTCCAATCTTCAATAGAAGTTTATTTAAAGTGCTGAAAAATAAAGGGTGACATGCGGAACACAATCTGACACAATTCCTCTTGTACTTTTTTTTAAAAAGATTCAAAGAGTTCTCCCCTGTGGTAGATTCAGGGAGGTGTAGTCACACCTCCCTGGTAGATTGTAATTAAACTGGTGTCAGTTAGTGACTAGGTTAGTTGTTTGTTTTTGAGGTTTGGACTGTATGGCAACTTATGGGGCCTTATATAGCCATTCTTTCCCATTTAACCTGTTATGTTATGTTAAATACCAGGAAGGTGTTAGTAAGTGAAATAACACCTCCCTGCAAATACTACCTGCCATAGGCGTATAGGAAGTGGGGGTTGAGTACAAGTCGCCCCAGTGAAAAATGAGGGGGCGAAAGCATGATTCCGTTCCTATTCCCGGTCAGAAAACGCTTTTTGTTTTCATTTCTCCAATATCAAAAAAGCAAAATCTTCGTCGCACTTTGAAAAGTGCATTACGAAATGCAGTAGTACGCGGTATACTCGCTCATAAATCAGTTTGGTGCACTTTTCCAAGCCCTTGGAATGACAAAATCATTTTGCTCTATGTGACACCATATTATCAAGAGACAACGACAGCTAAATTGCTATTTTTATAAATTGTCTTTCATAAAATTCCAAATTTTCTCCAGTGTAAGTTCTGTATTTTGAAATATTTTGTCTAAAAGGGACAAAGAAGTTTCGGAAACTTTTAAAATGTCATCGGAGAGTGGGTGTCAGTTCGTAGGCCTTAGATAACATTATGTAGCAGCAACAATGTACAGTGGTCGTGCAATCATTCTCAGATTCGCCACCAATACAGGAAGTGCACTTTTCTTCAGTAATTCTCCAATTTTTGAATTTCCTTACAGGAAACAATTCAAACTCCATATCTGCAAATTACGTCCCAAATACAGTGTAAAAAATCGGATAATTTTGGGTGCTTATCCGGCTGTGCAAGGGATCGCGATTTTTCAAAATTTTCTGTAACCACCGCGCCAACTGAAGCAGTGGCGGGGTTACCATATAGTCAGAGGGGGCGTCGCCCCTCCCCCCTTGATGGACTCAAATTGCCTGTCAGCGCCCTTTTTACTCTTTTACCCTCTGGACGCATATGTATCTACCTACATAAAAGCGCCTTACAGCCTTTTTTCGCCCCCTCTGACCAAGTATTCTTGCCCTACAAACTTTGAAGCGCCACTACAGGCCATTCTTGCCATCTCTGACTGAATTCCCTTCCTTCGCCACTGAACTGAAGGTAGCGCTTCTTTTAATTGTCTTTCGAGCATGGCTTTTATAATTCGGGCAGGGAATCATTGGCCTACCGTACTCAAATGCGTTCATATGAACCTTTTTCATCAGAAACCTTTCCAACCTGTCAGTAGTCTGTGTAAATGGATTCTTTAGTTTTTTAAGTGATATCAATGTTCCTCAGTTAGCAGAGAACATCATGTACTGAGAATTGTTGCCTAGTGAAGCATGGCTGGCTAAATCGAATATTTCCACCTTTTTCAGTGCACAGTTTCATTTGAGAAAATGAGTTGTGGCATTTCATATTTTTTTTTTGTTTCAAAAGAGATAGTACTTTGTCGTAGAAAAAGGTGAAAAATTTAGCATACAATTTTTAGGTCAGTGATGTGAGGTGCAAACTGCTTCCCCACTTCCACATTGCTTCCTACGCGATCATGAGGCGCACAAACTTGGTTTATGGATCGATAAACCAGGTTTTTTGACCGATAAACCTGGTTTATCGAAATATTGGGTGTTTAGCGTCGATAAACCAGGTTTATCAACCGACAAGCCAAGTTTTGTGAAAAACCCTGGTTTATCAATTCGATGCGTAGTTTATCAGCCATAAAAGCAGGTTTATCGACGCCAAATGCGCAATAATTCTAAAATCCAAGTGTAGCGAATTAATAAACCAGGTTTATCGACCGATAAACCAAATTTATCGACTTTTTTAAGTGAGAAATTCGTTAAACCTGGTTTACCGATCAATAAACTTGGCTTTAATTATCAAATAAAACTTGGCTTATTGGTCGATTAACTTGGTCTATCGGTTGATAAACCAATTGAATTGTTGGGCATTTCTCTTGCCATAGGCTACCCGCTCCGAATTGAAACTCGGAACCTCTCGTGTTCTCAGAGCAGGGAAGAACTAACTCGAAGGGAGTACTTCCATGCTTAGAGCAAAGCAATCGTGGGAACTCTTGGTAATTTCAGGCGTTCATAGTGGAAATTGTTAGGTCCAGACGAATCCAATTAGCGCTTTTGTTAAGTGACTGTGTAGGCCGCCATTAGTGGGGTTCATCAGCCTTAAATCGTCTTCATTTATTTTCCGCATGAATTTTAAACCCTCATATTAAGCGAAATTGAAGAAATCAAGATACAATTTAGTGTACAACCATCCATGATACATAAAGGTGAACATGGGCGTCACCAGATATATTTAAGCGGGTGGGGAGGGGGGGGGGGAGGGGAGTCGTAATTTTCGCGAAGAAGGAAGTTAGCGAAGTTGCCGAGTTAGCGGTAATGCTCGCATCACAGCAATGCCGCGCGTGGTCCAGAGGCCCGCTTAAATTGAATTCATACGTGCGCACAAAATGTGTTTGACACACATTCATGCATGTCTTGTTGCACATTTTATTTATTTACTATTTTTGAAGGAAATACGTACTTTAAAGTTCATTTCCGTTCAAACTTTCTATTTTTTCTCAATTACTTTATAAGGACGCAAAAAAATCTGGGGGCTGAAGAAAATCTGGGGGCGGGGCCGAGCCCCCCAGGCCCCCGTGGCTACGCCACTGCTCCCCATTGGCCCAGCTTTTTGATTGACTGTTAATGCAAACAATGCATACTAGCAAAGCTAGTATTACACAGAATGAACTGTATTGAGTGTACTGAGTGTTTTGATTATACACATAGAGCTTTTATATACTCACCCTGAAGCAATAAACTGAGATCGTGACTGGAAAAGAATGAATTTCAGACAATTGTGGGAGGGGCGAAAGTAAGAAGGTTAGGAGAATTGGTACTGTTTGGGGTGAGAGAGATGGGCCTTTAAATATACCCACTCATAACACAGTTGTTTGTATGTAAGATACGGGGGTTTTCTAAGTTTGACCATTTGTCATTGGTTTATAAAGAAAAATTAAAAGGTTAGGAAAAAGCGTTGAATTTCCTGAAGCAACCCAAATGGGCTGATTTAAATATCGGTACCATCATTTCCTAAACTTAAAGGGCCTTTGACTCGGCAGATTTGGGCGGAATAACTACCCCTTCATATAGTACTATCCAATAAAGTAAAAACAACTTATTACTGACATATAGCACCGTTGAGTCAAGGTGGATATTAAACACAGACAAGCATATGGTATTCATTAAGTGAGGCATCCTACTTTACATGTATGCTATTTTTCATTGAAATTTTTAAGCCAATTTGAAATGTCCCGTTTTAATATTAAAGGGCCAATCTTCTCATCCCAACTTACACCTGTTGTAGGCCAGGGGGCGGCCGGTATCAGAAACCCTCAATTGGCTCAGCTTTTTGATTGACTGATAATTCAAACCAATGCGAAGTATCAAAGCTTATATTGCACAGCATGAGCTGTACTGAGAGTGTTTTGATTTTACAAATTGAGCTTGTCTATACTCACCCTGAAACAAATAATCTGAGATTGTGTCTAGACGAGGATGCATTTATGATGATACAACTGAGGGAGGGTTGAGTAAGAAGGTTAGGAGAATTGGTACTGTTTAGGGTGAGGAAATTGGTCCTTTAAGGCATACTGCGCCTATACTGACATGAAGCAGTTTGCCCGCCACAATTAATGAACCACAATAGAAATTTGGGAGACTTGATCTGTAATTGAATCGGCATTAGGCATTCAACACACTAGTTGCAATGGCAGAAGAAATCCTATTTCGAATTTTGGCAAATCCTTTAAACGTTTCTGCACAAAAAAAGCTCAAAAAGGGGGTCGTTCTCGGACCTCCATCACCTTGGGGAATGGGGACGTCCATGGGGGAAAGACCCCAGTTATGGCCGACTGAAATCAGACCATCACTTGCAGGAGGCATGTACCTAATTGTTATCCATGAGCTGAGCCACTGATCTGTAAAGATCCGGGGGTTACAACTTCTAGCCTGCGTAGCGTCTCAGGGGCCGAGGTTGGTTATACGTAGCGCGAGGAATTGAACGAAAAGGCTTTGTCTGCTTCGCGAGCTTCTTAGGGACACGCGTATCTGTACATACGTGTATGTGTACCGCTGCCAGGCACGCGGTAAATTAAAGCGACGTACCCCAACTGAGAAATAGTGAACCACTATTGCAACAACTTCTGCGACTTTGAACTCCTGTTTTGATAACAGAAATGTCGTCACTGTAACTGATTGAAGAATATTTGCAGTACACGTGTCTCTGTTATTCAGTTGTTTATAAATGCCTGATTTAAAGTAGAATTTGACATTTTCAGTCGAAGGTTTGGAAGTACAACTTGCTAGTTGCTACATTGTACCTCGGTCAAACTTATTTAGTGTTGACCTTCTTTACAGTGTAAACGTACGAGGTACCGACACAGGCCAAGGTTAGCAGAAGGCTAGAGAAGCTCATAGTCATACGGCATATCACCAGAACCACGGTTGGGAAGAACTGATCCTTGCGATGGGCGACGAAAATCTTGAAAGAACGATCACACAGTGGCTGAAGTGGGATAAAGTAAGTATAATAAATATTCAGTAAGATTTATACATTAACATTATACTTGGGAGGTACAGTACTAACTTACGACTCAGTGTTCCGATCGCTTACAGTATTTGCCATATTGCCTAGCCTAGGCCTATGTGGAAGTGACGCTGGTAGACACCATGCCACATGAAAGAACACAGTACTGTAAAACACTAGTAACAGTAATCAGGATGAAATACAAATTGGAGCTGGCTTGTTGCATGTGTTACTTGGCACAATTTTTCACGCATGCTAACGAAAACCTAACCAATACATACATTTACTGTTAGTACTGGCCTACACTACTTGTAATGTTCACTAACACAGTAGCCTAACAGCTGCTACAGTGGTGAAGAATGCCCTTGATGACCATTGGAATAGAATCAACATCAATTGAATAAGCATAAGCCTATTCAGGAATACACTCCCATACACAAACACTAGGTGTTTGGTTTGGGTTGAAAGATATTACAGCTCAAAAATTAAGCTCAGGACCTTAATGGGGTTCAAGCTGCATTTATAGTTTATGCCACAGCCCCCAGTGAAAACCAAGGGGGGGGGGGGCTACTTCCTGGGTCAGAAAATCCCGTTTTTCATTTTTCCATATCTCAAAAGAAGCAAGATTTCTGGCGGGCTTCGCGCACTGCAAAATGCAATATGCATTAGTTCTCGCTGGTAAATCAGTTTGGTAAATTTTTCTGAGCTCTGGAATTGGCCATAGGCCTATGGGATATTTACCATATGTGATACCACACCCATCCAGAAACAGGCAGATGTACTTATTGCTAATTTTGTAAACGGTCTTCCTTAGAATTCCAAAATGCTTCAATGCAACCTCTTGATTTTGAAATATTTTGTCTGAAAAGGACAAAGTTTGGGAAACTTAAAAATGTCATTGGAGACTTGTCAGTTCGTAGGCCTTGGATAACATTATGGAGCATCAGTGGTTGTGCAATCATTCTCAGATTTGCCACCAATATTTGAAAGAAGTACAGATTCTTCAGTAATCCCCCAACTCTATAAATCTAGTAACAGGAAACCCAGAATCCAAAGCTTTCTTCAATACAAGCTCCTTATCCACAAGTATTTGTTTAAAAGGAACAAAATTTCAGCGGGCTTAGCATGTCGCACAATGTCCCTGATACAGTGGTCTTCACACTTGAAGAAAAAATCAGAAAAACTTCCCTTCTTCTTACAGTACAAGCCCGACGAGACATGCATTTCTGGCTGTCTGAGAGGTCGCGATTTTTTAAAACTAGTCTTTTGAGCAAGACTTCATATTCCAGGCAGGAACCAGTGGCCTACCATACTCAAATGCTTTCATATGTACACCCAGCCTGATTCTCATGAACCCGAGCTCCCGGGTCCCTGACGCACAGGATTTGCTTCAGGGAGATTCCATGAATAAGTGGACATGGGCATGAAATTTAAAAATTAATCGTTTTTTGAAAAAATTTGCCATTCTGAGTATAGAAGCAAATTTTTAAGAATTATAAATAATTTAGGATTTTTTTTATTTATTGGATAATAAGGGATTCATTGAGTACCCTCATATGGCGTAACTTCAGAGTTGAGAAGGCCAGTACATATGAAGTCCATAACAATCAATAAAATTCTTTTGTCATCCCATGAGACCATTACAAAATGTACATTAAATAATCTGTTAGTGGCATGAAAAATTGGCTCTAGCAGGACAGGTGAATATTCTTAAGATGCTATTAAGTAGTGTACTATTTCAGAAAAGTTCACACAACCAGTTGTTTGATAAAGCTTTTCCTTTTGTTTTTGTAAAGTACAGTAAGATAATGTAGGAAAAATGAAAGAAATCTGTCAAGTTATGAGCTGAAAGGAGCAAGATACTTGTATCCTGCAAAGAAATTTCAGAATCATTCCTTTTCTAAAGGGTGTAACAGCAGATGATCACTGTGGGGGACTGGTATGTTGGTAACTACTGTACAGTACCTGTTTGCAGGTGACCATAACACGTGGCGTAAGACGCGAACTCCATCCTCTTTTGAAAACTTCAAAACCCAACGTAAAGTGACTCACAAAACAACAAGAGCCGCTTATAGAAATTATGTCAACACAGTTTGTACTGATTCACCTAAACGTTTCTGGTCCTTTATTAAAAACCTTAGATGTGATAGTGTTGGTATCCCTTCCCTGAAATCTGATGGGATACTGGTCTCGGACAACATGCAGAAGGCTAACATCTTAAATGAGCAGTTCCAAAAGGTTTTCACCCGTGAGAATGTCACCTTACCTCCAGTTGAAGCGAACACCATACCCACCATGTCTGATATTGAGATATCCTTAGATGGTGTTGTGAAGTTGCTCAAGGAGTTGAACCCAAACAAAGCTTCAGGTCCTGACGGTATACCGGCTCATGTTCTGAAATTGGCCGCAGAGGAGGTTGCTCCTGCCCTCTGCTCCATTTTTCAAAAATCACTGGACACTGGTCATTTACCTCCCTCTTGGTTATGTGCCAATGTTAGTCCTATCTTTAAAAAAGGTGACCGTTCCCTAGCCTCAAACTATAGGCCGGTCTCTCTTACCTCGATTTGTTGCAAGGTCCTGGAACACATTATACATTCTCATATTATGCATCACTTTGATAACCACTCAGTTATCACGAACAGGCAGCATGGCTTCAGACAATGCCATTCTTGTGAATCTCAATTGATCTTAACAACCAATGACCTAGTGCAGTCTTTAGATCTTAGATCCCAGACTGACATGATTATCATGGATTTTTCTAAGGCTTTTGATACGGTTCCTCATAACCGTCTGCTTTGTAAATTACAAAACTATGGTATTAGAGGCAATACCCTTAACTGGATTGCTAATTTTCTTAAGTCCCGGAAGCAGAGAGTCATAGTGAGTGGTGATTTTTCTGATAGGGTGGATGTTATCTCTGGTGTTCCCCAAGGTGCAGTCTTGGGTCCTCTGTTGTTTTTAGTTTATATTAATGACCTGCCCGATAATATCTCTTCTGAAGTAAGACTTTTTGCTGACGACTGTGTAATTTATAGACAGATAAAGAATAATCTTGACCAGGTTCAACTCCAAAATGATCTAAACACCCTCTCTGAGTGGCAAAATAAATGGCAAATGCACTTTAATACCAAGAAGTGCTTTTCTATGAGGATTACTCACTCAAGGAATCCCAAGTTTTTTAATTATACTCTAGATAACGATACCCTGGAGTCTGCCGATTGCCACACTTATCTGGGAGTTGACATCTCTAATACCCTTACCTGGAATAGACATATTAATCGTATCACTTCGTCAGCAAATAGGTCTTTGGCTTTTATTAAAAGAAATTTATACTCCTGCCCCAGGAGTGTCAAAGCTAATGCCTATCTCACACTTGTTAGGCCTTTATTGGAGTATTCATCTTCTGTTTGGGATCCCTACACCACTTCCCTATCCAATAAGGTTGAGCAAATTCAACGTAGGGCTGCTAGCTTTGTTTATAATGACTATTCCCCCATAGTAGTGTGACTGAAATGCTAAATGACCTAGGGTGGGATAGTCTCAAAAACAGGCGTACTGCCAACAGGCTAGCAATTCTTCACAAAGCCAGATTGGGCCTCCTAGCCTTGCCAATCAACAACCTACAACCGGTCCGGCGGCCCTCCAGGCATCACCATTCTAATAGCTTTACAAATATACCAACCAATAAGGACTGCTACAAATACAGTTTCTTTCCTCGGACCGTCAGAGACTGGAACCTACTCCCCCAGAACATTACAGATCTCGAGGACCCCAAGCAATTCAAGAGCGCAGCCTTGAGGATCCTCAGACGGGACGACTAACTACATACGCACACTCAACCCTGCATGTTTGACTCCACCAGGAGTGTTGTGCAGTATTTTTCCAGATCCAGATCCAGACCACTGTTTAGAGAAATTATGCAAATAGAGCACATGATGAGTAGAGTTCTGTGGTGTTTTGGTCTGGGAGATACTTCAAGTATCCTGTTTGCCCTGTCAAAACTTTCTAATTTCCACATGAAGTTCTGACAAATGTATTTAGTTGGTTCACTTGGCCATGTCGGCTTTGAAGATTTTGAATGACTATGCACCAAAATATAAAAAGCTATATGTGCACATTGAACTGCTCAGAGGATGTGAATCTCTTACATAGTTCATAATGATACCATAAATACTGTACCTTGGTTCATTCTGTTCCTTTTTTATGATGTGGAAGAGTTCCATAGTCTTTTTGGACATAGTAATTTACAAAATGAAGGACATTCTTATGAGCATGTGGTCTCTACAAAGTTCATCCTGTGGAATGCTATTGCATTACTTTAACCTCGCTGTTTCTGGTAAAACTGTAAAAGTGCTTATGTGTTACTGTACTGTATGTATGAGTGAAACTTATACTCAGTTTCTTGGGCACACTTAAAAAACACTCCTCAGATGTGCTGAGCATTTCATTTAAGGTTGAGAACATTAATGGCCTTCTGAGGATGAGTGTGTGTGTGGGGTTAAGAAGAATGGGGGGGGGGGAGGGGGCAATTATACTCTGTAATTTTGTCTATGCTTGATGGAAGTTGTTGTAAAGTATATCACCACGAGGGATTCTCTAGTAAGTGCAGGATTACAATTACTTAGAACACTGGGCCACCTGTTACTGGGCCTTGGCTACACCATGTGACCAGAGCAAATATACTGTACATCTCTGTCAATTAGGTTTACACTACAGTATACTGTATATTGGATGGCTATACTTGCCGATGGTACAGTTTTCATGACATTTCCTTGTATTAGCACAGTTGTACTGTACTTGGGTCATGGTGCCCATCAATTGCTTTGAGTGGATCAATCAATGATTTATATTTCATTTTATGATGCTTTTGTTCAATTTAACTTAAGCGTCTTTTAATTACTGTAATGGTGGACAAATATGTCCCATACAACACTTTTTTTTTGTCCCGTACAATGCGAATAATTTTTCTTCCTTTCTTCCCAAGGGTAATAAGGGAAGTTTAAATATCAATGTTATAAGAAGGTGCTACTACTACACTATCATGAATATGAATGAGGGTTGTTTATTCTTGGGGGATTTAACACAAAACTTGGGAAGTAAAAAGGTTTGCTAAAAAGCTGTGTCCACTTTTTGTCCTGTACAACACACCCAATTTATAATTACCTTACTTGATGACCTTGACCTTGATATGTTCCAAACTCATGAACATGCTATATTTGAACAAGTATAATATGCTAACAAGCAAAACAACCAATTTTGTTATGTTTAATTGTAGTATTAAAACAGGCATAATATCCTCAAAATGCCCTCTAAATGTCCCATACAACACGCATGGAATCATCCTTCAATGAAAAAGGCATGTAAAATTTTGGCAAGGAGGCATAGAAAGTTTTCTGTTGAAAAGTTCACACGAACCCATTGCCTTGAAATTTCATTGTCAATATCACTTCACAAAATCCAGGTTGGAAATCTGCCTACCAAAGTTTCTTATTACCCTCAGAAATTTGATTAGACTCTTGGAAAAAAAAGTTGAGGGTTCAGGGACTCTTGGGTTTGAGGGCCTAATGAGAACACTGATACCTATCATCAGATACTCGTAGATACCTTTAAACCCTGTCAGTCTGTCAGTTGAGTAGTCTGTGTAGATGGATTCTTTAGTTAAAGTGTAAAAATGAAATCAATGTCCAATGTTGCAGAGCAGTGACATAGAAACTGTACAGGAGGCAGGGGGAAATTGCCCCCTGTCACAAAAAAGTGAAAAATTGGGAAATTTGCCATTTGAAACACCGGTCAAATACAGTGTGATTTTCCCAACTTTTCCTTTATAAGATTACGAATTCTTCCTAATATTAACTCCATATTTGTATGAATTTTAAAAAGGCAAAATTTTCGGGGCGCTTTGCGCCCCTTAAATTGCAACCCATAATGCAATAAGTGGTGACCCATAAAGCAGTCAGTGATAAACTTTTCAGAACTGCTACAGTGCTGTTTCCCTAAAATTTTCTTCCAATATACTGCAGGCTTTATATTTTGTTCTAAAAAGGCAATAGAGTTCCAGGAGCTTTTTGAATGTTTCTGAGAAGCTTCAATCTGCACTCCTTAAATAACATTATGTAACAACAACGATCTTTAGTTGACATGCCACCTTAGGTATATGCTTATAAGATACGCAGATTCTTCCATAGTCTTCAAATATTTAAATTTCCTTATAGGAAACCCTGAATCTAAACCATTCTTTTGTAATACAAGCTCTATATTTACAAATTATGTGTAAAAGGTCTGCAAATTACGCTCCTAACAGGACTACAGTAGTGTTCACACTTAAGCAAAAATCAGATTTTTTCATTTTTTTTTTTTTTAAAATTGTTCTTGCTGGTAGAAAAAGCAAACAAATTTAGCATGAAAAATATACTTTTTGGTGAATGGGGTAGGGTGCATGGTCCAAAATTGTTCTCCCCCCCCCCACTTTCATATTGCTTCCTATGCCACTGTGTAATCTTGTCTTTTGATGTATCTGTTCAAATTACAATTTTTGAATAGGCCTACTGTTACATATAATTGTTGGTTTGCTTGTTTGCACCACTTACAGTACAAGCTGCATGACCATAGTGAATGAGTGACAACATAAATTTTTTGTACAGTACAAAAGTTGAGTGCTGTTCTTGAGGTGAATAAAGTTGTTCTGACTCATTTTTTGCTTTGCACTTGGCATGTCCATTAAAAAGAATTGTTGGATTTTACAGTGGGCCATTGAAAAATTGGTAGGGATTGTAAAAATAGGAAAATAACTAGCCTTGCTTGCCAGTGGATTTTTCATCCTTAAGTGGAGTGGTGCTCTACTGTATGAATGCTGCCCTTGAAGAAGATAGCCTTGAGTGGCATTCTGCAATTCAGAAGTAAATGCTGAGGCACATCAATTAGACATCGGCAGAAATTTTGCTGAGGATAGTAGATTGCGTGATACTGTATGAGGCAACAGTACAAAAGTTGCACAATACATGGCTCGAAATAAGGCCTAAGTTTCGACTCAGGATTTGAAGAGAAGTCATTTTATGATTTTATGATAGAATTTCCTCCGTGATTGAAATTTGAGCAAATGTATTCAGTATTATTTCTGTGCAAACACAACATAGTTGCAATTTTTCAAGTTTCAATGGAAATTCTTGGTTGAGAAAGTTCACTACAATTGGTATTTATGGAATGTACGTTGCTTTCAAGAAGTGGTCACTGCACACAGTGCTGCACACACATGAATGTGACATGACAGAGGGTGAATTTTGATTTAACCCTTTACCGTTGTTTGGGTCCTTTTGGACCCATGCGGAGAATGCGGCGGTCACCCATCTTAACTCTTTCACGCGGAGCTGGAAACTGTAAGTATAGCTACCCAAAAATTCGGCCACAACAACAAGCGAGACAATAGTTTAAGGTCACAGGGTCAATAGCCTATGGAAGCTAATGCGGGGCATGCTATATTCTCTTTTCCCCCCACTCCCGAGGCGCGCAAGTATGCCCCGATTGGAGCACAATGGTGAAGGGTTAATCTAAAGTATCTGCACCACAGGGCTGTGCACACACGAAGAGACAGCGGCATCGGCTTTGCAGTAAACATACTCCACAGGCCTATTTTAACCCTTTACCGTTGTTGGGGTCCTTTCGGACCCATGCGGAGAGTGCGGCAGTCACCCATCTTTACTGTTTCACGCGGAGCTGGAAACTGGGAGTAGCTACCCGAAAATTGGGCCACAACAACGAGAGAGACAATAGTTTAAGGTCATGGGGTCAATAGCCTAAGGAAGATGATGCTGGGCGTGCTACGTCCGCTTTTCCGCCAACTCCCGTGCTACGTCCGCTTTTCCGCCCACTCCCGAGGCGCGCAAGTATGCCCTGATTGGAGCACAATGGTAAAGGGTTAAGAACCAGCTGTTTTATCATTTTAATGCATAATTAAGTGGGAAAAAATCCCAAAGCGGCTGTGTTGGTACCATCAATGGAATTCCAGAGCCTTTGAAACAAATAATGTTTACATACAGTATAGTACCAAGTGTGTGCAGTTATCATTAACTTGCCTTACACATATAATTGCATGACTTTAAGTTTTACTGCGGTTTGCATTGGACAGTCACAGTACAGTACCTAATAATAATAATGCCGCTCAGTAAAGTGTATTTTTGCCATTTAAAGGCTCAAAGAATCCTCACAGGACTTTCTAAACTATCAATCTTTCAGGGCCCTAGTATCACCAACTAATATGTTTAAATAAAGATTAATTTGTAGGGAAAGTATACATATGTTTGAAATTTTCATGTCGGGATGGAAATTTTGCGCGACATGATGGAAAATGGTGCAACGGCACGGAAAATTTGCAAGGAGGAATATATTTTATCCCTGCTTAAATACCCCTGGAGTAATAAACTTAGCATAAATGTTCTTTCTGATGTACCATGAAAGTAATGTGACCATTGGAATTCAAGTTATATACTTAGTTTTGGTAGTTTGCACCAAAAACAAAATTTTGCGCGATGGGACAGAAAATGATGCGACGAGACAGAAAAATTTGCGAGAATGAAATTTGTTTGATTAAGTGCTGCTTAAGTACCCCCGGAGGAATAAACCTTGCATAAATGTTCTCAGTGATGTACCATGAAAGTGATATGACCATTATAATTCAAGTTTTAAGTAGTTCGCACCAAAAACAAAATTTACTCTTTTGCCTAACTGTGTAATGATAATGACCATTGCACACTAAAATAGGCTGCACACAGTGTACACTACTTAGGCTATATTCAAAAATTCACCAATTTTCTTTTTTTCAAATGCAACATCAGCTGTATTCCTGTTTAAATCTGTAGATATGGTGGGTATTTGGTACTTTGAAAGAAATCTGAGTGGTCAAGAAAGATTAAGGTAAAACAAAGTCTAAATCTCAAGAGTAGAATAATTTACAGTATATTTAAAGCTTTGCTGGGATCATACACCTGTAGATATCATGATGGGGAAATTTTCCCATGAAGTTAACCTACTTGGTAATGTCTGGTAGTGAACTGCTCCCCTCCCCCCTCATTATTCTTTAATATTGTAATACTTGAATCACAAGTAAGACAGGAACCAAATTGGTGACACCATGGATGTATTAAGTTTTGTGTGTGGTAACACACACTATTACAGTACTGTAGCAGTACAGTATTGCTATCTATTATTTTGAAGCAAGCCAAACAAACAACAAAGACCATGGAAATGTAAATTCAAACATTAATCAGAGTAATGATGATGCTATTAAAATTCTTTTAGGGTGTCTAGGGAAAATTAATTTTAGACAAAGAAGTTTGAATACAACACAATAATGCATTTACAAATTTCTGTCCCGTCGTGTTTCCGTTCCGTCGCAGGATTAAATTTTTTCCAATTAAGTATTTTTTAATTAAAACAAATACCAAATTAAGATGATTTAATGTTGTTGATAGAAGGGGTTGTTGTACTTTGTGATAAAATAGAAAGTTGCATTTAACACCTTTTAACTTTGACAAAAATCAGTACTTTGTCTAAAGTATGAATGTGCCATCATTTTATCATTCCGTCCCGTCGCATTTTTTAGATTTGTTACCGAGGCAACATGTAAATCACAATTTCAATTTTTTTTGCTATGAATTATTGAGTGTGACCTACTTTTACATAAAAAACAAATAACGATAGTATTGTAAACTCTAAGTAAGAGCTATCAATTTCTGTCCAGTCGCACCACAAGTAGTTTTGGATCTGACCCTAAATGGCATAATACAGTGGTATGTGTGCACAAAAAATCCTGATGTGTGATCACACAGACCTCTGCATACTTTTGGAATGGGCTACATGCACTCTGGATTGAGAGGTATTAAAATTGATGACACCGGTATGGGTATGGATTCAAAATTAGTACCAGAACATTTCACAACTGACACCTCCACATTGATGATATTTTATGCTCTCACACTGCCAGAATGTCAGCAATGTACAGTACCTCAAGCTTCGATAAATTCATTTCTTATTACTTGTCCATCGGGCTAGGGATTCCCAAAGTCTACTTGTCCGCATGAATATGCACTGAGTCCATATCTAATTATCTAGTACTAGCCATTGAATTCCTATGTGAAGAAGACTTCTGTGCTGCTTGCCCAGCGGGCTATAATATTGAGCTGTTTACTTGTCCAAGTAATTTTTTACTTGTCCCGGACTGTCGGGCGGGGGATTTGTTGAAGCCTGGTACCTTGCCAACATGTACAGTAAATGTGACAATAACTTAAAAGATAAAGTCTGTTTCCAAATTTTATGAATACTAACTTAAACACATGAGTCATATTTATGATCCTATGATGGTGTAGAGCAAGTCGTTTATCGTTAGATTGCCAATGGCAAACTTGTTTCCAATGGACCTGAAATTTTGAATTTCAGCAAATTTACTTTTTGGACCATTGACAAAACATTTTCAAGCCTTAGATTTTTTAGAGGTGGGAATGTGATTGCACACCAATGACACCATCAGTCATCTCAAACTATTGTTAAGAGTGTGTTTTTTGCACACCTACTTTACAGCTGTAGGGAGCACCTATACAGTAAATGTAAATTTAAGTTTAATAAAACAGTACACCTACGTACCACACTCCTTAATTTCCTGAGGAGTGTGATTTGTAGTACACCTTCCAAATCTAAAATTCAAGGCCTGTATTTTGGAAATTTGTGTAATAATAAAGAACTTACTGCATTCAGGTGGTCCAAAAAACTTGAATCAGACAATTTGGGAAATGGTCACTGAATTTCTTGTTATTTATTTGGATATTTTTGAGAAATTTATTTTTGAAACCCTTCTCTCATAGACAGGTGCTCTGGAATGTGCCCATGGTATTTCCTGCCTCACAAGGTTTTTAGCAATTTGCAAAGTGATTGTATGTGTGCCCTTTCACTACATTACCACAGCCCCAATATAATTAAATAAAGTTGTACCCTGGAAAGATTTGCTCCTTTCAGTTGCCTGCTGAGTATACCCACCTTTTTAGCTGTTTTGATGACATTTATACTTAAGTGTATCTTCTTCTTTTTGGTTTTAATTTCTTTTGTTTTAAAGGTGCAATAGAATAATAATTTTCAATAATGTGCCATGTAAATTAATTGAATTGAAAGAATGCATTCTTTTTGTAAGATGATATTATTTGACTGCACCGGCCATCACTCATTTTATAAAATTGGTCACAAAATTCTTCCTCCCTACTGTGGATGTATAGGACTACAGTTATGTTCTTGAGCAAATTTGAAACTTGCTACTTTTCATTGAGATTCTAAGAACACCAGTACTAAAAATGGTGGCTGCTCATTATTTCGTAATCTCTATATATTTTAACATACAGGGTTGTTGAAACATACTGTTGGGTTGTGGGAACACAGAGCTGGCAGAACATGTATACAGGTGTATGAAAGCAGGTGCAGGGGCAGAGGTAATGGAACATAGTGGAATTTGTTGGAATTTAGGGACGTCATATGTTAGTATTAGGGTGTCGCAAGTTTACAATGTAAGGAGAATTGGATTATACAGTACATTTGGGCTGTTAGTGTACAAACTGGCAGGTACAGTGAACTGCTAATCTTTTAGAGGGTTGCTTGGGACAATTTCATTAGACATGGTATGACCTTACTGTTCTTCTAATGCTAAAATCTCTGAGGAAACTTTGACTTTGCCAAAGTAACTAATTAAAGGCAGACATTCGTCACCCCAAACTACACTTTCAGTATACATATATCAAAACTCTCAATTGGTACAGCTCTTTGATTGGCATCACATTCAAACAATGCATCATAGCTAAATTACACAGCATGGGCACTGAGAGTGTCTTGATTACACATTAATGATTATGGACTTGTATGGCCACTGGGACAAGCCATGAAGCAATAAACTAGGATTGTGTCTGGATAAAGATGAGTTTTAGATAAATGTGGGAGGGGCTAGAAGTAAGTAGGTTGGGAGAATTGGAATTGTTTGGGATGATGAAAATATGCCTTTAAAGTTAACTTAAGACAAAGCAATTTGTTTGACTGGAATTTTTTTTATTTAATATATGCATAAGCTACTGTAGCAAGACATTACAAAGTATGCACAATTGCACAGTCGAAGTCTAAACACAGAAAATGTACAGTAGCTTGAAACATGCTGATTATATTTACTGTAATTTGTAGAACGTAAATTGAATGTCAATGTACTGTGACTCTTCCAGCTTACCCAGTATTAACTGTTAAGGAAAGCATTACATGACTGCTTTTTTGGTGCCTAGCTATATGAATTATCAGTCTCTTCACCACTATTTACAAATTCACTGGTAAGATTCATTACAATTTCAAGGTGCAGTGCTGTGCCCCACTCTGACTGCTGTCACACACTGCTAAGTACATAGTGTACAAGATTATAAAATATTTTAACATGTGCTATCAGCATCTGGCTTTTCACTTTATGCTCTATTGATTTATACAGTATCAATGAAAAATGACAGTCTCTTGTTTAAGTACTGTACATGACCTTTAATTGTATTCTATGATATGGAATCACCAGTTTCAGTGGGAAATGCAGCTCCTCAACTTGAAGACTTAGCACTGTAGTCTGAACATCCAGTTTCATGATTGACTCTCGAGAGTCACATGCAAAATTGTTTCTCTCCTCAGATGTGAGATTTTCTCCTGCTTGATATATCTTGTGGGCCTATATGCAATAATAAAGTCATCATGTATTGTAAAAAGTAGTTTGAAGAGAAATTTATAAGAAGAAAATTATGGAATTTTCCTGTTGCTTCAAAATAAATTTAAGGTGACTACTCTTGACCAATGAGTATCAATCTTTAAAGGTCTTCATTTTTTTTCACTTTAGTATGAACCTACCAGGCAAGAGGTGGTGGAACTGCTGGAAAAGAAAGATTTTGTTGAACTAAAGAAGAGGTTTGGAACAAGAATAGCATTTGGGACAGCAGGTTGGTAAATGGATGAATGTACAAACTTGATTTGATCATTTAAAAAACCAATGTTAGATTACTGGTATGGACACAGTATAAAGTACTGCTTAAACCCCCTTCCCCTGGATTATTCTGACCCCAGAAGGACAGTCCAGTGGACTTGCCTGTGGATACTGGCAAGGTCTTCCAGGAAAGAAGACACAAAAAACTGGACCTTTGTTTTGTTTCTCCTGTTGAAAGCAATGAGCACTCATGCTTGCAACAGCCATGAAAGCAAGATCAGAGTATTCCATAATGCCAGTGTTGTACTGTACTCAGCAACTTTACAGTAAATCTGTTGACAATCCTTTGCATACAATAATACAGAACAAGTTGACACAGTACTGTACAGTGTGCCTTACAACTCCAGGTGATGGAATATAGTACATGGTGCATTTAAGTAACACATGATAAAAGTCAATTTAAAAAATGCTTGTTCATTAATTGGCAATAAAGTTTGAAGTACAGCATACTGCACTTGTTCAAAAGTCTGTCTGGTATGCTTGCATCCCTTGTATAGTGATCAACAGCAGTTTGAATTAATTACAATCATTTTATTCTCTGTTCAACAGGATTGAGGGCTCGAATGGAGGCAGGTACAGCAAGGATCAATGACCTTGTAATTATTCAAACTGCACAGGTCAGTATTAAGTCAGGATGATGAGTTTGTACAGTAAGCAAGAAAATTTAGAAATTAGGCCATAACCATGTGGTTCAAGTTTTTTTTTAATTCCTTGCCGAAAATCTATGCGATGGTGATGTCGTGTGTGTGTGTGTGAACCTGTAAGCGATACTTTGCCGGATACAAGCGTCTCACAAGAGCTCAAGGCGCGCACGTCTTTCCTTGCTCATGCGGAGCTTGTACTGGTGTAGCTACCGGAAAATTCGGACACTGCAATGAGCTCTGTCACATGATATGCAAGAGCCCGCCCTCGCTCCCGGCATTCACGTGCTGCGTGAGGGGAATTTCAACCATTTCCTTCGGGGGAGTAGTTAGGTGTACCCCGCAGGGCAGTAAGTACGGTGTATTAGCCAATCAGTGAGGGTGTGCTATATTTGCAGTGTGTATTAGCCAATTGATGAGTGTGTGTGAACCTGTAAGTGATACCTTGCCGGGTACAAGCCACTCTCTCTGAGCTCTTTACTGGCAAAACTACCCCAAAAATGCGGACACTACAATGGGCTCTGTCACGTGGTATGCAAGAGCCCACCCTCGCTGGTGGCACTCATGTGCTGCATGACTGAATTGGCTAAAGGGGAATTCAGACCATTTCCTTAGGGGGAACAGTTCTGTGTACCCTGTAAGGCATTAAGTACAGGTGTGTGTATGTGTGTGTGTGTATGTTTGTGTGTAAAGCCCTTGTAAACATGATATCTCAAGAAGGGAAACTCAGAGAGATCTCATACTTGGCATGTAGATTGCCCACATGGAGTAGATGATCCCTATTGTTTTTGGAGGAGGTCAAAAGTCATTTGGGGCCACCAGAGGTCAAATGGTAAATACCTTGGAAATTGCTTGTAAACACAACATTTCCAGAAAGAAGTGTGTGAGTGATCTCATACTTACCATACAGATTACCCATTTGGGGTCACAAGAGGTCATCAAAACCTTTGAAACACTGTTTCTCAAGAAGGGTAACTGTGAGAGATCCTATACTTACCTTGTGGATTGCCTGTATTGAGTAGATGATCCCCTTTGTTTTTGGTAAAGGTCAAAGAGCATTAAGGGTCACCAGAGGTCAAAACATCAAAACCTTTAAAACAAGTTCCAACTCAAGAAGGGTAACTGTGAGGGATATTTGGCATGGATATGCTCATTTTGCCACAAGTATAGGAAGATTTTCATGAAACTTATTTCCTACTGTTCAGTGGAAGTTCCCGCAGTATCTGTGTCTGTAACGTGAGTTCAAACAAAGGCTGTATGATGGTCATTTGGGGCCATAGTTTGAAAATACTGGAGAAGGTTTTCTGTGCACACAAAGCAGAGGACTGCTCTGACTTCATAAGTGTAAACTGTGAACCGATCAACTGCTTTGTGTGATGCACAAGAAGTTCTTTCAAGCAGTACCAACATTGTCTCTTTGATAACCTAAAAGAAAACTTAAAGACAACATTAAATTTAGTATCAAAGATTATTATTTGACAAACTTTATGCTGCTAGCTGTCCTCATAAAGACATGTGAGCATGCATGAATTGAAAATCAGAATTGATTGATTAAATATACCACAGATTATTAGTTTTATAAAAAAGAACTAAACAACTGGTCATTGGATCAAATACCCATGAGCGTGCATCAACAGGTGATTGCTTAATTGGATGAATCAAATTGTATCTGACTCAGCACCTCTGTGCAAACTGGTCACTGATACATGTATCTGACATAATTTATCACAGTTGACTGCCAGTACAAACCACAGTGTCTGGACAGAATAAATCATACAGCCTGTTAAACCAGACTTAATCTTTCGCTCAGGGTTGTTTGATTTTAATCGCCCTGATTAAAATCGCGAATTTAATCAAATGATTTTTTTCAAAAAAATCATTGATGTAAATCCCTTCACTGGAAAAATTTTATTTTTGGTCCGAAAAAGTTATTTATGGTGGGTTTATTTACTGAATTGAACTCATTTGAACAAACAACCCAGTTTAGAATGGTTAAAATCAATGTGCACCCCTAGTAAAGGATGCATCAGTACTTACTCCATAGACTGTCAATATTACAGTTCAAGTGAGAGTTTTATTTTAGGGTCCTACTGTCCTCAACCAACTTCATGAAAAAGGCTCATGATCACTATGAATTAGGTTGATTTTTGATTCCTTGCCGTAGGCAGGCAAGGAATCTATGGGATGGTGATGTCGTGTGTATGTGTGTGTGTGTGTGTGTGTGTGTGTGTGTGTGTGTGTGTGTGTGCGTATGTGACGCTTTGGCTTGTAAACACGATATCTCAAGAAGGGTAAGTCCGAGGGATCTCATACTTGGCATGTGGATTACCCATATTGAGTAGATGATCCCTATTGTTTTTGGTGGACGTCAAAGGTCACTTGGGGTCACGAGAGGTCAAAAGGTCAAAATCTTGTAAACACGATATCTCGAGAACGGTACATGTGACTATGCTCATATTTGGTGTGTGGGTTGGTCATATTGAGTAGATGATCCCTATCGATTTTCTTGGAGGTCAAAGGTCATTTGGGGTCACGAGAGGTCAATGGGTAAATTCCTTAGAAATTGCTTGTAAACACGGTATCTCAAGAAGGGTAAGTGTGACTATGCTCATATTTGGTGTGTGCATTGGCCATATTGAGTAGATGATCCCTATTGTTTTTGGTGGAGATCAAAGGTCATTTGGGGTCACGAGAGGTCAAAAGGTCAAAACTTCGTAAACACGATATCTGGAGAACGGTACATGTGACTATGCTCATATTTGGAGTGTGGATTGGTCATATTGAGTAGATGATCCCTATTGATTTTTTGTGGAGGTCAAAGGTCATTTGGGGTCACGAGAGGTCAATAGGTAAATTCCTTAGAAATTGCTTGTAA
This sequence comes from Holothuria scabra, assembly GCA_037179385.1. Taxonomy (NCBI): domain Eukaryota; kingdom Metazoa; phylum Echinodermata; class Holothuroidea; order Aspidochirotida; family Holothuriidae; genus Holothuria; species Holothuria scabra. Next base: position 16,079,409 of record CM074192.1, on the reverse strand, counting down.
ACACGGTATCTCAAGAAGGGTAAGTGTGACTATGCTCATATTTGGTGTGTGCATTGGCCATATTGAGTAGATGATCCCTATTGTTTTTGGTGGAGATCAAAGGTCATTTGGGGTCACGAGAGGTCGAAAGGTCAAAACTTCGTAAACACGATATCTCGAGAACGGTACATGTGACTATACTCATATTTGCTTTGTAGGTTGGTCATATCGAGTAGATGATCCATATTGTTTTTGGTGGAGGTCAAAGGTCATTTGGGGTCACGAGAGGTCAAAAGGTCAAAACTTCATAAACACGATATCTCGAGAACAGTACATGTGACTATACTCATATTTGGTGTGTAGGTTGGCCCTATTGAGTAGATGATCCCTATCGTTTTTGGTGGAAGTCAAAGGTCATTTGGGGTCACGAGAGGTCAAAAGGTCAAAACTTCGTAATCACGATATCTGGAGAACAGTACATGTGACCATACTCATATTTGGTGTGTAGGTTGGTCATATTGAGTAGATGATCCATATTGTTTTTAGTGGAGGTCAAAGGTCACTTGGGGTCACGAGAGGTCAAAAGGTCAAAACTTCATAAACACGATATCTCGAGAATGGTACATGTGACTATGCTCATATTTGGTGTGTGGATTGGTCATATCGAGTAGATGATCCCTGTCGATTTTCGTGGAGGTCAAAGGTCATTTGGGGTCACGAGAGGTCAAAAGGTCAAAACTTCGTAAACACTATCTCAAGAACGGTACATGTGATTATACTCATATTTGGTGTGTGGGTTGGTCATATGAGTAGATGATCCCTATTGTTTTTGGTGGAGGTCAAAGGTCATTTGGGGTCACGAGAGGTCAAAAGGTCAAAACTTCGTAACACGATATCTCAAGAATGGTACATGTGACTATGCTCATATTTGGTGTGTGGGTTGGTCATATTGAGTAGATGATCCCTATTGTTTTTGGTGGAGGTCAAAGGTCATTTGGGGTCACGAGAGGTCAAAACATCAAAACTTCGTAAACACGATATCTCGAGAACGGTACATGTGACTATACTTATATTTGCTTTGTAGGTTGGTCATATCGAGTAGATAATCCATATTGTTTTTGGTGGAGGTCAAAGGTCATTTGGGGTCACGAGAGGTCAAAAGGTCAAAACTTCATAAACACGATATCTCGAGAACAGTACATGTGACTATACTCATATTTGGTGTGTAGGTTGGCCATATTGAGTAGATGATCCCTATCGTTTTTGGTGGAGGTCAAAGGTCATTTGGGGTCACGAGAGGTCAAAAGGTCAAAACTTCATAAACACGATATCTCGAGAATGGTACATGTGACTATGCTCATATTTGGTGTGTGGGTTGGTCATATTGAGTAGATGATCCCTATTGTTTTTGGTGGAGGTCAAAGGTCATTTGGGGTCACGAGAGGTCAAAACGTCAAAACTTCGTAAACACGATATCTCGAGAACGGTACATGTGACTATACTCATATTTGCTTTGTAGGTTGGTCATATCGAGTAGATGATCCCTATTGTTTTTGGTGGAGGTCAAAGGTCATTTGGGGTCACGAGAGGTCAAAAGGTCAAAACTTCATAAACACGATATCTCGAGAACAGTACATGTGACTATACTCATATTTGGTGTGTAGGTTGGCCCTATTGAGTAGATGATCCCTATCGTTTTTGGTGGAAGTCAAAGGTCATTTGGGGTCACGAGAGGTCAAAAGGTCAAAACTTCGTAATCACGATATCTGGAGAACGGTACATGTGACCATACTCATATTTGGTGTGTAGGTTGGTCATATTGAGTAGATGATCCATATTGTTTTTAGTGGAGGTCAAAGGTCACTTGGGGTCACGAGAGGTCAAAAGGTCAAAACTTCATAAACACGATATCTCGAGAATGGTACATGTGACTATGCTCATATTTGGTGTGTGGATTGGTCATATCGAGTAGATGATCCCTGTCGATTTTCGTGGAGGTCAAAGGTCATTTGGGGTCACGAGAGGTCAAAAGGTCAAAACTTCATAAACACGATATCTCGAGAACGGTACATGTGATTATACTCATATTTGGTGTGTGGGTTGGTCATATTGAGTAGATGATCCCTTTTATTTTTGGTGGAGGTCAAAGGTCATTTGGGGTCACGAGAGGTCAAAAGGTCAAAACTTCGTAAACACGATATCTCAAGAATGGTACATGTGACTATGCTCATATTTGGTGTGTGGGTTGGTCATATTGAGTAGATGATCCCTATTGTTTTTGGTGGAGGTCAAAGGTCATTTGGGGTCACGAGAGGTCAAAACATCAAAACTTCGTAAACACGATATCTCTAGAACGGTACATGTGACTATACTCATATTTGGTGTGTGGGTTGGTCATATTGAGTAGATGATCCCTTTTATTTTTGGTGGAGGTCAAAGGTCATTTGGGGTCACGAGAGGTCAAAAGGTCAAAACTTCATAAACACGGTATCTCGAGAATGGTACATGTGACTATGCTCATATTTGGTGTGTGGGTTGGTCATATTGAGTAGATAATCCCTATTGATTTTCGTGGAGGTCAAAGGTCATTTGGGGTCACGAGAGGTCAATAGGTAAATTTCTTAAAAATTGCTTTTAAACACGGTATCTCAAGAAGAGTAAGTGTGACTAATCTCATATTCGGTGTGTGCCTTGGCCATATTGAGTAGATGATCCCTACTGTTTTTGGTGGAGATCAAAGGTCATTCGGGGTCACGAGAGGTCAAAGGTCAAAACTTCGTAAACAAGATATCTCGAGAACGGTACATGTGACTATACTCATATTTGGCGAGTGTGTTGGCCATATTGAGTAGATGATCCCCTATCGTTTTTGGTGGAGGTCAAAGGTCATTTGGGGTCATGAGAGGTCAAAAGGTCAAAACTTCGTAAACACGATATCTCAAGAACGGTACATGTGACTGTGCTCATATTTAGTGTGTGGATTGGTCATATTGAGTAGATGATCCCTATTGATTTTCTGAAAGGTCAAAGTTCATTTGGAGTCAGCATGTTCAAAGCCTGACAAGCTTTCCTGCACAGTCTTTCAAGAAATGTCACTTGTAGGGTCCTGTAACTTGTCCTGTAGATGGCACATAGTGAATACATGGTCCCAGAAGTTTTTGGTGGAGGTCAAATGTCATTTGGGTTCACAACGGGCAAGGGGGATCTCAATGTAGGAAGATTGGATGCCTTGCATGTGTACTTTGTGGGCACATTATGGAGCCCTGTTAATTGAAAAACATTGCCAAGCAATGTCAGTGTGAAAAAAGGCCTCACATTTCAGCGGCAAGGAATCACTAAGCCTTTTGGCTTTCTGGTTTTTCAATGAAATACTGAAAGTATTAGACAGTATAGGTAGAGCATGCCAACTCCCCCACCAACACTGACCTGGCCACCAGTTGGAAATGTCAGATATTTTGGTAGCACGCCAACTTCCCCACCAACACTGTCCTGGCCACCAGTTGGAAATGTCAGATATTTTGGTAGCATTACTGTACCACAGTGTGGTGGAAGGTGCTCATTTTGGGGTTATTCAAAGACATGATGCTTATAAAATTCTTACTCTATGATCTAGATATAGGATTCAATTATTTTTTAATTTTGCCAACCCTTACAGGTATACCAGGACCCATATTTTGCCCAATGAGATCTTACCAAGTCGAAGTACTAGAAATATCAAGTATTGATAGATGATTGATTGATGAATGAATGTACAAACATTGTTACATTCCATACACCATAGAAGTTCCACATAGTGTATCAATTGCCAGTTCATTTGCTATTAAGCCATTGAGCAGTGAGTTCAGTAACAAGGGGTGCCAGCTCCCTTTTTCAACCAGGAATTGTTTCTACTCCCTAGTTCAACATATTGCATACTGTATGCCTATAGCCTATACTCAATACTAGTCTCAAAGGATTGTTAGTGTGTATTGTTCAGTTAGCATTTTCTTTTGGGTATATATAGGGGAATATACAGCATATTGTTATTTTATCCAAATTTTCTTCATTTGAAATCACTGTCTTTGTAAGCACAACTTTTTCATACAACACAATACTTTGGTCATGTGTCTGATATTGTTTGGAACCAGGGAGGGGTGTCTTATATGTTTTGTGTATACACTGCTACAGTGGGCTAAACTGCATTTATTTTCATTTTTCAATACATTTTTTTGTGTGTGTGTTTTGCAAAGGATAGCCCTTAAAGCTGAAAACTTCATCTTTGTAGGCTATGGAGTACACACTAGCATCCAGGAAATTTTGTAACATCATAACCTTTTAGAAACTTGAAAAAATAAAAAAAATCTGATTGAAATCTTTAAAATCCGATAAAAAATCATTAAAATCTGATTTTTTCTTTCATTTTTTTAAAAAAAATGGAAAAATCAACAACCCTACTTTCACTGAATAAACATTGTCTGCCTCTTTTTGGTCCTCTGAGCAAGGCCTATTAAAGTTGTTCAGGTAATCAAAGCGAGCTTCATACTAATGCCTACAAACCAGGGAAACTTGTGTGTTATGTCTATAAGTAGTCAAAAAGCAAAGTTACAAGTCTTGTTAGAATCTGGGTTAATAGGGTTATCAGTTTTTGTTAATTTTCAAGGACATCATAGCCATTGAGAGGGGCATTCGTCAAAAAATTAAACACAAAGAGCTGCCCCCAATAGCTAAAATGTTACAAAGTAAAGTGCTTTAATTTTGAATTTTCAAAATAAAAGTGTTACTTCTTTATCAAGTTATTAGACGTAACAAAATACAATTCGTTACCTGCAACATTATATCCGTTTGGGAGCTTTCTTTTGTTTGTAGAGGTCAAAGGTTATTTGGGATCACAAAATGTCAAAACCTTGTAGACATGATATTTGAAGGAGGGTAAATGTGAGAGATCTCATACTTAGCTTGTGAATTGTTCATATTTAGCATGTTGATGACCATATGCAGTAGGGTAGGTAATCCCTATTGTTTTAAGTGGAGGTGAAAGTTCATTTGGGTTACAAGATTTCAAAAAGTTTTGACCTTGCTAACATGATATTTCAAGTATGATATCTGTGTAGGATCTCATGCTTGTCATGTTTGTTACAATATATATCTTATGGCAAGGAATCACTAAGCCTTTTGGCTTTCTAGTTTTTTGTTTAGGTTTCCTTCTGGTAAACCATGTGTACAGTACAGAAACTACATTAGATTCAAATCCGATGACCCATCATTGAATTATATATGTATACTGCATGGCTTGATCCTGGTGAATTTACACTACACTGCTGTGCAGTAGATTTGGATCTATTCACCTAATCTTATCTGTGGATTGACTTATAAAAAGGGGATAATTTAGTGTTTTAAATTTGAATGTGTTGTAGAAATTTACCCGTTTCTTGGCCCTCCATCACAAAATCATTACAAATCTTCTAATTTTATGTTCATAGACTGCTGCTCAATTTTGCAAATTGTATATAGCAATCAGTCCATTTTGTGTAGCAAATTTGTAATATGATAGGAGATAAATTATTCTGTGATATGTATGGCTTGAACCTGGTGAATTTACACCGTAGATTTGGATCTGATCGCCCAATCAGTAGATTGAATTATATGTACGGTATACCTTTATCCTGGTGTATTCACACTTGCCTAATACTTTGATCCCCCTTCATATGTTTAATGTTTATTGTCCTCCAATAGGATTATGAAAAGGAAGGATACAAGGAGTAGACTTAAATGTAAATAAAAAATGAAAAAACACAAATGTACTGTTGGCCTATATACTGTAACGACAGGCCTTACAGTAGATCTTATTTAAGCTCATTCTTGATCTTGTGTCACAGTTAATCCTAGAGCCTAAATTTACTCTGCAAGCTGTTATTGTCTGATCCTTACCTCTTTATTAGGATCAAAATGGGGCGATCAGATCCAGGTGTGATCTGCCTTTGTTGAACTTGATCTCTAGCAGTGGATCTGACCATGTGTACAGTAGGTGGTAAAACCAGGGTCTACAGTAACTCTACCACACAGTACTACTTGTGTTTTCCCCTTGAGGAGGTCAAGAATGACTATTTGAGATGTCTGTGCCAAGCCCCTCTTGACTAGCACTGAAAAAAAAACAAATAAAAAAAGGGGGAGGGGGAGAAAAAAGGAAGAAAGAGGTTAGAAAAGAGGGTTTGTATAAATTTTTTTATTTCCATAAATGTTCAAAAAATTACATAATAGATAATACTCAAGTGTTAATTTGTCTTTTTCTTAATATTTGCCCCATCAATTTAGGGCATTTTGACACATCTGCTATCAGTAAACAAAGATTGTAAAAAGACTGGTGTTGCCATTGGATATGATCATAGACACAACAGCAGGAGGTAAGATTTGGAATAAAAAACTTCACTCATAAAAAGATTGACCTTATGGCACTGGTATCTTTTAATTCACTTCAAGGACATGTTAGGAGATGCATTCTTCTCTATTGCACAGTACTAGGGCCTGAAGTATATCTTATGTTCGTATGTGATGTGTCAGTGATGATACCACAGATGATCGCTTTCCTTGAAGCTACAGAACAGGTAGAAGAATTCAATGAAAGATGCTTTTTAAACAAAGTTTGTCTTTTGAAAAAAAAAAAGAAAGAAAACAAACTTACTGTATAGCACTGTACATGTATGTCTGTGTAAAACTTGCACAAGTTGCACAACTTTCTAGCTACTAAGGAAAGTCACTTTATAGTTTGTTGCAATATTTATGTATATGGTCCTACCTATGGTCTTTCCATGTCACAAAATGTACCTCGAAATTTCAACTGAAAGGTTCAGTTCATGGTTAAAGAGAGTTAAATAAATCTTACCCAGTTTTCTACCCTTGACTCACAATGTGGTCATTGGTCTTTTCATATTTTCAAAGATCGTCTTAGGAAATGGAAATAGTGTAGAATTAGTTGAGATGAGACTAGCATAAAAACGAAAGATTTGGGTATGCTAGCAAAGTGAATGAGAAGAAGTAAAAAATTAGTAAGAAGTAGTTCATTTCATTTACGAATATGTGTGTGCTGTTGAATGAATACTATTTCCCCTTCTCATTTGTAACAGGTATGCAGAACTGTCTGCAGCAATCATGGTCAGAGCAGGTGTTCCTGTATATCTGTTTTCACACACATCACCAACTCCATTTGTTGTAAGTATTTGTTAGATGTCCTAAGCTCAAAGTAAAATAAAAATTAAATTATTTCATCTATGGTCACAGATAAAATTTGTAGTGTGCTGTTTGCCATAGTACTGCTACCTTTTAAATGTTGATGGTGTTGTTAAAGTGCTCCCTAACTGTTACATTTAGATAATATGATACTTCACCCATTCCAACTATGATTCCCTGGTCCATTCTAAATTGTCTAATTGTAACATCTGGGAAAATGTGCTTCATTCTTTTTTAGACTGGTTACATAAATCTCCAAAAGAATACTATTAATATTACCACAAATTTAAGTTGTAACATTCACAGTAAAAATCTTTTGTTCAAATCCAAAAATCCTAGTAATTTTGGAAATATTCAAATTCCAAGCCATTATGTTTATGTATATAGGTATATTAAAGACTCTTATCCTGCAACTTTGATGCAACTTTGATTTTTACTTTAATTGAACAGTGATATTCTTACTTACAGCACATGCTTCTCTGAACATTTTGGTACAAATTTTTCCAAGGCAGAAATATATCACTGCCAGTTTATAAATGTAGATATCAGTGTATGGACATCACTACAAAGAACCTTAGGAGATGCTAAACCTGTGCGTTCTTTTAAGGCTTAACCGAAATTCCATTTCCTCAGTGATTATTCCCTTGTGGTTGTTTTTTCCTTTTTCTTGTATCACTCATGATTTGCTTTTATCAATTAGGATTCCTTAATACATAGGCCTAAGCTTCCTCAGTCCTCCACTACATTGTGTAAATATTGTATTTGACCTTATTTAACCATTGAAATCACTAAAACTCAAGTTGTCAAACAAGCACATTTTGGAAACTTACCATCGCCTAGACACGACTTTGTTCCAAGTAATTTATGCATGATATTAGAAGTTTCACCTTTTTCTCATCTTTTCTTTAGTCTTAATTAATTGACAGAGTAACAAAAGCATAATTATATCTTTCATAAATGTTTTCCTCTGTCATTCTGTTACAACAATAGGCTTATATCATAAGGAAGAAAGGGTTAGCTGCCGGTATCATGGTTACACCATCCCACAATCCAAAGGGTGACAATGGCTACAAGGTCTACTGGGGAAATGGAGCACAGGTAAATTGAGTCATTTGTAACAAATCTTTGCTTTTTGCTCTATTTTCTGGGCCTACGGTCGAAATCTTAAGGGCATAGAACCAGGTTGAACCAGGGAGTTATCAGGGAAGGAGATCCAATTTTTATTGGTCCTTTGGGCCAAGGTAGTTACGGACATTAAGCTGCTTAATGCCCTGCTGTTGAAGCATTTTTAAAGCTTGAAAGGAATTTGGTACTGAAGACAATGGTCTCTGTTGTCTGCTACATCTCAAAGACCTATCATGATGATCTCATCCATTGCCATTACATTGCCAGTCTTCAAGGGGAAAAAATCTAAATTTTAAGTTTGCATTACTAGGCGTCTCATCTAATATTTATTCAAATAGCTGCTACGCAAATTTTTTAAAATTCTCCTCCGAAAATACTTGATTCTAATGGGGAAGATTTTCAAAACTGTGATTGTTTTGTTAGGCTTGAACAGTGCGTAAAGGTGGCAACTCAATAGAATCTTGGACAGACAAAAACCCATGGGAATTAAAATTTTAGAGACAGTTGTTTTACATAAAATCTTTATTGAAGCTTAGCAGTTGTCGGTAAACACGTTGTACGTCAAAGAAATAATTAACAATGGCTTTTGTTTCTGAATTACCCCAGTTTGAAAGGAGTAGGCCATCAGTACAATATGAACGTCAGAAAGGGAAAACCAGTGGGAATAAAGGACCTGCCAATCAAATTTTGTTACCTGAAAGGGATTAAAGAGTTTCAAGTACATATTGTCTGATAGATTTGCACGGAGTGTCTCCTTCCCTGACAACTCCCTGGTTGAACCCAGTAAACAATGTGTTATTACTTACCAGTTGTTGACAGTTCCTATAGTGCTAATATTTTCCATCAATTAAACAACACATTTCCATCAAGATAAAAGCATTTTACAACATTGTTGCGTGTAGAACAAGTTCCTGGCAAAAGTTTAAACAATGAGATGGACAATTTGATTTTTGATAACCAAATGGAAAATATGATTTGTGATAACTAACATAAAACTTGGAACAATTAAAATGTACTGTACCTTATAAAACAGAAAATTCGAAAAATGTGGAACATTGAAAGATGTACCAAGTGATCAAGGTTTTCAAAAAAGATCTAAGTTCCTTTTTTTTCCACATCAAAGAAATGTACTGTCTCTGACAGTCAGTAGCTAATGGTGTGTAACATTTAAAGCAATGAGATTAGCAGTCAATATTAAAGTTAGGTGTGAGCTCCCTATTCAGTTCGTATTAAAGGCAGTTTGCATGAAATAGGTAGGTAGTCCCTTGTCTCCCCCCCCCCCTCCCGATACCCTATATATACTACATTGAAAAGATTTCTTGCCCATCTTAACATGTTAAGTCAAAGTCATTTAGTGTGAAGCTGTATCTGTACGCCTTCCATAAGACTTCTCATAAATTTTTGCTTAGCATCCTAAAGTTAACAATTGCCTTATTGCTTCAAGTGTTATGATCTGTGAGACTGAGATACACGGACGCACTTATTATGCCCTTATCAGTCATGGACAATTGCATATATTTGCAGAGGAGTTGGTAAATGACAAGGTCTATCATTGCCACGGGAGGGTGTCATAAAGAGTTTATGTTGAAGCTAAAAATTATCATGAAATACTAAATGTATTGAAATTAAACTTGAGGTTAAGGATACAGTAACCCTTTACAAAACCTGTCCCAAATGTTATTAATATTTTTAGATGGTTGGTAACAGTTATTCACATCCCTGCAAAATCTGATCCTTTTTGTTTTATAGTATGTTGCCATGAGTGACAAAACCTTAAATAGCTTAAATGTAATTGAATAGCTTAATATTCGATCATCTTTTAGGCAACACATGTTTCAACTGTGTTCTCTGTGCTGCATTAAAAGTAGGTCAGATTGACAGAATGACACTAACTGTCAGTGGCAGAAACATCAACAGAAGTCAATGTGTTCGAGTGTCTGTAACAACTTTAAAGTAAGGCATGTTTGGTCTAATTGCAGAGGATCCACTTCTCAGAAGAGAGGCAGGTTTTATTCCCAGGTTGGGCATACCAAAGACTTAAACATGGAACCTATTGCCTTTGTGCATAGTGCTCCACATAAGCAATGGCGTAGGGAAAACAATCCATTGGCCTACAAATGGAAAAAAGCTATTGGCTTCACTAGACTTCACCAGAATGATATGGAGGAATCCAGACAGTCAAGTGATGGTCTGATTTTAGTCAGCCATAACTGGGAACTATCTCCCTTTAATCTTTTAATTTCTTTGCTTACCTGTATCATGGATGGTTGTACCCTGAAATGTGTCTTGATTCCCTTAATTTCACTGAATATGAGGGTGTGAAATTCTTTAAGACAATAAATGAAGACGATTTAAGACTGATATGCACCATTAGCTACCTACAGTCATTAAACACAAGCCCTGATTGGATTCATCTGTAAGTTTATGTGGTAAACCCTTCCTTAATAACTTTATGGAAAGTTTTGAAAAGAATATGGTGTTCATTGCATGATAAGAAAACAAAACACCTGCTTTGTTTGACTTTTAAAGTAATGTGTTTCTCTGTGCAGTGTTATATTTGTCCTGATATTAATTTGCACAGTGGTTGTTTATCCTGATTTCTCAATCAGATTATTCCACCTGTCGACAAGGGCATTGCCTCTGCTATCTTAACTAATCTAGAACCATGGGAATGTTCCTGGGATACATCCATTTTAAAAAACAACTCACTAGTGTCAGATCCATATGGAGAAGTATTCAGTTCCTATATGGAAGAGGTTTCTTCAGAAATGTGCCTTTACAGGTAGGTACCCTGCAAAATCTATTCATATGTACCATGTATCAGTCAGCCTGGGTGGAAAAAGCTGGGAGCTCCTTCCCAGGAAATTTTTGCATTTGGAGAGAAATTTTTGTATTTGGAGGGAAGTTTCACTATTTTGTTCATGGAAATGTAGGAACAATTGTAGATAGTTTTACTCCCTTCCTGGGAAATAAATGCTTTTTCTAGCCCTGTCGGTCAGTAGGGTTACAAGGCCAGTAATCCTGTCCCATACAGCCATCGTCATAACAATTTTGAAATAAGTTTACTTTTGATAACGTTCACCAATTTAAAGCACCTGTTTAATGAATCTCTCTGATGAAATTGCCTAAGTCTAGGTAGCAGTGATGTTACAGTGCTTAAGGCCATTATTTTTTGAGCACATTTCTTGGCTGCTCTTTTTATCTTGAGATATCTTTCTTGGTCCCATCTTTCTATATTCTGAATGTGTGCCGGGAGGACAGTGTTGAAATAAGTTTATTGTAACTTGACCTTTCTCTAACACTAACTGCAGTATATGCAGATATCTTTGGAATGAGGATGCACCAATGTCATTGTGCTGTGCATTTCTCTATTTTGCCATTCAGTATTCATTGTACAACAATTGTTAATATTGGTGCTATCATGTGCTGTCATGTGCAGGTATGGTGAACTCACCTGCTGCTCATTATCAGTGACCTCCGGTATGCCAAATTGAAATGTTACATTATATGCACAACTTAAATTGAGATGTTGGAACAAAAAGATGTAAGAATAGAGAGATTTCTGTTCCCACTGTGTTTGAATTTAACACAAATACAATCATTATAAAACTTCTCACTTGCACACTTCATGATTAACCAATCAGAGGGAAGATATCATTTGTATTGATGTCAGTCAAAGTACAAGGTACCAACTCTAAGTTAAGATTCTTAGAGGTCATCATTACATCTGTGTTAATGTAACCAGTCTGTCAGTTTTTGCAAATGGTTATCATTGATAGTAACTTTAATTGGAAGAGAGACAGCATCATTGGAGAAAACAACTACAGTTAGTTTATGAATAGGCTTGGTCAACCATTTTTAAGTCTCACGTAGTACTAATGATTGTAAGAGTTATTAACAGAATGGAGTCTTCTTTCATAATGACATAGGAACCAAAAGTGAACTTTCTTGATCTATTGTTCTTGAATAATTTTTGCTTGGATTAATTCCAAAATCTCTCTTTACTCTCAGATCTGTTTGGTAGAATTAATTAAAATTGTTATTCATTGACAGATTGACAGTTTATGCCACAATGTGTCTCCATCACAAACCACTGGGATTAGAATGAAATCATTTATTGAGTATAGAATAGTATTCCCATGATCCAGTATCAGGCTGGAAAAGTGCCATTTGAACTAAAAGTGAAAGCCTACCCAATTATATGTATTTCACTGTGAAAATGGAGAAATGTTTTTTTTTTTATTATTGCCTCAAATTGCTACAGGAAAAATTGCTACTTTGTTATAGTACACTAGGTATTGATAAGAAGGCAATAGCTGTTACAATTCAGTTTTTCATGTAAATGAACCATTTCATACTGAGATATCTCAAAACATTTCTCTTGAGGTCTACACCAGATGTGTTTGGAATTTTTTCAACTGTGTGTATAATAGGAATGCATTTCAAATTTTAAATGTTTTAGGTTTGCACCATGACCATGGTCAAAGTATTTTCCGGTTTTCATCATTTTTCTTTTTTCACAGAAATATCAATGAACAGACAAAGTTAAAGTTCACATACACTGCTATGCATGGGGTAGGAACACTGGCCTTTGATGCACTGTTTAAAAAGTTTGGTTTCAAGGAGTTAATTTTAGTGAAAGAACAGGTAAGTTGTGTCATTCTTTTATTTGTTAAATTTTCATTTCATCAAATTAAATGATGGTTTAGATCAGGGGGCCGTTCCACAAAGAGTTACGCACAATCTTAAGTTTGATTCACCATACTTAAGCCAACAGTAAATCATACTTAAGATGGTGCGTAACTCTTTGTGGAACGGGCCCCAGGTTTTCACAAATTTTATTTTTGGAGTCTCAGTTGTTATGCATGATGCTCTACATATTCAATGGAGTAGGTACAACAAGCCAGTGAGACACAACTGGAAAAAAGGCTGTGGCTGGCTCAACATGAACCAATAGGTTGGGAACTGGGCAGTAAAACTCCATCCTACTAAGTCAATTGTTACTTCTGACAAACATATGATCTGCATTTATACTGGCCTGCTGGCCCTTCAGGGGCAAGTGTCAGCATGGATCCTTAAAGACACATATTTCAGTGACCTGCCTTAGCTCTGTACACTGGACATCAAATGCAGAAATTATGCTTCCAACTATTTTGTAGCTTTGAGAACAAAGGAAAAGTGAGAGCTTTGTAAGGTTCATATTGCTGAATATTCTTTTACCTGTATCATTTGTTTGAGTGTCTCTTTTGTTGCCCATTTCTGAAAAACAATCCCTCATACTTAGACTGTCTACATTTCATTTTGGCTGTTTCAACCATGGTCAGACATGTTGCTGGTTTTAGGCCTGGTCTAAACTATTAATGACATCAAATCTGATTTATTGATTCAATTAGTATCATAAATTTCCATGAAAGGGATTGTACTGAGCTTTGAGGCTTGGAACATCCCACTTTTATCCTCAGGGTTAAGCTGTGATAGAAGCTTGTGAAAATATTGCCAATCATATACTGATGGCTGCATGGATAACCAGGAAGTTACTCTTATGGAGTATGGGGGGACGGAGTGGGGTGGAACCGAGTTTCACCTGGACATTCTGTGCAAATTGTAAGCTACCCTCAAGAAAATTTGCCTTTCTATAGATTCTTAACATGAGAAGTCTCTGTCACCCCTTAGCCGGTTGGTAAGCTACCAGCATGCAGCCTTCACTGTACATTAACAATTCTTTTATCAATTGATTCAAGGTGGAAGAAGATCCAGAGTTCAGCACTGTCAAAAATCCAAATCCAGAAGAGGGAAAGAGTGCCCTCAATTTGTCTTTCAAAACCGCAAATGAGAATGGTAGCACTGTCATATTAGCTAATGATCCTGATGCTGATAGGTTAGCTGTTGCAGAGAAACAGCAAGATGGAACATGGAAGGTGTTTAATGGGAATGAACTCGGTGCTCTGTTTGGATGGTGGATATTAGAATTATACAAGAAAAAAGAGAGTAGGTGGCAAGGTAAGTTTGGTTAAACATAAATGCATTTGTTTCAAATAGATAGTAAAATTCAATTATTTCTTCAACTCTAGTGTAATTTGAAAAAAAAGGGTAGAAATAGTTAGGTAAACAGTAGGAAATATAGTTAGACAGAAGTTAGTTTTGTCTTACATTGAGGGCCGCACAAAGGCCTGAAAAGACTGCGCAGGCTGAGGTAAGTAAGTAAGTGATTAAAGTAAAGATGGTAAAAATGAAAAAAAGAAACAATCAAGCATGATTTGTTTCAATCAGATAGAACAGAAGCAATTTTATGTTGAGTTTAGATGTACGTTTGTGCCAATTTGAATTGACGTAAAATTATTTGAAGGTCATGTGGTTTTTGTGTCATGTTCAACAAGTTGAGGTTATATAGTTTTTATTTGAACTTATTTCCTTGTTACAGATGCATACATGTTTGCTAGTGCTGTGTCTTCAAAGATGTTGAAACATATGGCAGAGAAGGATGGCTTTAAATTTGAGGTAATCATTATTAAGAATGGGTTTAAATTTGAGGTAGTCATCACAAAAGATGGGTTAAATTTTAAGGTAATGATTATGACATGGTGTGTGAGAGACTAAAATGCAAGATTGATGTTTGTTGCCTTTTGTGATTAACTAGGTAGGCTTTAATTTGTCAGTAGAAGTTACAAGATAGCAAAATTGATTGTACATGCAAGCACAACAATTTGATTGTTTGAAAGAGCTTACAAGTGATTTAATCCTCATTGATTGATCATGTTTCTCAGGGCAAGTGTATTCAAATATCAGCTGTCAATTGATTAATTTCAGTATTCATTTTGAACATGAATATTTATTGACTTTCATGTGCATTGTCTGCTAACAAGCCTTTACAGTAAAGGTTGTAAAACTTGTAAGCAACACAAAGGTATCATGGGTATTTGGGTATTCAAGGTGGCGATCAATTTTCAATTGCCTTAAACATAAAACTCCTGATTTGGTATAATTGTATGCAAAAATATTTTCTGATCTTGGTGTTTGTTCTTCAGGAAACTTTGACAGGTCACAAATGGATGGGAAATAGAATTGATATCTTGATGAAAGAAGGAAAGACAAGTCTCTTTGCTTTTGAGGAAGCAATAGGTAAGATTATGAACATTGATGAATCCATACGGAGAATTAAGTTTGGCTTTCTCACTATGGTTTGAAATGATCAGAATTACCTTGCAATTGCAAGAATTTTGTAAAAGAAAATGTTCAAATGCAAATACAGACACTGAGAAATTTTGTTTTTTCCAGGTAGCCAAAATATATGTCACATAACAAGTTGAAATAGTTCAAAAGATAATTGCCCTAACTTTGATTTAGATTTGTGGTGTAAATAATGGTAGTGGTAAATTTCAAGGTTATTGTGAGTTCTGTACAGACTTGTTACCCTATAATTTTTTTTTTTCCCATCCCCCTCCTGGAGGCCAAATGTCCCCATTGTAGTCCCCATAGTTGTCTGGCAGCAATTTTACAGTCCTAGGATTTTCTCTGTTGCTAAGTTAAGCTAAAAAGTCATTTGTGTACTTCCACAAAAGTGAAGGCGGGTCTTTTTGAAGCACAGTTGCCATATCACTGTATTGTGATCTGTATTGTATCAGGAATATGTACAGAAGTAACAAAAGCAAGAATTTTTTGGAGTTTGTGACCTCTTAAGTCATCATCCATTATAAAGAAGAGTCTTACCTTTTTAAGAAAAAGCAATATTTTTTGTGGTTGGCTGCTGGTAAGTTGCTGTGCAGCTAATGGCTTACAAAATAATAAGGCTGGATGCGGGCTTTGTGTGAACAGGGTGGTGTTGTCAAGGTGATATTTTTTGGAATAGGAATTGATCTGTCTGGTAGGCCATAAAGATTAAAGGCCCAGTTCTCTCACCCCAAACAGTGCCAATTCTCCTTACCTTATAACTGAAGCCCCTCCCACAATTGTCTGAAATTCATCCTCATCCAGATACAATCTCGGTTTATTGCTTCAAGGTGAGTACAGAAAGATTTGATTTATATAATCAAAACACTCTCAGTGCTGTTCATGCTGTGTAATATAAGCTTTGGTACTCTGCATTGTTTCAATTAGCTGTCAATCAAAGAGCTGAGCCAATTGAGAATTTTGGTACCCCCATACCAAAATTGTAGTTTGGGGTGAGAGGTTTGGCTCTTTAAGTGATGAAGATTTTCAAGATATGATGGATGATTTTTGTTTTTTTACAGGTTTCATGTGTTGCACTAAAGTACTTGATAAAGATGGAGTCAGTGCTGGATCTATAATTGCAGAAATGGCTGCTAAATTGGCCACTGAAGACAAAACACTTACCACAAAACTTGATGAGCTTTACCAAAGGTTGGTAACAATATATAATCATGTGAAGAGGTGGGGCAAGGGCACTACGTAAATTATCTCATATGTGTGATTGATTCTGTGTCTTTGCAAAGTTCACATATTGCAACATTGCCACAAAAAGGATGGAATGAATAATTATCACTCTTAGGAACCATACTTCCCATGTATGTTGGTGTAGACATTATGTAAGATCTTCTGAAACCTTTTGAACTACACTTTCATTTTTAGGAAAAGAGAAAACTCAATTTTATTTGGGAACATCACTTGAATTTGTCAAATTTCTTTTTACTTTAGTTACAAAAATATTTTCTCATTACTCAGACAAAATGGTTAAGGTAAATCAGAATAGTTATTCTGCATTAATTGAAGAATTGAGCTGTAAAAATATTGACATGTAATGCATTTCTTAGAATTAAGGGACATTTTTTTGTAAGGAAATGTGGGCACTTTGAGTGAACCTAAAATTTATTCAACAAAGTCTGTTTTGGGGTTCATCTTTTATTGATGCCTAAAATAACATGTTTGACTTTTACTATTGGTTTATAGGGTATCATAAATGATCCATTGCTGAAGCAAATTTCAAATTCAATAAATCTCTTCATGTGGGTTTTCAGATTGCATGTTTGGTCTAATGGTAATATCATCTGCCTCACATGTGGGAGGCCACGGATCGATTTCCAGGTGGAGTCATACTAAAGACTCTACAAATGGAACCTACTGCTGTTGTGCAAGATCCTTTTCATAAGCAATGGAGTAGGGAAAACAATCCAGTGAGCCACAACTGGGAAAAAGGCCGTGGCCAGCTTGACTTGAACCAATAGGTTGGAAACTGGGCTGTAAAACTCCATCTCACTCATTAACAAACACACATGTATTCATCTTTTATTATACTAGTGGTCTCCAACATCAAATAGCAGTAAAGTTATCTGAAGCAAATTGGAAAATTAAAATTGATGAGGTTGTCTAATTTTTTTCTGATTGAAAAATTTCTTTTTTTATTTGTCATTTCTTTACAGATATGGATATCACTTTTGTTCCAATTCATACTTCCTATGTTACAACCCCCCAACCACGCAGGCTATCTTTGACAGAATTCGTACCATGGAAAATGGAACGGTTAGTGAATTTCTTTTCTTAAAGGCGGACAATTCTCACCTCAAACTACAATTTTATCAGTAGTCTACAGAAACTCTCAATTTGCACAGCTCTTTGATTAGCAGCAGATAAAAAAATACTGCATACTCTAGCTCATATCACACAGCATGTACTGCACTGAGAGTGTTCTTATTACACATTAGAGTCTTGTATACTCATCCTGAAGCAGATTGTGTCTGGATCACAGACTTCCTATACATGGACAGAGTATACTGCACTGTACATTGTCGCTACTGTACATGGGAGAAAAAGTGCACCAAGATGGCCGTTTGCATTGTTTTGTGTGTAAGTTTGGACTTGCTCAAGTAGATGCCCATATTTTGCAAGCAATGTGAAATATTTTTGAAATAAGGCAAGTTAAGGTCAAAATCACAACACGTATTGCAGGAATATGATATTGTTTCCCATTCAAGTTTAACTTTTTTTTAAAACGTAACAGAGTCATTGCCAAATAAGACGATTTATAGCTTCACGGCAGGCATCTTGGTGGGCCTTTTTTGTCCCAGCCGGTGGCGACCATCTGCGGATAGGAAGCATACGTTACATGGTCTGTCCATGTATATAAGTCCGTGGTCTGGATAAGGATGAGTTTTAGACAGTTGAGGAAGGGGCTAAGAGGAAGTAGGTTGGAAGAATTGAAAATGTCTCTAGGGAAGAAAACCTTCTCTTAGTTATAATTTTGTGATAGACAGTATACCTGGAGGGTGAGGGGATGATAGAAAATAGCTGGTGTGGCAGATTTTGCTTTACAAAGGCTCCACCTATTCTAATTTTCAAGTGA
Organism: Holothuria scabra; assembly: GCA_037179385.1. Taxonomy (NCBI): domain Eukaryota; kingdom Metazoa; phylum Echinodermata; class Holothuroidea; order Aspidochirotida; family Holothuriidae; genus Holothuria; species Holothuria scabra. The sequence goes on along the minus strand of CM074192.1, from coordinate 16,060,808 downwards.
TCCCTTATGGATAAGGTTTGTGAAAATGATATGGGCTCACTTGATCTGTGTATCACAGGTGGTGTTATGGATATTGTGTGTATTTACTACAGCAAATGAAAGATACTGTATTACCTCGTAAATTTTCTTCATTTTTGACAGATTGGGATTAAAGTTAAGAAGTTAACATTTTTTCCTGTCTATATTTTCTGCATTGTCATTCAATAGTATCCATCGCAAATTGGCGGAGTGAAAATAATTGGAATCCGGGATTTGACAACAGGATATGATAGCAACCAGCCAGATAATAAAGCAGTGAGTACTTGTCAGACAATATTGTCATGCTGTGTGGTGTCAAAAAGTCTATCACAGAGGTTCCCAACCATTTTTCAAGGCAGCCCCAATTTGGGTAATAGCGTCAGATGTCAATCCCAATTTGTGTACTGAATGTACCACCCCAAAAAGAATCTCTTATGAAATCAGCACCTAATGTTTCTATTGTGATAGTGAGATTTTCCTGCATGGTACTGTGTAGTGATTGAATTTGACTTCATAAAGTTATGCAAGCATTTGTGTCATAAGGTTTAAACTGGTTTAGTTAAGTTTGACACTGCTAGAAGTACAGCCCAGTTTTGTTCGAGTTTTTGCTTTGATTTTTATGCGTTTTGTCAAATTTTTGATTTTTCAGGGGCAAAATCCCCCTTGCCCTTACCTGCGGACGCCCATGGCAATCCCGTTGTTTTTCATTTTGGAAGCAGTTCGTAACAAACAATGCTTGCTTGTTGTGTTCTTTCAACAATTAACGTACACACCCATAGCAGAGTGCACGCACCATAATGTGCAATCTATAGTCAATTCACTATACAAATCTGTTGTCCGTTTACGCAAGTCAAATTCTTCCGAATCCCGCGACAAATCTCAATGGAGTTTCACTGTGTGAATTTCGCCACGTGTAGTAACAGTAACTCAATGGGGACCACTGTGTACAGCAGAGCGGCATGCTCAATGTTCACGATCGCGAACGTTCGATTGAAAGAGCTAACTCGAGAGACCAATGCCTGAGACAAAATGTACGATCTCATGAAGTATCGTAACCTCTTTTTACGCGCATAGAAACGGGCACAGACAAACAAATGAAAAAACCCATCCCGGACCGGATGAAGACATAAACTGTGAACTGTCGTAACCAGCGAACGATCAGCGCTGTGTAAGGGAGTCTTATCATTATCAGCAGTATCCATGTACAAACACATCCTCTATACTGTAGTGTGTATGTATATGCTGAGAACACCTGTGGTATAATGTAGATACGTATGCCGCTCGCAAGTTTTTTTTCCTAGTAAAGCTTGGGGAATTACACTGTACAGTCCATACACATACCTATAAATGTGGCATACTGTGCTTGCGGCACGGCATATATGTTTTGGTATGCTGGGTTTTCCAATCCGCGCACGTTTTCCGATTCTTTTTCACGTTCCCCGCGCACAAAAAAAAACTTTACAGTCTGGCTGTAGGTGACGAAATGTGTTTGTTACGAACGGGGTTTCTTGGCTGGCGCATGTTTTACACCAAATACTTTGTGATCGATTGCTTAAAACACTTCGTCAGAAACACAGAAAATTTTTCACGGAGACAAAGTAATGGAAACATGAAGACTTAGTTCAAAATAAGTTTAAGGTGCAGTGGTGATAAAATTATAATTTTTCAATGATAACAAAACATGTGATTGGGGAAGATGTCTTTTTTTGGGTATCGGTATCGGGCCAATATTAACTTTGAGTTATCTGTTATCAGCAAGTTCCGATACCTCTGTTATCGGCTCAACACTATAAACACGGTATCTCAAGAAGAGTACGTGTGACTAATGTCATATTTGGTTTGTGGGTTGGCCATATTGAGTAAATGATCCCTATTGTTTTTGGTGGAGATCTAAGGTCATTTGGGGTCACGAGAGGTCAAAAGGTTAAAATCTCATAAACACGATATCTCCAGAACAGTACAAGTAACTATGCTCATATTTGGTATGTGGGTCGGTCATATTGATTAGATGATCCCTATTGTTTTTGGTGGAGGTTAAAGGTCATTTGGGGTCACGAGAGGTCAAAAGGTCAAAACTTATTAAACATGATATCTCGAGAATGGTACATGTGACTATGCTCATATTTGGTGCAGGGTTAGCGCTGAGCTCCGAATTTAGTGGGTCCCAGCCTTGGTTTTTGGACCCCTTAAAAGTATGAAACATTAAATTTAAGGGGTCCACCAGGAATTTTAAAGGGTCCAATTCTCCCGCCATTTATACTTTTCCTCAAGTTCAACCCTATTTTCCCCTGTAGGTACTTGAGTTAAATACTACAATGTTTAGGTGCTGACAGTTTAGTCCATAGTGTTAAGTAAGAGTGGATAAATCTCAGAGAAAAAATATGTGACATCAATGCTGCTGTTTGCTTTCATGGTAATACTGTAGAGTGAAGGGTGCTGATTTCACAAATTTCATCATTTTATTTTTAGTATCGACGGATTATACTATAATAGGTAATACCCGATTATTTAATTAAACAATCGGCCCGATGCCGATTACCTATAACAGATTATTAAAAAGAGGGAAATCACGTTTGTCACTTTAGTACGCGACCGCCCTTGCTTCGTGCATATCGTATTACCGTAACCAGTTCAGGACGGAAAATACTGGGAATAGTTCCGTTCGTTTCACGAACGGGATATCATTTTTGTAGGCGAAATGGTTTCACTTCAAAATTGTTTGCAGTCCATGTCACATGCCCTTTGATTATTTAGTTCAAAGGCCAACATCATGCTCTGTCTAGTTTTCATCCCCCAATCATGTCGGAACATCGCATTCTTTTACTGTACTGGGTTGTATAGTTGTGCTAATATATACTGTACAGTAGCTACTCTCCCGCTTTAACGAACCCCAATGAAAAGCAATTATGATAATCTTAGCAGTTCTGGGCACCAGTATAACGTATCTTATAGTTTCTTTCCGATATAAATATCCCCGGATATTTTTAGCAATTCTCGTCCAAAAATTACGTCTTGTTTAAAAAAGAATCTGCAACTGAAATGCACGTAAGTCCGATCCCCTAAAAATCCACGCACGCAGAGATTTGTGATGCCGTTTCTATGTGAATTTAGCACGGGGCTTGTCCGGCTTTGCTCGCCGGCCGGCATTACAAGCACGATGGTCGTATATAACACAAACTCAACGTAAAAACTTGTCTCGAGACCGAGTATTTTCACACACTAAATCACATAGGCGAAGGCGCGAGTTGTGATTGGCTGCCTAGAATTTACGCAATTTAACCAATCACGATGCCGGGGCTAATTTAAATTTTGCAATGGATCTTTTGCATATGATGTCACCCAGCAAAACGGGATGCCTTGTTTGGCGGTAAAAACATAAGTTTAGTGCATGCATGGGCTAAGAAGTTTGCTGCAAGAGACCACGTGCATTACTGTTTTCGTTTGCAATGACGTCATATGAATAACATTGCTTAAGTCCATTACGGAAGGAATGCTGGGAATGACTTAATTTATGCAAGATAATAATAACCAGCGAACTACACAAAATTCTAGGTGATTTATGTACAAAACGTGCACAGATATGTATGCAAAGCTTGGGGATTTGAAAAATCGGCGAAACACTGCAGCTAGACAGTCTGTACTACGTGTTTTGTGCAGAACAGTTTGTACAGCAACTTACGCGGCTCCTTCTGCGAGACAGCAAGGAATATACCTTGAGTGCTCTTCTAAATCGAATTTCATTCATTTAATACTACCGCGTCGCGGCGGAAAATATCAAACGATCATTCCCATTGCAGGAGTAGGGATCGTTCTTCGATTTACAGTAAGTACATTTTCGTCTGTCACGGAGAGTGTTTGCAACACGTGGTCAGTCATTTCGTTAAAGTATGTTAGTTTTGTACAGGGATCTGAAGCGATAAAACCACACAGTTAAGTCAATGTGTTTTCTGAGAGAGCGTTCGTTCGAACGGTGCACTGTGAATGAAGCAATAAGCCCCGCCCCTTCACAGCACAACAAGCGATATTTTTTGCAGGTTGCCTTCTTTATAGTATAACCAGATAACATCAAAACAGTTCCGTATCAGGTTACGCTGGGGTCATAGCGTCTGGTTCTGACTGTCAGTGAACTCCGTGCTGATATGGGGCATAAGGCCATGTGTATATATGTGCACACTGCCCAATGTATTTATGTGTTTTTCTAGGGATATCGGGGAGCCAAACCATCTTTAGTGAAAGATTGAATTGAAGCCAGAACTTTCGAAAAGGAAGCCTCGTGCATCAGCCCATAGAATTTTTCGTAAAAGGGTATATCCATACTGGCTGAGGCCAAATTTCTTTGCGTCCAAGCTTACTTCTCGGGACGCGCGGGAAGAAGCCTAATTTATGAACTGCGCGTCCGGAGACAGAACCTTGCGTCTATGACGCGCAGACGCACTAAAACGCGAACCCTGATTTGGTGTGTGGGTTGGTTGTATTGAGTAGATGATCCCTATCGATTTTCGTGGAGGTCAAAGGTCATTTGGGGTTACGAGAGGTCAAAAGTTCAAAACTTCGTAAACCCAATATCTCAAGAACGGTACAGGTGACTGTGCTCATATTTAGAGTGTGGATTGGTCATATTGAGTAGATGATCCCTATTGATTTTCCCAAAGGTCAAAGTTCATTTGTCAGCATGTTCAAAGCCTGACAAGCTTTCCTGCACAGTCTTTCAAGAAAGGTCACTTGTAGGGTCCTGTAACTTTTCATGTAGATAGCACATAGTGAATACATGGTCCCAGAAGTTTTTGGTGGATGTCAAATGTTATTTGGGTTCACAACGGGCAAGAGGGATCTCAATGTAGGAAGATTGGATGACTTGCATGTGTACTTTGTGGGCACATTATGGAGCCCTGTTAATTGAAAAACATTGCAAAGCAATGTCAATGTGAAAAAAGGCCTTACATTTCAGCGGCAAGGAATCACGAAGCCTTTTGGCTTTCTGGTTAAATGTATTGAAGTATGTTCTATTCATTGTATATTTGCCTACATTTACAATTGTTTTATAATTGTTTTATTTTGTCAGATTCTTCCAACTAGTAAATCTAGTCACATGATTACATTCAACTTTGAGAATGGTTGTGTTGCGACTCTGCGCACAAGTGGCACAGAACCTAAAATAAAGTACTACTCAGAAATATTTGGAGACTTGTCTACCAGGTGAGTAAGTTTTTGTGGTTGTGTTAATTTATGGAGATGTTGTGTGACTCAGTTGGCATGTTTCAACATTTACAACTTGAATTGTTGGTTGCATCTTAAATATCCATATACACATATCCTATCCCAATGTGGCCCTAACATTGCACTTATCCTAACTCTGACCTCAGTGTTGGCAATAAAAAGATGTCGAAGAGACATTGGTAACATAGCATTTCATGAGCATATTTACGGAATGAAATTTAATTTTTTAGCTTGGGCATAGAGATTTAAGGGTGATTTTGAAACCTAAAAATGCTCAAGACCTATAATGGAATACTGGCTGAGAGACTTCAAAGAGTTGACATCATGATGCATCAAGCATTTCCTCATATCATCATTATCTTATGTAAAAAGAGAAAAAGGACTATATAGCAGCTTACCTTCCACTGTTAATTGCTGCATAAATGATTTTGTTTTGAAAAACCCTTGCCATTACATGAAAGCTGTACATCAGATTATGACACCAAACCCACCTTTGAACATTAAAGAGATGTATAACTTGACAGGAGCCTTTTTGGCTCCATATCTCCGAAGACTGTTAAGACACCTCTGTTGCAGTAGATTGTCATCTAAAATTGCAGCATCTAGTTTTAGGTACTATTAAGAACAAATATCATGCTGGTCATTATTTTAATAGCCATACTTAATAAGAATATAGCTCTGTAATAAATAAAAAAAATATCCTTTTATAGGTAGGTAAACCTCACACTCCACTCATTAACCTGTAATAAGCCAGTTCGGTAATTCGTTTTGGTGGCTATACACATGCACACATCCGCCAAATTGTTGGGATGAAGAAACCAATCCAGCACCTACAACTTGTATTCCAAAATTTCAGTTTACACGAAAATTTGTTGAAATCATTTTTTATTAATCCATCCATAACATAAGGAGGGATCTCAAATGTGGTTTTGTACAGTGGTGTGTGTCTAAATTGTCTTTTCAGTGTAAAAATTTGCATTTTAATCTGCTGTAAAGGAGCATTGAGACCTCTATTTTCGGTTGAGTTGGCTAGACACTTATATAGTGTTGTATGCACGTACTGGTGAGAGCAAGTGATGGCTGTATGCTATGTGATGAGCTTGGTTTATATATCCACGCTGTGCCCAACAATTTCATGTGGCAACGAATTACCGAACTTGCTTATTGAACCATACATGGTGTATTGTTGAGTATTTGAAAAATAACACTGTTAATACATCATGATAGATGCAACTTTCAAGTCATGTATTAATTCCTGTCGCATTATTTATTTCTTTCAGAGATAAAGCTACAATGGAGAACAATCTCAGATCTTTTGTTGCTGTTTTTGTCCAGGAACTATTACAACCAGATACAAATGGTCTCATTGCTCGGGAAGCATGAGGTTGTATTAGCCAATCAGGACAGCCAAAGGATAATAAATTCATAAAAGCAATAAAAGACATTTTTGATGCACCAGTGATCTACAGTAATTACACCTCCTTGATTTTGGAGACAAGAACCCACCACTACCAACTTTTCTCATTCCAAATTTATGAAATTGGATTTTTTCTTTTATGTTTAACTAGTTATTTTAAAGGTCAACTATCTACCAAACTTGCCCTGTGTTAAAATCATTGTCTTGAGGTCCCAAATTCTCACAATAGCTTTGTTCAGTGTTCTCAATAAATTCTCTTGTTAATATTTGGAATGTGTTAGAAATGGTGGCCGGATGAGGATGAAGAATTGGAAGGGAAGAGCGAATAATTGATGAAAGGTGTTAGTACATGTATGTGCAACCCACCCATCTGTAAAGCAGATCAAGTCAAAATAGGCAAATTTAATTTGTCAGCTCTGGTTTTCTGATTGGTTTATTTAATACAATTTGTAATATCAGTATAATGGTTTGGTGTATGTAACTCACTCAAATTGTCATCATGGTTACACAATGTACCAAGCTTACAATTCATAAAGAAGCAAACCTTTTGGAAATATTGATGACTGGAATGTTGCCTCAAATTTATTTAGCATGAACAGGACCCTTTTTTTTAAGATTTCCTTTTACTTTTGTGTTCATAAATAAACCTGGGTATTTTGTATTGCAGGGATACCCAACTTTTTTGACCCAAGATCCATTTTTCAAACAGACAACTACTGAGGTTTACCTGTCCAGAGTACACATGCACAAACATGCAGTTACAATTTTTTATGGTTGTTCATTTTCCTACACCCTTTGTAGTTAACTTAGGATCAATCTGTGGTCTACTGCATTAGAACGCTGTGATCAACGTGTTGGGCACTCCTTGTATGGAATGTTGTCTGTCCATAATAATTTACATCTTAATTTCATTATTCAAATTTTTGTGATAAAGTGTGTGATTTTGTACTATTGTAATGTAATATATTATAAAAAGTATATGTAAATTTGTCATATAAATAGAAGTCTGTTTTCACATCAAAGTTGAAAAACATTTTGCTTCCATGGTGGCAGGACATGATGTATTATATAACTTGACTTCCACTCAGAGATCACCATAATGTCTATGATAGAGAGAACATATTTATTCATCATTATAAGTAACAACAGGTTGTCTTTGGTGAAGAAACCATGTATTGTTACTGTTATTGTAATTATTTTTACATGTTCAGTCATTTTACAATAGAAAATCTGCATGTCCTGATAATACTGTTTAATACCCTCCAGATACCTTATGGAGAAAATTGGTTTTCAAACTCAGTTGGGCGGGGTCAGGATAGTAGCCTCAGCCCCACAGTCCAGTGAAGTTTGCAACTATTTCTATCATACTTTCTTCAGTTCTTCACAGAAGTAACAGGACAGAATTATAAAATGAGGGTAGGGGACAGAAGACAAGTTAACAGGCTTATGTTCAAGAAAATATTGTTGCATTAGGCCTTGTAAACTGTCATGGCCTTTTGAAAGAACAATATTATTTTAATTTAGCTGTGTAGAACAGAGCTATGCAATTCTTGTTCAAATCTATGCCCCTCCATCAGCATCAGGGTTTTGCTGTTTGTTTTCCCCTTTTGTTTTCAGGAAATTTGAAAAGAGCAGCATTGTGTTAGTATTAGGTCACTGGCTAACATTTAAAAAGGTTTGTCATGAATTGTTAAGTTTAAATTTGTAAGGACTGAAGTTCTTTATCTTCATTTGCAAAATTTTACAATTTCCTGAGTGTCTGAAGCTTGCACTTCTTATTCTTTGTAAACATGTTTGAAAGTTGGATAGATACCACTTGAACATGTGACAGTTCAAAGAGTCTTTTCAACAGTAATTGTTGCTGAAATTATTTACTTGAATAGCTTTGTGAGTAAAATTTTCTTTTGTGTGTCACTGTTGGGAAGTTATCTTGAAAATTCAAAGATTTGAGATGCTTTGTTTTTGCATTTTCAGCATTATAATTTATAAGAGTAACACTCTGGTACAAGACCCCACCAGAGGAACATGATCATTTTGGAGGTTTGAACTAAAAAGGGAAATCTTGTGACTTTAAGCTAGTTAATAGACTAACCATTCCGCATGTTTACAGCTGTGCTCTAACCAGTGGTTTAACTAGGCAATTTTTCAAGGGGGACAAGTACCCAGATTTTCTGATTTTTTTTTGAAGTGTGAACACCATTTCTCTGGAGACGTAATTTGTATTGTGCGAAATGAACTGAAATTTTTGAAAATATGGAGCTTGTAAAGGAGGAAACTGTGGATTCCAGGTTTCCTCTATGAGGAAATGTGAAAAGTTTGTATTACTAAAGAATCTGTATTTCTTATTGGCAAGTGCTGAGATTGCACCGTGACCAAAGATCATTTTTACTGCACAATGTTATCCAAGACCTACAAATTGATGCTCTCCCACAACATTTTAAGAGTCAAGAGCTTACATTGGAGAAAACTGAGAATTTAATGAGTGAAAATTCATGAATATGCACTTTAGTTGCCAATGTCACATGATAATCAGGTGATTTTGTCATTTTCAGAGTTGGGGATGGTTTACCATACTGATTTATGAGCAAACACAACCGCATTAGTTACTGCAAACCACTCTGCCTGAAGAGTGCAGAAAATTTTGTATTTTTGAAACAAATTATTACAAAAATGGAACTTGTATTGGAGAAAATTCAGAATATCTTGAAAAAATTCAAATTTTTTTCTTTTCATAGCTAGGGAGGGTGAGGGGGTGGCAGCCCCTCCCCCACCCTTCCCTGCAGAACCTGCACCATGTCTCCAATACATACTTTCATCTCATAGGTCACAATTAGTAGTATTAAGGATATGATTAAAGAAAGATTCAAGGTCACATCAATTTTTGACATGGTAGAGGGGTACTTAGTCAAAGTATTCCTGTGATATTTGCACTTTAAATCTGATGCGTAATTTTCAAGATATGAGCAAAAAGTGAACTTGAAGCAAGCACATATGGCATCATATCCTCACATTAATGGACAGTCTTTGTCTTTCTTTGAACCCTTTTGTTTTCTTTGAACAATTTTCTGCTCAATAATCTCATATTAGCAGGAAGTGATTGCCTAAGTAGCTTGAGAACTTGACCAAGTGTCTCTTCCCCACAGGGAGGATATATTCCTATGAACACCATGGTCAACATAACAGTCAGAAAATATAAAGGGAAATAGGATTTTTTGTCAATTTAAGGAAGTGATGTAACCTCTGCTGCCCTCAGTATCACTCTAGAACAGAAAACTAGTATCTTCCTTTTCTGATATCTCGAGAAACAAATGTCCAGTGTGAATGGAAGTTTCACCACACAGTGCAGATTTCGTTTGTTTTTGAGGTGGCCTCATAAATTGTAGATCCTTGGAGCATTGGGATAGTATATTCAAAGGAAAATCTTTGTGTTCATGTTTGAAATGAAAGCTCCTTAATTTGAATTCACAGGCAAAATGACAACGTGGTCATTGGTTAATGCATGGATAATGTTGTAAAATTCTTTGACGGTGGTTGAATAATGGTGTTGGCTGGAAAATGATGCTTTGGAACAGAAATGTTGGTCAGAAAATTCTAATTTTGATCAGAAGTGTTTGTGCATATTTGTATAGTGCACAAGGCAGCACCTCTTTTGTGACAGTTTCATTGCTGTGCATTGCTTGCTTGCAGATCTTAGAAGTGTGATAGTTTAATATAGTTTCTGTCATATTTTGAAACTATTTTCTTTGACTGTAAACATAAAAATGGGGTGCTGTGGACAACCCTATCCCTTGTCCTTGATAAAATAAGTGATTTTTTATTTCATTCATGCACCTGACATTCATGGCGAAGACAAAATATGAGAAGTTTCTTTGTTGCAAAATAGCTAGCAGAACAGAACTTCTAGCTGTAATGCATGCTGCTAGAATTGAATAGGATGTTTTAGCCAATGTTACCCTAGAAAAAGGTGTTTTCTCGGGTGAAGCTTGTCTCTGTAATTGTGACAGTCAACTCCCTTTAAACCCAAGCTTGTTACTCCATTGAGCAAAAAGTCTTTGAAGAGGGAAAACGCCTGTAACTTTATCGATCTCAAGATACCTGAACAGGAAGTATTCTGATGGACAATGGGTTAGTGGTTGCCAGCTTGAGATGGCTAAAATTTGCTATTCGCTTCTAGCGTCATGAGACCTTTTGATATGTCCTTTGCCATATATTTCAGGTGAGGTCACAGCCTGAAATGAAATTTGCCCTCAAGTCTTCATTTCAAAGGGGTAATATTATAGGGTATAAGCCTCACCTAAGGGCAGTCATTTATCTAACTGGCCAAGTCATTTATATATTTCCTTTGATCAACTGCCTATACTGGCCGATTAAAGAAACGACTCTCCCCTAATGTATATAAAATTGTGCCTGGCTTGAAAGCATCTCTTTTACTAATGTTTGGTGCTTCCACTTTAACCAGCTCCTTGGTTTGACTTGTGTTGCCACTATATGTAGCTCAGTGATCATGGTATGATAGTAGATGCAACTACAAAAGTTGAACTATGTTCAAAGTTTCTTGAAAAACTGACATCAACTTTGGAAGCCTATTCAATTCTCTAACTTAACATTGTTCATTATCCATCTTCACAACTTTTTCGGGTTATATCTGATGAAAGGTTGTACAAAGTTGACATTGTTCACTAGTGAAGCTTGTTGTAAGCCCACATTGCAGTGTATATCACAGCTTTAAATAAAGAAACTGCAGCAGTTGTGATCTTAAGTAGTCACATGCTGTTAAAGTTTAGTTATATCCCTGATGGGACATAATTAGACCATATGGGGGACCCAAGGACAAGAAACAGTGTGGTACCTTTAAACCAATGGTATCACAAACCTATTTGTATTTAGTATGTATGCTTGTATTTATGAAAGAGCCAAGGAGGCCAAATACAAACAATGAGCATGACAGCCGGGCCCAACACCTCCAAGGTGATTTTGTTGATCTTGGTCAGCTCCTCCTCCCCAAACCATTAGGCCCTGGGCCATTGTCCTCCCTGTTTTCATGCCCCTGGTTTTTAACTCCTGGTAAAATATTTAGAATCACTACAGTAAGGTCTTTGAAATAGTACTCCCTTAATAATCTCATTTACTGTTAAATGCTTTAAATTTTGTTTCATAGTAAAATCATATTATAAGGACTATTAGCTTGCCAGGAAAATGGTTAGAACATATTTTGATCATGTCAGTACCTTTCCTATCATGTATCTCTTGCATCTTTATTCTTTTAATCCCTGAACAAAAACAAGTCAAATTACAATGTTGAAGTTGCATCCAAGATTGTATGCAGCTTTCTCTGATTGGACTGATTTTTGTAGCAGAACCTCAGAGAGGGACAGAGCCAATAGATAATGCTCCATGCAGTGCGTACTTAGCCTACATTTGATCTGAGAGCAGTGATCTTACTTAAACATTTCACTTTGGGAAAAAGTCTAAAAAAGAAGTATATGAATTTTAAAAGTGATGTTGGTAATGATATTCCAGGGAAAAGATATTGTTTCCCCATGATCAGGATAATTAACTTGACTTTGTTGTGCAGAGGATTTGTGTGGACAGGGGAATGTTTGATTTTTTTTCTACTTTGAGCATCATATTATAAAAAAAATACCTAGTATGTGCTAGCTTAAATTAGTTACATTCCTAAGATTGTTATGGTAAATGAAAAGGAGGATAAAAAGGGAACCCCTTCACTTTTAATTAAAGAGTTATCATCTACTTCTATTTATAACTGAAAGTAAACAGCTCCTTTCGAAATGATTTGGTAGCTTTGTTTATATCTGCTAGTAAAGGAGCAAAGACAGTATGGTTTTATCATATTTTATTTGTGTTTGAAATAAGTCAAAAACCTTTGATTGGATCATTATATACAGAGGGTTGTTTGATAAATGCTTTAAGCACCTGTGTGGCCTTACTGTCTGCTCTGTATATACATACATCCAGAAATTTATGTCTGATTGGCCCAATATAGGGCACTGTTATACATCAAGAAAATATATAAAATTGCCTTGCATTGTAATTGAATTAGCTGCATCTCTTCTGTGTACATTGTCATGTTAACTTGCTGTTTATCTTTTTGTAAGTAAATATTCCACATTTCAGACTCATGTTCCCAACTCTGATGCAGGGTGCTGTTTTATGTTTACTTAACAATAACAGCCAGTGTGGCAATCCAAAAAGTCACTGACGCCATATTGTGGGGCGGATCTCACTAACGTTTAGCGATCATTGTTGACACCGAAATCCTTTGTTTAATCTTAAATTTAGCACAATTTAGCAACTGATTTTGCAAAATGATTTCACTAAACTTTAGCCATCAAATTTTCATTGAAGTTGTGTCATTTGTTAATTGTTACGCTCCAATTTTATCCCTATGATTTTTGAGTGAGGGGCACCAAGTAGTTAGGCAAGCAGATAGTGTAACAGGGTTTAACAATGGTATAATTTTATAATCTTCTAAGGCAGACACTGAATTGTTTCCATCACTTATGTGGAGCATCAGGCACAACAGCAGTAGATTCTGTTTTAAAAAGTCTTGACACAGAAATGGAACCTTAGCATCCACATGAGAAAAGGTTAGACCAAACATATAGTCCTTGGACAAGGCAAGTAAGTTGGTGTCACAAAAAAAATCCGTTCATTTAGGATTAGTAAATATTGATAAAGACTTAACAAAAAAACAAAAATTTTGAAGGTGACCAAAGGATAAGCACTGGGGAATTTCTTTTCTATAATAAGACTCTCCTTGTTTACAAGATCATCTTGGCCTTCTCATCTTTCCTATTTCAGCCATTACTTGCCGTTGTGTTTCCACTTTGGATTCCCAAGATGTGTGTGATGCTTCCCATAAGCAATTGAGTAGGCCAACCAGTTCAAGTATCCCACAATTTGTGGAAAGGCTGCATGTGGCCCCTGCTGAGTCAAACCACAGTGTTACAAGTTGAGGGTGTTGAACTCCAAGGAACCAAACCAGCCCCAAGATCTTTGTTATGGAAATTTTCACAAGTTATTCACATTGTACCTCAAAATCCATTAATTTACAAGAGCGATAAACATTAGACCTGCAGAAATATTCCGTCCTCCATTGTATTTTCTGGTGCTAACAAATATGACAGGGTATTCCCCATTACCTACTGTTACCTGATCTGTCAATGGCAACTCCAAAAGGAAGGATCAGACCACTTGATTGTTTGTTGGGGGAGGGCTTCCTATTGGCCCAGCACAGCTTTTTAGTGCATGAATAACTTTCAACAAAGCTTGTAGGAGTCAAGATGAGACCCGTGTCTTCTGAAAAGCTGATCTACATGGAGTTAAGAGAGTTTTCTAAATTCTGGCAAATGGGCATTCCCCCTAATGCTCTTCTACAAAGAAAAAGGTTACAATTAAGCTATTAATAATGAAAACTTCAAACTTTCAAATTCTAGGACTAAATATATTTCATCTTTGTCTTAAATATCTGCCTTTTCTTTTAGCTGAAAAATAAGCTGCATAACCTGAATCCGACTGGAAAAACAAGAAATCTCATTTGACCAGATTCCTCTGCTTTTCAAGAGAATACGTGCAGGATGATACTTCATGAGAACAAGAAATTATTGTATATGTATGAATTAAAACTATAACATGGGAACACTTGTTCATTAGCACAATTTCAAGCCACTATTTAAGTTAAATCTCATTGTCTAGGTCTTGGTTTGTTAAGGTGACCCAGGAATGACAAGCATTTGATACAAATTACGCCTTCCTGTCCAACATTGCAACTGTAGGATATTTCAAGAACCAGAGAAATAAAGAATTTTCAAATGCAAAATGCAATTTGGGAAGAAACACAAACTTAAATATCAACACTCTTTCTTTCCAAACTCTCAATAGGGAATTTGACAGGATTTTCCATATTTACATATGATTTTCAGTGTAACTTGCCAAACATGTATTTGTAAAACCTTCTCAAAACTTTTTTTGAATATTCATAATCAAGAAATCAAGTTCTTAAGTTGTTTAAAACGTCTGGATGCATACATTTCCAACAAAAGTGTTTAATTTGAAAGGGTTGACCATTAGCAATAGCTTTTAGTGGATTAAGGTCAACATATAATGCCCATATAACAAACAAAACCACAAAGCAAGTAAGACAATACCTTAAAAGGATGATAAAGATATGAACTGCATGCCTTCATTTTAAATATTTCTAATTTAAAACACTTGCACACATCAGTACTTTCAAAAATTCATTATTTCTAACAAAGGAAACACTCTTTTGTGAGAGAAAATTATGCACAGGAACTGTGGATGATTAAGAGAGAATTCTTTCAATCCCATGATGATCTCATATATGTTGTGTTAATTATTGCCTGATACACCCAGGGAGATAGAGTAGGAAAGGTCCGAAATTCCTCAAAGAAAACACTTTTCTTCTAAACAAGGGAAAAAGTTACAACACCAGTTTTGCCTCCAGACTTCCCTCACACTTTCATGACAGCATGCACTGCATTCCAACATAGGTTGGCCATTCTCAGATGATGGGAAAGGAGGACAGCCTTAGCTAATTAGCTACCACTATGCATGTAGGATGGTGTGTAGGGTACAAGAAAACATGTGGGTTCACGGGTTCACAAATCCCTCAGATGATGGGATATTGCCTTCCCATTGTTCAAAGCTGTATGCATAGAGTCTAGAAATTGGGGTGATGTGTTTGAAAATGAAATCAGCCCTGAAAATAGCATAGAGGAATACTACCCGTTAGGTGAAGGGTGAACCCAAACAGAGACAAACATGCTCAAAAGTCAGACTGTCTGGCAGAAACCAGGAGGAACGGCCACCCTATTCCAACATCCTGCTAGCACTGTAGCATCATCACTAGTTCCACACCCCAACTCTTATCCTAAATTGTAAGTTTCTGTTTTGACATCTCACTGTAAGTAAGGTTTTCTTATCAAAAATATCTCTACAGCAAATAACGATTAAGCAAGCTGGTAGGCGTAAGCAGGTGATGATTATGAGGGGTCATCCTCCCAACTTCCATTCTAACTGCAGCTAGAGGTTGATGGTATCCTCAATATCACAAAGTGAAAACACAAATGAAGTATTTGTGGTTTTAGAGGATCTTTGCATTGCCTCATGGTAGATCTCACAGTTGATTACCCATCTATTCACTGTGACTTCAGCAGCAGGGAAATGGTCTATTAGTAGAAAAAAAAAGAGATAGAAAATCAGTCATAAAACAAAGTGATATTTTTGACAAGTTATTGGCCTCTTACCTTTTCTCAGCCCCTGAAAATCACTCTTCCTCTGAGGCATGAGGAAGTCCATTTACACCAGAGGTGAGAAGCGTCTTTCCTATTAAGGACCTCTCAAGCTGTCATTTTAATACTGACAGGCAAATAGTACTATAAATGTTGAAGTAGTGAGGAATCCTCCCATCACAGGGGCAAGACCCAATGGCTCCAAAGAAGGTTTTTTGGGTCAAAGAAAGACACTCTCTAGGGTATCAATAAAGTTCTGAGGGACTTAAAGGTAGCATCACAATAACTTTGATTGATGCTTGATTTAGCCAGACCACAGTAATACAGTTGGACCATTTGTTTATATCCTAGTTAGACTGGAAAAACACTGAGATTGATGATTATAAATAACATATTTTACATTGCAACAGTTTCCCTCTAAAATCATGGGAAGTTGGAGGGTACCTTGGACAGTTGTCCTGAAGATATTTGGACACATAGATTGTTTCGATTGCTGGAACAGATGATTTTGCAAACCAGAGTTACTGCTTAACCCTCCTTGATGTTAACAACGCATGTATGATTAGCCAAAAAAATCACAATCAAAACAGTATAAACATATGTGAACATAAATCGTCTCACATGTGTAAAAGAATTCCCTACTTTGATATCTGTTACTCCTTAAACAATCACCAAATCAGAAGTACTATTTTCTGTTTAAAACATTTGGTGAAGTTTTGAAGATAAACGACTTTTGATATGTGAACAACTACCACCCAAAAATAAACTGATAAAATTTAACCAAAAGTGAACTAAGAAAATTTCACACCAAAAGAGAAACCTACTGCCTTGTGCGTGATGCTCTGCATAAGCAATGGAGTAGGGAAAACAAGCCAGTGAGTCACAACTGGAAAAAAGGTTGTGGCCGGCTGGACTTGAACCAATAGGTTGGGAACTGGGCCGTAAAACTCTAACTACTGTAACTAACTACCACATACTATTAATGCCATGAACAAGTTTATACTTGTTTACATAGCAAAAGAAAGATACATATAGTACTGTTTAGTATTATTCCCCACCAAGCAAGAAGTTCAAACAAATATATCACTATACGGACTGAGATATCACTATACTGACTGAGATATCACTATACGGACTGAGATATCACTATACTGACTGAGATATCACTATACTGACTGAGATATCACTATACTGACTGAGATATCACTATACTGACTGAGATTTAGCTGAACTTATTTCAATGCCTTAAATCCTTCATTAATTTTATCAATATTTATGTGTACTTAAGTTGAACCAGTCTAAATAAAGCAAATTTACGTTCCTACTTCGAGCTTTCAAAAGGGTATAGAGTGATGTAATAAACATAGAGGCTGGAAAAATACAGTGTTGATTGGAACTGACTGTTGTTGAATAAATACAATATAAATACCTCTCAAATCCACTGAGAGATTCAGTCATTTTGTGCCTGAGTAGAAATGTTGCAATGGCTTCAGCAACCTGTAAAAATAACACAAAAACATAACTCATACATTTCAAAGTATGGAAAAAGCTAGCAGATACAACATTTTCTTATTCCTGTTACAGGTAAATGCATACTTCATCAGGATGAGTGCACATTCAGAACAAAAATTAGCACTTTACACAACCAATATGGAAACTTGATAACTTCATTCACTGCACATGCATGTAAAAATGAGTTACACAGTTGTTACAAACTTCCTATAAGTTTTATACACCTCTGCCACTTTTTCCAGGTGGGTGAAAAGAAAATTTAGAGTAGGCATGACACTGCCACAAAAACTTTTGAGTATTGCAAGATTAGATAGAGTATTTTACAAATATGATCTCACACCCCAGTCAAAACCAGTACAATTGGGCATAAATGATATTTGAAGAAATATGTTCAAAATCCAATTTTGAAAACTGCGCAACAGGTCACCTGACTTTTATGATGCAATTGGCAGCACAAACCCCTCCCTATTTAAGAACACACATCTAAATGTGGAAGTAATGTGACACTCAGTAAAGTTATTTTATCTGAGCAACTTCATGAAAAGGGTTACATCACAACACTCGTCCAACATACCGAGCCCAAGACGCTGACCATCCTTTGGAGCAATGGAGCATATCATTTGGCAATATGTTCGCATGCATATGTGGGTGTGTAAAAATAGTTCTGTTTTTTGTGCAAGAAAGAGGCAGTCTGGAGGTTTTACAGAACAGCTATGAACATGTGTGGACAATCCATATCAAACCTGTCTCCACTACAAGCAGGTCTTTACTCTATGAACTGTTTGGTGACGGTGCTATTGCGAATAATAAGCAGTCACCATGCAACAATGCATAATCGCCAATGTAGTCACTGGTCACGGTGCTATCGTAGCACATGTTTGCAATGATGTACTTGCCAACACACATTACCATGCACATGACTGGATGATTGTGAGCTCCCTGGTGTGTTGCTAACTGTGCCTTCAATGATGTCACAATCTTGAGACACACTCACATATGTTTTTTCACTTTCCAATATCAAATCAGCTAAGCCAGGCCTGTATTTGGGAATTCTCAAAGTCATTTTCCAGTGTTTATGGATATAATTTAGTGAGGAAAACATTTGCTTTATGTCAAGGTGTACCCAAAGAATATTTACTGAGAAACTTACTTTGGCCATTTCATACCCACTTAAAGTCCATGTTCATGAGAAGTTTCTGCTTCACATTTCTGAACTGTCCATACTCAAGTGATTAAATACTCTTTTTATTTATCATTAACTCAACCCATACAATCAAAAGTTGTTACACTAATTTCAGTCACAGGTAGCTTAGGGGAGGGTAGTTAATAGATGAAGCAAGGCAAGTGGGAGAAGTATTGCATAATCTTTTGTAATCTTTGTTCCAAATTATGTCTTCTTTTCACAGGAGTGGTCTTCATTGTTAAGCTCATAATGGTTGAACAGTTTCCACTTCCATCCACAAGTACTCTGTTTGTTCTGTCCGTATTAGTTGTGAAAATGTGGCAAAATGAATGAATGAATGAAATATATAATGATACATAGTCTGTGAAGACCATTAGATGATACCTGGCTAAGAGTATAAGTATTCAGCAGTCATGTGTGTTCCTTTAGTCAGCAGCTTGATACAACAACCCTGCTGCAGGGTCTTGCATGAGCAGACTACAACTATACAAAATGTACCTGCACCTAGGGAAACAATGTCTGACAACTGGGAAATCATATGACCAGACTGTATAAATATGGATGCTTTTCACTCCAGAACAACTTTCACTAAACAATTCCAATTGAAGAAAATAGCAATTTCTCAAAACTAATCGTTTGATTCTGAATGTACTTTGTAGTGTAAGCAGTGTTCAGGCATGATATACTTCCTCTTTTTTTGTACTTTTTCTCTTTTTTTTGCCAAATTTCCCCAAAGTTTCTGTCATAAATGTCTTTTAAATCTCAGCTATTAAACATGTAAAAACAGCCTTCAGAGTTCAATCCAGTCAGAAGTGTATTATAATTATATCAATGCCACTAGGGGCCCCAGTACCAGAGCCTGGCTCTCAATTTCCTCTTTTTTTCAGAGGTTTGAAGTCTGTAAATAGTCCTTCAATATTGAAAGCTTACCTTCTGTGGCTGATCTTCATGCATAGTGTGTCCACAGTTGCCAATGACTTGCATCTGGAACTTCCCTTGCATTTGTCCGATAGCTAGGTCTTTGTCAAGCCTATCAACTCCTGACAAGAGGGAGAAACAAATAAATCACACATCGTAACAGACAAACAAAGTACACAAACAGTGTCTATAGTTTTTGTCCTTTCAAGTTTGAAATATAAATTTTTGACCCACCTGCTAAAAGCAACATTTTAGGAACAGGAACAGAGAGAAATAGGCTGGACATTCCTTGAAACCATCCTGATAGAAAAAGAAGAAGAAGAGAGCTCTAGATATGATAATGGAAAAGGAAATTCAAAATTTGGAATTAAATCAACCTTGTGGTATTAAGTCCTTCCTCTATATGGCAAGAAAGTTATATGTGATGGCTATCTAAACTTTTCAGAACTTGGCAGGGATATATTTATACCAACTCCCCACCCGTTAATCTTTCCCCCTTGCCCTCTTTTTGGACCTTTAACTTCACATCTTTATTCACTTTTCCCTTTTCTTAGATACATCTGCTACAGACCAATCCATTTATATTTTTTTTCCCTCTCTCCAAGAAAAGTAATATATTTAGGACATACTGACCTTAATAACAAAGAAGTAACCTAAACAAAATTTAAGAAATTAACAAACTACACACCTTTCCAGAATGACTCTGTTTTAGAAAGATCAATTCTCCATGTGTAATACTGTTCTGTTTTTTCCTTACTGCTTGCTTTGGCATTATTCTGTAAGAAAGTAGAATGCAGATATATTTCTCATCCTATGTTAAGTTGAGAATAACAATTACAAGACAGAAATGCACCTACAATATTCATTCTTCAATCCATCCTAATTTTCTTTGCAACTTGACTAGCAAAACTCATAGTCACCACTTAAAACTTATGATTTACAGTATATTTATACAGTGTTGGGGATTACACAAAGAATATATGAATGAACTATCTTGGCTCAGAAGTGGTCTCAGAGACTGGATGAGTATCATGTTTATAAATATTTTTTTTGTTATTTTAGACTTCAGGCAAAAGAAGTCACCAATAATCATCTTTCATCCTGGTACACCAGACAGAGTTATATTTACTTACTTCAGATGAAGCCAATCCATCTTCTTCATCCTCTTCGGCTATTGTATCATCTGCAGCTGGTGTCTCCTTCTCTTTAATGCTATCGGGTATTTCATGCTCCTCCATTCTAAAATTAATCATAAATATTTCTGTGACAGTATGTAAAATTAGTGAAATGACAATCAATATAACACTTCATATCCATCCTATTTAAGTATGTAGTAAATGACTTCCAGGATCACATCTATCCAAAACCTGCAAAGCTGATTGCACAAAGCCAATAAGGTCCTTTCTTTAAACCAAAAAAGACTAAGCAACCATGAAGCTTTTACTTACAAAACAAAAACTTGTTTCCCCTACCTAAGTTGTACTAGTGAAGCAAAGGTGTCTATCTGGCTGTTAGTATGAGTCACAGACACTGTGTTTCATTTGAAAAATGGATAACTACTATTTGGGCCGTTTTTGCTTGCTGATCTATCAAATGTAAAATACTACATGCATAATGATCCCATGAGACTGATTATGAAATGCACTTTCATAGAGTGTTCTATGCTGTGTGAGGTGTGTGATAATACCACTGCACATACAGTGTGCTAGCTAGGTGGAATCAAAGAAGTATTTTGTCAACAAGCTATTAATTGAATTGTTTAAGTCACACATGAATTACTCCACAGATGTTTCTTTCATAGAACAAAAGGTATGCTTTATCTAGTTACAGCTGTGCTTCCTATTGTAACTCTATACCACAACAAACAACATCACCATTTACGTAAGGTTCAAACTGTTGAATGAAAGGTACAAAATATGTAACCAAATATTGACCAGTAATTTGAAAAAGAATATTTGTCTGTATATAGCAGAAACGTGTCACATTCAATCCATAATCTGTGTATGTACCTTATATCAAAAGTTGAATTGAACAGAGAGGTTCTTACATGGTGACAAAAATACTAGCTTATCATTAGATGTGACGGCTATTAATGCAAGAAGCAACTATATTTTTAGTAAGTGAAAAACTTTGCTACAAGTCAGATCCAAAGTGATGTTGGTTTGTAAATCATCCATTAAGCTTAACAAATATTTATCAGCGACCCTAAGGGAGTACTTACTCTCTAAGCTGTCCAATCATGGACACTCTCGCAGATTCTAAATTTCTTATTTGACCCGTCCTGTTTCTGCTCAAAGAAAGAAAAGAAGGGAACTAGTTTTCAGGTTCTGAATTAGAGAATATGTACATTATACCAAAACAGTGGCTTGGCAAATACAGTCTCAAGGTGTAAATGCTACATGACAACCTTTATTTTACAGCCTTCTTATTATCATAGTTTATACATAATAAATGTCTGGTAAACTACATAGTTAATGTCTGATCAGGTCTAATTAAGCAGTATGCAAGTGCACAGTGGGTGTGAAAACAAAGGTGCTTCAAGACTTGCCCTACTTCTGTTTAGGCTATTTCAAGTAGAAGGCTAGAAATCAGAACTAAATCATTTGATATTCCTTCATTGGAATAAAAACAGCATGCTTTTTAAATGAATGTAATAATGTTATCAAATTCATGCCTGTGACCAGAAGTTAATCAACTCTCTGACTCAGGAGTTGCTCTAAGGTAAACTCTTGAAGATGAATGTTCTTCAAAATTGTAACATGTAGCACAAATTAGCATATCTGAGGATCCTTGATTCCAACATTCTTAATATGAACTTTCTTTTGACAAATTCTGACCAACAATGATATTCACAGTTGTAACTTTTAAAATTCAAATCTTACCTATAGCTCAGTACAATTGCAGGTGTTACCTCATTGTAAGAAAACTTACATAATATGACCAGTGGCAGAACTGGGATTTTTGGTCACAGGGGGGCAAAAATGGCCCATAGGGACATGTCAAAGTAGGCTATTAAAAACCTAAAAAGGGTGCCGGCAGGCAATTTTATTTCACCATGGTGGAACAAGGGTCTCCCCCTCTGACCATACTAACACTCCACCACTGCATATGACAAAAAATCCACTTACACCCATTCAATGGCATTTTCTATAGATTTAAAATGACTTGGCCTTCCCTTTAGGAAACTTTGCATACTATGTAAGGCCTCCAGAGCAGTTCCTAAAATGAGACAAAAGATAACAAAGATATTAATAATAAAGTTAAGTAAAAACACAATGGTTAGATCATACTATAATGATCATACTGTAAAGAGGAACATTTCATATTATGAGATGCTACTGCAGAATGCAATAATTACAGAATACACATATGAATTGACATCACAAAAGTTGAGTCCAGATGCAAGCAATGAAACACATCCTATGCAGGTTGTTAAAATTTCATGCCTGTGTAGTAAACATACATGCAATGCTCGATCAATCCCAATCAA
Organism: Holothuria scabra; assembly: GCA_037179385.1. NCBI lineage: Eukaryota > Metazoa > Echinodermata > Holothuroidea > Aspidochirotida > Holothuriidae > Holothuria > Holothuria scabra. Next base: position 16,037,781 of record CM074192.1, on the reverse strand, counting down.
TTCTGCTGTCAATTCTTCATCATGCTGCTAGAATTGAATAGGACGTTTTAGCCAATGTTACCCAAGAAAAAGGAGTTTTCTCGGGCGAAGCTTGTCTATGTAATTGTGGCAGTTAACCCCGTTTACACCAACCTTGTTGCTCTACTGAGCAAATAGTCTTTGAAGGGGGCAAACGCCTTTAACTTTATTGATCTCAAGATACCTAAACAGGAAGTTCTCCGACAGATTCTGGATTATTAGTTGCCAGCTTGAGATGGCTAAAACTTGCTATTCACTTCTAGCATCATAAATGATTTCAAAGTTAAAGTGGTGTTTGACCATCTATCATTCATAGCCCAGCTTTCACCAATGTTTACCACATGAGGACTAAACATGTATTGCAAACTACCAACTACCTTTACTGTGATCATGGTGGAAAACCAATTTCCACAAGTAAAAGTAAATGTAAGCAAAGTATCAATATAAGTGTGTTGCCACTTTTAGTCTGTTAGCATGTAAAATATTGTCTTTGTACCATTGTACACTAATGCCCTTTTGGATAGTAAGACTGGGCTATGAAACACCCTTTTTAATTGCTATGTTTGCCAAAAGAGTTCTGTGATTTTGGCTGCTATTTTTGCTTCCGTTGATTTTCCAACCTGCACATGTATTCTGATGCTTTGAAAACATTATAGCAAACACCTGTACTTGAGACTGACAAACAAATACTGTATCATAATGATATTTTATTAGTTATTTAATTTAACCAGTTTTTCTGATATGTGGTTTTGTTTGCACTGCAAAAAGAAATTATACGAAGGAAATTCTATCCCCCTTTCCAAACTCCTGTACAACCCATTGTCATCCATATAATTATAAAAGGTGTATCCCTATTTAAGTGTTGCTTGAAAGTTTTTTTCCCTCTCTTATCTAGATTACTTATGCTAGCTAAATAGAAGCAGGGAACCAAAGCATGATAGCTTCCCCAGAAGCCATTCCTTGTGGGCTGGGGTTGTAGAATATGCCAACTGTATTTCCCACCTGTTGTAAGAGGCTACTAAAGGGAAACTAAACTTGTACTTGAACCATACTTGAAAATAAAGTTAAACTTTGAACTGTTTTTCAATTTGACTGACACTACATAACACATTCATGTTGGTGTGTCCTTTAATCTTATCTTGCTATAAACTCACTCACTCACTCCACAGAAGCCACCACTGATGTATGGATACAATTTTAAAGATTTTTTTTATAAAAAACATGATGTATTTTAAAAGGTTTGTTGAAATTAATTTTGGCAGCAAGTTTTGTACACAAAAGAACTGAACAAAACTGAAATATTTTAATCCTAAACTCACCTTCAACTACATCAATAACAACCATTCCAACCATTGAAGGTACCAAGTTTTTAATAGCACTGTGAACTGATATTGCCCCTCCCATGCTATGACCCACTAGGATGGTTGGGGGTACCTCTGTATCTTTGTAGAGGGTAGATATAACATTTCCTATATCACTGTAAGAAAAAGGACAAAAGGTTCTCTCAGAAGGGAAAAAATGACAATATCAATAAAATGAGGAAGCTTGTTTCCTGGGTCAATAAAAGCTGGAACTACAGTCAGTGATAATCTACTGTTTACTCCTTTCAAGTGCCAGTCATATTTTATACATCTCCCTTGAGCTGGTATCTCCTGGTGTCTTAGTAAATGTACCATTGTTATAAATGAATGATGTAACAATACTTTTCTCTCTTTAACCAGAATGCAAAAATGCATTGAGGTTTCGATGATACATATATGCTCTTTTCAATAAAATGCTACATTTCTTGTAACAACTGGTGACCCAAAGTGACCTTTGACTCCACCTGTAAGTAACTGGTTTTTCTTTTAACCAAAACACTTCTATATTCAAAAAGCCAAATTTCATATTGTGCCTTGAGATATTCTGCTAACAAGGTTTTCAGAGTTTGATGCCAGGTGATACCAGATGACCATTGACCTCCACCAAAAACAACAGGTACAGTACTTTCAACTCACCATAACACATCCACATACTAATTAGGAAATCCATCCAAGTAAAGTTTCCTACCTTAAGATATCCCATTTTGACAAGGTTTTCAAAGTTTGACCTATCATGACCCCAGATGTCCTTTCACCTCCACAAAAACCTTACACAGACCATCTTCTCACCACAACTCATCCACATACTAATTATGAAATCCATCCACGTTTTGTACCTTGAGCTATCCTAAACAAGGTTTTCTGAGTTTTACCCCCTTTGACCCCAAATGACCTTTGACTTCTACCAAAATCAAGAGGGTTCTTCCTTACATAATAATGCATCAACATGTCAAGTTTGGGATCAATCCAAGCTTTCTACCTTGAGATATTGTGTTAAAAAGGTTTTCAGGATTTGTCCCCTTCTGACCCCAAATGACCTTTGACCTCCACCAAAATAAATAGTGTTATTCTTTACATCATAACGCATCAACATATCCAGTTAGAAATGAATCCAAATTTCCTACCATGAAGTATCATGTAAACAAGGATTTCAGGGTTTGACCCCATGTGACCCCATGTGACCCCAAATGACCTCTGACCTCCACCAAAATTAATTGGGTTCTTCCTTACATCATAACACATCAACATATCAAGTTTGAAATGAATCAAAGTTTCCTACCTTGAGATAGAGTGTAAACAAGAATTTTGGGTTTGACACCATGTGACCCCAAATGACTTTGACCTCCACCAAAATACATCGGGATCTTTCTTACATCATAATGCATCAACATATCAAGTTTGAAATGAATCCAAGTTTCCTACCATGAGATATCGTGTAAACAAGGATTTCGGGGTTTGACCACACGTGACCCCAAATGACCTTTGACCTCCACCAAAATTAATTTGGCACTTCCTTACATCATAATGCATCAACATATCAAGTTTGAAATGAATCAAAGTTTCCTACCTTGAGATATAGTGTAAACAAGGATTTAGGGGTTTGACCTCATGTGACCCCAAATGACCTTTGACCTCCACGAAAATTAATTTGGCACTTCCTTACATCATAACGCATCAACATATCAAGTTTGAAATGAATCCAAGTTTCCTACCATGAGATATCGTGTAAACAAGGTTTTCCGGGTTTGGCCACACGTAACCCCAAATGACCTTTGACCTCCACCAAAATTAATTTGGCACTTCCTTACATCATAACGCATCAACAAATCAAGTTTGAAATGAATCCAAGTTTCCTACCTTGAGATATAGTGTAGACAAGGATTTAGGGGTTTGACCCCATGTGACCCCAAATGACCTTTGACCTCCAAGAAAATCAGTTAGGTTCTTTCTTACATCATAACCCATCAACATATCAAGTTTGAAATTAATCCAAGTTTCCTACCATGAGATATCATCTAAACAAGGATTTCGGGTTTTGACCCCATGTGACCCCAAATGACCATTGACCTCCACCAAAATCAATAGGCTTCTTCCTTACATCATAACGCATGTACATATTGAGTTTGAAATTAATCCAAGTTTCCTTCCATGAGATATCGTGTAAACAGGGATTTCGGGGTTTGACCCCATGTGACCCCAAATGACCCTTGACCTCCACCAAAATCAATAGGGTTCTTCCTTACATCATAACGCATGTACATATTGAGTTTGAAATTAATCCAAGTTTCCTGTCTTGAGATATCGTGTAAACAAGGATTTCGGGGTTTGACCCCATGTGACCCCAAATGACCTTTGACCTCCACCAAAATCAATAGGGTTCTTCCTTACATCATAATGCATCAACATATCTAGTTTGAAATTAACCTAAGTTTCCTACCATGAGATATTGTGTAAACAAGGATTTCGGGGTTTGACCCCCTTTGACCCCAGATGACCTTTGACCTCCACCAAAATGAATATGGTTCTTCCTCTCAGTAGGGGGTATCTGTGTACCAAGTTTGAGAACTGTCAGATGTTCCCTTCTCAAGATATCGTGTAAACAAGCAAAGTGTCACAAACACACACACATACACACACACACATGCACACCCACACATACATACACACACACGCCATCATGAATGCATAGGTTTCTCTTTTCATCGAAACCAAAAAATAAGTCTTTTCCTTCCAAGTTTAATATGCAAATAGCGATATATTTGCACCGATATTCTGCAAAATCATTAATACATCTCTTGAAACTGGCGAATTTCATTCTAACTGGAAACAGGCTATAGTCAAACCTCTTCTAAAAAAAAGTAATATCGATCACATAAAAAAGAATTATCGTCCGGTGAGCAATCTCTCTTGCCTGCCTAAACTGGTTGAAAAGGCTTCTCTAATTAGTTTTACAAAACACATGGATAGTTATGGCCTCCTTCCTTCGTACCAAAGCGCATATAGGGCTAACCACAGCACGGAGACTTTGTTGGTAAAATTACAAAACGACATTTTGTGCAACATGGAGAAAAGTTTAGTAACTCCATTGGCTGCAATGGATCTAAGTGCAGCGTTTGACACAGTCAATCACCAACTGTTACTGAATATTCTCGAAAGATGTTTTGGTGTTTGTGATGTTGCAAAAGATTGGATATCTTATTTGTCGGATAGGCAGTTCAAAGTTTGTATAAATAATTCGTTTTCTGCGCAACTAAACCTTGACTTCTCGGTACCTCAAGGCAGTATTAACGGCCCAGTGTATTTCACTTGTTACTCTAGTACGATGAATACTTGTGTAACTGATGACCAATCCCTCATTGGTTATGCTGATGACCACAGCATTTACACTAGTTTCAGAGCAGGAGACGTTTCTTCTGAAGTGGATTCCATTAAAAAACTCTCTTCGTCGCGAGGAAAAGTGAAAGACTGGATGCAGGGTAACCGTCTTAAAATGAATGACGAAAAGTCCGAATTTATCATTTTTGGAAGTAAGGCCCAATTGACAAAATGTACAGCAAATGTTATTTCTATTGGTGACATACCCATTCGTAGGTCTGAGAAAATTAAATTACTTGGTGTGTTTCTGGATGAATCCCTTAATCTCAAGTATCACATATCTATGAAAGCAAGGGCATCCGCCCTCGCTATGTATAATTTGAAGAAGATCCGTAATTATCTAGACAGAGCAAGTTGTCTTAAATATGCTAATGCTCTGATTTTTTCACATATGGATTATTGTAATAGCCTGTTCATTAACCTTCCAGACTCTACGTTACATCCACTTCAAAGAATTCAAAACCTTACTGCTAAGTTAATCCTCGGTAGATCCAAATTTGACAGTGCCTCTGCCGCTTTGAAAAGCTACACATTCTGCCCATCAAAGCTCGTATTGAGTATAAGATTCTTCTCCTTGTGTTTAAATGTCTCCACAATTTAGCACCAACTTATTTATCAGGGTTGATTGAACTCAAAGCGTCCTATTATGCTACTAGATCTTCAAAAGGTTTACTTCTTAAGGTTCCTTTCACCACTCGCAGTTCTTTTGCGGACCGTTCTTTTATGGTCACTGGCCCGAAGCTTTGGAATGCCCTCCCGATTCATATTCGGCAGTCGTTTTCTATTAATTCTTTTAAGGATGCTTTGAAAACTTATCTTTTTAGGAAATCTTTTTCTTGATTTTTGTACTTTCTTAAGCGCCATTGAGTGTGTTTCATCACAGTAATGTGCGCTATATCAAGTTTTGCAACCTTAATCTTAACCTTGAATCTTTTAAAATATGTGAAAATACTACTTAGAAGAATTAATGATGGATGCTGTAGTAAAAATTAGCAGATATTTCAAAATTAATATGAGGCAACTTTTTTTCCTCCCTTTATTTGTATTGACAGATGAGATGCAATATTCAAGTTTACAAACTTAAGATTTTTTTTTTATGAAGTAATGAAACATTCACCCCTGCCTCCAGTATGTGTAAGGAAAATTACACAAAACTTTGTTAGTTGAGGACTAACCAATTGTTTAAAGGGCAAGAGCAGTCATCCCAAATAGAAGAAGTGTAGTAGACTGTCCAGTTTCATGATTGGCTGTTGGGAGTCATGTGACAATGTTTTTTCTCTTCAAATGTAAAATTTACCAGAAATAACTGCTTGGTTTACCCTGAATATGCAATAGTAAAGTCATAAAATGTAGTGGAAGATACTTTGAAGAGAAATATGATGACAATTGTGTTATTTAGATTTTTCTTCAAAATAAGTTTTGGGGGACTGCTCTTTACCTTTAAAGTCACACTGGCTACAACCTTTCTTCCAATTCTCACTGGCTTGTTTTCCTTACTCCACTGCTAATGCTAAGCACCAAGCACAATGAAAGTGGGTTCCATCTTTTTAAGTCTTTAGTATGAACCAGCTAGGAGTAGAACTCCAAACTTTCAAGCTACAAGTTGGATGCTCTTTCCACTTGGCCATTCAGTCGGTTAAATTACATATAAATTCAGACAGAAAAGAATTGTAGAAACAAATGCAGAAAGAACTTTTGTGAAGAAAATAGTTACTGTGTACTAATGTAAAAATGACAAGATGATCTCCACAATATAATTGAGGAATGGGAATGGGGCAGTGAGTGGGGAGGGGTTAGAGAATGGGGAAAAGGTCTACACATTCCCCAACCATTGCCTAAAAATAAAATGTACCACATACAAGTGAAATATTGTATCTATTAAGTTTGTAACATTTCTTCTCCGAATCTCCGACAAATGCACTTTCTATCTTGCCTGTGCAACTTGTTGTTTCAACCCTGGTAAATTAATTCATTACTTCTGAGCCTGAATCTTACAACACCCTAATTGACCTGACTTACCTTGCCAGCCTGTCAGCCGATAAATCCTCTTCATCAGCAGTCTTGGTGTTACCATGACCTCTGACATCTAAAGCCACCGTCCTACATTTCACCAATTTTGTGAGTGTTGCCTGTAAAATCAATTATAAAGACATCAGTACTATTGACTTTTTTCTAATATCAGCAGTGCACTGCTCACTTCATTTACAAATTGTTGAGACTTTGTCAGTTTGACCTGCTGATTGACATATTCAACTGAAATAAAATCCACAATCAATGGTATATTGCCAGAAAGTAAATAAACATTAATATCCACTGAAATGCACAAATGTCTCAGCACTGAAAAAATATTCTCAAGTTAAAAAGCAACTATTTCATTTCTATCAGTTAGACAAGATTTAAGAACACACCAACACGAATGCGTTATATAGTGTCATTTCTATCAGATTATTCAACTTTAAGTTGTAAAATATTTCCCAAGAAAAGGCAACACATTTCTACCATTAACATGTCAAACAGAAAATGGAACAATTTCAAAGCCACAAAAATGACCTATACAGGGAATAATTTATCCAGTATCACATTGCAATTTGCTACACAAACAGGCCAAGTTTCTACACAAGTGAAAAATTGTGTAGCAATTTTTTTGTGAGCATAACTCTTGCATTTTCACAAATAATATGTGAAAGATCTCAAAAATCTTCAAAACTGCTATGCAAAATTTGAATGATAAATTCTTCCCTGCTATATGAATTACAATCAAGTGCTATCCTTATAATCAAAGCTCACTACAGACCAGATACTTTCTACAAAGGCATTTCATCAGTTAGCAGGCACTGTTCTAGATAAAATTTGAAGCAAACATAACTTTAAAGGTAACAGTTGAGAAATTGATGTTACTCAACATAAAACGTTCAGAAGACAACTTATGCACATGAGGTCATTACTTAAATCAAGAGTTTTGCAGTATGATAGATCAACAAGAGCAAGAGCAGATGACCACAACAATTGTTGAACTCTTCAGAGAACTGAAAGTGTCAACCAATATTGGTGCCAGACCAATAACACATTTGCTTCTCTAACCATGATGTAATGGAACTGAAGGTACCATAGCTCTTAAAAGTATGGTGACACATCAATGGGATGTGTTGGATTTATTTATGTATATCCATGTGAAGTTTCACTACACATTAGGGCTGTGATCGCATAGTTATATCACTAACTGTTTCTTTGAAAAATTGAAATCATTTAGCCAATAATTCCTTTTTCTATATCTGTTAAACTAAATCCAAAAAAGGACAGAGAATTGCTTGTATACAGTATCTACCCAACAATTGAGAGTGTCCCACAAAACAGCTTTCATGGCTGCACACTCATAGTGCTATTGTAAATTTTGGTTCAGCAGAACTAGTACTGTAGCAGAAAACTAAAGCAGGCAAGTGGAATAGATTGGCAGTAAAAATAGAAGTTTGCAAGGGCACCAGTTGTAATTAATGGCAAGAAGCACTTCAGTAAATGTTTAATTTCACTTGCCAACATTTAGGATTAATCACCGTTATTTTTATCCAGTCTAAAATGGAGCCATGCATGACAGACCAATAATGTTAATGGTCTGAGGGCCGTGAGGTTGGTCATGTATTGTCCTTTAGTGGATGTAATAACTTCTTCGGTAAGCATTTAAAGTTTTGGTTTTGCTGAACGGCCCTTTGCCAGAGGGTCGAGAGGACTTTAGAAAAAGATATGGTTACTAGGGTCTTGAAGCTCACAGTTAGCATAATAAGTCAAATTTTCATGTCCAATAGTTATGCAAAAAGTTTAAATTTTGTACTTGTTTGTACCAAGGCTTGTAACAGTTTTGTGTATTATTTAAAGAAGTGTCTGATCACAAATATTAGAAAACCAAATCAAATTGTTAGTTTCTCACCATGGAACAATTACTATAAGGATTGTCTAAGTTTGACAACTTGTCTTCAGTATATGACAATTTTACAGATTTTGAAATATTAGGTGAATTTTATGAACTAACTCAATGCAACACGGCAGTTCAATGATTTTTTGTCTGTAATAATCTTCCTAGCCACAAGAAAGCTCCTCGTAGTTTCTTACACAGTAGATACAATGTGGTAAGCTCTGCTGATTGAAAACATGATGAAAATCATTTTAGCTTAATTTAAGAAATTCTGCAAAGTCATTTGGAGATTGTTGCAGATTCTCCTCAGTTGTACTTACAGACAATAAAGCCCAAGTTAAACCAGAGAAACCACCACCATGGACGAGGAAGACCAGAGGTCCTTCAGTGCCACATTCATAGACTCTGAAGATGTAGTTTGTTGTCAGGAAAAAATATTAGTAAAATGAAAACAATGTTGCAATTTCTTTTCACAATCTGATACAAAAAAGTAATGAACTGGAGTGAGAAACTGTTCATATGAATATCCTCAACTAGAGCAGCTTTAGTACTGCATCTCACGACCTACCTACGTTGCATATATATATGATCAACGGTTATTAATCTCGAAGCAATGGAACTATGCATTCAAGTTTTTAAACTTAATCTGGTACCGCATCATGCATGAAAATGAAACACGAGACAAACTTCCCACATCATGACAAACAGTGTTCCATACAATACAGGTAGGTTAGCTATTATGGTGTGGTCATTCAAATATTTATAGCACAGAGTAACAGTATCTTGATAATGTACATTTGATGCTCAAAATTGAAATGGTTACACCTAATTAAAGCAACAAGTTCCATACTGATAGGCCTACAGTTATACACGAATCCGAACAGCAAGTGATGGTCCGATTTCAGTCGGCCATAACTGGGGTCCATCACCTTAAAATCTTTCAATTTCCTTGCTTACCTCTATCATGGATAGTTGTACACTAATTTTATCTTAGATTCTCCTAGTTCACTAAATACGAGGGTTTGAAATTCATGTAAACAATAAATAAAGACGGTTTCAGGCTGATGGACCCCACTAATGGCGGCCTACAGTCACTAAAAACAAGTGCTAATCAGATTCGTCTATACTCAGTGACACTGAATGTAAACCACATTGATGTTAGCAAGCAGAAACAATTATCCAGCTAGGAGATCAGTGTTTTTAGTAAAAGCTTTGTCTAAACCTCTTTGTTCATCACAACCCTACCTAATGTTATTTCCCATAGTTTTATTCAAATATGTTGGTAAAGAGTGTAGCTTCTGAATGTTGAGAGCTAATATCCTGCTTAGAATATCAATCAACCAGAAATGAACTGCTTCTCCAGCTAAACACAATGGCTGGGAAAAATTTTGCTCAGACCAAACAAGATCATTGAACACTTATCTTATACTTGAATTAGCAGTGGTTTGAAGCCAAAGACAAAATATCCAGACTAAATACAAACAAAATTGTGTTATGGGGAAAAAAGGAGTTTAAGCAATGGGCTGCAATAATTTAACCCTCTTTTCTTTTGCACAACTGTTTGAACACTTTCCAAGTTTACCAAATTATCCGATTATCAAGTTCAAATTCTGACTATGTGACCATGGTACGGAGCTACAAGATTTTATGATAAGAATGTAAAATCTCACTGACATGGCAATGCTGAAAAGGATATTTAACTTGAGAGAGCGACTTGCTAGTGTGACAGTATTTCAAAAACATGTTATGTATTGAGGCAAAAATGGAGAGTTATCTTGAGGGTTCTCTAGATTGAACTGCCTTCCTGATTAACAAACGTCAGTAGAAAATGGGAAAACCTATGTCTTGGAAGTCAGTTACAAGTCAGAGTCCTAAATATGGGCCTGGATGAGCATATTTCCAAAATCAAACCAATCAGAAATGCCAACTCAATCTGTGCTTAAAACCTGATTTGCATAAACTGTCTAAAATGATAATAAATATTGTATTATGCATGAATTAAATAAAACACTTTGTTTCATTACTGTAGATGTGAGTTTGTAGTGACATGCCATAAAATGTCCGGACTTTACTTGACATCAAGCATTTCCCAAGGAAATATTTGTTTGAATTATGACGTCAAATTGATGGTGACCAAAGTTACAGGTGGGTTCAGCCAGATAAAGCCCCCTTCAAGGTCCCTATAACTATATGGAGCAATCTGAAAGGTTTTAAAGGCTACTGTATCTATTTGTGTAAGCTGAAATTGTGGTACAACGGTGTCCTCTTCTTAAATAAGAAAAGAAGATACTGACATTATTTTTAATTTTATAGATATGAAAAGGGAAGGATTTTACTCTCCTTCTTCTGGAACCGGTGAGGGGTAGGGACAAATTGCCCTTACCCCACTCCCCCCTTACCTTACTCCCCCTTTCTTGATCGCAACACTGTGGAGCAAATTGTTGCCTAGGTAATAATAATCATTAAAAGTATAGAACAATGTTGACAAATTTTTTGTCAACATTTACTCTATATGGGCAACATCTTAATTACTTACCAGATAGTTCATGATTTGGTTCATACAAATGACAGTTTCCTAGGGGGAAATTTTGACTTCCAAAATGAAACCCTCTCAACATACCAATGTTACAACTGTTCCTAAAATGAGGGTTTTTAAAACAAAAAATAACATAAGCCATATATTGCTGCCATTTGCTGGTTCCTCTCTGATGTTGCAACAAGACTTATATAATTAAGTTCATGATTAAATGCAAATCAGAAATTATGCTTGTAAAAAGGTCAATTTTTGATGGATATTGATGAAACCTGTGGCTATTTTAGAGGTTTTCATGCTTTCACATGTAATGTTTGCAATCCAACAGGGATCAAATATAAAATTCCATATAATTTGCACCAAACATCCATAAAAAAAATTGAAAAAAAAAACGGAAGAAAAGAGCCACACACTGATAAGGGTATGACCAAAAACTGAAAGGTAAAAGAGCCATGCACTGCTAATTATGACCAAAAACTGATAAGTAAACACAAAAACAAAGGCTTTGAGCTGTACTTCAACCACAGAAGAATAAATCAGAAATTAATTAATTTCAACAAAGGATATATTATCATCATCCACTTTGACGTCTTGAGATGATGTAAAATAGTCATTCCACTGGAGAAGACTGTAATCTTTCCTCCTACCAGGCGGACCTTTTCTTTTCTTGCTGCAAATAAGAACAGGATAAGAGTATTATAAGAATTACAGTGGAATGAACATGTTAACAAAGATGTCCGAATTTGCACTCGTTACTTTCATATTCATATTATCCTTAGATACGTTTTTCACATTATTTGGTCACAAGTATTCCATTTAAAACAGAACAAACAGCAATTTCAGTGAGACAATTGAGTAATTATAATCTGAACAGCCTGACTGTAAAAAAGCCATTAGGTTCAATCTACTTTTTACATGTTTCAAAGGGAACTGAACACCACCTGTCTTTAAAGCATAATTCACAAGTAATCCACTTCTCAAAGATTTGGCCCACATTTGAATACCCAAACCCCCTGAACATTCCAACCAAACCAAACAACAAACCTACATTTATATTCAAGACAGAGCCACAAAACAAAACCCTGAATAAGTATTGTGTGCCCCCCAACTTCACAACAAATTTAGTCCAAATTACCAATCCCATCATTGTGCATTTAGCTACCTGCTATGCCCAAGGCATGCTTGTTATGTAGACTGTTTTAAAAAAGTTAATCTTCATACCAGGTACTGAAAATATTCTGAGACCAGTCAAGTGTATACTAGCTGCACCACGCATCTTGCAAAGCCCTTCCTAAACAAAAATTTTCACTAGTTGCAGGTGGGACTTGCCTCAAAAATTTCAACTCAATGAGCAAACAAAATGTTTGAATGGACTTTTTCATAACTGTTCCTCCTATTTAAAAATATGTAATTACTTTTCCACTATCAGGACCACATAAACATTTCATTCAACTAACATTAACCTTGTGGTAATTGTAATTAATCAACAGATTTTTGTAAAGAAACTAAAAAATTTCCATGGAAAATATCATGCTGCTTTGCCATGACTCCAACAAAGACGCACTCCCCATGATATATCACTAAGCAGTGCACTATCCTTCATGATGAAGTTGATTGCTACGCATGATTTCTGAACTACAATATGCTGTGCTCATTAGAACTTTTGTGCCAAAAGTTATTGGGTAACAAAGAACAACCAATGTTCGCAATAATTATGTTGACTGAATTGTCAAAAAAGTGCTTTCATTTTGTGGATACTCAAAAATTTTTGAAAAGGGGAGGCCTGTTCCACCAATGGACAGATCATAGGTGAACCCATTTACTCAAGCTTCTTGTAGATTAATAGCTTTGTTATCAAACAGTCAAAACCTGACCTTTGGGTGGGTAGGTGGGGTTTCAACTTGATGTTCTTACCTACAGTTTATAGCTACACCATCCCCAAAATCAACAAAACTATGATAAAACTCAGTAGGTCTTGGGGTGTCTACAAACTTTGGGTGCCAATATCAAGAAAAAACCCAACTAACTGTCCTAAGGTCCCGTTTTAGTCAGTTTAAGTTGTATCAATGTGAGTAAGGGGTATTTCACAATGTAGAACTCAACATCAGATCCCTCGCCAAGACCTAAAGTCTCCTAGCGTAGGCCTAGGACTAAATTATTGCAGACCTTCTTGCATCATAATCATCATTATCATTGCCAGTATTGTATTGGGCTAATCATGAGGGTATTTCCATAAACTAGGGGTCCTATGGGGGATACAATTATAGAATACCCCGCACATTGATAGTACCACGTCGTAGCCGGCTACGAGGTCACAAAATTTGACCTTGGTATGTAGGCGCACATTTTGTACCGCTTGGTGTTATTCAAATACAAACACGCACAGACATACTATCACAACCATACTAACATGCGTAAGAGCGAATGTCTTCTTGTGCGCGTACGTACTGATGTGCATATCATCGGTTGAAATGTCTTGACACATCTTTAAGAACTGACTATTACTTCACAAAATACATAAAACGATAATTGTAACTCACAACAAACTGGTAACGAATTTGAATCCCAATTTCGATTCATTGAACTCGATCACAAGCCAATCTGCCACAAGTCTTTCCTAGTTGTTATTTATCTTGATTCTTTTCCTGGCACGATACAGGCATGATGAGGCCAGTGTTAATCATTGGAGACAAATGATCAGATCTGGCATCATTGGAAGACCACTTTGAATACCTTTGTTACACTTTCAAATAAATGGCACTTTTAGAATACAACTGATTCACTGTAACAGCAGGACTAGCCAGCGAGATAACGAATACATAAACTTGAAATGTAAATACGCATTCACATTTACAATTTATGCATTGGCGTCTGGTGTGGAAGGATCATAATTAAAAGGTCAGCGTTGCTGCACACTGCACACATGACGTACACGTAGGCTTCTCATGTGTGCGTAATTGGCTCTAGAGCTGGATTTGGAGTGCGTTATTAGCTCTAAGCCCAAAGTAATCTGCTTACTAATAGAATGTTATGTTATGTAATTATGTGTCAATGAAAATATGCGAAGCGATAATTATCAATGAAAACAATGCGTTGGAGTTAAAACAATGAATTGCGGGTATTGCGCATAATGTGCAGTTTTCTAGAATAGTGATAGGGGGAAAGGATTTGGCAACTTCGACTCTGTATCCGCGTAGCCACTTCATCAGAGATATGTAAGACTTAGAAATTTTCACGCTGCTTGCAGTGCTTCTAGCATAGTGAAAGGGGGATAGGATTTGGCAACTTCGACTCTGTATCCACGTAGACACTTCATCAGAAATATGTTGGACTACGAAATTTTCAGGCTGCCTACAGTGCTTTTAGTATAGTGATAGGGAGATAGGGTTAATTTTGAATCTGTACCGGCATAGCCACTCCATCAGAGACATGTTGGACTTCAAAATTTCCAGACAGCCTTCTGTGCTTATTGCTTACCCAAGGGATAGGGAAAGGGTTACAGTTATTAGGTTAAGATTAGGTTAAGATGAGGGTAAGGGTTAGGGAGTGCAGTCAAATTTTGCGACCTTGTAGCTGGCTACGAAGTGGAGCTACTGATGTGCCAGGTATTCTATAATTACTCCCTATGGGGTTTTAACTGTTTCTGTCAATGTAAGGCCAAGTAAAAAAAAATCAGTTGATCGTCCCCGCCAGCATCTTTTTTTGCCGATGCATCAATTTTTGTTTTATTTTTATTTCTGAAAATTTATCCTGTAGTGTTATACTTTTATCAGAAATTTGGAAATAAAAAACTCGCCGTATGAAATACATCAGATTCTTTGAAATTTCGTGAGCAAAGTATCAACCTGGATCGTTACGATCGTTGCAAGTTTGTCATGCCCACCGTACCTTGGCGCGTATGTAGACTGCAGTACACCCATGGATGCTAGTACATACGGAGCCAGTCATACACACACGTATTGTACATCTACATATAACTGAAGGCATACATACATGCACTTGTTTTTTTTCTGCAGTACAGAGAAGCATACAAAATATTGCACTAACAGTGTTGCAGAAAAAAAATATGCCGTGACTACACTTCACAATGTCAATGGAACGCAGCAATACTGTCGGCTCAATGCATTACGGCACTACATTTCACGGAAACAGGAGTCCATTTTGAATAAAAAATAGAAACACCCTGCATGCTCGATTCTTCTGGAAAGTCCGGATGATCAGCTGATTTTTTTTTTTACTTGGCCTAATGCTATATTTCAAAGACAGGGAATACAACAAACCATTGATTCAGGTATTTTATTATACCTTACCAATATAGGCCTAAGTGTCTCATCATATTCAATTCAACCAAGCCTAAATATTCAATGATTAGCATTTTCTAGAAAAAAGTCTCTTTTGCTTTCATGTCCCCCCTTATTTTGGGATACCAGCTGTGACATACAAACATACAAATTTAAATAAAGGCCCAGTTCTCTCACCCCAAACAGTACCAATTCTCCTAACCTTCTTACTTAAGCCCCTCCCACCATTGTCTGAAATTCATCCTCATCCAGATACAATCTCAGTTTATTAGCTTCAAGGTGAATATAGAAAAACTCAATTCATATAATCAAAACACTCTCAGTACTGTTCATGCTGTTTAACATAGGCCTAAGCTTTGGCACTGCATGGTTTGAGTTAGCTGTCAATCAAAAAGCTGAGCCAATTGAGAATTTCGGTACCCGGGTACCAAAATTGTAGTTTGGGGTGAGAGGTTTGGCCCTGCATATTTATCATAAAGTGACCATTGTTTTGCTCATTTATCATGGTAAGGATATCACTTAGCTACTGTACAGGACTAGCCTAATCATCTTTCCAAATATCATTACTACAGCTTCACCCAACTTTCCAAGCAAGATGCCCTGACCCATACTGGAAAGTAAGACCTTTCACAGAAGGATCTTTGGCGAACAGAAATATACGTCAACAAATTTGGCCTGTGGTGTACCCGGCTGCTAGTGCTACAGGGAAAATAACAACAGTTGGCATACAATTGCAACAATTGGTGTGGCGTATAATTCCAAACACCTCCACCTTGGCGTGATTCTTTGGCGTATGGCAAATGTACTTTCCGGTGCGGGCCCTGACCAATGTAACTCTTTGGTTTCCCCCTTGTTATGTTGGTTATGTTGGCCTAAATTAGGCTAGTCTAGTCGGTAGACCTAGGGCCTAATCCTACACCTTAGGATAAGTAAGTTACACTACAGGAGTAGTATAGGGAGTAGACTACAGCCTACAGGGTAAACTTGCTAGGCTAGCCTATCCTGTAAGTGTAAGTGTCACTGTCGGTGCCATAGTTATCACCTTGCAGATGAACTCCCTGGTGGTGGCATCGGTGGCAATGAACTACCTAATGACTTCATCAGCAGTTTTCTCTCAAATGAAGACATTTTCTTAGCTATAAAGCTTCAAGCTGTATTTCACTCGGGACGTCAGGCAAAGCAGCTCATCTTTTTGCGGTTTCGACAGAAGTAACTTGACATAGGAGTAACGTGTAAATAACATGATAGTACTACTGTCCAACTTCGAACAGGAAAAACATTATCCCTACATAAATAATGGTGCAAATTAAAATAAAAGTACTGTCAATTTTAACTTCAGTTTGAAAAATATATATCTTTTCGAATACTTAAATTTTTTTAAAATATTTACAGTATTCTTGTGATTGTTTCAATAATATTTGCTTGTTTATTTTTCCTAATGTAGCTTCCTACAATAAATGTAGGTAGGACGGAATTTTCGTTGTCAAAGTGAAGTTCCGCGCTAGAAACAGACTTCGCTGGTTTTTCTGCACGCTTGGTAGTTTAATACAAAGTTTTGGTAATCAGAGGTAAGGTATTTATATTGATTTCATGCCAATCTCTCAAGCCAATATTCATGAAGAAGTGATTTTTGACAGGAAAATATTGACGGACTCATGCTTAACGTTAGTGTGTAACGTTAATGTGTAGTAACTGCCCTGCTCTTTGCTAGTTAGTGTAGTAGTGAAGGTACTGGTTTCACGATAATAATTGAAGTCAGACCTCATATTCCGTAGGGTAACTTAAGACTTCCCAAAGTAAGATTTTGATGGTCAGAAAGCCATTAAGCTCATCGCGGGCACTACACAATAGTGCTTGTGTTACTCTCAAGAAAAGGTGTGTTCATGGCCAGTTCAAGAAACATTTCTTCATAGGCTAGCTAGCCTACAGTAGCTTAGAATAAGCTAGGCCTAACCTAAGTAGTAAGTGAAGTTCAACTCTGTGCAGCTGGGAACACAACCGACCTTACTAAAAGTCGTCATTGAAATACTGTACTGGAGCTGACGGGAAGTTACAGCTGTTTTCATAAAATTAGGTAATAATTTTCTTTGGTAAAAACATTTTCATGCAAGCAAATTTCTCAGATTTTAAGAAACTTTACCAGTAGGGGCCAGGGTGACCAGATGTCCCGTAAAATATGGGATTGTCCTGTATTCAACTCATTTGACCCATGTCCTGTATTTTACCTCTCCGGGATGCCTATTTGTCCCGTATTTTTGTCGACGTATCTACAGTAGATAGTCAGTCAACAGCCCACACCGGAAACTACATTCGCCATATGCCAAAAAATCATGCCAAGGTGGAGGTGTTTGGAATTATGCGCCACACCAATTGTTGCAATTGTATGCCAACTGTTGTAATTTTCTCTGTAGCAGCTGTGTGCGCCATACGCCAAATTTGTTAGCGTACATTTCTGTACGCCAAAGATCTTTCTGTGAAAGGCCCTACTTTCTAGTATGGTCAACAGCTATCCAAAGCCTGAATACCCACACGTATTCATTTATTGCCAGCTAATATAAGATTATGTTGAGGTATGGTCCATAGATAGTTCGACAGTCTAGTCCCGCTGCGCGTGCACATGGTGTTACCTTCAGGCTTCAGCTATTGTCTCGTATTTCAGTTTTTAAAATCTGGTTACCCTGGTAGGGGCCTAGGCTAGCTATGTCAGGCTCCTTTAGGCCTATTAGACATGTTTAGGTTTCAAATTTCAGTATTTAGGCTATGTACATCTCTGTAGGAGTGTCTTCCAGTTTTATTGTCATTTCAGGCATCTCTGTTCATTATGACACTAGCAGGAGACACATTACGTAAACACAGTCTTCTTTCAATAGCTCTTTGATAAATTATATAAAATCAAATTTCCAGGGCCTGTTTGTTGAGATGATTTCCCTATCCCTGTAAATTCTCCTTCTGTTGCTTCCTGCAAGGGTCATTTCAAAACCTTAGTTTTGGACCTGTTATATCAGGCTTTGTTTTGTGGTTTTAATTTATCTTTTGTTCATTCATTATAATATCTCTATTGGTTTGCTTTACATCTCTTTTCATGTTGGTGATCTAAATTTATCTGCTTTGTGTGTAATTACTTTCATTGTTCAGCTTTTTACATGTGCTTTCATGTAATCCTTCCAGGAGAATCACTACCTTTAGCTAGTTCCAGTAGTTTTCTTGTGTTT
The DNA here is from genome assembly GCA_037179385.1 of Holothuria scabra. Taxonomy (NCBI): domain Eukaryota; kingdom Metazoa; phylum Echinodermata; class Holothuroidea; order Aspidochirotida; family Holothuriidae; genus Holothuria; species Holothuria scabra. The sequence continues at coordinate 16,019,074 of CM074192.1, read as the reverse complement.
CCCCATAGCTACAAGTCTATTTCCTTAAATGCAGATATGGCTTTCTATATTCATATCGCAGTTTAAAAATTTATTTTTAATATCTGTATCTACAGTACTGCACATTTGGTATAATATAAGTTGGTTTGAATTAATGTAAAGAAAATAAAAAACAGGAAATATTCATTATCAGCTAGTAAGTAAATTCACTTTTTACACTAAAATGGAATCTACTGCCATTGTGAAGCATTTAACAAGCAATGGAGTAGAAAAACAAGCCATTGAACTCCTTTGAATAGCTTTAAGTTGTTCCATTGCTGAAATAGTGAGATATCAAATGTGAAATTTATTCATAAATTTAGTTCATTATTTTTTTTCATTTTCTAGTTGCACAAGTCATATTGCCTGCTTTATTTTCCTTAAGGAAATTAAAAATGTTTACATTATCTTGAAAGTAAATTGTTTTCTTGCAAAGCGTGTTGTACAGAGAGGGTTCATTTATCACCCCATAACAGTATGATTGCTATCACATATTGGAACAGGGTGAAGTATTTTCAGAAAAACAAAGGAATATGAAGACAACGGTTTGAACAGTACAACAATTACATCACAAACTTTTGTGCAATATACAATTTTAATTAAGTGAATAAACTTCAACATTTTACATCTCAGCTTGGTAATGTTCTACTGTATGAAGATTGGAACTAAACTGTTTGAATAGATTTTTCATTCTCTGTAACATATACTTAAAAATGTAGACTCAAACTAAACTTTAAACCAGTCTAACTGCACTTCATATTTAATTCATTAGTTTCCTTTCCACTCTTTTTACTTTCTACCAAACTTACTTGCAGGATTGCTAATATAAGAAAATGGATCAAGCTAGTATTGAAAATGCTGTTCAGCAACAAGTGCTGAAAGCCACAGAGATGATTGAAAGTCAACTTGATGCTGAAATTGAAAAACTGGACCATATGGATGCAGAGGAGATGGAGATCTTGAGACAGAGGAGGATGGATGCCTTGAAGAAAAGTCAGAGTCAGAAACAAGAATGGCTGGCTAATGGTCATGGTACATACACAGAAGTCCCAGGAGAAAAAGAATTCTTCACAGAATGCAAGAAAAGCAAAAAAGTTGTATGTCACTTTTACAGAGACAGCACATTTAGGTGTAAGATTGTTGACAAACACATGGAAATCTTGTCACGAAAGCACATTGAGACCCGGTTTCTCAAGATCAATGCTGAAAAGTCACCATTCCTCACAGAAAGGTTGAAAATAACAGTACTTCCCACATTGGCTTTGATTCTGGATGGTAAAACAAAGGATTATGTTGTTGGGTAAGTAGGTACATGTGACAAATGGTTCATTTTACCTAAGTAACCTTGCTAAGTATGGTGCTAACAATCAATGATTTTACAAGCCTCAGGGCCAGATCCAGGAGTGTTAGAGAAAATTTAATACACCTAACTTTGCCAAGAAAATTATTTGTTTAGTAATATTTCCCTGCCATGAATCCTTACATCTTACCTTCCAACCCACCTTGCATAATGCTGAATTTGTCCTCTGTACCTTGCTGAAAAAATGAAAATTCAAACATATCATACAAAATACTGGTTGAAATACTGTTTGGCTGTAACCAGTGGTATTGAATATATATATGTGCTACTAGGGAGGTAAGGTAAGGTCAGATGGATTTTTATGGCCCAGTTTCTAACTGACCACTTATGAGGAAACACTTTGTAAATTTCACTGGAAGTAATAATTACTTTGAGTCTTAGCCAGTATATATATTTGTTCTGTGGGTCCTTTGAATTTGTAAGTTTCGTCATCCATCAGTTGGTGAGTAGCTATCAATTCAATTACTTTAATTACAGTAATGCCATTCATTGTTGTAGTCTTGCAGAGGCTTCATTGAAATTGAAATAGGGTGTTGATAGTAATATTAATCTACTCAGGTGATGCATCACTTGTTTAAAAAGATGATGATGACCAGACAGAAAACTGAGCAATTAGTTGAAAAGTGGCTAAAGAAACTGAACAGTAGAGAATCTTGAAATGTCATACATATGATGATATATGTATATATTCCTTTCTTCATACAGATTCAATGACCTTGGAGGAAAGGATGACTTCCCAACAGAGATGTTAGAGTGGCGACTTGGATGTGCTGCTGTTATTGACTACAGTGGCAATATCTCTGAGCCTCCAGTTGCTGATAAACCTAAAAGCAATTTGCTAGGTTCAAAATCAAAAAAGATAATTAGAGGTAGAGACTATGATGAAGACTCTGACTCAGATATGGACTGATGGTTGTAACCATTTTAGAGTTTAAAACTGAGCTTCCCCAATTCCAAGAACAGGTAAAGAAGACATTGTGAACCATGCCAGTTTGAAAAGACCTGCAGAAATGTGTTACATGGCCAAGGCTTCATGTGGCTTGTGTTGAATAATGAGGACTACAATATGATCCCAATGCCAAGGGTTGTATAGCCCATTGGATTAAACAAAATATATATACCCTACATCAGTTACATGCAAAACCCCCATAGACCCTTTGAGTATTTGGATGTAGTACAAATAGATCTCAGGATCAGAGGGCTTTTGACCAAGACAAACACTCAATGCTATTAACTACTGTACACTTGAGACCATAATTGACTGCAAAATGTGTCCCAAACGAACCGTACCTAACGATCTGCCATGGTTTTGAAATGAATCCTGGCTTGCAGTTCTGACTTTCAACATTTTATGGTAGATCGTGGCCCTCTTTCAATTAATTTTTCATCTTCTAACTATCAGTTAGAAAAAGAACGACTCTTCTATCCAGGAAGAGAGTTATTCCACCTGCCGCAGTTGTTGATATGTGCGTCTATAAATAATGCATATTTTTGGTTCTTAATGTGACATATCCTAAAGTTGCCCATAATTTGTTAAAAATTCAACTTCAGATTTTACTCTCATAAATGTTAAAATCTTTAAAAGTATAGTTAGCACTATCACTGAATTGTAATTACTCTTCATATTAATATAGGACTTATCCTCTGTGGTATGTGAAACTTGTGTAAGAATGTGTAAAGGAAAATAAACATTCCACAGGGAAGACCTATTTTTTCTCTGAAATGTTCTTCAACTGAGTGGTGTAAATGTGGCACTGAAAAATAGCATTTCTGGTTCTAAGATCTATACTTGATTTTTTGGAAGGTGGGGAAAAATTCCCTCACATGTTCATTCCTATGCAATTGGACTAAGGCTGTGAACGTGAGGCGATTAATCGCTAAACGATCGCATGTGTGGAATAAACGTTAAGTACAAAGCTACAAGCGATTAATCGCAAAACCTGTTTTTGACATTTTTTTTATCCATATGCATACTTTGATGATCCCTGGTTTTTGTTAAATGGGACATTCTGGGCTTATTTGAACCTTGTATGCTTCAAAGTTTCAGAATAATTTGATTTTACCATGCAAGATAACAACTATTATTACTTCTGTATTACATTCAGTATCAATCACTACATACTGAAATTATTTTTTTTTGTGAAAAGGTAATCGCGATTAATCGCTAAACGATCGCAAATTTTTGAGGTTTAAACGTTTAGTTATTTTGCTAAACGTTCACAGCCCTAAATTGGACTTGAGATTTAGAGTTGCAATAAATTGAATTTGCAGGTTTCTGCTTGTGAGATTTAAGGCATTTGCTTTGCAAAGTGAGTGGGAATAAATCAACTTATTTGTACTGTCCTTACAACTGTAGCTATTAAGCGTATAGTAACTTCCTATTTTATAGTCATTTCTTTTAAATCATTACAGCCAGAGTTGCCTTAAATATGAATCCTTCACAAGAGAATTTATGCAGCCTTTCATTCTCTTGTGAAGTATTCATATTTAAAAAGCAAAAGATTCGACTCTGAAATAAATTGCAATTTATGCAGCTTATCATTCTCTTGTGAAGCATTCATATTTAAAAAGCAAAAGATTCGACTCTGAATTGAAGACACTCTGTCTTTGCATGTCTTACAATGCACCTAGCTTACATTTTGGAAACATTCTCTCGTGAGCCTGTTATGTGTAAATGTGTAATTTATGGCTTGATGTGATTGATTGAAATACATTTTCATGGCAAATATTTACTTAAGGATGGTCTACTTGTTTCAAAGTTACCTGTTTTGTTTCAGACTATCTCAGTCATCATTGCAATGTAGTCTTGAATGATAATCATGAAACTTGTTGAACATTTGAGGTTTGAGCCAACACATGCCATGTTGGTGTAGTGGCACTGAAAGTATCCAGAGTCTACACCAGCCTTAGGAAGGGGGGTGGGAGGAAGCACAGCAACTTCATGGGAAATTTTGTTTGTAGTTCCAACAATATAGATAGCTTTGTGGCCATTGTTTATAGAAACATTTACATGACAGGCTGTTCAAACTAATGGGACAGGGTTCTTAATAGGTGACCCACACACATAAGAGATCACTAGAACAACATAGACATAAAAGCAGCAAACAGACATGTGAGGATTTTTTGGCAGATATATTTCAATAAGTTTGATGGAATCATATTCCATCCTCTATTTTTATATTTCTTACATAGCTCTGGCAATGGCTTCAAATTCCATAACAAGGTTCATCTGCAGTTAGACAATGACAACACAAAATGTTTTTTAATATCAAATTTAAATGAATTTCAACAGAACTGTGAATATTAGGCAAACTAATCCATGGAAGACAAACTGTTGAAATAACTGTCAAGCTACTACTGACTCAGATCAAATGCCCATTCAAGAATAAAAAATTTCATCATCAGCATTATTCAACTTTAAAACTCTGGCCACCAAGACATTCAAATGCTACTAGAACAATTTGAAAATCATATTCTACTTTCATATTTTAAATAGCAGTTCATTCCAAAAAGTTGAATCGTAGCAATTTTCCTAATTTATGAAATGATACCAGTGGCATAGCAAGGGTTGGGGCATTGGGTCAATTCTCCCAATGCCAATTACAAAAATTTCAAAAGGGGGAGAGGTCCTTCCCCTCAATCAGACTTGAGTTCACACATCATTTGCATGCCTTTCCCTTCCCCTTTGAGGAAAATGTTGGTTATGCCACTGATTGAGAGTTCTTAATTCTAATATGGCTATGTAGCACCTTGAGATCCCTTCATTACTTTGTTATGAAGGAATTACCGATTACATAATTTATTAGCACTCTACCATTGCCCATCACAAAACTCAAATTCTGAATGCTCATCTTTCTCAGTCCATGGTTTTGCCCTCTCTCCATCATACCAATATATTTTACTTCTCAAATCTTCCCTTGGACAATACAATGTTCATTTTCAAGGACAAACAGGATTTGGCTTCCAGGGGAAAAATGACAGCATCTTACAAAAAAAGTAAGGCACAAGTTGCTTTAGTATCTTACTTTTAAGTACTCTCTTATCAAACCAGTAGAATCAGGACATTTTGTTGAACAATAACTCTTTAATTAGTAGTATTCCAAGATAAATGGCTTGACAGGAAACATAACAAATCTAGACAATCCATTCACAAAGTTAAGATTTATGTATTATAAGATTCTTGTCCCTTCAACTGATCGACCTTCATCAGATCCAGTGAAAGGAAAAAGTGCATACAGTTGTGTATTAAATGGAAATACAACAAACACTTATACCAGATGTATGGATACTTGACCAATCTAACATTTTATAGAGGTAGATTTTTGTAGATTTCATACTATGTAGTGCCTGTATAGGAAGTGAAAAGACGCTGCTGTTAACATATCAAGTGACATACTATTCAGACTGTTAAAACATGCAATGACATTAAAGTGAACAATGTTGTTCATGTTGACTGCACAAATGTTTACAAAGGTGGAATTGCTTTGATATTTACCAGAAAAGTAATATTTAAAGTTCAAAGATTTGAGGGAATACCTGAATCTGTATGGCAATATCAACAAACTGAATGATAATCACTTCATAAACATGTATTATCTCAATTTTTGAAGTGTGATGAAAACAAATGACAAGCAGCTTTTTCTGTCCAAAGTAGGGCAAATGACCTTTTTTCCTAGCTATATTCTAAGGCCTTTTTCCCAAACAATTTAAGCATAATCTAAAATCTCAGATTTTTTTCTGTCATTAGAGATGTGTTTAGTTCATTCAAAGGCTGTGATATTAATGCTATCGAGGTGATTGTCTGTCAATGGCTGACTGCTAATATAATTGCCTAGGAGTCCTCTTCTGTGTCGTAAAGGCTGAACAATTTGGCTAGCTCACTGAGGTCTTCATATTGCTTGCCTTCTTTGATAACCTTGAGGAAAAAACAAACAGCATGTTGTTAATTATCTTCAAGGTATGGAAGTATGTCAAAATAGTGAACTGCATGTTGATATTATCAATTAGCAGATAACAGAATGTAAAACCTTATTTTTTCTAATGAGTCTCGTAATAAGGACAGCTTCGGGTACACAGCAAATCTCAGCAGATGAGGCATTACTAACTATGCAATTTTTTTTTAATTTGAGGGAGACGTTACAGACATAAGTAAATTTGATCATTACATCTGTTAGCACATAGCACCACCTCATGCATATACAACTGCAGAGGAAGGAAACTGCAAAACAACTCAATAATTGGAGGCAACATCTGTAAAGGTGGGGTCACATCGGGAAAACAGGATTTTTCCTGAAAAACTTCTGGTTTTTAAATCAGTAAACAATTCAAGAAATAAGTTTGAAGCAACACCTGCAATGTCATGTAAGCTTACATTGGGAAAAAGACTAAGTCTCATCAGAAACCTGATAGTATTGATTCACATAGTGCCTTAAACATTATTACCAAAATCCTTTCAATTTTCACTATAATAAACAGTATAAGGTAGAATTACCTTCCTTGCAATTGGCATTCTACTAAAGACATTCCACAGTACAATACCAACAACTGTTTTATCTTTCATGTAAAACACAATTCCTTTGCCATATTCATTTGGATTGCTCTCTGGTACAGAAACTGATGAAGATGGTGGACTTGAAGTAGTGGATTCCTGAAAGCAAAGAATCACTATCAGTCAAAGGAAAAATACTCCTCTTCAAAAGATATTTCCGGAAACAAACTTAATTAGGAAAATGCAGTCATCCCAATAAGCCAGTTCAGAGTTGTTACTGCGCATGTGCTATGATAAGTTCAAAGACCCTATGACCTATGACCTGAGGAGACTTGTCACAGGCTATGCATAGGTTTGTGCACTGTGCGCTATGCGTTACTATGGCAGCGGTAGCTTATTGGAAGAGCGCGTACCCTTATGACCTTTGACCTTTAGAACAAAACAGTATCTCTAAACTGGCTTATTTGAATTAATATAGTAGTCTATCCAATTTCATAAATGGCTCTTGAGAATAATGCCACAATATTTAATTTTTTTGTGCTGAGGAATAACTCTATGCTTTACATTGCATATGTATATACAATATTTCAATTCTAAAATTTGACAGTGATATTGGATGAGACAGAGAGAAAAAGAAAAGATAATTTGATGAGAATGAACTGATGTCTCAAAGTAACTTTGGGCAACTGCTCTTGCCCTTAGACAAAACCTTTGTCTTTGACCCACACCAACAAAGCATGTGACTTCCAAGTGAATGTTTCAAATTGTGTGCAGGAAACAATGCTTCAAAAAATAGGTAAAACAAACTCTGCCTGTAGAAACTGTGAAAAGGAATGAATTGATCAAATTCCAAGACTTGACAAGATACAGTAAGTGCCAGTCGAGACTCAGTAAAAATAACTCACTGCTTCTGCTTCGGTAGTTGATCGTATGCCTTCTCCTGTTGCCTCTACCACTGCTTTAGGAGTATCTTTTTCAGTTGCCTTTGCAAAAACTCCAACTGTTTCTAAACTAGAATCCACAATCCCAATTGCTTCATAGCCAACATTTGGCCCCAAGTCACTCCTGAAACAAGAACAAGAAGATTTCATTATTTACTTGAATTTGAAGGATTTGAAGCTTAAGAAAGGGTAAATATCTTCACGGCACAAAAGGGCACAAAATATATATGAATACCCTACCAAACAATTTGCACAATTTTCACCCCCTTAAAATCATATCTTTAAGAGGGTAAGACTCACTGTCTTTTATCATACAGGATAAATATGTAAGGTCAAGGCCAAATTTTGTGAATGACCAATTATTAAAACTCAAACAAAAAATATGTTTAACTAGTATTTTAGGCCAGTCCTCTCTAGGTCAAAGTATTTGAACCGCTTCAGTATGCATGGATTTGCTGTGAAACTATAATGTACCATTGCTATGTAAGCATGGTTTCCCTGTGAAGCCATTGCACTGCTGCATCTTGGAAAATGCCTTACAAACCTATGGTGTGTAATCATGTTTTGGACATGGAATAAAGTTGAGGAACAGACATTTTCCTATTTGTGCACCCTCTTGGGCTATAATGAACACAAATATGGTGGCTTCCACACAAAAACTCATTATTCATGGAACATATGTAATTTAATATACAGCTCAGAAGGGCAAGATGGACCCCTTTAGTAGCGAAAGGGTTAAGAGACATTACATGACCAGTGAACAGGATTGCAAGGGCATTATTTTAATTCCTATGCCTCCTCTCTCACTGAATTACAAAATCTGTCGTGCCATCAGATTGAGGAACTCACCAAAACATGGACTGATGCCAGTACGGTTTTGCTGCTCCAGTCATGTTCTCACCAGCCAGTCTACCACTGACAACAGCATGGTCATGGTGTTCTACCCTCCGCCTACCAAGCTTGATGTCATAGAAACAGGATGCATCCCCTGCCTGTGAAGAAATCATTGTACACATGGTAGACTCATTTTCATTGTTTCATGGCCATTTTTACATACAATGAAGAACTACTCATGAATTACCAAAGCACAAACCTTACAAGATACACGGAGGTTACATATTGAAAAACTTTTAACAGCACAGTTAACTACGGGACATCATGAAAATCAGAAAGTAACATCACAAGCTATTTTAAAATGATTGGAAATTGACCATCTTTCCTAGTTTCTCACAATGAGAAGCCTATAAAGGTTTAACAGCTCTTATATTATGACATCTTCATATCCTGACACTCATAACAATAATATTCTCATTTTAACCTTACCTTTTACCTAACACTGACTTGCATGACATGTCCAAATATGACAACTTAAAACAAAGAGATCTTAGAACAGAAACTCTATCAAATCTATAATTCCCTTACATGAATTATTTGAATCTATAAATTCTTTCTTTTTCACTTCACCATTAACACCATCAAGATACATCAATTTTAAAAGTTCTTACCACCCATACATCTCTCCTGGCTTCCAATTCTGCATTTACCCTGTATCCTCCTAGTTTATCATCTATTTCAAGACCTGAAGTTTTAGAGAGGGCAGTATTTGGTTCCAACCCCACAGCAACTACTACATGATCTGCTAAAACCTAAAAAAGTGAAAAAAAAAATGTTATCATTGGCTGTATTGAAAGTAAAAATGCTGGTTCGGGAATGCAAACCATGTTGCAAGTCATGAAGCCAGCTAAGACAAGTAAGGAAAAGCAGGGTGGAAGATTTCGACACTGGCTTCCTCAACTTGCAGGGTATTAAACAAAACTTGAGCATTGGGCGATCAGGCTAGCTAATGAAAACAAATGTGTTTTAGTTTGTTGTTAATTTCACCTTGAAGTCTACCAGAGACTGTTGTAACTGAACTATGGTAACTAGGTATAGAACCAGGGTGTGTGAAAATATCTTCAAAAATTCATTTTTTTCTTGAAAACTAGCCTTGAAGGGATGTGTATTGCATTTTAAAGACTATCACAAAGAAATGCACATGTGCATCTTTTATGGTCTTGAACCCTTTCCAAACATGAATCGCAAATAACTCTAAGCAGGCCCTACATCAATTTCACAGAATATGACAAAAAAGAAACAATTTCCTCATTGAACAGGTTATTAATCAAACAATAATCACCCCAAATGCAATGTTAAAACTGCTGCCTATTCTTTTAGTGAGAGTGGTTATGGTAAGTCGTACTACACTTATTACACAATATGATTGAAACACACAACAAATTACCACCACACTGTCTGTACTGCCTAGTGTAATGTACTGCATGTTCTTTACTGAGGGATACATTGCCACACACCCAGGAAGATTCGTTCCAGTTACTGGTCCACTCTTATTAGTTGTTACTTGTTACAGAAGGGTAGGATGATAGGAATCTGTAAAAGACTAGGATCATGGGTAACTTGTTCGACCAGTGGCATCACGCACATTCGTAAAATTTTCATTTTCTTCTGGCTATAGCCCAAGACCAATAGCAGCAGTTGTTGAAACCCTAATAATCTCTACATTCTAATGTTCCAAAAGCACAGTAACATGCTACCACCAAAGAGCTCTTATTTGAAGTTAAGCTTAAAACTTCTTTTCTCTATAGAACAACATCGGAGATGTATACCTGCTAGTATAAGGTAATAAAAGGTACGTTTAGTTCATTCAGGGTGTCAAACAGAAACTTCTAGGTAGGCACAGAGAAAGTGTAGTAATAACTCTAAGCAGTTTGTTTGTATTTCACCAATGTGTTGCACATCCTAAAAGAGGCATTTGTTATTTATTGTCTAATACAACTTGACACAAAGTATTTGATTGGTGGATTTCAAATCAGAGATAAGGCAGGTGTAGTTTTGTATGCATAATTGTTTGTGTAAGCAAATTTGTCAGGTGTTACAGAAAGGTTAACTACTCATACAGTAGTCATTCCTGTTTACCTCTGTTCCATTTAAAACTAACCCATCACAATTAAAAGAGAACAGTTTCAATCAAAATTGTCACAAATGCATTATTTCCTCTTAATATTTAACCACTGTACAAATACAGCAACAACGATAGAAATAATAATTTAATTAAAACATACCTTTTCACCATTACTTAATGCTAAAGCTACTTGTTTGCTCTCTGGTTCATATGATACAGATTTCAGTAACACATCTGGAATGACATTGACTCCCTCTGTGAAATAAACAAAAGCATTCCATAGAGTCAATGTCATCAAAATCTCACAAAGGGGGTTTGTCTTATCGGAACTCAACTTGCCTTGCCAGAACTAAATATGCCTAAAAAGGCATATTTTTTTCCAGGCACAGAAGTTGCATTAAAACAATTAAAATGAAAATAGAATTAAATGAATTTTTCACAATTTTGCAACTTAATACATGGCTTTCTTTTTGTCCAGTTTCACAAGCAGTTGCAGTTGAAGTATTTTCAGGGATCTATTTTCATGATGGTCAGGTTGTTTCAAACAACTTTAATTCCATATTGACAACCAAAGCTAGAAAGTTTGCTTTTTTTTTCTCATTAAGAATTAAAATGCAGCTTGCTTTTTCTGATTGAAGAATACACTGCTGACTGATCAACTCCTTGCACTTTTTGGCTGTAAAACTCCATCTAAGTAACCTTCCACTTTTTCCATCACACAATATTTCAGATTTCAGTGAGCTCAAACATCACATCTTGTTATTCCTCAAAACCAATACTGGACTACATGCATGAACTCATTCTTGCTTTGCAGTTGTGCAAACAAATGTTGTACCACATTTCCTTGTGTACAACTAAATTATTGTCCAAAGAACAACCATAAATTTTTCTGAAAATCAAGGCCAATCAACTCACACACAAGTTATACAGTTAGCTGGATGGGATTTAGCAACACACCAACACTAATGTGTTATATAGTGTCACTTGGATAAAAAGGTAAAGTTCAAATATGGTTCAAGTCCACAGACTTCCTATACATGGACAGAGCATACTGCGAGGTACATTGTAGCTACCGTATGTGAGAGAAAAAGCACATCAAAATGGCTGTCTGCTATGGTTTGTGCAAAAGCTTGGACTTGCTCAAGAATACTCCATATTTTGGAAGAAAGTTAAAATATTTTTAAAATATGGCAAGGTAAGGTCAAAATCACTCCACGTATTGCAGGAATATGATTTTGTCTCCCATATAGGTTAAACTTTTGCTTAAATTATTACAGAGTCGTCGTCAAATCAGACAATTTATAGCTTCAGGGCGGCCATCTTGGTGCGCCTTTTTTGTCCCAGCCTGTGGCGACCAGCTACGGATAGGATGTACACATTACATGCTCTGTCCATGTATATAAGTCCGTGTTCAAGTCTCATTTCAAATACGGTGCAAATTGGTTCAAGTCCTCCCCTTTAATTGCTTCTTGTGACAGGCATGGAATACCATAGGCATATTCAAAAACCAAGTCCACAGGGAGGTAAACTCACATACAAGCTGTCCAACACCATCCATTAGTAAAATAGTAGTAAAACTCATCCCTAAATAATACCCAAACTTCTCAAAGAATGAAGTACTATGAAATAAATGAACTTACCATTCTTTACCTTCTCTGTTGTCCATTCACTCAAATACTTAGGCAGGACTCTTCCCATGTTTCCTATTGTAAACAAAAGAACATCAAAATTTTAGAACAGATGTTTAACATCAATTCAAGTTAATAAAAAGACCCTGTTCAGCTCATTTCAGCAGACACTAAAACAGCCACATACTTGAAGTGCTCTATAGTAACCAATGTTTTATGTTATGAAGTTAACAATGCGTCATTACAGTTCACCATTATACCACAAATTTCATGTATTAAAGTAAAATGTAATACTCTTAACCAAGGGCATATATCTGGTTTGCCAATTGGGAGGGATAGAAATTTTCAAACAGCTGGGACCTCAGATCATGAACATAAATGGACTGGTCTATTTAAGCAATCAACCCACAGGAATGTGAGCGCACACCTGTACACACACAAACAAACATGCACATACTCTTACATTGCAACCCATATACACAAAACATAGATAGATGGCAAATTATAAATGCAGTATTATTACTTTGAGTTAGGATGATACTGACATTTTCTCAAAGCCTTTAAGTCATCTGTATACCACAATATTGTATTTCATCTACTCCGCCTCTTTTTTCTTTAAATTTGCCTGAATTACTGGGGGGAGGGAGGGGGGAAAAACATTTGTTTGCCCACCACTAAATAAATAAATAAAGTAAAATAAAAGTTTATTTTCATTGGTGGGATGATTGTCCCCCATGCCCGGCAAGGATCAACGAGCTTGCTCTTCACTCCTTGAAAACAATGTTGGCTTTGAAGAGGTATGTTAGTGATACTTCTAAAGCATGTTTAATATGCATAACAACCCCTAAATATTTTGATGTTGAACCAGTTCAAATACTAGACAAAGATAGATGCAGTTTTACTCCTCAGATTTTTAACAAACTGGTTTAAGTCGAGCTGGCCACAGCTTTCTTCCAGTTGTTGCCTGTTTTCCCTACTTCATTGCTTATGCTGAGCACCAAGCACAATGGCAATAGGTTCCTTTTTCTAAGTCTTTTGTATGATCCAACCAGTTGTCAAACTCCAGACCTCCCAACAGCAAGTCTGATGCTCATTCAAATCCTACTTCAAATCTCCAATCTATCGCGTTCCTTCTCCTTTTACAAAGTAAAATGTATCCCATGATGCTCATGTTTCAACGTTTTTAGAATACAGATTCACCAAAGAATCTTTGAGTTGTTCACAGTAAAAAACTGTTTCTGTCATATTTATGAAGCTGCTACTATTCATTCAATGTACACTACTTACATGAAAACAAAAGCATTAAAGGAAAGCATTCGTACCTGATTCAGGAAAGAATTGAGTTACTTTGATACCACTATCTTTGCCTAAAATAGAAACAAATAGAAGAATCAATAATAAGATGATTTGATAGTACTAATATGCCTAAGGATATATCTTTTGTTCAACATTTCCATTTTTCATGGAATCCTGTAATCTTCAACAGAAAACTAGGTTAGTTAAACCCTATTATGCAACACAATAATACGTTACCTATATGCAATACAATAATAAGTCAGAGGTTATGTTAGATGGAGTTTTACTTAAGTCAAAATTCACTCTCTTGTTGTTACCCTCAGTTCTAATGTTTGCAAGACTGTAAGTGCTATCATGAGTTTCATAAAAGATTCCCTTTCGAAATTTTGTCTCCAGTATAACAGGATTTCCTTGAAAGTGTGCAGGCAGGTAACATCAATGTCAAACGTATAAAAAAAAAACTAAATAAATAAATTAAGTAAAATAAAACATTATTATTCAGCTTAACTGTTCAGATTCATACCCCGGAAACAAACTGGACAGTTATGATGTTTTCATGGCTTCCAAAAATGCTTGACAAATTGCAGTCCTAGGCATAATTCTAGAACTAAAAAAGTTTCAATAAAAAAAATAAACACATAAATGAACCATACCTCGTTTGCCTAATGCACATGCTAGCTCGCTTCCAAGAAATCCCCCACCGATGATGGCAACTGATTTTGATTTTTGTGTGACTTCATCTAATGACTGGAAATCTTTGATCTGGTGATTAGACAAATCCAAAAAGTGATTTTAAAAAGAAAAGTGGCAAAAATTCACATCTCTCACATGAAACCCCAAGTAAACCTAAATTAATTGGAAAGAAATGTTCCTTCTCATTTAAGAAAAGAATATGACAAATGTCCAAGAATAACTCCATGCAGTATTACATCATTAAAAAATGTAGGGGAAAAATCCATTTGTTTCCTATTCAATACATGGCATTAACCTTTTCCATACGAAATTGCTTTGCAATAAAGATGAGACAGAATGTTTCAGAAATTCAAAAGACAGTGTAGGCCTATACTTATCATAAATTATATTTTGTTCCACAAATGATCAAGTCATAACCTTTCCCTTATTCACTAAGTTGTACTGCAAAAAATAAAAAATAACATTAAAAAATAAAAAATAACTATACAAACATTTCTGAACAATGTGACCCTGTCATTCACTTCTTGTCCTGCTTTAACAATCTCTGGGAGGTTTCTTGGAGTTCCACCTTCAACAAAAAATATTGAACAAATATCACTGAATATCTAGTACTCCTACTAAATTTATATTCATATTACATGATGTGACTAAATTTCCTTTACCTTCATTTTTATTTTGTAACATTTCTTTATGTTTGAATGCATATTCATAGCACATTTACATGTGGAGGGAGGGAGAGTAATAAATATTGCATTGGAATATTTCATTCACTGTATGAATTTCTCAGCACACATACCAGACATCAAATACTCGTCAGTCTTATCTCTAAAACTGTAAGCAGTACAATCATACAATGATCAAACATGACCTTTGTTATTTGGAACTTCAATTCTTCCAATCTTGAGCCACCATATACCTAATTCATAAACAACAAGCCACACATTACATTATAAATGCACGGCCATGAATAGAGTACCTGATCAGAAACAAATGCAAGTTTAACTAGTCACAGGGTAGGATGAACTGTTAACAATATCCTTCACTTGATTTTTTTCTTCGAATCACAAAAGGTTTCAGTACTCATAGCACCATCTAAAGAACAACCCCAGACAAAAATGTACCATAGTTTACCATGGTTAAACTGGTAAAACTACAGGTTTAACATGGTAAAACATGGTACATTTTTGGCTAGGACTGTACAAAAGGACACAATTTACAGGCAGTCAGCTTTTAACCCTAAACTACAATTTTTGTGGTAGTCTACAGAATTTTCAACTGGCTGAGCTCTTTGATTGACAGCAAGCTCAAAAAATGCTGAGTACTGAACTCTGAAGCTGATGTTACACAGCATGAACTAAACTCAAGTATTTTGGTTACTCATTGGGTTCTTAAATTCTCCACCTGAATACATGAACGTAGATTATGTCTGGATGAGGATGAGTTTTAGACAGTTGTGGTTTGGAGAACTGGAATTGTTTATGATAAGAGGATTATGTCTTTAAATGGAAGATATACATACCAGTTGCAATGAGGCACTTCTCATAAGTAATCTTTGTTCCATCACCTAGTGTAGCTACTTTCTTGTGTACATCTAGTTTGGCTACCTATGAAAATGATATCAGACGATACAAAGAGTTTCTCCTACAAAAATCAAATTTTTTTATCATATCACAACAATATACATTTATCAAGAGGCAATTAAATTCAAACAATCTCAGATTATGATATCCAAACTTTTGCAGTATTACAACAGCATAAAGAAGTTAGCAAGTTTCTAAATTTTCCTTGACATTGAGTATAGCAGAAACTGTCTTTTTAAAAAATTATATATATATATATGTATATTTTTTAAAATTATATATTATATATATATATATATGTGTATTTTTTAAATATATCAGTTTTCGATAAAATATGAGGTCATACTACCGTGAAATGGTTTCCAGTAACTTAAGCCTCCTGTGGGCTATGAGGAGTAAAATATTAAGAATTTGCATCTAGTTGACACTATATAAAATAAATTTGTTTTGCTGCATCATTCAATCTTATTGAACTAATTAAGTAACTCCAATAAATTACATCTCTCCAAAATCAACCATACATAGCTTAACTTTACAGCAATCAAAACAGAGCATTTATAGATAGTTCTCAAGGTACGTCATAGAGGCTTTCCATGTGGAGTATTCAAGCCATGTTTTAGGGCAACACCGGTATGTATGTACAGGCTTGCCCTCAAATATGGCAGTTACTAACGCAGATTTGGACAGCAGTGAGAACTATCTATAGGTCTTACTTGATGCCCAGAGAGGATAGCTACACCTCCGTTTTCTTTGGTAGGTAATTCTGATGGCTTGCAGTAAAAGGAATCTGGTTCAAAGAATACACTGTACAAAGAAACAACCATAAGCTCTTCATAGTTAAAGTTACTTTATTCCAATTAATTTGGCAGTCACAGGTCAATCTTAAAAATTTTTGATGAAAGGTACAACTTTGGAGAAACAGGTCAGCAAGGGTTTGTCGGAGTAGGAAAATAGCTGCTACTAGTATGGATGTCCTGCTTAGTTGCTTCATTCACATCTGCATATCAGGTTGTAGTGCAATGTTAACTAGAACAGCTATGCTGCAGAATCTCAATAACTTTATTCATGATCAATGGTACTCTTGAAGCAGAGAAACTATGTATTTAAATTTTGATGATACAACGGAAAAGACAAATACTTTGTTTTGATCAGGTAATGCATAATGATCAGATGATCAGACAATGCATAAAAATGGAACATGAAACAAACTTCTCATATTACATATAGTACAGGTAGGTTAGGCTATTTTACTATGATGATTCAAATATATTTTATAGCAGAGATTTATAATATCTTGGTACTGTACATTTTATGCTCAAAAATTGAAATGGTTATCAAATATTTAAACAACAACTTCAATAATGATACTGTTACCTTAAATGAATAATATAATCATTGTAAAGCATGTTAAAACTACAAAGCACAAACAATAACCCTGCTAGATGGAGATCAGTGTAATAAACAAAAGCAGTTTCCAACCAGCTCTAACAAAACTAGTTTTCATACTGCCTTTCACTTTCTTCTTTCAACACCACCCTCCCTAAGTTATAATCTCACTGAAGCATGTTGGTGAAGAACAAAACTTTAAGGTTGAGAGCTAACCTACTGTTTAGAAACTCAATCAACTGTAAATGAACTTCTCTATCACAAGACAATGGCTGGGCAAACATCTTGGACAGAGCAAAAAAGATCGTCTAACAGTTACCTTATGCTTGATTTAGCAGAGGTAAGAAGCCAAAGACGAACAACACACCAAATACACACAACATTGCATAATAGGAAAAAAAGGGAGTATAAGCAATGGGCTACAATGATCCCATTATCCTATTTTATTTTGAACAACTGTTTGAATACTTTTCAGCCAAAATATTTTTAAGCTACCAACTTATCAGATTATCTAATTCAAATTCTGACTCCTACATAACTATATCATTGGGCAGTGCTACAAGACTTTAAGAAAAAAATGTAAAACCTCCCTAATATGGCCATGCTGAAAAGGATATTTAGCTAAAGCTTGCAACCAACTAGTGTGACAATATCTCAATACATGTTACCCACTGGGATAAATATTGTCCATACCTACCAATAACTCTTTGTAGAATAACTAGCTGAGAGAGTGAGGTATTTGACAAATAAACATACGTCATCACAGTGATCTGATATTTTTGTGAAAATCTTCTGTGACCCCACCAAGCACTACAATCTCAAATCTTTCAATCCAAGGCAGTAACAAGCTCAGATGATTGCTGACTATAGTACCACTACAATACCTGTGCCGGACACTATGCATGATGCATGTAACTCATACCATGCCGAACAATCTGTAAATAACTTTGTTTTAATGTTACCTTGTCTGCAGGCACACAACACTATTTTACATTATTTCAAAGCATACTTAATTTCAAATCCAGAAAATCAAATTACCTTCTCTCCTTGCCATTCCACTGTTTAAATTTAAGTTTTTGTACAGCTTCTTTATCATCACTAAACCAGAGTTCTTTCGATAATGGCGGTCGCATGTAAGGATTGAATTCTTCCTCACCAACAACAAGGACCTGCAAATTTGCAAAAAAAAAATACATTCATTTAAAACATGAAGCTTTGCCAGTTGATGTTATCTTTCCTATCATTATTTTATTTTACTTACGCTTATTTTCAAACAACCTTCCACTTCCTGTTCATTCCACAGCTTCTCTAAATACTTTCCAAACAAAACTTGAAGGTAGATCTGAATTGGACTTAGGCATGAGTAACATATGGTGTATGTTGGCCCTATTTAAAAATTGCATTATTTTAGGTATAATAGTTACAGGAGGTTTAACATCTCTGTTTCTAGCAGTTGGGCTGGTCACAACCATTTTTCAGTTGTTACTCACTGGCTTGATATAAAATTGAACACACAACCTTCACACTGCACTACCATGCAAAAGACTAGAACATGAACATTTTCAAGCTTACATGATGGCAAAAACCTCTTTTGTACTACAAACGCCCAATCAAACTCCTTTGCAGGCTACAAGGCAGGTCTGCAATCCACCACTGGTGTCATGGTACAAGGGAGGGGGGGGGGAGGGGGGAATGCAATCAAATACTGTAGACCAAAATATGTTGAAGTTCAAAGAGTTGTTAACTAGAAAACTACTGGAGCTAAAACAGCAACATGATAATTTTCATCACTGTGTCTCAATTGCATATTATGATTTATTTTGTCTGCATAAAGAAGATGTAGGAATCGCTTTGCTTTCTTTAACGATATCTTACCTTGGCTTTCGGGTCATTTGCTCGGATTGCTCTAAAAGCTGCAAAGGAAGCTGTGCCTGCACCTATTAAAAGGTAGGGAGCATGCTCTGGGATTTCTGGCAGCGTTACAGGTGTTTCTGCAAGAGACAAGCAAGGTAAGCCCTGATCAGTAACTAAAATGAGGAAGTTCAAGAGAGTGAAATGGGGGTATAGGTGCAGTAATAGCAGACGGCATAGTCATACGAGACGGGGTGTAGGGGCCAATTCGGGCAACAGTTGGTCCATTTGGGCAAAACATTGATAAAGGGTGCCATTATTCGGGCAAAATTTGCTCTTGCCCTCCCCACAAACATTATCCCCATAGGCCTATGAAAAATGGCCAGATTCAGGTCCAGCTGTGATTGTGTAGCAACATATTATTAAACATTTACGACAATTTTTTGAAACAAATTGTAACAAGTGTTTGTTACAGACCCCTCCTTATGCTCCCAAGTTAGTCCACTATCCCTTCTGTTTTCTCCTACACTATAAGTGGTTCACAATCAAAATTTACTTTTATTTTTATCATTTTGATTTTATCACTTTCTTTCAATCCAAAACACAATTTTCATTTGTCCCTTATGCTACATCAAATTGTTGGGGACTTGTCATATCAAATCACTCTGGACAACCAAAACATTCACTATATATGGTTACTGCTGCATTATTAATGATGTGGAGCTGTGCTACAAGAGCTGTTTCATGCAATGACTCAAATGCTGGCAGTTGCTGTAGGCAGAGCAAGTCCTGATACTATTTGGAGTTTGTTCTGGACATGGAAATTGCATGCAATTTATCACTCAATGATGCAATGAAATGTTATGTAATCTTATTGCATGATCACAGCCCAGTATAAATAAATTAAACTATTTGTGTCAATCTTTTCATCAAGTGATTTCACTATCAACTCCAAGGTTTGATGATCACATCTTGGCTAGGATTACTCATGACGAGACCTAAAAAGGAACATTTCCTCATTCCAGCTCAAATTCTTCTGATGGTTAGTCCTGGCCCCTTCCAAAACTGTACTGGAGGTCATAACCTGGTAGGCATAACAGACCAAAATGTGTAACTAAATCATTCTTTCCATGTTCTGTAATGTGAGGTTCTCTGCATCTTTTGAAGTTGAACCATTAAGAGAGCAGTGAGCTATCTACTGTGAATTTATTGTTTGTTTCCCCAACCTCAACCAAAAATGTAACTATCTTAAGGATATCTGTTTTCTAAAAAATTCAAATTATCAATTATGGCATTCCATGATAAAGATATCACAACCTGGTGAAATCTAACCCCAATATACTTTAACCAAAATCATAGATGATAAAATCATACCAAAATCTGATAGACTTTATAGATTCATGGCACCTAAAAATGTTTGCACCACAACCCTACCTTCTGATGGTGACGATTGTTCAGTACCAGCAGGTGTAGCAGGTGTCCCAGCACTATCAGGAGCATCTTCTTTGGTAGTGGGAGGAGATGATTGTTCTGATACCAGACTTGCTCTTATACTGTTCTTATCTGGTGTGTTGTTAAATACAATATATCCTTTGGCATACACCTGTGTAATACAAAAAAAAAAAATGAAAAAATAACTTTAAAACTATTTTCTTCCATCTTTCTTTTTAGAGCTGGCTGGACTTGCACAAGATTTTGTCACAGTAATATATTCATATGAAGGATCTGGATATCTTACAATAAAACAGGATGGAAGAATGACACCATTCACATACAAGGTTCAAAATAATACAACAGGTTAAATTTAAAATACACGCTTAGTCTAAATCAGGAATTGCTAGCAAACTGTAGTGGTTCAGCCTTGAAAATAGGCGTACTTCTTGTACTCTTGGTCTTTATGCTAAGACTATGTGTAACACAAGTATGATCTGTTCTTCTAAGCAAGACTAAAACAGGTACATGGATAACAGACACACGTGTAGTGATCTGAAGGTCAATACATCAGCTACGTTAAGTGACAAAGTCTGAGTTTCCTTTGGAATGAAGCCCTGTTGAGGAGTAGAAAGTTCACTTCTGCATTAATGATTGGTGTATGTCTCTCAGCCATTGAAATGAGGGACATTTGAAAAAAAAAAATACCTGGACCATGATTTTCAATGCATACCTGTGCAACTGATTTTCAGTCACTTAATTAGTAGTGGTTTACATCTGTGTGTACTTTCTTTACCCAACAGAACCAGTGCATGGTGTGGTAAGCATGCCATGATGAAAGGTGGCAGAAAATTTTATTTTGAATTGAACATGCTGATATATGCAACATCCCAAAAGTGAGAATAATAGTATTTCATACAGTCTGCAATATGTTCAGCTGACAAAACCAGCCAGGTATACCATGAAACCATCTAAAATATAAAATTTCCCACAAAAGTTTTACAAAATTTTATACATACTTTACATATAAAAGGCACTTTCAAAAGTCAGAATGATAACAGCACTTTGCTTCCATATTGAAATGCAAATATAGGTCAATCGGTGCACATTCTATCAATGTTCTTGCAGACTTTTTTCTTGAGCTTCTGTTAGTGACCAAATTAAACTTAACATTGCAGCAATATCAAAACAGAAAATCCTAGAACTAAAGAATCCTGCTGCAAAAAGGAAATTTGCAAGGTAGCTTTCTTATAGTTTTTATCTTCTTTAGGTAATGCACTCTGATTTTTTCATGCTTTTAAATGATACAACTAAACATCTGAAACACTTGTCTTTAATAAGTACTGCACATGAAAAACGTTCTCTGAAATGCATTATAACACTGTATTTAAACATAAAATATATACTGGAAAATGCCAACAGTCTATGTTGTTGACATTTTTAAAAATTTTCTCCACTGGTATAATACTCACAATTGATGTTAATCCTATTAATGTAGCACTACCTCCCACAAGCCACAGCATTCCCTTGTTTCCAACTCCTTCAGTTCTGCCTGTTGTCATCTGGCGAATGACTGCTCCATGAAGAAAATCACCTTGTCCTACAAAATAAAATGGAGTTTGTTCACTAGATATCAGTACAAATAACACAAAATTACACAATTTTTTCAAATTTAATGCTGCTTAATTCAAAGAATTCATGACTTCTAAGAAAAGATTGCATTTTTTGACAACATCATTATAAGATGCAAACTGTTCTGGAAAACCATATTTCACTAGGAAATGCCCAAAGTTAAATACAGTAATGTGACTTAAACCAATCTGAGACAACAAATCTCCATAATTGGTCAGACTAGTCTTTAAGTGGAAAATATTTCATTATTTAAGGAATTTTTGGTCCAAATGAGCCATTGTTGAACTAGGCTAGAAAACTGATCACAAAGCAATAACCAGAAAGCTAAGAGGCTTAGTAGATTCCTTGCCACTGAAATGAGGATCTATGTTTTTTTTTTTCAAATTGACACAGTTTCTTAAATGACCAAAACAAAAGAGTTGCTCTTCTCAATATGCTTAATGCAAACGCTACAACATGGAAACCTATGGGATCCTTATTGATGTAGCCTATCACATTTGCAACGCTTTTAGGTCTGACCCCTGCTGACTCTACCAAAAATGGCAGGGTCCATCTACATAATATAGGCAATGCAAATGATGGTAAGATCCCTCACTCTTACCCTTCTTAATATACTGTGTCTACAAGGTCTTAACATTCTGAGCTCTGGTGTCCCCAAATGACCTTTGCTCTCTACCAAACACAATAGGATTAATCTAGGCCTACTAAATATTAGACTTAACATAACATAACAAGTTAAAGGGCAAAGGAGGGTAAAAACCCCATAAAATGCCCTATAGAACAGACCCAAACCAACACCTAATCCAAACAAAGACCAAACAAACCCAATACAATCAGATCCTGCCACTGTCACGGTAATACTTGTCGATGTTAATCTTGAAGCAATTGACTGAAGTGGAATTAACAACCCACTCAGGGAGACTGTTCCACTCATTGACAACCCTATGAGAGAAGCTGAACTTTCTGACATCAAGTCTAGAGAAACATTTCACCAGCTTCTTATTATGGCCACGAACACGGGAATCAGCACAAACCTCCAAGTAGTTACAGTTAGACAGAGAATCATTACCAGAAAGGAACTTGAAAACCTGCAGCATATCCCCCCTAACCCTTCTTAACTCAAGAGAAGTAAGTCCTAGACAATTGAGCCTATCATGATAAGGGAGGTTATGCACATTGTGAATAAGCCGTGTGGCCCTCCTCTGAACCTGCTCTAAAAGAAACTTGTCCTTTTCATAAAAAAGGGTTCCATGCCTACACAGCATAATCAAGATGTGGACTAACTAACTGCTTATAAAGATTTAACACAACAGCTTTACTGAAATTACTGAAATTCCTCTTGATCAAACCAAGCACCCATTTAGCTCTAGCAGCAGCTGCTGCACACTGCCTAGAAGGCTTCAGATCACTTGAAATGACAACACCCAAGTCTTTTTCAGAAGTCACATTATCTAGAACACTACCAGCCATGGTATACTTCTGACTCAAATTCTTGGATCCAAAGTGAAGAACTTTGCATTTATCAGCATTAAAAGACATTTGCCAAGTCTGAGACCAATTAACTAGCCTATCTAAATCCCTTTGCAACAGAGAAGCATGCTTTCCATCAGTAACATTCCTATAGAGCTTAGTGTCATCAGCAAACTTTCTAATACAAGATGAGAGTGCTTCATGAGACTTGCTTCAAGTCTCTTAAGATGTTCCTCTCAGCTATTACAATTTGCCTGTTACTTTTCCATTTCCTTCTCTTAGGCTTCTCCCAATAAAGCATGGTAGGCAGACAAAGTTCTCACACATTCCTCTTCCCACACTGAATCATGGTAAAGCTAATACATAATGTGATAACCTACCCACATCTATGTCTGATCAATTGACTACTTGTGTTTATGAATGAAGCGGCTTTTTTAAAAGTTTGGGGATTCCCCACTTCTAACATAATTATTGAGGGAGGGCATTTACGTTATTTGCCAACTGAAGTACACCCATTCTCTGAGCGTTCTTCTAATGATACACCAGGAGCAGCCTGCTGAAGACAGTGTGTATCTTATACTGTGCATGTAACATGTAACAGCAGGTCCCGGTTATGTGCTGCATACGCACATAAAGGGAGTTGCAACAGTGTGTTGCAACTCCCTGGTACATACCTCTATTTACACAGGTGGTAACTTATACAATCTACAATAGGTGAAAACTACAATATCTAGATGTGATCGTAGCCAGGGATGTAGCTTCAGTGTGTGGTGCTGGGCGGTGACATCCAGCACTCCATATTCCCACCCAGCACTCCAGGAAAATACACTTCACCTCACCCACCACAAATCTTCCTAATAAGACCTAAAACTAGTCCCAAATTCACTCCCTAAAGTAAAAATAAGTTAAAAATGCACAATAAATGGCTGAATAATGGGGAAGATGCCATGAGGTGGGATGAGGTGCTTTTCAAAGATCAAACAATTACCCAGCACTCAATTTGGCTAGCTACAACCCTGATCGTAGCTTATTATTGATAGCTGTTACGTTACATTTTGTACTTTACACTTAGGTGGCTACGCCCTAGGCCTAGTTTTTGTTGTGGCTTCAAGCCACATTATTTTTGGGGGGCAAGTAGAAATGAAACAAATGGGGAGATTGGGCAAGTGTTAAAATTAAATTTATCGCAGTCGAAGCGGCAGCTGTCTGTACAGTGGGGCATGGCAGCTACTTTTACCATGGATAGCCTACTGTACTGTGGCCTAGCCTTTACTTCCTGAACGATCGCTGCTTTGCAATATATTGATTCTTACGAAACTTCATCTAGCTACAGTACTGGTGTAACCATACACCACAACTCTATCTGAATCATTATCAACCTTCAATGGAAGCAATTTTATGAAAATTGCTTTTCACAAAACGTTTTGCTGCTAGATAGAGGGGGATAAAAATTCGAAGTGGACCTGTGCGTTGTATTAACGCTAACACAGTTGCGGGCAGCGAGATTGTGAATTACTATTCTGCTGATTCACACACATACATGTACAGTGTATGTTTATTACTGATATCTACTGTACACCTTACTTAGGCCTAATACTACACGGGTTGGTTATACATATACAAATGTGATTAATTGCCAAGAAATCACATAATGATGTGACTAAACGTTTAGTTTACTAATCGCAAGCTGACAGCCCTAATACAGATATGTGGAAGTAAGCCATGTGATTTACCAAACATTGTAAGAAAACATTGATTTTAAAACAGGTGCATCATCATTTGGTTTTCAGGTTCAGATTTTTGGTTTTAAATGGTTAGTTCTGGTCAAAAGGTGGGTAATTTTCAATTGCCATAAGTTTAAATTACTTGTTGGTTAAGTCTTAGGTAATGTTGCTTCTTCAAGATATTTACAATTTGAATTGTCTTAGGCGGTCCAAAATACCCTGAAGGTTGTAAACCCCGTAATCTACCCTACGCACGCCTGCAGATTGCTTTGTAGCATTGTATGTGCACAGAAAATCCAGGCGTAGGATCACAAAAATCTGGACGAAGGCCTACCGTCAAGGTAAGCTTCACATGGAATGCACCATGGCGAGAACACAGTCACTCAGTCAGATAGCTAGCCTAACGTTAGGCCTATGCTTACAGCAAGAGGGATGTAAAAAATTAAAGCTGGAACCACACATTTACATTCCTGAGCAATTGACCCTTGTGTCTCATCCATTTTGTTATCTTCAGTCTTCAGTTCCCAACTCCAAAAGGCTAGACAGCCATCACAGAGTGCACAGATAACAGTTAAAAGAAGTCAACAAGGGCAACACAACCAAAACAAAAAGTGCAACTAGGAACTAAATTGAAATACAGACAAAACCTACAAACAAAACCACAAACCAAACAACCACAAAGAAACCAGTGCAAGTAAAAACAAATGACAAGGGCCCTAAAGAGTTGACTGAATGAGGACCCATGTATTTGTCGATGGGTCTCTGATCCACCTATGGGAGAGGATCCAGTTAGCGATAGCAGCACAAAAGGATGAAATAGACGGTTCAATCTTAATTACGTGGGGGATAGTATTCCAAAGGCGAGTACTTCTAACAAAGAACTGGTATTTGAATGCCTCAGAGTGCAGGGCCTGAACATGATTGTAACAGTTAGCATGCCTGATGGAAGGGGTGATAATAGGTGGGAATGGAATATTCACAAGGTTGTTTCTTATTTTGTAAAACATACAAAGATCAGCTAAGGCCCTACAGTGCTACAAGGATTTCCATTTTAGGGTCTGGGAGATTTTTGTTGAAAGATCTGCACTTGAGATATAATCATAGTAATTAAGAACAAACCGTGCTGAGCGTCTCTGAACTGCTTCAATTTTATCTATATTCAATTTAGTGTAAGGATTCCAACACGTTGAAGCATAATCAAGATGAGGACGGATAATAGCAAAGTAAGCTGTAGTTTTGATTTCTCTAGAACACAAATTTAAAAGCTTAGTAGCCTTGTTTGTGATCTCATCAATGTGTTTATTGAAATTCAGTTTGTTGTCGAGAATGACACCAAGATACCTATCGGAAGTAACTTCTTCCAGGTCACAAAATTCAGAAGCAGCCATGGGTATGTTGATATTACTTTGCCCAAGAGCAAGCAAATCAGGGGAAATAAGAGTCGTGGAAGAAGCATTTTGGTGGTACATTCTGTATATAAAATTACATCTGCAAGTTTTACGATAAGTTATACGCAGTAGTTTACACTTGGAAACATTGAAGACCACGTGCCAAGTGATAGCCCAATTTTGTAACTTAAAGAGGTCTTCCTGGAGTAATACTGCATCCTTCAAGGATGAGATGGGCCTGTAAAGTGCACTATCATCAGCGAAGGGACGGATAGAGCTGGAGAGATTTTTTTCAATATCATTGATATAGATGAGGAACAAGAGTGGTCCCAGAACAGTGCCCTGGGGCACTCCTGACCTGACTGGCCTAAGGGCAGAGCAAGTCCCATTGACAACAACTTCTTGAGATCTGCCTGTAAGAAATGCATTTATCCAAGCATTTGTTTTCCCAGTAATCCCATAATTACGTAATTTAAGGAGGAGGCGTTGGTGGGGGACAACATCAAATGCCTTGCTAAAATCTAGAAGAATAACATCAATCTGGCCTTTTCCTTTGTTTAAAGTGCTGGTCCAATCATTCATAGCTTTGATCAACTGTGTTTCACAGGACATGCCATTTCTAAAGCCATGCTGCTTAGTGGTTATGATATGGTGGTGATTCAAATGGGCCCACATCCTAGAGACAACACAATGTTCCATGATCTTACAAGGGATTGCAGTCAAGGAGACAGGCCTATAGTTGACAGGCAAGGACTTATCACCCTTTTTGAATACAGGGCATATAATGGCACCTTTCCATGAAGTTGGCAGCGTACCACACTGATAGGACTGGGTAAATAAATGATGGAACATATCACCACATTCCACAGCTGATTCTTTGAGTAACCTAGCAGGCATGTGATCAGACCACAAGCTTTGTTGGGATTAATATTTTTGAACTGCTTAATAATACCCTCAACACCGAAGCTGATATCGGGTATATCAGGGAAGCCGTTAGTGGTAGGGGGTAAGTTAGTAATATCCTCATGGGTAAAGACAGAGCAGAACTGGTCATTCAAAGCATTAGCTTTAGCAAGGTCAGAAGCAGCTGGAATGCCAGAATTTAGACCCTCTCCAACAATATCAGAGATATAAGATCTATGGCTGTCTCTAATAGCCTGTTTAGCAGTACTTCTAGCAGATTTAAATTTCATCCAGTCATAAGGGGATTTGGATCTAACTGCCCGGACATAGAGTTTGTCCCTTCTGTTCATGAGGGCTTTGACATCCCTAGTGATCCAGGGTAAATGAAATCTGCTTTTACTGGTTTTTTGGGGAACCAGCTTACTTAATATACCTTCTATGCCAGACTGGATGAAAACACTGTTTTCTTCAACAGAAAAATTATCGGGATGTCTGGCAAAGTAGTCATTACTAAGTTGCTTAACAGTAATGTTGATATCATTCCAGTCAGCCTTATTGTACAGGAAAATAGATCTTTGTGGCTTGCGAATATAATGCAAAGCAGTGTTAAATATACCAATAACTACATTGTGGTCAGACATTCCCGGAGAACAGTACACACGCGAAACTGACCCTGGTACATTAGTGAGCAGCAAGTCCAGAATGTTACCAGATGAAGGATGGGTGGTCTCCTTCGTGTGTTGGCTAAGGCCAAACTCATTCATGGTACACACAAATAGTTCACATTTGCTCTTATCAGGACCATTGAGCACCGCCTCGTTCTGCCAGTCAAACCCAGGGAGGTTGAAATCGCCTCCAATGATACACTGGGAATGCTTATATTTGCTGAAAACACAAGCAATGTTTTGGTGAATAGCATTAAGAGAATTAAGAGGGGCACTGGGTGGTCTATAAAAGGACCCAACATTAATAAGTTTACCATTGTAAAGTTTAAGTTGAACCCAGATGCTTTCACATGAGCCATCGGCATCTGGGAATTCAGCCGATTCAACATGTTCTATGTCTTCTTTCACTAAAATGAAGACTCCTCCACCACCAGCCTTCCGGTCATTTCGAAGGGATACGTAGTCTTTAGGAAAGAGTTCGCTAGATAAATAGTCAGGTCCCAATTTAGATTCCTGACCTAACACAATATGTGGGTTGTGGAGGTCAATAAGGCAGCCTAGCTCAGCACGCTTGTCAGTGCTTCTGAGACTATCACAATTTACAGACATAACAACAAGCTTTTTGGCCAAAGACTTTTGCGAAATGCACTTTTCATTAGGTGTTGAAGTGGCATTTGGAGCTGGGTGGAAAGAGATGTGACTGGCATCATTTGAAATACTGTTTGGTACATGGGAAAGAGAACTAAAGCTATGACTAGTAGTAAACGGGCTGGAATTCAAACCATCGGCCAAACAGGAAGGGAGGTTGCAGCCTGGGCAAATCCAGACTAAACGTTATAGTGGGACCCTTCCTCCAGCTAAAGCTTAGGATTTCTCTGTAAAACTAACAATAACATAGTATAAGGGTCTATAGTTAGGCTAACCTATGTCTACAAACCTATGCTGTTAGGCTATCAACACTAAGTTAGTAGTGACAGTCACAACATGTGGTCCACTAAACTGAAGCTGTGGAATAAGGAGTTCGTACATGCCAAATTAAAACAACCAAATGAAAAATGAATGTTTTATTCCTTCTGTTTACCATTTTCTTGGCGTAGCTGCCGTGCAGCGCGGCGTGACACGGGTCTAGTGGCCCGAAAGACCGTTCGGTACATTTTAGTCTCTTCAAGTAACGACAAGAGAGTACCGTACAAGTTAGGGTTACTCTTCTCCGTTTGTGAAGAAACTGTCTAAAATTCTATTAACGATAACTTTCGGTTGGATTACCCTGACTACAGAGCTCTTTAAAAGCCATACTGCATGCATGCTGTTGAGATAATTTATGTGTCAAAGTTGCCAATTCCGTCACGACTCACGAAGAAAGTCGAATGTTACGATGTCGACATTTCTTTGATTAGAAATTTAATTTGAGAATTAACATGTCAGCATCCTCTCTTTGAGAAGTCGAAATGGTGAAATATCTTACCATGTCGACTTCCTGAGCTATGAGCTACGCAAAATTCCGCACAGTGCAGGCCTACCTATAACTGCATTTTCGATTTCTTGTAACGTGAGAAGGCAGATGCCCTATGACTAGCACGTCTTTGAAGATCGATTTTCTCAGAATCTGGCTTATGTACAGTTCAGAAGGGTTGGCAATTTTTGCGGGGCATCAAACGAGTTGGCCTTTGCTGCCAGCTAGAAGAATTATCTAAGCAGAGCGCCTTTAGCTGGAGCGGAGTGTACAGAAATTTATGTATCATACGATGAAAATCATTGGGAGGCCATTTCGAAGTCTTGAAAGATCTCTAACTCCACAGAAAACTCATAAGCGTGCAAAAGTTATGTCCTTCAAATGCCGTCCGAAAAATTAAAAATCATCATAATTAATGAAGGATAAATTTTCATGAAAAGTCGAAAACATATTACAAGGCATTCGTGACACATTCTGGCAGCTTATGGGAACAGCTGTCTTGGTGTTATTCTAGACAACAAGGCCTCTATGTTTTTGAATTTGTGTAGCCGTAACAATCCCATGCGTCCTAGGGAAATCAAAACTACCGCTTACTTTATCCGTCCTCTTCTTAATTATACCTCCGTACGTGTTGGAGTTCTACACTAAACTGAATATCAGGGGTTGCGCCAGGATTTCCCCGACAGGGGCCAAGCTCCCCCACACCCAGCAAGCAAGCCCGGTTGGGCCCCAAGTGGGTTTTACTTGGAAAGCTTGGGCTTAGTTGGGCTTGGGCTGAGGTTGGTTTTGTCATTAGGTCCCAATTGGGCAGCAACTGGGCTTTCCAGAAAGATGGGAGAGATGCTGTAAACTCTCTGGGGCCAAGCTGGGACCCATTGGGACTTCTTAGCCCAATTATAATTGGGCTAAGTTATCCCAATTGGGGCCTAATGAAAGCTCACTGACAAAATTGGGCCCCAATCGGGAGCCCAATCGGGACCCAATATGGTGTGCTGGCAGGGCAGGGGGAAGGATTTCAAGGCCCCGACAACCGATAAAGGCTTTAAGTTAGTCCCGGTGGGACGCCTGACTAAGCAGATTTTTAGGCGCGCGCAGCGCGCGAAATTTTTGGCTTTCTTTTCAACAAATACTAAAAAAAGAAAACTGGAGATTATTTTGAAGACAAAATTTGAAATTTTTGAAAGAAATTTGACTTTTCTAAGGACCACTAAAAAGTTGGGGTGTTCATTGAAGAATCTGTCCTTCATATGGGCAAAATAAAAAACGTTATATAAGCGACAGTTGAAAATCTCTCAGGGTTACGGGCCTAGGACTACGTCCTAAGGCTTCAACACGAGACTAGAAGTTTGCCCGGTAATTTTTTTCCTTTTTTGAAGGAAGATTTGAAAATTAAATTATTTGATTGAAGAAATTTTGGAATTTAATGGAAGAATTTTTTTCACTGTTCAATAAAAACTTGCAAAGCGATCAGCAAATCAACAGATGAAGGTACTCAGCAATAACATTTAATTTTCATGTTTCTTTTCGGGATGAAAACTATGCAAGTGTTTTTGACTCTATTAAAAATTTCGTTCTATCAATGGTCCGCTAAATAGATGAGATTTTCTACGTGACTGTCCAAACACCAGACTAAATGATTTTACTAACGCCTTTGAAAATATGTCACGTTACAAGGTAGCTTCAAATGATTTTCAGTCAGACTTATTGGGATACATTATCGCACTACTGTTTATCATTATGTGTAGCTGAAACGGAATGGCCGATTTTCATTACCGTAGCTAGAATTCGGCCGTCGCCGGTCGGGCAAGCTAGATGGCAGATCATTGGGCAGTGGATGCACATGAACAACCTATCGTCCGTTGGATAAGCACATAGACAGCATCACTCTGCAGGAATCGGAATTGTGAGTTTCTTCGAAGAATGTGGTCTTCTAGTAAGCAAAATCAAGAAGATCGTCCGGGTGACTGAAGTTTATCAGACCCGCATTTTTAACAGTTTATTGTGGGCACGTAGATGAAGATTCCCCACGAACTTGAACTGGATTTTCTCAACAACAGGGGGAGGGCAGCCTTCCCGGACGAGGGCATGACCTTCCGGATTGACGATGGGATGAGGGATAGCAGAGCCAGCAAGAAGTGATTGAAACAGATTCAGATATGCATGCATATCTGAATAAAGTAGCGTTACAAAAGAAAAAAAAGTTCATAAAGAAAAAGAAAAATAAAACATAAAAAACAATTCATGATCGTCCATATAGTAACTTCAGTCCTTTACGTTCATTTTTAAGCCTTTCCGAAGGAAATTTCCGTCCTTCCCCTACGGGAAGGAGATAGGACAAGGCACATGGAATGAGGTATAACGGAGCTAAGAAGAAGTGATTGAAAGTCGATTCCGATGTGTATTAAAATAGCATTTCAAAACAAAAAATATGTTCAAATCACCCATCCAGTATCTTCGGTCCTTGTAAGTTTTTTATTATTATTTTTTTTTTTTATTATTTTAGGCCTCCCGGACGAAACCACTTACTTTTCCCGACGGGAGGGGGGAACAGCGTTCCCCGACGGGGGGCATGCCTCTCCCCAGTGGCGGAGCTACCATATGGTCAGGGGGCGGTGCCCCCCCCCGACGGACCAAAATCGTCTGTCGGCGCCAGGGGCGTAGCCAGGATTTTCTTGTGGGGGGCAAAGTCGACTCATCGTCCCCAATCTTGACCGACAGGACTATCTAAGCGGAGCGCCACCATCGGTTGGCGCGGAGCGTACAAGAAAATTTTTGGTTTTAGAAACCCCTCAGATGGCAGGAAACTGCACTTCCCGAGTGTTTTATGCTGCATGTTCCCAGCCTAGAAATATGGATCTATGTAATCATTAAGAACAAAAAGAAAAAAAATAGAAACTGTAGGGGTTGTAGACCGTATCGGGGATAGCATACATTGTGTCGAAACCACCTGGAATACCCGATAAAATAGCCAAACTATGCTCCGTGAGTGGCTCACCATCTGACCTATCGCATGGCACACACAAGAGAACAGCAACTAGGCTCTGTGATATGGGATAAAATTTACGACCTCTGAATAACCTGTGTACTCTGCCTACCAGTTACTTGGTAAGGTTGAGAGGACTTACACTCTCTAGACATGTGGAATGGAAGTATTGAAAAAACTAGAGTGAATCTACAGCGCGCGTAGCGCGCCGAAAATTTGGGGTTCTTATTAGGTAAATTGTCCCTTGAGAGCAAAAAACATGTAAACCGTCGGGGAGACTAGTCGCCGTCGGGGACTGCATACCCCGATTCCCTACCTCCTCTCGCCGTTTATTTTTTTTTAATTTTTTTTTTATTTTTTGGGCTCCCCTTCATTTTTTCAACATCGGCCATCACGTCCCCAAAATTTCTGTGGGGGGGGGGCACTCTGCCCCCCTGCCCCCCCCCCCCGCTGGCTACGCTAGTGGTCGGCGCCCTTTTTAGTTTTTTAACATACTTAACTCTTGCACCATTATTGGCTAAAGACATAATTTAAGAGCGTTGTTTTAAGGCCCAGATAACAAAATGCTCAACACCGCCACCAGTGACTGTGCTATCTGCACTTTATTCTGATGAAAAGGGTCATCTTCTGTAATGTAGGGATAGGTTTTGCCGAAACGCATCTTCATGCTTTATACACACTAATGAACATTGTCGCTGTGCTAAGTTAATTGCTTCCATACCGAGCGTGATTATAAGCTAACAAAATAAACAGACTGACATTAATTTCACCCTCCCGCCCCAAAAAAGATGTTGCAAAGGGCGCAACAATAATTGTAGCGCAAATAGACCGCTTGTTGTCGGTGATAATTTTCAACATAGACAATATAAAAGAGTTTATAAAGATACCAAAATGGCTTCCACAACATTTTTCAAAATCATTAAAGAGAACATTCAAGTTAAAATAAAATAAAACTGTTATCTAATGTTAATGGTTAAAGAGTTTTAATGAGCAGTTTCCATTTTGCTTTTCTTCAAGTGACCATTCTCATGATAAATAGCTATTTCTGACACTTCACGATAATCCAATGAAAATGCTTTTTTCTGTACTTTCGTTCGTGGTCTCAAAAGCCAGAAATTGCATCTAACAAGCCTAGGTTTAGGCTACTTTTATTTATTGTGAATTCGGTCATCTAGAGAGACAAGCAGACCTTTTACCTTGATTATTTCTTGCAATGTACTTAATCAATGGTTATTTCAGAGTGGTCACATGTTGTAAATTACGTAAATTAATGTTTCTTCGTGTACTTATCTTGATTTCCATATACCAAAAATGTACACCTAACAGTGATTAATTTCCATAACTTTTCCCCCTGTAAGATTGTTTGCTATTTGGCTCTAGCAGGTTTAATCTTTATCTTCACAAAGTAGCCTATTATTACATTAAAAGAAAATCGAGACCTGACAATAACACAAAATATAATGACCACCTTCATACTAGAATTTGAAAGAGAATTTGAAAGAGGGATAGAAACACGGGCGTCCGCATGTAGGGGCAAGGGGAGGGGGTCTTGCCCTCTCCTGCGAAATAAAAACCTGAAAAAACGAAGAAAACATAAAGTTAGAAAAAGACGAAGAAAAGTTTACATCAACATTTCTGAACAGTTCACTCAGTGTTCCTTATTTATATGCGGTATATAGGCTTTAGAAATGCCATTTCCAGAAGTCTGAGAGGCATTTTGGGCCAAATTTTGTTACGCTCCGCGCCAACTCATGGTGCCGCGGAGCTTCCCCCCCCCCCCTAAAAGAATGTTGTTCCCCCCCCCTCATTTTCTTCCGCGCAGGAACATGGATCGAAAATTTAAATATGTTTTAATAGAAAAACTTGCTGAGGAGAAATTTCAAAGTAGTCTTCTACCAGGTGCGCAAAATCAAATGAAAAGTCTTAAGGCCGTGGCTTCGATCGTGCTGAGACTCAGGGTATTTACTCCTTCGAAGCGCCCCTGCAGACCATTTTCGCCCCCTCTGACCGAAATTCCTAGCTCCTCCACTGCCCCCCCCCCGATGGCGCCACCCCTGCTGATTATAGATACTAAACTGAATATAGATAAAATTAACGCAGTTCAAAGACGCGAAGCACGGTTTGTACTTAATTATTATGATTGCTCAAATGCCGATTTTTACATAAAAGTCTCTTAGACTAAAAGTGGCAATCCTTTCATTATCGTAAGGCCTTAGCTGATCTTTGTATTTTGACAAAATTATGAACAACCTTGTGAACATTCCATTCCCTTCTATTACTATCCCTTCTGTCAGGCATACAAATCATATGCAAGCAGGCCCTGCATTCCGAGGCGTTCAAATACCAGTTCTTCGGTAGAAGTGCTCGCCTTTGGAATACTATCCCTATGAAATCAAAATAAAACCGCCTGTTTCCTTCTTTTTTACTGCTACCTCTGACTGGATCCTCCACTTACACCTTATTAAACAGTGCGCATCTACCCTTAAGTTGGATCAGAGACAAATACATGGGTCCTACTCAACCAGCTATTTAGGACCCTTTTGTTGTTTGTTTTTACTTGCACTTGTTGCTTTGTAATTTTGTCTCTGTATCAATTTAGCTCGTTGCACTTTTTTGTTTTGGTTGTGTCGCCCTTGTCGGCTTCTTTTCTGTTACTTTACGCCCTGTGATGCATGGCTCTCTTGACCTTTTGTAGTTTTGACTGAAGACCGAACGATTCAATAATTATTCTTCTGCCTCAGTTTCATAGTTTTGGGCAATACTCTGCCCGAATTGAAAGTAACAAGAAACCTTCTTGCCTAGTTGCCCCCTTCCTTAAAAAATCAGAATGAATGGGGGACCCGTCCCCAATTCAGTCCCTTACTAGTGCGACCACAACTATCAACTGACTCAAGTCTCAGGATTTTCAAACACCTACCTGAATCCAGGGAGCTGCAGCAGAAGGGCGCTTCCTTGCAGCTGTTAACAGTCAAGCCTGAGATTGGTTCATTACCATTAGATATCACAGTTCCCCAACCCAGGCTTACATATGAAAAGCCAGTTTCCCGGCTTTTAAGAAGTGGGTGAAATAGGATTTTTCTTTGTTAAACAGTTAGCATCGTCCCATTTACATGGGACAGGGGTCCATTGTAAGCAGGTGAAGAAGCCCTGACACTTTCCACAGAAACTTGGTGCATGTTGAGTTACGTTGGCGACAGTGGCAAGATTCGGAGAGAGACCTGCATAATCCAAACCGCTTTGGTTAGTTACGTTACGTGACTTCATAAAAAGGCAACTCGCGCTTGCGGCTCGTCTCAACGTGCAATTTGGAATGGAGTAGTGTTCGCTCATAAATCAGTTTGGAACACTTTTCCGAGCCCTGGAAATGACAAAATCAGATTATCAAGAGACACCCGCAGTTATATTGCTATTTTTATCAATTGTTTTCCACAGAATTCCAAATTTTCTCCATTGTAAGGTCTTCATTTGGAAATATTTTGTCTAGAAAAAGACAACAAAGTTTGGGGAACATTTGAAAAATCTTTGGCGAGTGCTGAGTTTTTAGGCCTTACATTACATTATGTAGCAAGAACGATAGTCATGGACTCGTGATGGAATCTTTCGCAGATTTGCCACCAATACAGGAAGTGTAGATTCTTCAGTAATCCCCCAACTTGTTAAATTTCCTTACAGGAAACACAGAATTTAAAACTTTCTGCAATACAAGCTCCATATCTACAAATATTTGTTTAAAAAGAGCAAAAGTTCGGTGCGCTTCGAGCGCGGTAAATTACGTCCGTAGTATACTAGTGTTTGCATTAAAAGAAAAAAATGAAAAATTTGGGTGCGTCCCCTCTTCCCCTGAAAAAGTCCCCCCCCCCGCTGCTTATATAGCTACTACTTACAAGCCCGAGAAATGTCATTTCCGGCTGTCTGAGGGGTCGTGACTTTTCAAAAGTTCCTGTACGCTCCGCACCAGGTAGGCTTGATCAAGACTTCCTATTTCAGGCAGGGAATCATTGGCCTACAGTACTCAAATGCTCTCGTATACACCTATCATCAAATATATTTCACCTCTGCAGTCATTTGAGTAGTGTGCGTAGATGGATTCTCTAGTTGTTGAAGTGTCAAAATGTTGTCAATGTCCAATGTTTGCAAAGTGTATAGATAGGCCTATCCTGGAATTGTTTTCTACTGTAGCATGGCTGGCTAAAAAACGAATATTTCCACTTTTTTAGTGCGCAGTTTCATTTGAAAAGAGGGGTTATGGCACTAATTTTTTTCATTAAAAAAATCGTCCTTCCTCACAGTAAAAATGAAACATTTAGCATAAAAATGTACTTATGGTCAGTGGAGTAGGGTGAGGTGCATGGTCCAAAATTGCTCCGCCCCTTCCCACCCCCACTTCCATATTACTTCCTACGCCACTGCGAAGAAGAAGTATTTAGGACTAATTTCAACAAGTAAAATTTGGTCGTCCTCACAATGAACTTTATTTTGCGCATATACTGTCATAGACCTAGGGAGGGTAGTTTTCTTCAATAAAGACCCCAAATTATCCAACTTTTCTTGTAAAGTTCCCAAAGTTTCCAAAGTATCTGACATTAAAATTTTCTCCATTATAAACTCTGGATAAACAAATATTTAAAAAGAAAAAAAAAAGTGGGAGATTTTCCAATTCGCGATTCAGTCTTCAATCCTCTGAAAATCTACTTGGTTTTGCTGATCGGAAAAGCAAATGCTGTACTACAAACTGCCAATTTTCAAATTTAGTGAGGCCGTGACTCGCTCATCCAAATTCTTGCATTTCATCCCCATAACTTCGAAATCCATGAAACTACAAAATACCTATAACGGGACCAATGGAGCTTGTCACTGGGGCTCCAAAAAGAAAAACACTTTCCTGGTAAAGCAATGGTTAAATAAAGTCACTTAAAAACCGGTAGCACACACATTATACATGAGTTCACACCAGTAGCCTGGAATTCTGATATAGGGGACCAAGGAAAGGTTATGTTTGTAGTCAGTAGTGACACTGTGACACCATGTGATAATTAGTTTACCGGAACCACAGGTGATGATGTCCCAAGCCTGGCAAAGATAGCTTTACGGTGCCGGTTGTACGTGAGCGCATCCGCGAGAACCGCGCGAATATGTCGCTTTTCCTGTGGAGATCATTCGCTGTCTACCTTTCTACCTTCCACAGAGGCAGTAAGTCTTCAAAGTGAAGACAACCCTGGTGTTATGACGGTGACTGCTTAGTCAGCTTCGTAAGTGCAGGCATGAAGTTGAGGAGCTGAATATTATGCGAATGGAGAAGGACCAGAAATTGCCTTGACATGCTGTTTGTGGCCCAGTACATTGTTGGGGGGGGGGCGGTAGTCTTGCTCAAGCCGGTACTACGTACGAACGTCTTTAAAAGAACAATTGTGAACACGCCCTCTATTGCCCTCAAATTGAATTTCTATAGTAATGAAAGAGATACTCCAGTAAGTAGGCCTACAGTCCAATTGCTTTGCTCAGGATGAAGTTATGAGGCGCCGTACGTGACAAAATTATGTGCCAAATATATTGATTATACTTCTATATATATGTAGGTTATACCCAGATAAATATAATTTACTCTCAAAATTCATATATAGTCATACACCATATATATCCTACACTCTTAAAAAGTTGGTTAAAGAAATTCACCAACACTGGTCACGTATGTCAAATACATGAAATTGGGTAAAGTTGTCCCCAATATGTGTTGTTTATTTGGTTGCCCACAGGCTGGTTACCCAATTAAGTGGTAAAAAACCTCTTGGATAACCCATTAATCAACAACTATTGGGTAAACTTTAACCAATTTCAGGCATTTGACATACGTGACCAGTGTTGATTAGTTATTTTAACCAACTTTTTTAGAGTGTAACAAGCTATATATATTTGTCACTGTAAACATTGTGTTAATAGACAATGTCCAGTATAGTTTTCCGTAATTTTGTCACTTTTTTGTCACATCGGCGAGAGTACATTACTAACACGCGAACAGCATAAAAATCAGGCGGTTGTGTTATCTGATACTACGAAACCAGTTCCCTTGATGTTAAGCTAGGAAGGAAAAGCGTTTGATTTCTGAAACAGATAGTCTCTTTTGAGAGGCAAATAGCACCTTTTAGCTTTTTGGTACAGTTGAGGGGCCGCAGATACTTTCAGTACTTAATTAGGTTGGTAAACCTTTGACTAGACATGTTTCTGCTCCTGTTTTTTGATTTTGAGCCTCATCAGTAGTTGGACTTTTTAAGTTGTCCTGGTCTTAATCAAGCAAAACCGCTGTATTAGAGAGCCTCGATTAGAGCATAGAGGTATTTATCATTGTAAACTTCATTAAATGTTACCAAGTCACCTTTGCTTGAATGAAAATATGTAGGCGGTGGCATTATCTGAATAGGCGGCGCAAACGGGCGGGGCGGGGGGGCTGGCCCCCAGATATTTTTATGAGATCTTGGGGGGCATGTCCCCCTCCCAAACTGAATGTTGCAAAAATAAATTTTTCAAAAGCGCTATAGGTCTATTTGGGAATTAACACGTTCAAAGTTAAGAATCATTTTGTGTTAGCAAGATTTCAACCACATTCTCTCATGATTTAGTGAGTCTAATATGTTCCAATTTTTCATTTGCCGCATATACAGACCATCCAAAGGAAAGTACGTATATTTTGGGTTGTGTTTCATAAAACACATGTACATCCAACTCGCGTAAGTACCTGTACACCTAGAGCTGACGAACTCTAACGTTAAGTTTCCAGATGTCGAAACGTAGCAATAGCTCAGTTTTGGATTATATCGTTAAAAGGAAAGGTATAATTTACATTTTTGCAAAGTTTTAGTAAGTGTGCAGTAAAATTTCCTTTTCCTAAAGTTAAAAAATCTTAGCGTAAGTCTGGAACTTGTTTAGGTAAAACGTTAATAGGCCCCCCGGTCAGTACGTCTCGGAGACGTACTGAGCGGGAGGGGGGGTCTGGGGGTGACACCCCTACTCCAATAATTTTGCTCGTCGGCAAATCAAGGTGGTCTGTCGGCAAGGGCGGATATAAAGAAATTTGTTTGGGGGCTAACTCAACTTCAGACCAAGACGTCTCAAATAGTATCAGGGGATGTCGTGCAAAAATATTTTTTTTGGGGGGGAGGGGCATGAGAAGTGGTGACTGACTGCCCGAAAGACTTTCTAAGTGGAGCGCCACACTACCAGTTGGCGCGGCTCAGATAGCCCAAAATTGCATTTGCCAGGCTTGTAAGTAGAATTTAAGCAGTCGTTTTTTGAGCTTTCCTTTGCAATAAAATCTTCATTTTAATAAAAAGAAAATCAAATTGCAAAATGATCAGAAAATTACCAGATAAAATGTACTGGCTCCTTTACAGGACGATGTGACATTTTATCATTTTCTTTGTCGCAAAGTAAAACCTCCATTAAAAAGAATAGACCAGAACAAAATTTTTGTTTAATATGTTAAAGACGAACATATTCTAAGCAATCTGTTGAAGTTTTCATTCATTTCTCATGTTCGGTTCTCGAGATATTAGCAACTGAAGTTGACACATTTTCTACAGAAGGTAAACTTGAACCAAGCAGGTGCTATGTCATGTATTCATATTGATGGTCAATGTTTTGTTTTGTTTTTTATTTATTTTTGATCCTGCTGCTTGATCTTGAATTGATTATTCCATTCCATTGCTCGGGATACACTTATGGTTACAACATATCACAGTTAAATTGTATAAATATGGTGCTAAATTTTAGAGAAGAACAACTAAATATTTCCATCAATGTGAATACATGACATCACGTCTACTTGTTGCAAGTTCACTCTTTGTAGAAAATATGTCAACTTCAATTCTAATATCTCGAGAACCAAACATGGGAAATGAGTAAAAAATTTCCCCAGTAAGCTACGCCTAGAATATGTTCCTCTTCAAAATATCAAACATAAATTTGTTCTGGACTTTTTTTGTTTCAAGGAGCTGCACACCGTTGGAACTAAATTGAAATCATAACTTTTCGAATCATATTAACTCATATCACCAGTGGTCGAATGAGCCTGTAAACCTGAACCGGCCACACAAACATTGGTAGAGCTACCAGTACCAATAACATAACTGGTTCCGTACTGCTATTGGTGCTGGTAGATAGCGCTATCAACGCTTCCGGGCGGCCGGTACTGGGCTAAAATTTTGATAGAATAATGCGAACGTTATCCTTGACAATAAGGCATTAGTTTATAGGCCTACTTTATAAATAATATGCCTATATGGCATTTGTATGGGAGAGAAGGCTGGAATACTTTGCCCAGATTAAGAAAAAGGCTACTTTTTATTCATGTCATATCGAATAACGTTATTTTTGGAAAATTGAAGACCATGCTTTAAAAATGTTTGGAGGGGGCAAGTGCCCCTCCGTGCCCCTGTGGCGAGCCGCTAATGTCTGTCGGCAAATTGGCAAAAACGGACACCCGGGAAATGAATACGCCGACTCAAAGAAAGAGATGCATACAGTACAACAAAGTAATTAAAATTTAAGTTGCTTTTATTACATTTCGGCTATTCTTTGGCTCAATTATTACTTTTCAGAATGCAAAAGTTGCAAAGCTTCCGCGATCTTGCCCCCTGGACCCCCACATTAATGATAACATGTGGGAGAGTTTATTTTCGACCTTCAAACTGTTAAAACAAAACATTTTGCAAGCTATTTATCTGTTTCAAATTATCTTTCTTCTTCTCACACCATGACCTTTTAAACATACCAAACGAGGGGCATGTCACCTGTCCCCTTATTGGCCCCAGTGACAAACATTTGCCCCAGTAATAATGTCCCTTTTAGGATAATTAGTTGCTTCTATTAAGATCCCTAAAAAGCCGTATATTTCGTAGCTTCCGGGCCCTGCTGCGGGCCCCTGGACACCACGCACATTGCCTCGGGGTTTTAAAAGAACCCCCTATTGATAAAATTCCCCGAAACACTTTGGATCTCTTAAAATGCCCTGTCTCAAATTATCAATCACATGTTCACATTTGAATAGCTTCAACATTTTGGCTTTGCCCCCTAAAATAATTGTTAAGTATGCTTCTCCTTAATCAAATTCCACACACAAATCGATTTCTCTGTAGGTAGCGGACCACTAACTCCAATACTCGTGTCTGGGAAAATGTTTACTGACAGACAAAGCGCCGTAAAAAATTATGGGATGTTGTTTCTGACTGTGTTACTTACAAAATATGATCATTTTTGCATTTGGATTTTGTAGACAATGAGTTGAAATACATACTGTGCAAAATTCAAGGCAATGTGACCAATTTTAGTGCCATTTTTTATTGCATTACTTCGCTCTGTGAAATGCCGTTTTTGAGTAGCTGTAATGGCAGGAAACGTATCCCTATCATTCAAGACCCTGTAGACTAGCTCAAAATTTCAATGGTCAAGGTATGGAAATTTAAAAGTGCCATGAAAGCCGAGATAGTGAGCTTCAATCAGAGGGGTGGCATGTCCTGGTTGAAAACTTCTACTGGGAGCTAGGGGCACGGAAGTAGCCTAACTTGGTGTGTAAGTCAATGGAACTTATAATTAGTGTCAACAAAAAGAAGAGGGCGTACTTCAAGAACGTCTTGTTAAAGCATATTATCTCCTGCATACATCCCCAATATTAATGGACGGGTCTCAATGCTATTAGAAAACAGAGCCATTTAGACAAGAACATTGCATTCTTACCGGTTTTTGTCTGCAACAACATGAAAATAAAGAAGTGTTTTGATATTGGTAACTAAATGAGAGAACACCAACTCTCAAAGGCCCAAAATATTATAGCAGGTAATGAACACATGCCAAGTATCACCTAAACCACTTTTTTGCTCATGAACTCTTTTTCGAGGGTTATCTGCTAACAATAACTATCTGGTATACATTTCTGTGTCCGGTGTCACTCCAAGATCTTTGTGTTTGAACTGTATATTTTTGCAAATTGTCTTAGTTAGCATTCGGAGTATTTATTCCTGATGTAAGTAGAGATGGAAAATTGTGTTATTGTTTAATATGCACTAACATTGAATAAATTTGAAAGAAACTTTCTGACGAAAGACGGTAATACCTACAGAAAGGGTACAGTTATGTTTCAACTAGCGTATGCATTCATCGTATAATTAATAACATAATTTACTTTGCTTTCCTTTTGTTTATTTGCAATTTAATGTGCATTTTCTACCTTATATTTTTCTCTTTTTTTTCTGTAACTCTGCAAAACTTTATTACAGTGTACCTCCAAAAGTCTTAGTGCCTGCCCGCTAATAATGTTCGTTGGCTAAACTGAAAGTGTACGGTGTACGGTAGCTCTGTTAACCCATCTTTGAAATCTCTTGTGCACTAATTTCCGAACAGGCTCCAAAACGTTAACTTCCGCCCTGTGTGTCTCTGCTCCTTCATGATTGTTTGCCTTCTTGCAACCTTAAAAATTCAAATTGCAAAACACAGACAGGATGCACAGGTTGCCCTTCTGCGATTGGCACATGATACGGGAAGTTGTTTTTACTTTGGCTGCAAAGGCCTAATAAAAGCCTATAGTCATGCTGTCCGCCATCAGTTCTGAGCTAGCCTTTCAAATAATAAGTTTTTCAAGAACTCTCAAAGGGTTAAACCCACAGCACTCTTAAAAAGAGATAAAATTAGTCAGCACATAACGCGTATACGATTTTCTTCGGTAGTCCTGCTTATTTTGCTAAAAGCATTATCGGCCCTAAAAAAGTTAAATTCGAGAAACAGGATACTGAATCAAGAATTCCTTCCACAAAAAGTAGGAAGACTTTCCGAGCACCTAAAAGGGAAGAAACTTCGTGCAAAGTTTCAAAAATTTCAAATCAAGTTCACAGCCTTAAAAGGCCGAGTTAAAACTGCCAAATTTTGTCTGAATGCGGCAACCGAGCACTTCATCAATAACCTCTTCAAGAGATTTCTATCGGATAAATATTATATAAAATAGCTCTAGGTAGAGATGACAGCTTACAGTTATGACCCGCCCTTCAATCAGAATATCAAACCTTGATCCCCAAAGGACCATTTAAAACGATGAGAATACGACAAACTGAATAAAAGCCAAAGAGCTAAAACAATACCTGCTAAAACACTGGCACTTAATATCGGAAATCCGAATCTGTGTCGAATTTTCCGACACCACCGGTCATGGCAGCCTTTGAGAGGGCACCCGAACTAAATAATACCTAAGTAATTCTGGGCTTAAAAGGGACGGTAAACTAGAAACAACTCACGAGGAGAATGAAGATTGCTCCCTCGATTCTCCCATCGAAGCGCTCTAAAAGAGCAAATATTCTAGCGAATGAAAACCAGGACAAACTTAAAATTCCAACTACTGATGAAGCTCAACATCTAAAAACCAAGACTAGAAACATGTCTAGTTAAGGGTTTTAGAAACCTAACAGTACTTCAAAGTACCTGCGGTCTTCAGTCCCACCCTACAACACAAACATGCTACCTGTCTAATTACGAGACAGAATATCCGTTATGAACGAACTAAAATTCAAAACTGAAACAAGGGACCACTGCCACCGCTGGGCCCCATTCAGCAAAACAAGACTAGCTTAAACCTTTTTCGAATAAATTGCTCGTTTTCGTTTCCTGAAATGGTTTTTATAAACCTTCGAGTACCTTGCTCTTTGCCCAAAATACATAAAAACATTTTCCCCTGTATTTCTCATGATTTTTTTGTTTGTTCTATAAATGGTAGAATGAACGGAACCAATAACATTATTCTTGTCCGAAAGGGTCCGTTTTCCAGTAGCATTGAGACTCGACGTACCATTTATTTTGAGGATACTCCATACTCTAAATGCCATAACAAAACCATCTTGAAGTACGCCCTCTTCTATTTTGTTGGAATTCATGGTACAGAGAAATCGATTTGCGTTTTCTCCCTACCGCGCCTTTCTCGGCTT
The DNA here is from genome assembly GCA_037179385.1 of Holothuria scabra. Lineage (NCBI taxonomy): Eukaryota > Metazoa > Echinodermata > Holothuroidea > Aspidochirotida > Holothuriidae > Holothuria > Holothuria scabra. Next base: position 15,974,268 of record CM074192.1, on the reverse strand, counting down.
CCGTACATTAGCCTTGCAAAAGTTCGAAGCCAGCAATCGCGGAAAGTTGAAGCATGAAAGAACTAAACGTACTTCATCTAATTCATCCATGCTGAGAAAATAGGGTTGTGCAAGATTTTTGCAAATAGCACGAACAGCAAACACTACATTACACTACAGAACACTACAGTATTAGAAAAGAAATTTTCGGCGCGCAGAGCATTTCCTTCAGGATTTCATCAAACATCAACAGGAGGAAGGAACAGAGAATTTAAGGCACAGTTTTATACATAATCGGCTTAGAGTTACTGTGTATACACTCACTTAGTTTACTGTCAACATAAGTGAAATAATCATTAAAAGGATTGGCAATGCCAACATTATCATTAATTTCTGTGTTATTGTAAACAACGGTTTTTATTACAGTTTTGTCTTGCTCTTACGATTTATGTGAGTTCATTAAAAACCGACCACACTTTTTGCGAAGAAGATTGGTTACCATTAGTGATTTTTTTTTATCTTTTTGTAAAACGAAGACTAAGCATGCTTAATAGTCTTGTTGAGAATACGCCTGTAATTCAATAAGTGAACTGGTTTTTCAGGGATTGGATAGTCAATAAACTTGCGATATGGTATATTTTTGGCTAATACACTTCCCGATACCGCTAGTTACCCGTGTTTTTTTTTTTTTTTTTGTTATCTTTTTCCTTGACAGTCTGACCTTAGGAAAATAAATGTCATGTAAGATGCTTAGCTTAGAGATAAAAGCACGGTAAGCCTCGTAAACATTTTGAAGAGGGTATAAATGTCTGCGAAATTAGTAGACTCGACAGATTGAACAAAAGAGGTAAAATCCCTAGAGCTGTAAACTCTAACAGAAGGTCTATTTGCATTTACGTCAGGAACTTTTTAAGTTCTCAATTATGCAAAAATTGGGAAGGTGATCGCTTAGATCGCAGTTAAGAAAATCTCGCACAGTAGGGGTTACGTTCACTTTAAGAAGGTCAATATTAATGTCACCAACATTTAGTCGCCCATACAACGTTTTCTATTTTGGTCATATGAATCAAAACAATTCTTCAACAAATGCCGCGATTGTTAGAACGGACCTTACAACAAGCCCAATTTCTTCCAAAAGTTTTAAATATTTTTCAAAACAAGCTCCGGTTTTTAGATATTTGTTTAAAAGGAAGCCTAAAATTTCTGCGCGCTTCGCGCGAATCAAAGTCTGCCAGTCACATTCCATTGGGAACCAGGACCGTCGCTGGGGTCTCATGCTTAGGGGTGTCATGGTCCAAAATTTCGACTGGCTGGATGTTTGTCCAACTAAATGGAGGAGCCATCAGGTCAGTTTCAGAGAGAATGAACACATGTAACATGAATGCCGGGTGGAATAAATCTAACAGGACGAGGCTGACGACTCTCTAAGCGGAGTGCTACCACTGGTTGGTGCGGAATGCACATGTAATTTTTAAAAGTCAAGACCCCTCAGATAGCCGGAAATGGAATTTTAAAGGTTGGTTGGTATAGGCAAGGTCTACACATGCATTTTTAGCAGGGGTGTAACAATTTAATGTAAAATATTCAGACCTGAAGGTTGGTGGGATAAGTCTTAGAGGACGAGGCTGACCGACTTTCTTAGAGGAGCGTCATCATCAGTTGGCGCGAAGCGCACGGAAAATTTTAAAAAGTCACCACCCCGTAGATAGCCGGGAATGGCATTTCCCATGCTGATGTAAGCAAGGTCTATACAGACATTTTTAGCAGGGATGCAACATATTAACGTGAAGCACTACAGACCTGAAGCATGGGGAATAAACCTTTAAGACCAAGAAAATGACTATCTAAGCGGATCGCCACCATCAGTTAGTGCGGAGCGTACAAAATTTTGAAAATTTGCGACTTCAAATAGCCGGAAATGGCATTTCCAGGCTTGTATAAGCCCCCACCCCCCTCCTTGTGCGAAAACTTTTGCTTCTGGTGAAATATTGATATCAGCTTGAAATAAAGACGAAGTAGTATGGAAAACGAAAATATAGCGAGGAAAGCCTTAACAATCTTTTTATTTTATAGTTGCTATTCTCATAGTAACCCTGCCTTAAACAGATAAATAAACCTTCATGCACTTTTCAAGGAATGGGAAACTGAACGATTGGCAAATGATGCGAGTAAAGTGCACTGGTCGAGAAGATAATTGCTAATAATCTTATTGAATTTTCACGGCCACAAAGTTACGGACATCAACAGTGAGCTACACTGTATAGATTATGGGCAGAGAATTCTCTGCCAAAAATAGGCAACCACAGCATCGTAAATCTAAGCGGAGCGCCACGATAGTTGGCGAAGAGCTTCCAAAAAATGAAAAATCGCGACTTCTCAGAATTCCTGAAATAGCATTTTTCAGTAAGTTACACCAGGGAGGTGCTAACTCTAAGCAGTCGTTATTTTCAACTCTCGTTTGCAATAAAATTTTCACTCCTATAAGAAATGAAAAAAGTGCAACACAACTTCAGAAAATTACCATTTCACTTTGTGGACCAAAACTTTCGGCTCTTTATACACATGGGTACTCTCCTGTCTGCAAATGTAATCTAAAAACGAGTAGTTTTAACATTTTCCTGGCTAGAATCATCCCACAACGTTTTGCAGCCTCGGTCCGAACGATACCGAAGCAGGCCAAGTCGTCCCCAAACCAACTCGTCCCCAACCAACTCGTCCCCAAGCCAAGTCGTCCCCAAACCAACTCGTCCCCAATATGAAAAATGGTGTGATTTTATACACTTAAAGGGCAGGAGCAGTAATCCCCAATTGAAGTAGTGTAGTAGACTGTCCAGTTTTCATGATTGGCTGTTGGGAGTCACGTGACAATGTTTTCTCTCTTCAAATGTGAAATTTACTGGAAATAACTGCTTGGTTTACCTTGAATATGCAATAGTTAAATCATAAAATGTAATGAAAGATACTTTAAAGAGAAATAAGACTAAAATTGTGCTATTTAGCTTTTTCTTCAAAATAAGTTTTGGGGGACTGCTCTTTACCTTTAAATTAAACCTGGAGCGTATATAAAACAATAACCACTCAGATTAGCCCAAATTCCGAGTCATATATACAAAAAGAACCGAGAGTTAGATAAAGAAAGAAAGAAAACAGACGTGGGAAGAGAAAATCTCAAGAAAGACATTATTTTCCAAAATTTAGTAAGTATCCATGAAAGTCACTATTTCCCACTACTTTTTCACTAATTTCTCATATTGGGGCCGACTTGGTTGGGGACGACTTGGCTTGAGGACGACTTGGCTTGGGGACGAGTTGGTTTGGGGACGACTTGGCCCGAAAGCAACGATACTCTACCATATAGGGCAAAATCATGTCCAAACTCTCAAGTGAAACTGAGGTATGTATAATTGTTTTGTGTAGGCTCTCAGAATGTGTGGCCAAGTTTCATTTTGTTTTAGAATATTTCATGAAAACTTTGCAGTGACTATGATGCTTTTTTAATTTTTCTGGCAAATTCCGGGAAGAATTCAGACACCTGTAAAAGATTGAATGATTAAAAGCATGGTAGGTAATAAGACTTAAATAGCTGCCAGATTTTTGTAAACCTCTGCCCGTAATTCAGATTTTGCGAAAATTTGGTGGGCAGTCTTCTACCTGCTTCATGGTCCTAGGGTTTAAGGGGGGGGGGGGATTTTCACCTTCCCTAATGATTTTTGTGTGTCTTTATATAAGACTTGCACCAAAAGCAACCTTTAAATTAAAATTTGTGTTACATATTTTGCACATTGAAAGGAACTAGAAAAATTTGTGAAGGGTTTGACGGCAGTGTCTTGCTTCAACTACGCTAGTTCTTGTGAACGTGTTCTACCATGTACCTAAACACCCAGGCAGATTTTCTGAACAGATTTAAAATCTCTCAGACGACCAATACATGGGGATCATATGTGTATTCGCCCACCTGACCTATCTCTGTCGCGTGTGTATACACGAAGTTTCAATAGAGGGACGCAATGACTGACAGAGCGCTGTCATGGGGAGGGGACACCCTCCATGGACATATTTCCCATTTGCTTTTGGAAAATCGATGAATGCAAAATTTCCTACATTCGACAACATTTTGTAACATGCATGTCCACCTATTTAGGCTCGCGTACCATAACAGAAAGTTGCCAGTTTTAGAATTTGCATGAACAGTTGGATCCCAGTGCACAACAAAACCTTTGTACAAATCACTAGGGAACGAGGCAGTCCGTCTTCCAAATACGTAAAAAACGTTTGCGGCTATGCGTGTGCGTCTATATCAGAAGAAATATTGGTATATGTAGTAACATTGAGTAACGTAGTTAACACGCGGAAAAACCGTGCTCGACTTGACTTAAACTAATTGGTTAGAAATAGGGCTCTAAAACCTCCTCTAAGGAACTGAAGATCGCGGAGAGAGTGGAAATTTCGTTAATTTGATAACCAATTTTGAGAGAACATGTTCAAAAGTGATTCTTGGTCGAAAAGCCCTCTAACCCCATCTCACCCTATCTCAACAGAAATATAGCTAAAATGCCCCTGGTGGAAAACTGGAAATCGAGCCTAGGTAGCCGGGTCATATCCAAACGAACAATCAACCATGATTGGATTGATACATATTAGATGTGACTAAAAATTACTAAATAGATAAAATGAAGCGCGTGAAAGTTTTGGCAGCTTACAAAGACTTTCAAAAATGGGCTAAATGGTGCAATTTAAGTGAGAAAATCTACGGCACTTGATCTACCTGGAAAATTCGATATGGGCCCGTAGGAAAAAGCGTGCCAGAGCGAGGATGAGGAAATTCCAACTGGAATTTCAGATTTTCCAACGATCGTCGGTCTGACGATTTTTGGGGGGAGTGAGACACCCCCACACTCCCACTCCAGACGACTTTGGCAACAGTATAATTTTCAGTAGTAGGCACGGTGTGTGTAGTGATGTTTATTTTTGTATGCGTACGAGATGACCGGTGGAGAACCAGTCCCCCCCCCCCCACTTCTTCAATACATAAATTTCAGACAGGGTGTGGAAAAAATCGAGCAGCCATTTGAGTCAAAGGTTGGGTGTTTCATTAACACAGAAAACTTTCAAGCATAAATTTCTTTGCCTGAAAAGTACAAAAGCATCATATATTCAAGGAAAATTTCAGGTTTTCATGAAAAATCAAACAATTAACAAAATCGCCGAACATTCGAACAGCATATAAGAAATCGTATTCAACTCACGTCATAGTATCGCGCATCTTTTTGGGCGGAATGGTAGAATATACAGGCAAAAGTTGCAAAAACGTTCTGGGATGATTTCAATTGTCAGACTTCACAGACAGACGAAACGGACACAGGTTTGTACGCAATGGTACCGTCGTGGGGAGGGGCATGCTCCTGAATAATATATTGGAATAAATTTGCTGGCCTACTTAATCGACATTAATTTGTGAGGATGAGTGAGGTGTGAATATACAGAAAAATTTGAAATGGATTTCAAAATAATTTATTTTTTTTACCATAAATTCCGTTGAATTGGGTGGTATGTCCGGTCCAAAAAGTTCGTTGCGCTCCAAGCCAACTGGTAACATTTACATCGGAGTAGGGAAAACACGCCAGTTTAGCTTAACAGGAAAAGGCCCCAGCTGGTTCGACTTAGACCATTTGCTCAGAAATGAGCCGCGGTAAAATTCTATCTAACTAACTAACCTATCACGATTTTTCTTTTTTGCCCGAAAGACTATCTACACGGAGCCCAATGATGAATTGAGAGTACAGATAATTTTGACAAACCATGACTTCTCAGATAGCTGAAACTGGCAATCCCCAGGATAAGGATGTAAGTAGAATCTTTGTAGTCGCTATTTTTAGCATTTTCTTTGCAAGAAAGTAAATGATTTTGAAACAGATTATCTGTTCATATCAACTGACGTTATTGTGATGCGTAGATCGTTTTATAAAAATTATATAGACCAAAGCTTCTTACCTCTTGAGAGACCTATGCGGGCATAGACTTCTGTTCAGTTTAAAGGAAGCTATTAAAATTATTTAAAAAAAGTTTAAAATAATAACAGTTATTTTGGCGTATTAACTTTGAAATTTGCATAACCAGGACCGTAGACATGGTATTATACTAGGGGTGGAGGTATGAAATTTCGACCCATTGGTGCTTTTTCTGATAGAGTGGAGGTGCCTTCGGACCCGTTTCGGAGAGTACAAATACCTTTATAAATTGTTCTTGTAAACATTACTGTGGTCCAGAAACAAGAATCTCGCTTTCACCTATAATAGATTCTCTGGAAAACTATAGGCCTGTATGGCCTCGAAGTCTGTCCAAATTTCTCATGTGTTTTCATGTAAGTTTCTTCTGTCATTTCTCACATCAATAGACGCTAAGGAAGTTTCAATAGATAGGAAGCAAGATGTGGTTAAATGATCTTCTCAGAAAGGGGTCTAAGAGGACAGTGTCTCACCTGGATTTTTTTTTTTTTTCAATTTAAAAAGAGCCTGAATGGGGAAAAGTGGCATATTTGATACATTCTGAAGTATACTGTTACAATAAAGACGCCCATTATAGGGACTGTAGCCTACCAAGATCACATTGATACATAACATGAACCTATATTTCCGTTGAATGTGTATGGATGGACCAGGCCCATAGCCAGAGCACTTTCAATGAAGAAACAATTCTCAAGGAGAAGTCCCCTCCTAAAGGCATCACCTGACGGTGGCAGGTCGCACCGGGATCATCTCGGCCAGGTACACAAGTACAGTCACATTTACATAATACACCGAATCTATATTCTGGGACGGTCTAATCACACCATTTTCTTTGGTGTCCGATTTTACTTTTTAATGTTGTCCTCCGACACAATCGCCAACCTCTGGTAGCGGTTCTGATCTTTTCAGTGATAATTGTAGCAGGTAAGACATACATTCAATTTGATACGGTGTTGTGCCCTTCAAATTTTTAAAGTTTTTATATTCTGAGAAGCCAGCTCGAAATAATGTATCAAGTTTTCTATATTACTCTGTCACTCTAATGTAATCTGGTAATTGGTGTTTTCGCAGTCACCTTCATGCACATCAGATGCTCAATTTTTTGTGTTTTCATCATTCATAAAACCCATTCAAGCCTTTCTGGACAATACACTAGTTGGTTAGGTGCTGGTATTTTGTGAAGCCTTTGTCTCTACTGATTAAATCCCCGTTCCTATAGGCCCTTGTCACTTTAAATATTTAAAGCAAACAGGCAAACTGGACAAGAGAGATGAGGGTGAGGGGTTCATACCCTTTCCACTTTTCCCCGGGTTTGGCAAAACTCGGGACAATTTCCACAGGTAATAAAAACTTTACGGGCAAAAGCGTCTCATTTTTCTGGACAACTGTCCAGTACGGTTACCGTGACTGTAAAGTAAAATGCAGATCATTTACAAAACTCCCTCTTAAAAATTGCAAGCAAAGATAATAGCTTGAATGGTATTAGCATGGATTAGCATAATGGAGACATTTTGACGAATAACATATTTTTGGGAAACTGTTTTCGGTACGTTCCGCGCGGTCAGCTGGTAGTGGCAGATATACTTAGATCTCAGTGTGGACTTATAGGCGGGAGGTGGGGCAAGATAAGTGTTTAACTTCCTAAAATACGACAAATGTCCAAGCTTATATGATGTTTCAGAGTCGATGAATTTTGTTCATTTACTTTCGACAGTGGTTGTCATCTGAACAATAATACTCTCGTGTTACTGGCCTCCGGAATTCTGAATAGATTTTCGCTCATATTTGTCACAGTGACTTTCTCCACACGTTGCTGTAGAAGTTACTCATGACTGCTACATTGGATTGATAACTGTCATACCAGGCTCACCTTGTTGGGGAACACTGCTGCTCCAAGGAAATTTGGAAATCAGCAGACTCGGGAACATGAACTGCCATTCTGTCATTAACCCCCCCCCTCCTCCCAAAAGAAAGGATTTTGCACCAACACAAGCAAGCCCAAAACTTACTAAACCTTCAGGATTAATTTTGTTTAAGTCCAAAATCTCAACTCCCCCATTTTATATTTAGACACCTTAAAGAGGCTAAACATTTTCAAATGGGAGGGGAACTTCTTTTGTGCCTGTTAAGTAGATCTTTCATTTTATTGCGACATAAAAGCACAATGCGAAAATTGTATTCAATAAGCCAGTTGAAGCCACGGCGTGCTGTACCTTGCTACCGAGTATGAAGGCATGGGAAGTGCACATTTCCTGAAATTTAGGGGGTGTGTTACTGAGGCCAACATTTTTTGGAACGCTTTGTGACAACAAATGGTGGCTCTCCGCTTTAGATATTGCTAACACGATGCAATGAAGAAGTCATTTAAACTCTGCTGCGCATGCCCTCAAACTCACTTTGGAGCGTAAATACTGCAGTTTTGACATGTATTACAGTGAGACACGATAGAAGACGCGTTTGAAAATTTTGAGGGTCCTTGGGTATTTCTGGTGATAACAGTTATTCGAGCATATTTTAAGTCAAATACTGCAGTCTTGGATACGAAATTGTACGGAAAGCTTGTGTACACTTTGACTCAATATCGAGACAAATTTGTGGTAATTGAAAATTACTGGACTAACTTTGACATATTTCACAACGAAAGGGAGAAAAGAGACCATGATATAATGGAAATACTTTTCCGAGGGGCAATTGATCACAGTATTTCATACAGTAATCATATGCGGCGGAAGCGAGGGCCGGGGGGGCTGCCCCCCCCCATATTGAACAGTTTTGTCTCATTTTGAGAGCGCCCTCACTTTTTCGTAGATTTTCTACCACAGTGTATCTATAGGGGTTTCATAGAAATCGTTAATACTGTATGTCACTTCAATTAATACAGTTTGTTCAGCCATTAATACATTCCTCATTATGCCTTAGCTCATATAAAGTTAACTCGTCCGTACAAAACTCACTGAAGAGCCACCGTAACAGGCCAGAAAACAACCAGCTAAGGTTCTGTACTAATTCAATAGCAAATTAAGGACAACGAACTTTTCAGGTTTCCATAGAAATTATGTCACATTGTATCCACTTTGTTCACTCATAATTTTGTCAATCCATGTCTTAACAACATCTTTCACCGGTCAAAAATATCCGTTGCACACTTTTCCCCACCGTACTTTCTCGGTTAAAAAAACCCTTGTGAATTGGTTTCTACGAAGCAGTGGGTATGTTTATTCATATCATTTGATTCCTCCACTATTTAGAAGGGGAATAGATAGTTTTCCACTGAATATTAACACTGTACAGAATCCGTTGTTTACAAAACTTTATCATTGTTTAATTTTATAAACCACATTTTGTTTAAAATGTAGTAATACATTTATTATACATTCAATTCGATTCAATATTAAACATTTTTACCAAGGCTAGATATTACGCTTCCACACAAAAAATGAACTCGTCCAAAGCACCAAAGTCAGAAAGAGGGCATGAAAAGGCTGAAAGTTGCATTTGCAAGCATTTTAGGTTTCCTCCCCTAATAATTTCTTTGGAATCATGTTAGTAAAATGATTGTCATTCGATTTTGTTTCATATAAGAGGTAAATTTTTAATTAAGATACAAATTGTCAAGTAAATTCATACAAAAAAGTGGGCGGTACCTTGACTTGTTCAGGACGGCGGTCATTTTAGAATCTAATCGGAGTTTTCACATAAGCGAAAATGAGACAACTGTTCAATATGCCCAATATTTTTGTATGAGATTTTGGGGGGTATGGCTCCCCAATAACTGAATGTCGCAAAATACATTTTTCAAAAGTAATTACAATTCGGCTATTCTTTGGCTCAATTATTTCTTTTCAGATTGCAAAAGTTGCACCCCACATTAATGAAAACCTGTAGGAGAGTTTATTTTCGCCCTTCAAACAGTTGCAGGGTATTCTGCAATCGTGCCCCACTCTGAATTTCGGAATAAGTTCAGGTTGACTGTGACAAGCCTCATATCTTCGGAATCTCTTGACTTTTTACTCATTGGGTTTCTGGATGGATAATTTTTTAACAGATTTGGAGTGGCAGAAATTGGCTACCTTGGTGTGGATTAAAGTGTGCTCCTAGCATCTGGCATGTTTCTATCTCCTGCAGGAGTTTTTCAGTTCCTGCGGATGCAAAAAATTGTTCCAAAATCATACTTGGTGTGGTGGGTAGAATATTTGGGTCTTATATGGTCGGAAGGAATTTGCATTTTGCACGGCCATTGTTGCCAGTCATTGGCCAGTGCAACCACCAAACTTATGTTGGGTCAGTGCAGTCTCAAGGGTCGTAACCTTACCACTATTACCTCACAGAACCTCACTTAGCTCTTGGGTGAAGTGGGCATACCCAGTGGCGCCCCAAATTTCTGCAAAATCTAAATTCGAGCAGGAGTTTGGGGAAAATTCGGGCAAAAATTTGGAAATAATTCGGACAGCCCTTTAATTTTGAAAATGGGATTGTTTTTCAGAAAATTCCTTAATGTGGCCGAAGTATCAAAAAGATACACCGGAAAAAGGAAAGAAACGTCATATAGTCGCAATAAAATTTTAATGAAAAACCAAGTCAAGATTCCAAAAAGTCGATACACCTTCGGGTATCTCAAAAAGCTATTATTCGTGACCTTTACTTCACAGATAATCACAACACAATGCTCGAAATTGTCGAATATCCAAATTCTTTCAAGCATTTGCCCGAAAATGGAAAAGTGTCGTAGTAAGGCTAACATAGTTACGAAAAATTAAAGAGATAAAAAATATCGCGACACATTTGGGAAGCCTGCGGCTTAAAAGAAACAATCATTCTTGAGCCTGTTTTTAAATCTTGTGTAACACAATTCCCAACACTCCCTGGTAAGTGAGGGGCCATGTAGATTACCCGAAATGGCCTGTTATTTTAATAGCTTCAAATCTTTGCCAGAAAACAGAAGACGCTATATTTAAAGCAAAATTTTCATGGAAAATAAAAAAGATCTGCGACACATTTGGGTAGAATGTGAAAAAAGGGTTTTCATCATCCCAACTTCATACTGTAGTCTTGCAAAACCCGAAATGGTCAAATATTCGGGCAAAGGTTAAAAAAATGTTGGGACGTTTCAATTGCCAAATTAATTCAACGGATAGACGGAAGGGTGTTCAGGTGCCCAAAAGTTTGCCATCTATCCTACTCTAGAGCCAAATACGGGCAATGGTTATGAAAATCGGGTAATTTGTTTTTCGATACTTTAATGACGCAGTGTGAGAATGTCTTCTCATAAGTCTGCTTGAAAATTCATTTAAACACACCTTGTAACGTGTCAATTCTGTCAATAAGTGTTACTAATAGAAAAAAAAATCATTTACTTCATTTCATCCAATGGTAGTGGTACATTTTATCTGATTCTTCTGATCAAAATAGCGACTGCTAAGATCCACATAGGCCTACTTTTTGAAAAGTAAAATCATATATAGTCGGAAGTTAGGGCACACAATTTTTTCAATATATATTGAATTTAGCCAAGAGTCCCAATAGAGTGAAATTTATTAGCATGTTTTCCATTCCGTTTTGTAGTTTTCCCCCGAAAATATACGGGACGGTTTCATCGATTGGTAGTGATACATTTTATCTGGCAATTTTATGATAAAAGGAGACTGCTTAGATCCCTCTATTAGCCTAGGAAATGTCATTTTTGACTGTCTGAGAGGTACAAATTTTTAAATTTTCTGGACGCTCCGCGCAAACTGATAGTGGTTCTCCGCTTTGACTGTCTTACGGGCAGAATTACATTTTTCGAGCAAAAATCTTTTGCCCCCAAACCGAAATGCTCCCCTACGCCTATGGACCTAACTTACTCACGCGTGCACTGGAACAGCTGCTTGCAACATTCAGCAGGATTCCGGATTTGCGATCATCTTAGGATACATAGTGTCATGTAGTATGGTACACTCTCCATGATCTTTAGCAGACGCCATCTTGTTGTTTACGAGCAGCTCTCCCTTCCTTAGTCCTAGATTCCCAGGGCCCTTCCTGTTTCCCGTCACGTGTTACCGGTGAACGTGACATATTACATCGCATTAGTTCGACGTGCACACTGTAACCCATATTTTCAAGGTGTGGCCAATTTCACCCTTTGCAGCCTCCTCATTGGTCATTTAGATCAGCACACTCATTTACATTGGTGCGTCATAACTTTTGACCAATCAGGGGACTGCAGGTGTTCGGATCTCGCACGAGGTTTCTAAGACCGAGCCTGCTAGCTGGTCACTCCTGCAACAGACCTCGAAGCAGAAGCATGTAGTCACCTGGTATATAATTGATTTAAGCAATCAAACGGGTCAAGGGTTAACTAGCGCACGCCCTCTGTAGGACTTATTTCGTCAGTACATCTTCCGCGATAAATGGAGCTGTTCATATGTGTAAGAGATGAGGCAAGTTTTTTTTGCTGGCCGTTTTTTTTTTTTTTTTTTTGGCCGTTGAACTGAATAAAGATCACTAATCATGCTGAAATAGAACTGAAATCTTTGCTCTTCCTGCCTGTGCGTCTATCTCATCTCGTATCGCCATACTCGGCAAGTTCCCGTACCAAGTCTTCGTTATACGATTGGCCCATTATCTCACAATAGTCCAGTGGAGTATGAACTGAGCTAATCAGTATCTCAAAAGTGTGTTTGAATCTGAGAAAAATCACAAACTTTTCTCACCAGAATTAAACACAAATAAACCTGACAAATGCCATTACCAGCCATCTGGGAGGTTTTAAAATCCAAAATTTTCTTTGTTTGCTCCGCGCCAACGATGGTGGCGCCACGCTTAGATAGTAAACTCCAGCCCCCTACAAAAGCATCCAGCCCCCCATAGCCCCACCACAAAAAATTCTAGCTACGCCACTGCCCTGGACAACTTATTGGGACTTTCCCCTGAACCCCACCAGGGGCCCTTAAGCAGGCCCCTGGACCCCACGCAGATGGGGTCACCATTATGTCGGCTGCCGAAAACTTGTGGCCCCCAATAAAAACATCTTCCGCCGCCTATGCAGTTCGGAAGCATTATGCAAGAAAAATGGCCAATATTTTCATTTTAAAAACTGTATTTAGAACATTTCAAACGGAGACAGTCACCCAATCCAGTGAATCAATCATTTAAAAGTGTGAACTGTTACCATCAAAAATGGAGTACATTGAATTCTAGCTTTACGACACGTAAGCGAAAATTTCTTGTCAGTGGTCGGGGTCACCCATCAGTACCCAGATACAGGTCAAAACTGACCACGGAAGACGTCATTATTATTCAGCATATCAGGTGACACATGCTGAAGTCATTGGTTGAGGGATTCTGCAGTAATGGATCATGGGTAGAGGTATGCGAAACACAGAAGAAATTCCCAGACATGTTCTTTGCAATGTCCATGGTATGGTGCTGTATGATGTCCGACAGTCTGCTTTTCCATAGATGTTACAGTATGTGCACACTTGCAAGTCCCAATGACTAGTAGTAGTAAAAATGGCAGTAGAACCAGCGAGAGGGTCCATTAGAGTGGAAGGGTAAGAATTTCTTTAGATCCAAATTGATGAATTATGATATTGTTTATTGTTCCTTTGTTTGTCCCGAACATCAGCTGGAGTTTTCCTTAATACCCAAGTAAATCATATCTCTAAATTAATCTTTCATGGAACTGGCAACACATTCACATCCCCAAGCCTTTTCATACTGTTCTTCCATGCTCTGAAGAAACATTTTTGCAATTTGGTCTACTTCCCCACTGAAAATAACATACAGTCGATGTTGTTTATTAAACTTCTGTGCTGATGGTTACCTAAAAAAGTTTGGAAGAAAGTTTCACAAGATGTCCCCAAATTTCTAGTTTTCTGTCAAAGGTATAACCCTATTTTTAATTTCATTCAGAGACGGAATTTCTGAACATAAGTTTCACAAGCGTTGATACCTCCAAATTATTTACTTTTGCAAAATAATCCTTAAAAAACATGAATGAAGACAGTTTTGACTTTTCTGTGGATTGTGACATTTTAATATAAAGCCCAACTAGTATTGAGTATTCAAAATGTGTAAGAGGTGCAATATTACCTGTCTAAATTGTACCAAAAGGTATATTGTAAATTAAGAAGCATCCCTCAAATTTTTTAAGGGAAAATATTCTCCTTGCTGGTTCTCTTTGAGTGAATTGGACTATTTTCTATATGTCACACAAAGAGAATTAGTCAGGTCAATTCTAAAAGTAAGCTTCTTTATTCAAAGCAAATATTGGCCAGCTAATTTTCAACATGCAGGTATCATAGTATACATTAAGTTCAACAAAACAATATGCAAGAAACGCTCATAATTAAAAGCAACATTCTTAAACAACGCTCTTACCAAAAACATGTTCTTATACAGAGACATATCCAGGTTACCAAGCTTTGGTTGATGACTGTCCAGGGAAGGGGAGGGGGGCACCAGCATCAGTTTTTGAAATTCTTTCATCTGCATTACAAACAATCCAAAACCACAATACATGCAGATTATGAGCAGATTTTGAATTAAATCTAACATGCAGTCACCTCTTAACTTGAAGTAGTGTAGCAGACTGCACTGTTTCATGATTGGCTATACTTAGAGTCATGTGATAGTATTTTGTTCTCCTCAAATATGAAATTAACTAGGAGTAACTGTTTGGTTTTTACCATGAATATGTAATATTGAATTCCAGAAATATTATGAGCGATACTTTGAAGAGAAATAAGAACCTGAAATTTAGCTGTTTCTTCTAAATAAGTTTAGAGGTGACTGCTCTTCACTTCAAATGCCACTGGTCATTGTACAAAGACAAAAAATCAAAAAAATAAAAAATCACACTCTCACTCGCCTATGGACTGAACTCATGTATAAGCCTTTATAGCTAGTCACTGGTTGTGTAAACAATGTTATAAATCATATTAAACACAGAAATACAGCTCCTTGATTTTCGGTCACTGCTAGAAATTTGCTCTTTGGAAAACTTCATAGATTATCATCCTAGTCGTGATCATCTGAAAATGACAGTTGAAATTTGCTGGCCACAAGAACAAAGAGTCATAACAATTTTAGGACCTCCCCTCGTGGTGAGGAAAATTCCAGTTTTCCATCAAAATCATCCATTCCTTCGCTTAATATGTCCAAAGCATACATATCTCCTCACTCGCATAATAATTAAAGGGATGACATATTCTGAACAGCAAAACTGCCCTGACAAGATTCTGATGTGGGTGCTCAGGCCATGGTCTGGACGAAATCCAAAGGGCAGTTCAAACACTCCCTATGTGCAGATCCACCATCACATTTAACACAAATGCATGATCTGGAAATCTTGGCAGGCTATGGCAGGCTATGGCCCATGTAAACTATTTTCCAAACACTTCAATCAGGTCTTAGCTTTAGTTTGGTTGTATACATAAGGTCCAAGTCTTGAAAGAACGGAAAATAGCAACATCTCTTCCCCTTGTCACTGTCTACCTGGGTAGGTTTTGCCGTGAAAAACTTGGTCTGGAAAAGAGATGTGGGTTTGTTTACATCAATAGTAGTTCTCAAATGCTTAACATGTGGGCAGCCCAATAGAAAATGCAGTTCTAATTCTTAGAGCCATCAACACCTATGAAGAAAACAATGTATTGCCATAGTGTGCACTTGAACAGGGAGAATGCAGACACCCTAATTCAGAATTAGTTATATGCATGGTACCTGTATTGATCAGGGACAGGGGAATTGTAGGCTTTACCCAACACCCTTCCCCACATTTTCTGCTGCAAGCATTTTTGGCCGCCTTACATTGCTATAATGTTGTTGAACACATTGGGCTGCTTTGGTGGTTTGTCGCCCCCCCCCCCCCCCATGTGATTTTAAAAGAGGAATACTTACAATAATTACGGCAATCTTCCATGACTAAATTAATACTTCTCACACAAACCTAGATGTAACCGAAAAATTCAAAAGCTCTTAAATTTAATACTACAAAAGAACAAGCACTGGAAGTTTGAGTAGTCTGATTAAAAAAGTTTGACTAACCTTAAAGGGCAGGAGCAGTCACCCCAAACTGAAGTCGTGTAGTAGCTCTTTTGCATGATTGGCTGTTGAGAGTCATGTGACATGTCTCTCAAATCCTGAAATTTATTAGAGGTTACTGCTTGGTTTACCTTGCAAATGCAATATTTAAGTTATAAAATATTATGAAAGATTCTTTGAAGAAAACTAAGAAAACTGTGGTATTTTTAGCTGCGTTGCTACAAAATTAGTTTGGGGGACTGCTCTTGACCATTAAAAAGGGGGACAAAAATTTGGTCTACATTGCTGTACATATAGGACAACTTGTAAGAAGCTGTGATACTCACACCATATCATAATTAGGAAATATATGCTGAACCCAACAATGCCATGAGATAGATAAAGCATTTTAGTGGAATCTTCTGAAACTATTTGCTCAAATTTTACTATTTTGCTACAATTGTACACAAAACAAGATGACAGTCTACCTTTCTCTCTCAGGAGAAGTAAATATTTTCTGTTTTCAGTTGATCTAAATCCAAAGACCTACCGTGAGTGGGAGGGGGGCAAAGGAAAATCTGAGAGGCCCCAAAAAAATATTTCCTCATGCCTCAATAGCACTATCACTTTCAAAAAATATCAAACAATACATGTTTTTGATCACAGAGGTGCCAATATAACAAGCAATATATTATATGACAGATTAAATAGTATAATTACGCAATCCTGCTTACCTAATTCTGAACTTTGTATTGTCTTTTGAGGTAGCAACACCACTGATGGAAAATAGATCAATGTCAGTCTCCACTCACAGACAGCCAACAGGTTACACCGTGCCCTTTCCAATCCTTCACGTCATCATGTTGATTTTAACTGCCACTGCCTGAATCAAGTCATTCACAGTACTTGCCATCGATTCTAGACAAATAAAAACAGACGCACATTTTAGCAATGTTACACATTGTTGACATTTTAACAGCTTTGAACTTAAAATCAATTGGAATCTTTTTAAAATTGGAATCAATGTGATTCTTTTCCTCATAAAATTGTGGTATATGAAGGTACTATGGCAATTCAAAATTACAAACCCAAGTATTTATCCCCAGGAAGAATCACACTAATTATACAAAATGATTCTGCTTAAAATTATGTATTACAGACATTTGGTATCTTTCAAAACAATTACACCCTTTATCATGATGCTTTTGGTCACTGTTTCAAATGATATTGGCAGTGATATCCAGTTAACTAACTACATGGCACTGGAATAATTGAATAAAAATTGCTGTGATATGAGCCTGTTTTGGAATTAATTAAAAGTTTTTGAATATTGATGTTTTTCTGTTTGAAATGAATTACATGAATGAGGTCAGAGGAGAAATGGTTTATTTCAGCTTGGCTGGGGCAATCCCATCCTCAAAGAACAAAATGAAGAGCATCATAGCTTCAAATTGACACAATTAGGTATTGGTTTTTTATAGTATGATTAGGAAATATTCAGGAGTACTTAAGCTTGTGGAAAAGACTAATACATCAAATTTAGTGGAACCCCTGAGGCAAAATACTATTTCCTTAAATATATCACCCTCAGTTTTGGACATTTACGCCACTATCAGATGTGCATGATGTACATTATTCACTGTAATTTGTGAAAGTTCCTTGTGTAAGGTTAATTTTCACAGCCCAATCTAACGTGCAGCCAATGTGGAGGGAAGCATTTTCTGATTAATATGCTCACAAGCAATTAGCTGCTTGACAATTTGACCCATTGCTGGGGCAAGGATGATGCAGTACAAGGACATATCTACAAATGAAGGTACGTAGACATAATGCACTGTGCAACTACAACTCTGGGGTCCTTGCTACTCCGAGATCCCTTATAGTTTAGCCTGGGAAGATACCCAGTTACCGTGTGTTGCCGCGTGGAGGCACTATAAGAGTCTTAGTGGTGGAGAGGCTTTGCACTGGCAGAGAAAAACCAACACAATTTTCTCTTTTGCCGAAGCTAGCCAGTGACAGCACCAAAAGGTAGCTGCACATTACGCATCACACACACTCTGCGGCATATTGCCACCAACACACACCTGTGGAGAGATAGAGAAGTAAGGTTAGTAGTTAAGGTTGATATCTCTTCTGTAGATGTCTTCTCGAGGAAATAAAGCATGCATGTACCTGCAGGCATGCAAAAGTTACACAGCTATATCTCTGCTGGCCAAAGTAACTGGTAACATATTGCATTAGGCACAAATTGCCTACCTAGCCCTAATATTGTAGTGGCCTATGAGGCCTATAAGTCTGCCAATTTATCTTCTCCCTATCTGCCTAGCTTAATTGCCCACCCTTCTTATTATAGCTACATAATATATGTCCTTAGGCATATATGCAGCAGCACATTTTATGCTTCTTTTCCGTGTTGTCTTCATCCTTCCTCAGAGTGAGTATAAACCTTGATCCTGTGGAAAAACAAAATAAAAAGAAAAAAGCTTCACCAGGAAGCCTACGTTGTCCTTCTGCGTTGTTTCCTGTGGAGAAAGAAAAATAATAAAAGAAAAATAATAGCCTCACCACGAAGCTTTCGTTGTCCTTCTGCGTTGTTTCCTGTGGAGAAAGAAAAATAATAAAAGAAAAACAGCTTCGCCAGGAAGCCTACGTTGTCCTTCTGCGTTGTTTCCTGTGGAGAAAGAAAAATGAAAAAAGAAAAACAGCCTCACCACGAAGCTTTCGTTGTCTTTCTGCGTTGTTTCCTGTGGAGAAAGAAAAATAATAAAAGAAAAACAGCTTCGCATGGAAGCCTACGTTGTCCTTCTGCGTTGTTTCCTGTGGAGAGAAAAAATTAAAAAAGAAAAACAGCTTTGCAAGGAAGCCTTCGTTGTTCTTCTGCGTTGTTTCCTGTGGAGAGAAAAATAAAAAAAAAAGTTTTGCTAGGGAACCTATGCCAATTAATCTTCTCCCTATTTGCCTAGCTTAATTGCAGGACAGGACGTGTCAGGTCCATGCGTCCTGAAAAATCATCTAATTATTATTTTCCTAGTAACTGCTGAAAAGGACGTGTGAGGTCCATAAATCCAGCTCTTTAAATAATTTTGTAAGGGCGCTGATGTTGCCACGTTGTCTTCATTCTTCTGTCTTCTACGTTGTCCTCCTGTATTGCTTCCTGTGGAGAAAGAAAATGAAAAAAAGAAAAAAACAGCTTCACCAAGAAGCCAACGTTGTCCTCCTGCGTTGTTTCCTATGGAGAGAAAAAAAGAAAAAAGAAAAAAGAAAAACAGCTTCACCAAGAAGCCCACGTTGTCCTTCTGCGTTGTTTCCTGTGGAGAGAAAAAAAGAAAAAAGAAAAACAGCTTCACCAAGAAGCCAACGTTGTCCTTCTGCGTTGTTTCCTGTGGAGAAAGAAAATGAAAAAAAGAAAAACAGCTTCACCAAGAAGCCCACGTTGTCCTTCTGCGTTGCTTCCTGTGGAGAGAAAAAATAAAAAGAAGAAAAAAGATTTTGCAAGGAAACCTATGTCTGCATTTCTTGTGAAAACCTAGCCCTAACATTGCAGTGGCCGGACAGGGCGTATGAGGCCTATAGTCCGCCAATTATTCCTCTCCCTATTTGCCTAGCTTAATTGCAGGACAGGACGTGTCAGGTCCATGAGTCCTGATAAATCATCTTACTATTATTTTCATAGTAACTGCTGAAAGGACGTGTAAGGCCCATAAATCCAGCTCTTTAAATAATTTTGCAAGGGTGATGATGTTCCCAGGTCGTCTTCATTCTTCTGCCTTCTACGTTGTCCTTCTGCGTTGTTTCCTGTGGAGAAATTAAATGAAAAAGAAAAACAGCTTCACCGGGAAGCCTACGTTGTCCTTCTGCGTTGTTTCCTGTAGAGAGAAAGAAAAAAGAAAAACAGCTTAGGCCTACGTTGTTCTTCTGCGTTGTTTCCTGTGGAGAAAGAAAAATGAAAACAAAAAACAGCTTCGCCATGAAGCATACGTTGTCCTTCTGCGTTGTTTCCTGTGGAAAGAAAAAATGAAAATAGAAAAACAGCTTCGCCATGAAGCCTTTGTTGTCCTTCTGCGTTGTTTCCTGTGGAGAGAAAAAAAATGAAAAAACAAAAACAGCTTCACCATGAAGCATACGTTGTCCTTCTGCGTTGTTTCCTGTGGAAAGAAAAAATGGAAAAAGAAAAACAGCTTTGCCTGGAACCTTGTACTCCCACGTCGTCTTCATTCTTCTGTTTCTGCTGTTGTATTTTTGGAAGTGAAGCCAGCATGTGCTGAACATACTGCAATAAGACATATATTAATTATGGCCTACACCTAGCCCTAATAAGCAGTTGCTGGACAGGGCGTGTCAGGCCCACAAGTCCAGCACATTTGCCTATGCCCTAACCTTGCTATGGACCCTACTGTTTATACACCCTACCCTAAAAACTGATCTGCTATGTAACCAGATTCATATGGCCAAACAGTGACATAACTATGTTCTTGAGCATGTATGCAATGGCACTTTCATGCCTCTTTTCCCTGTTGTCTTCATTCTTCTTCTTCTTCAGTCGGTTAGTTTCTGTGGAGAGAGTAATAAAAAAAATATATAAAAACAGCCTTGCCAATGTGCTATGCATCTGTTCCATGTCTTCTTCATTCTTCCGTCTTCTACGTTGTCTTCTGCATTGGCTTTGCTTTGACAGGAATCTTCTTTTCACCGCTGTCTTCATTCTGCTGATGTCATCTGTATCTTCTATGTTGCCTTGTTCATTCATCCTCCTTTTCTTTGTCCCTCAGTAGGTCCTGTGAAGAAACAGTCTAAAAGTTAGACAATAAAAAACAACCTGTAAGGAAAAATTAAAAGCAATAAAAATGCCTGGAGCCAAAGTGAAATCAAGCAATATTAAGGTGATTTTCCACTCTGGCAATCTTCTCAGGCAATCATGCTTATAAAAAATTATATCTGTAAGAGAAAAGTAAAAGCAATAAAAATGCCTGAAGCCAGAGAGTGTGCTCATGCAATCAAAGGACATGATTTTTAACTCTGGCAATCTTCTCAGGCCCACTGCATATAGATTTAAAAAAAAAAATAACATCTGTAAGAGAAAAGTAAAAGCGATAAAAATGCATGAAGCCAGAGAATGTGCTCATACAAAGAGCATGATTTTCAACTCTGGCAATCTTCTCAGGCATACTGCATGTAATTTTCAAAAAAAAATTACATGTGTAAGAGAAAAGTAAAAGCAATAAAAATGCAATCAAAGAGTATGATTTTTTAACTCTGGCAATCTTCTCAGGCCCACTGCATATAGATTTTAAAAAAAAGAACATCTGTAAGAGAAAAGTAAAAGCAATAAAAATGCCTGAAGCCAGAGAATAAGAGCATGATTTTCAACTCTGGCAATCTTCTCAGGCATACTGCATGTAAATTACATGTGTAAGAGAAAAGTAAAAGCAATAAAAATGCCTGAAGCCAAAGAGTGTGCTCATGCAATCAAAGAGCATGATTTTCAACTCTGGCAATCTTCTCAGGCACACTGCATATAAATTTAAAAAAAAATAACATCTGTAAGAGAAAAGTAAAAGCAATAAAAATGTCTGAAGCCAAAGAGTGTGCTCATGCAATCAAAGAGCATGATTTTCAACTCTGGCAATCTTCTCAGGCACACTGCATATAAATTTAAAAAAAAATAACATCTGTAAGAGAAAAGTAAAAGCAATAAAAATGTCTGAAGCCAAAGAGTGTGCTCGTGCAATCAAAGAGCATGATTTTCAACTCTGGCAATCTTCTCAGGCATGTGTAAGAGAAAAGTAAAAGCAATAAAAATGCCTGAAGCCAAAGAGTGTGCTCATGCAATCAAAGAGCATGTTTCAACTCTGGCAATCTTCTCAGGCACACTGCATATGAATTTAAAAAAAAAAAAATAACATCTGAAAGAGAAAAGTAAAAGCAATAAAAATGCCTGAAGCCAGAGAGTGTGCTCATACAATCAAAGGGCATGATTTTCAACTCTTGCAATCTTCACAGGCAATAATGTATATAGATTTTTAAAAATTGAGTAAAAGAAAATTAAAAGCGACATGCATGAATTCAGTGCACTCATGCAACTAAAGGGCATGGTTTTCAACTCTGGTAATCTTCATAAGCACACACTGCATATAAATTTCTAAAAACAACATCTGTAAGAGAGAAAAGTAAAATAATGCCTGAAGCCAGTGAGTATGCTTAAGCAATCAAAAGGTGATTTAAAACCTCTGGCAATTTTCTCAGGCACACTGCATATGAATTTAAAATAACCACCAGTAAGACAAAATTATTATACGAAGTATAAATGTTAAAAAACTATTACCCTTAAGAAAACATTAAAAGCAATAAATGCCTGAAGCCAGAGAATATGCTCAAGCAATAGATTTTCACCTCTGGCATTGGTACTGTATCAAGCACCCTGCTAAAAATTCAACAGTTACATTACCCAAACAAAAATATCAATTAAAATGCATGTTGCCAGAAGTAAGTTAGTTAGTCTGGCAGTTGGTTAGTTGGTTAGTTTGTTAGTTCGTTAGTACATTAGTACTTTATAGTTTAGTTAGTTTGAAAGACAGATTCAAACAATAGTTCACTTTTAAATTGTAACAAATACAGTTCAAACACTGTACAGTGTAAGTTTTTCCTTTTAGTCGCCTCTTACGACAGGCAGGAAGTACCGTGGGCATATTCTACAACCCCTGGTCCACAGGGGGATGACTGCAGCTAAAAAGTATATTTCATAAAATAAATGACCATTTCCAACACTTTCTTCACCAATTGAAGAATATAAAACTATTATGCTTGCAACCAGAGTATATATATACTGTATATACACACACACACACACACAATAAAAGGTGGTTGTTTCAGGCCTGAAGCCTGAGGGTGACACTCATACAATAAAAGAATGTGACTTTCACTCTACCAGTGTTATCAGACACACACTGCACAAATTTCTAATGACTACTACCTGTACAATACAAATGCCTGAAGCCAGACAGAGCATATATGCAATCAAAAGAGCATGATTTTCACCTCTAGCAATCTTCTCAGCCACAGGGCATACTGTATGTTTAAAAACTATGACCCGTGAGAAATAATAGCAGTAGCAACAAACATTGCTACAAAGCCAGAAAAAATGCTCAAGCAATAAAAACATGATTTCACCCTCTGAAAATGATATCAGGCACCCTCCTCAAAATCCATTTCTATATTCCTCAAGAAAAGACCAATTAAAAATGCATGCAGCCAGAAGTAAGTTAGTGAGATAGTTAGAAATACAGATTCAAACGTCGTTCATGTTCAGCTTTGGTTTCAAACACAATCTAAATACTCAGTGTACAGGGCAGATACGTCTCTCCCTTTAGTCGCCTCTTAAGACAGGCAGGAAATACTTTGGGCATACAACCCCTAGCCCACAGGAGGATGCATGCAGCCAGAAACTACTCGTACAATAAATTGTAGTGATTTCCAACACCGACCTACGGACACACAGCAACTTTTTTAAAAATATGTCCCAAAAGAAAAAACAAACGCAATAAAAAGCATACTAATTCCACCTTTGGTTATGACCTCAAGCACACTAGCTGCATATGTTACCAAAAAAAACAAGAGAATCAAAAGCATTAAAATGCTTTTAGTCGGAGAGTACAAACAAGGACAGTAAAAAAAAGGTGGTGGTTTCAACCAACTATATCAGGGCACATTGCAAATTTAAATTTAAAAAGTATCATCTGAAAAAGAAAATTATAAGCTAATAAAAAAGTCCTGAAGCCAGGGAGTACACTCATGCCATGCCAAAGGTGATTCACCTCTGGCAAGAATGTCAGCCACTAGATAAAGATCAAAACCACACAAAATGGATACATCAGAGAGATTAATACATCAAAAAAAAACAATGGTTGTGATTCACACAAACCTCCAGCAATTATTATTTGGAATATTACCCTAAAGAGAAAGTCAAACTTAAAGACAATTATTCTACCTGCTGCCAGGGAGTATAAACATAAAATAAAGGAGTATGTCAACCAATGATTTCAAACAGCACATTTTTAATTAGATTATCGTAACCAGAAAAGTGAAAGCAATGAAAATGCATGAAACCAGAGGGTATACTTCAGGATTTGAAAATACTACCCCCAAAAATAGAAAAATAAATAAATCTACACCATGCTATGGCCAGAGAGTGTACTCATGCAATAAAAAAAGGTTGGTATCCGCCACAATTTTAAAACTATTATGGGATACACTCATACCACATTGATTTTTTAAAGATATTACATGAGAGTAAATATTAAAGCAATTAAAATTCCTGCAGGGTGAGAGCATATTTATGGCAATAAGAAAGGTTGACTCCCCCTCTGCCAATGAATTCAGGCACACTGCTTCCAAGTTTCAATGATATGAAATTAGGGAAACTATATTAAAGCTGGCAGCTAGAGGAGTATGCTCATGAAAAAGGTGGCATTTCCACCAATTGCCTCATGCATTCAAAGAAAGAGAAAAACTAAAAGAAATAACAAAGTATCTGAAGCACTGGAGCATACTCATGCAGTAAAATGAATTTACACACCTCTCATGAAGTTAAATGGTGAATTTTCACCTCTGGTAATGATATCAAGTACTGCATGCAAGTTATTCAAGAAAGTACCAAAAAAAGAAATTTAAATTGAAAAATGTCTCACACCATAGAGGTACTATTACTATTACTACTCATGCAATGAAGGTGATTTCAACCTTTAGCAAGAATCTCAGGCACATTGCACACAAAAAATGTCTCGGTGCCTTTTCCCTGTTACCTTCTTCTGCCTTCTGCGTTGTCTTGCCAGGCAGTATACAAAGAGATGTTGCACACTCGGTACATGTTGCCTTCATCTTCCTCCTCTTCTTCGATGGGGAGCACATCTTGCAGATCCTGTAAAGATAAGACTAAAACAGACATTAAATACATGCACACAAAACAGTTACATATGTAAATACCTAGATATAACTAATTACCCACCGAGAAAAATAAAACACAAAATGCCTCAAACCATAGAGCTGATATACTCATGCACTTATGAGGGTGACTTCCACCTTTGGCAATAATATTCTGAGGCACCCTGCATGTACATTATCACAATAAATTATTCAAAATAGAAAATAAAAAAATAAAATGCTTAAAGTCAGAGAGCACACTCATACACTTAAAAAAGGTGGCTCCCACACCTTTTGCAATATACTCTGAGGCACTCTGCATAGAGATTATTAGGATAAATGACTCCAAGCAAGAGAGCATTCTTAAGTACTACAAAAAATTATCTTCCACCTTTGGCAATAATACTCTCAGACAACGTGCATAAAAATTTTTAAAATAACTTTATGAAAAAAGAATGAAAAAAGCAATAAAATGCCTGAACTCATGCACTTATTGGGGGACTTCCACTTTTGGCATTAATACTGTGAGACACCCTGAATAAAGATTATAGAAATAAATTTTACAAAAATATATAATAAAATAAAAATAAAAATAAAAAAATATAAAAATAAAATTTCACAAAAAATCATGAAAAAGACAATGAAATGCATGAAGTCAGGGAGCAAACTCCCTTGTTTTTAAAAAGGTGACTTTCACCTTTTGGAATAATACTCTCAGGCACCCTGTATAGAGATTATAAAAATTTCAAGAATAGATTATGAAAAAGCAATTAAATGACTCCTGTCAGGAAGCAAAATGTTTTTAAGAAGGTGACTTTTCACATTTTGGAATAATAAATACTCTCAGGCACCCTGCAAAGAGATTATAATTAATAAATTTCACAAAAAAGATCATGAAAAAACAAATGCCTCTTGTCTGGGAGCAAACTAATGTTTTTAAAAAGGTGATTTTCACCTTTGGCAATACCACTCTCAGACACCCTGCATAGAGATTATAAAAAATAAATTTCACAAAAAACATCATGAAAAAACAATTATAAATGCCTTGTGTCAGGGAGAAAACTCATGCACTTAAAGAGGTGACTCCCACCTTTGGCAATACACTCTCAGACACCCTGCATAGAGATTATAAAAAATAAATTTCACAAAAAAGATCATGAAAAAACAATTAAATGCCTTGTGTCAGGGAGCAAACTCATGCACTTAAAAAGGTGACTTTCACCTTTGGCAATAACACTCTCAGACACCCTGCATAGAGATTATAAAAAATAAATTTCAGAAAAAAATCATGAAAAAACAATTAAATGCCTGAAGTCAGGGAGCAAACTCATGTTTTTAAAAAGGTGACTTTCACCTTTGGCAATACCACTCTCAGACACCCTGCATAGAGATTATATAAAATAAATTTCACAAAAAAGATCATGAAAAACAATTAAATGCCTTGTGTCAGGGAGCAAACCCATGCACTTAAAGAGGTGACTTCCACCTTTGGCAATACCACTCTTTCAGACACCCTGCATAGAGATTATAAAAAAAAATAATTTCACAAAAAAGGTCATGAAAAAACAATTAAATGCTTCGTGTCAGGGAGCAAACTCATGCACTTAAAAAGGTGACTTTCACCTTTGGCAATACCACTCTCAGACACCCTGCATAGAGATTATAAAAATAAATTTCACAAAAAACATCATGAAAAAACAATTAAATGCCTGAAGTCAGGGAGCAGATTCATGTTTTAAAAAAGGTGACTTTCACAATTTGGAATAATACTCTCAGACAACCTGCAAAGAGATTATAATTAAAAAATTTCACAAAAAAGATCATGAAAAAACAATTAAATGCCTTGTGTCAGGGAGCAAACTCATGCACTTAAAAAGGGGACTTTCACCTTTGGCAATACCACTCTCAGACACCCTGCATAGGGATTATAAAAAATAAATTTCACAAAAAAATCATGAAAAAACAATTAAATGCCTTGTGTCAGGGAGCAAACTCATGCACTTAAAGAGGTGACTTCCACCTTTGGCAATAACACTCTCAGACACCCTGCATAGAGATTATAAAAATAAATTTTTCAAAAAGATCATGAGAAAACAACAAAATAGCTGAAGTCAGAGAGCAAACTCATGCACCCTAAAAGGTGACTTCCACAAAAATACTCTAAAACACCTCCAATAGAGATTATCAGAATAAATTTCTCAAAAAAGGAATGAGAAAGCCAGATGGGTACCTATGTACTGAAAAAGGTGATTTCCCCATTTGGCAATAATACTCTCAGTCACCCAGCATAGAAATTATTAAAATAAATTTCTCAAAAGGCAATGGAAAAAATAAAATGGCAAAAAAAAATAAATAAATAAAATGGCTGGATTCAGAGACCAAACTCATGCTTTTAAAAAGGTGACTGCCTGCTTTGGCAAAAAAAACTCAAACACAATAAATCACTCAAAAAGATAAAAAAAAAGTCAGACAGAAAATTCATGCACTTAAAAGTGACTTCCATCAAAACACTCTTAAGCACCCAGCAAAAAGATTATCAGAATAAATTACTCAAAAAAGAAAGAAAAAACACCAAATTACCAGTGTGCATACTTTGTACTGAAAAAGGTGATTTCCACCTGTGGCAATAATACTCTCAGACACCCTGCATAAAGGTTATTAGGAAAAAGTACTCAAAAAATAAGAAAAACAGTAGGATTCCCAGCATACTCATGCAATAAAGATGATTTCTACCTTTTGCGACAATATTTGACACATTATACATTAAAAATGTCTTGTGTGTTTTCCTGTCATCGCCTTCTTCTTCTATATCATCTTCTTTGTTGTCTTCTATTCTGGGGAGAGAAAAAATAAAACAGCCTGGCCAGGCAGTAAAACGAGATGTTGCACGCTCCTGTTCATGGTGTCTTCATTCCATCTTCATCTTCTTCTTCATCTTCTTCTTCATCTTCTTCTTCATCTTCTTCTTCATCTTCTTCATCCTCTTCTTCATCCTCTTCTTCATCCTCTTCTTCCATGTATAGCACATCCTGTAAAGAAATTAAGACTTAAAAAAAGATATTAATACATGCAAACAAAACAAGTTACTTTTGTAGTTATCCCCCAAAAAATATATATATCTGAAGCCTGAGAGCATTCTCATTCAATAAAAAGGTGACTTCCACCTTTAGCAATAATGTCAGGCACCCTGCACATGGTATAGAGATGTTGTATGCTATTTTTTCCTATCAATCATCTTCTTTGTTGTCTTCTATTCTGTGGAGAGAGAAAATAAAAACAGCCATGCTGGGCAGTAATAAGATATGTTGCACACTTCTGCACATGTTGTCTTCATTCTAGCTTCATCTTCTTATTCATCATCTTCTTCTTTATCCTCTTCCATGGGGAACACGTCCTGTAAAGAAACTTACACTAAAACATAAATATTAAAATATGCAACAAAACAGTTACTCTTGTATACATCTTGACATAATTATCCAGAAAATAAATATTAAACACAACGAAAAGTATCTTAAGCCTGAGAGCATCCTCATTTCAATAAAAAGGTGACTTCCACCTTCAGGAATGATCTCAGGCACCTTGCATATAGTTTAAAGATGTTGTATACTATTTTTTCCCCATCAATCATCTTCTTCTGCTATGGTCTACATTATCTTCATTCTTTTCTCTTCTGTGAAGAGAAAAAATAAAAACAGCCTTGTCAGGCAGTAAAAAGATATGTTGCAAGCTTCTAGCTATTCATGTTGTCTTCATTCCATCTTCATCTTCTTCTTCCATGGGGAACACATCCTGTAGGTCCTGCAAAGAAACAAACTAGAACATAGACATTAATACATGCACAGAAAACAATTACATTTGTATACATACTGACATAACTACCCAGAAAAAGATTACAACACAGAACAACAACATAAGACAACATTAAAGAAGATATTTTTTCTTTTCTTTGTTGTCTTCTTTTGTCTTTCTTCTTTTTCAGCCCCTTGTTGTATTTTGTGGGTGTGAAAAAATAAAAACCATTAAAACAGCCTTGCCATGTGAGAAAAGAATTAAGCATGATGTCTGCTTTGTCTTGAACATCATTTTCTTTGTCTTTTTCATCCTCTTCCATGTAGAGCACATCTTGTGGAGATGCATTTTCTATATTGTCTCTCTGTAGGTCCTGCAAAGAAACTAATATTAAACAGTGGACATTTAATAGATGTACCAAAACAACTCCACATAAAGGTACATCTAAACACACCAAATTTCCTGTAAGAGATAAATAAGCAAATAAATGCCTGCAGACAGAGAGTACACTCATGCAACAAAGAGGTGACATCCACCCCTTGCAATGAAAACAGGTACATTGCATATAAGTTTTTTTTATGTATTTTTTTATATGCTGATCAGGCATTTGCAAAATCAGCAAAACCAGTGCCAGTACCACAATTGCAAGCATTACCATAATAATGATGAGCACAAAAACATTAAAAATGACGATAACAACAAAAATGACACATGAACACAAACCTGAAAATGAAAGAAAGAAAATACCCACTTTTCTACAAGAAAACCTATCAGTGCCTAGGAAGGTGCGGTTGGCATGACACCATGGATGGTTCAGTGGTTTTAAGATAGTCCTTGTTTGCACATCAACCCGAGAATCATACTGGCAGATGACTGTGAGAGTCGTCATGGTCACATGAGGAGGATGGTATCTGTAAGAAATTTGCAAAAAGGAATAAATCAAATGTATCTTGAAAGTGTATGAGTGGTTCTACTATGTTGACATAATAAAAACATGTTTATAGTTAATACTGATCAACAACAAGGGGTGTAAATAAGCTATTCAAGTCTACATGTTAGTTGGTGAGCCTCTCAAAACATGGTCAAAAAATGGTGGCAGATTTTGACTGATGTCACCAAAACCTAATTAGCTCCCCTGGTCAATGTCACTTTCTAAGTTTTCTCAAAATTTCTGAAATGTACATATCAGCAATTGATCTGAGATGTCAAAAGAAACCAATTTCCTATTAAAGGTCAATATTCTCTTTGTATGCATACCTTGGATGCCATTCGATTGGCTAAGTCGGTATTAAAATAATTTCATGAAAAAGAAACATTAGAACATGACCCTCTAGAACATATCAAATTTGGTTCTGGACTATTCCTTTTTAAATACAGCTCAGTACGCAGGAAATTGTTACATTTTCAGAAACATATTTCCATATTTTGCCCTCATGTACAGTCCTTCACAGGACAGGAGAGAGATTTTAGGTCAGATGTCTCCCTAATTTCAAACTCAAATGGACACAGTTTTTGACGTTGAGGCTTTCAACGTTCCAAACAAGAGTTTTTTTTCTTTTGGACAGCTGGAAAAAAAATAATACCATACCTGCAAACTGTAGTTGGTATAGGCATTTAATTTACAATTATATGTAATATTTGAAAGGGTAAATTTGCTTTCCATGCCACATCTCAAGCAAGGCAAAACCAGGCACAATACAAGGGATCATAAATATAGCTGCAAATAGCATTAGTGACTGTGCTAAGTCTTCAGTATTATGCAAGCGAAAGTAGTCTGCGTACAGATGTTTCCATTTCTCAAGTGTATTATTATTAGTCTAGTGATATTAATAATTGGACTAAATAAATGTTACATAAAATGCAACTTTCAGAGATGTAAAATAGAACCAGTTAAAATGTTTCTATATTGTTAGATTTGAAAATGGTCAGAGTGATACACCAAGAACTACACATTTTATGCCTTGCAGCTACATATCTAGGGTGAAGTTATTTATGAGCCTTTTCAACATACCCTAAAACTACAAATAGACAGCCCCATCCACTGTGGAATAGCCATTGCCAATGAATGAACTCCAACAACCAACTAGATGGTGCGGTCTAACATGCCTTTGCTTCATTTCAATAGAATGACTCGACACATGATTTCTTTGGTGTAGTGCTTACACTTTTTAATTAAGGAGGGAAATAGATTTGCCGTGCCCGCAACAAATTCAGCATGACAGCTAACAATGAGCCAATATTTTTTTCCAGCCACTGCCTTACTGCTTATATGTACATGATTGAAATTAAAGGTCATTGCAATTCCAAATGATTACATTTTTTCCCTTTAACTTTTCTTACCCCTTTGCAGTAACAAAATGATGACTAAATAATCCATGAACAGCAAAGATGCTAAATTCAAATAAAAAAAGCAAACTTAGAGTGAAATAATTACATCACTAACCACTGATTTTTTAAAGTAGCCTATTTTATTAATTGTTTAAGTGATGAGACCTGTAAATCTGAAAAGTTATAATACCCACCTTACTTTTACCTGACTAAAAACAATGCCAAGCTCAGCTCTCCTACTAAGCTCCATCCTCTCAAATTCTACCACTTCCATCCACTCTGGCACTTCACAGGCTTCCTCTCTTAGCTTCAAAGAAAATTGAAATTCTATGAGAACTTTTGGTAAAAGCACTTTATCTTAGGATTAGAGAGCAGATATCCCAACTTGAAGTAGTGTACTATTAAAACTGTTGTGGTTAATGTTTGACTCTTCAGAGGCAGGTGACAATATTTTTTCTCCTCAAATGTGAAATTTACCAAAAGTGACTGCCTGGTTTTCATTGGATATACAATGTAAATTTAATTTCTTAAATACTACGTAAGATTACTCAGAATGAAATAAAACAAAAAAGATATGAGATTTAGCCGTTTTCAAAAATATTTTGGGTGACTATTCACGGAATTTAAGTATTTTTAAAAAACACTTCATTGGACCTATGTAGTTTCCCCTATCCCTGAAGATAAACCACAGAAGAAAACGCATTGTATATTTGGATACATGCGACAATTGAAAACACTGACAATGGACACACCAGACTGTTAAACAGAGTTTATAACTAATGATTAATGATCACTCATTTCAGTCTCAAGTTGTGATTGATCCCCCATGTAGAGGAGAGGCTGTCTTGTCTTGCAAAAATTCCCATGTGTGACATTGGTAAATATTTTTAAATGATTACAGTTCAAATGTTAGATGATTTTTTTCTTCTGGAAATTTCCAGATCCAATACAAATAGGTGTTTGAAAAGTAATTGTTAGATAATGACAAGCTGACGTACCGATATGGTATATAGAGGAAATAAAATGTAAGATATATATACACATTGCACATAAGACAAAAATGTTAATAATGACAATGACAAGAACAGCAAAAATAAAGGACAACAACAGTCACAATCATCACAGTTCCAACCACCACCACAATCACAACCATTACAACAACTACCACAGCAACAACCTCATATATACACATTGCACATAAACACAAAAATGTTAGTAATGAAGATGACAAAAACAGCAAAAATAAAGGACTAAAACAGTCACAATCATCACAATTATACAACCACCACAATCACAATCATTACAACAACTACCACAGCAACAACCACATATATACACTTTGCACAAGGACAAAAATGTTAATAATGACGATGACAAGAACAACTAAAATAAAGGACAACAACCGTCACAATCATCACAATAACAACCACCACCACAATCACAACCATTACAACAACTACTATAGCAACAACCACAACCACCACGATCATTTATCATCAGCACCAAAACATCAACAACACAAGCTTTCAAACCAGAAAGAGAAAAAAGAAAATACCCACTTTTCTACAAGAAAACCAATCAGCTCCTACAAAGGTGTAGTTGGTATGACACCTTGAATGGTCTTGTGGCTCAAAGGCGGCCTTTGTGGGAACACCAACTTTGTATTCATTCTGGTAGATAGCCATGAGAGCCTTGCCCACTTTGGGAGTATGGTAACTGTAAAACAAAAATGCAAAAAGGAATGAATAATATGTATTAACTTGTGGTATATGCAGTGGTACATATAGTGATATATCAAACATAATTACCATTGATCAACAACAACAACAGGTACATCAGGTGGCACATGTAGGATAGGTTAGTTGGTAAACCTCTACTGATTCAAAGCATGGTGGCAGATTTTGACTAATTTTCACTACAAATTGTAAGCTGTTTTTAAATTATATTCTGACAGCTAGACTGGTTTATGTCAGACTTTCAATCACTGAAATCAAATCAGCTATTGCTCTACTCTACAGGAGTTACTGCCTAGTTTCCCTAATAAATATGCAAAAATGAAGTCCTAAAATATTATGAAGATACATTGAAGAGAAGAAATAAGAATAAATTGTGAGATTCTCAGCTGTTGTTTCAAAATAAGTTTGGGGGAGATTGTTCTCTCATTTTCTTGCCAACGACAAGTTTGAGACACTAATATTAGAGATTAAAACCAAATGGGTCAACTTTTTGTCAAATTAATTTTTGCTGAGCATCTCTCTCCTCTCTTCATATTTGCAGTAACACTTTAATTTCTGTGCTTTCTAGCAGAGTCAAGTGTGAAGAAAGAAATCTACAAATGAATTTGAGATGGATCCACAACATATAGCCCTAACAAACACTTTCATGTGAAAAATGAGAAAATAACCAAATCTGTACTGATTGCTCACAAAATAGTTTTTGATATCATTCTGTACAGTGCACAGTACTGCAGACAGTGAGAAGCAGCATAGAGGACTAAAGAACCATGAAAAAAATGTGTTGCCACCTAAAACTCACTTTGATACCAATACCCTGTTTTAAGGTAAGGAGCCAAGCATACACAATGTCAGACATCTAGGCCATGTTAGCTAACAGCCCGCTCGGTGGAAAAGCATTTCCTGTACCTGTACTGATTAAGAGGCTATGAATGTAACATGTTCATTTTCATCCCTCCATTAAAAAAAATGAACACTTGCGACAGCATGAGTTACGATGGGTACCCATCACTTCAGAGAGGAATGGGGGTGGAACATGTCCCCCCCCCTTTTGGAGGAGAGGGTCAACACATTAGAAATCCTACTTTCTATTTTTAATGGAAAACACTATTTTTTAATGGTTTTCCATAAGAATTCTTTCCCAAATAACCAAAACCTCTTTACTCTTTAGACTTATGTGTTTTGTTTGGTCCAAAATGAAGGACCTTACACTTATCTGCATTAAAAGACATTTGTCACAGACCTGGCAAATGTCTTTTAATGCAGATAAGTGTAAGGTCCTTCATTTTGGTCCCAAAAGTTTTAGCTATGATTATAACATGAATGGTTGTGTTTTAAGTAATGTCACCTCTGAGAAAGATCTGCGTGTTGTAATTACTGGGGATTTAAATTCATCAAGGCAGTGTGCAGCCACTGCTGTAAAGGCTAATAGAGTGCTTGGATTGATCAAGAGGAATTTCATCAATTTTAGTAAGGATATTGTGCTTAATTTGTATAAGCAGTTGGTAAGACCCCATCTTGACTATGCAGCTCAGGCTTGCAGTCCCTTCTATGAAAAGGACAAGTTTCTTTTAGAGCAGGTTCAGAGGAGAGCCCCTCGCCTCATTCCTGAGGTGAGAAATTTGCCTTACCATGCTAGGCTTAAACATCTTGGGCTTACCACCTTGGAGCTGAGAAGGATTAGGGGAGACATGCTCCAGGTTTTCAAGTTCCTTTGTGAAAGGAATCCCCTTCTGACTTGTAGTTATTTAAGGGTTCAAGGTAATTCTCGGGTGCGTGGGCATTGTAAAAAGCTTGAAAAGCCTTTTGCAAGGCTTGACATTAGGAAGTTTAGTTTCTCCCATAGAGTTGTCAACGAGTGGAATTGTCTACCTGATTGGGTAGTTAACTCCCCCTCAGTTCACTGCTTTAAGGTTAACATTGACAGGTTTTTCCATGGCTGTGGTAGAATCTGATTGTTTGGGGCTGTTGTCAAGCTTTGGTGGTTTGACCTTTGATTAGGGCTTGGACTTCAGGCCATCTTATGGGGCCTTGGCCCTCCTTTGCCCTTCAACCTGTTATGTTATGTTATGTTGTTCATCTCAAATGCCCTTGGATTATTCTGAGGAATGGGATTTTACAATGTGAAAGTGCCACAATTCTTTTGTGCTGTGCTTGAAGTTGCTTTGATTTACACTCAACAGCACTGGCACCGAAGGGAATAGAAGTGAGAATGCCAACTCCCCCACCTACTTTCTTATTTCTCCCAAAGGAGTGAAAGGATATAATAATACAGAATAAAGTGTGCCTTTGACCAAGTTTTGTTTCCATTTAAAACTGCATTTATCACAAAAGGTTTTCATAACCAGCAGGGATGCTAAATTCAAATAAAGCAGCAAACCTTGAAAGAAATCACTACATTTGTGCTACTGAGTAGCCACTGATATTAAAAAAAAGCCTGCTTCATCAACTGTTGAACTGATGAGACCTGTAAAACTAAAAAATACCCACCTTACTTTCTCCTGACCAAGAACCAAGCAAAGATCAGCGGTGCTAGTAAGCTCTGTCCTCTCAAATTCCACCATATTTGTCCCTTCTGGCACAGCACAGGTTTCCTCTCTTTGCTGCAAAGAAAATTGAAATTTAATTAGGTTTTTGGATACACTGACTAAAACATTTTAAATGAATACTTCATTGTTTCAGTGTGAATACACAATCAGAATTTCTAACTACTTTAACAAACAAACACATTTCAGTCTCTCAGTCTCAAGTTGTGACTGGCATCCATGTTGAGGGAGGTCTTGTCTTGCATAGAAATATTGAAGGTGTTTATCCAAATTCTCGTTTGTGATATTACATATAAATTTGCAGCAAATGATAACAGTTCAATTGTTTAAAAGGAAATTAATCACCCAAACTTAAAGTAGGATAGGACTCTTGCAAGTCATGTGACAATATTTTTTCTCCTCAAATGAGAAATTTGAATGTGCAAATGCAAACAATGCGGAAGATCTTCAGTGCAACTTTTGAAAGGTATTGGTTTAGTCTTTGCCTA
The DNA here is from genome assembly GCA_037179385.1 of Holothuria scabra. NCBI lineage: Eukaryota > Metazoa > Echinodermata > Holothuroidea > Aspidochirotida > Holothuriidae > Holothuria > Holothuria scabra. The sequence continues at coordinate 15,938,482 of CM074192.1, read as the reverse complement.
GTCTAGATGAACAAATTTCATTTGGGCAGTGGTTGTGAATGTTTTAATCTGTAAGCCTAGCCTATGTAATTATACTAATTGACTGCTAGGTTGTCTTAAAAGTCAGGAGCACCTACACAAATCTATTTTGAAGCAAAATTTACAGCTAAACTTCCCCATTTCCTTTTAGTTTTTCTTCAGAGTATCTTCCATCCTATAAGATGACTTTAACGTTGTATATTCAAGGAAAGTTAAAACAATACTCTTGTAAATTTCAATTTGAAGAGAAAAGATGATGTTGTCACATGACTCTCAAGAGCCATCATGTTAAAACAGTATAGTCTATACTGAACTAACTCAAGTTGGGTTGACTGCTCTTGCTCTTTAAGATACGCCTAGGCTGTCTTAAGCTTGGTTTCCTCAGTCGGGACCAGGTTTTACTTTGTCATATTCCTTAAAGGCTCAGTTCTCTCATCCCAAACAGTACCAATTCTCCTAACCTTCTTACTGAAGCCCCTCCCACAATTGTCTGAAATTCATCCTCATCCAGATACAATTTCAGTTTTATTGCTTCAAGGTGAGTATAAAAAAACTCAATTTATGTAATCAAAACACTCTCAGTACTACTCATGCTGTGTAATAGGTTTTGCAAGCTTGGTACTCTGGATATTGTTTGAATTAGCTGCCAATCAAACTGCTGAGCCAATTGAGAATTTCAGTACCAAATACCAAAGGTGCAGTTTAGATGAGATGTGTGGCTCTTTAAGACTATACATAGCCTACCAATGTTTTTGCCAGAGGGGGAGAGGAGGGATTTGCCTCCCCCCACCCCCTCCTGAAGAAAGTGGGTTAGGCCTACCCATCTCTTTCATTTTCATAAAAATAAGAAAATTGTCAATATCTTGGTTTCTTACCCAAAAAAGAAACTTTTCATGAAAGTTTGAACTTAAATGAATAAATGGCCTTATTAACCCTTCAAATTGTATCAGTTACAGGGGTTTTGAACCAAACTTCTGTCCCCCTGAACCTCATAACTTAAGCGAAGGTTAGAACAGCATCCAGTGTTAGCCTACAGAACATTGCGTAGGCTAAGCCACATGTGGCATGTCCTAAAGTGTTAAACTAACGTTAAACTATTAGATACTAAATATACTATAGTATATAACGCTACCTGTGGAACAGGCTGTGTATTCGTTACATGTCTAGGCCTAGTACTAGTAGGCTTATTCCTCTTGTGTTGTGAGAGGAATGAGCCTAGGCCATATGTAACGAACACCAGTCCTGTTCGAGCGCTATAGGCCTATGCCTATATGTATGTTTCAGTAAAGGGTTAACGTTATGCCTAACGTTGGGTCTTGATTTCCAACTATCTTGAAAAAATCACATTGACTACCTTTGCTCTAACATCTCTAAAGTTACTGGTATCTTCCATAAAATTCGCTATTTTGTGCCTTCCTATACTCTCAAAACATTATATGATTCCCTTATGCACTCTAAATTGTCTTATTGCAATATTATCTGGGAAGTGCTTTCCCCTCTTATTTAAACCGTCTACACGTTCTCCAAAAGAAAGCTGTTCGTATTGTTACGAACTCTAGTTATTGTGCCCACAGTGTCATCCTTTTCTCTCACCTAAAAGTTCTAACGATACCTTCAAATTCCAAGCCGGTGTTTTTATGTATAAATATGTTAACAGATTGTTACCCTGCAGTTTTGATGAATACTTTAAAGGCTCAATTCCCCCCCCCCCTCCCCCCACACACAGTGCCAATTCTCCTTACCTTCTTACTGAAGCCCCTCCCACAATTGTCTGAAATTCATACTCATCCAGACAAAATCTCAATGTATTGCTTCAGGGTGAATACAGAAAACTCAATTTATGAAATCAAAACACTCTCAGTACCGTTCGTGCTGTGTAATATAAGCTTTGGCACATTTTTTTTGAATTAGCTGTCAATCAAAGAGCTGAGCCATTTGAGAATTTTTGTACCCGGGTACCAAAACTGTAGTTTGGGGTGAGAGGTTTAGCCCTTTAAGTTTAACAGTTCATACCCATAACACACATTCCTCTCAACATCTGCGTACAAATTTTTCCTACACAGAAATATCACGCCGTCTTTTCATAAATACCGGGGTCAGTATATGGAACAGGCTACACTGAACCTTAAAAGATGCTAAATCTGTATTTTCTTTCAAGACTAAATTAAAATCCCATTTGCTTAGCGATTATTCTTTTTAGGTGGTTTTGGCTTTCTTTGTTGTCCTATTTTGTCATGTTTTTTTTTTCTTTTTGTAATGCGGGGCTGCTTGCATAAGCTTTGCTTTTTCAGTCCTCCTCAACCACCTTATTTAAATGTTGTATCATTTTGTATTTAAACTGTGGAAATAAACTTTAGCTCAAACTCATATCCGAAAGACCAACGACACCGGTAAATGATCAGATACCGTACTCACGAATGGAGCACACTTTCCACGTATCCTTTATTTAACTGGAGGGTATCACTACATCTAAAAGTTTTGTGAATTCAAACCTTCAACAATAGGCGAGAAAATAACGTATCAAACGTTTGACCTTTGTGAGCCGGATTGTCGGCTTGCTGCAAATAAAAGGCAGAGTGTATGTACTTTTCTACACTGCACCCACAATGTAAACCGTAGTACTTGTGTGTTAGAACAGTGCACCCAATATAGTGGGAGGGCGGAATACGACAATAGATCCAAAGATATTATAAACAATGTAATATCTTTGAATAGATCTCTAATTCTACCAGAACCACAGTTAGCTAGATAAAGAGTTTTACAGCGCCGTTTTTAACCAATCGGTTCAAGTCGAGTCGGTCACGGCCTGTTTTTCAGTTGTGGCCGTATACGGCTCTGGTTTCTACCACCTCAGTCTGCTGACTGGTTATTTAGAATCCTGTATTTTGGTTGGTTATACACTGACAGGTTATTCTCGAATACACCGGTCGTCACGGTTATAGTGGCATGCAGCAACCACAGCCGTCAGCCTTGCATAGGAGCCTTGGTTAAAAGCTTAATAAGTCTTTTGCTAGACATGAGATTAGGAGCGAGGTAGTACTTCCATGCTTTAAACACGGTTGTTAATGAGTGGAATAGCCTTCCTGAGTGGGTTGTTAACCCCACATCAATGTACCGCTTTGAGGTAAAACATTGACGAAGTTTTTCCATAACTGTGGTAGAATCTGATCTTTCTGGGCTCGTTAGGTGTGGTTTGCTCTTTTTTGGGGGGGGGGGGGTGGGGTGGGGTGGGGTGGATTGCATGACAACTTATGGGGCTTTCTTATGTACTTGATAGCTACGGAAAACGTTTTGGCTACATAATTTTTCCAGGTCTACAAATGTGAAATGATGCAATATTTGTGACACAAACGAGAGAGTGATAATATTTTGGCATTAGTATTTTTGCTTTTCAAACTTGGATCACGAGGTCTTACCTGCCATGCCCCTTCGTATAGCTAAGCGCCAAATTAGGAAAAAAACAGATTACACAATCACCCCAACTAGGCATATGAAAAAAAATGCTTACGGCGTTATTGTGTGGTTGCGTCATCAACCGAAAAAGCACACTGTAGCTTCATGATGACAAAACCAAATGCAAATGCACTCCACCTAGAGAAAGTTAAATAATATTCTTCAAAAGCAACATAAAACCAAAAATGTTAGTTGCCACTTTATGTCCCTTGAATGTTTACATCTCAAATACTACTTATTTTCACACTTCACTCTTGCTTACAAATTAAGCAAATATTTATACCGATCATATGTGAGACTAAGAGGGAAAATATGATAGAATTGAGAGTATGCTTCTCTCCTTCGATTGAGACATGGAAACCCTGTTTACTCGTTTTGTTAACTCTACCAAAACTTTTCCGTAACATGCAGGAATTTGCTCAAATATTGAATAAATTGTCTCTCAGAACCTCACACATTCAAACATTTTTTCAAAGGGACTTAGATTGTTTACTCAGTCTGAAATATTTCCAAATTTGAGTAATTTTCCTTTACGGTTAACTGTAATATACAAACTTTATCTCAATGACGATCAAGTAAACTAAAAGTTTTCCAAATTGGGTTTTATTTTGTAGAATATTCCAAACTTTTCTTTCCTCAAACACTTCCCAGGACCCCGGACGGGACGTCGGGCCCCAGTCTGGGTCTAGAATTGCTTCCTTTATCTGTTTACGACAAAGACCCCCAGGTCTCTGGGAACATATACCAGTATACAGAAATATGCATTAAACCCTTGGCATTTAGAGATGGAATCAGAAGACAGAAGACCGTATATTTAGTGTGGGTCTGTAACAATGAAGATTCCCAGTGGAACATACTCAAACAATTTTGACAGGTCTTTCATAAAACTGTTATGTCCCTGTTACGTCCCTCTGGCCCAAAATCGAATTCTAAAAATATTATTTTGTAATGGAACAAAGCGGTTGACGTCAAATGATACTAAATTTTGCGCTAGGTTGCACGTGAGGCTACTTCACAAAATTCTCAAACGTAAGAGGGAACCTCCTGCTCTCCCCAAACAGTCGTTTCCATAACTTTAGTCAGCACACAACTAACCGAAAGAGGCAAGATAGATTTTATTGTTAAATGTGCACTTTTGTAGGGGGGAGGGGACGTCAGGTAAACTAAGTTGCGTCAATGAAATGAGACCATAAAGTTTTGAATGGAGTTCTTCCCCTCGGCTTCCATGGTTACGAGTTTTCATTGAAGCTTATCAACTGAGACTTAAACTGTGAAATTAAGGTAGAGAACTTACCTCCGCTTGAGCTGAAGCATCTCCCCGCTGTTCACGACCAGGACCAAGCTGGTGAGATAAATAAATCTGTGCAACAATGAAAGCTAAAAACATTGCTGAAAGTAAGGAAAGAACGTAGTCGACCAAAAGCACGACTGAAAATGTCATCAAGATGGACTCGGAATTCGCAATCTCTCTTTAATAGTGTTAGAACCTCACGATATGCAGAAACGGCACTATACGTTTTAAACGATGCAAGTCTAATCGAGAAGTGAGCGAAAAATTAAGGTTACAGGTGCAAAAAGACGCTAGACTATCGCTTCATGGTCAAGTACAATAGCATTAACTTTTAATTTCCCGCCATTCGGATCCAGTAATAGTGATGTCATGTGATTATTCACATCTCTGGTCCAACAATGTCATCACAATAGCAGGGAACTTTGTATTTATGACCTTGCCACACATTTGCTTTCATGGATTTCCATATTATTAGCATAAAAAGAGAAAATATTTTAAGAAGTATTGCAAAAGAAATAACACAGAAACGAACAATGGGTGAGCCAGTGGACTCGCCTCCCAATAAAAGAGGAAAAAACACAGAAACAAAGGCCTACTCGAAGGTCGCCTGCCCTTATTGTAATGCCAAAAGAAAGAGATGGGTTGAACAATAGCGAAGTACGCCTTGCAGACGTCTAATGTGAAGATTTGGTACTACTTGTTGTGCCTTTTCTACTGCTTGTTTCTTTCGTTTCCTTGCTAATTGTTCTTGTTTTTAAGGCATTTTTAAAGCCACATTTTTTACATCCATGTTATTTATCATTTCCGTCTAAAAGAATAACATGAAATGAAATAAAATGAAAATGTGATGGACAAGACCTTAGCCAAGGGTATTTGTCGCCCTTCGAAAATAAAAAAATTACCATTGTCATAATTCACTTTGCAACATCCCCCGTGGGTTTTGCCTAATTGGGGGATGCAGCTCTACCCAATGAAATGGCCATGTTTCAATGATTAAACTATCAGTCTCAGATGCCGAACAAACCAGAGACTGGGGATATTTTTAGCCTTGACGGTGCCCCTAATTCTGCCCCTTCCTTCTTGAAAACACCGTAACTGAGGGAATTGCATTGATTTGGGATAGGCGCACCGTTAATTCCTTCTACACGAGTGGTATCTGCTGCATCTCAGAGTAAAAGGTAAGATGGTATTCAGGATTTAACAAAGGTGCCGCGAAACTACAAATCACCTCTTGATATTTAGTCTACCTTGATAACCGGAAATACATGCAAGATTTAATTTACCTTGCAGGAGGAGGGGGAAGGTGCATTGGTTATTTTGATCGACTCATTATCACTGCTTGTTCTAGTTTATCTATTCCCACATTAAGGTACTATAAAAGGAACATGTTCAATGCAAAAATAATGGGTTCTCTAATATAGAATATAAAGAAGAGTGAGGCAGGGAGAAGGGGTCATCAGTCCTCCACGTTCAACGTTTACAATGTTAGTATTAAAAAAATCAGAGATGTCAGTGGCGTAACCAGACTTTTCATTCGGAGGGTCTGAGAGGACAGTGTTCAATTAGTGGAGCCGGAAAAAATGACACTATCTAAGCGGAGCGACACCACGATTGACGCAAAAAGTACAGAAATTGAAAAATGGCAATCCCTTAGACAATTGAAAATGGCATTTTCCAGACTTGTAAGTAAAATCTGTAAGCAGTAGTTATTTTGAGCTTTCGTTTGCAATAAAATTTTCAATTCAAAAAACAAAATGAGCAAATTGCAAACTGGTCAGAAAAATGTACCATTGCCATTGAATCAGGGGTGGCACCAACGGGGCGGAGGGCCATGGCGTTCGGGCAGGATTACATTTTTGGACAAAAAGAGAATTCTGCCAACTCACAACACTTTAACGTCCCGAACGTCTATGTCAATATATTAAATATAAAACTTCAAATACATGGGAAGCCAAACTGTTTCCTCGGGAGAATTTCCCAATATGGTCGGAGGGCCTTAATCTGCACGAAGATATTCAGTAACCCCAACAAAACTAAAGATCACCCCCTACTTGATTTTTATTATAGGAAGATTAAATTTTTCCATAAAGCCCCAAATCTGACCTAAAATTTTTCTAAAAAGTTTTTCTAAAAGTTTTCTCCAAGCTTCAAATTGTTAAAAATGGCAAAAATTTCCAAATGCGTAACCCCAAACCCCTTACCTTTCGACCCCCCTAGTTCCCCAGTCAAAATTCACACTTGATGATACGCAAGGTTCTAGGGATTTTAAAATAATGCCATTCCGTCTGCCCTTCGAATTTACTACTGTGAGGTAACTATTAATGAAACGAGAATATTTCTTGTAATTTTTTATATAAAAAAATCCATCTTCTAATTCAAGTTGCAAAAGCGTTCCAAACTAATTTGAAAGGCCCAGCAAGTGGCATAATGAAAGTGAGGACAGGGGCGAGAGGTCCCCAGTCAAGCGACTTGCACCCCGCTCGCACCTCCCCCCCCCCCTCCGACGGTGAAATTTGAAAGTGAAAAATATATTGGGCAAAGTGTGTTGAAGATAGTTAAAGATAAAATCTTCAAAATTTATCCTTCAAAGTATGGATTGTTAGTATAAATAGAGACTGAAAAGTACCATTTCTTGCAATCTTAGAGGCAGTTTTCCAAAGTTTTCTTTCTACACTACAATCTGACGATTAGGGTAAATTTTGGAGAGACATGTAAAAAGCAACTAACATTTTCCGACGATTTGTCGAGGACGAAATATGTTTAATGTAAATTTGTACGGCGACCTCGCTTCCAACAGTCCAATGAGTATAGTCTATTCAATTCAGTTGACCACGAAAAAGGGGGACAGAAGATTCTCTGTCCCAAAAATGCAACAGTGTCCAACAGACTGTCTAAGCGGAGCGCCACAATCAGTTGGCTCGGAGCATTGAAAATTTTGAAAAAATCACGACCCCTTAGACGGAAACGCCATTTCTCGGGATTGTAAGCAGAATTTATGCAGTCATTATTTGTAATTCTGGAAAAAGGACCATCAGTTTGATACACAGAAGACTTGAAGAACTTTCAACCCCTCCAACAGTAAAACAGTCAGAAATGGCGTTGCCTAAAAGCAGAGGCTTACGAAAGCATTTCACTTTGTGGGGCAGAGGATTTTATTCCCGAAAAACTATCTAAGCGGAGGACCGCTATCGGTTGGAGCGGAGCAAAAAGAAAATTTTCGAAGCAATTGCTGTTTTTGAGTTTTCGTTTTTGAAAAATATTCACTTCAAACTAGATTTCAGTCAGAAAGACTATTTAAACCACTGGTTGGCGCGGAGCGCACAGAAAAATGTTGAAAAATAGGAACAATGGAACAGCCGAAAATGGCATTTTCCAGGCGTAGGAGGATCAAAGCAGTGCTATTTTGATCAGAAAATTACCAGATAAATTGCACCATTGGATGAAATTGTCTTGAATCTCTTTGGAGAAAAACTACAAACAGACTCGAAAAATGTTAATGTAATTAACTCCATTGCGTCTCTTCAAGTTGGCTAAATTCAATATTTACTGAATTGATGAAATTGTGTTTTGTGACTGCCCGAACTCCCTACTGTGTTACCTCTATTCAGTGACTTTGCTAGAATTTTTCCAGGGATGGGGCGAGCACCCAATTTTTTCGATTTGTTTTAAAGGGTGAACACCATTTCTAGCGGCTGTAATTTGCGGGTAATTTGCGGCGCCGATATTTTTGCCCTGTTAAAGCAAATTTTTCAAAATGTGGAGCTTGTATTGGTGAAAATGTTGGATTCTGGGTTTTCTGTATAACTTAGGACTTGTGGAAAGTTCGCGAATTACTGAAGAATCTGTATTTTGCATTGGCAAGTCTGAGATTGCCCGGCGACCAAAGATCGTTGTGCTCATGGGCGTCCGGAAGGGGGGGGGGGGCAAGGGGGGCACTTGCCCCCCCCCTGGAAAATCAAACTTGTGAAAAAATTAATTAAAAATTAAAATAAAAAAAATTAAAAATAAATCATCAAAATATCTTCACTCACAGCGTCAGTTTCTACTGAAATATGCGGACATTTGACCAGGAATAGCAAAAGACAAGATAGTATGCTGAATAGTGAAATCGTAATTTGGGGACCATCATTCGTGATATCTATTGGAAATTTGTAATTGTAAAAACTATGCCAAAACTGTACTAGTTGTCAAGTATGTAGTGTGCATATGGCATCCGACTATTGATGAATGCATTGGTCTTGGTTTGGTCCCGTGCTGATCTCAAGTGGCGACGCGCGGATGTAACTGGGATATACAAGGTGAATATGGGGGGGGGGGATGATTCATAATTGGGTAACGGATATAGGCCTATATAGGCTGTTTGACAGTTGTAAGTTTTATCGTGCTTATGCGTGCGAGGCCGTGACCGAGAGGCAGATTTACCTTCAACAATTTTTTTAGATTGAAAATTCTAAAAATCTAAAAATTACAGACATGAAATTCCTCTTTCAGGGCTGGGTACATGCAGCTTATAATACTCGCCATGTGTCGTTTCCGGCCATCTGGAGGGTTTGTAAGACCCAAAATTTTCTTGTACGCTCCGGGCCAACTGATGGTGGCGCTCCGCTTAGAGAGTGTACACAATTCAATCATCCATGAATGACCTTGCTCCCCCCCCCCCTTGTAAAAAATTCTGCGGACGCCCATGGTTGTGCTGCTGCAGTGCTGCTACACAATGTTATCTAAGCCCTACAAATTGAGGCTCTCCGATGTCATTTTAAGAGTAAAAAGCTCATATGGGAGAAAATTGGAATTTACTGATAGAAAATTCATAATAAACATTATTGTAATTTCCGATATTACTTGATGATCTGTTGATTTTGTCATTTCCAGACATAGGCGTACGGGGGTCAGTTTTTGTGGGAGGGCAAGATCAATTTTTGCCCGAATAATATCACCTTTTATCATGTTTTGTCCATGTTTTGCCCGAATGGACCAACTTTTTTGTCCGAATGGGGAGGGCGAGTGCACCCTTGTCTCATACGACTATTTATTTTTGCGACGTTCAGTTTGGGGGGGCATTCCCCCCCCCAAAAAAAAATCTCATAAAAAAAATTTGGGGACCACCCCCCCCCCCCCCCCCCCCGTCCCGCTCGCTTCCGCCGCCCATGCAGATAATACCACCACCTACCTATTTTAATTCAAGCAACGGTGACTTGTTAAAGACCCAATTTTCTCATCCCAAGCAGTACCAATTCTCCTAACCTTCTTAATTAAGCCCCTCCCACAATTGTCTAAAATTCACCCTCATCCAGACACAATCTCTTTTTATTGCTTCAGGGTGAATATAGAAAGCTCAATGTGTATAATCAACACACTATCAGAACAGTTCGTGTTGTGTAATATAAGTTTTGGTACTCTGCATTGTTTGAATAAGCAGTCAATCAAAAAGCTGCACCAATTCAAGGGAACTGGTTTTGTAGTGTAAGATAATACAACCGCCTGATTTTTATGTACCTGAAAACGGAAATGATAAAATTAGTGGTGATGAATCTTATCAAGGTCTCAAGGTCTGTGTCCATGTAGAGAGGAACACTTTTGGGTGGTCCTCCCTCGTATACAGTATATAACTTAGCACCTCCTACTCGCGCGCTGTTCGCGTGCTAGTAATCTATATATATTTTCTATCGCCGATGTGACAAAATTACGGAAAAACTATACAGGACATTGTCTTTTTATACAATGTTTACAGCGACAAATATGTGTAGCTTGTTAGGATATATATGGTATATGATTATTATATAAAGATTATGCAAAACCTATTTATACGAAGTTTGAGAGTAAATTATATATATCTGGGTATAACCTATATATATTTAGAAGTATAATCAATATATCTGGCACATACTTTTGTCACATACGGTACCTCATACGAAGTGTCAAACTAGTGTGAATAATAACTTACTAACGTCTTGACCAAGTCCAAGGGGGGGGGGATGGGGGTGGGGATCCCCGAAAGTCTGAAGAATTACCATAATCATACACTGGCACGGAGGCCCGAGGAAGAGCATTGAACGAGATCGATACATGAAGCTCTTCACGTGTAGTTCGCAGTTCAATGATTACGTGGAAAGAATTTTTTCATGCAGAGAAAAGGAATCTATTCAGTTAAGTAAGCCAATGGGTTTAGGGTTAGGGTAGGGGTAGGTGTAATCAGCCAACATTTGATGGTAACTTCAGACTAATGAGAGTGAAGAAAGTCGAAGTTTCAACTTGACCAAGTCGACTTCGCATTGTCTCTGGCGCCCTAACAATAGCTTCAAGAGAAGGCATTGGGCAGTTGGGACTAAATGTGCAGTACGGTATTTCACTAAGTAGAACAGGATTTTTCAAGATATTGATGTGAAAGGAAGCCCGACAGATGAAGTATCTAAGCTACTTTCTGAACCACTATGAAAATATGAAGCTAGGGTTAGATATTTTTCGAATTTTGCCCCAAACTCGCTCTTTAAAGTATATTCCACATTTTTATAGAGAGATGCTTCTTGCCTGGTTTAAGATAACAGCTGACAGAATCCTTCCACCCGCTGACAGATCTGAAATGTTAGCACAGCCTATTTTTCATAACCCTTTCATAAGGGACAGTTTGGGCAATGTTCTACTTTATAAAATCTTCATCGATGGGTCGATTATTTATGTACACGATATTATGTATGAAATTCTTCCAAGGCACCTTACGGCTGATGGCATACTCGAATGTATCCAACTTAACAACCCTACTGTATCAACCGATATCACATATGTCAATAATATTCTAAAGTCTATTCTTGAGTGCTTGCCAAACGATTGGCTGGATGCAATTTTTGCCTCCGATAAAGTAGTTAGTGATTATGTTAATGAAAACCCTTCTATTATGCTCAATATTGATGGTAATATTGCGATGCATCGAGTTTGACCACGAAAGGAGCGACTTCGCTCCTCCGTTCTCTTAATACTTGTCCCCCTAAAGGAGAATTGTTCTGGCAAAGGAAGTTCACTGACCTCCATCTCTCTAAAAGATGGTTTAATGTGTACAGGGGGCTAAATAGCAACTTTGAAGCTGATCTTAATTTCAAAATTTTACATAACGTCCTGTTCACCAATGCAAAACTTCACGCATGCAGCCTTGTAGATTCCCCTTTATGTAGCCTATGCGGCATCGAAAATGAAACCGTTTTCCATCTCTTTATAGCCTGCCCAGAGGTGAACCCCCTATGGGGTAAAATTGTCTCAAAACTAAAAGGCACTGTGGATGAGAACAATTTAAACACATGGGTCTTAACTACCCTTTTTGGGGCTTATATGTCACATAACAATCATAATCGTTTGCTCATAGACTTTGTACTTACCTCCTACAAATACATTGTATTTAAGATTCGTTTATTCATTCTTGATGGCATTCCTGATGTGAACATCGAAAATTATTTCTATAGTTCCCTTAAGAATAAACTTGAAGGTTTGTTTCATTACTATCAGGAAACGGGTAACCTTTCACAGTTCTGGGATATTTTTGAAGGTTCATGTGTGTTAAAAGTAGACACGGAGGAGGATTCTTGCTATCGGTTTGTATTTGACACTGGATAGTCTAGATTACGAACTTGGGAATCATGCTTATTTTAGTGATGGGCGGCAAATTGATTAAGTAATCAACGTTGATTCGTACCCAACGTAATTATTGTTGTAAATATATTGTACATTTCATTGTAAATATTATTTTAAACGAGTGAGCCAGATAACTCATTTTGTGTTGAACAATAGGTGAGCCAGTGGGCTCGCCTCCCAATAAAAGAGAGAAAAAAATCTAAGCTGCCAAAATAGAGTCAAATGAAGTAACTTTAAAAGAATCTTGGAATGGGTGAAAGTACTTCGGTGAATACGGAGATTTTTTGCTCCGCTGGCAAATAGCCTTTAGTTCAGATTAATGGTATGGTAAAAATACTTGAAATAGATATGGATGGTTGCCTTGTCAACTTGTTCTTGTGAAGAAATCTTCTAGAAGGCTTTTGAGGTAACTTTACTTTTTTAGTTAATGCCGTGTAGATCACTATGAGGATGCTAGGGTTGTAAAAAGTGTAAAGCAACGAAATACTTATTTGCCCCTTCTTGTAAATACGTTTAAATTCCATAGGAACTTGAATTTAGAATTTTTAAAAGTTTGGGTGAAAAAATTATCCTCTACTAACAAGTACCAGCATTTCAATTTGTGAGAAGCTTATTTCTTGAAAAGAAGGCGACATCATTGCCTTTATTTGAATTGGTCAATCATTCCATGTCTACAAATATTGGTTTTAAAATATGTTTTTACTGGAATTTAAACACAATATTTACCTTTAAAGTTTGGCTTTTGTCTAAAATTGTATGTGGAAAAACATTAGTTCTGTGGGTTTCATTGTCTTTCGTAGGGTGCATGCGCAGGCGTGGCATATGAATGAGAAATGTAAAGTTTTCCCCAAACTGCCAAAAGAAACTTAAAAAACTGAAACATTGCAATTTTAAGATCGAAAATTTGCAATTTCGGCCCACAGAGAGAGAGAGAGAGAGAGAGGAGTGTTCACAATCTTTTACTGGTGATACACACCAGTGTCAGTGTAGTCAAGACCGGCATATCCGAGACCGAGACCAGAGGGTGTCGAGACCGAGACCGAGACCAGGGGTGAAATTCGAGACAGAGACCGACAAGGTCCAAGACCGAGATCGAGACCGAATGTACATATTGTATAGGAAAATTTTGAATACCTTTTAACCTACTGTTACCTTAATTACTTTATGCTCTAAAATGACATGTATCACCAAAAGTGCATCATCATTGTTTTTGTACATGTTTTATCATATGCATGACTGTATGTGACCGGGTCGTTACGCCCAAATTGGCGAAGACCTTGCTTGCTGAGTCGGGCAAACTTCGGTGCCCCAGCTACAGGTCTTAACTCACAGAAAGAGGAGAAAGCGCCTGTCCTCTCATCCCAAACTATTATTACCGTAGTAGTCTACAGAAATTACCTATTGGCTCAGTTCTTTGATTGGCAGCTAGGCCAAACAATGCAGAGTATTAAAACTTATACTTATATACTTATATATACTTATTAACTTATACAGCATGAACTGTGCTAAATTTTGATTTATACATATTGCTCTTTTATAGTCACCCTGAAGCATTGAACTGAGATTGCGACTGGAAGAGGATGAATTTTAGACAATCGTGGGAGGGGCTTAAATAAGAAGTTTAGGAGAATTGCTGAGAGAATAGGGCCTTTAATCTCCTATAGATGGAGTATGTGGACTCATTACATGAATCCTTTTTTCCTCAATGATTAGCCTATTTTTCAAAGCAATTGGCATTTGAAAAGTAAACTCAGTCTATGAGTTTGCAAAGGTGAGGTTCAGTGAAGTACGCAGTTTTTCTCTGAAGGAGGGGGTGCAGCATGTTGAGCGACTGCCGGTATGGGGGAGGGGTCTAAGGGAGGGGATTTCCCCTTTCGCCTTTGAAAATTCTTGGCCTTTTCAAGGGGCTTAAGTGCAAAATGGTTCAAGATTTTTAATTTTACAGGTATAGTCCTGAAAGTTGAATTGTGGTGGCTGATGGGGTAAAACTGAACATTTTGTGTCTTTACATGCAGTCTGCTGCCATGTATTCTACCGGTGCCTATTCGATGTAAAATTTGTTTTTAAATTTGCATACTTGTAGGAATCAAAATAAAAGAGCATCAGTGATGGGCTTAAAGGACGTGTGACATGAAAATGACAAAAATTGATATTTGATGTAAACTGACCATCAAAAATGAGGAAAATAGCCGCAATTATTATCAATATCGGTAAAACATGACCATTTTACGGGGAAACTTCTAATTTGCACTCCATCATTAATAAGTATGAGCTCATTATGCAAATATTGTGATGTCATGAGAGGGACATGCCATATATGGATAATGTTAGCCTTTGTTTTTACAATCTCTACTTCAAAGACCGTTGTAACATTAGTTTGTCCTGAGAATTTTATTTTGCAAGTTTAAATGGTGTCCACGAAAATTGTCAGTATCAAATACCAAACCATAAACTGCCTGCTGAGTAATTAAGAGATAATTAATATAGGGCGAACTAAAGAAATTTCAACACTGTGCAACACTCCACATCATTATTTTTGCATAAGCAACAAGTTGCTTTAGAAACATTCAATTTTTGAAGAGGTATATCTTGAGAGCCGAAAAGATATTGAAAAAATTCCAACGTATTCTCCGTGGAAAAGTTCACTCTATAACTACCAAGTGAAGTGAGGTCATTTTTTGACATGTCACATTACCTTTAAGGGCACGAGAGCATGTCAGTGTTTTTTTTATGCACAAAAAATGAATTCTACCATAAATACAATAATTTCTAAGTTGGGAACCACCATCAGTTGGTGTGGAGAGAAAAGAAAATTTTGGAAACTCTCTACTCCTCAGATGGCCGAAAATTGTGTTATCATGCTTTTAAAAGTGATTCTAAATAGTTTTTACTTTTAGTTTTCCTTTGCAGTAATAAAAATCCCAGCAACTTTCTAAGAGATTAGAAATTTATCACAAAATGTACAATAACATCAGATGAAATGGTATTTAATCTTCAGGGGGGAAACTGCAACAGAATTGAAAATATGCTAATTTTTTCCTATTGCAAGTCTTGGCAACTCTTGGCTAAATTCAAGATCCACTGAACTGATGCAATTGTGTACAGGTGTATGTAACTGTCTGAACTCCCGGCTATAGATGGTTTTACTCCTAACACCTGTTGCATAATAAACGTAAAACTATTGCTCACCATACCTGAACATGACTCCCCTGCCCTTTCTCGTACGTCTTTACCGGCTACGGAACGAGCCTAAGGAAAGGCCCCTTCCCGTTTGATTTTTTTTGGGTAAAAGTTGGTGTCCTTACATGCAATCCGGTGCCAAATATGCTACCTTCTGTGAGGAAGGGGTTGCGTGGGACGGCCCAGTGCCCCTCCGTGAGTACTTCACTGGTAGAGTATAAAATTTAGAGATAAAATTTATTGATGTTCACGATAAAATAACAATGGGCAAAAAGGAATTACTTAAAAAAATGAATAAATACATAAGTAAAGTTATCTATGCATCTTACAATGTACGTAACACTTCAATTTTTTATTTTTAGACATTTTTTATCTTATTTAAACAAAAAACAAAACAACCAATTTTTGCCCGGTCTTGAAGCGAGACCAGGAAAATATCCGAGACCGCAAGTGACCGAGACCGTGACCAGGAAAAACGGGTCTCGAGACCGAGACCGGTCTTGAGCACTACAACACTGATACACATGACACATGCAAAACTAACATCACATAACACGCGCTAAAACCGTGTGTCACATTTTTGTCAACACTTTTGAAACATGTCGCAATGCCAAAGACATGCACATTTTTGATCCTTAAAGATTATTAGGCCTATTTAGCTTCTTAACACTCCATTTCCTAGTAAACTTTTTGGAAGTGTAGACGTGCATGTCCCCAAAAAGGGGGCAAACACTGTTTACAAAAGTGTTTGCTCCCTAAAAAATGTACCGTAATTTGCCTCATCCTTACTAGGTTGTGACGTAAATTACGTTTCAAAAGGCGTTTATGCAATTTTGAGGGTGAATTAGTAATCCCCCTTTCCTTTCATAATTACAAAGCCACGTCGTAAGCAGACATATTTTGGTGAAACTGAGTCTTTCTGAACGCATCGTAAGGGTGATCATTTTGTCGTTTTGAAAAGGGTCCCTCTCTCCACCCACTTCTGGCCCCTGTGGGCTGGGGATCTCAACATGTCCGTTTCCCGTTTGTCTTAAAAGGCGACTAAGGGGATATGCTAATGTTTATTTCAGCTGCATTTGAAATCAGACTTAAAATAGGAACCGTACTTGAAATAGTATTGCACCTTTCCCCGGCTTATCACCCAGTTGACACTGGCTGTAACACATTCGTGTTGGCGTGTAGTTAAACACCTCCCTGCATAACACCTCCCTGGTTAAACCTCATGTAACAAGCTAAATTAAATGACTTGCTGGCTGACTGGATTACTGATTGATTGACTGACTGACTGACGAATTCTCCCTTTCAGGTTCCGCCGCACATTTCAGTGTATCCCAGTGTAGATCAGACTCCCGCTTTGCGGGTTTGGAATTGAACTTCTATCAATTTGAAAAAAAAAAAACTCCAATTGAAAATTTGCTTTCCCTACAACTAAAATGCAGTATGAAATGACGAGTGTTCGACGTGTCTAATACTTTCATTTCCAAAATGTTTGTTTTCATTGGCAGTCTCTTTGACAAAATTCGAATGGTTATTTGGTTGTTTCATCTGACAATGTTTCATTTTCAGGAACTGTTGTTCCTTCTGTAGCCTAAGTGCCCACAGAACTTTCAATTGCGAAGCCAAAAATTTTAGAAGGGAAAGCCGGTGACGTAAGACGGATCATCACCATTGGACTTGCATTCCAAACAATCAAACCGTTTCGTAAGACATGAATCATCGAACTATTTTGGAGTTGCAGTATCGGTGTATCAAGACCGTATTAGTATCACCTGCAGGTTACAACCTAGTAGAGAAAGTAGGCTTTCCCCTACAATTCAGTCCATATATGGCGTAATTCATTGACGTCATAAGATGTCAGTCAGGTTCCAGATTTGATTTTGCGGTCAAGCCGGTTTGACCCCCAGTGAGGTGTTGCAAGAGACCCACTGAGCGAACACCAAACGTCAAACTAAAAATGTGAGCCAGATGTGTGCCGTAGGCTAACAGTTTGGCAAAATTGGATCAGCCGGAGACCAACTTTGTGATTCAGTAAACTTGCTAAAGTTGAATCTGAATACAATTTGATGTTAGTACAAGTTAACGTTACTATATTTTGAGTATTTACCATTTTGACCCAACTTTGAGTCATTTAATAAGTTTAAAAAATGCAAGTTTAGATCCATACACTACTTAAAACAACCATTCCATATATTTTGAGTATCATATGTCCCATTTTTGACCCACCTAAACTTGAGCAGGGAGTTGCTCTTGATTTGAGTCTTTTAATTATTTGAAATACAAGCTTAGATTTGTAAACTACTTAAAGGCATATTTTCATCATCCCAAACAGTTCCAATTCTCCCAACCTACTTACTTCTAGTCCCTCCCACATTTATCTAAAACTCATCTTTATCCAGACACAATCCTAGTTCATTGCTTCATGGCTTGTCCCAGTGGCCATACAAGTCTATAATGTGTAATCAAGACACTCTCAGTGACCATGCTGTGTAATTTAGCTATGATGCATTGTTTGAATGTGATGCCAGTCAAAGAGCTGTACCAATTGAGAGTTTTATAAATGTATACTGAAACTGTAGTTTGGGGTGACGAATGACTGCCTTTAAAACTATTAGTTCAGAGTGGAGCAGCCGAGTAAACTTTCACCCACTGTTGGGTCCGTGTTATGTCACAACGTATCCCTTTCTTTGGAACTTGATTTCACCCTACCCGGCTTTTGACCAGAATGGGGTAGTTATATCCAACAGTTTGGATGGTGGCATATACGACTCCTCTAGGTCTCGACCGCTACAGTAATGGCAGTTATTCTTCATTTAAGAAAAACAGCTGCGTAACGGTCAGGAAAGAGCCCCCTGAAGGATGGCAAATGGCCCGTCGGCGCTCATTAAAGCTGCTCATTGAGTTGGTTCATTAAATTCAATAATTTTTCCACACCTGTTATATTTCTTTCACCAGTTCACATACCGATGCTTAATGGTCAAACTTATACAACCCCCAAACCTACATACGTACAATAACTGCTGTAAAGGTTCAATTCAGTTTTCAAAAGTTATGACCTGCTAAATTATGCACCAACCATTACAAGTCAGGGCACCACAAAATTCAATTTTTTTTTTAACTTTTAATCATTATATGCTAACTATAAGCATTGTCATGTGGAAGTGACCATTTAACTCTCTCATTAATTATAGTTATCAACTCAATAAACTTCTTTATAGGCCCAGTTCTCTTACCCAAACAGTACCAATTCGTCCTTACCTTTTTACTTAAAGTGTACCTAAATTCAAAAAATTCAAAAATATATCATGAAAAACACATTTTAACAGTCCAACTCCCATCTTCGTAGGACATTCCTGAGCTGAGATATTAAATGTTAAAGTTTATTCACTCAAATTAAAATGGTACATTGCGCAATAAATTGAGATGTCATTCTTGCACTACTCAAATTACAATCTTTGTATTTCTTTGTTTTTCCGAACGTTACTGCACCTTGTACCGAGGTGTGAAAGCACTCTTACTCTTATGAGGTGATGTAATTAATTAAACCCTCCTTGTGCAACATGCTATGCAAGCAAACAGGAAGTGTTCAAATTATTGCGCAATAGACCAATTTGTTTTAAGTGAATAAACTTCAACATTTTATATCTCAGCTCAGGGATGTCATATGAAGATGGGAGTTGGATTGTTAAAATTCTTTTTAAATTCTCTTAAACATATATTTTTAAATTTTTTGACTTGAGGTACACTTTAAGCCCCTCCCACGATTGGCTGAAATTCATCCTCATCCAGACACAATATCAGTTAATTGCCTCAGTAGCTCTGGGTGAGTATAGAAATACTCAGTGTGTATAATCAAAACACTTTCAGTAAGTTCATGTTGTGTAATTGCTTGAATTAGCTGTCAATCAAAGAGCTGAGCCAATTGAGAATACAAGAATTGTTGTTTGGGGTGAGAGGATTGGCCCTTTGAAGGCTTTAACGGACTGCATTCCTGCCCCATAATAGAGGCACTGCTTCAAATAGCATAATTTAAAAGAGTTGAAAGGCTTGAATAACAAAATGCTAAAACAACAGCCATTGTCTGAACCATCTGCCCTTTTTTATGAGAAGGGTCATCGCCAGTTATTTAAGGGTAGGTAGGTTCGCCCCATACAATGCATACATATACCAACTGCACGGTATAGCTTTGGTAAGTTCATGTTCATTGCTTCCAAACTAGGTGCGGTTTTGATCTTACAAAATACACGAAGAGACCTCATATGAATCCTCTCAGTCTCGTCAGTGAACAGGAAAAAGATGTTGAAAACAGCGCTGAAATACTTGGGAAAACAGTCCTATTCCTATCGTGGACAATTGCCAACATGCGTAAAAGAGTTTATGTCCTAAAATATCTCCCAAATCTGTATCTACCTACCGTGCGACTCATTTGAATAGAAACTAAGTTCTGGTCAAAATAAACAAAAAAAAAAACAACAACAACAACAACAACAACTGTTGGCCTAGTTGTAATGCATTGTAGAGAAGATGCAAAATGGTGCAATATTTTCCACTTTGACGAAAACAGTGTTAAAAGTTGAATTGTGTTGGTTCATGAGGATAAAACTGAAAATGTTATGTCTTTGCATGCAAGCTAATGCCATTTACGCTACCTTTGGAAGTGAAATTTGTTTTTAAATTTGCATACTTTTAGGAGCCAACATAAAAGAACATCGATCGGCGTAGGCGAAGGGGCATTTCAGTTTGCCTTTTTTTCTTGGCCAAAAAACGTCATTTTGCTATAAAGAATATCTTAGCCAAGCGCCACCATTAGTTGGCGCGGAGCGTAGAGGAAATTTCGAAAACCAGACCCCTCAGATGGCCGGAAATAGCATTTTCCAGACTTATATACGAAGAATCTAACGATTCGCTATCTTCGTTTGTCGTTTGCAATAAAATGATCACTTCAAAATAAGTTCGCAAACTGCAAAAAAGCCAGGAAGTTATTAAAACATACTTTAACTCGAAAAAATATGATTTTGCCGGGAATACATCAAGCGGAGCGCCACCATTAGTTGGCGTTAATCTTAGAGAAAATTTCAAGTGAAAATTACGAGCCCTCAGATGGCCGACTATTGCGTTTTCATGCTTGGAAAGAGAATCTAAACAATCTTTTAGCTTTTGCTTTGCAATAACAAAAAATCAGCAACATGCTAAGTGATCAGAATATTACCACATAAAATTTTATACCACTAGTATATAAATGGTCTTGACTGATTTCAGGGAAACTACACAACGGAATTGAAAATATGTATATTGTGACTCTTGGCTAAATTCAAGAACCGCTGAATTGATGAAATTGTCTGTGACTTCCGACTCCGCTTCCATGCCCCCGTCACTTACGCCCCCCCCCCCCCGACGGATCAAAATCGTCTGTCGGCGCCCTTTTTAGGTTTTTAGCATACTTTACTCTTGCACCATTATTGGCAAAAGACATAAAAAATAGGGTTGTTTTAAAACCCAAATAACATATGCTCAAACAGCCGCAAGTATACTATATGCACTTTATTCCGACGAAAATGGTCTTTTGTAATACAGGGATAGGTTTTGCCGAAACGTATCTTCATGCTTTATTCACCCTAATGGGCTTCCTCGCCAAGCGTGATTATGAGCTTACAATGAAAATACACCGACTGACATTAAATTCTCCCTCCCTGTCAATAAAAGATGTTGCAAAGGGCGCGACAATAATTGTAGCGCAAATAGCCCTCTTGTTGTCGGGTATAATTGTCAACATAGACAATAAAAAGAGTTTATTAAAATGCCAAAATAGCTTCCACAACATTTTTCAAAATCATTTGAAGAGAACATTCAGGTTGAAATAAAATAAAATTGTTATACTAGTGATAATGATTTAAGGGTTTTAATGGGCAGTTTCCAATTTTTGCTTTTCTTCAAGTGACCATTTTTATGATAAATGGCTATTTCTGACATTGCACGATAATCCCATGAAAATGTTGATTTCTGTACTTTCGTGGTCTCAAAAGCCAGAAAATTGCATCTAATAAGGTTAGGTTTAGGCTACTTTTATTTGTTATGAATTCGGTATCTAGAGAGCCAAACAGACATTTTGTCTCAGCTATTTCAGGGTGGTCACATTACGCCAATTAATGCTTCTTCGTGTACTTATCTTGATTTCCAGATTCCAAAAATGTACACCGAACGGTGATTAATTTCCATAACTTTTGCCCCTGTGCGATTGCTTGCTACTTAGCTCTAGCAGGTTTAATCTTTATCTTCAAAAAGTAGCCCATTATTACATTAAAATCTTAAATCGAGTCCTGACAATAACACAAAATATAACTACCGCCTTCATATGAAAGAGAGGGATAGAAACATGGGTGTCCGCATGTAGGGGCAAGGGGAAACTTGCCATCCCATGGAAAAAAGAAACCTGCAAAAACGAAAAAAAAAAAACAAACAAAGAAAAACGAAGAAAAATTAACGTCAACATTTCTTAGTAACAGTTCACTCAGTGTTATACTGAAAATGGGCTCTAGAAATGCCATTTCCAGAGATCTGAGAGGCTTTTGGGGCCAAAATTTTTGAACGTTCCTGGTGGCGCGAATCTTTCCGCCCCACCAATTTTGTCCCCTATCGAATTTTCTTCTGAGGAGGCCCATGGATAGAAAATTTAAAGATGTTTTAATCGAAAGAGTTGCTGACTAGGAGAAATGGCAAAAAGTCTTCTACCAGGTGTGGAAAATCAAATGGAAATTCTGAAAAGTCGTGGCTTCGATCGTGTTGAGGCTCAGGGTATTTATTCCTTCGAAGCGCCATGCACACCATTTTCGCCCCTCTTACCGAAATCCCTTGTTCCGCCACTGGTCTACAGGGATTGACCCTAGCTCCATCCTAAGTATTCTTATAAAGATGTCCTCAGAGGCCATCGGTGCCCACCAATGTGTTGCAGAGGTAAGGTAACGTGTTACCTTTTCAATTAAAATTAAGCATTTGACAAAATTTGCCTATTTTAAGGAATTAAACAAATTCGCATCACTAAGGGGCCTTGCAGAGACAATCCTTCCCCTTGGGAAATTTTTGAAAACTTGGGTGTCCTTATATGCAATATATGGTGCCACAAATGCTACCTTTGAAGTAAAGTCCGTCCGTGCCAGTAAAGTAGGACTACGAATTGTTAGGATCTATAAAGAAAAAATGGCATCCGTGGGGAGGGGGATGGACGAATCCCCTCCCCTCGTACGCCACTGCCACGTAGTTATTCTTATGATACAATTATCTGGCTTACCAGCCCCATAAATGCAGGGTTTATATTAATGAAAGGAAGGGAAGAAAATTGAAATATTTTTGCAACTACCGCGGAGGGAAATGGGAAATTAATTTAGTGCCACACGATGAAAACTAAATGAAAAATTTTGGAAATCCATGATCGAGATGGCGAGTCTCAGGTGTGTACCTGTTGTAAAACCCCATGCATGCCATTCTCGCTGACCGTAATCCCCAACTTCGTCACCGAAAAATACACTTTTTTGATGTGCGAGTTCTCCAAACAAAGCGTACATGCATCAATTTCCTGAAAAAATGTATTTCCAAAGGCTGAAAGGTGTCAATTGCTATGACTATGAGAGGATATTAGGCTGATTGCTTACATGGAGAAGCTAATCAGTCTCTGAAAACTCTCGATACAGGAAAGCAAGATAAATTGATTGGGGTCGAATCCTCCAGGAAACCCAACTTATGGATGATTCATCGTCTAGAAATGCCTATTTGGTTGTGATTATTTCATTGTAAGAACCGACGGTGAAGATGATTTGCAAGATGACCCAGATTCAGTCCAGACTGGAAGTAATCATTAGTCAACATACGGATCCAGGAGTAACTGTTCAAGGGACATGAGTTGATATCGGTAACTTAACAAGGCTATTGAACGGTGCCGGTAATTACCACAAAGCAATGCTAACTGTCAAAATAATTGGTAAAGTTTCACCTAGATTAGTTATGAAAAAGTCATGAGTTTTGATTTGTTTGTTTACTGGCTTGGTTTTGTGCAAAATTTGTCTGGTTACGAATTTTATAAGGTGAATCATTGAATCCGTCAATTACTCACTTACAAGTAAACCACCTAAAGGACCGTATTAATTTGTAATATTAAAATATGGAGCCGTGATGTCTGACTGGCAGTGTAATGGATTGCCTGATTTTTCTAACTTCTAACTTTTCTAACTTGAATGTAATAAGAAATAAAGTAAAAAGAGTCACATGCTAGGGCAGAAAAGAAGTCAAAGAGGCTGGAATTAAGGAGTGAAGGTTTACCCTATATTTTTAACATATAGACGCATGGCAGACGTGAGCATTTCAGTTGGGGCAGATGATCCCCAGCCAAAATAATTAATACTTTCCCAAACTCTATCTATAAGCCAAGCCCACCAGTCGGTCTCAGTGGAACGAACAGGTTCTTTATTAGTTAGTTAGTAAGTTAGATGTTATACGGCCCAGTTTCCAACCAAGTTTTGCAATCCCCATCGGGAGGTCCTGTCCCTAGTATTAACCCAAGGTCAAAACAACTTATCGTCTGAAAAACAAAGGGAAACAAAACATTTCTTGTACAGGGGAGGAAGCTTAGGGGAAAAGCTCTGCTTTGGAGCATAAAACTAGCCAGTTCATTTCTTGAGAGGTACAGGTCCGATTTGATTGGAAGTTCCACCACACTGTGTAGATGTGATTCTTCTTTCACACATGAAAATGATTTTTTTTGCTTCAACTTCCACTCCCGACCTCACCCGTTTAAGCCTCTGGCTTCGCGTTCGGTGGCACTCAGGCGTCGTTAGTTTGTCTGTCGGTGGCAATTTCCCTCTCCCCATCCCCTCCAAAACCTTTGGCCCCTTAAGTCCCCCCTCCTCCATGAAAAGTCGGGTCACGCCATTGTGCAACTCCCTGTTTTTATTATGAAATATGAACATCCTGAGTATGAAATTCTAATTGTTACAATTTGTTCCCCGGGTTCTTTACCGGTGTATAAAGACAATTTATTGTGTTTGATCAGTCATGTTATCTGAAGAACCAAGAAAAATAAGCGAAAAGTGGGTTGGCCACGCCTTCTACCTCAGAAAGTCAACTGTCCATGCGCATATCTGTATATTCGTATGAAGTGCATAGTGTAATCTGATACAACGTACCCACCTACGTAAACATTGTGTGATTCATTCAAATTTCAGTGCGGGCATATCGTATGCAGAGGTCTCTGTGAATTGTGATGTATGGACTCTATTAAATATCGAAACAACGGAATGGCATCTTCAGACAAAGATAAAAATTCATCTACAGACAGCGGAATGGGTTTAGTCGATAGCGATTTGGATAGCTCCGTAAGTGATGTCTTTTCGCCTCCCAGTTTTAATTTGCCTGCAGCTTCAAAACCAAATATGAAACTTGTACCCAACGTTAGCACTGCTCTTCCTACCGTGACAGGGATCGCAGTTGAAGATACCGAACCTAACGTTAGGCCTAGCGTTAGTGTAACTATGTCGCATGCCACTACAACTACAACTACTAGGCCTAATATGCGTTCCACATCTGTTTCATCCAATGCAAACGCTGACTTTTGCGAAGACCAAACTAAGTCCAGTTCTCATATGAAGAAGTGGCGTTCTGCGGATGAATATGGATCAAATTCTGGTAACTTTCTAACATCAGATGTTAATCCCACTGGGCGACCAAGATCAACTTCTGATGTTCGACACACTCGGAGCCATGTGAGGGTATTCCAGCTTTTTTATCACGGAAGTGTAACATTAGATAAAAGGGTTACACAAGCAATGCACCCCTGGATAACTGCAGAGAAAAGTCGCAAAAATGAGGAAAGAACATCAATCTTACTTCAGGTTTCAGAGAAAGGTTTGTTGGGCATCTCGGAAAAGAAGGGGTCTGTCTTGTTTGAGCATCGCCTTCACAATGTTTTTAGACTTGCAGCAGGTCACAAGACCTTGTTCTGCTATCAATGGAAACTTGAGGAAGACACACCAACTTCAAAACTGTTTGTCTTCGAGGCCAAAACCAGTGATGATGTAAGTACACACTAGCAATCTGTAGCTTATTTAGGCTTTCTGAGAAATGACTGAACGTTAGGCCAAGGCACAGGTTGTCCTAATGAATGATCTGACAGTTCTGACTACAGTATACCTACCATAGTCATACATGGCCTATAGCCTTCTGTACAGAGCATTGGCCTATGAAAACATGAAGTAAGAGAGATAGGAGTATGATGGGGTGACTGTCAAGTGCACATCTGCACTGCATTAACATTATGTGCAAAAATCTTGAAGTGACAGAGCTCATTGGTGTGCATTAGACAGTACACTTAATGTTATATTCACCCTCAAGGGTTTGGCACAAAAATTACTTATGATTTCTCACCTCATACTTCTTTTATCTCTCATTGAAATCCAGCATTACAGTGTGGCATCGAGTTCACTTAGCTCAGATATATGATGTTACATCGTCATTTATCTGAGCAAAGTTATTGTAAACCAATGCTGTTGCAATGCTGGTTTTCAATGAGGAAAGAGGACTGCTTTTGAGGTCAATTTTGGCTCAAATATATGGGGAACAAAAAGGACACAAGATGCACAGTGTAAATGTTTGTGGGAGCACTCAGAAATCAATAGGCCAAATATTTGTCTTTAAATCTACTAAAATAAAGCTTAGAATTATTTTAACTGTTCTGTTAAAGTCCCAGTTCTCTCATCCCAAACAGGACCAATTCTCCTTACCTTCTTATATAAGCCCCACCCACAATTGTCTGAAATTCATGCTCATCCAGATACAATCTCAGTTTATTGCTTCAAGGTGAGTGAAGAAAAACCGTGCATGCTGTGTAAGCTTCAGTACTCTGCATTGTTTGAATTAGCTGTCACTCAAAGAGCTGAGCCAATTAACAATTTGGGTACCCCCATACCAAAAGTGCAGTTTGGGGTGAGAGGTTTGGCCTTCTAATGTTTCAAGCATAACCAGTGGTAGTCCTCAGTTAAGGACTGATCGATCGCTATACTCATAATACACAGTCCTCACTCCAACCGTTCAATTCAGTGAGATGATTGGTGGTCGTTTAAACTGCAGAAGTTAACTTTCTCTTGACAGCAAATTTTTTACCTAAAACACTCATTTAATGCCATAACTTTTCTTCTACAAGTCCTAAAGTAGAGCTAACAAACCCTATTTGATCACTGCAATCTTCTGGAAAGAGTAAAACCTTTGGAATCCAGATACAATCTCAGTTTATTGCTTCAAGGTGAGTAAAGAAAAACTCAATTTATATAATCTAAACACTCTCAGTACTGTTCATGCTGTGTAAGCTTCAGTACTCTGCATTGTTTGAATTAGCTGTCAATCAAAGAGCTGAGCCAATTAACAATTTGGGTACCCCCATACCAAAAGAGCAGTTTGGGGTGAGAGGTTTGGCCTTCTAATGTTTTAAAGCATAACCAGTGGTAGTCCTCAGTTAAGGACTGATCGTTCGCTATACTCACAATATACAGTCCTTACTCCAGCCGTTCAATTCAGTGAGATGATTGGTGGCCATTTAAACTGTAGAAGTTGACTTTCTCTTGACAGCAAATTTTTTACCTAAAACACTTATTTAATGCCATAACTTTTCTTCTACAATTCCTAAAGTAGAGTTAACAAACCCTATTTGATTACTGAAATCTTCTGAAAAGAGTAAAACCTTTGGAATCCAGATACAATCTCAGTTTATTGCTTCAAGGTGAGTAAAGAAAAACTCAATTTATATAATCTAAACACTCTCAGTACTGTTCATGCTGTGAAAGTGTTGGTACTCTGCATTGTTTGAATTAGCTGTCAATCAAAGAGCTGAGCCAATTAACAATTTGGGTACCCCCATACCAAAAGAGCAGTTTGGGGTGGGAGGTTTGGCCTTCTAATGTTTCAAGCATAACCAGTGGTAGTCCTCAGTTAAGGACTGATCGATCGCTATACTCATAATACACAGTCCTCACTCCAACCGTTCAATTCAGTGAGATGATTGGTGGTCGTTTAAACTGCAGAAGTTAACTTTCTCTTGACAGCAAATTTTTTACCTAAAACACTCATTTAATGCCATAACTTTTCTTCTACAAGTCCTAAAGTAGAGCTAACAAACCCTATTTGATCACTGCAATCTTCTGGAAAGAGTAAAACCTTTGGAATCCAGATACAATCTCAGTTTATTGCTTCAAGGTGAGTAAAGAAAAACTCAATTTATATAATCTAAACACTCAGTACTGTTCATGCTGTGTAAGCTTCAGTACTCTGCATTGTTTGAATTAGCTGTCAATCAAAGAGCTGAGCCAATTAACAATTTGGGTACCCCCATACCAAAAGAGCAGTTTGGGGTGAGAGGTTTGGCCTTCTAATGTTTTAAAGCATAACCAGTGGTAGTCCTCAGTTAAGGACTGATCGTTCGCTATACTCACAATATACAGTCCTTACTCCATCCGTTCAATTCAGTGAGATGATTGGTGGTCGTTTAAACTGCAGAAGTTAACTTTCTCTTGACAGCAAATTTTTTACCTAAAACACTCATTTAATGCCATAACTTTTCTTCTACAATTCCTAAAGTAGAGCTAACAAACCCTATTTGATCACTGAAATCTTCTGGAAAGAGTAAAAACTTTGGAATGGAATCACCAACTTTTTAGTGCTTTAGAATTTGCCAATTTTACTATGTACCTATGGAACTTTGTTTACGACAGTAACTGTTGCATCTATGTGGACAATTTGCGGTCTGTTGTGAACTTACCATAGGGACCTACAGAACTAGGGCAAACATCAAATGCTCCTAGTGACCTTACAATATGCATGAGTGTTCCAATGTAAAAAAATATTTGGAATGCTAAGTAAAATTTTTGGAATTTGTGAAGTTGATGATTTTATTCCAAAATTTGTGGACCTTTTTGGATGTTTCAACTTCAAGCAATCAAAAATAGTGGCAATAGTTGAACAGGATTTGGGAAAAGGTAATAAATTGACAACAGCAAATTAACATTTTCGGTCCTACAGCACCTTTGCTATAAGACAAAGATAAACTTTTGAGTATTCATGGGTACAGCACAGTACACTGTATGTGTTACTCCTGTGAAAGATCCATTTTGTTCCCCATGGAACCTCTGAAAAACTGTCAAACTCTAGTGGTATTTTCTTTCTAAAAATTTTCTTTTTTTGGTAAACTTTTCCAGTTTCATCAGTGAAGGAGAATGATATTATTGTTTTTTGTAAACTGAAAGGAACTGACATCCCCCCTCCCACACACTCATTTTGAAAGGTTTTGTGCTCCGGGGAACTAAGTTTGCTGTTGCAGAATTTGTAGGTAGCCTCATCTGCGATGATATACAGTACAGTATTGTACAAGACAGAAAAGCCAGTTTCATATAGGCTTGAGTCCCTAACAGTGAAACAGGACAGTGTCTATTTCAATTTTGAGTTTCATGTTGATACTTTGTAAGTGGGGTACTCTACAGCTTGCACCTATGAACATTGTTCTTCTGATTTATTTGTAAAGCAACAGAATACAATAACCTCTAGCAGGCATCTGTTTAAGTTGCTTTATAGGGGATATCAAGCTGATCAGTAAATATTATTAACACTTTTGTACATAGATCAATAAAGTAATCATCAAGGATAGGGCTTACACAGTTTGTACAGTATATGGAGAGGAACTAGTAGTAATATTACTGTATGCATGCTACATTTTAGGCATGGTGGATTTCTTATGCTACTCTACAATATCTGCAGATACTTTGATCTGATGTGTAATAGATTCAAGGTAAAAATTATATGCAGAAAAGGAAAAAAAGGCAGTGTTGGATAGCAAGGTGCCCAAAAGTCCAATTGAAAAAAAACTTTTGTACAGTACACATGGCCATTCTTCTGTAAAGGGAAGTCATTGTCAGTATCCCAGCACCATTGCTGCTGTTACTTTCTTGTCGTCCAGTCCACAGAAAATGCTACATGAGTTCTAAGTTTGAAAAGTATCCCCCACTTATTTATTCTGTATGCTATGTAGGAAACATGCTCAAAAGTATAGTTATTTCACTGTGCCTCTAGCATGGAAGTACACTGTATTGGGTCTGATTGGAAGCTGAGAGAAATAATAGAATCTGCTGCATTCACAAATCCCTGGATTACTGTACGCAGTACATGGATGCATGATGGATGACTAATTTGGTTATGGTGTACAGTAGTATTATCCATTATCAAAGTCAGTCTGTTCTCTTTATGCAAAAGAGCTACCAGGTTAGTATAACTAATATGTACAGTACAAATTTGCTTGTAACATTTGGTGCTAACCCGTATTTAATATACTGTATGCAGTCCATTCAAAATCATATACCTTGAACATAGATTTGGTTAGTAACTAGTACAGTAAAACTGATGTTACCATTGACATTGAAGTGACATGTTTTGTACCGTTGTGTACCGTTGAAGGTTTTCTTACAGTATACTTTCCTGCCCCTGACTTGGATCGACTACAATAACATGAGGACATACCTCCTCTCCATAACTCAGTGACCAACAGGATTTTATCCTCATTCATACATATTTATTAATTTGTAACGTGTGTAATTTAGATCTATATGCAAGTTGCAGTGAGTATAACTGAAACATACCTTCTGTGAACAGGGATTTACAAGTGTGGATAGTGGATATGCTCTAAGTAGCAAACCAATTCCTCCATGACTTACACACTAAATCCAAGAAGTAAACTGGCCTCTGAAAAGCTTGTCCAAGTTTTTGCCAGTGCAAACTCCTGCACAGTGCTGTACAGTACCCTTTAAATGAAAGCTGACAATTTGGTCATATATGGCATTTTCAATTTGCCATGACCGAGAAGAGTTTTTGCTATTTCAGCTCAAAGTTCAGTCACCTTTTCTGAGCCTTGTTTTTCGCTAAAAGCTTGGTATGCCTCTGCCAGCTTCTAAGGCCCATAATTTCCACAAAATTGCTTTACTTGAGCCAATTTTTTCACCAGTAGTACTTCATTTAATATACTTTCATAAAATAATAACAAAAAACTTCATCCTATTCCATATTGTATCAGAAAAGTGCTCCCTTTAGGGACTCCATCTGAGGGGCAATGGGCAAACAGAGTGAACTCATTAATTACATACTGTACGTTGTAATTGGGATATACTACCTGTAGTGTTCAGCTTTTTGGTGTGGACAAGGTACTGTACATCAAAAGCCAACTGAATGGGGTTGACTCTTGTGTTGCACATTTACAGTGTACATCTTAAATTGTTTGGTAGCACTGAGTGTACATAACAAAGGCCAATCCAACCCTGTACTGTACATAACAAGATGGGAAAACCAACAGTACCTTACATTAGTTTTGACTGGGATGGGTGCAGTCCAATCCCATTTTCTCCTTGGAAGCTGGAATTAATATAATTGTACATAGAAATTGTAAGCAAACACCAGTACTTCTGCTGAATAGCTGCAAACCACTGGTCTGAGACACTGACCAGAGTACAGTAATCAGGCATTTGGTTGTGAGATGCAGTACTTAAGTTGGTACAGAATTGTACACTTACATAACCAAAAACTTATCACATAGGTTAATAAACTTATTATCCTCTCCCTTTCACAGTATGGTCCTTTGTGTAACCTGGTTTTAAATTCTCTACAGTAGTACTGTTGCATATGATAAGGTATTTCATTTAATTGGGCTGGTTTCCGCCAGTATGTAAAAGCATGAAAAAAGCATGTACCTGTAGCATGTTCTATCAATTACAGCATTATTAAATTATAGATTATCAGTGTCACAGTAAGCTGAACTTGTTAGAGAGAAGGAGAAAGGAAGTGGTATACTGCACAAAGAATTATTATTTGAGTTGCAGAACCTAACAGAGGAACATCCTGGGTTGCCTGTGGTGATATTTCCATTTGTAGGGTTTTATTAGTGTAGGTTTTGACATTGTTTAGGCTAGAAGAAAAAATCACAGTTTTAAATCTGATATGTTGCTTCAGTTACTTAGGGTACAGTGTATATACTGTTGCTGTTATGTAAACTGAGTGGGGAGACATCATAAAAAAAATCTTTGCTAAAATTTTATTTGTAAAATAGTATTTTGAAATCACTGAGTCTGTATGATGCCTCTAAATTTGAAAATGTGTTGGATTGAATTTACAAGTGAAAGCAAATTGGTAAAATGAAACAGGGCCTGACCTAATTCTAGTTCCAACATTGTTAGTTTATTGAGGTTTCAGGTTTACAATTTGAAAACACTCTTAGATATTTCTATGTAGTACAGTACAGTACAAGAGGTAGGGGGTTGATATATTGTATTTCCAAATGACTTGTTGAGGCCCACTCATTCATTTGTCTGCTTTCTCCACCAAAAACAAAATTCTAGTTATCTAGCCTGGATATCATGTATGTAGGAAATTCCTTTTTTATGATAGACTTTCAAGTGAATTGATGGTAGGATTTGTTGACAGACTTGGTAATTCGTAGGGCTATAGGCATTAGGATAGATCTACAGTATTCAGTAGGTTTGCCTAGTTATCAATTACATTAATTTTCAATAGGCAAGAAAATGTACTATCCTGTTGATAGTTTGGTTTCAGACATTAAGCAGAACTCAGGCTTTGTAAACTCATGTATTCGATGAAAAGGTTTTATAATCCTTTTGAAGTGTTTAAAATATTGTTGTATGGAATGCTGTTACTTTAATACCATATATTCTGTAATAAATGCTCCCCCTCTAATAAACGCCCCCCTCAAAATTTTTAACAACTGCGTAGGCCAAGGCCTCCTGCACTACAGGCCCAAACCACAGATAAAGCTAGTGTTTGACCGGTTATGCATAATGGTTATTTAATTTAACAATCAGCCCGATGCCAATACCGATTATTAGAAAGAGGGAAGACACGTGTTTGTCCCTAAAGTACGCGCCCCTTGCTTTGTGCATATCGTTCAAGTTGGAAAATATTGGGAATAGTTCCGTTTGTTTTGCGAATGGAATATCATTTTTTTAGGCCTAATATTTTCTTTTCAAATGTGGAGATATAAACCAATCGTCAATACAGTAGGATTGTTTTCAGTCGATGTCACATACCCTTTGATAATTTAGCTCTTAGGCAAACATCATGCTCTGTTTAGCTTTCATCCCCCAATCATGTCGGAACATTTGCAGTATTTTACTGTACTGGGTTGTAGTTGCGTTAATGTACTGTAGAATCCAGCTTTAATGAGGCCATGTAGAAATACGCAATCATAATAATCTTAGCGGTTCTGGGGCAGCAAAACAATTGCACCCGATTAACGTATCCTATGGTTCCTTACGGATATAAATATCCCCGTAAATTTTTAGCAGTTCTTGTCCAAAACTTAACGTCTTGTTTGAAAATAATCTGCAATTGAAATGCACGCAAGTGAGATCCCCGAAAAATCCAAGTACGCAGAGATTTGTGATGTCGTTTCTTGTTGAATTTAGCACGGGGCTCGCCCAGCTGCACTAGCCGGTTATATCAGCATAGGAAATGTGATCGTTGTAACACATAAAAACTCAATAGAAAAATTCGTCTCGAGGCTTAGTATTTTCACACACTAAATCACATAGGCGATGGCGCGAGTTGTGATTGGCTGGCTAGAATCATCGCATTTGAACCAATCACGATGCAGGGGCAATTTAAATTTTGCTGTGGATCGTATGCATAAGATGTCACCGAGCAAAACATGATGCCTTGTTTGGCGGTAAAAACGGACCACGTGCATCACTGTTTTCGTTGGCGATGACGTTCACATTTCATAAGTCCTACTGCAAATAACATTACGGAAGGAATGCGAGAAATGGCTTAATTTATGCAGGATAATAACCACCGAACTTCTAAAGGTTCTAGGTGCTACGTGTACAAAACGTGCACAGATATACATGGTAAGCTTTGGGACTTGGAAATACAGCCAAACACTGCAGCTCGGATAGTATGTACTTGTGCTTTTGTACAGAACAAATTGCACAGCAACTTACGCGGCACTTTTTCCAGACTGCAAGGAATACAATTCCAGGTTATACTACATTGTTATGGGGAAAATAACCAACGATCCTGTCATGGCAGGGGTATAATTTATACGTTTGTGCTTATCAATGCATTCCGTTTTGGCGGGAAGGATTGAGTACGGTATTCACATGAATTTTAACGAAATTAAGAGCAAGTTTCAAGTATATTTGTGCCCTTTTTTCAGTTTACAAATAATCGGTGGTAATGATGGGTTGAATGGCAGATTTTTACCGATACCGATTAGTTAATTTTTTATTACAATATACCCTCAAATAAACGCCCCCCTTTCAAAAATGTAACGCCCCCGGGGGCGTTTATTACAGAATATACGGTAGATTGGTTATTTCACCTTGCAGTACACAAATTAAATACACCATCACAATGTTCCCTGAAAAGTGGGAACTAAATATAGTTTTCATGGGACTGTTGTGTACTGTGCATTAGCAAAATGCCAAAAATTGTGATCTTTTTAGAGTCTGAGTTAATCAGTCCATACAATACTGCTTTCAGCTGTTAACATTGGTACAGTAGTACTGTATGCAGTACTGTATTGAGTAAACCAACAGAATTCTTTGCACAATTCATCTGTGGAGGGTCAGGAACAGGAACGGGAAGTGCGGTATTGGTGATGATAGGACTGTTTGGAGATTCTGATGATCAGACTAACCTGAAATTTTGCTGGTACTGTACATGGATGGAGCTAGAGGATTATCCTTCTTAAACTTTGCGAAAATTTATCAGTAATTTTACTTCACAGACTTCACAAGGTGTGCCCCTCAGTACTGACATCATTCATTCTACAGTAAGACCTACAACACAACTTTTCAGTCCTTATGCTGATACCAACATTTTGTTTGTTACCACAGAACACTGATAGAGAGTCTGTAATTTGACTGAGACACAATAAGAGGGTCAGTGCTATAGGGAGATAGGTTAGTGGTCAGTGAAGGTCAAATCAAATGGAACCATGCCCAGCTGACTAAGTGCTTTGAAGAAAAGACCAGTATTGGTTGTGACTAACAAAAACTTCCACATTGGAACATTTTGGAAATCTATACAAATGGATCCATCATCCAAGTTCAATTTACATTCAGTTGCAAAACAAACATACATTCTCTCAGGCCTTGACTCTAGGAAAAGGTTTTTGTTGTCCTTTGGGCAGGAGGAAATCTGGTTAAGTATGAGACACTTTGCTAACTACAACATAGTTGGTGTGTTGTATTTTTGGTGTTGAAGAAAATGAAGATGTCATAGTTGAGAGACAAAAACATGGCTTAGGCCTAAGTGTGAAATATTGTATGATGCAAATAGTTGAAGAGTGGAACAGTATAGTATCCAATCTGATGAAAGCATTTTGGTTTTAAAGTCCACATCAAATTTTAGTTTTCTCGATCAATTATGAAGATAGATCCCTGTCTCTACATGTGTTGTTTGCCATGTAGTGTGTACACTTGAGTACTTGTAAATTATGTGCAGTACAGTAACACTGTAAGCATTATAGCCTGCAGAGCTAAGAATGGTTTGCTTGGACAGAGCACCTTAGGTCTACTATAACATTACAGGTCTTCAACATTTTAACTGCCCCCTGTTATTTTTGAAGTCCCCACTAAAAAACTAAGAACTTAGGTGGAAAACCCCCAGCAGATTTTTGTCACTAGTGTAAACACTGGAGTGGTCACCATATGGATGAGGCTTCTAGTCTTGCATCTGTCATGCACATACATGTGTGGAATTTTGTTACCTGAACAAAATTACTTAGTTTCCATTCTTAAGTAAGTATGATATAATTAACACTTCTCACTTGAAAGACCTTATCGATGTCTCTTGATCCAGGTAAATAATCAGTTACAAAAGGAAAAACAAAGTGTTGGAGAAAGGAGTTAATATTGGAGGTGAGATTTTGTTTTCCCCTTAAAATTTTTGCATTTAGCTGGAATGCAGAACCACAACTTCGTATAGTTTCAAGAAGAAACATTGGTGGAAAAATCAGTAATTTGGGAAGCTCCTCACAAGGAAATTGGGCACTTGGAGAGGAAAACTCAGCTTGTTTTGTACAGGACATTGAAAACATTGTGGGAAATTTGACAAGTTTGTTGGGAAAACAATTTTCCACTCCTGAGAATAGATGTTTTCATACATTTCAAACTGGAAAAGGGGAAGTCAACTTCAAGAAAGTGTGCGGAAGTATGCACCAGCTGGTAAAGATTAAGTTGACAGTTTCTATTCTTCCCTTCATGTCTAAATGCTTTTGTACATTTTGAAATTCTGTTAGAACAGGTACAATGGTTATGCATATTTTGTGCCCCTTAGCTGAGTGCCACATTATGACCTCTACAAAGGAGCTCATCCTGTAAGAGTCTATTATTGACACTGATGAAAGTTACAAAATTGGATGTTGAACATACTGTAAAATTACAAAATTGGATGTTAAACATTTTATAAGAATCAAATGTTAACATTCATTTTGTAATTTCATTAGTGTCAATATACTGACATAAGAAGCAATAAAAACCAGGAAATACAACAGTTTGGACCCATGTCTGAAAAAATATAACCTAACACTTATTTCTCCAGTTGTAAAACATGTTTCTCCAGTTGTAACACTTACAGTTATTTTTCAAAGAATTGTTTTTGTTTATAAGTTATAAGTACTTTGAATAAAAAATACCCAAAGTGATCTTTTTTTTTAAAACACAGGGAATGATGTCTAAGAAAGAAGTTTTGTTCAGAAAAGAAAAATGTTTGAGGTTATCAAAAGGTATCTTTTTTCAACCTCTTACAGTACAGTACTTGTCAGTGAAGTTGTCACTTAAACTTATAATCTGCTTGGTCAAGTTTGTAGAATTTTCCCTGCAGTGTATTTTTACTATTATTTAAACCTTTGTAAGTCTTACCAAATCAAAAACATTACAATTGACAAACTTTTTTCACATACATGCATCCATGTACCAAATGTTTTTTATTTAGCATAAAACTTGGAAAGTCCCTGATTTTTTTTTATTTAACTAGATAAAAAATCTTTTGCACAATCATGGAAACCTCTACTAAAGGTAATATCATTTTACTTGCATTGTCCTTGTGTGACTGATGTAACCATCTATTTTGAAATTTTAAGGGAAAGTCCCTTAATAAAGGAGCTTTGTGTCTTCATTGCTTTGTTGATGTATTGCAAATACCAGCAGTTTCCTGATAAATATTGTTCAAAACTTTGAAAGTAAGTGTTTTTCATTGGTGAAAGTATTGATAATAGAAGAAAATGAAAGGGGCTTTTGGTATTCTGTTAGAGTTAAACTGATCTACAAAAGAGTACATCTGTTTTGGAAAGTATATGGACACCTGTTTAGGTTGCCCACACTGCAGTAGTCCCAAAGTAAACCTGGAGGGGGAGTACAGTAGTAGTCAGTTGCTACTGCTAATTTGACCTCGGAGTCTCTCTCAGCATTACTGTATGGAAAACAGATTCCAAGAAATCTTATGTCTAGCCTGCTATGAATTGTCCAATGAATTGACAAAACATTTCTGTTTGGATGTCACAAACCACAACAAAAGTTAAAATCACCATTGTAACCTTGCTGCGCTTATATTGTGTGGGACATCCCCCACATTGTATGAATTCATTGCTGAAAATCTGCAACAAGGATGATGTCATTGATGGTTATGTCTGTCACTCAGGAATTAAGTTCAGAATCAGTGGAGGTTTTTACTCCCACTCATTTCCTGCAGTTTAGAGAGAGATGGTGAAATCTTGTTGAGGGACAGTCAACAGTACAAGAGTGAATAACCTACTATCAAACAGGGGATAACACTGTGGTTTGTTACTGATTGGCTGATAAGAATTTGCATTTTGCTCCAATAAACTAATTATGCTGCATAATGAGGTCTGTAATGGGTGTGGTATGTTTTAAGACATCTTGTTACTGGACTTATTTACAGTAAAGACCCTACTCCTTGAAACTGAATCATATTCTTCAGTGCTATTCAATGGATGCCCCTCCTCCCCCCCCCTGTCCCTGCAAAGTTTGTAAGGGACTCGCTGTTCACAGTCAAGAAAATGGTGTCTAATAACAGGTCTGTTAACCGATCAGTTTGTAATTAATGGGCTTGACCTTTTAATGTGATGACGGAGAGCATAAAGTCAGGATATGAAAGTGGAAAGTAATTGTTTTGTTTCCTTGGAGCTAGCTTCAAGATAAACTTTGTAGGTTGCTTGCTGGGTAGATATGTTTTACCCCTTCGCTTATTGTCTGCAATGTCTACTAACTTTTGCAAGAAATTTTGGTAAAATTATGTAAAGTCACTGTTAGTCAGACTAATTATACCTACAATCATATTTTGTAAAAATACAGTATTTTGCTTGTAGAAATTGCATGATTTCTGCCATTTTTTGCACACTGTAAACATACAGGAATGAATATGTTTGTCAAATGACATGTATCTTTTATGCAGGCAACAAGTTAAAGTGTACCTCAAGTCAAAAAATTCAAAAAAGTATATTAAACAGCATGAGATATGAATTCTAGCCATCCAAATATCATCTTAATAGGACACTCCTAAGTTGAGATATAAAACGTTAAAATTTATTCCCTCAAATCAAAATGGTATTGCCCTAATAATTTGTGATGTCATTGTTATACTACTCAAATTACAATCTTTGCATTTCTTTGTTTTTCTGAATGTTACTGCACCTTGTGCCAAGGTTTGATAGCACTCTTACTCTTAGGAGTTGATGTAATAATGAAGCCCTCTCTGTGCAACATGCTATGCAATCAAACAGGAAGTGTTCAAGGTCATAAAAACACTTTAAATATTAAAGGGAAACAAAGCAGGTTACATGAGTTGCACAACAAGAAAGTCACAAATTATTGCTCAGTGGAAAAAAAAAAAATTTTAAGTACATAAACTTAAATATTTTACACCTCAGCTCAGGAATGTGCTATGATGTACAGTATTGGAGGTGGACTGTTAGAATTTATTTTTGATGCTCTTAAATTATTTTTGAATTTTTTGACTTGAGGTAAACTTTGCCTGATAAAGTGTGTTTATAAACTTTGGATACTGTACTTGCAGTGATTGGTCAAAAAAAATGTTGGACATTTTTTGGAATCATTTAGGATTAAGTAACAACCCTTTAAAATTTGCCATCTCATATCACAGTGTGAGTATTAAAATATTCATAGACTTAGAATTTAATGAATTTAATGATATGGAAAACATGATCCCTTCTAATGTTTCCTTTTGTGGGCTGGGGGTTTTAGAATATGTTCATGATATTTCCCACCTTATGTAAAATGTGATTAATGGGAAGGATTTGCATTAAATGTATTTAAACTATATTTGAAACTTTTGAAAGCAAAGTCCTAGTTGAGCCATTTGAAACTATTTTATCTTTCACTTTTGTCCAGCACTGTGTACTATAACACAGGTAATTTGTGTTGGTGTGTTGTCAAGTCAGAGATCTACTGTACAGTATGTAACTGAAAATGCAAGGTGTAGTTTTCTCTTTGACTTTGTCAGCAGTGTCACTGAAATTTGCAGCCTCTCTGACTGGAGGCTAACTTGATTTCAGTATTGGTCATCATTCTATTACAGAACAATGGACAAAATAAAATACATTGTTAACTTTTGAAAGCTTATTGATTTTATTAACATCTTGATGAAGGTCATTACCCTCTTTAAAGTTACAGCATAGACTCAAATGTTTCCATCTTTCTATAGAAAGTTAAAACCAAATATTGATCCATGGAAGAACTGGTACACCAAACACTCATTTTGGCTTAGTCAAAGGAAACATTAGTCACAGAACAATTGGCAAGTATGCATGTTGTTGTAGACCCTTTAGATATTGGTGTGACAGGTCACGTTTGACCTACTCAAGTGGTGAAAAAGTGCTTCCTAGAGTACTGTACGTCATTGGCTTATTGGCACAGGAGAAACTCTATACTTGTTTTAGGTGTTACGTTGAAGATTTTAATTTTTTTTTTTTTAGGTTGCAATCATTTATTGAGTCATACCATTTGATGACATTTTAACCAGAATAAAGTGGTAGGCAAAATCAAAAGAATGTAACAGAATTTGTATTCACTTAAATAGGTGAATATATTCCAAAAGAGATAAAGTTAATATCAAAATTTTGCAACTGTATGCAGCATACAGTATACTGTACAGTAGCATGCAATGACCCTGCCAAGCTCTTACTGTAGCTTATAACTTACAACATGTTTTAATTGATAGGGTAGTCTACAATAGGCTATATAAATAAAATATGAAGTCAGAATACAGTAGAATCTAAAAATGAACAATGCTCAATGAACTTTACAGGAACTGAAAAAGGAAAATAGAGAACTTCAAAACATTGAGAGAAAAGGGAGTTTTTAGTCATTTAATTGACTGTATAAATTTTTTCAAGATGATGTAGAGACCTGAGTTTTAGTAGCAGCGAGTTCCATGAACAGGGTGCAGTCACTACAATGTGGTGGAAAATTTTTTCCCCAAAGGTCTTTTAGCACAAGAAATTGGAACTTAGGGATTTATGTAGTGTTTGTAAATGTTTTGAAATTTTGAATTGTAATTTATAAGAAATGTGTGGAATTTTTGTTTTTTTTTAGACAGGACTAGATCTGAGAAATCTAAGTTTTAAATAGGATGCAAAAATTACTGTCCTGTTTCTGCGGATACAAGTGAATGAAGCTTAGTGTTGGTTATAGGAACTTAGTACGGATTGTCACACCAGTACAAGAGTACTGTAAAAACAGTGAAAAACGGTTATCATCTGCATACAGTAGACCCCTTCACTAGCTGCTCGGATCCGTCTCTAAAATTAGAAGAAAACTACAATGGAAAATTATCACTGTTAACTAAATTTTCCGGAAATCCAGAGAATCATTTCCTGGAAAAGAGTATTAAGCAACAATAAATATTATTTGATAACATGTAGGTATTAAATGAATGTAGAATTTGTAATTTTATACATAACAAGACCATTAAATGTGTTTTTTAATGTGTTCTTATTGAGGGTTGGTGGTAAGTATACTGAAGTACAGTACAGTATTACACATAACACATACTGTGTACCATTTTGAAGGTGTGTTAGGGCTAAAGAGCTTAAGCTCTAATGAAGCTGGAGCTAGGAAAGCTAACTTCTTCCAGAACA
The DNA here is from genome assembly GCA_037179385.1 of Holothuria scabra. Classification (NCBI taxonomy): domain Eukaryota; kingdom Metazoa; phylum Echinodermata; class Holothuroidea; order Aspidochirotida; family Holothuriidae; genus Holothuria; species Holothuria scabra. The sequence continues at coordinate 15,897,719 of CM074192.1, read as the reverse complement.
CTATTTAACTAATGAGGACTTACAAGGAGGGAAGACAGTTTTGCAGCAGAATAATTTCATCATATTATGAGCAATAAATTTGAAAACGAGGTGATTTCAGAGCTTTTAGAACCAGAAGCTTATACCACAAGAAATTTCACTGAAGACAAATGAAACCTTTCCTAAGAACAAGATTGTGGACATACCATAGGGGTCATGGTTCTAAAATTATTCTGGTAGCACATGAATCATGCAGTGAATGTACATTAGCTAGTGAGTGGTAGTTGAGGTCACTTATGAATACTAACAGCAGTAAGGAAGGTCATTGTCATGTTGCATATATTAGGAACTTTCAGGACTTGTAGGAATACTCTCAAGTCTGACTAGACCTTACAATTTGGGGAGGTCAGGTTGAATAAAGTACTGCAGTAACAGCAATATTTCTCTGGTGTGTTCGGGTGATTTTGTTGCTGTATCAGGCTGACCACCTCTTCTGCAAGTATCTTTTTTTTTTGGATTGTCCATTCTACCAGTTTGATGTAAGAAACCACTATCACTGCCAGAATTACATTTAATCCCTTGCCTATGAGGAACTTTGTCCTGTTGGTTATAACAGTTATTGTCCCAGTGATGTTTAGCTTGTGATAACATTATTTCAGGAATTCCAACACCAAACCAAGTTGGATCATGAAGTGTCAAACCTCAGAACTATTGCAATGCTTCTGAAAACAGGGTCTGAATATTTAGCGGAGGGGTTCATAATGTTTTCTACACTCTTGTGGTAAGACATTTGCCATCAAAAGCATGTGTTTGACCAACTCGGTATGGCTTCTCAAACATTTTATAGTGTATGAAAATAAAAGTGTTGAATATTTCCTTATTTGACATTTTTCTAAAAACTATGAGATCTTAGCAGTTCGTCAAATTTAATACTATTTAAATTAGTCATTGGTCCGTGAAGGTGACCAATTAGTTATTTTTAGCATTACACTCAAATCCCCTACAACAGTGGTAGTAATTGGAAAGTAGGAAATTACCTGACATTTCTGAGGTACTTTGAACCTGGTATGTTGTTCTTGGTTGAGTTATTTTGGCAAACACTGCAAGGCAGAGAGAAATCGTCAGTGATCAATATCGATTGTAAAGTATTTATCATCATGTACCACTACCAAGATTAATATTATTAAATTATAATATTATGTTTTAAAATAGTAATTGTGGAATATATTCACATAGAAGGCAAACTTGTATTATCATGTGTTATGATGTTTATACTGAATATGAACATTGTTGATTAGGCCGGAGTTGGGAAGCAAATACTCGGTACCAGGTACTCAATCTCATTCAGTCAGAAACATACGACCAACTCTGGAAATTGCAGGAAAAACAATGTTATCCTAACTAAGTTCAGCCCTCTTTCTCTGGTTGTGCAGGAGTCGGGGCCAGCTCATCCATCATCTCAGGCTCAACGTGGTTTTCTTCCTCCTCTTCTAATTCACTGGAGGCCATAAGCTCCAGCAAATAGGGAGGGAAAAATGTGGGTAAAGGGTCTTGGCAGATGCCAGGGGACTGAAGTCTGGTGCAGCGGTTTGGGGAACAGTGTGATGCAAGTGAGCGATTTGTTGGCTACCTCACTTGCTACTCACAGACCTAGGAAGTTAGCCAACTTGGCCACCCATGCCGGATCTGTTGGATCGGTAATCCCCCAGGACCTGACCAATGGGGCTGGTTCCAATGGTACCCAGTATCAGAGTCAGTCTGAGTGTGAGGACTGAGATGGGCACTACCTCTTGTGCCCAGAAGGACTCAGTCAGCCAAAAGACCTATAGTCCCTTGAGCCACTCGACTGTCAGTAGCTGTAGGTGGATTGTCACAGGTCCCTTAGCAGGAACTCCCCTCCCATGACTGCAAACAGCTGCTCTGTGAGTAAACTGGTGGTCGTGATGCACAGTTTCAGAGGCCCATGCCTTTGAGAAGTTGGAGGGGCCAATGGCAGTGGTGCAACATTATGATTGTGCCCTGTTTATTACCCTCCTACTTATTTCCCTTCCTCCTATTTCAATGAAAATATGAATTTCTTTTACCTTTCCTGTATGTATTGTTTAAATGTGATATTGTGTTAAGCGCACATTGTAAGCTGCTTCTTTATGTACCATACTGAAAATTTAATTGTCAATCATAGCAACTTCCGTGAACCTTGGACCATGAATGTGTCAAAATGAAAGTAAAGGGGAAACTGGAAAAGATATATGAACACCTCTTTGGTCGTCATGTGATGTGACTCAGGGGACACTCACTGTAATGTTATGAGCTGATTAGATCACTAAAGTAAAGAACATGTGAAACAGTGGAGTAGTTTGTTTCCCCACTCAATAAAGCCACAGTGTTTGTACAGTAGAGCAGATTGTCTAATTTGGAAAAGGGCTTTTAGCTTTAATAGCTACAGTAGCTCCAACATTTTTGAGAAAAGTCTTAGTCATTGCAGCAAATCTACACTCTACTAATGTTTGTCACTAGCCTCTCTTTAATGTAAGTGTTAAAAGTTCCACCTTACTGCTCCATTCCCACTGGCCTTTGCTCATGAACCTAATCTTACAGACTGATTAACAATGTGAATATGTTGGAGACTCAACTGGCAATAAATACATCAATGAGACTGCAAGTGTACAGACAGCATGAAAATTTTAGTAATTTGCGAATTACAGTATATGTACATACCTGTACAGTATGGTAAGCAGGTTTGTCAAGCTTGACTAGGCCTATCAGCCTACACAATTATTGAGTTCTGATAATTGATCTTAATCTATTGGACTAGAAAACAGGTCTTTTATAACCTAAATTGGTAGTACTGTACAAACATCACCAAAAGTGGAGGGGGCCTTTGTATTAGTCTCCCCTTCACTCCAAAAAGTGGAAGGGACACATGCCCCTCTCCCCAATCGATGCCCATGGTTCATATTTTGTTGCACTGTTGATGAATAACAGAGCTTGCCCTCGAGACAATAATTTTGGAAACATGTTTATTTGGCTATGACTGTATTAAGTATTATTCTGTATTCAATTGAAACATGCCCACCCAGTCTACAACTGTGTGTGTAATTTTAAAAATGTAAATATACGTAAAAAAATTATTAGACTTTCTGTGCTTTTAAATTGTAGTCTCTACTACACCACATTGTTGACTCAGCAGGGAATTACAATATAGAGTGGCTACTAGGACAGGTGACTCAGAGAAATCAAATTTAGTAGAGGTTTTCCTGGTATTTATAAAAGATCAGTCAACCTATTGATGCTTAATCAGCATCACACCTCTGATGTTAGCATCCAAGTTCAACAGCTTCGGTTAGAATCTTAGAGGGAATGCTTTTGTGTGTTCATAGCAGAGGGCATTAATGAATTATGAATCATAGAACTTTTTGAATGCACTGCATTTTGAGGGTTACTGCTAAGTAAAACTGTTTGAAACTATTTGAGGACAGTCTGTATTGTTACTGGTAATTACAGTAAAGGCCATTGTTACAAGGAGATATACCAGCTACTAGTGTCATGTTTTGTCTAGTTAAAACCAAGTTTACATGGGACAGTGAAGTAATTAAACATGGACAAGATTAGACGTAATCAGCTCTGGTAAGAAAAATTATGACCTAGATTTGTATGAGGAATGTCTGCAAGGATGAGGAGACTGTAAAAAATATTGATATTTAATCAATTTAGGCAACTGCTTGAGTTGCAATGAAAGGTAATTTTTTACTGTCATATTTGTTGGTTTGCAAAAGTAAATAATGTTCTTTTCTGTTTGTTATTGCTTACTAAAGAATTTGATTGGTAAAGGTAAGAGAAAGATGTCAATTGATTAACCTGGCACAGAATTTAGTTTCATTTAATTTCTTTTATGTTATACAGTATGTTATGAATTGTGAAATTCACTGCTTGGCATTTTGAGAACTGTTTTGTTTATATAAGCTTCTTAAAAAGGAACTGCGGGATTGTTTTAAAGAAATACGTAAACCTCCAAAATTTGTGATACCTTGAGAGCCAGATAGTTGAAGCTGGAAACTGTTTAAGAGGTTCTAACATACTTAGAAGGGCAGTCTTGGCTTGTTTTGGGAGTAACCTTCATCCTAAGTGCAGCTGTTGAATTCAATATGCCAAATGAAATTCTAGTTCTTCCCTCTAATGAGCCCATCAGTTTAGGAGCATGAACCAATGAAAATGTGTTTGTTTATGATTATTCATGAATAAACATCTATAGGTGCCATGCATACATGCTCAACTGAAAGTGAAATGAATATACATGTACGTGTACTTAAACAGTGCATAGCATTATTTGTTTGTGTCTTCTACGGACGGCCTGTACAGGAACGACCAAGGACTGCACTCAGGTAAGTGCAACCTTAGGCCTAGGCCTTTAATTGTGGAAAGAAACATTACCCATGCCATCGAAATTGTTGCCCAGTTGAAAAAAAATGAAAAAGGAGGAAAATGTAACCATAAATGGTAAATGGAATAGGGGTGAATGTTGCCTGACACAGCTAGGCAGCACAGAGTTTAACTACAGGTATGAACATGTATAGTAAGGCCCAATAGCTATACATTTTTCATACAGCAAGCTCATCCTAGCGTAACATTCATCGTTAATTAGTGTTTTAATGAAAGTCGGGTACATGATTGGGTACTGTATGTACAATACCAGTATACCCTGGCTGCATCTTGACGGTGTGGATGGCGAGATCTCAAAAGCAGCTAAAATACGTGAATATTCACAAAGTGCCAATGACTGCATACTCAGGAAACAAATTGCATTCTACAGTCATTTGACTAAGTGTAACTGTTTTTAATTGTTTTTTATTTATACCCTATAAACAGTTCTTTTCCACCACAAAGCTTACCCCTCATTATATTTTTGTGTGAAGAACATGCAGAAAAGCTTGTTTTTTGCTGTTGAGAGTTGTCAGAGATCTTGTAGTTCCACTTTAAGGTTCGCCAGAGTGAAATGACATAATCACATCAACATAGTCTTTGTTACTTCAATATTGGTTTTGATGAACTTTGAAGCCTAGTTGTTTGAAGGGATTTTAATGTTTGTGTAATTCATTTTCTATAGGTTTTTGATGATGCCTTAGCTTGCCTCATCAAAATCAAAAAAGGGGGGGGGGGGGAGAAAAAACAAAAAGGGGGGGGGAGAGAAAAAAAGAAGATAAAAAATGACTGGGTCAGGTCTTGACTGCTGAGGAGTGCAATTGTCTACCTCTACTTTCCTCTGGCAAATGACTGGTAGAAGTGATGTTTTGGCACACCTAGATAAAGAATGGGAACTCAGTCTAGCTACTCAAGAAGATATAGTAAAATCTGATAAAACAGACCTACCAAACTCCTGAAGTTTTCTGAGGGTTACAATTTGCAGCAAATTGGAAAGGACTCAATTTTAAGGTCAGGACCTAATTAATCTGTCCAGGCAGCTCCCTGATCTGTCATTTCAAAAATGGTTAGGGAGCTGCCACCCAGAGTGGTGGCTCCCTGGCTTGTTATTATACCTGTAGATAATATCACAGATAGAAGTTTATTTTCAGTCATAAACATTCATGATTTCATGGCAAGATCCTTTTTCATTGTGTAACAGTGATAAACAAAATAGAGATGAAAGGCAGGAAGGAAAAACAGAGGATATCCTTGAACGGGGGTTTAGGTGTAAGCTAGCTAGTGTAGCAGCTAGGGACATTTTCTGTTTTCATGGCACTCGAGTCCATGAGGAGCGTTTATCCAAGATGGCAGAATAGTATGGGTGGCCAAAAGGGCAAAAAAGACAAAGTGCAAAATATTCATTTTAATTTCAAAAATAAAGTTTAAAGATAAAAAATATTCTAAGTAAAATATTTAAAAATAAAATAAGCAATGATTACATTTAAAAAGCGAGCAATACGTATTACGTCCCCAAAGCAAATAAAAAAACATTAAAAGTAGTTATAATTAATCTTAAAATTAACCCATTACCAGTTTATCAAAACGAAATATCAAAGCCCCCCAATAAATAAAAAATGGAAAAAAAATAAAACGAAATAAAATAAAAACACAAATAGAAACGCAGTTTTGTGTTCTTGTTTTATCTTATGTTTTCATTTTATTTCCCATTATCCTTTTTTAAAAATTTATTTGGGTTCCTTAATAGTTATTCGAAATCGTCTTTTTTTTGCCCTTTTGGCGCACCATAGGTTGCCAGCCAAAAGGGCAAAAAAAGACAATTTGTGAAAAATAATGAGGGCGTCCTGAGATTGATGGATTCAGAGCACCTAAATATGCTTGGAAATCGCATTAGATATCCAAACCCGCACAACCAGTTAAAACCACCGCCACGACTTGCTTGCAGCCATACACTCCCTTTGTTGAGCAGCATGTTGCAAGGCAGTACGCACATCAGTGGGCAGTCTGAGTCGATCAGGGAGGTATTATTAGCTAACAACACTTCATGGTGCGATAACGTTTTCTCTCGGCCACCAAACAATCAGTTAAGAGGTTGGGGAAGGGATTCATGTGAAAGTGTGGGTGACTTTTTCAACATTTGTGGTGGAAGGGGAAACGGCGTCGTCAGAAATTTCGTCATAATTGGAGGGGGGGATAAGTTTTGTGATCGTTGGCATGACGGAGGGGTCTAATGGGACGGAGATAATCCAAAAGGGGTCTTCCCCTCTCTTTTGGAAATTGTTTTAAAAAACTGAATGCAATCAGATGCTATTTGGAACAAAAAGTGAGAATTGCTAGGTTAGTTTTCTTCTAAAAATTTTGTTTTCCTGGGCAATAATTGCTTGGTGTTCCATCATTTTTGAAAAGTGAGGGTGCTTTTTTTTTTGAAGATGTCCCCCTTCCAAAAAAAAGTGTGGGGGCGTCCCACGTCCCACCCGCCAAGGATCCACGCCCAAGAATTAGCCCGCTTTGGAGGGGTAGTTTGTCATGCATAAACTGGTGGGCTGAGAATTAAGGTTCCTGTGAACTCTCATTGTGCTTAAATGGACCAGCTAATATATGTCCATATGACCCATATGGGATAATTCAGGGTCCTACGTGGCAACTACCCCATTAGGGGCCAGATTTATCCCATATGAACTTATGCGTTTATGTGCTGGCCCGGACAAAATGAGCCCCTTACAAATTTTGGTTGCAAGACTCATGTCATGGTCCCATACGATGGCGCATGTTTGTCCCCTAGGATTCCCTTATGGGAATGTTACCATGGTGACATAACATTCTCCTTCTATTGGCCCCAAAGGGTCTAGTGTAGCGTATCACAGGTGTGGGACCTGTGACTTTAGAGGATGGGGAATCCCAAGTGTAGCCATTCAACATACTGCATGCCCCCTTGTGAGAAATGCTGCCTTCGCTACTTACTGTCCTTTCTATTCCCGGGAATCCTAGAGACCTAACATGCGCCATCGTATGGGGCCATGATATGAACTTGCAACCAAAATTTGTAAGGGGCTCATTTTGTCCGGGCCAGCACATATACCCATAAGGTCCCTATGGGATAAATCTATCCCATATGGGTCATACGGACATATATAGGCTGGTCCATTTGGGCCCCTTGTGAATCGCATAAAGGTTTGCTACCTGCAGAAATCATGAGCTCCATACAGATTTTGCCGACAGACTGAACGGTTCACTCATTAGTTCCATATGGAAGGATCAAACAAAACTGCTCAGTGAAATTGAGCACCATGAGACTTCACAGGGACCTTTATTCTCAGCCCGCCAGTTTATGCATGACAAACTACCCATCCAAAGCAGGCTAATTCTTGGGGTGGATCCTTGGCGGGAGGGGTGTGGGACGCCCCTCACTTTTTTGGTAGGGGGATATCTTTAAAAAGCACCCTCACTTTTCCAAAAATGATGGAACACACAGCAATTATTGCCCAGGAAAACGAAAATAGAGGGGAGACCCCTTATACTTACCTCCGTCTCTTTAGACCCCTCCCTCCTTCATGCCAACAATCACAAAACTTATTCCCCCCCCACGACGAAAATTCTGACGACGGCGTTTCCCCTTCCACCACAAATGGTGAAAAAGTCCCCCACACTTTCATATGATTCCCTTCCCCAACCTCTTAACTGATTGCTTTGTGGGCATCTAAGCATATTTAGGTGCTCTGAATCCATCAATCTCAGGACGCCCTCATTATTTTTCGCGAATCGTCTTTTTCGCAGTTTGTCTTTTTTGCAAATTGTCTTTTTGCCCTTTTGGTCACCTATGGTGCGCCAAAAGGGCAAAAAAGACGATTTGAAATAACTATATAGCAACCCAAATAAATTTAAAAAAAAAAAGATAATGGGAAATAAAATGGAAAAACAAGATAAAACAAAAACACAAAATTGCATTTCTATTTGCGTTTTTATTTTATTTCGTTTTATTTGTTTTCCATTTTTTTTATTAATTGGGGGGCTTTGATATTTCATTTTGATAAAACGGTAATGGGTCAATTATAAGATTGATTATAGCTACTGTTAATGTTTTTTATTTGTTTTGGGGACGTAATACGTATCGCTCGCTTTTTAAATGTAATCATTGCTTGTTTTATTTTTAAATATTTTACTTAGAATATTTTTTTTTTTACCTTTAAACTTTATTTTTGAAATTGAAATGAATATTTTGCACTTTGTCTTTTTTGCCCTTTTGGCCGCCCATAGAATGGGGGGTGTAGTGTCAGAACTTCCCAAGGCAGCGCCCGGAGCATGAGAATAATGCAAATTAGATGTAGCAAGGGGTAAGTTTAGTCGCTTGTGAATGCACAATACACCTACCAAAAAGGTGGGAAGAATTGATGTTAACAAAGACATGTTTGCAATGTGCAGTAGCGCATTAAACTCATACCCTGGTGCACTGTATTAAGATGTGATAAGAATTACCACCCCACACAAAAAGTAATATACAGTAATAAAGCAGACAGATGTTTGATAGACAATCATGGAAGCTTGACCAGTTAAAGCGGCTCATTGAGTTGGTTCATGAAATTCAACAAATTTTTCCAAACCTGTTAATTTTTCTTCACATACCAATGACAAATGGTCAGCCTTAGACAATCCCCATACTCTACATACAAATAACTGTTTTATGAGTGATTACAGAATGGTTGAAGTCAGTTTTCAAAAATTTGTGACCAGACACTTTTTCAAATTATGTACAAAACCGTTACAAGTCAGGACACTGGAAAATTCAAAATTTTTAACATTTTCTGTGACTTTTGGACTTGAAACTTGACTTGTTATGCTAACTTTAAGCATTGTTATGTGGTAGAGACCCTTTGAGACTCTCATTTAGTTGTAGATATCAACTCAATGAGCCTCTTTAAGAATGTTCATGCAAACTGCTACAAAGATATCACCCAATGTTGTTTTCAATAAAACTAGCTGTTTTTGTGCATGTTCGATGACTACATTTTACGTCCCCGTGACCTCCGGAGACTTAATCATGGACTATGCACAGTTTTGTGCTGTGTGCGCTTTGGGTTGTTACAGTACACAGTACCTAGCAGCATTGGCTTGTTGGAGGAGTTATACGATTATAACCTTTGCACCTTAAAACAAGTGGTTTCTGAGCTTCTGTAACTGATTGGGATGTTGATACTTGAATTACAATGTACCTCAGTGTTTGGTGCTGCATGGAAGTTTCTAGTGTTGGTGGGTGAATGGACAACTATCACCTCACAGTGAACTTGTTCAAAATATATTCCCTTCTTTGTTCTTCTCTTTTGGTCAGGAAGCTTAACAAATAAGTCTTTAAAGTGATTGGGGTTTTCATTGTTTATCCAAGGATCACCATGTCTAGACCAAACATGCTATACAGACTAATCTTACATTACGTTCATCAATAGATCATCACACCATAATACTCAATGATGTAGGAAAGTTCAGCAAGGGTGTATGTAAGTTTAAACCCTGCTACATTACATTATCATATCGTATAAAAGGGGCTCACTCAGTTGATATCGATAAGTTATGAGAGTGTTATAGAGTCACTGCCACATGACAATGCTTTATAGTTAATATAATCAGTCAAGTTTCACATCCAAATGTTAAGGGTTACATTTAAATTTTGAATTTTGTGGTGTCCTGACATGCAACTGTTTTGTGCATAATTAGATAATTAAATAAGTGTCTGGGTCAAGAATTTTTGAAAATTGAATTGAGCTGTTAAGTACTCATTCATAAAACAATTATTTGTAGACATGTAGGATATTGGTATTGCTTAAGTTTGACCATTTGTCATTGATATGTGAAAAAAAATTAACAAGTTTGAAAAAAATTGGTTAAATTCCATGAACCAACTCAATGAACCACTTTAAAGGGAAATGCAGTCATTCCAGCTTGAAGTAGCATATTAGATGTATCCGATTAGGACTTGTTTTTAGTGACTGTAGGCCGCCATTAGTGGGGTCCATCAGCCTAAAACCGTCTTTATTTATTGTTTACACAAATTTCAAACCCTCATATTAAGTGGACTTGGAGAATTTAAGATACAAATTAGTGTAAAACCATCCATAATAGAGGAAAACAAGGAAATCAAAAGATTTAAAGGTGATGGACCCCAGTTATGGCCGACTGAAATCAGACCATCACTTGCTGTCCGGATTCGTGTATAGTACACTTACTTATCTTGTTTCATGGTTAGCTCCTAGAGTCATGTGACAGTATTTTTCTCAAATGTGAAATTTACGAGTAATCACTGAGCACTTGGTTTACATCAAATTATGCATGAATATAGATGTCCTCATTCAAAGATTAAGAAATGTTCCTTTGAAGAGAAATTAGAAGAAAATTTTGGGGTTTACAGTACAGTGTAGCTGTTGCTTCAAAATAAGTATGGGGCAATTGCTCTTTCCCTTTAAGTGGAAGATATTGCAAGAATATGGATTTTTCTGGTGAAAATGAATATGCTTTTGAGTCTTTTTTCCGCAAGCAATGACACTGGAAAAAAGAAACAGTGGATATTATGAGGAACCTAAAAAAAATGGTTGCTTGAAAGTTTGGGTGCTTAGAAGAAATTAAAGTTAAGAACATTGAAGGAAACATGAAATTACTGGGATAAATCACTTAAGAGCAGGGTTGTTGTTTTTTTACATTTATTTTTTTTTTCAAAAACAAGATTTAAATCAGTGATTTACAGGAAATCAAATAAACCAGTTTAAATTAGATTTGTTGGATTTTAACCATGATTTTTCCAAATAAAATCATTACTTTAATGTGATTTGTGATTTAAATCAAACAACCCTTCTAAAGAAGCAGCTTCTTTCTTATGAAGTAATTTTTCCAGGTATACTGATAAATTGTGTTCCCCCATGGACTTTATCTACATGGACAGAGCATGTAACCTGTACATCCTTTTTGTTGATTGTTGCCACTGACTGGGACAAAAAAGGGGCACCAAGATGGCTGCTGTGAAGCTATAAATTGTCTGATTTGACAAGGTCTATGTTATTTTTTAAACAAAAGTTTAACTTGAATGGGAAAGAATATCACATTCCTGCAATATGTGAAGTGATTTTGACCATACTGTAACTTGCCATATTTCAAAAATATTTCAACTTCCTTGCAAAATCTGGGAATCGACTTGGGCAAGTCTACACTTTTACACAAAAACATAGCAGCTAGCCATCTTGGCTAGTCAACACTTGGGCAAGTCTACACTTTTACACAAAAACATAGCAGCTAGCCATCTTGATGGGCTTTTTAATTCCTTGCCGAAGGCAGGCAAGTGATCTATGTGATGGTGATGTTGTGTGTATGTGTGTGTGTGTGTGTGTGGATATGTGTTTGTGATGCTCCTTGTAATCGCGATATCTTGAGATAGGAATGACTGACACACTTCATATTTCGTATATAGATTTGCAATAGTGAGAGGAAGAACCCTATTGTTTTTGGTGGAGGTCAAAGGTCATTTGAGGTCACCAGAGATCAAAGAACGAAAACCTTGTAATCATGATATCTTAAGTTAGGAATGACCGACACTTTTCATATGTGGTATATAGATTTGCTATGTTGAGAGGAAGAACCCTATTGTTTTTGGTGGAGATCGAAGGTCATTTGAGGTCACCAGAGATCAAAGAACGAAAACCTTGTAATCGTGATATCTTAAGTTAGGAATGAGGGACACTTTTCATATGTGGTACTGTATATAGATTTGCCATGTTGAGAGGAAGAACCCTATTGTTTTTGGTGGAGGTCAAAGGTCATTTGAGGTCACCAGAAATCAAAGAACGAATACCTTGTAATCCCGATATCTTGCGATAGGAATGAGGGACACTTTTCATATGTGGTATATAGATTTGCCATGTTGAGAGGAAGAACCCTATTGTTTTTGGTGGAGGTCAAAGGTCATTTGAGGTCACCATTTTCAGTGGTGTATGAGGACAAAAAAGCACCCCTTTTCAGCAAGGAACCACTAAGCCTTTTGGCTTTCTGGTTTTCATACATATGGTAGTGACAATATACAGTGCAGTATGCTTCGTCCATGTTTAGGAAGTCTGTGGTTCCCCCAACTCTTCTTACTGTATTTCTTGTTGGTTTTCTTTCATAATATTTCAGGATGTAATATTCAAGATTGATCAAGAAATGACTTTTCATTCATTTATTTAGTGACAAAAATATTGTCCTGTGATTCTCTGAGGGTAGTCAACTTTACTAATTGTGACATTTATAGGGGTACCCTCTGTGTTAAAATAAGGAAAATGTAAACAAGAGGTGAGGAATGGGCAAAATAGATGAATACAAAACCACTATTTAGGGGAGATCTTGAACTGTTTTTGAACTTGCAAAATACCTACCTGCAGTATCTAGATGACGCTATTCATACTGATGTGTCATGAAACCCACATCTAACCATTCAAACTGACAAGTTGATGAATTCTGTTGTGCATTCAGCGTTGCATAATCAGTTCACAGGTTGTTCCAAGTCTTCAATCCTATTGTTTGCCCTAGGTGAACAACAATCAGTTATAGTCGAATAGGAATGATAACAAGATCTAAAAACAAATACAGTGAGTTGAGAAAGCATAAATAGGGTAACTTATTGTCATATGATACTAGAACCATGCATGACAGAATCAAAAGAGATCATGATAATTTCAAGGATGTTCCTGTTTTGTCTTAGAAACAAATGATTGCAGTTAGTTTGGACAACAAATTCTTTAATCGTTGTTAAACAGTTTTATAGGGAAGTTTGTGGTTGCTTCCTACAGGAGTGTGGAGATTACAATTTCCCATTGGTTCAGAATAGTGGTACATGTATGCATTGCAAGTAATGTAATCTTTGGGAAGACAATCATTCCAGAGACAATTGGATCTTCAAAGAAATGTAAGGTTTACTGTGTACAAGGAAGGTACAAAAGGGATTACAATTTAGTTTGATATACTTTGAATAATAATTCAAATTTACACTGACTATTCAAAGAGGTTTGGTCACTAGTACTCTATCAAGACAGTCACAACTTCAAGTGGTTTGATCACTATACAGTAGTACAGTTGTTCAAGCCTAAAGTCCAACAGTTTGCTGTGTTTGATACTACTCTCTGATCAGGTAGCTGTATTTCTTATCTGAGTAATGGGCTCCCTGCACTGGTAATGTGCATATCATCAACATAGCATCCCATTTTGGAGTAGAGAATTGCCATTCTCTACAATAAGCAATGAAGTACAGTGCAGAACAGGACTAACACAATTCCCACGTGTTTGGTCTGACGGTAAGAGCATCCTCCTCTCACACGGAAGGCCCGGGTTTGCTTCCCAGGTCGAGTCATACCAAAGACTCTAAAGGAACCTACTGCCATTGCGCGTGATGCTCTGCATAAGCAGTGGAGTAGGGAAAACAAGCCAGTGAGCTACAACTGGAAAAAAGCCCGTGGCTGGCTCGACTTGAACCAGTAGGTTGGAAACTGGGTCGTAAAACTCTATCTAGCTACTGTAACTACACAATTTCCAGTGTGTGAATAGCTAAAAGCATGTTTGGTGGTAGGCTTTTAACCATTGTTGTAATACTCCAAAGGATTTGAGTAGTTCAACTCTGTCTAAAAGTGTTGTATCCCAAAGAAACTAGATGGTGATAAACTAAACTGCCTTTCTTTGAATATAAACCAATGAAGGAGTTTACCAAGGATCTGGCTTAATTCTGATACTAATTCAATCCCCTGAAACTGCAAAACCAGTTCTTTAAAAAATTGCGTTGGATGTTGTCCTGTGGACTATAAAATTTTGAGTGCAATATATTAGTTACTTCCATGAATTTAGGAAGGAAGATAAAGTCAATCAACTTGTAATTGCCTGAGAATTGTAATGAAAAGAATTTTTTCTTGAATACGTATGTGATTGTAGCATAATTTTGTATTTTGATTCAGTGTCTTATAGCAGGCTCAGATCCAAGGAAGAAGGCTGTTTTTCTTCCCCCTCAATCCCCCTTTTTTCGCTGGCATGAACAATAAAACCTATGCTCTGCAACTCCCTTGCATTCTCGTAAGTCAGTCCTCCCTTTTTGGAAGGTCTGAATAAACTGTGTAAGGCTTTTCTGTGGCAGACATAATTAAATACTGTAGATACTGCTGTCAAGAGGATTTCTTGATTGTAAGAGCCTGAAGCAGTACAAATCACACACTAAATCCTGTCTACTGTATTCTTCTGAATTGCATTGTGGTCAGAACTGCACATGGCTAGTTTTCAATAAAAATTAATTTGTGTTTGCTGATTGTGTGAATGTAGTTTTTACATAATTTGAAAAGGAATTCTTGTAAAATATGGGAGACTTGGTATTGCAAGTACACCTACTATACTTTCACGGTAGGTGCACAGGTGATACTCATCTGCACAAGGAGAAACATGATGCAGGATTACAGTAGTTTATTCTCTTCAATGCACACTTTTCTTTGGAAATGGGCAGTCTTACACAAGTTCATTTTATATCACATACATTCCATTTCTTTCTGTCACTGTATTGGGAACAGCAGTGGGAGGCAGCAACCCTCTTTCTATTTCTTAAAATGTCTCCCTACACTATCAGGACCCTATGATCAAGTGACGTACAAAGACCCTTTAAGTTAGTTGTTTTCTATGTCTAATCGAAGATTTTCAGAAAGCTGAGGTAGTTTAAGTGTCAAACTTCAATCACCTTATTAATCAAAGCCATTACCACATAGTTTATTCATTAATTGCTTCCTGTTTTTTGGAGTGACTTCTTGTAATCCTGAGACAGCTTAAACAGTGAAGCACTAAATGTGATAGACCGTAGCATTGCTCTGCAAACAATTTACAATGGATTGTGGAGTATACTGTGGACTGCTTACTACTCTTCTAAGAGAAGGAGAATCTGTAGTACAGGCCTGTGTTGACTGCAAGTATTTGCCTATAAAGATTTCATTTTCATTTTTCCAAACATATTCATAAAGGAATACATTAATATTAAATATATAGTGCCACTGCATGCAAAACTTCTGTAGTAGGATATGAGCATGTGCTCCTAAGTGGATTATTGAAAGTGGGCTAGTTGTAGAAGGAGAACCATACCTTGTTTAAATCCACTGCAGCTGAATCAAAGTTAATAGGCAGGTAAATATATATTTTGTGTTTTGTGTAAATGTCTTCATTTATGTTATGAGAACCAAGATATGGGGAGATAGTGCTCATTTTAGGATATAAAACAATACTGTAATGGGTTGGTGCTTTTTTTTTTTTGGTTTCGATGAAAAGAGAAACCTATGCATTCATGATGGCGTGTGTGTGTATGTATGTGTGTATGTGCGTGTGTATGTATGTGTGTATGTGCGTGTGTGTGCGTGCGTGTGTATGTGTGTGTGTTTGTGACACTTTGCTTGTTTACACGATATCTTAAGAAGGGAAGATCTGACAATTTTCAAACTTGGTACACAGATACCACATACTGAGATGGAGAACCCTATTGATTTTGGTGGTGGTCAAAGGTCATCTGGGGTCACAGGGGTCAAACCCCGAAATCCTTGTTTACACGATATCTCAAGATAGGAAACTTGGATTAATTTCAAAGTTGATACTTTGATGCGTTATGATATAAGGAAGAACCCAATTGATTTTGGTGGAGGTCAAAGGTCATTTGGGGTCACAGGGGGTCAAACCCCGAAATCCTTGTTTACACGATATCTCATGGTGGGGAAATTGGATCAATTTCATACTTGATATGTTGATGCATTATGATGGGAGGAAGAACCCTATTGATTTTGGTGGAGGTCAAAGGTCATTTGGGGTCACATGGGGTCAAACCCTGGAATCCTTGTTTACACGATATCTCATGGTAGGAAACTTGGATCAGTTTCATACGTGATATGTTGATGCGTTATGATGTAAGGAAGAACCCCATTGATTTTGGTGGAGGTCAAAGGTCATTTGGGGTCACATGGGGTCAAACCCTAAAATCCTTGTTTACATGATATCTCATGGTAGAAAACTAGGATCAATTTCATACTTGATACGTTGATGCGATATGATGTAAGATAGAACCCGATGTATTTTCCTGGAGGTCAAAGGTCATTTGGGGTCACATGGGGTCAAAACCTGAAATCCTTGTTTACGTGATACATTGTGGTAGGAAACTTCGATTCATTTCAATCTTGATAGGCTGATGCATTATGATGTAAGAAAGAACCCTATTTATTTTCGTGAAGGTCAAAGGTCATTTGGGGTCATTTGGGGTCACATGGGGTCAAAACCTGAAATCCTTGTTTACATGATACATTATGGTAGGAAACTTGGATTCATTTCAGTCTTGATAGGCTGATGCGTTATGATGTAAGAAAGGACCCGATTTATTTTCGTGGAGGTGAAAGGTCATTTGGGGTCACATGGGGTCACACCCCGAAATCCTGGTTTACACTATATATCAAGGTAGGAAGCTTGGATTGATTTCAAACTTGATATGTTAATGCGTTATGATGGGAGGAAGAACCCTATTGATTTTGGTAGAGGTCAAAGGTCATTTGGGGTCATAGGGGTCAAACTCAGAAAACCTTGTTTAGGATAGCTCAAGGTATGAAAAGTGGATGGATTTCAAAATTTGTATGTAAATGAATTATGGTGAGAAGATGGTCTGTACAAGGTTATTTTTTGTGGATGTGAAAGGATATCTAGGGTCAAACTTTGAAAAACTTGTCAAAATGGGATATCTCCAGGTAGGAAACTTGGATGGATTTCCCAATTAGTATTGGGATGTGTTATGGTGAGTTGAAAGTACTGTACCTGTTGTTTTTGGTGGAGGTCAATGGTCATCTGGTATCACCTGGTATCAGACTCTGAAAACCTTGTTTGCAGAATATCTTAAGGCACAGTATAAAAGAAAAACCAGTCACTTACAGGTGGAGACAAAGGCTATTTTGGGTCACCAGTTGTTACAAGAAATGTAGCATTTTATTGAAAAGAGCATGTATGTATCATCGAAACCTCAATGCATTTTTGCATTCTGGTTTTATTCAAAATAATCATTATTTAAATCAGAGATGCAAATCAAATAAACCAATTAAAATTGTGATTTCTTTCAATTAAAATCATGGTTTTAATCAACAGGATTCATATCAATCAAACAACAAATGATGATACTGTACTTAGATAGGTTATTACAACAGTATGGTTTGTTTTGACCAGCATAAAATTTAGTTTTACTTTTTATTACAGTATGACCCAATACAATACAGGCATATAACCTGGCTGCATAATTCACATCACAAGAACCTAACAACAAGAGTTTGTTATGCGAGTGCCTGCCCGTTGCAGTTCAGTTTTTGTGGGATATACGAGGGCCTGAAGGGCTTCATTGAGTTTCTGTACACTATATGCTGAAGATAGTACAGCTGCATGCTTTTTTTTAACCAGACTGTATTCCGTTTGTATTCGCTACAGTAAATCATGATATTAAAAAACACCACCATAGCAATAGAGCTAATTGACTGATTTTGTGGACTCGTTGCTTACGTTAAAGGGGAAATTAAAGCAACAATTTAATTTTCATATTTTAAAGAGAAAAATCTACACAGTGGGGTGAAGTGAAACTCAACATTAAAATCAGACATGTATTTCTTGAGATATCGGTAAATAGAGTTACTAGATTTGTGTTCCAAAGTGAGCTTGAGGGCAGCAGAGGTTATCACTTTCTCACATTGACAAGGAATGCTTTGTTTCCCTTTGGTTTTTCAGACTGCTGTGTTGACCTTGAAGTTAATAGGAATAAGACTGCTTTGTGTGAAATGCAAAGTTTGTAAAATTCCCATGTCACTTTATATGGAATCATATTCTGATAACTTTGGATTGTTGAGCAGGAAATGGGCTGTAAATTTTAAAGAAAAACAAAAGACTGTCCATTAATGTGGGGATATGGTGTCATACTGTATGTGCTTGCTTGAAGTTCACTTTTTGTTGAAAATGTGACAACTTTACCTGCTCATATCTTGAGAACGACACGTGTCTTCTGTTTATTTTGTGTCGGCTCTCTTTGGGAGTGCTTTTGTTTTTCAAGCCCAGAAGAGTTTTACGAGTACATCCATTCACAACTATTGTCTTTCTTAACTTCTTACGTGCTTATATTATTTTGTTCATTTACTGTTGTGATAAAACAAATGAATGAAATGAAATGAAACATCAGGTTTCAATGCAGTTTTCCCTGAAATGGTTAGAATACTGTAAGTACCCCTCCAGCAAATCAAACCTTGATGTGAACTTAAACCCTTCTTTTAATGTTGTGTTGTCCCTTGGTTTCTTGAAACTACGAAATGAAGTGCACCAGCAGATATCAGGCCAAGAGTGTTTCATGGGCAGAATCTAAATCTCTGCCCTTTCAGCTGATAATTCAGTTGGATAATATTTCATTACAGCTTGTATACTGCAGTGTTCAAATTTTGTGTGCAGAAGAAATGTAGTTGACTAGCCCAGTTCTTTTGCTTACACCCAGATGCTATTTGAGGCATCAATTGCAATTTCTAACAGAGAATGAAAACAGGAATTGCAGGTTAAAAAAGTTTGAGTTCAGGAGGTTGTTACAATCCACATTCAAAACATGGAAGGACTTTAAACTTCCCTGTCCCCCACTACTCTGCAGTGCGGACTCTTGTTTTCTCAGCTTCCAAAACCACCGTCTGCCAAAGCCTGCATCCAGTTTTAGACACAACATCATTACCGTAATCCTGTACTCTCATAAATCTTGTTAAATTGTTTTTGAGTGAGAGTTTGTATTCCTGTAGTCGTGAACTAGAGTCTAGACTGAAACCTGAGATGTCCGATCATACTTTGTTGCATAACCACCTGTGCAGTAGGTACTACCATGGCGCAGGTATTACAATGAAATCACCAGCTCTGTGGGTGACATTGGCTGCTGCATGATTTCAATGGGACCAGATCTTACAATGCTGTCTTCTTGTGAATATTCACTAACATTCAACCAGTCTCAAGACCACATATTTCTATGAATATCCAAAAGATTTTGTTTAGTATTCACTTCGGCAGGTGTTAGGGATAGGAATATGCCATACAGCCTAGCTGCTACGCAGGTAATATTCCAACTTACTTGCTCTGTTTCCCTCAAGATAATTCTTCATTTTGCCTAGCTGCAAGACTTTGGCTGAGATACGTACATGGTGCAGCTATGAATGGCCAAACCTTTTCTTTGCAAGAACTCTCCGAGTTCCAGATTTAATTAAATCAAGAAAATGCTGACTCATTTCTCTGACGTATAAATCCAAAAATATAATATTGATATTGCCCTGTATCATATGCTGGAGGTGGCTACCCCATTGTACCCCGGAGGTATAGTGTTAAGTTTGCATACCACATTTCAGCACAGGTCATGCTGTTGACACATCAATGTAGTGACGTGATTCGAAACCTAAGCCACAGCCACAAACTGCTGAGGTCATTTTCTATCACCTGGGGCCAATTCAGTTCCCAATGGGGGGTGCCCTGTGACCATGTCTGAGCATCTGGGCCTGGAACAAGTTCACTTTTGAATTGCTTTCTAGTATAATATATACTGTATGCAATGCAATCATCACTTTTTCCTGAAAGTGTTTTAAAATGAGAATAGTTTGAGTCAGAAACTCTTTGTGGATGGGACTAGACTGATTTTTGTTTTGGATATTTCGAGCATGGCTGTATGAAAATGTGCTGTAATCATAATGGTTTGTACAGTAATTTGATTCTGTATGGTGCTCATAAAACATGCCAATAAGGAGGATAATTGGACAGGAAGTGCTAACTATCATTTCCTATAAATATACCACTTTTCAGGTATCCTTATCGAAATGGGAAGTTTGTATTGGTTATCTCAGTATGGAATCTTGCTTAATGAGACAATATGGAGGAAACGGTTGACGTAGTACTAGTGTTACGTGTTTAGGTTTGATGAGTGTTCTACTATAACTGTATTGTCCTTTAAACTTAAAACTTAGTCTTATTTGGATTGGTAGGAAGTAAGGGACTTTGTACCTACTGATTTATGGTACAGTACATGTTGCATACTTGTACTTTGATTGGCCAGTGCAACACTATGGTACCATACTTGCAGTATATGTTCATTTGACTTGAGGTGTTTTACTTTCGATCTTATAGAAATGTTTCATGTTGATTGGATTCAAAATGATCAAAATAGATCAATGTAAGAACAAATGTTACTTAAGGAGTGTTTTTAGATTACAGTACCACTCAATGTCAGTTAACAAAATGATGTATGAGCTCTAAACTGACATAATACCAAGTGAACTTTCATATTTCATTGGACTTTTGAATTGAACAAGTATTTGTCTTCTACTCATGCAGCATTTATGATGTTGTGACCTTTTCATTTTGGATGCTCTGTGACCAAAAGGTGCTTTATATAACACTTACAATAAAGAGTCGGTCAATGTCAGTGTCAATGTCCTTTTTTTTCTTCTCTTCTTCAGGTGAGTCGTATTTGTGACACAGTGAAGAACGCAACTAAGAATGCTCTTCAAATAGATTCAGGAAGCCATCACACCACTCGTCAAGTTGGATTAGCAGCTTTAGAGGAATTGAAAGATAACAACTGTACCATGTTTGAGGTATTGTATTGTGGACGTGTTACTGTCAGTCACAAAAGTGCTCCACCAACACTGATAGATGATGCCATCGAAAAGTTCAAAGCCCATGAACAGGAACTGCAAAAAAAATCTCTGGAGGCATCGAGAAAGCGTCATTTTTCATGTGAAGATCAATTAGATCGGATTGAATCTGATTCTAAGGAATGTCAGACACCTCACTCTCAATCACTTGACCAATTGGACTCTAGTGGTTCTCAGAGTTCAGCGTCAGGATCGGTGAGTTCCATCCCTACCAGTGACAGTGAAAAGGATGGTGATTTACTCCCAGTTGAACGAGAAAGGACTGACTCAGGTGCAAGCGTTAATTCCAGATCTAGTATAAATAGTGATGGACCTCGTTCTGTAAAACCTCTCAAAAGACAAGACACTTTCTTGAGATTAGTAACATCTAAATTAACAAACCACAACAGAACAATGGTATTTCAGATTGGAAGATCAGCCTTGACTTTAATTAGCACTGACAAGAAATCATTTGCCTTGACAAAGAAATTTACAGAAATTTCTTTTTGTTCACAGGTAAGCTTAAAGTTCAGCTTTTCAGTTTTGATTCTAAAGTTTTCACTCTACAGCATTTTTCATAAAGCTTGTTGAAAGGAGTTTTGTGCATCTCCAGTAATTTTTTAGTCTGGGCATGGCTTTAAAAGGAAAGGTATTTATAGCATTTAATGTTCAGAAAAAACTCCTACTTATTTTAAATCCAGTGCCTCACTCAGAGATGTAGGGAATGATATAAAATAATTCAAATTAAGGCAGCACAGTGGCATTCTTTATAAGTAGTTCTTTCCTAAAAATAAGCAATTTGTAATGACACTCAGGAATAACTTGTTAGCCCAAACTTCTGCAACTTCTGTGACAATACATGCCTGCCTATAAAAACAGCATGGGGATATATATCATGCTAAAAGGTAGTGTGACATGTCAGCAGAAAGCCATGAATTCACTGGGCAGTTAAGAAGAAAGGTTTCCTAAGGAAAAGTCCCTTGGAATTATGTAATATCTTTCTCTGTTCTCAAGATATTACTCTTCAATGTTTGAATGTTTCTGAAGTAACTTGTTACTTATGCAAAAATAATGATGTAAAGTGATGCAGAGTGTTGACACTTTGACATTTTTTTTAACCCTCTTAATTACTCATCCGATAGTTTATGGTTTGGTGATCCATACTGATGGTTTTTAATGACACAATTTTAACTTTCAAAATAAAACCATCAGGGGGCATACTAATGTTACAACTGTCCTTGAAATGGAGACTGCAAAAAACATATTGAGCTCATGTTTATGCATGATTAAGTGCAAATCAGAAATTAACCTGTAAAATGGCCAATTTTATAACCTATTTTGATTTATAATGCTTTTCACAATGGTGTCACACTACTTTTAAGAGGTTTTATCAATGCCCTGGTAATGGATACAGTTAAATGGAGTCCTGTGTCCTGCCAGAGGTTTTTAAGTGATATCTGGAACAAATATTACAGCAGCTGTAAAGAGTGCGTTACTGTTGTAGCTTATAAGTGATTGTAAATATACCAAAAGACTAGAATAGCTTCTTTGGGAAGCAGTTTCAAGTTTGGTTTCGCTGAATGGCCCTTTGCCAGAGGATCGGGAGGACTTAAGAAAAAGTAGACTAGACCCTCCTATGCTTTGCTGAGGTGCCCCATGAAAAGGGAAATACATGCAGTCACCTCAATCTGGATTTAGAGTGTATGAGTCTGTCTGGTTTCGTGATTGGCTCAGTCTTGAGGCAAGTGACAATTTGTTGAATTCTTAAAATGATTTCGTAGATACTTGGAAGCAAAACAGGAAAAAAATCTGTGTAGTGGGATCTGTGGGACTCAAGTTTCTAAATAAGTTTGGAGCTCTTGTATTTATTGTGAAAGAAAGTGACAAAGCAATTTATGAATGACAGTGTGTACTAAAACGGCAAGAGCAGGCACACCAACTTGAAGTAGTGTAGTAGGCTGTCCTGTTTTATGATTGGCTCTTGAGAGTCACATGGCAACTTTTTCTCTTCAAATGTGAAATTTACAGTACTAAAAGTAACTGCTTGTTTTACATTGAATATGCAACATTGAAGTTACATAATATGATGAAAGATACTTTACTTTGAAGAGAAATAAGAGGAAATTTGTGATGTGTAGTAGGTGTTGTTGCAAAATAGGTTTGGGGGACTGCTGTTAACCTTGAATCAATCAGCGAAAACACCGTTGAGCAAACTACAAATCAGGACTTTGTGCATTTACATTGCAGGTAATGCTTTAATTGTCAAAGTACTGAAATCTAGGAGCGATCTTTGATTGACCCCTAATATTACTGTGAATTCTACATACTGTGTGTATCTGGAGCACTAAGAATAAGTACCATAGACCTATTTCTAAATAGCCATTACAATGAATTGTGGGATAGAGTTTTGGGTGTGCGTCAATTTTCACCACAGTAAAATGTCAATGACAAAAATGACAAACACCAAATCTCTATCCCACAATCCTTTGTAATTGCTATTTGGAAATAGGTCTATTGAACCATTGTTTTACATCTTTATCACTCCTCTTTGAACAGGGTATTAAAAATCCAGAGTATTTTGGATTCATATGTCGGGAAGCTGACACCAATGGTAACATCTTCAAGTGCTATGTTTTTAAGGTCCAAGATGAGGCAACAGTAAGTATTTGAGTATTTTAGTCTTGTAGGAGAAGCTTTACTTTTGGTTGGAGGAACAAATGTCACTTCCTTTGAAGTTGGACTCACTTTCTTGTCATTGATGCATGCTGGTTAAACCTTACAACAGATTATTTTGTGAATGTAAGATACAAAGAACGTTACTGGTGAAGAGTCATCCTATAATGCAAAATTAGATGGAAGAGCACTTTGGTGCTATAAAAGAGCATTTGTGAATACAGCCTAGCCCAAATAACTTCTTTGTGTGTAGTATTTTAGGAGGTAAAGACTCAAAGTGGTAAGCAAGCCAGTGGTTCATTTAACTTCAGCTTCAGCCTTTCTGTAGTGAGTTTGATTCTATGATTCTATGTATGTAACTTATCAGGCCATGAATTCCAAGGCATGTGAGTGCGATTTCACACCTCCACTCACCTAAAATCACTATGAGGAGTGTGATTTTTTGCACACCTAAATTTTAGCATTGGTACTTATATATAAATGTATGAAAGTTAAATGAAACAGCTCACCTACCACACTCCTTAATTTTCTGAGGAGTGTGATTTATAGCACACCTGGAAAATTGCAAACTCAAGGCCTGACTTATGCTTGGTTTATTTCCTCTTTTTGTATGCAATAGACATTCTTGTGTAATTTGTCAAATATTTGCATCAATATAAAGCATTTACCTAATGCGCTGTCGAAACTTTTCATGGAATAGACTGGTATGCGGAGGGGGAGAGTATGACTGACCTACACTACCATGGCTGCTGTATGAAGGGCAGGAAGACAACCCAAAGGCTGTCATTTTGTACTGCCTTGAATCATTCCCACCCCATCCTATATACAAAGTGTATTTAGCATTGGTTTTAATGTAGTGCATTAAGAATAAGGGAGCCACTTGGAATCATATAATTGAGAAATCCAGGCCTCAAAAATATATTGATATGAATAGGTCATTGTTGACTCTTGAAATTATTTGGCTATTTGTGAGCAATGACAATTGAAAAGTACTTGAAACTCATTAATATGCAACTAACAAGTTATCTAAAAGCATTGTTTGTGTCTTGTTGCTTGATTTTAAAAACTAAATCTTGTAAAATACAGTCATACTGCAAAATGAAAAAAATTTCAATTTTTGAAAAACATCAGTATTGCTTTAATTTTTATTTTTCTTATCCAATTCTACAGGATATTTTATAAAAAAGGAAATTTATGCAAATAAGTTCTCTCTTAAAGTGTGTTATATCCTGGTCCCTTTTCTTTGCAAGAAAATACTATAAAAAGCACTACCCTCATGTATGTACCTATTGTAACATCCAAACTAACTGCATTTTTTTGTACAACATCCTTTAGTCTGGTCTCTTGAGTTTACAGTAGTTGATACTGTGGATTGTGGTTGGAATGGTTAAAATAGAAGCTGTTTTTTTTATTGTAACCATAACACAATACTTTGAACTGAATCTGAACTTCCTGTATCCAGTCCATAACATTACTTATCCATATGCTAGAACAAGAGTGATTCTCACTATCTGAGGATTATCCTCAAAAACCATCGGAGTACTTATGTGTTTGATGTACTGTACAGTATCTCAGTATTGACCCAACTCACCTGAGAGCCTCTGGATTCACATAACTGACATATACTTACCCCTGGCAGCCTTGCTATGTCTAAATTACATATTACTCACCCACTGCAATCTACTTGGAGAAGCTCTAGCTCTGCGCCCCTACTTCACCCGATTGACTTGTAGATTCTCCTCATTACTCTTCTGCTAAGTCTAGGCTGCTTTGGAGTTTTCGTGAGTCCGCAAATGCCAGCTTTTTCGACAAGGAAGGTGGGGGGATACTGTTCTTTAAGGTTAAAGGTTCATATTAATATGATGTTGATAACCTCACAAGGAGTTTGACATGTGGTACTACAGCATGACAATATATATTTTGATCTTTGTTAGTTTCACATCCAAGAGTAACTGTACATTATGTAAAAAGTACAGTTAAAAGTTAGAAATTTTACATTTTTGTACCTTGGCTTGTAACAGTTTTGTGCATAATTTGAAAAAAATGTTTCTTCACAAATTTTTAAAAACCAAATTGAATTGTTACACACACTCATGAAACATTTATTTGCACTGTATGTGGAAAACTGGGATTGTCTAAGTTTGACCATATGTCATTTGTATGTGAAAAAAGCTCGACAGGTTATGAAAAACTTGGTGAATTTCACAAACCAACATAATGTGTTGCTTACTTTAGACCTGCAAACTTCTGTAATTGAAATGGAACCAATATTGTAAAATGTGAAGAATGTCAGTTTTGCTTCATTGCATGATTTTTTTTCATGGTGAGGTTATAACCTGTATTCTTCCTCCATCTTCTCATGTCTTCATCACTGTCAGTGCCCTGTGTCCCCTACAGTAGTCATTTTGTTAAATATATGTGTACACCATTGTGAAATGTGACATTTCTTTCTCTTTATGTCTTCCCAGGTGGATACTATTATGGCTACACTTCGTCAGGCATTCTCTGCTGCCCTCCAGGAGAGCAAGAGTCATGTGGTTTGTGAGACATGCCCGATGCACATCTTCCACAAACTATGTTTATCAGTAAAAGGTTGGCATTTTATAGTATTTCATATGTTAACTGGTTTTTAAAGCATTGTGGTATTCTCTGTGTAAACCGACGAAGCAACTGCGAGATCAAGTGGGTAGAGTTTTTGACTTGCAGACTGGAGTTGGAGTTCTTTGCTGGTCATAGTCACACTGAAGGCTTTAAAAATGGTACCTGCTGCTATAATTGTGCTTGTTGCTCAGCATAAGCAATAAGTTAGGGATAACAAGCCAGTGAGTCACAACTAGAAAAAAGTCTGTGCCTGGTACAGCTTTAACCAATTGGTTAGAAAATATTAAAATAAAGCACAAAACTTGGGTCTACTGTAACCTTACTATCTTAGTAAAATGTGACCAACTCATCTTGTTTGCAGTTACTTTCAGTATAGGTGTGAAGAAAACATTGATTCACCTTTGAAAATTTGTACAAGTATATACTGTACCAAGTATTCGTTCAATGTAATTCCTTTTGTTTCTCATGTCTTACACCACTGACCCACTCCGTACCCAGGAAAGATCAACTTATTTTCTCAGAGCACTCTCTAGAGTCCCTCTAGAATGCCCCTCACCCCCCCCCCCCCCATCATGCTGCTTGTAAGCACATGTTTTTTATCTGTTTGATGAAAATCATCAGTGGGCCTATAGAAAGAAGGCCAGGGCCTACAGCAGGCTTAATCAGTTACCTTTGCTGAAGCACCACCTTCCTTATTTTGGCCTGTTCAATGTGCCAGTGTTGACTAGCCTGGGGGAGGGGTATAAAGGGGTGGTTTGAAAATGTTTGTTTAGTCAGCCAACCAAAATAGTGCTTGCTTTTGTTGCATTTTCTGAGAACATTTTTCACAAGATCTACTACTATTTTGGTAAATCATCTTGTTTAAAGCAACTTTTGGAAATCATAAAAGGTGATTTTTTGCCAGATTCAAAAAATTACAAAGTGCACAACACTTTGCCCTTACCTAGGCTAGTGACTGAAGTGGCATTTTGAAGAGCTAGCAATCTTGGAAAAATACAATTACGATGAGTTGACAGAGCACACTGATTGTGACTAATTAAAGTGGAAGAACATCTGAGTGTTTGGTAAAGAATTGAGGAAAATAATCCTTTTTGTACTAATACCAAATTATTATTCATTTGACCGGTTTAAGTTGTTTGCAAACTGTGCTGCCTTTTAGTGCAAGTGTTATGGTTAAGAAGTCGGGTGGCCCTCTCAGGGTATCATTCACTGAGAGCATGAACAAACTGGAGCATGTACATATTCACCAAACAAATCTGGCAAACAAAGCAAATAGTCCTAATTCAAACTTTAACAAAGAAAATGATCTATAAAAATTTAATTTGTCTATTATCATTTAATCCATAGACATGACTCCAGAGAAAGCTCTGAATGTGATGAGGAAAACAGTTGAGACGCTTGAAGACAAACAGAAATCTGCTTTAGCTGCTTTCTTGAGGGTAAGTTTACTATATGGTTGAATTTTTAGAGGGGGGGGGGGGCATTTATTGAAACATTGTAAACCATGCAGCAGGCTACTTCAGATTTTTGAGACATGTATAATCACTCAATCGGGTAAGCTGGTAGAAGAATATTTTTTGTCAGGTCTTTGTTATAAGGGTTAATATTGTTGCCTAGTCTCTAGCAATTTTCTAAAGTTGCCCTTAATGAACACTTTTATACACTCTGTATCATTTTGTGAAATTGGTGTTTATTGCACTCCAAGGGAAAAGGCAGTCCCTTCAAATTGAAGTATGAACTATTTGCTACAAATTATGTTTTATTTCCTTCACAAATAGGTTTCATAATTTTTCAAACAAAATTATCTGATATTAAAGGTCAAATCAAAAACTTATTTTGGGATAAATTGACCATTCCAGCAACTAGATATGTTGTCACATGACTTGAACAGAGCCATGGTTGAATTATGATAAAGCGGAATATGAATTCAAATTGAATTCCTTTAAAGGAAGTATGCAGCTGTTAGGCACTGATGTATTTTTTCAAATATTTCAAGGACTCAGGGTCCATATTTTCTTTTGAAAAACAAAAAGTCAAAAAAGAAAGATTTAAAACATGTGATAATAAAAAAATACCCAAATGATTGCCAAAATAAAATATCTAGACTGAGTACTCATCTTAGTTGGGCTGCTGCCATGATGATGATATCACAATATCATCGTTATACTTTTGCTTTGATGTCACTGTGATATTTCATGCCATGATATTGCCTCCAAATAAAATAAATTACTGAACTTCTGTGAAATCTCTTATATGTCTAATGTCTGCTACTTTGCTCATCCAGAGAAAATATTTAAGTAGAAATCAGATTTGGCTTTAAGATTTTCCTCACAACTTTAATTTTGTTCACTATTTGTAAATTGGCTTTGATAAACCTAACAGAAAATCATCTGTGATCATGGTCTAAGGTCATGATTGTTAACAGTGTAGTGGAGGCTGTCTAGTCTTGCATCTGTATGGAATTTCCTCAGTAAGAGGCTCATTGAGTTGATATTGATAACTTAATGAGAGTCTCAAAGGGTCACTACCACATGACAATGCTTTAAAGTAAGCACAACAAGCCAAGATTTTAAGTCCAAAAGTCACAGAAAACGTTAAATTTGAATTTTCTAGTGTCCTGACTTGTAACAGTTTTGTACATAATTTTAAAAAGTGTCTGGTCACAGATTTTTGAAAACGGACTTGAACCGTTAAATACTCACTCATAAAACAGTTATTTGTATACAGGGTATGGGGATTTTCTTAGTTTGACCATGTGTTATTGGTATGTGAAGAAAACTAAACAGGTTTGGGAAAATTTGTTGAATTGCATGAACCAACTCAATGAGCCGCTTTAAAGTGTACCTCAGGTCCAAAAAGTCAAAAATTTATATTAAAGACCATGAAAAATTAATTCTAACAGTCTAGCTCCCATCTTCACAGGAAATTCCTGAGCTGAAATATAAAATGTTGACATTTATCCACTTAAAACAAATTAGTCCATTGCACAATAATTTTTGACTTTCTTGTTGTACAACTCACATTACTTTCTTTGTTTTACTTTAAAATTTCAAATATTTTTATGACCTTGAGCACTTCCTGTTTGCTGAGGTAGCATGTTGCACAGAGAGGGATTAATCAATTCAATAGCATCATCCCATAGGAGTGAGAGTGCTATATTTAATTTGAGTGAATAAACTTCAACATTTTATATCTTAGCTCTGGAATGTCCTATGGAGATGGGAGTTGGACTGTTAGAATTAATTTTTCATGGTCTTTAATACATATTTTTGAATTATTGGACTATAGGTACACTGTAAGGATATTAAGAGATTTTCATTCAACTGCAATTAACACAAAATTAACGTTTAATCTAATCTGAAAGACCTCTTCCGTGTTTCTATGTTCTGGTAAACAACCTCTTTAGAAGAGAAAAAGGACAGAGGTGCTGGGACAAAAGGGTATTATTATCTGTCAAACTCTGGTTGCCTCTTTAAACAAATAGGAAAAAAAAAATGGAAATGTTGATGATTTGGGTCAAGGAGGTGCTATTATTCAGAAGTGTGTTTAAAGGAGGGAAGGGGGCACAGCCCCCCCCCCCCACCTCTGAAGTCAGTCCCCCTTAACCACACACCAGGCAGAAAAATGGTTTTTAAAGCAAAAAAAAAAGGAGGTGCAGAAAAGCAAAGAAAAAAAAAAGGTCATCAAAATCCATGTCAGTCGGGGGAATCACAGGTTGTGCCCCCCCACCCACCTTTGAAATCCTGCACACACCACTGCTAGTATTGAGGCAGTCTCACATGTTGGCATAATCTACTTTCAGATTATTTCTCCTTTTTTTTTCTCCTTTTCCAGCTGGAAAAGCCTGATGATCAGCAGGGTCAGAATGAACTTATAATGACCTTCCTTAGATCCTTGTTTGAACAGAAACAAGCTATTCACACTCATGACTGTGAAGGTGTCACTCCAAACACATTAAATGGATCAACTCAAAAGTTTACTAAAGCTAAGGTAAATTCACTCTTTTGTACATACTGATACAAAAGTTTCTAATGTTCTTCTAGTGTTTGAAATGGTAAGAGTATAGAATTTTTATGATGGCCAAGATCTAAATCTTCATTTGCATTTATGATTCCTCAAATGCTCTGTGGTGGCATGAAGGATTCTTACTTCTTATTTGTAAAATTGCTTCAGATGTGTGGCATTGATCCAGCTCATTTCAGATGATCCGAAGGCATTTTATGTTCCATACAGCTGCTTTCCTTTGAAGTTTTATTATGTGAAGTTTCCAGTTTTTCTCTTTTCTTCTTTCTCCTTCAGTTAATAGAGGAAATAAAAACGAATGTTTTTCTTTTTTTTTCTTTAGACAATAGAGAAAATAGAAACAAATGCCCCAGAAGGTGCATTTAAGAAAGCAAAGAAGTCTCTTGCAAGTTCATTTGAAAATCTTTTGTCCAGAGTAAGTAATATTCAATTGTTAGTTGCTAGCATCTCCACTTAAGTTCAAATTCAAGTTGATACTAATCTGTTGGTAGGAAATTTTGCCCCTGGGTCTCTTTAAATTTGAAGAATGAAGTGAATTCTCAGAAGGTTGTGGCCTGGACTGTGAATGCTGCAGACTGCAATAGAAGAAGAAAAGATAAAAATTGCAGGAAGTCATTGAAAGTTAAACGGAACTCATGAAGTGAATGTGATCCATCTTTGAAGGAACTCATTTCCTGTACTTGGAATTTGACTGGTTTTTGTGTGCAGTGTAGAAGCATTTGACAGTGGATCCTAGAAAAACATCTGAGATTTCAGGAATAAGAAAAAGATAATCTACCCATTGTTCAATCAATGTTCAGTACCTTGGCCATGGGTACCAATCCCAAGTTCTGCAAATTACAGGGGGTTATTTAAAGGGCCAATCCTCTCACCCCAAACTGCAATTTTGGAACCTGGGTACCAAAATTCTCAATTGGCTCAGCTCTTTGATTGACAGCTAATTCAAAGAATGCAGAGTACCAAAGCTTATATTACACAGCATGGATGGTACTGAGAGTGTTTTGATTACATAAATTGAGTTTGTCTATACTCACCTTGAAGCAATAAACTGAGATTTCATCTGGATGAGGATGAATTTCAGACAGTTGTGGGAGGGGCTTAAGTAGGAAGGTTAGGAAAATTGGTACTGCTTAGGGTGAGAGAACTTGTCCTTTAAGGGCATCCCCAAAGTACAATTTTTGTAGTAGTCTACCAAAATTTTCAATTGGCACAGCTCTTTGATGGACAGCAAATTAAAAGAAAATGTGGAAACACAGTAGCTCATAGTATGTACCATGTGGAGAGTGTTTTGATTACACATTCAGGGCTCTTGTTTACTCACCCTGAAGCAATGAACTTAGATTGTGTCTGGATGAGGATGAATTTTAGACAGTTGTGGGAGGGGCTTAAAGAAGATAAAAAGGAGGATTGGAACTATTTGGGGTGAGAAGATTAGGCCTAAAATACAGAGCATTTCTATGATATCAACTTTTAAAAGTATAAATAACACATGATCCTTCATTCTTTGAGGGTTTAATTTTTTTCAATGAAAACAAAAGAAGGATCCCCTCCTCCAAATACCCCTTTCATGCAATTAGCAGCAAAACATAACTTCTTCACAATTTTTCATACCAGAATAAAAGCAAGAACAGCCCAGAATCAACTCGCAAGAAACAATTGGTTACCTTTAAATCTCAGCCCTCAGAAGTGATAACAAAAGCTGATGCTGAAACAAATCCAATTGAGGTAACAACGATATTGTTAAATCTATGTCTTCTAGTAGTGAATTTTAGATGGAAAGTATTCTAGTGTTCTAGACTTTGAGTCTGATTTTATCCTTATTAAACTTTACTGGAACATCTTGGAGTGTGCTGCATCAAAAACAACTTTTCCTATCTTTTACACTTCTTCTACTTTATCTGGTGGAGCAAGAGTACCCCCTACTCTCTTTTAGCACAAGATACGTTCCTAAAATGAAGTTTCTTGTGGGAATGCCAGTAATATACAGCAAGAATATCCCAGAATTCATCTACCCCTATTTTCCTCTTCTTTACTTTCAGTTCTGTGTTTTCAATCTCTGTCACCTTTCTAGGATACTTTTTGTAATTTTTAAACTTCTGATTTACTGAACAAGACAGCTTTTATCTGCTTTTTAATTTTGGTTTGCAACATCTCTTTTAAACATTACATTTTCCAAACAAAAACTGATTGCCATTTTATTTCATTTTTTTTAACCTTCAGGATAGTATTACCTCAAGTCCAGAACATCCAGTGACGTCACTTCAAGTTTCCACTTCACCTTTGTCTGTGACTAGCACTCCAGAAAGACAGCAGCCTCCTGCTCCTTCAACCACTTCCCCCAGGACACCTCCCAACTCACTTCCAATAAAGCATTGCAATTCTACTGAAACTAACTCATCCAGACACAGTTCTCAAGGAAATGATGGAGAGTCCTCATCAGACCCTCCTCAAAGACGACGCAGTAAGACACTTGGTGATTGTCCGTCCCCCTTATCACCTCTGTCACCGCCCCCTTTGACAAGTGCAATCCCGTTGAGCCCCTTAGAGTTTACAACCCCACAGACTCACCAACCACCAAAGAAAAGGAGAAATAGGCCACCTCCATTGAAAAGGTATCTAATGAATCATGGTTTGTTTTTGTCATTTACATGGTAATAAACTTGTTGATACAGTTGATGTTTTCATCTTGTTTTAATATTTCTAGCTGAAGGCGAGAAGGAAACTATTTGATGATGATGTTGTGTGTATATTTGTATGTATGTGTATTGCAGACACTTCATGTATATATGTTACATTAAGGTAGGACTGATTGGTGCTTGTCATATTGGTATATTTGTTGTTATAAGAAATATTCATTAAAGCTCCAACTATGCAAAGAATTATGTCAGATAAAATCAACGAGAAAGGAGTATAAAAGCCAAAACATACAACCTTGGAGCTGCAAAATTAATTAAGATCACATGACAGTGGTGTCATGATTATTTCCAGTTTTGTGCTGATATAACAATGAAAACTCAAACTGCTGATACTTTCAGTCATTTTTCAGTTTTGCCTAAGGCATAATTGATGTCACTTTAATTCTGATATTTGACATATACAAGAATCCGGACAGCAAGCGATGGTCTGATTTCAGTTGGCCATAACTATCACATAACATCACCTTTAAATCTTTCCATTTCCTTGCTTACCACTATCATGGATGGTTGTACACGAAATTGTATCTTAAATTCTCCTATTTCACTAAATATGACCGTTTGAAATTCATTTAAACAATAAATTAAGACGACTTAAGGCTGATGGACTTCTTTAATGGCGGCCTACAGTCACTAAAAACAAGTGCTAATCGGATTCGTCTATATGAGGGCTCTTCACAGGAAGCCATATGTGATGTGTGCTTCTTCAAAGTGGTGTGTTATTAACTATTTTGAACAACCAATGAGACATACCAAAGTAAACAAAACGCTTACCTGGATCTATAAATACCTGTCATACATCATCAGCAGTTATAAGTTTGGCAAGTATACTGATCATATAGGAGATGAATAATGCTGTCGTTGTCTCGTTGGAAACCCTTTGGAAATCACAGTTAAAGGCAGGCCTCAAAATTAGGGTGAGAAATCAGGAGTCTCAGGGACAAGTGGTTAAAAAAAATTGGTTGTTCTTCCAAATTTTAGGTGGTCTCACCAAATAGTAATATTGGCTTACCGTAAGCTTTCATTACTGCAAACTTTATACAGTCAAGTTGTATAAAACAGTGCAGGTGTTGCATAAATGTACATTTTATTAGAATCCTGTTAAAGGTTTTGGATTTTGCTTCCAAACATTGTGCAGGTACAGGTGTATGTGGTTGTCTCATGGACAACTGGGAAATGAGTATTGGTATCCCAGGCATAAATCACTCCTCTGGTTCAAATGGGCATTACAGGAAATGCCCATTAGCCAGAATTCAAAAAAATTCCAACCCAAATGATCCTCTTAACACTCTTTACCCCAACTTCCTAACAGACATGAACCTCATCTTGACTTCTGAGACCTTACAAGTTGAAAGTCGCCTATGCTTGACACACTGAAAAGCTGTGCTGGGCCCATAGGATACCCTCCCCCAACAAATCAATAAGGTGGCCTAATCCTTCTTACCCGAGTTGCCATTGGCAAGTCGGGTAAGAGTAGGTAATGGGGAATTCCTGTCATGGAAACTGCTGTTTTCAAGCCATGCTTTAAATGTAGTGTGACATGTCAGCAAAGTGGCATGACTTAGCTTGCAGTTGCAGAGTGAACTTTTTTAAGGAAACATCTGTTGACATTATTTCAATATTTTTTATGGTTCTCAAGATATACCTCTTCAAAGTTTGAATGTTTCTGAAGCATCTTGTTGCTTATGCAAAAATAATGATGTGGAGTGTTGCACAGCATTGACAATAGAGGGGAAGTAGTGAAACTTTTGGTAAATAATTTATGCAGACTTTTTGTTTTCCTACTTGCTGTGGTATGTTATACCAATACAGAAATATCCAGCTTTTTGAGAAATATTATTTGTTCAAAAGAAGATGGACTTTGATTTCTGTCTTGTATCTGCTGAAATTTTTGTACTTTGAACAATCAACCTACCATACATCCCTTAGAATTTTCAAACAGTATTTTTAGCATTTTACTTATATAAAGACAGACAAAATGTTTAATTACATGATAACATTTCATTTACAGGACTATGAGTGTTGATATGAGTGTGGGCTCCCCTTTACCTCTCAGCCCTTCAACAGCAGACAGGAGGCGGATGTCATTCCGTCAAGCAATATTCAAAAGAGTGGTAACGCCGATGAGTGAGAAGAAATCTATCTCTGGTGAGATTTTGTAATTTTTCTGTTGGGTTATCTATTTTTCCGGACACTTTCAAGCTTTCTGTGGACTCTTTTGAAATGGCTATTTAACTTTGCCCCTAAATTCTCAGTGTTTTATGTTAAATATTTGAATATGTTGGATTATGAGAAATTATTACTGGACAGTTGTGTTCCAGCATTTGCTAAACAAACACCTTGGTTTATATAATTATTCATCAATTTGTTGCCTTAAAAACAGTTAAAAATAGATCAAAAATTTTAGTCATTCATAAATGGTATCAATGCAAATTAGCCTGCTTTCAGTCTCTACACCCTTTTTTCAGTTGTTTCGAATTCAGAAAAAGTCTAAAATTGAGTATGAAAGCTTCTGGTGGTTTGTGGTGTTACAGATAGATGGCTTTTTCTTTGTCCTACTGCAGATATTGCTGAAGAATCTGAAGTGTTTGAAGAAAACACTGAGAAAGGTCATGTGGAACAGGGTTCAGTAGGACAGGAAGTCAGTACCCGAAGGTTTCCAAACAAGACAGCTGTGAGGGCGCTGTGGCAAAGAGCTATCCAAGAGCAGATACTCCTCATCAGAATGGAAAAAGAAAACAGTAAACTAAGAGGTGAGGACTGATGAAGGTAAAAACGTTATTTGATGGTAGGTAAATGTGACTGGACTCTGGGGACTCGTGTGGTGTTTGCATTAACAAGTGAAATTTAAAGGTAAACTCCTCTGCACTTCCTAGAATTTTAGGAAAGAATTTTAAATTCTTCAGAATTTTTTCTAAGTTTAAGGTGTTTGGCCTAACTGCTATTCAGAATAGTGGGTTGGTTTCACGGACTTATATACATGGACTGAGCATGTAACGTATACGTCCTATCCGTACATGGACGCCACCGGCTGGGACAAAAAAGGCGCATCAAGATGGCCGCCGTGAAGCTATAAATTGTCTGATTTGACGACCACTCTGTAATATTTTAAACAAAAGTTAAACATGAATGGGAAACAATAGCATATTCCTGCAATACGTGATTTTGACCTTACCTTGCCATATTTCAAAAATATTTCAACTTTCTTGAAAAATATGGGGGTATACTTGAGCAAGTCCAAACTTTCACACAAAACCGTAGCAGACGGCCATCTTGGTGCACCTTTTCTCACACGTACGATAGCGACAATGTACCGTGCAGTATGCTCTGTCCATGTATAGGAAGTCCGTGGTTGGTTTTGACAGCTACAAACATGGAAGGAATTACCCTTGTACAAAGTATTCTCTGCAGGATAATCGTGTTCAGGTGCAGACATCCCACAATTGGGCGCCTTAGTGCAAACAATGGATGTATATGTTTCTCTAGATTTTCCATCTATCCTTTAGTTCTTTCCCCACCCACTGTAGTCTTTTGAAATCCAGGGAAAATATAACATGGATGGATTATATGGTCAATTTGGTCCATGTTGTATGTAATTATACATGGAAGAGTAGTGCTGCAGTGTATGTATAGTTTATTTGTCCACTCCCTTCTGCCTTATCTCCACCCACCAATTTCACTATTGTTAAAGCCAAGACAGAATGTGTCATTGTTGCAGGATGTAAGCTGTTTGGTCTTTGTTAAATTTGTGTCTGGATATGTGTCTTCTCAATTAATTAGAGTATAAATTTGCATCTTTTTTTTCTAAGCCATTTGATGGGGCATACAGTAGGAATGAAAACATCTATAAACTTATCCATTGCTTCAACCTCTGGAAAAACTTTTGTTTAAAGGCCAAGAGCAGTCTCCCAAAACTTATTTCAAAGCAACAGCAAAATCTCACAGTTTTCGTCTTATTTCTCTCTCAAGTATCTTTCATCTTATCTCAGTACTTCACTATTGCATGTTCAAGGTTAACCAAACATTTAATCCTAATAAATTTCACATTTTAAAAGGAAAAACGATGTAACATTACTCCCAAAAGCCAATCATGAAACAGGACAGTTTACTGCACTACTTCAAGTCAAGGTGTCTGGTTTTTCCCTTTCAGGATTTTTCAATCTAGATTTTCTGAAAAGTACATTGGTGTCTGGTTTTTCCCTTTAAGGATTTTTAAGGGGATAATGTGTTGGGATTTAACTCATGTGTGGCTCTTTCACATCACCTTCCCTCAAGAATAAAAAAAAAGTACATAAGAAGCATCATGTATTTTCTGTTTTTTTATCTAAAGACCGACAGAATGCTTTCTCTGAGATCAAGCAGAAGATGGGATATGAGGAACTGACTCCTTGCCTGAAGGAAGTCATCCAAAAATGGGAAACTATCCTGTCAGGGACTGAGGAGCACTATTACCTGGCAGAGGTCATGGAACTTCTCAAACAAGGTGCAAAACCAAACTTTTATCTGGAGCCATTGGTTGTTTATATTGTTCCTGTTTGGTGAAATATAAACTGGAAGGAATCCTTCCAGATACATTAATTTGCATTTTCCAGTTTCAATTAGGTACTTAAATTGACAGCAAATAATTACAATAAAATTCACTTTTTCACACACATATTTTATGCCCAACTCAGTCCATTTAAGGTGAATCTTACTGAAATTATTTTCCCCTAAGCTAGCTTCTGTAGTGACTAAAGCAAATAATTTAGTATGTAGTTTATATTTCTTACATCTTTTATTATGTTTTTTATTTTAAATTCTTTCATAGGAACTTATTGGTTCCTTGCGGTAGCAAAGGAACCTATGTAGTCAGGTTGGCGTGTGTGTGTGTGTATGTGTGTGTGTGTGACACTTGCTTCGGTACGCTCTAACTCAACAAGGGAAGGTCGGATGAAACTTGGATTTGGTACATAGATTCGTCATAAGGAGAAGGTGTGCCCTATCGTTTTTGGTGGAGGTCAAAGGTCATTTGGGGTCACCAGAGGTCAAAAACTAAAAACCTTCTCAACATGATATTTCTAGTTAGGAAACTTGGATAGATGTCATACTTGGTGCGTGGATGTGTTATGGTGTAAGGATGAAATTGGATATGTTCAGTGAAGGTCAAGGGGTCATCAGAGGTCACCAGGGGTCAAACACTGAAAAACGTTTAAACACAGTATTTTAAGGTAGAAAGGACAGATTTCAAATCAATCTGTGTTTGGTTAAGGTCAAAGGTCATCAAGGTCACTGGAGGTCAACTGCTGGAAATGTTAGTTAGAAAATCTTGTAAGCTAGATAAAGATAGTTTCAATAGATTTTCTATCTCACCTGGTTTTGCATGCTTACGCACTCAAACACCTTAGAAATTTGTCCTTTTTGTTCGTTCAGTTATGATTTCTTCGGGTTGTACACATATTTTGGATCATTCAAAGTTTTAAGAGGGCAATAACTGAAATCTGTAGATTTCACTGAGCACAGGTCACTCTGCATTAAACTGGTCTCTCTGCCAGTGGAAGCAATGCATGGATTCTACAATATGTCTCTTTAATACTGCTGTGCTCTGTGGGGTAACCTTATCCTCATTCTATTATCACACTTCATTAATCACTTGCTTTCTGCTTGACTGCTGAATAAACCCTTTTCTCTGTGTAGAGGTAGCAAACAGGACAAGTGGTAGATTGTTTTAAAGTAACAGCAAGTTTTATTTGAGAGCAGGTAAAAATAACTTGTGAGAGAAATACAAGGGGTGTTTTTCATTCTCTGACCATGTTGTGTATCATTTATTGGTGATAATATCAAATTTGATTACAAGCATAAATACATATGGAAATGAGGTAGTGTTTTTGAAGGATCACCAAGCATTACAAAAGTTGAATGTTAGTAAGGCCACAGAAATTTAATCTTTGATTTCATGTAAAATTAGTACTAAAATACCCCTTGTGAAGATGTTACAAACATTGAGTATGAACTTTTGCTTAGCTCCATTTCACAGACTGGCTGTACAGTTCTCATAGTATCTAGCAAGGAACCGCAGTGCCCATTGGGCTCTTGTTTTTTTTCTTTTGGCTGTTTTATATATCCATCGTGATTTCATAAACTTTGCCAAATTTTAAACTAATCTCTTGCAAGTGAGGTTTGAATGTCTTGTAATCAGTTTCAGCATATCTCAATACAGCAAAAGAGTTGTAATTTAATGAGCAAATTCAGAAGGAATTTTACTCCTGTAGTGTTGTTGATCTGACATTCTCTGCATCATATATACCAGTCTTGCATCATTATTGTGCCCTCTTCTAATTTTGTGTGTAACAGTTTTTTTTTTATTTTTCATAATGAAGGTTTACAACATATCTCTGAGCCATTAATATCCTATTTTTGCTATCTTTAGCCTAAATGCAACTGAAGGCATTTGTTGTTTTATGGCACCCTTACAGGTATTCCTCGCTACAGATCTGGTGATATTTGGGTCTTCCTTCGAAGTCACATGGAAAAAAGAAAAGTCTCTTTACTACAACAATATCCAGAGCATGAACCATATTCAGAACTTATTAAACATCTAACCACACACCAGCATGCCATTCTTATCGATCTTGGTATGTATTTTGATGAGTAGTTTCCAGCACACGTAAACAAAAATAGAAAATTATTTGTTACTTTTTATGTTTTGAGCTAGGAAATCTTAGTTACCCAATCAAAAAAAAAAAAAAACAAATAAATAAATAATGTTACGACCTCCCTGCTTGTGGAAAAAAAGCCTGACATAAATGCAACTCTATTGAGATAAAAGGCAAACAGGAGGGCATCTTTGTGTGTCTGGCTGCCTGTAATATTTATTTATGTACAAGCCTAATGATTGGTTCAAAAAATCTCAGAGAAATGTTGATGCATTGGTATTTTGTTGTTTGCCAAGCAAATGTCCATAAATTACCCATTTTTTTACTCTGTGGACAGCAGGTTGTCTTTATTTAACAATGAATTCACTTTTGTACCTTCAGCAGTCCGGCAACCAATATACCCATTTTCTTGTGCCATACTGTCTTTCTTGCACAGTCAGAGTGATTGCTTCTTTGTAAATATAGGCATTTGGCTAAGCATTTACATTTTGGTCATAACTTCATTCTGTCATGTATTTGTTGTCCAGGTCGTACGTACCCAAACCATCCATACTTTTCTAATCCACTTGGTAGAGGTCAGCTGTCACTGTTTAATCTATTGAAGGCGTACTCTTTACTGGACTTTGAAGTGGGTTATTGCCAGGGGCTTAGTTTTGTGGCTGGGTTTCTTCTAATGCATGTAAGTATCTAGAGTTTCAATTTTACATCTTGAACCAATCAAGATAAAAGATAATGTTTGAAAATTTCTCAAAGAGGTGTATTTGCATGTTTGTGTTTGAAGAAACTATTCATTTGAAAGTAAGAAATATCAGCAACACATGTTGTTATGTGTGAGGCTTTATTTTTCTCAGCTGTTCTAAACTGTTAGTAAGTTGATATATTCAGGCTGAAAAGCAGGTTTTATTGTTCACAACTTTGTCCCTTTAGTTGGCACTGTAAGGTCAGTGAGGTGACCATTACTGCACAGATCATTTTAAAACTAAACAGGTCCTCAAACTTCATTTTTCTTGTAGCCACCATTGACCAAGACATCCTTGCTTTACCTAGTCCAATCCTAGCATCCTTATTTTCAAAACTGTTGTTGGGAAGCCTTACAATCCTGATTATTAAAGGCTAAATCTTCTCAATCCAGACAGCTCCAATTCTCCTAACCTGCTATTAATACTTAAGCCCCTCCCACAACTGCCTA
Organism: Holothuria scabra; assembly: GCA_037179385.1. Taxonomy (NCBI): domain Eukaryota; kingdom Metazoa; phylum Echinodermata; class Holothuroidea; order Aspidochirotida; family Holothuriidae; genus Holothuria; species Holothuria scabra. Next base: position 15,856,834 of record CM074192.1, on the reverse strand, counting down.
AAAATCATCCTCATCCTGACACAATTTTAGTTTATTGTTTCAGGGTGAGTATGCAAGACCCAATGTGTAATCAAAACATTCTCAGAACAGTACATACTGTGTAATATGAGCTACAGTACTCTGCATTTTTTGAACTTTCTGTCAATCAAAGAGCTAGGGTGGGAATTGACTGCCTTTAAAATCTTGCATCTCTGACAAATCTTTTTTGATTTTTCAGATGGAAGAACAAGCCGCCTTTGAGATGTTAGTATTTATGATGTATGGTCTTGGATGTAGAAGACAGTACAAACCAGATATGGTAGCACTACAGGTATGAACAAGTTTCTAAAAGATGTGCCACCCTTCTTTTAGGGAATTTGGGAAGAAAATTAATTTTACTCATGTCCTCAAAATATTAACAAAAAAGCTCTTTATTGCACTTTGGTTATGTTAAATTGGTGAAAAATTTTGCAGTTGATTACAATAGAGTAAACTGTTACAGTTGACTAGGTCTTACAATGGACATGGACAATCCAATGACTATGAGAAGAACTACACTGTAAACAAAATTTGGATGGATTTGTTTTAACAGCAAATGTGACTTTTGAACCAAGCATCCACATAATACCCGGTCGAAAGTAAATTCTTCATTTTTTTTTTTTTTTCAAATTTTGCACCAAAATAAGTAGTAACTCTGCCCTAACATGTGCATTTGATTTACATGTCAGAGTGTCTTCAAAACAAAACAGAAAATTTTGTAACTCCAACAAAAAATTTTAGTGTTTAGGTAGGTTTTTCGGAGAAGAGTGCCTAGTAAAGAGATGTAACATTTCTTGTCAGCAAGGGCAATTCTTGTTTTCAGAAGAAGTGTCTGACAGCTTCTCCTGTTGAGATAACTTTTATAGCAAGTGATCATAACTTGTGCCAAGTGAAGAATTTTAAAAATAAGACAATTTTTGTTCAAGGTATTGCTTCTCTCTGTCTTTATAAAGCATAGTATGAAGTTGTAGGTTAGGGAAAATTTTTGTAGTATCACATGGCAATTTGCTATGCAAACTCCCCAAATTGCCACACAAATGAAAAAAAAAAATGTGTTCCACTTTTTGGTGTGCATAACTATGGGGTTTCTAGTGATTTATACTAATGTAGGAAAAAAATCCCAGATCTGCTACCCAAAATTTGAATGCTACATTCTTCCCTGATCTCAGATGTTGCAATATTTGTACACATGTTTTAGTAGAATATGTACCAGCACCATACCATCCAACCCCTAGCATCCCACCACTAGCACACTTAACTTGAAGTTATATGTTTTGTAATGTTCAGATTCAGATGTACCAGCTGTCAAGGTTGCTTCATGACTTTCACAGAGAACTTCATGACCATCTAGAAACTAATGAGGTCAGTCCGTCCTTCTATGCGGCTCCTTGGTTCCTCACGCTCTTTACCTCTCAGTTTCCTCTTGGATTTGTGGCCAGAATCTTTGGTGAGTAATTTTGGAAATAAAAAATGTTCAAAAAGGATTACATTTTATCTCTTGAGATCACAGAAGCTAAAGAATGTTAATAGATATGTTTGTGGGTATGGTAACTCTGAGAAGAATGTTTCAACTTCATAGTTCTGGCATTGTCTTCAAAAGGAAGAGTGAGATTTTTTTACTCTACTACCTAAAGGAGCTGCAGTCTAGCACACAACTAGAAGCTGCAATCTAGTACACAACTAACATTTGTTAGCTGGTGGCAAGTTTGTGCTAAGTGGAAGGATCTTGGAAAAGGAAAATCCTTTTAGGGTTAGATTGAAATCCTTGCAATTATTGAAACACACTACTGTTTAACCACTCTGTCACAGCAGGATCCAAACACCTTGGGCTGCAGTAGACTATTTCTTTCAGAAATTAGTACTATATATATGAGCACATAATTGCAACTCTCCTGTATAGAGCTACTATGCACAGCAGTGGATATAAAATCTAAATAGCCCCCCTCACCTCCTGTTCACACCTGTAACCCTACCTACCTGCAAGTATTCTCTGGTAACCATATATTTATTCTATGCTATTTTTAATAAAACAGGGGCCTTGAGGGGGAGTTGTTTTATAACCTAAACAGCGATGAATATGGTAGAAGTCTGATGCTAATGAATTATGACTTTCATTGGGTGGCAACCAGCTCAATAAGTTGAGATCAAATTTTAATGTCCACTTCAGATGGAAAGACTTATTGCTTGCTCTTGGATAAAAACCCAACAACGTCCTGAACATTATTTTTATGTTGTCTCCTTGCAGATATGATGTTTGCTCAGGGTATGGAAGCCATTTTCAAAGTTGCCTTAAACATCCTAGGTAGTCACTCAGATAGATTACTCAAGTGTGAAAACTTTGAGGAACTTATTGAGTACATCAAGGATGATCTGCCAAAGATGACCTATGTAGAACTTGAGAAAATAATTTTGCAAGTGAGTACTATTGGTTGTAACCATGAGAATATAGCTAGTAGTAATCTGTGAATGGTGCTGTGGTTTATTATAGGTGTAGTGCTAATAGTCATCAGTAATGGTATGAGTAGTCATTATGAATGTAGTGCACTGAGTAGTCAATCAAAGCCAAAGAGCTTCGATTGTGGATATTGTTCTCATTGTCACATTTTTTAACTTCTCGTATGGCTCAGTAACATTCTCATGGGTACATGTCCAACAAATTCTCCAGTACACACATTAAACATGAATGTATTGGCAAACTGACCAGCTACAGAGGCATAAGAGGGGATATTCACATTTTTGCCTGCTTATGTGGCTTGATATAAATTCTCAAGCACACATATGTAACACGCATGTGTTGGTATAGAGAACAGCAGCTATGCATGGGAAAAAGGGGATTTGGAACATTAAATTGGAACTATCTTCCTGAATCCTGACAATTCTAAATAGAATTTGGAGATTGATCCACTGGTTTATTATTATGACCAAATTATTGCTGAAACAAGCTTTTAATCTTTCTAACTCTAAACAGTTTACCCAAAAGTGCATTTAATCCTGATCCCAGATCATTGGAAACTTGCTAATGTTTACCAAGCTAAGTGCTTTCACTGCAATCCTGGCACAATTCTACAACCACACTCTCAAGAATCCCTGCTTGTTTAACATGCTAGTCAGCCACTTAGATCCAGTGGCAAGATTCAGCTCAAGCTGCCTATGTGCAAATGCCTGAATCTGCCACAGAAATGTCAAACCACTGCCTGTGGTGTGCTTGACTGGTACCTTTCTTATCCAATGCATAAACTTGAGAAGGCAGCAGACAGTTTTGCCTTTAGAAGTGAGCATGGCAGGCCGTTTGCTTATATCATTCAGTTGAAACTTAAATTCAACCAGCAGCTATTCTTTTCCACTTCCCTGCTTTTCTACTTCTTTTCATACAACCTTCAGTGGCTTCAGACTAGTTGGTACTGTGATAACTTAGTAGTATTATGAATATCTAACAGGGTGGATGACTTCAATTGACTGGTGCTGTGAGCTTTGGGCAGTATTATGAGAAGGCAGAAGTCTAATAGTGTTCAAAATAGCTGAACTGCTTGGAGCAGTGTGGAAAGTAATATAAAACAGTTAAACAAACTGTAAACAAAAAGACCAGTATTTGAAGATTCACAATTTTTTGTGTAAACAAATTTCATGCAAGTTTCTTGCTTGAAGCTTAGATAAAGGGAAAAAATAAGCTCAGTATGCATTTTTGATGTGGAGTTTGTTTTGAAAAATCATTATCCTTAACAGTCAGGCATGTCCACAAACAGCACTAAGACTGGCATGCATGTATACAGCTCCTCCTGTTGGAAAATATTGAGGAGTGATTTTGATGTACTGTTCTAGCTTGGCAAACTTTTTGGCAAACTATTGCAAGAGTGCCACAGGAATATCAGGGACTCCTTCATTGTTAAACACTATGAAAGGGCTGGAAGGGTGTTTTTGTGTGGGGATGGGAGGGGGGGATGGAGGGGCAGGGCAACTGAAATCTGGACATGCATATAGCAATTAATTTACATATTTTACCCTTAAACTTACAGTTTTTTACCATCTTGAGTTTAAAAAAATACAATCTTTCATTTTGTGTTTTTTTCTTGTTTCTTTCGTAGTCATTCAACCAAGACATCTCTAAGGAGCTGCAAGCTTTTGAGGTGGAGTACCATGTGATTCAGGAAGAGATGCTTCATTCTCCCATTCTCATGCGATCTGGTTCAAGTGAACAGGAACAGCTCGAATCAGCCAATCAAAATCTTAGGAGACATAATGAAGAATTACTTGAGCAACTTCAGACTGCAAGAAATACAATCAACAATCAGGAAAGGACAATACATGAATTACAAGTAAGTTATATAAAAAGCCCTCCATCATTTTAAAGTTACTGTTTCATTTTCATGTTGAGAATTTGGGAGAAAAGTTGAGGAAAAAAAGAGACTTAAAAACAGATATGTTAATTTTTTTAGAATGATCAGCACTACTTCAGGTTGAACTGTACAAAGTTTTAAGATGCTGGCTAAGGGGTCACTGCCTTTCTCACTTGGACCAAACTGCCCGGAGAGGACGTAAGGATGCTCACTGAAGCGTGACTCATTAGTGCTTGTGCACCTTCTGCCTGTTCACGATCGTTTCCGAATTATGCAAAGGTTGTTCTTGGCCTTGATTTAATCCGATTTGTAACACAAAAGCGTGCAGGTTGTGTGTTACAGGGCTCACCTAAAAGATCGATACTTTGCTCCATAGAGAGCCTACTTGTACTACAACACGATGAAATCACAAGGTGTACATATAATGAAGATCACATGTCGGGGTTTTTGGTTTATACATGCCGTGCCAAGACTCGGTCATCTACCACTAACCGGCAAAATGACAAACGCAATGACGAAATTTCGTTGTGCATTAATGTGAAAAAGACTTTCCTTTCTTTTTAAATGAAATAAAGTACTCAATGCAGTTTGTTTTGTGTTTTCCCTCGTTATGTTGATGTTAGAACCAACTGTAGTAGCCAACGGTTTTGTGATATTTATTTACAGGTTTAAAATTATAGATATATACATACCGTAGCCTAGATTTCCCGAAATAATTTTACATCGCATGTTATAACCTTCACGCGCTAGCTCTGCTGCAAGTACAACAGCAACTAGTGCATGCAATATCCAAAGCACTGTCACTCGATGTTTCTTTTAAACACTAGACAGGCTAGGCTCGTATTTTCATACAGTAAACTTGTTAGGTTAGCAACAACCAAAGCAACTTATGCAACTGAAGAAAAATTATCGTACGGGAAAATTAAGGAAGAATAATTTTTGAAAATATTAAACAGGGCTAAGTTGGAATAATTTACACATGCGTTGAAGCTATTTTATGAAATAAATGTCATCTAGATAACTTTGGTTCGTACACTGTTTTACGTCTGAGATGCTTACCCAACAGATTGAAAACATAGATTACCGTAACTTGTAGTGCCTTTTGGAATATTTGGAAGTGAAATTTTAACGGACTGGACTATTTTTCTCCTGTTGGGAGAGATGGTGAGTAAGGGTGGAGCTATTATGAGAGCCTTTCTCCTATCGGGAAGGCACCCCCGGGGGTGGGGAAATTTGAAAAATTTCATCGGGGAGCCTTACATAAGGGCGGGTCACACATCTAGGCTACATCCAGTTTCAATTCGAAATCCGATCCTATTTTTTCTAAATCTCACCAGCTTCTTTCTAATTTTTTTTTCTTCTTCAGACTTTGGTCTTGGGATCATCATCACGCTATAGGCTAGGCCTGTCGATAAAAAGAATCTGCTATGTTTCACGATAAACTGTGCTGCTACCATTAGGCCCCTATATTGCTTATGTCGCTCAACAGGCAACAGTGCAATATTTGTTCGAAAATCGATCCCGATCTTCGAACGCTCGTACGATAAAAGCTGTTTGCTGGCGTGACATCACAAAATAATTGGTTTACATTTTATTTTCGTAATTCTTCAATGAATATCATACATTTACAAAGATATGGAAATTTTGGCTCTTTCGACCAGGGATGGCCGGAGATTTTCATTCAGACGCAAAAAGTCAGATCGTAATCCTACGATCCGAAATTGCTGTCGGGTGACCCGCGCCTTGGTCCCAGCATTTTCCAGATTTGCGAAAGAGGGGGTGGGGTGCTCCCCCCCCCTCATGTAGAAATATTTGATAATTGAGATACTAAGGGAAGCCATCCATTCCCCCTTTTGTGCGGGTCCGGGCAGAGGCAGGTTTGCGTTTTCACTGAAGCTTGACTCATCATCTCTCTGACCCCCAAGGCATTGCCGAGCACTTTCCGAATTACGCACAACTTCCCTCCAAGCTTTAAAGAAAAATTCTAAAGACTACTTAGTTTGTATCCCCCGGCAGGTGAAATCTGCTCCCTTTCGTATACCCGTCTACATTAAAGCCTAAGTATACTGTAATAGTATAAGGTTACTTGCACAATGTCGGTTCACCGACACGATAATTGTTACAAAAACGCTTTAGTGATGACGGTCGTACGTAGTCTCACGGGCGGCAATCCCCGGGGATCATGTCTCTATCTTTGAAAAATTCCCCATTGACTGATTTTTTTTCACTCAGTAACTTTTTGAAAAAAATTGATTAAAATGCCCGACCCCTCCCCTTCAAATTTGAGAATAGATCACGCTACCACTGAGTTCTCTTTTGAAAGGTTTGATTTCTGATATCGTTTATGGAGAATTTTGCATACAAACTCGTTGCTCTAAATCACTCCAAATATCCCACACTTATCGAACGTTCAGACCTAGGGACAAGAACACTAATATGCGACGGTTTAGTACGTGTATTTAATGGAGCCCTGAAATTCAGTGACAAGAATTAAGTTATTTGTATGAGGCTTTAATTAATTATTCTTACCTCAAGATATCAGTATGAGATTATAACTTATAAGGTCAAAGTTTTTGGAGGAAACATTAAATCCAAATATAGTCCATGCAAAGAAAGTCTGAGAACGGCGAAGATGCATGACAACCTTCAGTGAATTTAAAGCTTTACCTCTTGCCTAACCTCCCGGTCTCATTTTTCCATGCATCACCTTTTTAACCTGCCCATCACACAAGTTCTAGGCTTACTTTAAGATGATCAAAATTTTCAACCCGGCCAGAAAATCCCTAGGCTATATCTGCATTGTTGTTCAGTACGGCGCCATCGATCACGCGCAAAGATAAAGGTCCCAGCGAGAATGGTCTTTCCATGCAAAGTTGCGTCAATGTTAACATGTGGGCCCTGGTTCTGTTGCACCTGTAGATATCTGCACATACTCGCTGCATGCTTACAAGTTAGCGCCACTACGGAATGTAGTCACGTATTTTCTTCGCTAAAGTATCCAATCACAACTGCAAGACGAAATACTCACTCATTGATCACCGGCCAGCCCCCATAGCTGCGTTACCTTTTTTGGAAATGGCTGGACGTTCACAGTACGTGACGTCACTCTCATAAATTATCTCAGATTTTTAACAAGCTTCGAGAGTCGGCGCCATCTTTGTATTTACAAATTTCCAACATTTCGTACGATTTTAAACTCTTACTGCAAAATTTTTGCATGAGCAGACTTAATCTGCACAGATTTATAAGATCAGACCTAAAATGGAGCTCGAAAAAGTTTATTTTGCTGATAATCATCAAAATCATTTTTCGGCGATCGCCACGCTAGAATGGAGCCCCCTTGTACACATATGGTATGAAATAACGGTGTTAGGCTACAGTACTAAGAGAGTAAGCCTACACGCGGAAGCAGTAGTACGTTCGTAAGTCAGACCACGCTACAAGTTTCTTGAGGTGGGTGTGGCTTAGAAGGGAAGGGATATAAAAAGATGGTTGTTATGACAGAAAACTCACGGGGGTTGAAGCTGCCAATGGAAATACACTACGTCACTTTTATAATATGAAATGTCCAATGGCGTCATTATCGATGTACGTACAGTACCTGGAAATATTCTCTGCTAGCACGAGAGCTAAACAAGTTTTCTCGTAGTTTGGGGAACACATAGGACCTACAGTCAATTCATATGTAGCAGTGTTAGCGATCTCCCGCGACGAGGTAAACAAACATGCAAAATAAAGCATTGCATAGTGCATAGTCTGAAATACAGCAATGTGTTTGACAGTAGGTGTCGTTCGAGCAGATCTTCTGCTCATCTATGAGGCCGACATTGTTAATTCGGCAAAATGTGGTGCAGCTGAAAATTGTAAAACTAGTGTAGAATCAAGACAGTCAAAAATGGGAAATATTAGGATATATAAGCTTATTGGCGCAGTGGCGGTTCCTTCCGGCGGCTGTTAACTATAATTCACCTTTCCAAGGTAAGAACGCTTTCAGCAATAGTGTAGGTCCCGTATTGAACAGAAAGTGCAGGCGCGGATCCAGACATTCCAAAAAAGGGTGGGGGATCACTTAAGGGAAAGAGGGGTGCAGGGCCGGAAGTGGACCCAATACAAGTTGAGGGCGGTTCGGCCTTCCTCCTATCTGCGTGAGAAAAACCAAGCAGGAGTGTTGGCAGGATGGGCCTCTATATTAAAATTTCGGGTTATGCTAAATTAAACTTCTTTCAGGCGAAAGCCCTCCCCATCCCTTCCTCCTTCCTTCCTTATACCCTCATGTTTAGAAACTTTATTGTTATTCAAGTAGGATTATACCGGATTCCATTCATTTCGGAAAGTGGGTCCACGCTGTCTTGAAAGAAGGAAAAATTCCTCGATCAGTATTCACCCCCCCCCCCCCCCCTCCTGATACCACATATTTTCAATCATCGATTGTGTGTTTTTTAGGATGAAAACAAAACAGAGCAATGAGCTATTTATAAAAAGGAACTCCAACCATGAACGTTTGCACATTCAATGGCTTAGTTAAATGGACGTCTGCAGAAAAAAATAAAATGAAATGATGGCCAGCCCATGCAGTGGTCAGTCTGTTCTGTTTGGGATTATAAATACATTCCCTAAGTTTGGAAAAAAAATCTGGAACGTTCCAACAGCTTCCGTACATTCCGTCGAAAATATTCCTGCCCGTTTGGAAATGGTATTGCTGGATTGCAAATCTTTCCCGCGACGGAACGATTATTTTCAAACTTTCGAAAAAAATTGCATGATTTTATAAAAGGAAAAACATTTCACTTGCATTTCCTTTGAAAATTACATCCGTTAGCTACTTCATGGGTCTTTTAAATACAATGTATAGAAAAAATGCGCACCGTAATTTACTTTCGAATTTCTGTTTGCAGTTACGAATTTATTTCATAAGTTTGGAAACAAAAATATGGAACACCCCAATAGCTCTCGTGCCTTTCGTGGAAAAATTTCCGCACTTTCGGAAAAAGGCTATATGCTTGCGGGTTTGCAATTCCTTCTTAAAATGGGAAGACTGTCGTTTACAAACATTCTAAAAAATTCGCACGGCATTTTGCTTTTTTTTTTTAAATAAAAAAAAATTGCAAGTTAGGAAAACATGGATTACATAATTTGGGTGACCTTTGTAACTTTAACCGCATGCGTCTTTCAAGTAAAAAGAAAAAGGGAGAGGAAGAGCGTGCCGACAGTTTCTTTTCAAAATCTGGAACGTTCCAAGAGCTTTCGTACCTTCCGTCGGAAAATTCCTTCACTTTCGGGAATATTATTGCGGGTTTGCTTCTGTTTAAAACACTTCAGCAAGTTCGGAAAAAGGTACCTCCATGCGGGTTTGCAGTTTCTTCCTGAAACAGGAAGATTTTCGTTAAGAAACGTTCCAAAAATTTGCCCTTTTTTGTAGTAAAAAAATCACACGTTAAGTAAACACAAATTACATAACTTGGGTGACCTTTGTAACCTAACCCCAAGCTTGAAACTTCATGCGTTTTTATGAAAAAAAAAAAGGGAAAGAGAAAGAGAGAAGACCGCGGCAAATTACTTTTCAAAATCTGGAACGTTCCAAGAGCTTTCGTACCTTCCATCGGAAATATTCCGGCATGTTCGGGAACGTTATTGCGAGTCTGAAAATCCCTCCGTAACGGAACGCTAATTTTTCAACTTTCGTAAAAAATGTACGATTTAAAAAAGGAAAAACTTTTATCACTTGCATTACGGTACCTTTGCAAATTACATCCGTTAGCTAAAATTTCATTAGTCTTTTTAAATGCAAAGAAAGAAAAGGGAGTGCCACCATTTACTTTCAAATTTCTGTTTGCAGTTATGAATAATATTTCAAAAGTTTGGAAAGGAAAATATGGAACGTCACAAAAGCTTTCGTACCTTCGGGAGAAATTATTTCCACACGTTCGGAAAGAGGAGATGTGTTTGCGGGTTTGCAAAGCATTCTCGTAACAAGACAACTTTTCAAACTTTCGTAAAACTTTTTGCATGTTCCTAAAAAGGGAAACATTGATGACTTGTACGACCTTTGAATATTACATCCGTTTGCTGAAATTTAGTGCTTTTTCTTTCTTATCTCTCTATAAACAAGGGGGAAAAAAGCTGCTATTTTCTTTCAAATTTCTTTGTGAAATTATCAATGGGCCTAAATCTCGTACGTTTGGAAAGCAAAACGTCAACGTTTTAAAATGCAGTGTACCCAGCATGAACTCAAATTAATTAGTCCATCTTTGCTAGTAGGGCTGTGAACGTGTAGCATTTTAACTAAACGTTTAATCGCAAAAATTTGCGATCGTTTAGCGGTTAATCGCGATTAATTAACCTCACGAAGTCAACATGCTTACAACTATATTGTGTTCATCATGCTCCCAGTAGACCTATCGATGTATTTTAATTTGGCACTACATATGCGACATTTAGCAATCTTGTCAGCTTTATCAACATCGAAACAATCCCACACCACGCTTGTTTTACGTCCCATCCTGTACTACTTATATCGGATTTGATGCAAAGCATCTGCGGTTAAACCAGGGAGTTGCCTCTAGTGGCAACTCCCTGGTTAAACTATTCTGCAACTGCCAGTGAACTCGGAACATATTTATTACGACAGTAATTCCGTGCTCATCGCAAGTGACACCGTACGTACGAAATCGAGACAATAAACATTGCACTCTTCATTACACTACGTAAGTACATGATATACGAACGCACGTGGTCGCTTGAGCACCGGATCGAACTAGTTCACTGTTGCCTGCATGGTCGACTCACGCAAAGTAAACAAGCAGTGTGCATTGTACTCAAAACTGTTAAGTGTTGCAATGACTACTCTGTGCAGCTTTTAAATACACATTGAATGAATGTTGTAAGATGTAGGCCGCGCGGCACATCGAGGCTATAACACAGGTTGTACAACCTCCGTTCCGCAATCCGCGGGGAGTACTACGAGTTGCTCCGTTGTACGGCTAGGCAGCAGTTTACCTCTAGGCTGCTTACAGCGCCGGAAAAGTTTACATAGGGAAATTCACAAGACGATCGATCTGTGTGAACTGTGTAGAAGGAAAGGTGGGCAAAAATTCATAGGACATTGGGAAGAATATCGGACGAAAAATGGGTTTTGCGATTAATCGCCAGTAGCTTTGAACTAAACGTTTATTCCACATGCGATCGTTTAGCGATTAATCGCTACACGGTCACAGCCCTATTTGCTACCGTAGCAGATGAACAGCCCTCTTGCGATAAAAACGCTGATCTCGTGATCATTTCTAGCGATAGACTAGTAACGGTAGGATTTTTCTTTATCTAATAAAAAATTTCAACGTTAACCATAAAGGCGACTACAGTAGTACTATTCTCAGCAGTATAGCACGGTATCATCATACTCAAATCAAACTGTAAATAAACTGCACAACACACATGTAGACCTATGTCTTCTCCATCGATCGAAGCTTCTAGCTTTTGCTCTCCGTATCAAAGAGAGCTTACGTTCCCGACAATAAGCTTGTAGTGAACTTCGCAATTCATCCTGCGCTAAGCCGGTCTATTCATGCCAGACACCCATTGTGTTGCACACAATAGTGTGCTGGCATGCCTGCTCATTTAACTTCGGAAACCTTCGGAAAAAACCGTGTGACGTCAATGCACATATTCATAGCTCTCCGGAGGCAATTGTTGTCCGGGCAGTTTGGGGCAAGTGAGTATGGCAGTGATCCCTAATACCAAGATTTTACGTCTGTGATGGGTGGACTGACTTTAGTTTAGTTTTTTGCTCCTTTTTTTTTGAAGTTTTTTGATGATTTTTAAGATTGTCCATGATTGCACTGTGTGTGAGGGTTTCGTGATGAACTTCAAGTTCCTTGCACATTGTAACTCCTCGGATGATTATTGCCAGCAATAGGAAATATTAGAATAACCCACATGGCTTTTTCCATGAAAGCCTAATCCTGACATCCCAAATGATTAGAGTGGACAAACTGTATTATTTCTATTAATTTATCTGATTTATTATGTTCCTTCTTTTTAGGACAAAGAAGTACAGCAGAAAAAGGAGATGGAAAAATTGTATGCTGAAAGATCTAATTTCATTGTAACAATGAACAAGCTCCTAGAGCTGATACCCAAGGATGCTTTACAGGAGTCGGGTATAAATGTACCAAATATAAACCTCTTGACTAGAGTGAAGACAACGCGTTCCAACAGTATCCCATCACTAGTACTCTTTCCATCTGCACAAGACAGATCTCATCAAAATGGAAATAAAATAAATTGATTTATGCAATATATAAAGGGAATAAGTCTATAGCTTCAACAAACATCTTGAAGCAAGTATTAGATAGTATAACTTTGCTTGCCAGGATTTAATAGACCATTTCAAAGTTTAGGAGCAGTATTGCGCAATGGATCAAATGTCAAAGAGGAACACTTTTTGTGTTTGCAACTGATGGCTGGATGCAAGCAAATATCTATGCAAGTAATTATGGATGCATGGCAGAAATTCTATTGCGAATAGAGGTCAGGGTGCATGCATTTTTAAATGCATTCATTGTATGCATCATACATTTCTCAGTTTATCTTATGACTCAATTGGCTATGTTACTTCCACATGCTTGAAAAACAAAACCACTTGTTGATTTTCTGTTGTAAGAGCATGTAAATGCCTGTATAAATCTGTGAAGATACCATAGAAACTGACCAACCAGTTAATCCATGAACTTGAAACCTGTGGCAATGAGTTTTGTGACCAGTTGACCTAAACGAACACATGGGCTATATTAACTTGGAACTCATCATTGCCTTTAATTGCAAAGATGACGAATGTTGAGAAAGATATTTTTGAATGTCACAAGTTGAGGCTATGCTGATGTATAAGCATTTGTGAAGGATCAGTATCAGTGCCAGAAATTAAAGAAAAACAATTGGCCTATTATTTGTAACATCATGTTTACCATGTCTTTTCTTAAATCTGTCAATATTTGATTAATGAAAACTACTTTCATAAATCAAAAAAAAAATGTATAAGTTAATAAATTAGATCAATTCTACATTTAGGAATTGAGACATGATAGTTTCATGGTGCCTCAGCTTTCACCTTAAAGGGCATTAAGAAAATACAAAGTTAATAATAGAGTGTCAAAAGGCATCATAAATTGATCATGTGATCTTTAAGGCATCTTTCATTTTGTACCTTATTTCATGAAATAATTAGTGGTTTAAAAAAAGTCAGATTTTTTTCTTTCTTTGGGGGGAGGGGGTGGGTAGGATGGGCAGAAATGGGAAGTCAATGTCAAGCAAGCCTTTAGTCAGCAATAAATCTTGTCATCTTTAAGACAAGGATAATAAAAGCTAAGATATTCATCTATACACAAGTTGCATGTTAAGTCAACTCATGATTGACATCACCTGGTGCCTGTAGCACCTTTGATGTCAATCCTAAAATTTGTCATTTATTACAGCTGAGAGTCCCAAAAATCAAATTCTGGCTAAAGGCATTGGCCAAGGTGGATATAAATGGTGCACTGAATACTCCATGAATATAAACCTTATGCACATGAGGTCACAATGCAAAATGTAAGCTTTCTTTTGATGGCATAACAAACCAATACCAACATATGCAGACAGCTGATTAATCTACCAGATGTATAGAAGACTTACACATGTAAGTCTTTGATACACCTGGTATCAATTCTTCTGCATGCTGACCACCAACTCATGTCCTGCACAAAGTTTTGTGGCAGGCCCCATGCTCCTTATTTTTCCTCCAAAGTGACGTCATTATGCCGTCAATTCATTATTATGTCTGTGAAATGACTTTGAATGGAAAGGTCTTAATTACTTTGAAGACATCAATGACATCCAAAGAATCTGTTAGTGTTAGTATTAACATTCAACTGATTTATATTTTGAACAAGTGAAGTCAACAGCCTTTGTAAGATCAGTGTGAAGGCGTGGGAATTCTTGGACCCAACAAAACTATGGAAATTATGATTAAGCCAAAATTCTAAAGGAGTTAAGGTCAGTTTTTGTGCATTATGTGAAAATTACATTAAAAGGCTTTTTTGTTGTTCTGTTTTCTTTACATGTCCATTATTATTTTCAGGTTAATTGTAGGTGCAATACTCTGTATAATAGTTCAAGACAGTGATATTATTGATAAGAATGAAACAAAGTGATGCCAGTTCAGTTATCTTCTTTTGAAAGCCTTGTTAACATTGAAGTGTAAACTAGTGTGATGAAACATGTTTTTGATTGATGTAAAGTACATGCTTACTCTTTAGGAGTCTTCTGGAAAAGTGAAGAAAATGTTTCTTGACATGTTTATGGAGAAGTGGTGTTATTTATTGTCTCATTATATGCACAGAAGTGATATTACTTTGAAGGGATTGTGTAATGGCCAGCTTCTGCTCTTTAGAGTTTATTTTTGTTAAAGTGCTTGGAGTAAATGCATGAAATGATACTCATACTCTGTATAATTTTAGTAGGAATGGAAAGAAGAAGTAAAATGTGAGACAATTTTGTATTTTAGGCCAAAACAGTTGAAGCAGGAAGATATCGACTATTCCTGCAATCAAATAAATAAGACTGTTTCCTTGTTATATGTTTTCAGAGGAAGTATTGTTTTAAAGTGTCATTTGTCATCTGTAAGTCTGCAGGACAAGTTGCTTTTCCTAGTTGATGGCTCTATATTTTAAAGGAAATATGCATTCTTTATTTAGTTGAAATTTTGAGGAATTTTTATGGTCAAAATTCCATTAAAATAACTTGTTATGTTTGAAGAGTATATTTACATGGTGAATGTAGACCACAAAGCTATCCTCTGCTTTCATTGGATAACGTAAGGCAAAGTTTTGCTCCATGTTTCTGTGGTGGTTCCATGACTGTACAAATGGAGTTACTGTCATGTAACATTGGGAAACTGAATTTGCCCCTATAGCAGGTTTAGAAAGTTTGCACACTTTGCTTTGAGAGAATAGATATGGTGCCTTAAGTAGTAAGAACCGAACAAAATTAAGTGAAATGTGTAAAGTGCCATAAGATGTAAAAAGTGCCATAAAATTCCAGTATTAAGTCAGAAAGATTTCTCTGTTTAACAGTGCGTTTCAAGATTGTTTTTTAAGCCAAGGAAACCTTGAAAGAACTTAAGCTACTTCATCATTGTGAATAAAATGGATGCAGCAATGTTACAAAGACAGTTGTTAATATTGGCAACTTTACAAAATCAGTTCTCTGTGTGAGTTCTCATGTAAAACACAGAATCCAGTAATGTGGGAGGGCATAGTAATTTACATTTCATGAATATTCAATAAAGGGATTCTCTCTGCTTCCATTGGGTTCTCCTTCCATAAAAAGCAATGTGAACATCATCTGGATACTTTTCTCTTGGATGTTACTTCACCTTTGTGCCTTCTATGATCAGGTGCAAATTAACCAAATTATTTTGTAAAACTTCCAAGTTCTTCCAAATTCCAAACTTCCAGTTGAAAAACAATTCCAGTTGATATTTCCTGATGTTCTTAAATATTTTGTAATAACTGCCCCTAATTAGCCCATCAGACCTTGTTTTGAATTATTTCTGGAAGCTAGCATACATAGTAAAGCATTCCAACAAACCAATCACAAGTTGCCTATAATTTGTACTTTTATAAAAAATTTTACCATTTTGTGCCAATTTTGTTTTTTGGCTTATCTATAGACCCTCTTTTGTATAGCGGCTGTGTTTAGTTAAAGTATTGCAGAATAATTCCCTCCAGATTCTTTTTTTGATGGCTACCTGTTGCAGCCAAACACTTGAAGATTAACACTTAGTTGAAGCATATCAATGTCATTTTAAAGTTTATGTGCCTTTCTGGTACAAGCACATTCCTAATTTGTAGTATGGAAAGAGAAAGTTTGTTATTGTAATGTGTATAGGTACAGCTTAGTACTTGATATCTCAATGCAAATCAATCCAGTGTTTGCTGGACATTTGTGACACATTCTATAGAAATCAGGGGCATGTCAAAAATATAGTTAGTAGAAAAGTGCAGTTGAAATGATAAAATGTGGGAAAATGTTGAAATTTTGTTTCTTGCAATTAATATTGTTCTGTGATTAAACTTTCCAGTAAAGGAGAAATTGGAAATTAATTAAAAATTTGGAAAAATGCATGTCTTGATTATTATTCTGTATTTCAAGTACAAAATGGCTACTTGAGATACTAATTTCCTTAGATTGTGTATTGTGGAATGTCAAAATTCTGAAAAGTGCCACAAGCTGGAAAACTTAGTTTGTGTCTCTACACAGATTGTGCAGATGTTATTTTGAAAGCTTGTCAAATGTTGCCACAGATGTGGTAATAACTCCCATTATCATTGTGATGACATGTCCCTGATTTTGATGGAATGGGTTATACTTGGAAAGGGCAGGACCATAGCCTGGCCAAAATCCAAAAGGAAGGGGGGAGGGGGGGAAGCAGAGTTCAAACACTGTGTACATAAATCATGACATACATTTAGCACACAGTGTATGTTCTATTTGGAAACTGCAGTGGGGCAATAACTTCCCTGCCCCCATCTCCATGAAGGCCATTGCCCTGGAAGGGGGTTTTTCAACACATTGGCATGTACAAAGGTCCTGTCTAATGTCTTGATAATTATTTGAAGTGCATTATAGTAAGGTTGGGAAAAAGTAATTTCTGTGATGATCTGGAGTACTAAGTCATGGATCAATATGTTTCCTTAAGTTAAATGTAAAATTGTATTGTAATTCAGCTGTGTAAATATTGTGTAAATAAGCATTGATGCCTTCCATTGCCAATATATGAATCACAATATCTGACGAATTGTGTACCTTGGTTCTAATAAAAGAGGGTTTGTTCGGCAATAAAATGTAGATAAAATTGTATGAAAGCAAAGTTTGTTAACTTATTTCACAAATAAAGGGTCTTTGGTGATGTTTTTGTATTTTATGTAATTTTCAGAAAAGTACTCATCTAAGGATGTTAAAATATTATAAAGATACAACTAAAACTTGCTGAATCTCCTCACATGAAAGGTGTCAAAGATAGCATTATTAAATGGACATTCAAATCAGGTGTGAAGAATGGATGTTCCCTACTACATCAGAGCAATAATCCAATTTGATTGGATGGTGGGGGATGCAGATGATTAAGTCTGAGGGTATAACTGTGATTTGATGTACTAACGATAGGGATAAAGTCTTGTGAAACCCTCAGTATGGAGTTAGGCCTAGAAGCAAGGTGGGGGGGGGGGTGTAAATACCATGACCTTGGTTATGCAATTGGTTCATCTAATTAAGCAGGATCACTTCTATTGAAAAAAAATATTGGAACAAAAATCATGGTTTAATAGCTGGATACATGTGTGTCTCTGGCAATTTAACAAGATAGCTCTGTATGTGGTTACTCTGTTAAAATCTGTCATGAAACTGGCACTCTGTGTGAAGAACTGTTAAGTATTCTGTCAAGTGGAATTAAATGAGAAGAACATGGAATAGAGTGATGTTGTGTGATCATTTAAGTTGTTGAGAGTAACTTAACATTGCAACTCTGAAACAAAATATTGACATTTTAGCCCCCCCTACCCTCTAGCCCTTAGGCCATGCTTAAAAAGTGAAACATACATGGAATAGGGACAACAAGCCAGTGAGCCACAACTAGAAAAAAGGCCGTCGCCAGCTGGACTCTCACCAATAGGTTGGAAACTGAGCCAAAAAACTCCCATCTTGCAAATTCTTAACCTTCACTAGCCAATCAATACATACTTGTTGCAATGCACAACTTTACAGCTGATATAAAAATGCTTCAGAAAATTTTATTCTGACTTACACTGTATGGGGCTGCTCCACTTTTATAGTAGTTGAATGAGAATGTTATGCTTGGTATATGTTGCTAATTTCTGTTCCAAATTTATTTGCAAAAGCAATGCATTCCTTTAAAAATTGTAAATATTTGAGCATTTGATGGGAATAATTTTCTTTTTAAAACGTACATAGAAACAGGCACGTATGAACAAAAAGACCCAACTCAACCCGGCTGGACAAAAACACAACCCATCAACCATCCACACACCAAACACGGGACAAAAAGGTTTGTCGGAAATAATTTCATTTGCCTTCATTGTCAACTGGTGAAAAAGTATTGCATTTACAACCTGACTTGTGCACACAGGTTAAGAAGTGCTGGCTAGCCTGTCAAGTGTAGGAGGACTCGAGTGACTTTTCTTCTTTTAAGTGAACAGAGCATGACTACAACATGAAATAAATTACAGTATCAATAGAAATTTCTTTATTCATATTTTCCTCCTTTTTCATGTTAATTCATTCCTGACAATTTCCTTGCAGACACATCCATATTGACAAGAAATTTTTTCTTGGCTTAAAGACAATTTAATATCCATGGTTCTTAACTACAATGTTAATATCAAAAGGGCAGAACAAAATGCTTCTGGGATCACACCACAGCCAATGCAGACTTGATACAGCATGACAAGTTCAAGACACACTTGCACTGAAAACAAAAAGTTCAATAAAGGATTCTGTTAACCAACCAGAAGCAAAATGTCTAAAAATACTCTAAATGATCAATATTTTCTGCTTCTTCAAACTTTTTTTACTGATAAAATCCTACAAAAAAGTAAGTCTGATACTTTTCATGGTCAAGAATAAGTGGATCTTCGCCCTTTCTCCCTACATTCCAAAGTCCATCAAAAAATGACCATTTTGGGGATAATTTATGATTTGCACTTAATCATGCATAAACATGAGCTCAGTATGCAAATCTTGTGATGAGGGACATGCCATTTAGGGCTAATGTTATCCTTTGCTTTTCCACTCTTCCTTTCACAAGGACAATAGTAACAGAAGTATGTCCCGAGGGTTTTATTTGGAAAGTTTAAATTGTGTCCTTGAAAACCATCAGTCCAATTACCAAGGAATAACTGTCTGAAGAGTAATATCGAGATAAATAGGGTGAACAAAAGAAATAACAACACTTTGAGGCATAAGCAACGAGTTGCTTCAAAACCATTCATACTTTGGAGAGGTTTACCTTGCGTACCTTAAGATCTACTGACATAATTCCAAATAATTTCCCCTTGGGGATAGCTAACCCGTAACTGATGAGTAAAGTCAGGCATTTTTCTTTTTTGCTGAGGTCTCATGCTAACCTTAACACAAGACTAATCTGATGCGACACTTGGCTAACAAATTATGCATCTTTACATGCAGGGATGTAGGTATCCAAATTTGAGTGCCAGAAAATTGTCTCAACTGGATAAAGCACATCCTTCTACCCTATGGCATCTACCCCATTTTTCAGCTGTTTTCATCCATCTACCACATGCCACCCACCACAGCTTCATCCCTGTCTACATGGTAAAGATAAAATAGTGCTCTTGGAAACCATAGATCGATCACTCTTACATTTGAAATGATCCTGAACTGGACAACCACAGATAAATCTTCTGAAGACAGTACAGTAACGTTTAAAACCAAACAGTCTTTCCAAGTGTTTTGACATATTATGCACCATTCATACATGCATGATATATTGTAAATGCCTACTTTCTCACTGTGGCCCGACTCCATACCACCAAGCTTTCATTATAAAGAACTTTTAATTGGAAAATCATGTTTTTGGGCAAATAGTCTTGCAATTAAAGGAAAACTTTCCTCCATTACCATCTTGTGTCTTCCTGCCATCTTTACAGTGTGCAATGATTTTCATTTACTCAAATTTGTAATCCAATTCACCTGCCACCAACAGAGATTTTTGCTATCAGTATAAAAACAACACTTGCTTTCCTGAATATTTTCAATTATATTCCAATTTCATTTCAACATTTCCTGTGCTTAAAGAGTAACTTTTTAAAGAAGTCACTTGTCACCCCACACTACATTTTTTGTTAGGGGGATCAAAATTCTGCATTGGTACTGCTCTCTGATTAATATTAAATTCAGTGATACAGGGTAGCTCATATTACATTATGTGCACAGCATAGTTTTTTTTATAAGAGCCTTGTATTCTCACCAGGATACGTCCTTAAAGGTCTAATCCCAATTCTAATCCCAGTTCTAATTCTCCTAGTCTACTTTCTAAAGCCTCTCCCACAACTGTCTAAAATTCATCCTCATTCAGATACAATCTCAGTTTATTGCTTCAGGGTTATAAACGACCTCAATGTGTAATCAATACACTTTCAGTACAGTATGTGCTTTGTCATATGAGCTTCAGTTCTCTGTGTTATTAGAACTACAGTAGCTGTCAATCAAAGAGCTGTTCCGATGGAGAAAATCTGTAGACTATCACAAAAACTGTAGTTTTTGATGATAGGATTAGCCCTTTGAGCCTAGAATATGATTGTATACATATCACATGGATGAGCTAAAGACAGCTGTGAGATGGGATACAAGTGGATAGGTTGAGGGAAAGGGAAATGTCTTGGGTAAGAAGATTTTGCCATTACCTACAAAGTGATAATTTTATGATGATTCCCATTTGTTAAAGGCATTGTAGCACCAAGCATTAATCAATGTTTTATTTAGTGTACTTCCATCTAACAATATTTATAAAACACCTCCCCATACAGGATGAAACATATTATTGAAATCAGGTCCACACAGTAAATTGTACGACTACTTGAAAAGTTGAAAATACCAGGGATTTTCTATCACCTCCCTGAAAATACCAAGGAAGCTGCATATTGAAACTTCAGTATTCATACAGTTTGTTGACAAAAGATCAACATGTTGTTCTGTAAAATGCCATTGGAGTAATCCTGTGATGTCAAATTTCTTCAGATTTAATCAACTTCCGAATAACTCATGAATGCAGTAGACCAAATTGGGCAAAGTGTATTAGCTCTTCTTTTCATCATTCCTCACTTCTTCTCCCAGTTACAATCACTGAAAATAGAAACACAATGTCCATGCAGTTAGTCAAGTTGAAGTCATACTAAAAAGATTACTAAAACAACTAGAAAGCCAACAGGCTTAGTGATTCCTTGCCATATGATATATCATAGCAAACATGGAAACAAACATGACATGCATGAGATCCCATACAATTATCATTCTTAATTGAGATATACTATAGTAATGCCCAAACTTTTTTACCTCATGTGACCCAAAATGACCTTTCGACCCCATTTAAAACAATAGTGATCACCTCACCAATATGTCCATCAACATGAGCAATTCAAAAGCTGAGTACAGTATGAGTATGGAAGTACTACCTCCATGGTATGAGATCCTTCACAGTTATCTCCCTAAAAATATTATGTCTACAAGGTTTGATCTTTTGTCACCCCAAACCTTTGATCTCCACAAACAAGAGGAATTTCTCACACAGCTTTAATATGCCACAAAACTACGTTTTGTCTCATTACTTGATAAAGCGGTATTTTGAAACCATTTTAATCAAAAGTTTCGTCAATGGGGACAGCTCTCCATTTTGAAGTCTCTATGTTCCGATGCCTCTATGTTTCGAAAAGTCTGCGTTGAGGTTAGTGTTAAAACAAGCCCTCATCCAAACACTCTCCTACAGGCAATGGATCAAATACTGTGGTCTCACGTACCGCTCTTGAGGTAACACCATGTTACCTTGCGCTCGAGTAACGTGAGACCGTGGGTTAATGCCGGGTTGGTGTTTAAATTTCGATCCACCTCAAATCGAAATTAAAACAAATTCTAGAATGAAACTAAGTGATAAATAATCACTGAAGAGCATATTGAAACTGTATTAAAAGCAGAAGCACCAATCTAGATAGACACCAATTTTAAGGTTGTGTTCAACAAAAATCCTAACACAAACACACTATTTGTTCAATTCCACCAGCTTCCATGTTAAGGACAGGGAAGGGTGTCAAGCTACAGTATTTTTAAGATGTCTTTCAGTTTAGAAACTTGATCAAGTGTACATGAACTTCTCCATCTCCAGACAATGGCTAGGCAAACAACCTTTTTTTGTGGTCAGATGAGACAAGATAATGTGGACAGTTATTTTATGCTTGATTTAGCAGAGGTGTGACTTTCATGGGGGTCTGACATATTGTACAGAATGCCTGCAAGGAATGGCAGGAAATAGGAGTAAATACAAACAATGGGCTGTTATGGTTGTTATGTACTGAGATAAAAATAAGCTTTCTCCACAGGGTTTATAAGAGTCAATTAACACCACTTATATAGTAAAAAGCTTAAGTCAATTGAGCTGTATGTTTGTATGAGGTAATTCTTCAGGATACTGTGGGGATAACTGGCAGTCAACTGTGAAAAATTATGCCAGATAACTGTGACCAAATGGCAAAGAATGGGTTAGTCACAATTTGATTCACTCTATTAGGCAATGACAGTTCATGTGTGCTGAGGAGTATTTGATACCAAATGGTCAGTATAAATTAGGTTCTTTTTTGTAAAACTAATTAACTGTGGTATATAATCAATTCCTATTTCCAATTCATGCATGCTTGCATGCACATGTCCTCATGAGGACAGTAGGCACAAGGTTTGCCAAATATTAGCAATTTCTGCCACTAAATTTAATGTTTTCTTCAGGTTTTCTTTAAGGTTATTGAAAAAGCAATGTACAGTAAGTATGTTATAAAAGAGATTCTTGTGCATCACACACAGTACTCTCTGTTCAAAGTATACACTTATAAAGTTCCACATCAGCCATCTACTTAGTGTGCATAGAAGCATCTTCTAATATTTTCAGACTATGTCCCTAAATGACCCTTATACAGACTGTTTAAACTCACATGTTCTACACTCTGCTAGGAACTTTCATTTAACAGTGGAAAATCAGTTTCATGAAAATCTATTTACTTGTGGCTGCAAAATCAGCATACCCATGAGCACTGAAGCATGCATGTCAGCCTGATGAACAGATTTTGCCTTTTAAGGTTTTTATATTTTGCTCTGCCCATTTTTTCATGCATTAATACTTGGAACTTAATGTAATACAGGGAATAATTTATCCAGTATCGCATCGCAATTTGCTACACAAACAGGCCAAGTTGCTACACAAATGAAAAATTGTGTAGCAATTTTTTGTGTGCATAACCCTTGCATTTTCACAAACAATGTTTGACAAACCTCAAAAATTTTCAAAACTGCTATTCAAAATTTGAATGCTAAATTATTCCCTGTAATAACAGGGCACAATTTCATGCCAGAATAAACATACTGTACAGTAACTACCATGTGATGTGCCTTTTTGTGCACCTAAGATCTTCTTCCTATGAATTTGCTTCAGTACTTTAAGAATACATTTTCAAAATTACCTCACTAAAGAATTTACAAAGTGAAGTTAATAAACTGTTCCAAAAAAATTATATACCTATGCCCATTACATTACCCATGCCAAATTATTCTTACCCTTTCACCCTATCTGCTCATGGATATTAACTTCAACAGTTATATAGTTTTTTGAGATGTAGTGTTTGCAAGGTTTAGATGTTTTGAACTCTGATGACCCCAAATGACCTTTGACATCCAATAAAAACAATAGGGGTCATCTACTCAATATGGACAATCCACTTGGTAAGTATGAGATTCCTGGCAGTTACCTTTCTTGACATATGGTGTTTACAAGTTTTTGAGCTTTTCATCTCTGATGACCCCAAATGACCTCTGACCTCCACCAAAAACATTGGTGATCATCTACTTAATATGGGCAATCCACATGCTATGTATGTGATCCCTCACATTTACCCTTCTTGAGATACAGTGTTCACAGGGTTTTGACCTTTTTTCCTCTGGTGACCCCAAATGACCTTTGACCTCCATCAAAAACAATAGGGACCATCTACTCAATATGGACAATCAGCATGGTAAGTATGAGATTGCTCACATTTTTCCTTCTGGAGATATCGTGTTTACAAGCAATTTCCAAGGTATTTACATTTTGACCTCTGGTGACCCCAAATGACCTTTGACCTCTACCAAAAAAATAGGGACCATCTACTCAATGTGGACAATCTACATGCCAAGTTTGAGGTCCCTGGGGGTTACCCTTCTTGAGATATCGTGTTTACAAGCAGGCATCACACACACACATACACACACACACACACACGACATCACCATCGCATAGATTCCTTGCCTGTCTTCCGCAAGGAATCAAAAAGGAGAAGAAGTCTGCTGAACATTTATGTTAAAATATCAATACAACTGCAGATCCAATTGGCCATTACTATAATTAAACCTACCAGCTTATATCCAATTTTCTTCTCACAAAATGAAATTAAGATATTCTTAAATATCTATCACTTTCAAAGCAGCAGATATGGTTGGACAAGACCATTGTTTGAAGTATGTACAGTAGTTGGGGTGTAAATGTGCAATGCAGTATTATTGCAAAGCATTTAACCCCCAAAAAAGGACTCTGTGTATGATTGTTCACGGAAAAATCTCTACAAATCTCTGCACAGGGCCAGGGTCCTTATAAAGATCTGTATGGGAATAACTGGGAAATTGGCTAGCCTATGCCTACCTTTATAATGGTCAAAATTCACCTTAAAGGGCAAAAGGGTGAAACCTCTCACCCCATACCACAATTTTGGTATGGGGGTACCATAATTCTGAATTGGCTCAGCTCTTTGATTGACAGATAATTCGAACAATGCAGACTACCAAAGCTTATATTACACAGCATGAATGGTATTGAGAGTGCTTTGATTATATGTTTTTCTCCACTCACCTTGAAGCAATAAATTGAGATTGTATCTGGATGAGGATGAATTTCAGACAATTGTGGGAGGGGCTTAAGTAAGAAGGTTAGGAGAATTGGTACTGTTTGGGGTGAGAGAATTGGGCCTTTAAGTAAATTCCAAAAGTACATTTTGGACCTAAAAACCTAAGTCACTAACATTTTCTTTCTTCTTTAAAGCTTAAAAGTTTTCCTACTTAAAAGAGCTACTGGGTGACAATGGAATTTTCATTTACAAGAGTTTGCTTGTAGGCTAGGCAGTTAACAACAAAGTTCTTCCAGTCAACATAAATAAAAAGTGAAGTTTTGAAGATATCTGATTGAAATTTCAACAGATTTAAGGAAGGAAATTTACATTATACGTAGCTTTAAGGAATATTTGACCTTCAGTTCTAGGCCCTAGAATATTTCTTATTTTGCAAGTTACTGCACGGAATTCCCCCATCCATGCTACCATGTAGAGGCCTGGCCTAGCCTAAAATCCTCGACATAAATGATGGGATAAAACAAGCAAAAGAAGGAATGAACGGAACACCATCCCCCCACTCCCCCATTCAATGTTGCAGCAGCCCAAGGCATCCTGAAACTTCAACATTGATGCGGGGAGCGGGGTTTGTCCCATGTATTTTTGTCGAGGATTGTCGGAAGCCTGTACAAAGGTATAGGAATTTCAAAATTTTTGTTTTAAATGTCCTGAAACAAGTAGGTTGTCTTTTTATTTTTCAAGCTATTGGAAAGTAGTAACAGTTGAATTTGTCCGACCAGTATACTGGAGTGTCAGATTAGTGCTTGGCGCTCGAATAAAGATTTATCTTCCTCAAGTAGCTCATACGAGGAAGGGGGAGGGGGAAATAGTGCTCTGGGTGGCGAGAGATTCAATTTACAAGTGGTGAGTTCTACATCGGGTAATGAATAAATTAAGCGTTATAAAGACCACTTTCGGAGCTTTCTGTAGCAGTTCAGTTTCAAAAATTTTGAAGCGCCGCATTTGTCCTGTAATTTCTCTGGAATATCTGTTCTCCCCCTCGCCTGAAGGTTGTTTTGATCTTCCCCCCTCCTCAAGAAATATTTCTCGCTTGAAAGCGACCCCTCTCCCATTCCGTACCCTGCAGCAACGGGTCTTCTGAATAGGTTAATGCCAAATTAACGACATTCAACCACCCATGGGTACCTTATTTTAATCCCTTCCCTGTCCTAATTAGAAAGACCCAAAATGGTCAGAAGTCCCTAATGCGTAATAAGTTACATTTCTTCCCATGAAATATTTAAAAGTCGCTTTTATTATCTTGTCATGCAGTTGCAATGGTTCTTCATAATGCTTACACAGTGACATTTGTCATCAAATAACTCCTTTCAAAGTACACAACTTTTATTCACCAACTGCCAGCCTATTATGTTGCCCTAGACCGAAAACTTCTTCATATACTGTACATTTGTACAGGCTTCCGACAATCCTCGACAAAAATGATGGGACAAAACAAGCAAAAGAAGGAATGAACGGAACAGCATCCCCCCACTCCCCCATTCAATGTTGTGGCAGTCCAAGGCGTCCTGAAACTTCAACATTGATACAGGGAGCGGGGTTCGTCCCATGTATTTTTGTAGAGGATTGTAGGCTTAAGTGTACCTCAAGTCAAAAAATTCAAAAATATATATTTAAGAGAATGAAAAAAGAATTCTAACAGTCCAACTTCCATCTTCATATGACATTCCTGAGCTGAGATATAAAATGTTGAAGTTTATTCACTTAAAACAAATTGGTCTAGGCCTATTGCGCCATACCTCCCAAGTGACCCGCATTTTGCGGGTTGGACCCACATTTGGACACCCAAGCCCGCCTAGCCCTCTGAAAAACCCGCATTTCAAATCCCCGAAGTATTCCTAGTTAGAGAACCTCGCAAATTAGCAAATAATTCAGCTTACCAATAACAACAAATTCAGTAAATCGTATCTTACAACACATTCAACTGCTCGCGCTGCTATACAATACATAGGCCTATAGGTACGTACGGAACAATGTTTGCTGTCGCAACATTGTTATCGGCTAACCTTCACAGCAGGTATGGAATATATTCCTGTCCCTGCGAAAATAGTGTAATAACGTCGTGCAACGCCGCATTCAATAGGGGAAAATAATTGCCCACTTTGCGGGCTACAGGCAGGACTTGTCCCAGAGTTGCCCGAACGTTCTGGACTGTCTTGACAGTCCTTGACGTTCTTGGCTTATGTTTTCATGGCTAGAATGCCATGTGAGATGTACAGAAATAATGGAAATCACCGGCAGCACGTACGGTATGACCGCCGGTGACATACAGAGTTGACGTTTGCAAACTGTGTCGGTACCGCACTACAATTTACCTCAAAATTGAAAATAACAATTGAATGTTGTGACTAGGAGAGGGTTTAGTCATTGGGCATTTGTGAGTATCTGCATAATATTATTTTGGCAAATCTCTCAAAACAATATTTTTCTAAGTTACTGCAAAAAATTCAGTACTGTGCTGAACTTTTTTGGTGGTAACCTAGCGACATTGTGTTGACCGATTTGCCAAAAAAAGTGCCACCATTTTGCGTGTAGACACTTCTAAAATTCAAAAATTTTTGAAAAGGGGAGGTGGACACCCCCTCTCCTTATACCCCTCCCCCAGGCCGGCGATCCACCATTGGACAGATCAGAAGGACCCGCATCTAGCCTCTCAGAACTTGGGAGCTATGTTGCGCAATAATTTGTGACTTTCTTGCCGTACAACTCACATAACATGCTTTGTTCTCCTTTAAAATTAAAAATGTTTTTATGACCTTGAACACTTCCTGTTTGCTTGCATAGCATGTTGCACAAGGAGGGTTTAATTAATTACATCACCTCATAAGAGTAAGAGTGCTATCACACCTTGGTACAAGGTGCAGTAACGTTCTGAAAAACAAAGAAATAGAAAGATTGTAATTTGAGTACACTACAGTAGTACAAGAATGACATCACAAATTAATGTGCAATGTAGGCCTACCATTTTAATTTGAGTGAATAAATTTCAACATTTAAAGGCATGTTCTGGTGGCTTTTTGCCTTTGTCTTGTAAGAAAAACAAAAATATTCCACACCATGTCCTTCAAACCCTATCACAATACAATTTTCCTAACTCAAGATATCTCACTTTGAAGATGGGTTATTTCCGTTAAAAAATCCCTCTGCTCTTCAACAAAGCCACAGAAAGTTATGTAATGTGGGCACATTGCTTCAAATTCCTTTTGTTTTTCTTTATAATTTAACACCCTGTTTGTCTTTGAAATTTGATAATGCTGGAATGTTTGAATATCTTTTTCTGTAGTTCTAGCATTACCCTTCAACATATGTAGAGCGCAACCAACAATGTTCCTTGATATTGTCTGCAGCGGCATCATAATTATAAAAAAATTGAATGCAGCGTCAAATTAATGTGCCACAATGACATCACAGATTTCCCATGATGCATCAAATCCCAAGAAAAATATGCAGTATTTTAAAAATTTGTATCTTCCAAATGCTATAAGCTATTGAAATGCAGTTTTCACCTTTTGAAAGAGAAAATTTTCCTGTTTATTTTGAAGTTAACAAATTTTGTCTCCAGAACATGCCTTTAATATCTCGGCTCAGGAATGTCCTACGAAGATGGAAGTTGGACTGTTAAAATGTATTTTTCATGGTCTTTAATATATATATATATTTGAATTTTTGGACTTTAGGTAGGCCTAGCCTAAGCCTATACAGTATAGTCAATGACCTTAAATATCACGCACTCCTGGAAACAGGACACCACTATATCGCCGTAGCAACACAAAAGCCTAGCCATTTGGTGGTTAAATATTAAAAATGTGACATTTTTCATCAAAATAAATCCATTTTGAATTCAATTTGGTTTTAAGGTCGTTCAGGATTTTGAAAAATGTTACCTCATTTTCTACTAGGATATTTTTTTGAAAAGCTGTAGAAGCAGTGTCACAAATCTGTTGTTTTCTTGGTCACACGATCTTATCGTGACTGGAAACTTTGATGGTCTGTTTATTAACATGTTGTGCATGTTTATATGTATCAGTTTTGCGAAGCAGAGTGATTTAAAGTATTTTTTTAGTTATTATGGCAAAAGGTTCAAAATATTTGTCTTGAAATTTGAGGTAGCGTTACCGGGTGCAATCGACATGCTGTACATTCCAATCATTTATCCCGTCCTTAGGACATCTTTAATAATACTGATGTTCATAAATTATTTCTTGGGCATTTACATTGTTTAATACTGTTTTCACTGTTACTTGGTGCTATTTTGGGGGTAAAAACAAAGAAAAATTTCCATAGGCCTGTAGTCTAAATTGAATGGAAAACAGTCATCAACTTCATCAACAAAATCCCATTTTTAATCAGTTTTAACTCCTTTAAAGACTGAAAAATTGCCAAAACACAATTTTTGGCAACGTCTGACAAATGTACGTCTCTGATTTTACTCCCACAAAGGATGCAATCAGTAAAATTTAGGGTGCGCGAAACTTAGGGACCTAAAACAGCATGAAGTTGTGACAAAAGAGCCCAACTTAAATCAACCATTACTTCCTTAATTTCTATCTAACTAAACCATGTTTCATATCAAAATAAAGCTAACGAATTACAGTTTAGCCTGGTTATAAGTTGTTTGACTCAAAGGGTGAGCTGACTATGATGTTTACAAAATAGTGCCGGAATGCGCGAAACTCTCATATAACCATGCTACCGCAATTTGCAAACCGCACACACCTTGTACTTTGTAGCCTTGTTCAGTTGTCATACAATCCAGCTTGATTTCATTGTTGTTTAGTCCATACTTAGTTTCGATGCCCTTGCACGACTGCCTGATTCTAATTTGCGGACAATGAAGTTGGTTGTATCAATAAATCTATCCACACAGTTTATTAGACATGTTTCGTTCTTCGATTCCAGTCTTGTACCAATCCTCACATCTGCCATGCACTTTTCCCAGCATGTGTCCGCTAACTCATGCACCAACTGCGTAAATTTTTGCTTTTGACTCTCAACTTGTATGAAATAGCTTAATTCTGGATCTATTTGACCTCCTTCGCTACCTAAACTCATTTTGGTGAACACTCAAAGCAGTTCTGTACTTCACTTAGCAAAAGTAACCCAAATGAAACGAGAAACTTGGCTTGCTCCTGGGGGAATGATCCTGGCGGACCCGTGCAATATCGCGAAAGTGGTCTTTTTGTTTTTACAGTCTATGGAATATGGAGCGCCAAAAGGTTAAAATATCCCAACGAAACCGAAGTTAGATTACCGCTGGGATCGAACCTCAAACAAGTTCAGACAATAAGCTGTATTATCGAACTGGGGGCCGTTCCACAAAGAGTTACGCACAATCTTAAGTTTGATTCACCACACTAAAGCCAACAGTAAATCATACTTAAGATCGTGCGTAACTCTTTATGGAACGGGCCCCTGGTCGACATACAGCTGGACTTGTCGACCAATAGCTACCTATCCAAATAAGCAACATAACATATAAATAGGTGAAAGAACAAGAGGGTTAAGCCCTCATAAGATCTGCTCTGTATTCTAAACAAACAACTTTGGACTAAACCAATACTTATAGGCCTTGTGCATATGATATGTCACAGATAGAGATGCTATGGTGGGATCTCTAGTCACAGACGGAGCCGTATACGGCTCTGGTCACAGAGCCGAAAGTACGCCCTCCTTTGGGGGCAAAATAAACCAACACCGACAAATGCAGACAGCTGTTTGTCAACCAGTCGAATACGCGCATAGTCTGCTACATGTGAAGGGCGAATTCTTATGGGTGTGGCCATGTGTTCCATTGATTTGCCTAAAGGATGACGTCAGTCAATGCACAAGGTCTATATGATACATACCATTGGCGGCGGAAGATTTATTGAAGGGGACCCAAGTTTTCGGCAACCGACATAATGGTGATGCTGTATAAAGCATCAAGTTTTGCACGAAGCACAAAACTCCATCGGCGTGGGTTCAGGGGCCTGATTAAGGGCCCTTGGTAGGGTCCAGGGGCACGGCAAAGTTCTGGTTGGTATCCAGGAGGCGAAGCCCCGGGAAGCTCAGCGATTTTAGTGATTTGAGAGGCTTAAAAGTTCTATTTAAAATCCCGAGGTAACATGGTTGGGGTCCAGGGGCCCCCGGAAGATCTGACATTTCAGGCTTTCTAGGGGATTTAATGGAATCAAAAAAGTACCTCTGTATAGGTATTACTAATAATCTACATGGGACATTATTACCGGGGCAAACGTGTGTTATTGGGGCCAATAAGAGGACTGGGGACATGCCGTTTGCTCAGTATGTTTGAAAGACCCTGGTTTAAGAAGAAGAATGATAATTTGAAAAAGAAAGATACCTTGCAAAAAGTTTTGTTTTAAGTGTTTGAAGAGCGAAAGAAAACTCTCCTACAGGTTACCGTTAATGTGGGGCAAAGCCCCTAAGCTTTGCAACTTTTGCACTCTGAAAAGTAATGATTGAGCCAATGAATAGCCGAAATGTAATAAAAGCAACTTAATATTTATTTTGCGACATTCAGTTATTGTCCCCGCCCCCCGGTTTCCACCGCCCATTCATACTGCACTATATAACATATTCTGCACCACTGACCAGTATACTCTCATGGAATAACTTTTAAATATTAGTTTAGCAATAGCGTATCTGCCGGGGAAGGGGAAAAGATGGCCCTCACTGGTTCAGGGGGCACCGTGTTTAAAAGAAAAAAATAAGGAAAGAAGAAAGAGAGAAACGGAGGGAAAGGGAAAAGAAGAAGAGTGAAAGGGAACTTAAAGAGATTATTTAGCTTTAAACGGGCTTCCACAAATTCCCTTTTCATTAGTCAATCCGGCTATAGCTGTTCCTTATATAGTCCTCCTTGTTCGCATGCATATCTGTTTATTAACTTTTAACTTGCCTTTGTGTAAACTTTCCTGGAATAATTTCCCGGCGAGCTATACTTCATGCACTTGATCGAGGACCTCCTTAATTCTCCGACCCAGACCGTGTTGTGGGACGTGAGATTTATTGTCGAAACCTGCCTTGAAATAATTGAGAAGTTCCGACCCCTTTCTTAAAACCCGTGGAAGTTTCAAGTGAAATTCCGCGGAATGCCCGTCAGGTTAAGGCAGAGAAAAAGTTCTTAACAGTTGTTTTCAGCAATTCCCATTAGTGTTTTTATTTGTAACATAAAATACCGACAATACCGTATGTAGAAGCACTGATATCGTACCGCCTGCAGAGAATCAGTAATCATGTCATAATGGCCCACTTTTCGAAACGAGCTGGCTCTAAGCTAATTTTCCGAGCAGACTTGACTTTCGGGCAAGGGCCTAAAATCGGACAACCAAAGTTGAGTCTTAAAAAATCTGGCATGTTTTTAATTACACTGAAACTCCCCTACGAGTGCCCAAATCCTCTAAAAACGCAGCAAAATTTTAGTAAATTTTCATGAAAAATCAAAACGATAACAAAAATTGCAACTCATTCGGGCAGCTTGCAAAACAATTATTCTTCAGCCACGCTTCATAGTCTTGGTCAACACTTTGTCCGAAATGGTAGAATATTTGGGCGAAAGTTGCAAAATGTTCTGAAATGATTTCTACTGCCAGATTATACGAGAAGATGGGAACATACAGGTGTATAGTGCTAAAATTTTGCCAGAGAATGGTAGAGGTACATCATTGGCGGATCCAGGATTTTTCAAAAGGGGGGTCCAAGTAATTACTGAAAACTTGACATCTACGTGAAGCGCCATCACTGGTTGGTGTGTAGCTTACCAAGAATTTTCTTGTCTAAATATACCTCGCAGATCGCCGGGAATGACACTTCTCGGGTCTTCACTTCTGCAAGTTGCAGATAAACATTGATTAATAAAATTTGAATTGCCTTTAGTATCAGCTAAGGTCATAGATTTTCAACGGGTTTCATTTTGTTCGTAGAATCCACGTAGTCGCTGAGCACAGTGTTTATACAGTGCCTGTTCAGTTAACTGGCCTGTTCATGATATCCATGTATTGCAGTTCCATTGAACCTTGCATACGCAGTGCTATAACATGACAACGAATTATAATTAATTAATAATTAATTATATACCAACGTTTTAAAAATAGACGGAAAAAAGGTTATCAGTACCTCTGCTTTGTTGACAAAACTGGCTTAGCCTATGTACCGGTACGCAGTACATTGTGGAAAGTGCGCCCTCGAATGTGAATATTTCTGTTTCTGTTGAGGGTTATGTAGACCTAGCCCTGGTTATTATTAGAACACGATCAGAATACAGGCAGAATGATTACTTGCGCTCGAGCTCGCAGCTTGCTCTCACTTATGTCACAACGGCAGCCTATCTAGGTCTACTGGTCTTTTTGGTATCTTTAGCTAGCAACATGAAAACGGGGGGCTGACTGCACTATGCGATATGACAGTTATTTACCGAATTTGCAGTGACGTAGCCAGGATGGATTTTTGGGGGCCTATGTAACAATTGGGAGGCCTGGTAGCCACTACGGTCTGGTTCGGCAAGACTATCTAAGCGGAGCGCCACCATCAGTTGGCGCGGAGCGTACAAAAAATTTCGGGCTATACAAACCCTCCAGATGGCCGGAAACGGCACTTCCCACGTGTTTCAAGCTGGTTGTACCCAGCCTTGAAATACGAATCTCATGTCTGCCACTTCTCAAATTATGATAATAAAAATTCAATCTATGAAAAATGGTAATTCATACACTTTTTAGTGACCCCAAAACCGGGCATTTTTTATTTGTGGCCTGTGGGATGAGACTAAAGGGAGCCGGTATCTCCCTTTCCCTTGGGAAAAATTGTAAACTTCAGGAGGACGTAGATCTCAAATGCGGCAATATTTGAATGGATCGCAGCTTTAATAGGAAAACCAAAAGTAGTTGTGTCCCCCTCTGAGAAACTGTCTTTGCGTTACATTTCATAGATGCAAAATGGTGCTATGTTTGGCAAAACTTTGAACTGATTATAGGCCTAAGTTTTAGGATTTTCCTTTTTGGGGAGCATGAAAAATTTCAAAACATTCACTTTTATTTTTTTGCAGAGATTTTACAAGTGACATACATACTGCCAAAGAAGCAATGTTTTCCGGTTTTCAGTGGTGTCTAGATGCAAAATGGTGCAGTATTTGTTCAGTCATTGGTACATTACGCAGTCAAAATTAAAATACCACGAGTAAATCTCTCAAAATATTTAAACCAAAAAGCAGGAGTATGGATAATGTGAGAAACGCATGAAATCCGGACCTTGTGGACATATTACAAATTCGCCCGGATGCCAGTGTCAATTAGTAAAAAGAGGACTTGTCGAAAAAATCGTTCTACGGTGGCACTTGTCATGGACAGGAGAGAGGCACGACATGGACCTACTTTTTAAGGATGGAAGGGAAGAATTATTCGAAGGCAGTACCTTACCCTTACGGCATATTTTGTGTATGATAAAGTATAGGAATGGTCGTGTAAGAATGGTCTCCAGTGTATGATTGCCTTGTTTTCAGTAAATCAACCAGCCATCGGAAAGGTAGAAAGAGTCTTAACCTCACAAAGTCACATTCGAGTTTTTCGCCGAGACTTTCGTTTCATCTTCGAAGTGAAATGCAATAAACGACATTGCAGATTAAAAATGGTATCTAATTCAGTGAAAGCAGGCATTTTGAAGTTATTACGTGATTTCATACGTGCGCACAAAATGTGTTTGACACACATTCATGCATGTTTTCTTAATTGTCACTTGCATAATTTTTTTAATTACTTTTTTTTGAAGGAAATACTTCAGTTTATTCTCCCGTTCAAACATTTTATTTTTTCTCAATTTCTTCATCAGGACGCAAATAATGTGGGTAGCCTAAAGAAAATCTGGGGGCGCATCCCCCCCCCCCCCGTGGCTATACGCCACTGCCGAATTGTGGTTTCTTTTTGTTCCACAGCACTCGATATGTATAGCGTAAGCAAAGATGTGAATGCTATAGCGCTGACGAGTGTTACGTTGGCATGCACATCATTGAGCATAACTGACCGCGTAAGATGATTGGCGGAGGGTGCATGTCCGTGTACCGTAACGTATAATACCGTCGCATCACTCACACTATAGCAGGCCAATGGGTTAATAAGCAGCGGTATATCGCTGACAGCATGAGATAGTAATAAGGTGTTTGGGAGAGGCGACAGATGAAGTAAAAACTTGCCGAAGTTTAAGTATAAGTTTCTGATTATTACGCCATTTGAGCAGGCTACTTCTGGTGAATACGGAAGAGCAACTACGACTATCTTTTCTCTGGAAAATATTTTTTACTCCTTAAAAAGGAGGGGGTCCGGACCCCTTTGGACGTCTTATTTCGGGGAAAAGGGGGGTACATTCCATGTGGTAATCTTCCAATCAAAAGCTAATTTGCCCATTTTTAGGAAAGTGAGCACGTTATTGCAAACGAAAAGCAAAGTTTAGACTATATATTCACAAACCTATGAATACCATTTCCGGCCGTCCGAGGGGTCGCAATTTTTCAAAATTGTCTGCGCGCTCAGCTAAGATATTCTTTTTAGACAAAATTTTATATTTCGGGCAGAGAAATGATCTCCTGCCCCAAAACAAGTGCTCTGCCGCTTTACGCATATGAACTATTTTCACGTAGGTTTCTTAAAACACTGCAATAACCCTCGGCCTCTGAATAATATGTAAAGCTTTTGCAAACGGGGAGGGGGTGGACGAAGGAAATTTTTCACTGAGTAAATCAGTATGATCATTTGCCTTCATCTAAAGGTGACCCAGAAACTCCTAATATGCCTATCAAGGATAAAGTCTTTCGATTTTTTTGCATTGACCACGCAAACCCGAGAATTACGAACCACATGGGGTTAGCACATAGTCTGTAACTTAACGAGGTAAGCTGCTTGAAGAAAATGACGTTACCAGAAGGGTAAACGTGACCCAACACACGGATTTCAGGCGCGTAGCCAGGATTGAGTCATGGGGGTTGGGGGCACGACATTAGGGAAAGGAAAAGTCTAGGGATAGAGAGAAAAAACCGCTTTTTAGGTGTTTTTTGTATATTGCAAGATTTGGTCGAGGGTGGGGGTTCAGACCCTCAACCCCACACTCGTGGCTAGGCCACTGTGATGGAGGACGATTAATAGACCGGGATTCACCAAATTCGCCAATTGCACCGTGTCTTATAGCCTCTACTACTTTTTGGAAATTTCCGAACTCGCTTAATGTGTTCTAAAAACGAAAAAACACTTACCTGAAAATCATATATGATCAAAGAGTCTAAGCAGTGTAATTTCTTGCAATCTATGAGGCATTTTAGCACTAGGCTAAGCTCCAACCGATGTTGGCACTCAGCTTAGACGGTGTTTGCCCTCCATTTATACTCCCCTTGCTATCTTACCCCCATCCCCTCCCTTGAGCCGCGGTACAACGAATTTCTATATCGGATCGGATTTCGATCAGATTTTACGAGTTTTTGTTAAAGAACAAGAGCATTCTCCAAACTTATTTGGTAACAAAAGCTAAATTTCACAATATTCTCTAAGTAACTTTTGTAATATTTGAGGACATCAATATTGCATACTGAAGGTAAACCATGATGATTGAGCAGCGATCCTAGTACATATCACATTTGAGGAGAACAAATACTGTCACACGTCTCCCAAGAAAAAAAGACAGTCACTCCAATACTTTGTTGTGACTGTATTTGACCTTTAAAATCTTTTCCATCTCTGATCGGAAAGAGAAAGAAGTTTGCCAATCAGCCTGAGGGCAAATATATGATTTGCAGCAGAGATCTGTAAAAACGTCGTGACGTCACTGCGACAGACAGTTTTTTATGGCGAGCGTAGCCCGATGAGTTAGTTAGTTGGCTGGTTAGTAAGATGGAATTACGGTCCATCTTCCAACCAATTGGTGCAAATCGAGCCGGCTGACAGCCATTTTCCAGTTGTGGCTCACTGGCTTCTTTTCCTATTCCATTGCTTATGCTGAACACCAACCACAATTTGTGGTCCACAATGGTAGAAGGTTCCGTTTTAAAGTCTTCGGTTTATGACCCGGCCAGGACTTGAACTTCCAACCCCCCGATTCCAAGTTTTGATGCTCTAACCACTTGACCATTAGTCGGTCGCGTAGTCCGATTAAAGCTCTCTGTCGGTGTGATGCAATAAAACAATGAGTATTAGTTGGATTTTTCGTAATCCTGCGATACGATACAGATCTTTAATTTACACAGGGTAGCAAACAATGGAGAGGACTGAAACAAAAATTCACAAAAATCGGACTGGAATCCGATCCGAATTCTTTGTAGTGTGAACGCGGCTGTAGCACCCAAATTGAAACACTCAGTAATGCAACTTCCACATTGTGACCATGATATATTGTTTGATACTTTGCTATAATAACATCATACAACCTTTTAATGATTTTGGCCTTAAAATGTACACCGAGGTGATACAAGTGATTGTCCCAAATAAAATGGCATTTCACTAGCCAATATAAACGTCACTGTATCGATATTCGCTACTCCACATGATAATCGTCAAGACCGTAACTAAGGTAACTAATACCCCTTTCACACTGGTACGATTTTCAATGGGTGCACCCGTGTGCCCCCTTTGAATGGGAATTAACTCAGCTGAAACGCAGGTGAAACACCGATTAAATTTTCCGAATGATTTACCCTCGAAAGGGTCGAGGGGTAAATTACCGGGAAATACCGGGACTTTCCCGTCGAAAACTCAGTGTGAAAGGTCGTCTCGGTGAAACTCCGTGAGGAATGCAGATTTAATGTTAAAGTCATGTTTTGTTTGCGGTCACACAAACACGTTTTTCGCTGGTCAACTTGAAATTGATTCGTGTGTCATGCACAGCGTTTTCAAGGGTCTTTTGTATTTCGATCTTTTGATTGTAATGCCGTTCAAATTAATATTTGAATGTGGCTTCATTTGCTAAGCAGTGCAGTGCAGTGCGGTGTACCATATTCAGTAAAGTCTATATAGTGTACACAATTGATGTCGCATGTGGTTTTAACTGTTTAAAGGCGTTTTGCCACCTGCCACTGCACACTGGATATGGCTGACCCTTGGAATAGGAAGGAGGAGACACTGCTGTTGCAGCGTCGAAGTGCGACGACAGTCAGTGGCGTACGCAGGATTTCTCTGAAGGGGGCAATGTAATATGTTGAGTGATCGCCGGTATGGATGAAGGGTGTAAGGGGAGGGGCACAATGGTGCAAGATTTTCGACTGTGACAGGAACATTGTTAAAAGTTGGATTGTGGTGGTTCATGAGGATAAAACTGAAAATTTTGTGTCTTTACATGTAATCTAATGACATTTACGATACCATTCAAAGTACAATTTATTGTCAAATTTGAATATTTTTTAGAAGAAAACATAAAAGAACATCGATCGTCATAGGCGAACGGCAGCATTTCAGATTGCTATTTTTTCTTGGACACAGAACGTCATTTTGCTATGAAGACTATTTATGCGGAGCGCCACAATTTTTGGCGCGGAGCGTAGAGAAAATTTCGAGAAATTAGACCCATTAGATGGCAGGAAATATCATTTTCCAGAGGTACAAAAAGAATCTAACAAGTCGCTAGCTTCTTGGTCGTTTGCAATAAAATATTCACTTCAAAATTAGTTTCGAAAACTGCAAAGTGATCAGAAACTTATTAAAACATACTTTGACCCTAGAAATGTTACTTTGCTTGAAAGACTATATCTAAGCATAGGGCCACCATTAATTGGCTCTCAGCGTAAGGAAAATTTTGAAAAATTGCGATCTTTCAGATAGCCGAAAATTGCGTTTTCATTCTTGGAAAGATAATCTTATGTTTAGATTTTGTTTGCAATAACCAAAAATTCAGCAACATGCTAAGTGATCAGAATATTACCACGAGGTAAAATCCGTGTTAGTAAAGTATAGTTAATTAGTTAGTTAGATGGAGTTTTACGGTCCGGTTTCCAACCTATTGGTTCAAGTCGAGCCGTTAGTAAAGAAGGGCTACGAATTTTTAGGATCTTAAAAAATGGCATCCGTGAGGGGGGACATGGCCTAATGTCCCCGACATGCCCTTCGTACGCCACTGCACGGGGCTCTCATCCAGCTCTGGATAGTCCGAGTGCTTCAGAACTTCAGAGACGTCAGAAAAATCATCAACACCTCCATACACACGAGAGAATTGCAAACAGCTGAACCTGGAAAAAGTGCAGGCCTATATGCGTTTATATTTGGGCGCCAAGCATTTAGTAAGCTTCATGCCCATCTTTGCAGAGCGTAAATACTTGCAGCCGCCAGTGTTGCCAGTTAATCGGTTATTCTTGATGCAAGATGAAAGGACTGTGTTGGAATTTCCAACGGTGGATCACCGTTTCATCCAGCGGTGAATCAAACGGTTGTTCATCGTTGAGAGTGTGAAAGGGGTATAAGTATGCAAAACTCTGAAGAGAAAAACGAGTACTTAGTAAGACCAAGATGAGATTTTTTGGGGGGGGGGGCATGGGGGGCATGGTCACGTACATCAAAACGAACGCATGTAGGAGAATCAAACCAATGAACAAATCAATGTTTGAGGAATTTTAGTAGTCAGTATAGAGTCATCCTTTACTGTTGGGGAGGGGGGGGGGGCATGGTCACGTACATCAAAATTTATTGCATGTATAAAAATCTAGGTCAATGGGTGTATTTTAAAATATGTGGACGTGTACCTCTGTCCTTCCAGGATTGACCCAACGATTTTGGGAGTGTGGGCTGCGTAGGGATCCCGGTCCCTCTTCTCCCACGAAAATTATGAAATTAAAGTTCCATCGTAAGTCTCTGTAGCGATTTCTTTGATCTTACTTAACTAATAATTATGACCAACACTTTTTGGGACGCTTGGAATGTGTAAAACACTTCAAAAACTTTGATCACGTGCAACAGGGGTCCCTATGGGTCACATTTTCGGTAGGAACTAACTCCAAAATCCCTACTTGATATTTCCAGTGAATGATACTGCATGCTGAGAGATCGTTAGTCAAACTGGTTTAGATGCTACACGGGGAAGTCACACGGCAGGAAGTATCAACCAATGGCAAGTTGAAGAAGAAACATGTGACCTATAATCAGCCAATCCCTTTTCTCAGTCCCCTCACTTCTGCCCCACTAAATTCTCAAGTGGGTTTCAATGAACACGTAGGGTGCCGTAATATTTTGCATCATTAAATAGGTATGAGGAAGTCTCTGATCACATTCTCTTCACATGATTAGAACACGAGCTCGAAAACGATCCCTTTCAATGAAATCGAAAGTTTCCTTGTAGACAGTTTTAACAACAAAGCATGTGACACAAAATTGTTACGCTTACGATTCTATTGTAGATTACGATTATGTTATCATACATGGAAAGTTCATCCAATGGTCAAACGATTCACATTTCGTGAAATATTTTTGTGTCATATTCTTCAATAAACAGAAAGATGTAAATCATAATGCATCTATCTTCCGTATCATTTGGTAAATTCCCATTTTGTTTACAAATTGCGCAATGACGAATGCTAAATCTAGCGTTTTCCGCGAACGGCCGTTGGTAACACTGTTTGTGACATCGCATGTGTTTCTATGTCAATATGTGGGGCTACGACTACTGTCGGATAATGAGCACATCGTTGTACAAAGGCTTGTACGGGGATGTTGCAGAGTGCGTAGGCGATACGAGTTGAGATATGAATAAAGAGATGAGAAGAAGATTAAATTCTGATTCAAGATGATTGACGGTTTTATTTCGTTCGATTAACAGCCGGCAAAAAATAAGAATTACTAAAACTGAACTATATACAGATTGACTCAGGTGCTCGTCGTCTGAGAAGTGGCGTAGCCAGGATGCGATTTTTGGGGGGGCCTAGGTAACAAGTGGGGGGGGGGGGCCTGGTACCTCCGAGGGTCAGACACGGCAAGACTATCTAAGCGGAGCGCCACCATCGGTTGGCGCCGAGCGTACAAGAAAATTTTGGACTTTAAAACCCCTCCGGAAACGGCACTTCCCATGTGTTTTAAGCTGGATGTATCCAGCCTTGAAATACGAATCTCATGTCTGCGACTTCTCAAATAATGAGAATAAAAAATCAGTCTATGAAAAATGGTAATACATACACTTTTTAGGGCCCCCTAAACTGGGCACTTCTGATCTCTGGCCTGGGGGATGAGACTGAAAGGAACCGGTATCTTACTTTCCCTTGGGAAAATTGTAAATTTCAGGACGTAGATCGCAAATGCGGCAATATTTGAATCTAAGTGGAGCGCCACCATCAGTTGGCGCGGAGCGTACAAGAAAATTTGGGGCTTTAAAACCCCTCCAGATGGCCGGAAACGGCACTTCCCACGTGTTTTAAACTGGATGTACCCAGCCGCAAATGCGCCAATATTTGAATGGATTTCAGCTTACCTCAGGCAGTACCTTACCCTTTAACAGGAAAACCCCAAAAGTGGTTGTGTCCCCCTCTGAGAAACTTTCTTTATAGATGCAAAATGGTGCTCTGTTTGGCAAAACTTTGAACTGATTACAGGCCTAAGTTTTAGGATTTTCCCTTTTTGGGAAAAATATCAAAATATTTTTAGTTTTTGTAGAGATTTTACAAGAGACATACATACTACCAAAGAAACAATGTGCAAAATGGTGCAGTATTTGTTCATCGGTACATTACATAGTCAAAATTAAAATACTACGAATAAATCTCTCAGAATAATTGAACCGCAAAGCAGAAGGAAACACATGAAATCCGGACCTTGTGGACATTTTACAAATCCCCCGGACGCCAGTGCCAACTAGTAAAAAGAGGACTTGTCGAAAAAATCGTCCTACAGTGGCACTTGTCATGGGCAGGAGTGAGGCACGACGTAGGCCTACATGTTAAGGATGGAAGGGAAGAATTATCCGAAGGCAGTACCGTACCCTTACCTGCTTACGGCGTATTTTGTGTATGATAAAGTATAGGAATGGTCGTGTAAGCTAGAGTGGTCTCCAGTGTACGATTGCCTTATTTTTAGTAAATCAATCAGCAATCCGAAAGGCAGAAAGGGTCTTAACCTAACAAAGTCACATTAAAGTTTATCGTCGAGACTTTCGTTTCATCTTCGAAGTGAAATGCAATAAACGACAGTGCAGATCACAAACGGTATCCAATTTAGTGAAAGTAGGCATT
Organism: Holothuria scabra; assembly: GCA_037179385.1. NCBI lineage: Eukaryota > Metazoa > Echinodermata > Holothuroidea > Aspidochirotida > Holothuriidae > Holothuria > Holothuria scabra. The sequence continues at coordinate 15,814,556 of CM074192.1, read as the reverse complement.
TTGAAGTTATTACTTGATTTCATACGTGCGCACAAAATGTGTTTTACACACATTCATCCAAGTTTTTTTTTTTTTTAATTTTTACACATTTTATTTATTTACTGTTTTGAAGGATATACTTCAAAGTTTATTTCCGTTCAAACATTTTATTTTTTTCAATTACTTTATCAGGACGCAAAAAATCTGAGAGGGCCTGAAGAAAATCTGGGGGGACCTAGGCCCCCCCAGGCTCCCCCGTGGCTACGCCACTGCGTCTGAGGTCTGCTGCACAAGTGTGTGAATGTGACCAAAACTTGCAAGCTCGGAACTTTCATGTCTCGGGGAGATCGGAACACATGCAGTCCCCTGATTGGTTAAAAGTTGTGACATACCAAATTCAATAAATATCAAGGAATGTGCCGATCTAAAAATGACCAATGAGTAGGCTGTAGAGGGTGAAGTTGGACACACCTTGAAAATATGGGATACAGCATACAAGTGGAACTAGGGCGAGGTAGTTTGTCACATTCACCGGTAACACGTGACGGGGCAAAAGGGAGGGAGATTTGCTCTTAAACAAAAAGATGGTGTTCCTGTTGAAAGTCAGGGAGGATGCACCATACTACATGACACTACGTAACAGTTCACACATGACATAGCCTAAGACCGTGTAACGGTAATAGAGTACAATCGGTATTAAAATCACATTGACCGTATAGTCCGTTGAAGTAACGATTACCCACACTTTCAAAACCATATTTTGAAAGCTTGGGAGTTTCATAGTGGCTCAAAACATTGAAACATTTAGCAGCATGTTGCATCTCGGCCCCTTTACTTAGACACCCAGGCGGGGCAGGGGGCCTGAAAATGAAGAGTTCGGAAATTTGACAATTGTGAGACCAGTCTACTGTGTGGTTTTGACAACTCATGAAATTACAAAATTCCCAATCTATTTTCTCTAATAAAAGCTCCATATTCGTCGTTATTTGACGCAAGGAGAGCAAAATTTTCCGCGCGCTTCGCAAATTGCAATTACTTAGCAGAAGTGCTCGCTCATACCGTCCTTCACTTTGGTAAACTTTTCCGAACTCTGGAAGAGACAAAATCGGAAATTTGCTACACATGACACCAGATCACAAAGTGACACCGTTAACTATAAGCAGTGCTATTTTCATAATTTGTTTCATAAAATTCCATAGAGCTCAATGTGTCATGCCAGGTAAAAATGCCAGGTAAAAATTTGATCTCGTTTCTTATCTACCACGCCAAATATGTACACTCTGTTTTGACTGCACAGGGAACGAACTGCACTTGCTCCACACTATTACCCTACTATACGTAGGCCTATGTTGACACAGTGCAGGTGATTACGTTGTCCTACCTTACCAAACTGCATTTTTACGTTTCGACGCCATCCATATGCATAAAAATTCAAAATAGACACAGTCAGTGGTGTAGCTACATGAGGGGCATGGAGAAGATGGCCCCGAATGGAAAATTCGGAGATTTGCCATATGTGCTACCAGATCATCAAATGACGACTGTCACCGCCCTGCATGGTAATTTTCCAACTTTTCTTTCATTAATTCGGAAATCTCTCCAAGAACAAGCTCCACATATTGCATATTACCGCCAGGGGTGGCGCCAGCGGAGGGTCATGGCCCCCGTCGGGGAACACTGCTCCCCCCCCCCGTCGGAAAGGTTTCGTCGGGGAGGTCTAAAAATAATAAAAATAAAAATAAAAAACCCTAAAAAGACTGAAGTTACTGAATGGGTCATCTTAAACATATTTTCCTGTTGTAACGCTATTTTAAAAAACATCGGAGTCGGTTTTAAACACTTCTTCCTAGCTCTGTTATCCCTCATTCCATGTATCCTGTCCCATCTTCATTCCGTGCGCGTAAGGTCATCCATGAGCAGACTGGGGAGCTGGATGTTCCGCGGGCAGACGTTCAAAGGGTGGCACCAGCTGGGTCCAGGGGCCATGCCCTCTTCGGGGAAAGCTGATCTCCCCCTGAGAAGATCCAATTTCGTCGGGGAGCCTTCATCGCCGTGGCCCACGATAAAAGACATAAACCCGATAAACTTCAGTCCCCGGATGATCTTCTTGATTTTGCTTACTCGAAGACCATATTCTTAAAAGAAACTCTCACAAAATTTCCAATTTTCCTTACAAAAACGGACGAGAGGTTGTTCAGGTGCATGCCCAATGGTTTGCCATTTGTCTTGCCCCGAGATTCGAATTCGAGCAACGGTAATGAAAATCGGCCAGGCTGTTTTCAGTTAAACAAATGATAAGCAGGATCATTTGAAGCGACTTTGTAACGTGACATATTTTCAAGACGTTGAAAGTAAAATCATTTGCAGACGTGAGTTCATGTATTCACGTAGAAAATTTCAACAATTTAGTGGACCTTGCAGCTGAGTGCAACAAAGAATTTCGATAGCGTCAAAACGTTGGTATGTTTTCAATTCGGTTACACAGTCCCCCCCCCCCGAAAAGAGACAAGATCATTTCATCTTATTACCCTTTAGCTGGTCAATTTCTGATCAAATAGCAAGTTGGGATTTTTCTCTTTTCAAGTGAAACTTTCATTTCAAAGGAAATTTCAAAATAACGACTGCTTCCTTTCTAGTTTCAAGTCTGGGAAATGACATTTCCGGCTGTCTGATTGGTTAGATTTTTCAAAAATTTTCTGTATGTTCCGCGCCAACTGATGGTGGCACTCCACTTTGTAAGTGTTTTGGTAGAACAGATTACTTAACCGATGCATGCTTGCAAATTATTCTTCGTTTGGAGGCAATATTATGAAGGGGAAATTTTATTGCAAAAGGAAGCTGAAAAAAATGACTGCTTTGTTTCTGGTTACGAGCCTGGGAAATGTTATTTCCGGCTGTCTGGGGGTTCTCAATTTTTCAAAAATTTCTGTGCGCTTCTAGTTAGGCTTTCAGGCAGGATTACATTTTTCGGACATGAAAGTCAATTCTGCTCCCTGTCAAAATGAACCGTATGCCTATGTCAATATATAATATATATAAAACTTCAAATATATGGAAAGCCAGAATTTTCCCTCGAGGAAATTTTCCAATATACTCCGAGGGCCTTAACCTGCATAATTATGTAACTGCAAATCACCCCTATTTGATTGTTCTCATAAGAAGGTCAGATTCTTCCATAAAAACCAAAAAATCTGTCATAAAATTACAGTTTTTCTTCAATATAAGCTTCACATTCTCAAATATTTGTTAAAAATGTCAAAATTTTCCATTTTCGATGGATACTCCATACAATAAAAACCAAAGCTAACTATGTTAATCACTCCGACAATTCTGCTCTTCAAAGGCATATAACTTAATAAAAACCCCAAATTTTCATGGAAACCTTGCCAAAAAACCTTTTTTTTAATCAAATTCCAAAGTTTCTGGAATATTATAAGCTCGAAATTCTCAAATCTTAGTTCAAAAAAGGGGGAGTTTTACCTAGTCTAGCCAATTTCTAGTTTCGTCTGAGAGCCTTATTACCTAGGCCAAGTACGACGAAATGCGTAACCCGCAAAAATTTTCAGCTGTCGTTGATGTCACGTTTTTGATATTGCCCATTTGAACGGCAGACTCTTCAATAAACACCCCAACTTTTTATATGCCTTCACAGAAGCCAATTTTCCTTCAAAAATTTTAAATTTTCTTCCAAACAAACTCCAGATTTTTAAATATTTGTCAAAAAACCCAAAAATTTCGGCGCGCTGTGCGCCTCATATTCTGCCGAGTCCCGTCCCACGGGCCCGCCGTGGCCAAATCATCGCCTTTGTCAAGGCCTCAAAATGCTGGCTCACCTGTCGGGGAGCTTGGTTTCCCTGTCGGGCAAATCCTGGCGCCACCCCTGATTACCGCAATACCGCATATTCCAACATCCCATGCAGAAACATGCTCAAAGTGTGGGAAAACTTTTCCTTACTCTATGGCATGAACGAAATCGGAAATATGCCTTATTTGACAATAGATTTTCAAGCCGATACCGGTCAACTACAGTGTTTTATCCAGAAATTTCTTTCGTAAACAATTCAAAATTTTCTCCGATATAAGCTCCTGATTTTCAAATACGAGTTGAAAGATTCGGAAATCTTGAAATGCCGGTCGTGGAGTCTGAACCCCAGGCCTAGGATAACAACAGCGACCCTCAGTCGCCTTGCAATGCACGAATTTGTTAATAAACATGCAAAATCAAATATTTTCTGCAATACAAGCTCTGCACTTTAAAACATTGGTTTAGCTGTTTAAAACTAATAAAAAGTCCGCGCTCTCTGCTTCGCGCGCCGTAGAATGCGTACCTAATACAGAAATGTCCACCGGAAAAAATAGATGGGAAAATATGGGTGCACCTGAAAAAAGTGTACCAACCTCACTGGGAACAATGTTTATTGATTCTAACTTCGTGAGTCGCGATTTGCCTTTGCTGAATGAATCATGCATGCTAAAGCAATTCGTCACTTAAAGGCCCAATTCTCTCACCCCAAACAGTTCCAATCCTTCTAACCTTCTTACTGAAGCCACTCCCACATTTGTGTGAAATTCATCCTTTTCCAGACGCAATCTCAGTTTACTGCTTCAGAGTGACTAGAAAGAGCACTCTCGATACAGTTAATGCTGTTAAATATAAGCTTTTTTACTTTGCATTGTTTGAACTATAGCTGCCAATCAAAGAGCTGAGCCAATAGGGAATTTCTATAGGTCACTACAATAATTGTAGTTTGGGGTGAGAGGACAGGCCCTCTAAGTCACGAAATCATATAGGTTCATGATTAAATAAGGAAATTTGGGACATAGCTGATGTAAATGGCAGTCGTACCGCATAGTATTCATGAACATACATGTAAAATAAAGTTGAACGATTAATCATCTATTTGGAGTAAAAAACGAGTCAATTTACACCCTAAAAACAGGGCCTCTCGTTTTATAGCTACATAATCTTCTTAATAACATGTCTGTACACGACTTGATACACGTTGAATGTTATAAGTATGGTATAGTACTGCATTTATTATATAAATATATATTATAAATTATATCATGTCGCTTCAAGCCCTCTCCCCAAGAAAGAACACAGTTTAGAACAACCGCTCTTTTTCTGCAAGAATTCTTCGTATAAAAGGCATTTACTGATTGTCGCCTTCAGCTCAGGTTCCTTTCTATTAAATCTCTCCAACTAAAATTGTCTCAGGGTCCCGACTAGCTTCACCCACTCGGACTCTTATCCATGCACATCACTACCCCTCCCAGTCCACCACTCCACCAACCCACAGGCAAACACGGTAAATCTTAGTATGAAGCATTGGCGTCCGGAAAAAAAATCAGGGGGGGGGGGCAAAACCTCTGAGTCACCATGAATTGACACGAAGCGTGCGAAAATTTTCCCCCGAAATGCCTCCCAGATCGCTGGAAATGGCATTTCTAAAGCCAATTTTTCGCATAGAAACTTGGAAAACACGTGTTGTTTGGTTTTTTCTTTCATTTTTATACGTTTTTTCAAATTTTTGATTTTCCGGGGGGGGGGGAGGGGGGTAAGTGCCCCCTTGCCCGTGCCTGCGGACGCCCATGGTATGAAGTAAGGATATTTGGGAAATACATGGAAAGTTTAAACTACCCGAAAACCGTGTCATATTTATTCATACTTGATAAACCTGTGACATCCATTCGTTTAAACTGTTTTAGCAAGAATTTGGATACGTAATACTCTAAACTAAAAGGCATTGCTAAATATATGCAAATTGGAAGCGGAGTGAAATCTTAACTATTATTTTTTCATCAATGGCCAAGCAATGATGATATATATTTTTCCCCGTAGGTAAAGAGCAGTCCCCCCAAACTTATTTTGAAGAAAAAGCTAAATAGTACAATTTTCGTCATATTTCTCTTCAAAATATCTTTCATTATATTTTATGATTTAACAGTTGCATATTCAAGGTAAACCGAGCAGTTATTTCTAGTAAATTTCCCATTTGAAGAGGAACATATTGTCACGTGACTCCCAACAGCCAATCATAAAACTGGACAGTCTACTATACTACTTCAATTTGGGATGACTCTCCTGCCCTTTAAGCAATTACGGGTTTTCAAAACCTAGGGTAACATCGACTGCTTGCCTCATACTGTATCAGTCAACTGCTCCTATTTACATTTTGCAGAGAAAGTCACAGAATGGTTTTCATGTGAGACATCATAGTCACTAACATTTCGGTGACATGGCGAGGGACGTCGCAATTATGTAATGAACTGGCGTCCGTTACAGCAGGCAATGTAATAAATTACACCGCCTACATAATAACATTTCATATCAAGGGATTCCCCGCTTTTTATTAGAATGTGTATGACCAGCTTCTGTTATCTGTTTTCGCGAGTATAAATATTTACTCTCCAGTTTTGCTGGGACGTGACTGATTTCGATTTGCTTCGACAATTAAAGTAGTGCGAGTAAGGGCGTCAGGTTATATCTTGCTGTCTACGTCGGAACTACAGTACATACGTACAAACAGTTCTTTGAAGGTGGCCTTATTTTACACTTTGCAAGAAAATGGCGGAATACTTTTCAGTATCCTTTTCGTTTGTATTCATGTTAGTATTGGTTGTGAGCACGGAAGGTCTAATAAAGTCTTCGAGTATTAGATTTCAAAATAACGAATACAAAGGAATTGTGGTCGCTATACATCCAGAAGAGCCCGAAAATATTGAGATCATTGATGTGATCAAGGTAAGTAGTACAATCATTAATTTCTCGATGTGGGTTAGGGTTATAGTCATTGCAGACTCAAGTGTATCAACTGCACTGGCATTACACAGTATTCTGTCTATGTAATAGACATCATTTTATTGAAATGTTCATCATGTCATAGACAGTACTCTAGGGACACTTCTCATTTTCGAGAAGCAGTTCTTTCGCTGAATGTAACCCTCGATTCTCATTGAGTGTTTCTTTCTATCATTCAGTTCATTACGTAGGAAGTAGATGGTGGCAGACTTCTTGGTCACAAAGCCATGGTTGGTATACGGCAGAACATGACTGGTTTGATTTTGGCAGTTATTTATTTCATTACTTTATTAAGAATGACATAACGATACCTTGAATAGGTCATTAATTAAAGACGTCTTATGTGGTAGTGTATGCGCCATACGTTTTGTACCGACCGACCGACTCAAAGTACACGAGTCAACATAGGCTACACATACATACATTATGCTAGCAGGCTGACATTTTTTGTCCATTGCGGTGACGATATCTGAAATACTGTACAACTAGGATCATTGGCTCGACAGCTCTTTACACTAGCTGAGCAGCGACCGGCGGGCTAAATTGCAGTGCCGGTGGGTAGGCCGGGCTCCTCACTATCAAGTTCTCCTAATTTGCAACTAACTGAACCCCTCATACAACTGTTCCATACTCATCGTCATTCACACGCAGTAGTATATTGCTTTATGCAGGGAGCTCGTTTAATAGGTAAACATTCTCAGTGCAGTATAAATGCTGTTTTGTATGAGCTATACCGTAGTGCTCTGCATTTTTTAAACTGGATGTCAGTCAAAGAGCAGTGTTAATTGCAATTTTTTGTGGATTACTACAAAAATTGTGGTTTAGGATGGGAGCTGACTGCCTTTAAGAAAGGATGAAGTATACTGTATGCATGTTTACGCAGAAGAATTCCTCAACGGGAGAATTTGATTGGAAATAAAAGTTTTAAGCATATTTTTTATACTATTTGCACGCGCACCACAAGACCCGGTTAGAGGTATTTCCTGCATGAAGAATAAAATGAAAAAGAAGGAAAGAAAGCAAAAGTGACACTCAAAATTTAAACCAATAAAAACAAAGTGACCAATCAAATTCTGTAGGCCTACATGAAGAGGATTTAATTGTCTTACATATATTGTGTAACAGACTTCGTCGAGCTTCCTCCCATTTCCTACAGCTTCTACAAAATATTCTAAAAGCTAACATAACACTATATGTTTCCAAAATATCAGCCTCACCAATAAAAAAATACTCAGGGACAGCAAGTTGTTGTGATTTTTTTAATTTCATTGCCTACGCTTTGTCTTGCTTGAATGCACCCAATTAAACGAAGAATTTGCAGAGTTTAATTACATTTGTTTTCGTGTAAAAGTCAGGAAAATGAAATCAAAAGTGGATTATGTCAGCTGTAAAGGGTACCATACCATTAGCTTTTGTATTAGGCATCGTAGGGGTGAGGATAAAACACGTGTGCAGATTGGCTGTGGGAACCATACTGCAAACATCTAGTGGATTCTTGGATTTGTTTTAATATAAATATTTGCATGGCACTAGAGGCTCAAAGTCCCCCCTTAAAAAAAAAAAAAAAAAAAAAAAAAAAAAAAACCTATTGAGTAAATGAACCCTGCTGGCACAGACACGTCTTTTTTTTTAAAGGAAGAAGTTTCCTCCCATCTTGAAAATATATACATATGTACATATATATAAAACATAGATTGGAAAATAAATAAAATAATTACAAATATTTACGGCCTAATTAATTAAACTTACAATATCATTACATTAACATCATGATTCAATTAACTTACATCACATTTTCTTTGGCACAGACACATTTTGGATATTTTGTTTTCGTTTAATTCTGGGTCGGATAAAGTGAATATTATGAACAAGAACACGTCTTAAAATAAAAAATAATGTAATAAAATCTGTGCCGCATTTTGGATGACGTCACACATTAATAATAATAATAATTGGATTTATATAGCGCCTTATATGTATGTTCAACATCACAAAGCGCTTCACAATCATTACCCCTGATCATTGCAACTAGTGCATATCCCTTGCTGTTCGTACCCAATTCATCGTGTCCCCTGGGGGACTTCCCATAGGAGCAGCCCCATACAGCGTATCGCTATACAAGCTACCTCATAGGTACCCATTTAAAACCTGGGTGAAGAGAAGCAATCGAGATAAAGCATCTTGCGCAAGGACACAACATAATGACCCAGCCGGGAATCGAACCGGAAATTCTTAGATCACAAGTCCAATACCTTAACCAATAGGCCACCACGCTCTCTAAAGTTGCGACACATTACTCGTGTCGTAACTTCGATAGGCGAACCGGTTCGATACACTATCGATAATGTTACGTCAAAGCCTATCGGAAACGTTCGCATTATCGACGGTGCATTTTAATAGTTAGTTTACAATCGAATTTAAAACAAGGGTATTTTGTGACGTCATCCAGAATTCGGCATAGTGTTTAATGCATTGCCATTAGACGACAGGTCTTTTGTCATGAAGAGAATGGAAGGCTTTACAAGGTGTAAAAACTGGGGAGGGGGGGGGGGGAGTTTGGGGATCTTCAATCCCTAATAGGCCTACCTGTGTTCTGTGTTACCTCAATTTACGAAGACAGTAGAATGTAGGCAACGTGTTGATGTTACCTTTTTAATAGTTAGTTTACAATCGAATTTTAAACAAGGGTATTTTGTGACGTCATCCAGAATTCGGCGTAGTGTTTAATGCATTGTCATTAGACGACAGGTCTTTTGTCATTAAGAGAATGGAAGGCTTTACAAGGTGTGAAAACTGGGGAGGGGACGGGGGGCGGGGGGGGGGTTGGGGATCTTCAATCCCTAATAGGCCTACCTGTGTTCTGTGTTACCTCAATTTACGAAGGCAGTAGAATGTAGGCAACGTGTTGATGTTACCTCTGTGAACCTTATCACATACACGCGTAGCACCCAAAACGAAAGTACCCAGCCACGTCAATGAAAATTTTACAAGCTTAGAATTAAATCATTCTCACATATCGTACCGTATTACATATTAAATCATAATTATTTATAAATGACTCGGAAGGCATGCCTACACACGATGCGTATGCATAATGGTAAAATTTATAGAATTGGGGTATATAATGTCACGTCTTCCTTTGGGGACAAACACACCAAAACAGACAAATGCAGACAGCTGATTTGTCAACCAGTCTAATGCTCGCATTGTCTGCTTCACGTGCAGGGCGAATTCTTATGCGCATGGCCACTTGTTCCATTACTCAGCTCAAAGGTTGACGTCAGTATGTCGTCAATGCACAAGGTCTATCACTTTTGCATGCATTTTCAGCAATAGACCTATTTCCAAAAAGCAATTACAAAGGATTGTGGGATAGAGTTTTGGTGTTTGTCATTTTTGTCAATGGCATTTTACTGTGGTGAAAATTGACGTACACCCAAAACTCTATCCCACAATTCATTGTAATTGCTATTTGGAAATAGGTCTATGGAGACCTCCGTGCAAGACACATTGTGTCACTTCACTTTTCATGCGGAAAAAAGTTGGAGTAGGCTATGACTTCCGGATGCATCCATTTTCGGCAAAGTTGATGTGCGTTCAGGAACAGATTAATTGACGTAGGCCTACGACAATAATACACCAAAAATAATTTCTTCCATGTTTTTCTTCATTTTGAGGATAAATGCTACACAACGCAGAACAATCGGCGGCATTAAGGACTTCTGCTCCATTTCACCATTAGCACTATTTTATAGGCCAAATTCTGGTGAAATGCCGGTGTTACATGTAAGGGCCATAAGTTATGCCGCCCACCAGGAGAAAAAATGGAATTCGGACGCCTCTAGATGTAAAATGGTGTAATTTTAGCTTAAAATCACATAAACGAATACATGTGAATTTGGTAGAAATGCTCATTTTTGAAAAAAAAAAAAAATTGGGAATGTACAGGACTACGCTGAAAATCCATTAGTTACACACATCACCCTCGCCATATTAATGACTCCGGCAGCAGAAAAACAATTGCATTTATTGGTGGATGGTGAGGAGTGCACGGTAATCTAGACACTGTACATACTGGACAGGAATACTTTTCGGTACAAACGAAGATATGGGTTAATACACAATATTTTGTACATGTTAGCGATGCTTAATATCGTTGGTGACTATAGTATAGCCGATGTACTGTGCATAAATCTTCCCGAGTGCATAAATCTTAAAACATATAAGTTCTCGTTGATCAGCATGTTTTGCCCTAAGAAACTGCAGACTCCATACTATAAAAGTGGTCGGGGAGGTGCAACAGCTCCTTGAAGTGATGCAAGACGTAGTGCGAAAGCATAATGCACAGAAAGACATCTTTGACGTAGCTGTGGAAGGATGCAAAAAAGTTAAAAATGACAAATACGCGACGCATACATGCATCCTCCGTGGACACACTTTACAAAGACAGGTAATTCTCAACCCAAAGCATAATTTTTGTTGGAGTCTACAGAAATTCTCAATACGTATAACTATTTCAATGGCAGCAAATGACAAAAAGCAGAGTGATTTTAGCTCATATATTGCAAAACATTTACGCCTGTACTGTATGACAGTGTTCTGATTACACATTGAGGTCTCTTATACTCACCCTGAAGCAATAAACTGCGGAGATTTTGTCTAGATGAGGATGAATTTCAAACAATTGTGGGAGGGAACTTAAGTAAGAAGTTAAGGAGAATTGGAAATGTCTGGGGTGATATGATTTGACCTTTAAAAGGTTTGAATATATCTTAAAGCGGCTCATTGAGTTGATATCGATAACTTAATGAGAGTCTCAAAGGGTCACTACCACATAACAATGCTTACAGTTAGCATAAAAAGTCAAGTTTCAAGTCCAAAAGTCACAGAAAACCTTAAAATTTTGAATTTCTATTGTCCTGACTTGTAACGGTTTTGTACATAATTTGAAAAAGTGTCTGGTCACGAATTTTTGAAAACCAACTTGAATCGTTAATTACTCAATCATAAAACAGTTATTTGTATGTAGGGTATAGGGATTGTCTTAGTTTCACCGTTTGTCATTGGTATGTGAAGAAAACTTAACAGGTTTGGAAAAATTTGTTAAATTTCATGAACCAACTCTATGAACCACTTTAATATTCCCATCCCTAATAACGTTGAGATGCATTTTTTGTAACTTTATGTCCTCGTGCGTCTAAATACGTAACGATCATTAAGAATTACCCACTGCGTGCAGGAATATTTTACATTAAAAAACCTTTCCTGCGACGAGAGTTCTGCATGGTAGAAACAAGTATATACATACAGGGTGTTTGTTAGTCACCTTCGTAATACACAGGCATAGTTTCAACAGCAGACACTCTCGAGAACACTTACGGTATAGGTACGAATGGAATGGATGACATGTTTTAATAGTTATAACTTACTAAAAAGTTAGTCATACTATATTCTTGATAAATCAAATATTTGCGCTTCCTCTGTTTTCAGTACTTGTACACTACAAACATTTTCAAAGATAAGAAAACACACGAAAACACAAAGTGCTGTGAGTTTTTTTATGTGGTGCACTCAACTGGACAAAGTTCACCAAAAATGTGCATTTGCTTGTAGGCTTCGATATTCAGTTTCAGTTTCAGTTATTCTCCATGTTTCCTCTATAAAAGGTTAAGACTAAAAACAGTCATAACAAAAATAAAAATATACAATGGTTACATAGATGGCAGTCAAATTAGAGATACATAACTGGCAGGAGTGTAGATTTATTGTTTGTAAGTTCTTAGGCCTAAGAATTAAATAGAAGGTGGCACCAGCACCAAGTTATGTGCTGGATGAAGTTAAAATTAAGAAACCTTTTGAAAAGACTCTCATTATCTTACTACAAAACAAACGTAAATTTTTAATTTCGGATTTAGATGTCGATTGAAAAGGGTCACACATCTTTATTTGTTTCTCAAGACGTATTTTAGGAAAAGACCTAGCTTCATAAAGATGTAAGCTAAGTCTTTTCCTAAAATACGTCTTGAGAAACAAATTTCATTCATTTTTTAAATGCTGCACATTCTAGGATATAATGAAATTCACCCCCTAAGTAATCACCCTTACATAAATCACATATTCGGTCATGAAATACAATATTGTGGTATATGCCTGAAACGACAGGAATATTGGTGTTTGCACAACGAAACTTACATAGATAATTTCGAGTTCGAAAGTCAAGGACCTGCAAATACTTTTCAAATTCAAGACTAGTCTTAAACATCTTATATACTTTACAATGGGAATTCCTATTTACCTCGGCAAGCCATTCTTGCGTATACATATCACTTATTCTTAACTTAATTGCGTTACTCAGCCAAGGGAGGGTATAATAGCGTTGTTGGGAGAGAAGGTAAAGTTTACACTGTTTGGCAAATTCCAAACAAATGACATACCAGTTTTGTTCAGAATATTTTTGATTGTGCTTAACCAAGGAGAGAAATAGATATTTTGATAATAGAGAGCCCTTAGAAACTTATACATCATGTGGGATGATTTAAACTCACTTCCATTGACAATTCTACACCCAAAACTAACCATTCTTACCTCAATTAATTCATTTAACTTATGACGGCCTAATTCACCATATGCCACACAATTTGGTGTGTGCTTATTAAGCTTAAGAATTTGCTTGCAAAATTTAACATGAAAAGCTTCAACTTGACTGAAATTATCACACCCTCACACCGCACACCAATTTAACAGGATAGGAAGAACCAGTTGATCGAAGAGCTGAATTTGCAAATCCAGTGGTAATCTTAAATTGCGAGATTTACTTAATAAACTGTAAAGAGCACGTCTAGCTTGATTAACCTGTTTGTTAACAGCCTTTGTAAATCTGTTGTTATAATTAAAAGTGCAACCCAAATAGGAATAACCCTCAACAACTACTACTGGAGAATCCCCGAGGGTAAAACTCGGTTTACCTCTAATTTTGCCTCTTGAAATACAACAACTTTTGTTTAAGATGTGTTTAACCCTTTACCGTTGTGCTCCAATCGGGGCATATTTGCGCGCCTCGGGAGTGGGCGGAAAAGCGGACGTAGCACGCCCCGCATCAGCTTCCGTAGGTTATTGACTCCCTGACCTTAAACTATTGTCCCTCTCGTTGTCGTGGCCCAATTTTTGGGTAGCTACTCGCATTTTAGAGCTCCGCGTGAAACAGTAAAGATGGGTGACAGCCGCGCTCTCCGTATGGGTCCAAAAGGACCCAAACAACGGTAAAGGTTTAAAGTCAGTTGCCATTTATCACAATATGATTTAACCCCATCAAGTGTATACTGAAGTTCAATCTCATTTTCAGCAAAACAATAGTGTCGTCTGCATATAATAATGTATACAGTTTCCAGAAAACTTCAATATTTTCCGTATTTAATATGTCTTTTACAGAAGAGGAGAGGGTATTTAAACCGTTATAACAACGACTTAAATGCCTATCGAAATCATTGATAAAAATACTAAAAAGGACTGGAGAAAGGTTTTCCCCTTGTCTTACTACGACATTACAGTTAAAACAAGATGACATATCACCGTCATTTAATACACACGACTTGGTATTCATAATGAAACGTTCCTTCTTACTTTTTTGTTACATTCTCCTCCTCTGCCTGATTACCTTTTATCGCTTCAGGGAGGAAATGAAGCTCACTACACCCACACTTGATATAGTCACATTTCACGTCTGATTACTTGATTGACAGTAACAGAAAATGCACAACAAGTTACGTAACATTTGGGGTTAGCTAACAGGTCAATCAAGTATGTGTTAATTTACAGGCAGTATGAACACAATGAAAGCTTAGCTCATTTTAGGGCACAGATCATGTGACAAACTCAGATATCAGTTACACCCCATACCGCCTTTGAATTACTAGGGTGTCTATGTTGCTTTCTCAATTAGAAGGGACGTCACAGCATGTTTTCATACATAGCATAAATAACATTTTATACTTTACCATTTATATTACTGACAATTAAATTAGACCACAAGCAAGTTCTATTTATTGTATCAAATGCTTTTTTATAGTCGATAAAGGTACAGTATAATTTTTTCCTTTTACTAAGATAGTAGTCAATGACATTATGTAACACAAAAATATGATCTAAAGTTGAGAAATTACTTCTAAAGGCTGCTTGTTCATCCCCAATCAAACCAACTTGTTGAACATAGTTGGTGATACGTTGATTTAAAATGGAAGTGAAGAGCTTTCCCGGGCAATTAAGAAGGGTAATTCCCCTGTAATTATCAGGATCATCCATTCCACCTTTACCTTTACAAATCGGCTTAATACTCCCCATTGTCCAGCTTGTAGGAACAATACTTGTTGAAAGGACGGTATTGAATAACTTTGTAATTACATGAATTAACTGATTTGAGCTGTGCTTAAGGAATTCGTTTAAAATCAAATCCAACCCTGGGGCCTTATTATCCTTTAACTTTTGAACTGACTGCAAAACTTCTTCCTCTGTTATGGGCTTATTTAACTCCTCGTTGCTATCCTCCTGTGGCAACATCCGAGGGTCGAGCGATGAACCATCCCCACCAACGGTGTCTCAATTACTAAGGCTTTCAAAATAGGGAATAAACGACTCTGTTGGGACCGTACAACGCAAGGTACTTATTCTTTGTGGGATTGACCTGTTAATAGCTTCCCAATAATGCCTACGCATTTGTCTAAGTTGCCGGTGCAAATTACCAAAATATTTTTTCTTAGCATACTTTAAGGTACATTTGTACCGTTGGGAAGCCTGTCCGAACATGGCCTTGCTATGCTCAGATTTGTGTTTTTTATACTCTCTTCTAGACTGGATGTATTGAGATTTCATTAATTTACAATGACTATCAAACCAGCGGCCTGTATTTACAAATTTCCTTGGACCACGTTTAGGGTTCAAGGCTACGTGTTTCACCATTCCAACCTTATCAGCCGACTCAATATGTACATTCTGCAGTGAAGAAACTATACTATCAATCTCATTTTGAGAGACATTTGCAACGTTAATAGCATCCAGGCGCTCAACAATATCACTAACGTCAGTGGTACATAAATAATTCTTGAAATCTTTCCCCTTTTCATTTTCCAATGAAATCTTCTTATTACTTTCTTATGTTCATCAATTTTACATAAACCAATTATGTCATTGAGTCTAACTTGTGGTAATTTATTCAGCAACTTCACACAAATTGGGTTATGGTTATCCCACATTAAGTTATAATAGACATCTACAGAGAATTCATCTATATTGGGGAATAAATCTGGAGAACAGATTACGTAATCGATTGTACTTTTATTATCGTGTAGTATGGGTCTAAAAATGTCAACGTGTTAGCCAATTATGATGTGAACCTTCCTCATGATGAGAGCATATCGAGTAGAGATCCGTTTAAAAAAATCGACAATTTGAAAAGGATTGACCAATCACCTTGCCTTGTTTTGAATAACAGTTGTAGATATGATGATTCGTAGAGTATGTCAACTCTTCCCCAAACTACAATTTTTGTAATCCAGTATAGAAATTCTCAATTGGCACAGCTCTTTGTGATTGACAGCAAGGTCAAAAAATTCAAAGTACTCTAGTTCATAGGCCTATTTACACGGCATGTGATGTTCTGAGAGTGTTTTGATTATATATTAAGGGCTTATGTACTCGCCCTGAAGCAATAATCTGAGATTTTGTCTGAATGAGGATGAGTTTTAGACAGTAAGCCTAGTGAAACGAGCGGCCATTTTTGGAGGGGAATATTATATCAAATCCCCCAATATTTGAGGCATAAACAAAAAATATGTGTAGCCAATTTACTCTTTTGTTAGTTGAGATTGATGTGACAGGCAGTGTTACTTTCTGAAACATTTTGTTCTAATATTGCAAACATTTTCGAGCGCTCTTTCTCTACAGTTACATTTGTTTTAAAATGGGTTTTAGACATGTTGATTGAGTTAAAGTATATTTTTCTCAAACAGCTTATTAGCAGTTTGTGCAGTTTGTATTACACCAAGTTACCACATTAAAGCGATACCAGTTCTCTTTTAATTGCTGTTTGGAAGATTCCTCTGACACATCATCATATTGTGTAAGTGCCTCAATGAGAAATTCAGGGTGGAGAAAGGGAATTATCCCCGATATTCGATGCCTTGGTTTTCATCTCAAGTACATTTTAGGAGAAAGCAAACTTGTTTAACTGCTGAGAAATTTGTTGATTGTCATCTAAATCAAAAGTTGCAGTAGAGCTATTGATTTTTAAAATGCAGAGAGTTCGCTAATAACTATACCGTATGTACTTGCATGCCCCTCAGGAAAATTTTTGGAACAACGTGATATGGTTTGAATCTACACAAGGAAGATTTACATACAGTTTGGGAGGAACTAGGAATAAGTTGGGATCGTCTGGTATGAGAACTGGGAATGTTCTCCCATGTCATGAAGATGAGCCAAATATTGTCAGTTTTATTCAAGCAACTTGAACCCCAAATTTTCGACCCGCTTCGCGCGTCCAGTATGCGTCTTTACTAGCATTGTTTTGAACAACCTTCACCTCTGACGCAGCTTTGGGTCGCTGGATTTTTAATTGGATACAGCTGCCACTTCTTATAGCCCCCGCGGGCGGACAAACTTTTTTCGTCCAGCTCATCGCTATGAAAAAATCACAGTCCGCAGGCGTTGGAGACCAAATCTGTTCAACTGCGCAGGAAACTTACGGAAAGTTCATTTACATACACGAAGAACAATTGGATGGTTTCTCTCCGGGGTCTGATCATTATTCCGAAGGGTCGTTATTCCGAAGGTTCGTTATTCCGAATAAAACATGAGGGCCGTTATTCCGAAGGTTCGTTTTTCCGAAGGTTCGTTATTCCGAATAGAGAATAAGGGTCGTTATTCCGAAGGGTCGTTATTCCGAATGAAACATAAGGGTCATTATTCCGAAGGTTCGTTATTCCGAATACAGAATAGGGTTCCGTTATTCCGAACAGAGAATATATGAATATGTTATATGTTTGCATACATTTATGATCATGGTGTGAAATACCAATAGATGAAATGAAATTAAATATTGTAGTCGCTAGAAGGATGCGGGTCTTATGGCCAAACAATTACAGCAACCCAATATACCCAAATAACAAGAGTCACTGGTAAGAAAATCTCCCTATGCGCACATAAGCTCATTACGGACTGACTGCTGATAGTAAGTTTTTGAGAGGGAAGGGGGACCAGATTTACAGCCATTTTAAAGGGCCAGTCCCCTCATCCCAATCTACAGTTCTGGTAGGGGTATACCGCAATTCTCAATTGGCTCAGATCTTTGATTGACAGCTAGTTGACAATGCAGAGTACCAACAGGTGATGTTACACAGCATGGACTGTACTGAGAGTTTTTTATTATAAACATCGAACTTTCCTTTACTCACTCTGAAGTGAGACCATGTCTGGATAAGGATTAATTTAAGACACTTGAGGGAGGGGCTTAAGTAAGAAGGTTAGGAGAACTTGTACTATTTAGGGTGAGGGAACTGGGCCTTTAAAGTGGTCTGACGCAAATGAAGAAAGGAAGGTAGGTCAGACTAAGCGTACCGCAGTTTGGGCAGTACCGTACCTAACGCAGAAACTGTGTCCTTGTATATTTGGAAGGATAAGAGCCCACATCCTCCATTCGGAATAACGACCCTTCGGAATAACGACCCTTATTCTCTATTCGGAATAACGAACCTTCGGAATAACGACCCTTATTCTCTAGGGTCGTTATTCCGAAGGTTCGTTATTCCGAATAGAGAATAAGGGTCGTTATTCCGAAGGGAGATTTGCTTACCAGTGACTCTTGTTATTTGGGTATATTGGGTTGCTGTAATTGTTTGGCCATAAGACCCGCATCCTTCTAGCGACTACAATATTTAATTTCATTTCATCTATTGGTATTTCACACCATGATCATAAATGTATGCAAACATATAACATATTCATATATTCTCTGTTCGGAATAACGGAACCCTATCCTGTATTCGGAATAACGAACCTTCGGAATAATGACCCTTATGTTTCATTCGGAATAACGACCCTTCGGAATAACGACCCTTATTCTTTATTCGGAATAACGAACCTTCGGAATAACGACCCTTATTCTCTATTCGGAATAACGAACCTTCGGAAAAACGAACCTTCGGAATAACGAACGACAATCGGTTTCTCCTATAATCTGCATATTCACATTCATTCAACATCTCTCTCAATACGAAGAATCTTCACTTGCGAACAAGGTATCGCGGCATACGCGACAGTTTCTTATCAAAATTCTTATCGAATATACCTTTCAAATATCTGGCAAATTATTTAAATGTCTATTTCCTAGCAAGGAATGTGGTAAACGGATGACTTGCCGTTAGTTACATGCTGAAGCCTCTTAAATTTGACTCGCATCCGAAAGCTTCCAACCGTTAAAACCATTCACAACGAGTGACGCTAGGTATCACATACTATAGTCCTACAGGACTGTTCACAGTACATTGTGTTGTAAAGCTCACTGGTCTAACGTTATTGCTCAACGTTACACTAGACACAGGTTACAGTACGGTATCTTCGTAGCTTCATACATGCTTATGAATATTCAATACAATTTCCTTTTTAGAATCGTAATAACCATATTCATGTTAAGATTTAGGGGAATTGCCGTTGTCCAATATGAGGTTAATATTAATGAAATTCTCGATTTGTGGTCTCAAAGGAATTTTTGACTATCGCCGGCAGGGGTGCTACGTAGGCTACCACTCCTCTTATCGAGTTTAGTCTTTCATGATCTCTTTTACTACATGGCAAATGAATTTCTTGTGAATTGTCGACATTCCTTGCGTGTAAGACTCACTGTCGCAGCTGAACCAGCAATGATACTTTACTAGCATTAATTTTTAGTCGTTAACCGTTCCAGTCAAAGCTAGGGAAATGCTCAAAGTGTCTTTCCCGTGCATCACCGCGTGGGGTTTCATGTGTCAGCCTCATTGAGCACTGCAGTAACATGCTTGACCTGACAAGTGGGATTGTTGATTTTGAAGTAGTGCTCGTACCACAAATATATTTCAAAATTTACTTTTCTCTTTTTTCATAAAAAAAAAAAAAACATTCAAAGTAAAACACTATAATAACCATCTTTATTGAAGATTGAGACTGCTATTAAATGTCCTGCTAAAAGCCCTATGTAATACAAAAGAAGGTGGAATTTCTCACAAAAGAAAAATTGTCGCGCGTATGCCGTGCACGTCATGAGCAGCATCGACACCGCTATAGAATATCCATTGCAGGCTTGATATATCATGGGATTCTAGCAAACAGTGGTTGTCATGTGGTGTCGCTACTGAATACACACATGAACCTTCTCCCGTCCTGTCCCCCCTTCCATGTCAGAGTTCCTGATTACCCGCCTGTGGTTCGTGAAATGCCCCCCCCCCCCTCATATATGATACAGATCGCTGTCCTTGATCATGCATGTTATATGAATGGTAGTTAATTTATAATGAAACCATTGTTTCTTATTACATGATTTTATGAGACATAAATTTCTTTGCCAAGTACTAACGAAACCGAAATCTTTTTTAAGGCTGCATCTTTTGAAAAATTAAGTTATTGATTAACTAGGAAATTGTTATTTGAAATAATCGAGAGTAGAAATATTACTCTCACAAGTTACACAAAACCTACTTCAAGAGCAGATTATTTGAAAATAAAATTTCGAGTTTCTTTTATTTATATTGTTGGTTTTGCCCTTTTAAGATAAAAGTAGGTCAAATAATTAGGATGCGTCCGGCCGTAAATGCCCTTCTAAAGTATTGGGTGTGGTTTTAGTTGAAAAAAAATCAAAGCTTTTCCTCAATGAGTCAGTTGTTCCCCAATGCAAAGCAGATCGAGAGCAATTTTGTTGATGATTAGTACAGTTTTATTCGGTCAAATGAAACAATCATTTTTTAAAGGAGTTTACAACAAAAATAATGGGTAACATGTCTGCCAGGAAGTGATGGCAGATCAAGGTCTTAGAATATGGGAAAACCCGGCTCCCTCTTTCAAAATCTTCTGGAGGATTTCATAAATCTTAAATTAGCAAAGATTGGCGAGTTATTATCGATTATCTTCTTTCCAGAATTCTCGGTTCTTTTGGCTCATTTCATCAGAGGTTCAAGATACATCCAAACTCAAACACTTTCTCGTAAAGGGGAATACGGTAGCTCCAACAGTCCAATTGAATTATTGAAGTAGACTGTCTTTGTTTCATGATTGACTATTGTGGGTTATGTGAATATATTTTTTCTCCCCCGTAAATGTGCTAAGAGGAACTGCTTTGATAACCTTGAATATGCAATGATGAAGTCCTAAAATATTGTGTAAGATACTTTGAAGAGAAAAAGAAGAAAATTGTGCGATTTAACTGTTGTTTCAAAATAAGTTTTCGGAAATTGCTCTTGCCCTTTAAACTTTTGTAACTTAAATATGAGTAAAGAAATCTAAAGACAATTATGAGTATGGCAAGATATTTGTTGATTATTTTTCAGGTATTAGCAGGCAAGTTAATAAAGAAAAATATTGTGAGGAATTTCCGGCATACAAATATTTCCTTTGCGGAACTAGTGAACTTGGAGCGGGAATTTGGCTCTTTCCGATCTTTAATAAGTGGTAACACTGCCGCCAGAAAGTTCACAAAATGCAGAGTACTGTAGCTCAAATTAAAGGGCATGCACTGAGCGTGTTTTGATTACACGTGGTCTTGCCACGGACTTATTTATATTGACAGAGCATGTAACTTGTACGTCCTATCCGTAGATGGTCGCCACCGACTGGGGCAAAAAAGGCGCACCAAGATCGCCGCCGTCAAGCTATAAATCCTCTTATTTGACGACGACTCTGTGATATTTTAAACAAAAGTTAAACTTGAATGGGAAACAATATGATATTCTTGCAATACGTGAAGTGCTTTTGACCTTACCTTGCCATATTTCAAAAATATTTCAACTTTCTTGCAAAATATTGTGGTATAGTTGAGCAAGTCCAAACTTTCACACAAAACCGCAGCAGACGACCATCTTGGTACGCTTTTTTCTCACACTACTGTTGCGACATATACTGTACAGTTTGCTCTGTCCATGATTAGGAAGTCCGTGGGTCTTGCACATACATTATTACACCCTAAAACCAAGGAGGTTCTACAACCTCCTTGCTAAAACTGAAGCAATAAATTGAAATTTTGTCTGTGTGAAGATGAGTTTTAGACAGTGTTAGGTTAGTAGAATTGTAACTGGTTTGGGTGTGAGGATCAATTTAAGCCGTGAAAAAATTAGTTGCGAATTCCTTCTAACCCTTAAAGTCTGTTCAAGTTCCAGCGTGATGGATAGCTACCTAACAGAAAAACTCATGCAGATTGAAGACTTTTAGTGGAGGTGTGAGAGATGATAATAAAATTTGGGAAGTCTCACCTCAGGTTGTGTTCTTTGTAACTCCATCAATACCGCTGAAACAATATGGCATCACAGCGGAACCTCGTGTACCACCTCCGGGCTAGTACTTCTATGGTATATGTATAAATAAGCATGTTGTGCACTTAGAATATGTGTCCAAAAAGCTACAACTTTACTGGTCAAATGCCACTGTTGATTTAAACTCTGATTTTGTCATAATTTGCCAATACGTCTGTTAGAAAAAGTAACGAAAACACGTCATATGCCAGCTAGGACTTCAAGCAATTTGAAAAAATGATGTTTTTCGATTGCAAAGGGGTGGGGGTAAATGATCAAATGTAGGTCAAAGGTCAACTTTACCCAAGTTCGAAAATATCACGTGTCCAAAAAGCTACAACTTTACTGGTCAAATGCCACTGTTGATTTAAACTCTGATTTTGTCATAATTTGCCAATACGTCTGTTAGAAAAAGTAACGAAAACACGTCATATGCCAGCTAGGACTTCAAGCAATTTGAAAAAAATGATGCTTTTCGATTGCAAAGGGGTGGGGGTAAATGATCAAATGTAGGTCAAAGGTCAACTTTACCCAAGTTCGAAAATATTACGACCACACCTAAACCATATTATTCGACGACATTCAAACTTGAGCTAAAGGTTCATGATCATGAAAACCTTTGCCTGTAGTTTGATACATTCAACTCCCTAAAAGAGTCATCCTAGTCAGGAATTTGAGTCATGGTCAAGTCATATCAAAGGCTTTAACAACTGGAACCTACT
Organism: Holothuria scabra; assembly: GCA_037179385.1. Taxonomy (NCBI): domain Eukaryota; kingdom Metazoa; phylum Echinodermata; class Holothuroidea; order Aspidochirotida; family Holothuriidae; genus Holothuria; species Holothuria scabra. The sequence continues at coordinate 15,791,532 of CM074192.1, read as the reverse complement.
GCCATTGTGCTTTGTGCTCAGCATAAGCAATGGACTGGGCGGCTCGACTTAAACCAATTGGTGAGAAATTGGGCCGTAAAACTCGATCTAACCTTACCTTACCTCAAGCAGACCATGCCGGATGAATCCCCAAATCGACGGGAATCTTTACAGGCTCAGCGATCAAGTTTACTGATACAAAAGGTGATAGGCTATTAAATGTGGTAGTATCACGGACTTATATACATGGGCATAGCATGTAACGTGTACGTCCTATCCGTAGCTGGTCGCCACCGACTGGGACAAAAAGGTGCACCAAGATGGCCGCCATGAAGCTATAAATCGTAGGATTTGACAACGACTCTGTAATATTTTAAGCAAAAGTTATACTTGAATGGGGGAAGTATCATATTCCTGCAGTATGAATAAGTGAAGAGATTTTTACCCTACCTTGCCATATTTCGAAAATATTTCAACTTTCTTGCAAAATCTGTTGATTTACTTGAGCAAGTCCAAACTTTCGCACAAAACCATAGCAGACAGCCATCTTGGTGCGTCTTTTCTCACACCTACGGCAGCGACAATCTACCGAGCAGTATGCTCTGTCTATGTATAGGAAGTCCGTGGGTAGTACACTCCAAAAATTTTTTACACAAGTTGTGTAAAAAACTACACAACGTATGTGTAACTAGTGCACATAGCTAACGTTGTGTACAAATGACACAACGTTGTGTAAAAAAAAATTACTCAATTGTTGTGTAAATTGTACCATTTGCTGTGTAGAAGTGACACATCGTTGTGTAAATAAAATTACTCAATTGTTGTGTAAATTCTACCATTTGCTGTAGAAATTACCCATGGTTGTGTAAAAAAATTACCCATTTGTTGTGTAAATTGTACATTTGCTGTGTAAAAATGACACATCGTTGTGTAAAACATTTCTCAATTGTTGTGTAAATACTTCCATTTGCTGTGTAGAAATGACACAACGTTGTGTAAACAAAAATTCAATTGTTGTGTAAATACTACTAATCCCTGTGTTAAAAATGCACACCATTGTGTAAAAAATACACAACAGTTGTGTTAAAACTGCATTTAGTTGTGCACAATCCCTGCTTGATAACACAACATTGTGTCAACAAATTGACAAAACAGTTGTGTTAAAACTACATTAAGTTGTACATAACCACTATTAGGTTACACAGCAAGGTGTCAACAAAGTTGCACACTGGTTGGGTGAAAAGGACAACTTAGTTGTGTAAAACCGCAGAGGGATAATACAATGTTGTGTCAACAAATCTACATTATAGTCTTGTCAAAACTATATTTAGTTGCAAATAACCTCAATAGGTTGAAATAGCATCATGTTAAGTAAAATGCACAACAGTTGCTACTGTCTATGCTAGTTGATATTTTGTCAAACAATGAAAATGATATATATTGAATTATAAGGTATGCAGCTTTCTGTTACCAGTTGTTTAAGAAGTTTCACAAGTATAACTCACAAAAACCAAAAGGAAAGATGATATAATTCTGGATGGATGAACCATTTATTTACACTCCATACCCACATTAAAGTAAAATACATACTTTGTATTCGGTGCAGTTTTTTATTACTTACACCTCTAGCGGATTGACTTCCAGTATTTGTTACTTTTTTAAAGGCAGTCGAGACAGCAATCCAGCTAATTAGCACATGTCAGAAAAAAATAGAACAAAAATCTCAAAATATCACAGGAAAGAACAGTATTTAAACCATGTGACAAGTATCTATGTGAAAATGTAGTGTATCAGCAAATATATTTTGACAATTTTCTCATCATAATATACACTGTATCATAATTTATATTTTGACTTTACTCATCATAAACCTTCCTCTTTTCACATGATGTACCATTCATTGGTATCTCAACAAAAAAAAGTCTCACAGTATTAACTTCATTGCAACAGTTTTCTGGACTAGAGAAAATGCAATTTTTTTCAGCAAAGCACATTAAATAACTTAAAGAAGACTATAGTTTGACAGAATATATTAACCTTTTTGCTCCAGCAGCTCCTTTTCCCTTCTGAAGTAATCTTTTACCAGTCTGAGAATACAGTTCATTTAAGAGGTCTTTCAGGTTATAAGAGACCTTAATTTTGTGTACGTAGAATGGAGGCTTTTGAATATTTGTCAGTTACAAAGAATTCCACACAGATGCAGGAGTATACAGCCTCAACTATACCGTAACCAATAAAGAAAATTTTGGTTACAGTAGTGTAAAGTTATTGTACAATTGGGGTGCAAAATTAAGTTCAGAAAAAATGTAAAAGAAAAATCTGATTGGATTGCCACAGTCAAATAACAAAGACTTCAAGAATTTCCTTTAAAACAAATTTACATTGAAGTATTATTGAAACTTTGAAAGAACCTGAAACCAGTGCAAAGAGACACTGCAACCATCTTGTCTTCATTTGAGGAGGAAAGCTACCTTTCTATGAAACTGTTTATATTTTCTCAAAATCTGGTCTTTCACAAGTTCCTACAAAATAGGTAATGAACAAGCTTTGAACCGATATATGTCCAAATAAACATCCATTTGGAGCAGAAGATGGGCCATACTATATTAGAACTACCAAAGTGCTACGCTTTTTGTCAGCACCAATCCTGGAGTAAATGTGGAGTCACATTTTCAAAGAACAATCACTTGAACAGATAGGTCATATCAGTAGAGTAGAGGAATGCAAAATTGAGTTACTTGAATGAAGTTGAGGAATTCAGGCTTTGAACTGAATCAACTGAGTCAGTAAATTTGCGAACTTCCGCGATTCCTCACGGGAAATTCACGTCTCCGCTCATGCTCTTGTTTACCAAGACACTGATACAAGTTTGTTATGACCTGCAGGTAGAGAAAAATAGATAAATGTTAGATGGAATTCACAAAAGTGCAAAAACGTTCACTTTTCAGCAAAAGAGTGATTGCTTCAAATATGTGCGATGCCAATAGTGTAATTTACAGGGAATGATAATAAAATTGACAAGGACGAAACTTCCAAACAGTTGCCAATATGTGTACTGCATCAGACTTTGGTAGAGGGTTGGGGAACATTTAAGCATTCCAAGGATGCTCTTTTCACCAAATTTACACAGCCCCAGAAATCTGTCAGCATGCATGAAAGAGTTACCACATTTAAAGTTTGGCATTCGGTCCGTTCGGAAGAACAGAGCAATTGGCATAACATACAGTACACAAACCTTATAGTTCAAACAAATTAAAAGGAATAAAAATGCACATAGTGCACACCAGGAGAATTATTACACTGTGCAATTTTTCTATCACCACCACCATGATGCAGAAAAATGTGCAATCTCACATATCATACTCACTCCTGAGGCCTTCAGTTTATGAATTTCCAGGAAAGCTGCAAATCACACTCCTCAGGGAATTAAGACTCCTGAGTGTGGTAGGTACTGTATCCTGTTTAATTAACTTCAATAAATTAAACACTCTCCATTTAGGTGAGCAAAAAATTACACTCCTAACAATGATTTGAAGTAAGTGATGGTGTGCAATCACACAGGCATGCCTAAAAAATCAATGCCTGCTCACTGAATTGCACTTCATCTAGGTAGTCTTCCTACAATTCTCAGCTCCCCCACCCTCCCCTCCCCCCATTAAAATCATGAGCCCAGTTCTTTCTATAAAGTTCATTTTGAGACAACCGGAAGGTGGGAAGTGACCACAGACTTCCTCCTCCTTTTATGACTGGTGCAACTTAAGTCTGCAGGACTTTTATAATCTAGATCCCTGGCCCAAATCAAATCTTCCCAGGGTTCTGGGTTGTCAACTTGGCCTCATAGGCTGAAAGCATAAAGCCGCAATCACATAATTATGCATTCTGATATGACTGTAACTTGAGTCTGCATGTTTTAATCAAAACTGTCTCTAATTTTGTGTGTCCAGAAAGAACCTTAAGTTTACCAACCTGTGTAAATATGATTCCAAATCCAACCCAAATTTGTTTTAGGGTGGCTGTGACTGAACAGAAGAGTTTCTAATTTACAAGTTCTAACTCGAGTTCGCTTGACTACAATCTAGAGCTCTGCAGACCACTCTGCTACTCTATGATGTTACATTTACAAGTACTGACTCTTTTGCAGCCCCAACAATAAGACACTTATAAATGCTTACCAATTTACGTGTGCACCTTGTCCAGGGTAGGCATTTGAACAGGCTCCTGGTTTCCCTTAGTTTGAAGTCTTCTAAATTTCTACCATGATACAGCACATAAAAGGCATGCCCACTGCCTAAGGAGTTGATTTTCTATGGGAACAAACAAACAACATATACATAAGTCAAAAGCCAGCTGATCCACTTTCATCTGAATAGTCATCATGAATGCATTGGTTTCTCTTATCATAGAAATCAAAAACAAAAAACAAAAGAAAAAAGCAATGAACTGCTAGTGTTACCAGAAAATTACAACTGTACATAAAGTTGGAGCAAACTTTTTTGTACAACTTCTGAATGATCTGAGTTTTAACCCTTTTTCGATGTGTGCCAATAATCAGACTCCTCACAGTGATTGGAGTTGAGTGGTCATGTGTGATAGGCTATAGCTCTTTCATGCCTCAAAATTTAACATCCACTACTAGTGCCGCCGAATAACGTACTGATCGCTGATGGGAAGCTTCAAAATTCAAGTTCTGCTTCTCTCAATAGTTTATCATTTGGGGGCATGACACTGTGATTTCAAACTATCACTTGCTTCAAATTACTGTGCAAAGTGAATTTTGTGCACACTACTCTAGTCAAAGAATAGGAAATGACTCATTAATGTTTCTACAATCCTCAGGCTTACCAATCAAAATGTCGGACAGTATGGGGCAGACCAAAATGTTCCACACCAAAGCTTCCCCACTCTTTGTCAAAACATCCTCATGTGGAAATGTACTGTATATGGTATACATTCTACCATGAATGTGCTGGTTGGTTGTAATGCTGTGAATTAAGAATGGAAAAGAAAACCTGTCAACAGTTACTGTAAAACAAATGTAATAATATACAATTACTACAGTAATTTCTACAATTGACACAGGCCCCTACTACAACAATTAAGCCTATGTATGTTACAGCTAAAAAAATAACCAGTGTACATGTGGCCCTAAACAACAGCTGGGGTCAATTACTGCCTTACTTACCTTTATTGGGCCCCATTTTGTCAGAATTGACTAATCTCCATGATATAGCTGAACATTATTCACCTCACATCACCCATAGAAAAAATATTCTTCAATAGTATACTTGGAGCTTTCATTACTCTTCAAAACCATGTCAATGAATGCCTTTTTTTTTTATCGCAGATATATTTTAAACACAGGTATTCGCCATATAATGGTGACAATTCACCTGTAAAATTAAAACTCTCCAGTCAGTTACAATCTAGAAAACTGAGCAACTAGGCCTAGGCCTAATCAAAAATCAGTTTAAATACTGTACTGTAGGCCTATGTCTGATTGTAACATTACACTTTAGCTAATTTGTTTGTTTACTTTTTCAGTCCTTCCCACCCTCTGGCAAAGGGCCGTTTGGCGAAACCAAACTTGGAACTGCTTCTCAAGGAAATATTGTTTAGGCCTAGGCCCTACATTATTGTACAGTATAAATTTACACCTGTAGGCCTAGGCCTAAGTTGTAACAAAAGCACTGTATTAATATTATTTAGTGTAGGCTCATAGAGTAGGATAATAGGAACTAGAGGGCGGACTCCCCAAAACAGCTGTGATCATATGGACACTCAGTACCCATATTCTATCTGGGCAACAGACGCATCGCTTACATAGAGATTCATACAAATCACATGCACATGAACGTCCAAAAATTTGATTTCTAAATTCATCTACTTCTATCAGAAAAAGAGGAGGATGTAGTATCTCTCATAAATTGTAAGTTTCTTGTGATGGTTTCGTCTTTTATTCTTGTTTAAGTTGAAAAAGACGCATTTTTCTTCACCTAGTGCGGACACGTTCCTGTAACACAGTTAGTATGCAATAGGCCTATATACGTAGTATACAGTATATATTACGCCTAACGTTACTGGATAGTTTCTGAATCTAAATAATCCCCTCTCCTTCTGTAAACTTTGTGCATGGAGCCTTTTCACGATGCAATGAGATGTCATATAAACAAGAGGTCTTTTTACACTGGTGGGGTTAGGAATTTAGGTCAGATGGGGCAAAAATGGCCTACAGGGCGTGTTATTAATTAGCAGCAGGCTGCAAAACAGTAGGGCCTTAGTTAAAAAGAGCTGGCATGCAATTTTGGTCTGCTAGGGTGAGGGTTGCAGTAATTTTAACCATACTTTGCCACTTTCTTTAAAACTCTTAACAGGGGGTAGGGTGTCTACAGTCCCCAAGTATGTTTGAGACAAATTTTGGGAGCCAAATTTGTAACTGACTACTGTAAGGTCTGATGCCTCAAATTTATGTACATGTGTTACGTTAGGCTATATATGCCTACTGGGGGCTAATCAAACTTGATTCTGTGGCACTGGAAAGGTACATTATTTGGGGAAATGGTCAAATATGTTAGTGTTTAATTCCTTGATGCAGTTTAACTTACTTTTACCAACACGTTAAAGAAGAAGAAAAAAAACATTGAATACCAGATGCCAGTCTTGAGTTGTAGGCTACTATATGTACTATGCTATGGGTTGCATTTGGTTTTAATAACATAACATACATAACATAACAGGTTGAAGGGCAAAGGAGGGCCAAAGCCCCATAAGATGCCCTGAAGTCCAGGCCCTAATCATTTAACTCTTCGAAGATCCAATAATACATCATGGTAAATGATCCTCACCCCAAACTACAGAAATTGATGGTTTCATTTTTTTCTTGCACTTGCAGGGAGAAACCCAAGGGATGTCAGATTCATAGTGCTGCTGGCCAGGAACTGTTTCCTGTACTTTACGCTGGATGTGGTCATGTCTGAAGGCATCTGCCACACAAGCAGATAATGAAGTGAACAAAGACATTTAAAGCTTGATTCTCTCACCCCAAACTATAATTTTTGTAGTTAGTCCACATCCACAGAAATTTCCAATTGGCTCTACTCTTTGACTTAAAGCAAGTTCAAAAAGTGCAGAGTACAGAACTCATACACACTGTACTGAGAATGATTGATTACACAGTTGGGATCAAGTATGATCACCCTGAAGTAACAGACTGAGATTGTGTCTGGATGAGGATGAATTTTAGGCAGAGGAGGGATCGAGGGGCTTAATGAAGAAGGTTAAGAGAATTGGAACTGCTTGGGTGTCATCTTTTAAGTCCAGGTTCATTTAACCTAAAAAGTGTCAACTGACTTTTAATTATCATCATGTACACCTTGAATATTTTGAAAGAAAATGTTAATTCTGGATCACCATACCTTGCAATTACTGGAGTTTAGACAGTTGAGGGAGACATTCAACAAGCCAAAGCAAAATTATGGGAAGCAATAATGTCAGCTGCTGGTGAAAGACTGCATTCTTTATCATACTTGACAACAGTTTTAAAGACTTCCAAGTGCCCAGAGAAATTAGAGAAGTACTGTAACATGTGACTGTGATTGGACTATTTGGTTGGTAGAACAGAACCTATTTAACATTGTTTGAAGAAGAAGTAGATCAGACAAATGTATACATGTAGGCCTATTCATGTTTTGCTTTTTACTCTTCATGCATGCCAGTAAACAAGTGCTTCTAGTTTCTGCCAGTGTTGTAGCAAATCACAACTCACGTCACTTCCTCTCAAAATGATAGTGGCTCGATAGAATTCAGGAGTTATTTCCGCATTGGAATAGTACAGTGACTCGAGTCAATGACTCGAGTAGAGCCACTTAAAAGTTTGAAAACTGGTGACTTGAGTCACTAGATTTAGTGACTCGATTACAACACTGGTTTCTGCAAGCTCACTGTTGCCATTATGACAAGCTGAGAAGTATTTTATACAAGAGGCACATATAGTAGGCTTTAGTTAGGCTGTAGTTTGCATATCATGGTACCACATTGGAGCCTACACCTTGGAATGTACAGTGGGAAATTGTGGAGTGACATTTCAAAAAAATTCAAAGGTGCACTGTGGCTATTGCCAGTCTTCCCTTTCCCAAATTTTGCACTCCTTTTCAAATGATTAGAAAGAAATTTCACCTGTAGCCCTACTACATCATTATTCCTTATAGCTGTAAATTACAGTAAAACATCTGTATGTGAAAAAGGAAGAAAAAGGATACAAAAATAAAACAATGTAGTAAAGATAGAATGTTTGTTCAAGCCTTCTCTTTTCAGTTTGGCATCTATATAGTTACAGTATTAGCTGCCCCTAATTCACAAGGCTGAGTGAGTCACTTTCATGCGAACTTTTAGTCACCCATAGAAGGGAGTAACGTTAAATAACTTTTTTACCCCCTGTATATCAAGCTGACTGATTCAATTGGCAAAAATATTCTGGTTCATATTTTCAGTCAACCATTTACGACATATGACTATAACAGCTGACCAGCCAGCTCCTAAAATAAAATAAAATCAGTCACGTCATGCTACTTGTGCTGCCCAGTCTATACTACTTTACTAGGCATAGTTTTTAATTAGTAGAAGAATATGCCTTCCTTTTTAACGTCCATTTTTCAATTTCCACAGGAAATATGTAAAATCAAACATGAGAAAAATGTTGGAATGTTAGGATAGGCCTACATTTGCGACTTCATTTGGGGACGAGTTGTCTCCTCTGTTCGGAATTTCATTAGGTGCCGAGCTGTCTGAGTAACCAGCTTCATTATGACGCCGAATTGTCTGTATATGAAGGGCTATATGCTTTTAGTAGGTGCCGAGTTGTCCGACTTTACAAAAGCACTGGGAACTGTGAGGCCGTTTTGTCTTACAAGGGCGAGTTGTCCTTGCATGCATGAGTGCGTTCCTCGAACGTTACTCTTTTTATCACTGAAAAGCAAATTCAGCCCCTCGTCGACCATTTCTGTTGACGTGAAAAGTTAGAAAATATCTTTACGCGTCAAAGCGAACAGCTTATGCCACTTTTTAGGATGAAATACACATTTTACAAGGACAAATAAGTCGCCGCAGGAATTGGCCGAATCGATTTCTGCCATACAGTTCGTACACACATGATCGCTCCCCGCGTGACTTTTGCCCAAGTCATGCCCACAGTGAACGTGGATGCCGTGTGTCCATGCAATCACAGACGATTTACGTACGCGCCATTGGGAGTCCGTACTCTAGTTCCTATATCCTGCTCTATGTGTAGGCTATATACAGTGGTAATTTAGGCTACAGTACTTTTGCCATAGCCTAGCCTAACGTTAGCCCTATTGTGTGCCGCTACGGCTTCCAGCATGTCTTTGCTTGATCCTCAACGAACAAAATAACTGAAAAGTCTAACTTCTCACCCAGTCTTCAAAGACCATTTGCAGGGAAGAAAGTTTCACCTTCTGCTTGTCAATTGTATCCATATTTTGAAGAGAATGTTAAATGTATTGTGTAGGTTGTTTTCGGCAGTCACGGTGCTGCGCTGCGCCGGTTCAACGTACGTATACGTAGGTACGGCATCCGGATAACATAGACGCGCGCGAAGACTATGAACGCTGGGATTGTGTAGCCTGTGTGCAGTACTGTTACTGCAAGAGTTTGAAATTGAAATGCTGTGAAAAAAATTGTAACCATGAAAATGATCTTTTAATCCTAAATTATAATTTTAAATGTTTTAAAAAATTAAGTTCAATTTGAAAATATTTTATAAACTTAAAAAATCTCTTTTAAATATTTTTGTTATACGAATCAATTGTTTTACTTTTTTATACCTTTGCAGTGATCACTTCCTTGAACTTAAAACTACACAGAGAGAGGTGTGTAAAATTGACTCAACGTTGTGCAAATTGGCAGTTACACATGTGTTGTGTAGAAATTTTTACCCAACATTTTTTAGAGTGTATGTGTTAGCACAAAATGTCGAAAAACGAAATGTCATTATCTCAACGAAAATTCGAGGTTCACATAGTTAAGGTTATGCTTTTTAAGGTAAGAATAAAATGCGTAGAAAATAATTCTAGTTACTTTTGTTAAAACAGGGAATGTTCACTAATGGATCTTCGTACCTGTACACAGCAACCAAAAAGAGGGCGTTCTTTAAAGAAGTAACCATTTTGATTCCAGAGACATGGTCAGATAACCCGTCTTATTCGTCTCCGGGGAACGCTACACTTAGTGGTGCTGACGTCATTATAGCAGGTTACAATCCTCGCTTTGCTCCGGAAGGAGAGAATAGCGCTGCACCTTACACTAAACATCTTGAAGCTGGGTGCGGTAAACAAGCCCTCTATATTCACGTGACGTCATACTTTCTCCAAAACTACCGCGTGCTTCAAAATTACTATGGGGACTATGGTAAGGAGAGAAACCTTCAAATTTTAGGACTTTATTTTATCTTGTAATTTAAAGGGATGGATATTCGTGTTTCTTTTTTTTTTTTGAGGGGGGGGGGGGGTTACAATCAATTTTATTTTCGATACCGCGGTATAATTCTCTGCTATACGATTATTTCAAGTAGTCCGTGCAATTTACTCGACACCGACAGCATTGCTGCTCTCCTGTATAGCCTTTTGCAAAGTATTCAAATGAGATGAAGGTCAAGAACGGTGCTGTATTTTCCCGTGGTTTCCCAAGTGGTTGTAGCTATCGAGGGCAATTCGTTTCACTTTAAAAGTTAAGATCTTTTACCAGGAGTTTTCCTGCCCTGTGTTTGCTTTCGGTGCTGTTATTTCCTTTTGCAACATCTGCAGTGGATGTTTTGTTTTGCAGCATACAACATATGTACAGAATTGAAATGATAATTTTAGACGTGCAAAACAAAAACGTCGGGTCTTATTAAGAAGATAAAACAAAGAGTAACAGCACCATTTTGTGACGTCTTAAAAGAAGGGTTTAAGGTCACTACAGGATTTGGTATGTTAGAGGGGTACTTATTCTAAGCATCTTGGTGAAATTTGCATTGAAATCCGATGTGTAGTTCTCAAGATATGGGCAGGTAAAGTTTTCACACTTTCAACAAAAAGTGAACATGAAGCAAGCACATATGACATCACATCCCCACATTAATGGGCAGTCTTTTCTTTTTCTTTAAACTTTAGAGTTGATTTTCTCCTCAAAAAACCCACATTATTAATATGTGATTGCCTAAGTGGCATGAGAATTTTACAAACTTTGCATCCCCCACAGGGAGGTCCTGTTCCAGTTAACTCCAAGGTCAACACAACAGTCTAATAAAACAAAGGGAAACAAAGCATTCCTTGTCAATGTGAGGAAGTTATATAAGCTCTGCTGCCCTGAAACTCACTTTGAAACAAAAATCTTCTGACTGCATTTACTGATATCTCGAGAACTACATGTCAGATTTGAATGGAACTTTCACCACACTATGTAGTTTTGGTTCCTCTTCCACATATGAAAATTAAATTTTTGCTTCAACCTTCCCTTTAAGACATTCTTCAGCTTTTTGGATTTTTCAGTATTATTGACTCAGAACTGTCAGAATTCTCTCTTTCTGCATTCCACGGAAAATGTGTCAGAGTGTTGTTGTGTAGACCTCATCGTGTTGGAATGACCCTTTTGGCTTATTCAATGGCGAAAACGGTTTCACAACATTGGTTCGAAATAAGTTATGTATACATCTCTTTCTATTACCCCATTGCCGATGTAAACGGGAGTCCGATGCCTATATAAACCGGGGTTCGATGCCTGTGAAAACCGGGAGTCGATGCCTACGTCGGGTTGCTGTGAATCCTGTGAGGTTTTGTGTCTCCTTAAAAAGTCAAGTTGGTTCGAGTTCGATTCCGAGACCGAATCATACCAAAGATTTCAAAGATGACACTAACTGCCGATTTGCGTGATGTTCCGCATAAGCAAAGGAGGAGGGAAAACAAGACAGCTGCAAAAAGTCCGTACAGAGATTATGCATTGACGTCACTGCGTTGCACCTCTTTCTATGTTGCCGTCCAGGCGTCCACTGTACAACAATGGGTATTAAGGTGCTGTCGTGAGGGTCTTTCGGTGACACATCTATATGCGCATTATCAGTTCCATCCAACATGACAAATTGAAACGCGTTGCATGACCTCTAGAGGCGCCGCAAGATTAAGCCAGAAGGTTAGAAATTGATGTGAGGTAAACGTGTAACGAACCAAAGCAAATCTCATGTAATCAAACTAGTAGCATTTAAATATATACAGTGCGTTATTGTTGTCTTTTATATTTTATGTAGGAAGAGTACTGGTGCATGAGTGGGGTCATTATCGTTGGGGTCTTTTCAACGAATATCCCGATGTGATTACTGATCGCTACAACGTGGAGTATTTTTACTATTCCGATTCTAATCGAATATGGGAGCCTGTCTCGTAAGTGATTTTCATACATCGTGAAAATGTTTAATCTGCACAAATTAATAATTATTAAGAAAAAATAAACAACTACAAAAAAAAAAACTGTCACAGTGGTGTCAATCATTAGAGAATTCATCAAAAATGTTTTTTTTTTTCTTTTTTTATCTTTTTCTTCTGTCAATGTTCAGACGATTTAGGTATTTTAGTGTCTGGCCCCTCTTTATTTTTCATTATGAACTGTGAAATATACCAGAAATTTTAGGCGTAGGCCAAATAGACAGTGTGCAAGTATCTCCTCGAAAATCTTGGTTAAATAATGTAATAAGTAGAAGATTAAGAAATATCTATGAACAAGAATGGCTGGATGAAGTTAACAATCATTCTCATTGTAAAATATACAGGATATTTAAACAAAAACTTAACTTCGAAAAATATTTTGTCAGCTTTAGTCCTCCTGGATCTGTAATTTTTTGCAAATATCGATGTAGTAGCACCAACATCCCCTTAATCTCTGGTAGATACCAAAATCTTGTCTAACATGAAAGAATTTGTACCTTGTGTCCCAATAGCCAAATCGGAGATGAATTTCACTGTATTTTTGAGTGAGCCTTATTTTCAAACGAACGTAATATGTACTTGAAAAAATATTTTAAAACCAGGACAAGTACTCCTTGGAAACCCCCTTTTCTATCTAAATGTAGTCCTTAGAAATCTAAGTTATTTCTGTTCTTGAATTATAGAAGAGTTGCGTTAGTTACTAAAATTCAATTGTTTATTTTCTTTATGATCTTTATAAAACTGATGCCATTATTTTTTGTCACTTAAAAGTTAATGAATGACTTATGGCATTAAGATTTTTTTCGTTTTTCCTTTTCGCTTGTTTGATCTTTTTCTTATACTTTTGTTAGGTTGAAAGTGTTGTGCTATGTATGTATATATAGGCCTATACACTCATATTGAGTTTCTAAAATCACTTCGGAGGTTATAAGAAAATAAATTGAACTTGAACTTGAACTTGAAATGACTACTGAACGTCGTAAACTAATATGTCTTGTTGTATTGTAAATAGTTGAAATGATAAAGAAACGAACAAGAAATAGACAATTGGGTTATAAAAACTAAGTTGTCAATTTGTTATTTTATTGCAGCTGTCCTAATCGCTGGCGATTGCGATATCTGAAGAATAATTTAAATAATGTGTTCAGAGATTGTAATGGAAATGAACAGGAAGGCTACGAAATTGGATGTGTAACACAGCCGGTTACAGACCAGCCATTCGTCACTGGTTCTATAATGCATTCATATTTAAGTTTTCCACAGGTAAGTTACGCCTAATTTGAATCAGTTATGGTCAATAAGCCAGTTTAGAAATGTTCATAAGCAATGCATTGGGAATGAACCTGCAGTTATCCACTGATACGCAATAGAGGCTTTGCAATTACGTCACAGATCCGCCATGCTGGAGGACAATCATGCAACATACGGTACATGGTTTTGCACTAAAGTAACTAAACGCACTGCACAGTGTTCAGTGTGATACACGCGGTGTGTACACATTCAGCGAGCAAGAGTCTCGAGTGTGGTCTACTGCGTAGTAACTTGTAGTCTTCTCCAACATGGCCGGAATCCATTCCTATTTTTCATTAATCATATCAACAATTTTCCATTCATACTGTTTTTCAACGAGTTGCATGCTGTATCAAACTAATCATGGTTTGCCTTACAATAAACTGGTCACTGAGATCGCGGAGTTAAAGCACTACCGTTGAATAATATGGATGCCGTTGAGATGGTTTTTCGGGATAAGACCGTTGAACCAAAAATTAAATCAATAGTTTGAAAATTGGCATATAGAGTAAACAAATCGTGAGAAATTGATGAAGACACTCAATTCCCATATTCGTTGCAGCAACGTATATGCCACCTCTGTGTATACAGGAAAGAGATATTTTCCTATAGAAATGGTTCAGTTCAAAATGCGAACAGTGACTAATCTGGTTCGCGCAAGCCAAAATGTTTGTCAAAGTCCCTTTTTATACCATGTCAGCCCCAGCGTTGAGACATGGTACAAACTAAACCTGTTGCCATGGATACCTGCAAATAAAGCTTTTATAGTTTTCATATAAGATGACATCAAAAACGAAGAAGAGGAAATCAATCCACATGCTTTGCATTCCTACATACCGTGCTTCCCCATAACTACACCCATTTGTTGCCTGATCACAAATAAGCAACCGAATCGGGATAATGAGTTATGTGATTATGCCTGAAATGCTATCGATAATTGTATAAAGACATCAACGAGGCTAAAAAACGCGCAGAGAGCGCTTAAAATTTTCGTTTTCAGCAATGGATCGTGAAAATTGTGCTCTTCATGGCGTTAATTAATAAACATGGAAACATGGAGAACTAACTGTGCAAACTAAATTAGACCAGAATGCGTTTTATGCGTCCTGCACTATTCGGGCAAATTCCGGGATATTTACACGAGCCACCCCTAGTGAAACGTTGGGATATATCCCCCTATCCCCGGGATCTACGCCCATGATTGTCACGTGTATTTTTTTCTCTATAACATTTTCTCAACATGTTTGAAGGATTGAAACTGCCATTCTTGCTGGATATCTGGATCTATCCTCTTTAAATCTTGATTGAAATAAAAAGCAATTTCCAAAACTTTAAGATTTGTTGCTTTCATTGATGGGCAGGTTGTAAACTTTTGTGACAGTGACGCTGACGACCCAAGCTACCTGCACAACAGTGAGGCACCAAACAAACAAAATAAATGGTGTGAAGGAAAAAGTAGCTGGGAGGTCATGAGAGAACATCCAGACTTTAAAGGTAATTTTATCACGTATAATAGCCAAACCGGCGAGAGTGCGGGAATCTTGTAGATAAAGGGTTGCGGTATGGAGACCTTTTCACAATGTCTTTAATTCGGCAAAGAAGAGCCCCTTTCTTCATTTTGGAAGAACCAACTTACTATTCATACTTTTGCAGTGTATATGTGTTTCTCCCGAGGTTACATCGACGTGAAGCAAGCTAGGCCTCCTGCCCGACTAGTTTCCGCCTGTTGCTATTTATGAAATTATCTAATTACATAGTTTTACCAAAAACAAGCATTGATAGTCTTCGTTAAAAGTTCCAAAGTTATTGAAGATGAAATATTTTCTTTACAATCTCTTTTGTCATCAAAATCAGACAATAACAACCCACCGAGGGATGTTGATGACGTCACACCAACCTTTCACGTTGTTAGGTCGAGACCCGCACGTGCAGTCCTTGTTTTGGATACATCAGGGAGTATGAAAGTAAGAAAATTCTCATAAAAGAAGAAGGCATTGTAAACCAGTGTACGTGGGGAGGGTGGGATAGGATCATCCCCATGATATATCCTTCGATGTAATCTTTTTTTGTGTGTAAATGCTTTTCTTAGTGATCCAGCTTTTCCTATCTCTGTGCATGTACATTACCTTCAGGCCATGGTTCACAAAATGATGTATTATAATAACATACGCCGTAAATTGTTCACTGTGCCACAAAAGAACTCTAAAATACATCGTTATACGTCTATACAGATGTAGAATATACATCCATATAAGGTGCGTTCGAATAGCGGCTCGAGTCGGCTAAACTGGCTCAACCAGTTTCTTGACTGGACGAAATATGACGTAAACTACGTCACCGGCTCAACTAGACCACCTCGGAGGGCTGGTCGTTTTGGTCGGCTCAAGTTGTGACGTTTTGATGACGTTAAGATCACTTTTCAGAAAGATCGATCGTTGGCTGAGCCAGTTGAGCCGGCTCGAGCCGCTAAATCGAACGCACCTATAGATTACGGTAACTTAATGACGTTTGTAACGGCATGCACCGAATCGCATTTGTTATGTACCCATATGAGGCCAATGTGTATGCGCAGTGATAACCCTGAAATCGGTCATATAAGAAATAGATTCTTCACCGTGAAAGTTGCCAAGCTGAAGACTGTGCACTAAAACGAGGTTGTCAATACTTTATGTCACCATTATCAGTACCGATAACCTTTTTACAAGTGGTAGTGTTACTTTCTTCTCACTGCCTTAAAATTTCAGGGGGTGGCACATTTGTGTTAATTCCCCATTTAAGTTTGGCTTGCAACATGTCATTAACAAATTAAGAGCAAAGAACATCGCACCACTATCGAATTCCAGAATTATATTTTGAAAGTACTTCACAAAATCCCGAGGAATTTTAATATATTAAGAGTACTTGAAAACATTTTAAAATGAAATGATCCATTATTATCAACTAAGATGTAACCTTTCAACTTTTTCGTTCTTTTTTTACTGGTAGCTCTTATGCGAACACAAAATATGTTATCGCACCGGCATATATTTAGGCCTATGTATTATAAGCCCCATCTTCCAATGACCATAGACGACCGGCAATGGGAATGGGTAGTGCTTTCCCCCCTCCCATTTCAGACAGAATTCTGTCAGTCGGAGAGCATATTAAAAAAAAGAAGTTTGGAAAGAATCTACAATTTATATACAATTTATATAATGCAAGAATTATATATAATGCAAAGATGATGAGCTTCTCTTAAAAGTACCCCATACGCCATGTGAAGGTACTGGAGAATGTCTCCATTGCCAATTGGGTAATCCCGCAGAGTTGTGAATGTAAATATCACGGCAAACAAACAGAATATGGACATTTTGTTTAGAGGATGAGAATTTAAAGGTCACGTGATATGAAAATGATAAAATAGGGTATTTGAGGTAAAAGGGATTCAAAACCAAGGAAATAGCCGCAACTTTCATCAAAATAGGTCAAAAATTGATCATTTTACAGAGCAATATGTGATGTGCACTTAATAATTAGGCTGATTAATATGAGCCCAATATGCAAATCTTGTGTTAGAATGGGCTTCATTGGGGCGTTGCAGAGTTCCCGCAAGGGAGGATCAAATGAAAACAAACAAACAAAAAAAAAAAAAACCAAACATTTCATATATGGCCAATGTCAGTCTTTGTTTTTAATCTTCATTTCAAGAACAGTTGTAACATTAGTTCTTTCCCCAGGGTTTTATTTTGGAAGCTCAAAATGTGTCCTTCGAGATTATCTGTATCAATTACCAAACCATACACTATCTGATGAGTAATTAAAAGGATAGGGTCAACAAGAGAAACACAACACTGTTCAACACACCACATCACTGTTTTGAAAAAGCAAAAGCTTATTAAGAAACATTCAAACTTTGAAGAGGTATACCTTGAGAACCGTAAAAAATATTGAAATAATTTCAACGGATTTTTCCTTAGACAAGTTGACTCTGTAACAGCCATGTAAAATCAGAGCGTATTGCTGACACTACCTTTAATTTTGATCCAATTTGCCCGTATTTTTTCAAAAATATAGATAAATCCAATTGATAACATTTGTTCCAGACGAACGTCAGATACTTGAAATTAGCCGATGCAGCAAGGACTTACATCTTGTCTGTGGCTCCATCCGGAACGTCTGTTGGTATAGTAGACTTCGATGACACGGGGAAAGTAGTTAGTGGACTGATGGAACTGACGTCAGAACAAATAAGAACTGATTTATCCAATCAAGTCCCAGAAGATGCTGATGGTGGAACTTGTATTGGATGTGGCTTAGAAAAAGCCTTACAGGTATGCTAGTGAATCTCATTCAAGTCTGTTAGGCATGTGTATCTTTAAAATTGAAGAAAAAAAATTTATGCGAAAACAATGATTTAAGTATAGTTTCTAATATGTTTCGCTCGAAACAACAGTCTAATCACCAGAATACTTGACTTTAAATACATGTGGCGAAAATTATTGGGGAAATCTTTGTTGACAGGTGTCAACATTTAAATAAGTTTATTTTATGTAGGCTGATGTAATGTCAATGTGTACTGCATATGTTTTTTAGAGCGATTAATATGAGGTCACTGTTACGTTTGCAAACCTGTATCAATCGAACCTGATTACTGATGTATTAGACACGTGGCCGTTCGGGATTCTTTCTCTCAGCGGGCGATGACTTCTTGCCCGACTCCATATCCCGAACCAGGGCATAATTTCTGCCAGACTGAGGCAAGGAAGTTTGCCCGATTCAACAAGGTTGCATCCCGCCCCCCCCCCGGTCCCGTAAGGCCATAACTACACAAGCAAAACTGTTAAATACCTGTGGGTTATACACGTAACAACACGAGCGACTGAGGGTTTTCATCCCTCCTAGATTTACACAGCAGTGAAATTCTTGGGCAGATAAGATAAAAACTTGGTAAAATAGGCACCAACAACGGCCCTAATTCCGGTATCTCTCTCGCAAAAATAAAAAGGGAAAAATAATAATTTGAAAAAAAAAAACTACCTACCATCCCACCTTTGTTTAAAATAACACCAGTAATAGGGGGCCTATCCAATACCCATATGTTTACGAATTCTTTCATTTGTTCTTAAATGACAGATACTGACTGATGCGGATGGAAATGCAGATGGCGGCAAAATTATGCTGATAACAGACGGTGAAGACGGTAATCCTGATGTCACACAACAAATGAAGGACCGTTGTATAGAGAAAAATGTCATTGTAGACTCTATTGCATTCAGTGAAGATGCGGATGCAAATCTCATTGACCTTTCAACGAGCACGGGTAAATGTCAACCACTGAACGCAAAAATAAGTCAATTTATACATGCAAAGTGACATCAACAGAAAAAATGAAAAGATGAAAGGATTTCGAACGGACAGACTTGCCAAGAAAGCTTTAGGGACACAAAGGCAAGACGATACGTCGGCGCATGTGTAGATGAACACATTCATAGGCAACATATCAGACGGAACGTGAGGGAAAAACAGACAGGTAGACATACTAACTGCCAGACAGACAGAAAGAAAGAAAAACTGACAGACACACAGACAGACTATAAAAGGATTGACCGCAAAACATCCACATGACTAGGCAAAATTCTGTAAAAAAAATATTGACGTCCAATTATATTAGTGTTTGAGTAAAGTTGAACACTATTCTAATAGTCTAGTTTTCCCGGCTTAAAGGCAGCCACAAATGCATTGACACATAGGCCTACCATTAGAACCATAACCAGTAGTCTACCGTTATTCATTAGTATGGTACCTCATGTAGCTAGACACTTTGTGCTTGACGTTACATTAATATCAGAAAACAGAAAGGTACTTAGCTTTAAAATGGAAGTAATGCAATCGATATTATCAAGTGTTGAGTGTTTTAGAAAAAAATTTTGAATGTGTTTTATTGTTTTCCTTTCGAAACAACGTTTTTTTTATTTTATCCAGGTGGCCGCCCCTTCTTACAAACCGACAGTCGTGATTCTACGGGCATCAGGGACGCATTTGCTGTAACGGCAAGAGACACACCCGAACATGAGAGACCAGTTGAAGTAAGATCAAGAACCACATGTTCCTCTGCTATCTGAATTCAGGCACTTCAAAAAGATCAAGTCTCAATCATCTCAGTGCATACTTTTGCACGGCACCATACGATCATACGGAAATAAATTGAGGGACAAGGAGCCAGCGCTACTGGGTACTTATACTTGTAGGCCTATATGTGCGGAAAGGAGGGGTACAAGGTTTGGGCAAATGCAATGGAACCACAACCCTAACAAGTCGAGCTGAGTGGTTTAAAAGAAACCAGCCTAACCTGTCCTTGACCCACAAGCATTAGGCCGCGGTCACAGTTGAAATTCCCACCACTTTAAAAGGATAAAATACTACGTTACATGATACCAACCAGTCTATGCATACGTAGATATACGAACTGTATACGCATACTGAATCAGAGCGAAAAGTGGGTCAGCTTAAATTTCCATAAAAATATTTCAAAATAAAGAATGAAAATAGAGTTACCGAAAAATCCCATCTTATAACGACACTATACCTTTCACTTCTTGTTAACGCTTGTCAATTTTCCAACGACCGTTTCCGTGTCTGGAGTCGGCCTTCTACAAGCGTCTCTTCAAAACCCACGGACCGTTACACATACGTGGACTTCAATAGGTACCACCCGATTCACGTAAAGCAATCTATTGTTCATAGCCAATTAATGCATTACAAACGTATCTGCTCAGAGCCTCACTGTTTCCATGAACAGGCCAGTGTACTTATTAACCATTTTTTGAATTGTTACTATCCGTACAGATTCATAAAAAGGATTTTTGAAAAGGTTTCAACCATCCCTAGGAGTAGTTTACTTAAATGTGAGTCGACCAGTGATTTTAAACGTATACCCTTTGCACATACCTACAATGACCAGCTAGAACCCTTTCTCAAACATGTCAAACGTGAATGGGTCATTCTCTCAAGAGATAGTGAAATCCAGTAAATATTTTCTAAGCCCCTTGTTATTGCCCCGGCAAAGCAAAAGCGGCAATATTTGAATGGATTTCATCTTTAATAGGAAAACCAAAAGTGTCCCCCATGAGAAACTTTCTTGGCGTTAGATTTCCTTGATGGAAAATGGTGCTATGTTTGGCAAAACTTTGAAGCAATTAAAGGCCTACGTTTTAGACTTTTCCTTCTTCGGAGCATGAAAATTTTCAAAATACTCATTTTCAGTATTTGTGAAGAGTTTACAAGTAACATAATACATAATACCAAAGAAACAATTTTTCCGGTTTTCAGTGGTGTCTAGATGCAAAATGGTGCAGTATTTGTTCAGTCATCGGTATATTACGTAGTCTAAATTAAAATACTACGAGTAAATCTCTCAAAATATTTAAACTGTAAAGCAGAAGTAGGGATCATGTGGGAAACACATGAAATTCGGACCTTGTGGACATTTTACAAATCCGCCCGGACGCCAGTGCCAACTAGTAAAAGCAGGACATGTCGAAAAAATCGTTCTACAGTGGCACTTGTCATGGGCAGGAGTGAAGCACGATATAGGCCTACTTGTTAAGGATGGAAGGGAAGAATTATTCGAAGGCAGTGTCTTACCCTTACGGCAATATTTTGTGTATGATAGAGTATAGGAATGGTCGTGTAAGAATGATTTCCAGTGTATGGTTGCCCTGTTTTCAGTAAATGTAAATAATAAATGTAAATAATAATACTTAATATAGCGCACTCCAGAACCAAAGGTTTTCTGAGGCGCTTTACAATAAAAAGTAAATCAACCAGCCATCCGAAAGGCAGAAAGGGTCTTAACCTAACAAAGTCACATTCGAGTTTGTAGTCGACACGTTCATTTCATCTTCGAAGTGAAATGCAATAAACGACAGAAGATTATATACGGTATCTAATTTAGTGAAAGTAGGAATTTTGAAGTTATTACTTGATTTCATTCGTGCGCACAAAATGTGTTTTTCACACATTCATACATGTTTCCTTAATTGTTACAATTTATTGTATTTGAAGGAAGTACTTCAAAGTTTAATTCCGTTCAAAGATTTTATTTTTTTACAATTACTTTATCAGGACGCAAAAATCTGGGGAGGGGGCCTGAAGAAGATCAGGGGGCCTAGCGCCCCAGGCCCCCCTTGGCTACGCCACTGAGTTCAACTCTGACATACGCACAAAGACCAGACTGTTTTGCAGTGTTTTGATTTTCTAACTTGATAGTTAATACTTGGTGCGTTTGTTTTAAAATATGTGGGTCTACCTAACATTGACCTTACGAGATGACTCCTAAGCTTGCCCATCTTTTATCATTTTACATGTAGGTTTTATGATGGCTAGAACTATGTTGACGGCCTTGGGAAAATTTTTGTGATAAATTGTTTGCTCGTTAGGACTTGTGTGCTATAGACTTGAAACTTTGAAGCATCAAGATCTGTTCACATTCCCATGCAATAATCACATGTCCATGTATCTCTCTTCAAGCATATATCTGTTGTTTCTTCTATTTTAAGCTTTCGTCAGAAATCAAAACATTCGCACAAGGAGAGCCGGAGCATTGGAAATCGGTTTACATCGATGAGACCATTGGTAGATCGACCACATTCGACTTCACATATTTTACTTCTGACCAAGGTAAAAGTTCTGTCACAAGCTTATATGAATTGTGACCATTTTGTGTCAAACCGTTGAATCTCACGATTCCATTGTTTGTTTTTCTTTGTGCTTTTTTATGAGGTGAAGTTACGTTGTCAAAATTTTCAGGTTATTGGTGAAAAATAATTTTGCCTCGATTGAAATATTTTGCAGTTTTTAAAGCGGTAAAAATTAGCCTACAGATAGAAGAAACATTTGCGTCAAACCTGTCCGTATGTTATCAATCAGATTGATCAATAAGTTTGACCAGCACTTTTGGTTGGACAAAGCTTTTCGATAATATGTTGATCAAACTTTGTCAATGCAATGATAAAGATTTAGATTTCATGCACTTTTGTTATATTATAGAGTTAACGCAGACCGTGTTACACTGTAAAAAACGGACTGGAGTCTTGCTCTAAAACGACATAAATGAAAGGGGCGATGCGCACTGTTTAACTAGAAATTTCCTACTTGGCTAACGATAACCCTAATCCCTAGCCTAACCGATCCCAAACAAAGAATACAATCAATACAATATAATGGCACCAGCCAATCAAGAAACAACTTATTAAACAGTGCGCATCTACCCAAATGAAATAGTACAAATTATCCCTCGCATTTTCTGTGTTTCTGAAGATCGTTGCTTATAAAATAGTCGAAGCTAGTGTCCCCAATTTTTGTGTTCTGAAAATGAATGGAAGGAAGCTTATTCATGGACTTTCACCAACTTGAAAATAAATATCCAAGTAAAGTAAACTTAAAGGGCAGGAGCAGTCATCCCAAATTGAAACAGTGTAGTAGACTGTCCAGTTTCATGATTGGCTGTTGGGAGTCATGTGACAATGTTTTTCTCTTCAAATGTGAAATTTACCAGAAATAACTTCTTGGTTTACCTTGAATATGCAATAGTAAAGCCATAAAATGTAATTAAAGATACTTTGAAGAGAAATAAGATGAAAATCGAGTTATTTAGCATTTTCTTCAAAATAAGTTTGGGGGACTACTCTTTACCTTTAATGTAATTTTTACAGAAAACTTTAGTTATTATTCTACAAAGACTATTCAAATGGATGCTTTCATATATCAGAAGAAAACATAAATATCTTACCATCGCTAATGGGTGCCCGATCACATATAACATTATCAAATTAATTTATAGTTACGATCAGAAAAAATCGAAGCCAGCAAGATTTTGTCGGATTATAGTCCCCATTTTACATAAGCAATAATGAAACGCATGCTTATTATGTTGCTGATGTTATCGATGTCGAAAGTCGACATCTAGCTAACCTTTAAAAGGAATTTTATGGAATATTGAATGCTAAAAAATGTGATCTTGTGATTCGTGAAGAGGAAAGTAAGTAGCTCCAAACGAAGTCTGCTAACTCGCATGAAGGTTTACAATCGTGAACTTACAGAGTTTCCGGTGCTTTAGGAATAGGCTACTGAATTCTGGTACCTTTTAGGGACTTATTCTCTTGGTCCACCCCCGGTACTTCGTTTCTGACCTCCACTCGCTGTTGGCTTGCGGCAGTCGTAGTCCACGCCGCGTGTGGAAACAACAACCTCAGCTAGTTTCCTGTACACTGTTAATAAACGCCTGTAAAATTACAATGAAAAACAAAGAAATAATAAGAATCCCTGCTGCATTGTTATGTATTTCTTTGTTTTTGTGACTGTAATTTTATAGGCATTTTTAACAGTGTAACCTGTGTATTTTCAAAATTTGTTCGCCTTGGAGTACACTTATTCATATTAAATTAACGTCCTTTGTTTTGGATTGTTTCTCTTATACTGTATTGTGCTTCTTTATTTTATTTACTGGGACCGTCAGCAACAGCATTACCGCTTGACGTCATCATTACGTCACCATCTGGTGAAATATTCGATTCAAGTTCCCAATCTTACTCGGAGAATCTAATATACAAGAAAATAACGTTTAAAATCAACGGCATCGCAGAGGTAATAATTGACTTGTTTGTTTCAAAGAAAACCATTATATAATATTTTTTCATTACACACTGCGAACAGAATAGACCTTTTTCAAATAGCAGTAACAAAGTATTGTGGGATAGCATGTTGGTATATATCAGTTTTGGCAAGTGTGAAATAGCATTGACAAAAAATGATGTCTATAGACGAATCCGATAAGCGCTTGTTTTAGTGACTGTGGGCAGCCATTAGTGGGGTCCATCCAGGGAGGTGTTACTAATAACACCTCCCTGGTCCATCAGCCTTTGATCGTCTTCATTTATTGTCTACGTGAATTTCAAATCCTCATATTCAGTGAAGTTGAGAAAATTAAGATACACTTTACTTTCACTGTACAACCATCCATGGAACAGGTAAGGAAGGAAATTTAAAGATTAAAGGTGATGGACCCCAGCAATGGCCGACTAAAATCAGACCATCACAATCTGTCCGGATTCGTGTATACCCCAAAACCGAATCCCATAATCCTTTGTAATTGGTATTTGGTACACGATGTATTGAAGAATATGCGATACCAAATAACAATGTTAAATCCTCATTGGACAGCATATACCCTCTGCATTAGTGCAGTGATTACAAAACTGACAAGGAAGGGTAAGGAGAAGGAGAAGTGATTTACAGGGAAGGGGGCTAAAATATTTTAACATGAGAAAATATATGCTAAACTTAGTTAAATTTAACTTTCTAAAGGGAGAAGGTTTTCGGAGACCGGGACCGCCAACGTTACCCCACCCATGTTGCTTTTAGCGTGAAAGTTTGTTACCTAAATTATGATAAAAACAACTAAACTCAAATTTTTATAATGTTCCTTATTTTTTGCATTTGACAGCCTGGTTCGTGGGAATACCTTTTACGAAATCGAATCACTGATCAGTCCTATGACGTTATTGCCACGGTGTCGTCATTTCCGTCAAAAGAAGGAGTAGCTCCAATTTTGGTGTCATCCTTTCTCAGCGGATCACCAGATGATATTATTAGAAACAAACCATTTGTCGCTTATGCTGAAGTGAAACAAGGTTTCTTTCCAGTAATACGTGCCAAAGTAATTGCTACCATTGAAACACCTGGCAGTCCAGTTGAACTAGATTTGTACGATAGGGGAGCCGGTAAGCCAATGCGTATAAATCACCACATTTTAACAGATGCAAGAGCAATATCTGTCATTCTTGCATTCCATTGTGATAATTTTATGATATTGACTTTAAAGACACCTAAGGAGAAACAGATCGGGGACAGGGAGGTAAAGTTCGCTTGCCAAGGGTACTAGAGAAGAAACCCTCACGGCTATCCCATCAGAATATCAAAAATTATCAATGGCTCAATGTATTTTCATAGGTTTCAACTGAAAAAAATGTTCCACCATAACATCTTTTTCGCCTTTCCTTCAGTCCTTCATGCAGTATCTTTTGTGGCTACGAGCTTGGTAATTGGCTACAGACCGCCGAATTTGTGGAAAACTGATATTTTGGGCAGAATGTTAAAAAAGTAGACGTTTTTTCTATGGCTCGCTGAGAAAGCTTAACCTCCTAATTACATCTTCTCTTTCGCCTTTGGAATCACGTCGCATGATCGTTTTTGTCACATATTGACGTTTGATCAAAAGAGAGTGTGGTAGGGGCTTCGATGCGGGGAGGGGGAGGGGATTCAGAGAAAAAACACCCCACCAATGAAAATATTGGGGGAAATATATCGTTTTGCCCCTCCAATGATTTGGGCAGATTTAAAAAAAGGCAGTCGAAATAAACAAAATGTAACATTGTGGTGTACAGATGACTTGAGAGCTTCTAGAAACGTCAATTTGAGCCTGTTTTACAACAATAATACTGCATTTTATGTACCATCTATCTCTGTTTTGTGTATATGTGTGAGTGTGCATGTGTGTTTGTTTTTGTTGGTACAGCGGGAGTGTGCTCGCGTGTGGGGAAAACTAAACCAAACATTGTACCTAAAGTAATCCGATTCTGTAATTTATTTGTCCCGCACAGACTTGCATTTGAGTTCTGGATTCATTCAAAATCTTGATCATTACAACCATCTAATTTTTTTACCGTCCTATCCCATGCAGGTGCAGACATCACCAGAGATGATGGTATTTATTCAAGGTATTTCACTCAGTTTACGGGACTTGGTTTTTATGGAATGAAGGTACGAGTTGAAAATAACGGAGAGGCCATTATCGTGAAACCCTCAACTAGGTCACCCTACTCAGGAGTAGATATGTATTTCAACCCAGAAAAACTTCTCGCCGGGAATCTATCTGAATTTGGTAACACATCTTTTATCTATACAATGAATAATTTCCTACGAGTCAAACTTCACATAACTTAATTACAAGAAGAATCGAGCATCAAAAGTCATTACTCATTTACTTTTTCTTTTAACTTTCATTATTCTGTATGTTTGGCACTTTAAAGAGCCAAACCTCTCACCCCAAACTACAATTTTCGTACCCGGGTACCGAAATTCTCGATTGGCTCAGCTCTTTGATTGACAGCTAATTCAAACAATGCAGAGTTCCAAAGCTTATATTACACAACATGACTGGTACTGGGAGTGTTTTGATTACATAAATTGAGTTTTTCTATACTCACCCTGAAGCAATAAACTGAGATTGTGTCTGGATGAGGATGAATTTCAGACAATTGTGGGAGGGGCTTCAGTAAGAAGGTTAGGAGAATTGGTACTGTTTGGGGTGAGAGAACTGGGCCTTTTTAAGTTTTTGACGACTTCTTACTCTAAAAGGATGACCATGTGACTGTGTCTCCATTACATTAGGAGGTACAATTCCGATTCCCAGGTGAAAGAATATGCATAAGAGTAGCAGCTATTTGGAAAGAACGTGACTGGGACTTTACCCAAGGGTGAAAATCCCTATGACGTCATGCGTGACATAAATAAGGAGATCGAATTCCATCTCCACAATCCTTGATTGAGTTAGTATTTTAAGTTGACCCTTTGCGGTCCACAGATCACTGTAGAGAACACCTATCACACGTGACCAATGTGGCAAGTTGTTAAGTGACAAAATTCATCATCTAAGTCATCACCATGAACCGTCACTTATTCGAATCTGCATTGATTGGACCTGAACGGTTATCAGGACAAGACACATCCCGGCAAATGTCAATTCCTAATTTGTGCTCAGAAAAACATACCTCAGATCAGGGAGGAGATATCATCTCCCTGCACAGGCAAGGTATACTTTATACCACCCGATTGAGATACCAGCACAGGAATTTTCTGGAGGAGAAAGGAAGACCATTGTCAGTAATTTACACAAAAATCATGACAACATTTCAAATAAGGTCAGTAACAATTAAATCAAGAGGGTATACTTGCCCACATTCGTGGTAATTAGGAAAAGAGTCCACAGGCTGTGGGGTTAGAGAAGGGGGCACCGTGTGGGCTACATTGCCACTATGAAGTCTGTGCACACCAACAAACCAGTTTTGCTAGAGGCTCTCAGTATAACATACTATAAAAATAAATATGAATGAAGGGGAACGGGTGTGATAAACGAGACATCCACGTCTTTGACTTTTTAGGGAATCAAAACTGCTTACCAGAACAGACACTTTGCGCCGTGGCATGTTTAAACTCAGTAGATGGACTCAACCAACTTTTAGATCAGTCGCTGTAACTCTTACCCAAATCCGTTTTTACCCATACCACTTTACAGATAACCTTAATGTTTCATTTCCTGGAGCTCCCCTTAAAGAAATCGAGGGGGTACCAGCGCCGAACTTTACACGTGGGGTCTCGGGAGGTGCGGCAAGGATTTCTGACGTACCAATTGGATGGTCGCCTGAACAGGATAAAATCGCACCCAATAAAATTACTGATTTAGAAGTGGTCAATGCTTCGGTCCATCAAGAATCTATAACGATCACATTTACAGCACCTGGAGACGATTTGGATTTTGGAACTGGTAAGGAAACCTATAAAATTTCAAGCTTAGGTTTAAAACAAAGACTATAGGCAAAGCAGTCATACAAACATTTCTTTGAATAATCAGAAACCTTTTGCAAATCTATACATGATTTATTTACATTACAGCAACCTCTGAAAATGGTTCTGAATACAACTTTTTTCCAACATATATATTGTAAACAGAGGAGTTATTTTCTGATCATATAAAGATTTAACAACAAAACAATTGACACAAGAAGAAGGTGAGTAAATGCGGATGACGCAATACACAAATTCTGACTAGATGGCAGCATTTTTCTTGTGAACAGCGTGGCTTAATTAAAGGAATAAGTCAAGTCCGTGCAAACTTTGTCTAAGTTTGTAATGTTTACATACTAGGGAGATGTTTAGGGGCTGACTTACGACATACTCTGTTCCTTGCCTCATTTAATTTCTTTACGCTCATTTTTTTTTTAATTTCAAAACGATGTCACTGTCAAATATTCGTTATATGCCGACAGCACATCATTACGTCCTGCACTGGTCCAGATTTTCCCATGAGTTGAGAAACAACATGACGTCTTGTCCTAGAATTCATCAGAAAAATGTCACCGAGGGCAACCTGTCTGCTCCTGCTCCGTTTGGAGAAAAAGAGGTTATTACGTTCCGTGTACCACTCCCAAAGGATGTAGAAACCATGTCCTTTATGATCGCTATTTACGCCGTCGATGAAGTTGACAACGAGGGACTTATCTCTAACATTGAACGAGCTACGTTCCGTCGGTATATACCACCCTCTTTCGAAGAATTAGAAACTACAACTCAGTATGCATCGTCAACTATCGAAGCTACAAAGAAACCCTCCGAGTCACCGTCTAATGGCGGTCTTATAGCTCTATTCAGTGTTTTGATTATTCTCGTGGTAGTAGTCGTCATAGTCATTACACTTCTAGTGGTACGTTTTTATCACAAGAATAAGGGAAATTCCCCTCGTGCATACTTTTCAGTACCTACGGAAAAGGTAGACACAGGAAAGGATTCGGTTTGAAAAACAGACAGCTAAACCACGTTATGTTGAGCATTAACCTATAAAAGATCTATGTTATGATTAGTTCAGTCCGATTTTACGTTTGGTTGGAATAGGTCTGTTGTGAAATCATATTCTGATGATCCAACAAGAAGGGTTATCGGGCCCAAGTGACAAGTCTTATGAAAGTGACATGACAGTAGTCTTGTCTAAGACCTTAGTAAATTCTCACTTTCATATTGTATAAATCGAGAACGCTTGTCATCTAGACGCAGTGTTTCCTTCATAAATACGTATCGAACAGAAGTTTGAAGACATGTAGAGAGCGTGTATTTACAGTATGTCTTATACCTCCTTCATATCTCCTGCACACTGGACGAAGAACGCTCTCCGATTTCTCGGGAAAATTAGTAGAACATAGTGAGAACTTGATTTCAGAGAAATCCATGAAAATTTTCAAAACGGCGCGTCCATGCTACGTTCGTGAATAGCTCAGTCTTTCAGGTTTCTGCTTTTTTTCCACAAATTTTCCTCTGGTTTTGGGACTCCCACTCGGTTTAATCTTCGCGAAGGATGCAGTGCGTACGACGTCTCCAACGTTGCCGCGGTTCGTCTCTGCTATTCAAATAAGCTTCAGATTTCACGACTCGGACGTCTAAAAAGACAGCGCACCAAAGACCAGTTGCATAGTTGGTGTTCATTGACGAAGTGGGAATTTGTCATGGGCATCCAGGTTGTGGCCTCTGTTCTATTCAGCCAGTCTAGAGCAGGACCACTCAGTGTTTGCCCTTTAGAGGGCGTACTTGTCCATGTGGGACGTTAAGCACCTTAAGGGAGCAGAACTCCTCCGGGAGTAATCGTTTGGTTTTCGCCCCTTGGCTCTTCGCCAGAGAGTCGTGGGGACTTTTAGAAAAAAAGCGGGAATTTGTCATGAGCTTGAACAGCGCAGCCATTTAATACCATTGACGTCACGTCTCCTTCTTTAACGTAAAAAGAACCTACCACTGACCCGAGGAGAACGTACCGTTAACTAGTCACTCCTACTGGGCTGGCACTTGGTGTGAAGTAAAAATGACGCTACGTTCTAGTCGTCTGATCTACCGCACGAGTTAACTCCGTTTACGTTGCGTATATTGCGTTGTTTGTGTTTTTACTGTGTCCTGTTTGAGCTACACCAGCGCTGCATTTATTTTGAACAGGTTCAAAATTTTCGTAGGAAAAATAATCTGTGAAGACCGTAGAGATTACGTCACGTCATAAAAGTTTCCACTGTGTCCTCACTAGGTTCTAGACATTCTAATGTATCCTCACTAGGTTGTAGGCGCTCTCAATATGTCCTCACCACGGACTTATATACATGGACAGATCGTGTAACGTGTACGTCCTATCCGTAGCTGGTCGCCGCCGACTGGGACAAAAAAGCGCACCAAGATGGCCGCCGTGAAATTATAAATCGTCTGATTTGAAGACGACTCTGTTATATGTTAAACAAAAGTTAAACTTGAATGGGAAACAATATCATATTCCAGCAACACGTGAAGTGATTTTGATCTTAACTTGTTATTTCGAAAATATTTCAACTTTCTGGCAAAATCTGGATATACTTGAGCAAGTCCAAGCTTTCACACAAACCCATAGCAGACGGCCATCTTGGTGCGCTTTTCCTCACATGTGCGGTAGCGACAATATAACGTACAGTATGCTCTGTCCATGTATAGGAAGTCCGTGGTCCTCACTAAGTCTAGGCGCTCTCACTGTGTCCTAACTAGGTTCTAGGCGTTCTCGATGTATCCTCACTGGGTTAAATGGGTTCTCACTGCGTTTGGTTGTGTTTTCCATTGATGTGACAGCAACTTTATGAAAGTACCTCTAGTGTAAAGGGCTTTGCGAATTTTGTGTAATGTCAGCTTATAAAACTATAGGGTCTGAGAGCAAGACCCACTTTTGGTATGAAAATGATCATCACCAGAGAAAAAAAAAATCCACAAAGTATGGAAAAATTGTCCATGGTTATTTGTGTTCTACATTTACAATTTAATTTAACATTATTAAGAAAAATAAGCAAGGGAAATTTTTAACGTTTAAACTATGCTTTTTGATTTTTGAAAAGGAAGAAATCGGAAAATTTCTTTTGTGTTTCATTCGGTTCTGTTCTTCAACATTTTAACTGGCAGTACTTTTGTGACATAAACGTGTCATGGGGACATACTGCCGGTACAGAAAAGGTTGCTCATTTGAAAAATATCAATTTCTTTCATGACTGAAGTGAAACAATCGTGTGGCTATCAGGAGCTGAGTTGATAGTTTTAGTCTTAATAGCGTGTAACACAGTGCAGCGAATTCTATTCAACGTATTTGGACCTATCAAAACCATGTGTTCTCAATGTTGTTATCAGAATTGAGTAAAGCCTGTCACAAAGGAAAACATATATTCGAAAGTCCTTTTTGCTGAACTTCCGACTGGAAACTAAGTTTTCAGAAGGATCAATATTACTCATTTCAGTAGGTTCACCCGAAGAGTTCTTACAGCTCGTTGGTTGAACCTTTTTTTCTAAGATCTTAAAATGTAAAATAAATGTAAGTAAATGATCAATGCAATAACTCGTATGATATCGCACAGCACAGTTCACCTTACTCTAGACAATCTGAATTGAACTGGTTTAATACAGAGGGCTGCTATTTGATTTAAGTAGGTCTAAAAGCTCTCCGATTATTGAAAATAATTTTGACAACGTTTTGGATTCGATTCAATCACTCGTACTTGTAAAATTCTGCCAGATATTACACTCACGTTTTAATGTTAAGGTGCTTTGGTTAATAGACTTGAAACTTCGTAAGTTGGAAATATATTGGTGTCATTTTTGGCAGTTATTTTAGGAAGTCAATTCAAGTCACTGCGACAGGTTCTACGTAAAAGTCCTTCTTTTAATCACCAACTTAGAAATATCGGCCCTTGTAGATATCATGAAGATAATTCCTACAAGCATTGTCAAAACATTGGTTTCATCAAGTGACGGATTACGACAATTCATTTCTTTTTGCAATAGCAATGCACAGTTATTTTCAACGTATTCAGAGAAGAGTCGCATGTTTGATCAAATAGCTTTACTACATTAGTTTTATTTTTTTAGTTACTTTGCAGTTATTATGTATCAATGTGTTACTGGCTTATCACTGATCTGATCTACTGATTTTTGGTTCTAGCACTTATCACACACATCATTGAATCTTTAGGACTGTATTCATTTTCATGCTCCATCCCCAAAACGTCAGCGGTCGTTTCGCCTCCAGTGTAGCATACACATAAATCTGGGATAGTCTTCCAAGATCAATTAGAGTATCGCCTTTACCATCGAAAGGACGTTGAAGTTTTAATTCTCATCAAGTGTTTGAAGTGCGTTTCTCTCTATCTTTGTTTTCATTTTTATATAATCGTGGATGTTGGCAATATGTAATTGTATCAACCTATATGTAAATAATATGTAAATATTTATGCATGTATGTATTCTCAAATGCTCCGTACAGATCAGGAGTCGGCAACCTCTTGTTGTTTATCCGAGCGACGGTCAATGAGTAAGAAGTAGGTTTACCTACCGGTCACGTTAACGCTGTTATATTATCCAAGAGAAAACTTCACTACCAGTTGGCGCGGAGCGTACTAATTTTTGGCCAAAATCACCTCCCGGATGTCCCGGAACTTTTTACAGAGACATAGTGGGAAACGGCGATCGTAGGAAAAATAGTTTCACTTACTTTCTTTGTATTTAGACCTTACTCTTCTTCTAGGCCCAATTTATTTACGTTTTCAAAATCACTAGAGCTTACAAAACTGCGCGGAGGCGCCCAGGTTGTCGACCCCTTCAGTGCAATACTTTCGTCTGGTCAACCCTTACCAACTGAAAACTTTCCTGATACTCATTCTTCATTGGCAAAAGAAAATAGCGTGTTTAAACCACGTGACAAGTTGCTAATTTGTTGTGGTCATTGTACAGTCATTCTATATACTCAACGTTTTGTTTTGTGGATGTGTATTTTGCATCGTAAATGAACTCCTTGATAGTAACGCAGGGAGCTGTCTTCTGTCTACTTCTACTATCATCTGTTACAGTACTAGTCTGCGTAATATTAGTCTCATTTTATACTATATTATATTCTATATAATTAACAAGCGGTATACCCTGCTGGGGATGGAGCAGAATCGGGGGAAGGGGCAGGAGGAGGGAAGGGGCAGGAGGAGGGAAGGGGCAAGAGGTAGAGGAGGACAACTGCCCCACGAGACTTCCTTAATTGTTAATACACCACGTGCTTAAGGATGGTGGCGGTCTATATAGGTAGTTTTCAGTATATACGGCTCTGACAGTATTTCCGAAAGATAAACGCACTTTCGTGCACTGACAGAGGTGCAAAAATAAAAATTAACGCACTTTTTTGAAAGGAAGTTACTAACATACTGACAATTTGGCAACAGGGTCCGCGGAGACGGGGTGGGGGTGGGGGGGGGGTGGGGATTTGCCTCCTACTTTTTCTGCCTTAGGCATTTTGGGTCGCGTTACATTGCTATTATACTGCTGAACATATTGGACCGCTTTGGTGTTTAGTCCCTCCCCACTTTAAATTCTTTCCACGGCCCTGGACAAAGGAGTTGTGACAGGCTGAAAGATAGGTCATAGTAAACTTCTAGCAAATAATAAAGACAAGGCAACCGACTTGCAAAGGTGACACGATCACGACAGGCTCGCAGTAAGACATAGATGATATCCTTTTGAAGGTTATTTTATAAAAGACGCGCAAAAGATACAAGCAATAAATGTCATGCACGTTATAAGAGTACGTTTCACTTTGTCAGACTCAAGGTCACTGATTATGCGAAGTAGGTATATTATCAATACGCGCCACGGTGTGCAGATCAGTGTTACTGCACACAACTGCACCTTAGTAAATAGTAACAACTACACAATGGATGCCTGGACGTCAAAATTGAGGAATGCTCAAGGACAGGAATACCTGTATGGGCCTTGTCTAGGAAAGACGGTAACATTTTGGCCAAGGAGACCAACTAAGACATTGAAAACAAACACTTAAAAGAGAAATGCTCAGGCAAAGTAACCATAGGTAATGGAGTATATGTGGCAGTCTACATGAGAAAGTATTTAAAGAATAGTGAGCAAACTAAGTATTTAAAAGGGTAAAAATCAAGTTCAACTGAAACTTGCTCAGTTGCATGGTTAAACCATAAATCTTGTGAAACACCTTTTTTTCTGCTATTTGTAAATTGTTTCAAATTATTAATTTATCATGGTGATGTAAGTAAAATATACACAATATATACAGCGCAAATATCAGTGTTCTCATTTGTTTCAGTGCTCTTTTCGCATCCGGGGATTCTTTGTTTACTAGCAACAGTAGTATACATTATGAAATGTGGTCAGTTTTGTAATATCCAACAGATACAGAAAGTTATCTAACTAGACCCATGAAAGGGACAGTACCTCCCCTTGAATCCTGATTGTTATCCTTTTACTTGTTAAAATTGACTCAACGCCGACATTAAAGTGTCTGTACCTTTCATATGAAAGATACTAAAAATGGCTCCAAGATTTTACACGAAATGAAATTGTAATTTTAAGCCTGCAATTGTAAGGCCCCATATATCTCAGGCCTGCCGCTTCAGGCCGACAAATAGAAACACCACTGATCAAACTCATCCATCTTTATGTTTAGAACAAGCAGTCATTATGCTTGCTACATTGGCTCAATCTTTTAAACATCATCCTAAATCTCCCACCCCAATCCTTAATGGTGTTCCAAAGAAATTTACTTTTTTACTTTTACAAACTTGTGGAGTCATCACTTAAAATTGAACCTACTGCTACTGTGCGTGGTGCTCCGCATAAACAATGAAGTAGGGAAATCAGCCCAGTGAGCCATAACTGGAAAAAAGGCCATGGCCGGCTCGACTTGAACCAGTAGGTTGGAAACAGGCCCGTAAAACTCTGTCTAACTTACTTTTGGAGTCATCTCCCACTCAGTATTAAAAAAAAAAAGTTTAAAGTGGAGTGGTACTCATTCTGAGCGTTTTGGTGAAATTTGCATCGAAATTCGATGTATGATTCTCAAGATATGGGCAACAAAAAGTGAACTTGGGGCAAGCACACATGACGTCATATCCTCAAATTAGTGGACAGTCTTGTTTTTCATTGAAATATACAGCCTATTTTCCTAAACAATCCCATATTATCAGAGCATGGATTGCATGAGTGGCATGGGGACATTACAAACTTTGCATTCGACACAGGGAGTTCTTATTCCTTTTAACTTCTAGGTCAACAAAACAGTCTGCAAGAAAAGCAAAACAAAGGGACCAAAGCATTCCTTGTCAATGTGAGGAAGTGATATAACTTCTGCTGCCCTCAACCTCACTTTAGAACACAAATCTAGTAACCTCATGTATGGAGTGATATCTCAAGGAATACATCTGATTTGAATGAAAGTTTCACCACACTGTGTATTTGTTTCTTCTTTCACATATGAAAATTAAACAGACTTCCTCTTTAAAGTTTTGCATGAATGAGAAGAGCCATCTTTGTGTGAGCTGGAGTGGAGAGGAAAAACCAACACTCAAAATTGAAATAGATATTTCTTCTTTCTAATCTTCCAGTCATCCTCTGGATCATAATCACATGTATATTTTAGCAGCACATGAATGGGTGTTAAGGTTTAATACAATATGTCATCCACAGTGATGTAGCTACAGGGAGGAGGCAGGATACATTGTTACAGTGAGACTGTGCCTCATGGCGAAATTTGGAAATGGTATGGTTTTATGGTAGGTTTTGTATTGTTCCATACTGTGCGATCTAAGAAAGGTATATGAAACCCAGCACTCCCTCCTCAAAAATGCTTGCTACATCACTGGTCATCCATAAATGCAAGGGTAGGTTACATGGAGTTTTATGGCCATGTTTATAAACAATTGGTTGAAGTTGGGCATGCCAGGGCCTGTTAACCAGTTGTGGTTCACTGGCTTGTTTCCCCTACTTCACTGCTTATACTGATTACCCAGCACAATGGCAGAAGGCTCCACAAATGCAAGGTATATTCTCAATCTGTGTTTTTAAGACTAGACAAATCCTCCTAAAGGAGTAGTTAGCTCTAGGAAAAGAGTTCAAATAATAATGAAAGAACAACAATTTGAAAGTTTATATTGATGACTTTCTCACATCTGTATTATAGTTCATATGATCACACTAGTTCAACTGTAATCACATACAAGCACAAACTGCGGTCCAATTCAAGGTTACAATATATTCCATACAGTATAAACAAACAAATGGTTAGAGATTTAAGATACACTATCATTCATTTTAGTTTCACAGCTCACTTGACCATCAAATTGTAAAGAGATTGTATAATCACATAGATGATAACTTTCAACACTAACTGAAGTACTGCTCCATCTTTCTTTGGCCAACACTAAACCTTAAACATCAACCCTTCCTTTGGTCTACATCATACCTACCGCTCCAGCTGTGACTTATTATCAGAGATTGCTTAAACTGAACATACTGAACGTAAAATGGAATTCTAACCAAATTTCTAGGACACTAGATCTCATCCATATTTTGTCACCGAACAGACAGGCAAAGATAAATGTGTGTGTCATTGCAACTTATGCAACATAAGCAGGCAGGCTGGTTTGTAAACCAGTAAAATTTATGCCTAAGTCTTCTATGTGTGCAGGTGAAGTCAATATCATACCTGCAGTGTGCTCACTTTGTTTACATCAATGCATAATGTCTATTGTAACTAAACATGCTTTTGTTTTCTTGATCCTGACAACAAACCAAGCCTAACCATCTTTACACTATCTATCATACATTGCCCCCACTTTCATATTACACAACCATTTTGTGATTCTAAAATCAAAAAAAAAAAAAAAAGGAAAAGAAATACAAAATAAAATGACACCATCAAAATGTTTGATTTCCATTGTCTCTCTGCAGTTTCTCTGAATCACGGCAATCATCCATAGGCATACAGGAGTAATTTTCGTAGCAGGGCAAGAGCAAATTTTTTGTACAAATAATGGCACCATTTATCATGTTTTGCCCAAATAGACCAACTGTTTTTATCCAAAGTGGGAGGAGGAGTCCCCCTTGCACCCAGCCTCAACATGCCTTTGCAATCTTCCATTCCACCTCATCATACTACACAAAAAGAGAAAGCACAACTGATCAGCTTTGGTGCACAACTTGATAACAAATACTAACTGAATCAAGCATCTTGCTGTAATGTGCTGTTTAAGTGCACTGCCCTCTGCTCAAGAGTGAGCTGTAGGGGTTGGTATGGAATAAGATGCATAATGATTTCACCCTAAAATGGCACTTGCTTTGACGAATGTGCACATTCCATATGCAGTGAAGCAAAAGGTATGTGACATGGAAAAGCCAGCAAAATTTGCAAATATTAATGCATATCAACATAGGAATGAAGTTATTGTAGTAACTATGTAAAACAATGCAGTGTTAGTGTCTTATTATACACAAGTATGTCTTAGCCATGTGCAAGCTGCCTGGAGATGACAAATATTTCAAGGAATGTGGATTTAAGAACATACACATACATCAGAAACCCAAATCTTGACATTCATTCTTTACTTTGGAAATTGCATTCTTTATTGATGTTCTTGTTTTTCAAACAATTTCTTTGAACACTGTTAATTTTCAGTACATTTCTTTACTCCATATGTATCTACTTTGATGACATGTTTTTAGCTATGTTTCATTTAAACTAATTATCTCCTGAAATAAATTATCAAGGTGTAATACATATGAATGACATGCTTTAATAACACACAAAAAGTTACTTCAATGGTCAACTTTAATCACCAAGGGTAGTCAGTGAAACATGGTCACACACAATTCATATAAAACAAAGACTAAGAATTGCCTACTTTGCATGTGAACAACCTACACACCTTGTTGGAAAATTCTTAAACAGTTCCTTGGATTTAAACATAAAAGTATCTTTTAAACCACTGTTAGTTTCAAAAGATCTGTGTTCTTATTGCTGTGAATCACAAGGCAAAACTTGTTACTGAAAAGGCAAATATATCCAGGAAAGTTCCTCTTACTAACTGTGAAGTGTGTTTCTATAATACTGCAATGCATGTCCCATCTTTTTGTGTAGTGCAATATTTAATGAATACAGACACATCCATGTAACTATAACTAAGATCGTAATCAACGCTCCACGTCAAAATTTCTGACGGAAGAAAAGATCTTTGAAGCAAAGCAGAGCTCTGTATCATGCTGACATAGAAGATCACTGCAAATTTAAGAATGAACAATATCCCTCTTATTTCAATAGACACTAAAAACCTCACAGCACCACTTGCATTCAATCTTAAAATTCTTTCCAACTTTCCCTTCAACCTTACATAAAAACATTACTAACCAAAGCAAAGTCACTCTGATGATAAGAAGAAATGGGTAGCTAGGAGTCTCCTCTTTGAAAATGGGGGAGGGGGTGGGGGTGGGGGAAGGTTGTGCCAAGTTGGTATAGAAGGTATGAAAATTGTGGATAGTTTGATTATAATTTAATACTAAATTGAGCTTAGGTGACTTAGTCAACTCTAATTCAAATTCATCCCTCTTGGCCAGGAATCAACTAACAAGTTTACTTCTGAAGGAATCACACAATCTCCTGGGAAATGTTCGATGTTGTAAAAATGATCACACTATTGACTCTCCTTTGCATTATTTGCAGGCTGTAATGGAGTATGTGAACACATCTGGCTATAAGAGATTCTTTCCTACCTTATTACAAGTTTTAAGGTGACCACAATTCCCTGATATTGAGAGATTGGCACCTCCGTCCCTGATCAACTAAATGTAGGCACATTAATATTTTTTTTGAAAGAAAGTTGAGAGTATGCCGACAATACTTTCTTTTGGCGGTTATGAAGTCATTGTAGGAGTAGCATCTAAATAATAGGCATACAGATATCCTGCAATCAACATTTCCTCCCTTCAAACCCAACTCTTGAATTAGAATTTTTCTTAATACAAGTCCTGCAATGCAGATTTCTAGACATGACCAATGTGGTCATTGTAAGGACCAAAGAATAACAAAATAAGGGGAGAAGACACAAAACTCCTGTTACTCTGGATGTATCTCTCATGGTTATACATTCAAATGATGGTCTTCTCAGTGCTTCGCACTTATAAAGTTTAATAGCTTCTTCTTTTTGAAGTTTCAAAACATGCACACCATGCAGATAATGTAGCAAAATCATCCAAACTACAGCAAGTTACAATTTAAAATTTCCTTACTATTTGGTGTGTTTCACAAAAAGCAAAAAAAGTCTTAAATTAAGGACCTTCAAGACTTTTTCCTCACTATCCTTTTCCTATGGGAACCTTGCCCAATGAATTAATGAATCTCAATAAGATTAGCAAAGAGGAGATACAATACACCATGCAACACCAGCTAAAGAATACAGTATGAATTTTTTTCAAGGTGATACAAAGTGTTTCTAAAATCCAAATAAGGATAATAAAATATTTTATAATAAAGACTTAACGCATGTAAATGTCCTGACAGCAGAAATAGAGTGGAATTCCAATGCATTGCTATTGTTGTTCCTTGAAATTTTACGAGGAGAGAAAAGGAAAGTAACAAGTTACAGATTGTTTTACACCTGCCTAAAGGGAAAATGTAGTCACTCAAAATTAAATTATTCCCCACCATCCTAATTCATGACGGACTCAAGTTTGATCATATGATGATAATTTTGTCACTGAAATGTTCCATTTACACAGAACTGTGCTTACATTTAATAAGAAAAAAGGAAAATGTAAATCTCCCCATAATTTGAATAAGCATAGTCTGTCATACCAGTTCAGGAATGGCACTTTTCAATCACCAGGCAATACTCCTGTAACTTATTTGTTAAATCCAAGAAGAACACTTCCGTCACTTTTTGTTTGTAAAATGTTATACATTCAAATCATCTTCAGAGGTACTTGTAAGGCAAATACTGACAGGAGTTTCAAAAATTTGCTGATTTCCCTGAATAATTTTGGGGGCAAATGCCTGTTGCATTTGACAGAGTTTTTGTAGTTTTGTTGTATGGACACACAACAAAAGAAATTTTTGAAAAATTAGAGAAAACTGTCAGATGCATGAAATGTTGCAAACAAAATTTTTAGGAACTGTAATCTCCTTTAATTAACATTCAACGCTGTGAGTATTAAAAGAGAATTCACTTCATGTGGTCCATAACATAATACTAAGTGTTCAACCAATATAATCAATCAGGACTGTACAAATGCAATATATTAGATCTAAGTTTTGGCTGATATTGATCCCAAACCAATATTTGATGCACAAGTTTGTGTAAAACATAAGTTAGCAATGAAATTTTTGAAGAACCATTGGGATGTAATCCTGTCAGTCAGAGAGTGTCATCACTCTAAGCTGACTCTCCTTACAGTCAATACAAGACAAACTTGGGGATATCGGCCGATACTAACACAGTATACCAATAATCACAATCAATGGACTTGCTACAAGTCAGCATTTCTACCATGGCAGCCCCCAGTGCTAAAAAGACAACAAGAAAAAAATGTAGAAAAAATACCTAATACTGTTTGAATCTAAGCTTCTGCAAATTAAGCTTAATCATAAGAATTTTAGTGTGAATTTGAGGTATGTTTCTTCTTCATGAACTACCCCATACATCAAACTAATGATTACTTGAATTCTGATCAAATTTTAGGGAGTATTTGAGGAAAAGGTGCTGAAATTCTTTGGTCAAAAATTTATCTTCTAGAAGGATCCAAGTTCCATTTAACAATCATATTTTTCCAGGCAAGCAAGCATGATTATGAATGTGACATAATACATTTACATTGATTTTCCACTCTTTACAATTAATAACTCTTTAATTAATTACATTTTATTGTAAAAGCTTTCATTGTTGCATACACTTCTAAAATAAGAACATGTCTTAATGTTCCACAGCTGCTTACTATTTCTGAGCAAGCTGTGAATTAAAATATCTAAGCATACCACAACATATATTAGACTCTTGGACGGATATGCTGCTTTGAAGTACAAGCCGAGAAAACTGAGTACACTGAATATCTATGCATAGAAACCTAAACCCACTTTACCAGATCAGTTTCGCTTCTTGAAGTGGAAAGTTAATATAACATTCCAGATATAACGAACAATTTCCATTGATATTTACAGCAACAAATATTACAAAATCTTTTTTTTTCCTACTTACACAATTGAAGTTGGTATAAAGTATCATAAATATACAAACAGGAGACATTGTGATTCTGGATGAAAGGCATGTAAAGAACAACTACTCATTATCTGAAGAGAAAGAACAAGAAAGAAAAAAAGAAGGAAAGAATAAGACATGCAGACAATTCTACAACTTTGAAAAGTACAGAGTGATGCCAAAGATGAAAAATGTCTGTAACAACTATTTCACGTATTTCTCCCTCATCAACGAACCAGGCTGGGGCAAAATATGCTTTAAGCTTTCACTTCTTGAGATACTTGAAATATCATGAAATTTTTAAAGTTTTTGCATCATTGGAAGATGGGAAATTTAGGCAAACTAACAAACTAAACCAAAAGGTATTAACTCCCTTCATGATAATTTTTACTCTTGATATTAAATCTGATGACTTAATTTTGATTGGTCTATCATTTTTTGCCTATAAATTGTACCATTTCAGAGTATGAAAACTTTTTGTACCAAAAACATGAAATTATTTGAAAACAGCTGTACCACTTTAATCTCTGACCATCATTAAAAATTCTTCCCTACCTATTATGATATTTTGATGATCAGAACTTATTTTCAGTATAACATCTTTCAAGCTTTTAGCTTAAAGTGAAATGACAGGAAAAAGACTTGTAAGAAGATCTCCACACAAAGTAGTGTTTTCACTTTTGATATTTACCAATTTACATTAAGGGCAAGTGTTTCCACTTTTGTAGCAGGAAATATTTAAGAGGAAATGAAAAGATCACAGGAAGACACAAAAGCAATCTTAAAAACATCTACTTTTGCTCAGTAACGAAACCAAAATTATTGTAACGTTGCATAATCATGTTAATATGCTGTGACACAATCATACTATTTCTACATTAAAACATTGAAAATAATGGTTAGTAATGTTATATATCACAAGATAAGACAATATTCCTGCTTCACACACCTTCTGTATAAGCTCCATCAGCCATAACCAATTGTAGAATCTTGGTGTAAAGATGCTGTTTACTCTTCCCGAGTATATCACTCACAATTCGTGTTCCTTCCTCTATATTTTCATCTTCATCCTCATGGATGGCCTGTAAGAGAGTCAACAGAAGGTAATCAAAAATAAGTGTGATTTTACTCAACTTTGAGTTCCCTCCATTTTTAATAAAACAGCAGTGTGGTTTTCATGGTAAGTTCATTATCATGTCCATTTCCAAAAAAAATCTCAACTCCTTTGCAGAGATGCCAACATTGAGGAATGAAAATCTGGGAGGATTTGCTTTCCTGGGGGATGGGTCTAAAATATAAATGCCTTGAAATGCAAAATGGCAGCACAGATAAAGTATCAACAATGGCAGAGTTTTAGCCAGTCTGACATTTTTTCAATGCAAAAGCTCTAGTACATTCTCTGATAATTTTCATGTGATTGAAAAACCAACTTCCAACATTTCACTTACACTTTTTAAACTGGATGAGCTGCAACAAACCTTTATCTTTCTAAGTACAAGGCATACTTACTGAATTTGCCACGCCATACGTCAAGTGTAATGGCGGGCTCAAGATTGGCTTCACAGTACATTGTGTCATATACCCGATCCGGTGCCTTCAGTGCATGCTATATCTCTATCATTGATTTGACACGTATGCCATGCTCAAGGCCTCCAAACAATCTTCCGTACAGAGTTTGTAAACAAACAATTGACCAATAGCATTGCCAGTTGCATGGAATTTGTTCACTCATCTGCCAACACCCACCCTTTTGTGGCCTTATTAGGGAGTCACGTACCTAGAAGTACTACGTATTTCGTTCATAAAACCCTGCTGTAGAGGTTAGGACACCCTTCAAATTCCTGTTGGAAAGAAACTTCTTGATCTTAAGTGGGTACGCGGCGCCAACTTAGTGCTCCCAAAATAACAAAATTTTGCTTCGATCGTTATTTTTCCCAAACATTTTTAATGTTGGTAGTTGCATCTTAGTATTTCATACATAATATGAGGTAATTTTGCTTTGTGGTGAAGAATCAAATCAAATCAATCATCAATCCTAATGTCTTAATTACGCAGTATGTCCGATGTGTTACAAATTACAGTGTGGGCCATTTCTACTTCTGTAACACTACACTGTACGCAGTGTAGAATACATAGTGTGTAATACGTAGTGTACGATATGGGACATTGGACATGTCCATGTGACCCGTGTACTGTTCGGAACTGCTAGTTACAACGGCAGTTCACACATAGAAATAAAAAAATAATTATGATGTTATGATGAGCAGTATTGTACGAAAGCTACTAATATGTTATACTGTGTTGTGTTGTCTCCACTGAAGTGTAGACAACACAAGATAGGCTTTTATTTCATCAACACACAAGCAAATGCATATTTTCCATAAAACTTTATCTGTAATCTAGGAGATTTGGGGGATTATGCGGGAGGTCAGGAGATGAATGCAAAGTCCGTTAGTCTTCCGCAGGATCCCGGAGAGTCGACATCTCTGCCCTTCATTCAGGAGTCTGAGCTCCAATACTGACCT
This sequence comes from Holothuria scabra, assembly GCA_037179385.1. Classification (NCBI taxonomy): domain Eukaryota; kingdom Metazoa; phylum Echinodermata; class Holothuroidea; order Aspidochirotida; family Holothuriidae; genus Holothuria; species Holothuria scabra. The sequence continues at coordinate 15,747,387 of CM074192.1, read as the reverse complement.
CATATTTATGTATGTATATCATTACTACCTGCAACGACTGTCTCTCAAAAACCTCATTGCATCACAATAATGACAGGTTGCAAATATTTCTATCCTAAATCATGCTACATATTTGCATTACTCTGTTAGGTGGTAATATTCTTTTCGTGAAATACATAGACATTTTTTATCCTGTGTTTGCAAGCTATTACCAATCCTCTTCAATCAACCAGTAAATTACCTACGACACATAGATAAGTATGATATAACAAGGAGCAAAATAGACTGTTGGTATGTTCAAGCTAACAATCTATTCGTTAAGTGCTTCCCATGAAGTGTCTGCTGCAAGCTTTTAATTCACAAGCAAATATCTGTAATCTTACCTGAACAGCTCTGTAAGCTTTCAAGAAATTATCACAGCCCAGTTCATGTTCCAGCTCCATCCTTGATTCCTCTAACCTAAAGAAGACACTCTCCGAGTCATCACTGCTTGCCTCTGCCTCTCTCAAACGATTCAAATCATCTTCATCACCATCATCATCATAGCTTCCTTCTCCTGAAATGAATCATGGGAAATCAAAATTACATCAGCACAGTATGAATATTCCAGTTTCCATAGCAAAAGTGCAGACCCCTGTAAGCCACTTTTCTTAGACATTTGTGAATTGAAGTTAACAAGAGACCTAAATACATGGTAGGGGTTGGTGAGACTGAGGAGCAGGGGAAGACAACTTGTCCATGCTGCAGCCACCAAGATGTTGAGGAGGAAGGAAAAATTCCAAATGTGATAAAATTTTCTTTCTCTTCCCCTCCTCGTTTCAGCTTTGTCACATTTTAGAAAGCATCAATAAAACCGTTTTCTGCCCTCATAATTTGGACATGCAAACCGCTGTTTCCAACTTTAGTTAAGAAATTTTGTGTAAAATATGGAGGCCAATTTTAGGGGAATTATTTTAGAATGACAAATAACATGTTTCCTAGAATTCTATCAAGAACCTACATTCCAACTCATTCATGGTAAGTATAGATAGCCATTTAGATAGGGTTTTGTGCCTAAACGTACAACCTTCTGGTTAAAGCTACTAGTGCCCCCCCCCCTTTATCCAGTTGCGGGGATTGTTTTTCCGGCTACACTGTTCATTCAGAGCATTCATTCCAACAGCAGTAGATTCCATTTTTAAAGTCTTTGGAATGACTTGACCTTAGAATCCAAATTGGACCTCAAGCATGACAAATAGATGTTCTACCACAAGACCAAACATGTGATACATGGTATTAAGTATAAGACATATTTTAAGTCTTACCAGAATCCCAATCTTCATTGATGGGTTTAGCTTCTGTTGATGCCTCTGTGTCTTCCAGGTTCTCTTCATCATCTCCTGTTGGAGAGGAATCATCTCTTGGGGAACATGGTGATGATGGAGAATCACCTCCTCCCTCAACAGTTTCTTTACCTTCTGAATCTGTAATATGACAAAACATCAAGACACATCATATAACCAGTATATGTAGCTATTATAGATAAAGGATGAGGAAAGACAGATGCAAGTTATACATACCTTTATGTGGGAGAAATGTCTTTAAATGAAAAGTTCTATTTTTGAATAATTGAAACTAAACCCAAAGTTAAAACCACAAACTGGTAGGGGCACAGCACGGACTACATTCTCCATCTTAATCAAATAATAATACTTGGGAACAGGCAGGGAACTTAAGGAATAAACTAAATTTGTTGGAGTATTTTTGGTGAATGAACTGTTGAGACTCCAAATTTTGGAAAATAATGGGCAAGGCAAAGCCAAGTCTGATATTTTTACACATCAGTCAATGATGCTCATATCTTTGTGTTCATGAGCTGTGTGCAAAATGAGCACAATCCAATAGCATCTTTCCTTGTGTGTGTAAACATGCAAGGCACGTCTTACATTATGTGATGAGTGTCGATGGGCATGCATTCTTAATGAGGCAAAGGCTGCAAAAAGAACCAATGTGGGTTTGCAAAAATGCACAAAATTCATGCTACTGCCTGTGATTGCTAGTGGTTTCTGCATACCATTATAAAAGCATGTGTGTTTGAGATTAGCCGGTCAGTTTTTAACAAATCACAACGGAGGATTCTAATTAACCAGGCGCTAAAGGTGGGAGAATGCACCATGGGGTGTGGGCTATGTCAACTGCCAGAGTTAATGAATATTTAGCAATGTCTATGGCTATGTTAGTTAGTTAGATGAATTTTTTCTGCCCAGTTTCCAACCTATTGGTTCAAGTCAAGCTTGCCACAGCCTTTCTTCCAGTTGTGGATCACTGGCTTGTTTTCCCTACTCCATTGCTTATGCCCAGCATCACGCACAATGGCAGTTGGTTCCATTCTTTAGAAGCAATGTCTACGAGTTCCATTACCACAAAGCAGAAGGCTAGTCATGTTTAATCACTTCTGTGACATATCCAAGCCAGTAGCCTGAGGAGGGATGTCCACTGATGTCTTTTTGCCTCTTTGCTGGAAATTACAAAGCTATTAATCAGAAATAATCACTCCAACAACCTAGTGTTGAAGGCACTGAAATATGTCAGTGTCTACTTTAGAAGGTTGTGGAGCATATAATCACACTATCAACACTTTTGTAAAGGTTTTGAATATGTACTGTTGTATCTTCCTTCTTTGGAGTCTCCTTCTCTGTTTAGAGAGTACTGCATATGAAAATGTCTCTTGAGAAATGTTTATATCAGTTGCCTTACCTACAGCTTCCAGGAGATGTTTCATAGATTCCACCATACTCTGATAGGCCTCTTCTTCATCATCTGCATCCTCATCAGCATCATCTAATTCTTGCTCTCTGGGATAAGAGAAAAACAATAAAACATGTGTAAATCCACTGCATTAAATCTACACATTAAAATCTCTTCTAAATAAAGCTTCTTTTCCATGTGTGAGGAGTACTGATAAGATGTAACATACCCACTGTCATCATCTTCCTCTTCCTCCTCCTCAGCTCCATCATCTTCATCTATAAGATTATCCAAGTCATCTTCATCCTCCTTGGGGTTCATTGCACTCAGTGTCTGAGCTGCAGCAGCCATAACTTGCTGCTCTACCTCAAAAAATGGATTGAAAGCCAATGTGGTGCGAAAGAGTTTGCTAAGGTCTGGTAAGGAACAAGTTCGTAAAAGCTGTATGGAAGAAAACAAACATAAAGAATAAATGAAAAGGAATATTAAGGCTTCTAAAAACACTTTACCATGATAGGTCTTTGACCTTGTCCATCTGAAAATTATCATCAAAGGACAAGAAGTCAAACTCTGATATGATATCTGAGAAGTTTGCATGTCTTGAAAGAGGAAAAGGACTGGAAAGAGAAGAGAAAATGGGAAAAAAGAGGAAGGAATATAAAGAGAGCTTGATATAACACAACTTGAACAACAGGTTCTACCTCATGTAAAGGGCAAACATCTCACAACCTTTGAAATTAGTTTTGGCTTCGAATGTTAAAGATGCTTCTCATTCACTTTTCCAAAGGACATTTAGATTTGTATGTCAGGATATTCTGCCAGACTATATTACACAATGTTGCCACACTTCTACCAGGTGATTGTTTAATTTGTATCACAATTAAATCTTGGTTCAAAGTGTAGAGTGCAAACTTTGTACAATAGTGATCATAAGCTACAAGATATGCCTTACAACTAGACAAGATTTCATAGATTAAAGATCAAAATGATTTCAGAGCAAGTACATATTCTTGTTCATTGATTTCCTAACAGCTGAGAAAGCTTAAAACATAATTTCAACAACTAACTCTCCATTTATCTCATTTGATCAACACATGAATCATAACACCATGCAAATAAATAAAAAAAAACTTGGCAGACCAATTGAAAAAAAAGATATACCTACCCTTGAGTCTGCATCAAAGGAGCCAACTGTCAGGCCTGAGATGACTGCCTTGTTAGCCTCTTGTTTACCTTCCCTGTTAAATAATAAGATACATTTCAGATCATTGTGTCAATATATACAAGCATACAAGGCATACTGGTAACATAATATGTTGCATACAAGGAATGAGACTGTACACAAATGTAGATCACATAATAAATGCATCTTTTTAAAAAGTCCTGAAAAGTAAAATCAATATTGTTAAACCTTCAGAGGTGCACGACTCTGAGTATGTAAATGCCTACTGTAGCTGATGATCACTAATTAAATCTAAAAGAAAAGAGAAAGCCCCATTCCTTTGAGAATGATGAATTGAAGTATTCTTCTAGTGCCAGACATATTGGTAAAGCAGTATACATACATACATACCAGGTTCCTGCAGATCACCCATCCACATCAAACATTCAAACTGGCATATTTTATGACTAAGATAAGCAAAAGAAGGGAAAGGGAAACTTACGGCGAGTTGTCTGAGCTACCTCCACCTCCTTCTATATGAAGCTTGTCATCATTTTCATTTTCTTCATCATCATCTAAATTAACATTACTCATGAGAGCTGAAAAAGATGAAAATAACCAGTGAAAAATAACACTTCTCTGACACACAATGGACAATTGTAAGATGTACCCTCTTGACCCCTCGGGCAGAGTTGAGTTGAGTCAAGTGTGGGTCATGTTTGTCCTAGTTGTCATGCAGGACGTGTGTGTTGAACTTCTCTAAATGTTGCATCAAAGCAACCTAACAGTAAACCAGGTACTTGAGTGAAAACTATTAAATGTTGAGTCAATTGCATAACAGAGGACGTCACTGCACAATGTTGCGACTCCTTTTGAATACTGACTGACATCCCCCAGGGTCAGAGGGTGTGTCTGACAACTAATAACAGCATTGCATAAACTCTTCCTTACTCTTGAATTGAAATGAAACTTTATTCATGAACTGCTTGTACTGATATATACCTGACTCAAAAGATTGTCATTTACTTATAGTGTTTTAATCATAAATATAAAACCAAAAATATAGTTCTTCCACTGGAGCAACACAATTATTAAATTATGAAACACTTTCAATAATGTAAAACACCATATATATCAGTTTTTAAAAGCTGTAAACTTTCATGACAAACCAAACCAAAATTGAAAATCACGAGAATAAATAACACATTTAAACTCACTTCCATTACCAATGAGAAAAGGTGAAATTATGAAAGTTGGTGGCAAACTTGTGAAAAATCCATTTGTGTTAAATGAAATGAGGTCCCTGTACAAATACTAACACGCACATACCCACAAAAATGTTAAACATCCCCCATCATGCCCCAAATACATGTCTCTCATTTTGAGATGCATATGATAACTACAATCTTGGACAAAACTCCTTGGGACACCCCGCTCCCCTTCGCAATGTTGACCACAGTTAGCCTATTCACGGCATACAGTCACTCTTTCAGCGCAACATTGAAAGGGGGAGCGGGGAGGGGAATTCATGTAAGCCTTTGAACTGAAATTCAAGAATATTATGGCAAAGTGTCCCAACAGTTTTGTCCAAGATTGTAGGCTCAGCTTATTTCAAAAACAGATGAACCATTTGCTTGGATTTTTTAATTTGTCTTTCTTTACTTTCTTTTATTATTGATGCTGATTGATATAATCATTCCTATTTTCATCCGCCTTCATTACACTTTTCAATATTGCACAGCAGAAACTACAACAAAATTAAAATGTGAAAATAACAACAAACACAATAGTAAAGGGAAGAAACCAGGACAAGACACACATCCTCTGAAAAGTGTGAGAGGCGTATGAAACAAATTACAAGCCTTTTGATGCACTATATTAAGCAATGTTAGTGATGAAATGAAAGAAATAGTAAGTTATACAAAAGAATAGAAGTCATGTTAGCAACTATCTAGAGGCCACATTGGCAGATTCCTAGATAGTTAGATGGGATTTTAAGACACGATGTATTACATAGTGTCAGTCAACTTGAAAAAAAGTTTTTAAGTTTAAATTTATTTCTCAAGCATGGTTCAAGTTAAAGTTTGATTTCCCCTTAGTTGACTCTTACAACAGGCGGGAAATATGGTGGGCATATTCTACAATCCCCAGCCCACAAGGGGCAGCAGATTCCTAGAGGCAATGTTAGTGATACACTGAAAGCAATATAGGAAAACATTAGAAGCTTTCTTAGCCTTTATGTTCTGCTCACATTGCTCACATCATGACATATGTATAATGTTGGCAATGATAGTATTAATAGTGATGTAACTTCAACAAGACTGAACAGTGTTGTGTTGTATATTATACACTGCCCTATTGAAAACATCATAAACTCAAAGAGGACTCATATTTATTACAAGTGCACTTAAAGGATAGTTGAGTGGTCCCTAATCAGTAAGCTTAGTAGCACAAATCTTGTCAAATTGACAGGTTTCAACTATGTTAAAGGCAAATTAATGTTGAAAAAGTGAAAGACTGGAGTTTTAGAGCCTCAATAGAAACATTTCTCTTAAATTAATTTCTGGTTCACACTATGTAGAACTTAGTTAGTTGGATGAGTTTAACAGCCCAGTTTCCAACCAATTGGTTCAAGTCGACCTGGCCACAACTTTTTTTTACCAGTTGTGGCTCATTGGCTACGTAAGCATTTCTCTCACGTCTTGTCTCTATCTATATGTTAATACAATAATCTAATATGACCAGTAGCCAAAATTTTGATAATAATTTTAATATCCCTTAGTCATAAAATGAAATATTTTAGTAGCTTTACCCTCCTGACTGGATGTCACATTATGCTGCAATTTATACAATCCATTTTTTTCCATATCATAATGGGAAACTAACTTCTAACTTGTTCTATCTTTTCTCTTGGTGATGTAAACTTTTCTTTTATACTTTTCTGTCTTGAAAATTGACAAAATCTGTTTCATAACCATATTACTTGCCAATTATAACTAACAGTATACAAAAAAAAAAATTTGAGCTTAAATTGAATAATATTGATTTTTTACATTTGAAATCAATTTTTCACTTTTGAATGTGAAAGGAAAAAACAGCCATTTTTTTAACATTGAAAGGTACAACAAATATATGTGCTGTACTAAAATGTAAGATAATTTTCAGTTACTGTTTGCAATGAGAGTGTACACCTGGATACAGCTGCGAATTGTTTAGCAATTGTTAGTTCTTTGGAAATACTTAATATACAGAATATTAGTCATTAGCATAAATGGTTTAGCTCTTGAAAATTTTTTAACAATTTTGAAACAGCAAAGTGTTGCACTGGAATCATTAGTTATTTGTGAGAACTTGGGTACTGAAGGGTTAGTCATGTGCAATGTGAAGAACTGTCTGTAACTAGTAAATCAATCAGAAGTGTTTAGCTAAGGTACCTTCTTCATATACAGCTGCCATTGCTGAATTCTCATCAGCATTGACATCAGAGATTTCTTCGACACCCTCAACATCTTCAACAGTCAATGCTTCATCTTCCTTGTTTAACTGTACAGTTTCTGGCTCCGTATTATCTTGGACACTAGTTCCTAAATTTGTTGGCACATTTTGTTCTTTTTCTGAAAGATCTGGCACATTTGCACTATGGGAATGTTTGCTTTTATCACATGGAATGTTTTCAATTTCAATATTTTCTTTAGATTCTTCACTTTTTTCATTTTGAGTCTCTTCACAAGTTTGACTGTCATCTTTCTCATCAATGATATCTATGTCTGTTTTCATATCTGTGAGTTCAGAGGGATAACACCATACAATTTAATATCAGCATTAAATATGGAGAAGTAATTAAATTGTGAGTCAAGTTTTAACACTCCAACTTTAACTTGAAAAATTTTCCCATTAAAGTAACATAAACACTTGAATCCATAAAACAGCAGCAGATGATTGGAGTTACTTGCAGAGAAAAGAGACATTGGACTATCTCTCTGATAAAATGTACACAAAAGGTACATCCCCTGATGAAAGGGGCAATCAGTGTTTTTTACAAGTTTTCTGCAAGTTCCATTTGGCTGCACAACCATAAATTTATTTAGAACTAACAAATATGAGAAATCTAGTTTTGCATTGTTGCAGGTTTTTTTACAAAAAATATTACAAAATTCCCACCCAACAGTCAATAAAAGAGAATTCACATTTCTTCTAACTTGAAAGACCTGTTAGATGTCTGTTAATTTTGGTAACTGATCAATTAAAATGGGAAAAACTAAATGCTGGAATAAAAGGCAAACATTTGCTGTCAAATTTTGATTGCCCCTTTTAAGCATGACCATAGGACGTAACGACAACAATTCAAATGTGTAACTTTGCAATTTGCTTTCACTCGTGAACTTATTCCCAAATGTACTTCCCAGGGGGAAGAGGCACCTATCTGTTGGTGCTGGTAACAGCTACCAACAGAAGCTTTTACTGATGCACTACATGGAATGAAAGAAAATTGCAATGGAAGAAAATCTTGTGATAAAAAGCAACATGAATCCATCTACAATAATGAAAAAAAATTCTACTAATACAAAAAGGACTCATAAAAAAGCTGACAAAAATATACTAAAAATGTAGTTCTATCATGTGAATAAGAAACTTGAAGGCACAGTAGATTGACAGTTCAATAGTGTCTACTTAATAAGTAATGCAATAGGTATTAAAGAACATGCCACAAGAAAGTGCAGAATCTTCCTCAATGCAGAAATCACCATGCAAAGATGAACACAGAGATCAAGATTATCATGTTCCACTTTTGTCATGAAAAGGAATTCACACAGTAAAATTGACTACATTAATAAGTACCTTTAAATACATAATTGACTGAGGATTTTTTTAAGACTACTTTTTCTTATGAAGTCTTAATTATGTATTAATTAATTAATAAACTGAATTTAAAGGGGTATGGTGTAAAATTTAATAAAGCATAGCAGTACCAGAGCAACATTTTATCAAATATGATTTGTAAAATAGACACTTTTACATTTTTCAAATGATAATATGTACAGATAGCACCATGGGAAAAACCCCTTTTTGAATTTCAACATACAGTGATTCCTTCTTAGCAGTATTGTTGGGTATAATGATGGAGCCTTATATTTCTTGCTCTAGCAAGAACAGCCAAAAAATGCCAAACAAGTTTGTGCATGCTAGTCATCACTATTTTATTATAGAGACATGCAAATGAAAAACCAAATGCTAAATGGTCAAACAGTATGAGGGTTTTTTCCACGGTTTGTGTTTTTTTTTATCCCACATAAAGAACCGTGACATTTTCCTGCAACCATGTATTTACACACTACCATTAATCAGCAGTAACATTTTCAGGCCTTGAATTTTGAGGCTTGTGATTGCAACGCAGACTATCATTCGCCTCAAATGACTGTGAGGAGTGTGAGTTTTTGCACACCTAGATGAAGAATGGGGGCTCATATAAATCTATTTTAAGTATGTAAAACAGCACCCTACCACACTCCTTAATTTCCTGAAAAGTGTAATTTGTAGCTCACCGAGAAAACCGAAAACTCATGGCCTGCATTACATTTACATTGTCACAAGGGGCAAGAAATTATCACCGCACTGTAGGTTTCTGAAATAAACACCCTTTTTCTTCCTTCCCTGCCTTCACACTTAACTATAAATATTTTGAGATAAAAAACTCACATTTTGGTTTTTCTCTCGATGAAGGGGCACTCATTGGTCGAATAGGAGGCACAGATGCTGTTGATTTCAGACTTTCTTGATTTTCTCCTTGATCTACAAAATTGACATTCATGAACATGTGTAGGAAATAATGACTGCAAATTAGGGAGATGAACTGTGTGTCTACAGTGTCTTAATATGATAAATCAATTTATATACAGCAGAAAGGCTTGTAATTACATAGGAACATCACTATCAGCACAAAATGTTCTCACAGTTCCCTAAATCTTATCATTGGTCATGATTGTTTCACTGCAAGAAAGTTGAGATAAATTTACACTGAACTGACCATGTACATAAAGCCACCCAAGTGATAAATGGCATACATTAGTCTGTAAGAAGTGGCTATAAACAGAGAGCCACTTTGATTCTCACATTACAAAAAAGTAGAGGCCTGGATGGGGGCTACATTTTCTTCAGATCATACACACATAAGCTTGCCAGATTTCCATATCTATAAAAAGTTTATCTCTCTGTGAATTCTTGACAAAGAGTTGAGATTCACAAGTTGGCTCAGTCAAATGCTTAACTAACATCCCAACCCTTAGCCCATCTTCACCATTGGAAGTTTCATACCTTGCTGTTGTAAAGAGGGTGATTTAGATGCAATTCCAGAGTCTGTTTCTGTCTCAAATTTTTCTTCTGTTGTGTTTGAAGTGGGACTACTCCTTGTTTCCCCTGTAATGAAAGAAACCAAGTTTTGAAAGTCAAGATGACAAATACTCCCATGAGTTCATTTTTTCAACAGCCAGCCAAACTTAGAGGAAGTTTTTGATCCTCCAGTCTTATGAAGTTGGTCTTCTTTTAACAGAGAATGGTTAAGGTGTAGTAAGATCTAATAACAATATTGCATCAGAGAAATGAGACCACACGAGGACATTGAACATTCAAAACAATGTAGGCGTACAAAGAAATAGGCAAGCACACTTGTGAAGGAAGAAATCCCAGTATTAACTGTTTTTACACACTTAACAACTTTATGGAAGAGCCAAATGTCATCAAAATAACACACAACAGGAAAACTGAGGTAAGAAAAAAATGCAAAACTGCCACACTGATAGAAGGTTAAAAGGGGGATTTCATAAACCATGCTTGACAGAAGCAAAAGATGAACTATATTTCACAAGCTTACATGACTATAAATGAATCAAAACAGGTGAAGGAAAAATCCTAGATTATTTCATAAACCACACATTATCAAATGAGGTCAATCCCAACTATGGAGTTAATTAGTTAGATGAGGTTTAACAGCTCAGTATCTAACCAATTGGTTTAAGTAAGGTTGACCATGGTCAGTTACTTGCGCATTCTGTGGTTTAAGTCCAGCAGTTCCAGCCAGTTGTGTCATCAATCACAACTGGCTGGAATAAAACCACAGAATATGCAGGTTACTGGGGATCACTGATACAACTTTCCATAGCTTTGCATGACTACTCTAGATTTTAGGCTTTTTGGCATTTTCATAGCATGCAGTTGTGGCTCACTGGCTCCCAACTATGGAGGTCCTGCACATTACCTTATCCTTTGGTACACAATTCTGTACTGCATAGTAACAAATAGACAGCAAGTTTCTCAATGCCAACATACATAAAACACAGAGAATGATTTCATATCTTAATACTGAATGAAAATGAGCTTTCTATTTAAGCTGCTACTACAATTTGTCTCTTCAAGATGTCCCAGCTGATTACAGATGTTGAGTGGATATTATGATGGAATGAGGTTAGGTTAGATTAGGTTAGATGGAGTGTTATGGCCCAGTTTTAAACCAATTGGTTTAATTTGAGCGGGCCACAGCCTTTTTTCTAGTTGTGACTCAATGACTTGTATTCTCAACTCCATTGCTTACTCTGCACACCAAGCACAATGACAGTAATGGAATGAGATATCAGGAATTACAAACAGAAGTCTTATCATTCCTCTTTTATGATAGATATTGTAACATCAGTGCATGTCAGTGCATGAGCCTCTATAATGAGTAACAGAGAAATTAAAAAACACAGAAAAACATATAGGTACAAAATAAAGAAGAGTAATGAAAGGGGGAACTTTGATGAAGGGGTATAACTTCAAAACTTTGGGGGACCAAATAGAAGACAACAAATAGTACAAAATATGTCACTGACAACATAGGTTACACAAAATAGTGTCTAAAGATATAACTGAGCAAACAACCGAATCACCATTTATGATACATTTTACAAAATTAAGAACTCAAACAAGGTCCAAGATGCCTTGAAATGTTGAATAAGTCTAATATAACTGCAGCCCAAACAAGAGGTATTATGCTACATTCAATGGAATGGTCAAACACTGACCTGGCATTTCACTCTGACCTGTAGGGTCAGAGGTCGGCTGGTCATCATTTTCATTCCAAGCCTTCTTTGGTAAAGTTGTAGTTTGATTTTTCTTTATGGCATCTGTATCTGTGTCTGGTACATTTATTGTTTCAACAGCATCTATATACAACCACAAAGAATTCACAGTGCCATGCAAAACATCAAAGGAAGCAATAAGGTAAAACATGCAAAGGATATTTAAAAAAGAAACTTTAAAGTAATATATCGAGTTGGTTTGAGAAATTACCAATTTTTTTTCATACCTTTAAAGTTTTCTTCAAAAACTACTGTCAAACAGTTGGTCAAACTTAGACAGTCCCCATATGCCTCAAATAGATGTTTCATGAGTGAGTAATTAAAGACTGAATTCAATTTTTATCAATTTGTGAACAGACAATTTTTTTTAAAATTATGCACACAACCATAACAAAACGAGATCACAAACAAATTGAAAATTTTACCATTTCCTTAATTTTTGGGAAAAAATATCTCATTATGATAATTATAAGCATATATGACACAGTAAAACCTTTGCTGAGTTATTGACATCAACTCAATGAACACCTTGAAAGGGAAATATTGCTTTTAAAACACTCCAACATAGCACTGAAAGTAAAGAGCTCTAGTCATTTTCACATCATTTGGTCTGAACAATGAACCCAAGCAATAGCTTCATTTGCTCAAAATATTATGCAGAGGAAGAGTTATGGAAGTTGCTTCTTTTGAAATGTTGAAAGTTTGTGTGAACAAATTATTCTTGAGCAACAAAAAACTGAATTTCTATCTGAGGGAAACTTATTTCTTGAGAAGGAGCTACTATACTGCCTTATTTGTAATCATTTATCACTCTCTAACAATAAATATTGGTATTAAAAGGATGAAATTTCCTTGAAAAACAAACACAGTATGTCCCTTTAACCTTATTTCATAAAATATTTAAAGGACCTCAATTGTAATTCCTCTTTTTCTGTAAGTATTGACAGTATTTCAATCCATTTCATTTCTATCTTTAGAGTGATAGGGCAAAAACTACTCAGGCACACCACTGGTTTCAATTTTTCAGGAGAGGTAACTGATGGATTTTTAACTTCATTTTCTGCCACTCAAATGAAAGGAGAGAATGCATGTCTTCCAGTGTTCTAGAAATCGTTTACATTGTCTAAAAAAATGAAATGCCTAAGGTGACATGAACTGCACAGAACATATTAACACATTCAATAATAAAACCATATATCTTCTGCACATACCACGTACAACCAATAACGAAACTGAAAAGGGCTACTCACCTTAATTTCAATGTTTCAAAGCATTTTATTATTGAAGTTGATGATATCTTCGACAATTAATAAGGCATGAATAAATACTATAGGTTGAGGCCTGGCAACAGTAGGCCACAGTCCTAATTGTGGGTTTTCAAGAGATTCAGCTTTCACACAGTGATAAAGTCTGATTTTTTTCCCAAAGCCTATCCGATGGTGATTAGTTACAGCCATTGCCTAGTTACAGGGTTCACTTTGCATTTCACTGGATACTTTCACACACTCATACATATTCATTTTCTCAAAAACCTATTTGGGCAACATTTATTTGTACCAGGAATGGTGAAGTGTATGTCTGTAGTTAGTTAATTAGTTAGTTAGATGGAGTTTTACAGTCCAGTTTCCAGCCTATTGCTCCAAGTGTATATCTGTAGCATGAAAAGCTCATTTTTCTTTTTCTTTTCTTTGTTGAAAATCTCTGAAAATTGCAATATCAAGTGATCTGGGAGGTGTTTTTGGCCAAAAAATTGTACCCTCCATTTAAATAGTCTGGCCACTGCTACTCTGACCTGAAGGTCAGCAGACATTCCTACATTTCACATACGGACTTTGGTAAATGTGAGGCTCCTAACCACAGAAAAATGTTATGCAACTTGAAACATAAATGAACTATGCATGGCAAAATATTTGTGGCCTCATGACCTTCAGGTAAGACATTTAATGAAAATGCTCTTTTATATAGAGCCAAGAAGACCTTTAAACAATCTCCTAGAAAATTACTTTTAGGAGAACTGTTTCATATTGGATGCTAAAATCATTTCACATGGCTTTTAGGAAGGTTATGTACTGCTCCTATTGGACTGTTTAGGTACAGGCAAGACATTTTACCAACTTTGATTATTAAGAAGGTCTGTATGTGTTTCATTTGAGTACACAGACAATTTCAAGTAAATCTGTGAGACAATACTCTATCTGCAAAGAAAAATGAAGATGCATAAAATAAAACTGGCTCACCAGCATCAACAGAGTCCTTTCCTTCCTTTATAACAATTGTTTTGCTTCCTGAGGATGCTGTAGGTGTCTCCTCACTCCCCTTCTGTTTGATGACAGTTACTCCTAATGGACTTCCCTGAATAGAGGATGTGTCTAAATATTTGAACAAAAAAAAAAGGATGGACAATGAACAACTTCCTATGGGGATCCTTTTCTCCTACACAACTCATCTAACCACACTCCCTTACCTGAAAAAGACTCTTTTATGAAGAGCTGAAAACGGGGAGGAGTGGAGGGAACTGTCAAAAGACCAGGGGCCCGTTCCACAAAGAGTTATGCATGATCTTAAGTTTGATTTACTGTTGGCTTAAGTATGGTGGATCAAACTTAAGATTGTGCGTAACTCTTTGTGGAACGGGCCCCAGGTCTTGATGGTCACCTGCATGATGACTAGACTAGTAACTCGTTCTAAGAAGCATGACCATATTACTCCAATCCTCCGTGAGTTGCAATGGCTACCAGTATATTATCGTATTATTTAAAAAATAGCTATACTTAGCTTCAGATCATTACATGGCATGGCCCCGGATTACATTTCAAGTCTCATCACCAAATACTCACCAAGTCGCTGTTTACGAACATCATCTGAATTTTTTCTTTCCCATCCTCCAATTTAATCATTTTAAAAAGAATTTGAAAATCTATTTTTTTGATTGTTTAAATTGATCAATGTTTTTGTTTTTTAAGCTTTTTTGTTTTTTTTTCTGTGTTTTAAAGTTTTGATTTTATCTGTGTAATTTTGGTGCTTTTTGTATTTTGTTTAAATCTTTTCTTTGTACAGCGCTTTGAGAGTTTTTGAGAAAAGCGCTTTATAAATAGCATTAATATTTATTATTATTAGGATGATTTAATATTTCACCTTAATAATACCAGAATTTTTTTAAATTTGCTTTCTATTAATGTAGGAATGATACAGAAATGAGAGGAATGATACAGCTACAGAAAATTCTCCACCATTTTTGTGAAGTTTTCAACTTTACCAGGTTTAGAGGGAGCATTTTGTTTGTTAATATAACTGCAACATTTTGGTAATCTATGTGGTAATTTACACCAAGTTTCAACATGTGTCACTATTTTTAAGACTGTTACATACTTGGGTGTAGGGTTATAAAGCTATGAAAGTTAATTAAACCTGATCCCACCATGAGATAGAACTGAAATTGCCCCTGAAGAGAAAATGATAATCACAAATGGTGTTTACAGTTTCGCGGCATATGGAATTTTTTTAACTATAAACCATTCTTAACATCAGGTCCAAGGTTACCAGTCCCAGATTCAACCTCTCTGAAAAGAGGTATTTATATACTGGTATCATTCAGCACTTATGATGCAGGGAAAATTATGATGTAAAATGAGGAAAATCATCTTGAACAAGAACATAATGCAATTAAATGAAACCAAAATATTACCACTGTCAACCAATAGAAAAACAATACTTAAAAAAATTACAGCTTTGGACCTTGACACTACAGACTACTTACCCACACCACCTTTAGCAATGGTCATGGTCATTGGTAAAATGTCTGCATTCTGAAGAACCCCCATAACTGTGTTGCCAGGGGGGTTCCACTTCTTCCTTTGAGACTGGTCATCAGACTCTGCTGGTATAAGGTTTTCAGCTGGCTTAGAGGGTGCTCCCCACTTTTTTCTAGGGGCTGATTGGGCTGAGTCTCTGTTCTCTTCAGACGGTTCTTTTGGTGGTTCTTCTGTCTTTTTCTCCACTTCTTTGGTGGAAGGCTTTGAGGATTGTTCATACTTGGTAACTACATCAGCTGCACTAGTGGCTTTTGGTGAACAGAAAATAAAGGTTTAGTCAGGTGATGCATAGCCTGCTGAGCAGACTCTGTGGTAGCTCAAAGATGGCGCTCTCTCAAAATCATAATATACCCAGGTCTCTAAACAGTAAAATATACTCTCTCAAAATCATAATACACCCAGGCCTCTAAACAGTATAATATACTCTCTCAAAATCATAATACACCCAGGTCTCTAAACAGTATAATATACTCTCTCAAAATCATAATACACCCAGGTCTCTAAACAGTATAATATACTCTCTCAAAATCATAATACACCCAGGTCTCTAAACAGTATAATCTACTCTCCAAAATCATAATACACCCAGGTCTCTAAACAGTATAATATACAGAGTCTGCAAACCCTCACCAAGTTTCCATTTAAACGATTCCCACATTTTGAGGGACAAATTAGTAAAAAGGAGATGGTCACATGGTGCATAAGACAAGCATGAACAGTGTATTTTGGTACATACAACTGATTCGATGAACGGCGAACAACCTCATTAGCTTTTGTACGTGGAAAATGTGTATTAGGCCGTACGTTCGGTGTACATACAATACCTATTAGGCAAGATATAATTCAGTAATTTAATTTTCGTCGTAATGTCTTTTTTGGTGGTCGTAAATGAGATTGGATAGAAAGTTGGCAGACTATTGTTTACCGTAGGTATGCCATGTAACTTAGTTGGAAACGTTGATTGCTCAGCAGTGAAGCCGTTGAAAGACTCATATAGTATTACTCATAGCAGTAAAAGTAAGATTTTTGACTTTTGGATGTAGCAGTAGTTGAAATGCAAACACAAAAGCCTGCTTACAGAAGGCTAGGTAATGCATCCAAGGCACATATTTCACAAACAGTTACAAATGTGATGACCCTCCAAGCAGATTGTAGAAAAGTTATTAGAAAAGGATCACAATAAATTCAGGAATGTACTAAAATCTAACAAAAGATGCAGGAAAAGAAAACAAGGATGGTATTGATTCCCTTGAAACATGAACTGAAGTGTACTTTTCTCTGAATTTAAACTAGAAGACTAGAAGTCAATGCATTGCACATATGTACCTTCCATTCTGGATGCTGTTTCTTGAAGTGGTAAATTTGAAAGGTCAATGTTCTTTCCATCCCCTGCTGCTCCTCCCCATTTTTTCCTTTCAGCAGCCTGTTGCCTTGGTGACTGTAACAATAAAACAAAGAAAGTTTTGCAACTTAACAACATATCAACCTAACATACCTCAAAATCTACCAAAAAACTAGTTATCATAAGTAGTGGCTAAAAGTATACCTTACTTCATAATCAACGACACACTAAAAATTTCAAGTTGACTTTTCCTGCTAAATTTTTGTCAAAGATGATTTTAGACATACCTTTACTGGCTCTGAAGGGGTGTCAGGAGGCGAGAGGGCTGTCTTCTTTGGAACCTCAGGCTAACAAGAAACAAAAAATATCAACTCAGATAGATACAACTAAAATGTGCATATTTAAACAGATGATTTATGATGCCATCACATCCTTTAATTCTTTCATTTAATAGAAAAAGAAAATTAGAAGAGCTCATAACACGGGGTTGCAAAAAATAGAGTACCACTAACCTTCACACTTACACCAACATCTTGAAGAACACCAGTCATGGAAACAGCTGAGAAGAAATTTATATTAGAAGAGAAAAGAACTGATGACAGCGACCTAAACTAATTCATAATGTAAGAGAGTTTTACTGGAACAGTCATTTATTGTTTACTTCAGAAGGATAAACATAAACTACACCTTTAAGCATTGCTTACAACATACTTTTGAACTTACATAAATCATAGCACAGTCTTACGAAACATTCGATTACAAAAATCAGGCAGCAACAACAGAAAGGTCAAAATTTGGTTTCAACCTTTAACACATTACAACTTTTACTTAAATATATATCAATTACAAGGGCTGATACTCAATAGTAGAATAATTTTTAAACTTTTACCCTAAACTTTTGTGTACCTTGTGTGTTATATTGTAAGGGGACCATACATTAGCTTTTATAAGCTTCTTTGCTTTCCCCCTAACCTTATACTAATAATGACTACAAACTAGTTTCTACCTCAAAAGATTTTCTATTAACAAATGACAACAATAATTGTACACTATTGGTCCAAATAAAGTTGGAATAATTACGTGAATTGGAACATTGAAACTCTTACATGTGACTGATGTAACATACATAAATATATTATCTATGTACTATGTAATCATTTAACTGGTAAAAAGATTGATTTTCGGATAAATACAGATAAGACTGGAAGAGTTTCATTTATGATATTAGCACATCATGACAGGAATTTTGTTACAACTTACCTTGTCCAGCTGGAACAGCAACTGGTTTGATAGCCGATGGCCTACAAATATGAAGGAGAATCAACATTTTATGAAAGTATCGCTGACCACTGAAATCATTAATCTTTATCTGATACAATCCACTTCTCATTACCAAAACAAAAAATTTGTCTCTCTGAACCAAATACATTACATTTTATCCTTCTCTTGAGCACCTCTTAAGTTGCAAAGTTGTTAAGTCTTTTTTTTTTTAGTTAGCTTTTCATTAGGGTCGTGCAGCACTATTAAAAAACTTTCTAAATTACAACCCTCTATAAGTTTGTAAATTATTACTATTAGTTGTTTATCACTAATTTTCATCTAGAGAAAGTCTTTTGACATCATCAAGTTATGGCATAAAACCGCATAACTGTGCCACAAATATGACAAAGCACTAATAAGTCAGGGTTTTGAAATTTCAAAATTTCAAAATATATTCCCTAAAAGCAACTGTAAGTAGTTATTAGAATTAAACTACTGACTTACTGATTTTGGTCAACTGATTTGTCCTGTGATCGCTTTTTGGCCATCTACGAAAAGGAAAGGAAAAGAAAGGAAAATGAAGGGGAAAAAAGCAAAATTAATACAGCAACTCTACGCACTGACTTTTTTGATAGCTTATGTGTAGCTATTTAAGGCAAGATGCAGTCACCAGAATAAGAAGTTGAGTCAGAGAGAATGACTGCTTGCTTTACCTTCTCTTTGTGATATTTTTGTTGGAAGACATCTCCAGAGGTGCTTGTTACATACATAAGACAGTAACAGTTGTTAGATTTTTTCAAAGACAGATAACCATCTATGAGCACACAAATGACCACATTTCCCCATGCTGAGTTCCCCACAGCAGTGGGCCTAACAAGAACATACAGCAAAAAAAAAAAAAAAATCTCACACACCTTGAAACTAGTTAGTGATGGCAAACATTTTCATGGCTATGTGATCACATGACAGTCACTTAGAGCAAAGGTAAGGACACCGAATCAACTGCAGGCAAGTGGGATATGAGGGGTGGGGGAGAATGATTCAAAGACAAAGACTACTCACATGTTCTTGCCATTGCCTCTGTTCTCTCTCATACATCTCTCGTCTTTGTCTTTCTAACTGTTCTTTCAGCTTGGCAGCTCTCTCATCTGCCTGAGCCTAAAAAATAGGAGAAAAAAATTACAAAATGTAAATTTCTGTTATTTTCTCAAAAGGTTGCAGGAAGTAACTTGGGTCTTTTTGGAAAAATGTCATACAAAACTTTTTCCAACCATGTGAAGGCATGCCTACCTTCTGTAAAATTGGCTAAGACTCGTATTGCAAGACTGAAGGTTAACATTAAGAAGAACAGCTGATAAAAGTAGTACCTTTTTGCAACTCAAACCTTTTATTTACAAAGACAATAAGTTATGAAATGTTTTCAAAGGAACATACCTAACCAAGACTTACCCAATATTATATAATGAGTGACAAAAATTTTCATAATATGCCCAAAGGTTAATGTTACTAGAGCTACTCAAGAAAATATATGAGATGGCCAAAGACCTTACCTCAAGAATATAATTACTAAAGCACTGTGTTTTAATTTCAAATAGGGTCATTCTATGGATATACAAACACTTTTGAATAAATAAAGTTCCTCAAAGTGGTTTAAAGCAGAATTTTTTTTGCAATGCTACACTCATTGTTTTAGGAAGTCTAAAATTATTGCTAAATGTCATTGAAATAAATGTCACGACAAAATAACTACACAAAATGGCAAATAGCATTTTTCATAAGCCTTACAAAGTAGAATGAAAAGAAAAGAACCCATAAATAAGAAGATAGAAAAAAAATATCACAGGTGATGACAACATGGCATGGATGCACTTGTCTAAGACCATGAAAGAATAAAACCAAACTGAGAGAGACAGAGAGAATAACTGCTGAACTTTTCTGGCATTTCAGCATAACTTTCAAATAATGTTCACCTTTAAGGCTTCTATTTTTTTCCTCCTGGCCTCTGCATCCACTTTTCCTTCCATCACATCCTGAAAATAAAAAAAATAAAAGACTTGTTACATAATTATAGTTTATTCCACAGAATTGTATCACACAATTTGATCAACAAATTTTAGCCTCCCTCTTAACTTACTAACAATCCACTACTTGTTTATCCCTCATGTCATCATTTTAAATGAAAGTTTTAACCACCCCAAAGTCGACAAGAGCAAAGTTGATGCATAAAATTTCATAAAGGTATACACATTTTACATCCAATGGAGTCCCACCTTTTTTTCATGGTTCACCCCCACTAAGCTCACAGATTGAAAACAATAAATTAAGAAATGAGAAATGACAGCATTCTCTCTTAATCTCCTTATCACATGTCTTAAAGAAAATGCCATCAATCCATTTAATTCGGAAATCAATTCAAAAGTTCTCCTTATGAGAGGATATGAGACTAACAGAGATGTATGCTACCACAAGGCCCATTTCATGATTCTTTGTTATCCAACATTGTCAGCAGTCTCAGGGAAGGGTTCTCCTTTGAGAAAGTTTTTCACAGAGCAAGTCTAGGTGGAATATGGTTTACCTTTTTCTGTTTTTCAAGTAGATTCATGCAGAAGTTACACCCCACCTTTGGTCAAAGTTTTTTGTTTAGCAAAATGGATTTAATGAAAATTTTGCTCAAGACTTCAAGTTTCCTCAAATAAGGAAATTTCCAAAACTATCACATATTTGAACTTACTTTGGCAGCTCTACCTTCTTCAGAGTGGGCAATCTTCTGTTGCAATATTTGTCTTTCTTTAAAATTCTGCATTCTGATTGCTTTCAATTTTTCCAGGTAATCCTGATCCGCTGCTTGTTTGCTTCGAGTGTCTGCCATTGGAGAGTGGGGTTGAGGGCGGTCTGGTAGCACATCATGAGGCTGTAAGAAAATTTCAGGGATTTATTATTGAGAGAAGGCATTTTATTGCACCTGCTTTAAGGCAACTTCCAACTTTCTATGTCTTCTTAGGCTTTAAGAACAATATAAGGCCATCCTATACTGTTCCAGGCCAGTCACAACATACTGAGCTCAAAATAACAAAAAAAAAATTCCCATGGCTGACTGAGCCTTTATATTGACAGCTGTGGTGCACCTCAGAACTGTGTCATGGTAAAACATAGATCAATAGACAATTTGTTCAGTTTGGCTGCACCCTTTTTTGAAGCTTACTTCAAGCCCTGGACAAAGTTTGAAAGTTGAATAATGTTCAAATTTCATAGCTTTATAGCCCTATACTGAAGGAGCCTAAACACTTCCATAGGTGTGTACATCACTGAAGCCAAATCTCACATGTTTTATTCATGGGTATTCCAGCATTTTGCACAACAACTACAGTAAAACAGACTTAAAAATATCAAGTTGATATGACAAGTACACTTTTAAGTGATAATTCATTAATGTCAACTTGTCATTAAAATGTTTTTATGATAATTTTTGTACATCAAGAACCCCTATTCTCTCCCTTACTTATTTGGTGTTTGTCATCTTACCCCTTACAGTAACTAATAACCTACTACACATTATCAAATGCTGGAAATTTTCCACAACTGTTTTATGAATGCTGTTTACACTGATGAGATTACATTATTACTTCAATGGACACAAGCCCATTGAAACTCTTGCTTTAGCAACACTAAACTGTGCCCTCTTCTTTTTCCCTAACAAAAGTCATGCAATTCTTTCAAACCAACAAGTTCCTTCATAAGTTTTAACAAACACGCTCTTCCCTGCAAGTTCTTTCCCTTACCAGGTACCTGTCTACCAAATTCATGCTCCTGTTGCCTTACACTTACGCTTACCCCCATTTTGTTCACAAGGGTGGCCTACACAATGCATTGATCTTCCATTTTGTTTGTGAAAGGCTTTTGTTAATCACTTCCCTCATCGACTGTCATAAAAATCCCAAAAAGAAGCCAACTTTTGAAAGTATTTTTAAAGCTACGAACCCTAGTAAGATGTCATATTTCCTTACCGGACCCCAGCCCATCTGGAAACCTGCTCTAGCTTTGTTTGCCTCCGCCTGCCTCTTCCTTGCTAAAAACTCTGACACCACTTCAGCCCTGTCTGCTGCATTTGCAGCAATATTTCTGATAGAAGCAAAAGGAAAGAAATTCAAATAGTCTGTAAAGAGATATCTATCAAGTAAGACACACCAACATGAATGTGTGATATAGTGCAAAAGAAAATTGTGCAATATTGGGGTATAACCACAGGCCTCCTACATACATAGACTGAGCATACAACGCATATGTTCTATCCACAGATTGTTGCCACTGTTTGAGGCAAAAAAGGCACACCAAGATGGCCGCCGTAAAGTTATAATTTGTATGACTTGACAACAACTCTGTAATTTTTTAAACAGATGTTTGACTTGAATGAGAAATAATATCATATGACTGCATTACATGTAGTGATTTTGAAATTACCTTGCATTATTTGAAAAAATTTCAACTTTCTTACAAAATCTGTTGATTTACTTGAGCAAGTCGAAAATTCCACACAAAACTATAGCAGACAGCCATCTTGGTACACTTTTTTCACATGTACAATAGCGACTATGTACCTTGTTGTATGCTCTGTCCATGTATAGAAAGTCCATGGGTATAATTAACTAAACAAAGTATTCACTAAAAACAAAGTAAAATGTGGGGTCAAATTCCAATAAATTTTTATGCCTATTAAAACAGATCTGATGTGTCCAGACAGTTTTTAAAAAGTCCCCAAAATCTTCACCAAACATGGACAAATCATGCGAAGTTAAGACTTGACAATTGCTCCAATGGGCAATCTGGTAATTATAGGTTTTCTAAACAATGGCAGTCTGTTGGTTGAGCAATCTTTTTTAATGGATAACCAATGCTTAGTATGAGGAAAACTAAAAATCTGGAGTAAAGCCATGCTTCATTGATTATTAACCAAATACTTGTGAAGCACATCCATGCACCATGGCACAAACCATTATTATTCACAAAGGGGATTTAATAAGATTAATTACATCCATTGCTTTCATTTTTGGCTTCTGTGCTCACTGAAGTATTTTAAGGATCAATAAAGCATTGAAAGCATTGAATGGAACAGAAATAGAAATCATTACTCACCTATCCATTTGTGCTCTCTTTGCTGCCTCTGCAGCACTTGCAGAAACTGGTCTCTCTTGTATCCTCCTCTTAATGTCATCTGCATCTTCTCTAAAGAGGGCGACATTTCCTATGCCACCATTCACCTTCTGCCTAGCATTAAGGTTGTCCAGGTAGTTGTGGTAACGCTCATAGTTGCCCCTTGGAGCATCACCAGCTATAGGCTGTAAGCAAAACAAAAAACACCCATATTGAATTGGCTTTTGTAATGACCTAGGGGAAAACAGATCAGTTCATCTGATGAAACCAGAACCATTGGAGCATCCAATTACATAGATCCATTTCATTGCATAAAACAAGGACCCCTTAAAAAAGGATGATAATCCACCAGATATGAGCCTAAGACTTCAAAAAAATGATCATGATATTTCTAAAGAGGGGGTATTGGAAGACCGATGGGGGCTGAGGGCCCAGGGGTCCACTGAAGGGCCCATGATGGCATTGATGCAATTATAATATAGATTTCTGATTGGAAAGAAATCTGAGGATTGTATGTACAAGTTTAAAACAAAGATTTAAAAAGACATTTATGATAGAAACTTTTCAGGTCTTTGGGGGAAAAAGGAAGAGGAATGAATAAAATAAGAAGACAATTAAAAAAAAAAAGGAATCATACATATCTAAAAAAGGGGAAGTATCTCATGCCTGATCCAAAATCTAATAGTAGGGCACACTGGCTGAGTGAGTGACTGGGTTTCCTACCATTACACTTACCTACAAATGGACTGTACTTTTATGTACAGAGCATTAAAAGAATAGTCCAGAACCAAATTTATGTTTGATACGTTAAAGGGGAACATATTCTAAGCATTCTAGTAAAAGTTTCATTCATCTCCCATGTTCAGTTCTCAAGATATTAGCGACTGAAGTTGACACATTTTCAATGAAAAGTGAACATGAAGCAAGCAGGTGTGATGTCATGGATTCACATTGTTGGCAATGTTTTGTTGTTCTATTATTTTTCTTCCTGTTATTTTTGACCTTGAATTGATTAGTGATGTTATCTTGCCCCTCAGGCACATGAAATCCCATTGCTCAGGATGCACTGGTAGTATTATATAAAAGTTTTGTCACATAAAATTGGTGGTAAATTATAAATAAACAACCAGAAAGCCAAAAGGCTTAGTGATTCCTTGCTGCTGAAATGTAAGGCCTTTTTTCACATTGACATTGCTTGGCAATGTTTTTCAATTAACAGGGCTCCATAATGTGCCCACAAAGTACACATGCAAGGCATCCAATCTTCCTACATTGAGATCCCCCTTGCCCGTTGTGAACCCAAATGACATTTGACCTCCACCAAAAACTTCTGGGACCATGTATTCACTATGTGACATCTACAGGACAAGTTACAGGACCCTACAAGTGACATTTCTTGAAAGACTGTGCAGGAAAGCTTGTCAGGCTTTGAACATGCTGACTCCAAATGAACTTTGACCTTTCAGAAAATCAATAGGGATCATTTACTCAATATGACCAATCCACACACTAAATATGAGCACAGTCACATGTAACTCTTGAGATATCGTGTTTACGAAGTTTTGACCTTTTGACCTCTCATGACCCCAAATGACCTTTGACCTCCACCAAAAACAATAGGGATCATGTACTCAATATGGCCAACACACTCGCCATATATGAGTATCGTCACATGTACCATTCTCGAGATATTGTGTTTATGAAGTTTTGACCTTTTGACCTCTCGTGACCCCAAATGACCTTTGATCTCCACCAAAAACAGTAGGGATCATCTACTCAAAATGGCCAAGGCACACACCAAATATGAGATTAGTCACACTTACTCTTCTTGAGATACCGTGTTTACAAGCAATTTTTAAGGAATTTACCTATTGACCTCTCGTGACCCCAAATGAACTTTGACCTCCACGAAAATCAATAGGGATTATCTACTCAATATGACCAACCCACACACCAAATATGAGCATAGTCACATGTACTGTTCTCGAGATATCATGTTTACAAAGTTTTGACCTTTTGACCTCTCGTGACCCCAAATGACCTTTGACCTCCACGAAAATCGACAGGGATCATCTACTCAATATGACCAACCCACACACCAAATATGAGCATAGTCACATGTACCATTCTCGAGATATCGTGTTTATGAAGTTTTGACCTTTTGACCTCTCGTGACCCCAAATGACCTTTGACCTCCACCAAAAACAATATGGATCATCTACTCGATATGACCAACCCACACACCAAATATGAGCATAGTCACATGTACCGTTCTCGAGATATCGTGTTTACAATGTTCGACCTTTTGACCTCTCGTGACCCCAAATGACCTTTGACCTCCATCAAAAACAATATGGATCATCTGCTCGATATGACCAACCTACACACCAAATATGAGTATAGTCACATGTACCGTTCTCGAGATATTGTGTTTCTGAAGTTTTGACCTTTTGACCTCTCGTGACCCCAAATGACCTTTGACCTCCACCAAAAACATTATGGATCATCTACTTGATATGACCAACCTACACACCAAATATGAGTATCGTCACATGTACCGTTCTCGAGATATCGTGTTTACGAAGTTTTGACCTTTTGACCTCTCGTGACCCCAAATGACCTTTGATCTACACCAAAAACAATAGGGATCATCTACTCAATATGGCCAATGCACACACCAAATATGAGATTAGTCACACTTACCCTTCTTGAGATACCGTGTTTACAAACAATTTCTAAGGAATTTACCTATTGACCTCTCGTGACCCCAAATGACCTTTGACCTCCAAGAAAATCGATAGTTACCATCTACTCAATATGACCAATCCACACACTAAAATATGAGCATAGTCACATGTACTGTTCTCGAGATATCGTGTTTACAAGATTTTGACCTTTTGACCTCTCGTGACCCCAAATGACCTTTGACCTCCATCAAAAACAATATGGATCATCTGCTCGATATGACCAACCTACACACCAAATATGAGTAGAGTCACATGTACCGTTCTCGTGATATCGTGTTTACGAAGTTTTGACCTTTTGACCTCTCGTGACCCCAAATGACCTTTGATCTACACCAAAAACAATAGGGATCATCTACTCAATATGGCCAATGCACACACCAAATATGAGATTAGTCACACTTACCCTTCTTGAGATACCGTGTTTACAAGCAATTTCTAAGGAATGTACCTATTGACCTCTCGTGACCCCAAATGACCTTTGACCTCCACAAAAACCAATAGGGATCATCTACTCAATCTGACC
Source organism: Holothuria scabra (assembly GCA_037179385.1). Lineage (NCBI taxonomy): Eukaryota > Metazoa > Echinodermata > Holothuroidea > Aspidochirotida > Holothuriidae > Holothuria > Holothuria scabra. The sequence goes on along the minus strand of CM074192.1, from coordinate 15,720,576 downwards.
AATCCACACACTAAAATATGAGCATAGTCACATGTACCGTTCTCGAGATATCGTGTTTACAAAGTTTTGACCTTTTGACCTCTCGTGACCCCAAATGACCTTTGACCTCCACCAAAAACAATATGGATCATCTACTCGATATGACCAACCCACACACCAAATATGAGCATAGTCACATGTACCGTTCTCGAGATATCGTGTTTACAATGTTCGACCTTTTGACCTCTCGTGACCCCAAATGACCTTTGACCTCCATCAAAAACAATATGGATCATCTGCTCGATATGACCAACCTACACACCAAATATGAGTATAGTCACATGTACCGTTCTCGAGATATTGTGTTTCTGAAGTTTTGACCTTTTGACCTCTCGTGACCCCAAATGACCTTTGACCTCCACCAAAAACATTATGGATCATCTACTTGATATGACCAACCTACACACCAAATATGAGTATCGTCACATGTACCGTTCTCGAGATATCGTGTTTACGAAGTTTTGACCTCTCGTGACCCCAAATGACCTTTGATCTACACCAAAAACAATAGGGATCATCTACTCAATATGGCCAATGCACACACCAAATATGAGATTAGTCACACTTACCCTTCTTGAGATACCGTGTTTACAAACAATTTCTAAGGAATTTACCTATTGACCTCTCGTGACCCCAAATGACCTTTGACCTCCAAGAAAATCGATAGTTACCATCTACTCAATATGACCAATCCACACACTAAAATATGAGCATAGTCACATGTACTGTTCTCGAGATATCGTGTTTACAAGATTTTGACCTTTTGACCTCTCGTGACCCCAAATGACCTTTGACCTCCATCAAAAACAATATGGATCATCTGCTCGATATGACCAACCTACACACCAAATATGAGTAGAGTCACATGTACCGTTCTCGTGATATCGTGTTTACGAAGTTTTGACCTTTTGACCTCTCGTGACCCCAAATGACCTTTGATCTACACCAAAAACAATAGGGATCATCTACTCAATATGGCCAATGCACACACCAAATATGAGATTAGTCACACTTACCCTTCTTGAGATACCGTGTTTACAAGCAATTTCTAAGGAATTTACCTATTGACCTCTCCTGACCCCAAATGACCTTTGACCTCCACAAAAATCAATAGGGATCATCTACTCAATCTGACCAATGCACACACTAAATATGAGCATAGTCACATGTACCGTTCTCGAGATATCGTGTTTACGAAGGTTTGACCTTTTGACCTCTCGTGACACCAAATGACCGTTGATCTACACCAAAAACAATAGGGATCATCTACTCAATATGGCCAATGCACACACCAAATATGAGATTAGTCACACTTACCCTTCTTGAGATACCATGTTTACAAGCAATTTCTAAGGAATGTACCTATTGACCTCTCGTGACCCCAAATGACCTTTGACCTCCACAAAAACCAATAGGGATCATCTACTCAATCTGACCAATCCACACACTAAAATATGAGCATAGTCACATGTACCGTTCTCGAGATATCGTGTTTACAAAGTTTTGACCTTTTGACCTCTCGTGACCCCAAATGACCTTTGATCTACACCAAAAACAATAGGGATCATCTACTCAATATGGCCAATGCACACACCAAATATGAGATTAGTCACACTTACCCTTCTTGAGATACCGTGTTTACAAGCAATTTCTAAGGAATTTACCTATTGACCTCTCGTGACCCCAAATGACCTTTGACCTCCAAGAAAATCGATAGTTATCATCTACTCAATATGACCAACTCACACACCAAATATGAGCATAGTCACATGTACTGTTCTCGAGATATCGTGTTTACAAGATTTTGACCTTTTGACCTCTCGTGACCCCAAGTGACCTTTGACGTCCACCAAAAACAATAGGGATCATCTACTCAATATGGGCAATCCACATGCCAAGTATGAGATCCCTCGGACTTACCCTTCTTGAGATATCGTGTTTACAAGCCAAAGCGTCACATACGCGCGCACACACACACATACACACGACATCACCATCGCATAGATTCCTTGCCTGCCTACGGCAAGGAATCAAAAACCATTTGCTGACAATGTGAAGCCATGACATCACACCTGCTTGCTCCAAGTTTATTTTATGTAAAAAATTTGCCATATTCAGTAGCTAATAGCTCGAACATGGGAAATGATAAAACTTTCACCAGGATACTTGGAATAGGTTCCTCTTTAACATATCAAAAATAAATTTGGCTTTGGACTATTCTTTTAAGAGACTAATTCAGTAATAAATACAACTCAAGCCACATCACAAATTGGAAAAGCTCAACAATACAGATGTCACAACTGTTAGATCTTAAACTACATAGCTTGGTACTAATCAAAGCTCTATCACACGGGTTTCAGTTTTCTACATTTGGCCTCTATACCCATCTTACATGCCCTCCTGCCCTCATATATATCTGTCAACTACAAGCAAATTTAGGCCTTGTCTTTTACTGACTCTGATTTTGAATCAAGCAACAGAAACAAAAGTATTGAACAAATGGAATCTTACTTGCACTTGTGGTTGAGGCATAGGACGATGGTATGGCTGAAAGAAATGGTACAGAAACCTTTCAGTTATTTCTTGGAAGAATACACACATTTGATATTTGCATGCAGTGAGTATTTAAAATAGAATTAAAAAAAGAGGCTACTCAAACACTTTCAACACTTACCTCATAAAATCCACCACCACCACCACCTCCACCACCCATGCCCCCACCCCCCTGAGAGCTACTAGTACTGCCATTGCTGCTCAGAGTATTTTTCCAACCAGCCTCTCTGGCTTTGTTAATTTGAGCCATCTGAAGAGAAAAGAAGAAGAGAAGAAAGAAAAGATCACTTTCACAAAATCTATTAACGTCATAGACATGTAGGAAATCTGTGGCAAGGAAAATTGCTTCTGAGGAAAGGATGACACAACATAACACATTTGTGGTGGTGTGTCTTCATTAAATCTCATCAAACTAACTGATTAACTAGAGGAAAGGAATGAGGAACTACAGACAAACTGTAAGTATTTATGAAGGAGACACTAAATGTTATGTCTAATGTATGATATGGCAGCAACATTTGAAATAAATGTATAATTTTTTAAAGCAGAAAACTGTTTATAACTTAGCTTTTTCATACCAACTTTTCAAATACCTATGTAAAAATTTCTTTGCATATATCGTTAATTTAAAAATAAGTAACTGAAGGAATATCAGTGGTTTCAAGTCAATTTCAAGTGATACAGCTAAGAGCTCTTTCAATATTCTGAAGGGTGATCCATCATATAACTCACAGAATATGCCTGCATAGTCTTTCTTACTTTGTAATGATGATGTCATCAATATAAGAACAAAGGGCATTGATTTAAAAAACACAATTTGTTTTGACAATTTGAAAACCCCAGCGACACTATACAACGCAACTGACTGCACACCCTGTTCTTGTGAGTGACTGATGACTGACTCATGCAAACAAGTTTAAGGAGTCATGTGTCAACAATATGCAACTAATTGCAGATCAAAGTAGCTATTCCCACAGAATTGTGATGTTGTATACACTCTTTGTTGGAGCCATTAGGATACATTTTCCACAGTTTGATTACCTGATCTTTGAGGGTTCCAATTTAGAAGTTCACTTACATAAGACTGTGTTACATGACATCTTGCAACTAGAGCCAGAAAGACTTCCACACTTTGGCATGCTTGTGAATCACCCCATTGCAAGGTGTGGAAGGGGCTTAAGACCATTATGTGGCATAGGGAGCATCTTGACCATTGTAGGTTGCCAGGAAAATTGTGGGTATGAAACTGTCATAATTTACTCCTTATAGTACACTGACCTGTGAGTGCACCCTGGTTATATCATGGACAACAATTACAAATACTGTCTTCAAATAATCTCACCTTTTGCCGCTCAGCAAGCTTCTGTTTTTGAGCCTTGAATTGCATTTCCTATGAAACAAACAGTAGGAAAGATAAGGAGAAATTATTAAGCAATATGCAATATGATAGACAACAGTAAATATAGAATTAAGAAATATTTTTTCTGTAAAAAGTGCCTAAATTTGTCATGAAGTGCTAAAGGTAAACTGTTGCTTCAAGCAACTCTGTCACCCCCTCTATACTTTTCAAATTCAAAAAGTGTAACTATCTATTCACGTGTCCGATGCCCAATCTTCATTCACTAAGGCATAAAGTTTCTTTCTAATCAAACCATGTGTACCTAATTACAGCAATTAAGGAGCAAAGAAATAAAAATTCATTTTAGATATGGCAAACCAGAAAGTTAAAAGCAAGCTTTCAAAGCAAACTAAAAGAGCCAAGCTGAAGACAATTTTTGTTCTGTGCTCCTATTCTACAACAAAGCATGAACTACATCATGAATATATTCAGGTAAAACATAAACAGCAAGCTGTGACTTTATGAAGGTCAATGCTACAGCTTTTAGGGGGAATGTAGCAACTTATTGTGGCCAATGACACAGCTTTAAAGGGGAAACCACTCTATCAAGCTGATAACTTAAAGCAGTACATTGTAACGGTTTGTGAAATTCACCGCCTTTTTCCAAATGTGCTGAGTTTTCTACACATATTAATGACAAATGGTCAAACTTAGACAATCCCCATATCTTACATACAAACAAATGTTTCGCAGGTGAGTAATAAACCATTTAATATGCTTTTTAAAAATTCACGGGCAGAATTTTTTCAAACTATGCACAAACTGCTGCAAGGCATGATACAAAAAATTTCAAAAATTTCACTATTTGCATAATCACTGTACGTGAAACTTGACTAGTTATGCTGATAATATGCATGGCCATGAGGAGTATCCTCCATAACAATAGTAAATGCATCAATATTTATACATGTGTCCATTCAATTCTACAAATCCAATATAAGATAGTGGGTTTAAGACTTCCCTAGTCCTCTAAAACTTCATGCATGATAAAAATGTAGGTAAAGAGAGCTCTGATGAAAATGTTTACTGTCTGTATGACTTTATAAGCATGTTTCCCCTTCTATTGAAGGTTACAGGCTAAATGGATACTCATTCATTAGGGCAGATTCATCTATCTGACTGATAGTTTTCTCCAAGCCACTTATGTATAATTTCCTGTGCCCAACTGCCAATACTGTCTGGCTAGATCAATGACTATCCCCTTTAGTGTTTGCACGGGTAACCCGGGTGCCCGCCATCGTATTACCCGGTTCCAAATCTACTACCCGAATCTTAAAAAAAAAATGCATGCGAAAGGATCATCCCATTTACCCCATTGCCCACGGTAATGGACTAAAATATTTTGCCAATTTGGTAAACATTCTCCGATACTGAGAATGAAGAGAGCCCCTAGAAATTACATGTAAGTTTGATAGTTGTCTGTACTTCGTTTCTGAAGCTGAAATTTTTATCAGCGTGTGGCCTGATCGCGCTATCGTCACGTATAGTGGATTACTTCTCACACATCACATGTATATCGCTTATAAACTTACTCGCAAGCAAGCTATCTGACGGCCGATTCAAAATCACATCGTACTGTTTCACGCAGACATAGCAAGACATACTGTATCACCCCCACCCAGCTCGCAAAGACAGTGCCCGTAACGTTCAGCATGCTAGGTAAACTGAGCCTTGCATGTATACACGATGTTATTATCAATACGGTATGCCACCTCGAGTATAATCCTCGAATATTTCTTAATGGTTAAAGGTGTCAGTTTTACGCAAATCAACACTTTGCCGCTATCTGCAAAGTAAAACGACATCAATGTAAAATAGGCCAGTATATATTACGTTATTTTGCCCCAAAATGGCACTCGAGCAGACTACGTAGTTTATGTGTGAAAGTTATGTTACCGTGCCTGGATGTCGACATGAGGCTAGCTACGTAAGAACGTACATACCCCATTAGCGATAATTCCAACGCACATTGCAAAGTAGTATGAGGGAAGTTCACAAACATGACGTCGTTTGTTTACAATCAGTAATTTTTGACGTGCAAGAGAATACCATAATACAGGGCTCTGATTAGTTGATATTTTTAAATCAGTGGTTTAAAAGGAGAAGCTTCGAGCTCTTACTACGCTGGCTTTTCGAGTAGGAAAGCGTCCCAAAATTCAATATCAAATTGATATAGGCCTTGGGAAGTATAATTTTCTTATTTGACTGTTTTCTGTTACGTTTTTTTTTTTACTTGTCATTTTGATCTAAAACAAAACGAGACGATTAAACCTTCTAACAAATCAAATGTTTTTGAACTTGGGAACTGTGATCGCTAAACCTATCCAATACAGATGTTAATGTTACCATGCATGTCTTATGGAGTATGCCTTACAAAATGCTCATATCTTTTAGTCACCGTATGTAACACCGGGTAACCCGGGTACCCGACGGGTATGGCGATTGGGTACCCGGGTCCTAATTTTTATTACCCGTGCAAACACTAATCCTTATCTTCTTACTTTGAGCAGGTCAAGGACAACTAAAGTATCTTTGCTTTTTATTTGAAGGGATATTCCTACCTTTCTAAGCTTGCACTGTCAAGGTCACACAATTATCTCTCATTTGCATCTTTCTTGAAATTTCTGTAAGACTTATTTTGGATTTAGTAATTCGTACTAAACAAATTTGTCATCTGCTATTAATCTATGGGAATGTGTTAAAGTTTTCTTTTCTAACTGCCCCTTATGGAACAAATTTTTGAGCATGAGTATGAAATAACTTCTACAATTTTTTTTTTTAAGCAAAACTGAAAATTATTGAGAACAATCTCACAGGTCAGGTTTAACATAGGATCAAGGGTATGGTTAGATACCACAGACAAATAGAAATCATTCCTTGAGACAACAAACAACACTGAAAAATCCACTATTCTAAATGAAATCTTTAAAGCATTCACCACAAATGAAACAAGTTTATGTATAATGACACCATCTACACAATGAACAAGAATTTGAGCCATTGGTCTCTTTATCTCTACAAACTATCACCAGTACTAACTTCTACCTCAGAGAATAATTTATCCAGTTTTCATACTTGCCAACATTGTCATTAAAAAAAAAAATGGAACATGTGATATATTATCTACTGTGTGTGGCAAGCACATTAATGCTTGATTCCATGGGTGGGGTTTTTACAGTATAAATGTGGAATCATGTAGACCTGCATGCAAGAACTTCCTTCTATTCCAAGCTGTTCTTTCACAATTGTTAGTATCCTTTTCATTCACATGCTTTGTGTAAAAAAAAAAAAAAAAATTCTAATATTCTAGGGCCTAGAAAATGGAACATTTCTGCTTACAACAAAACAGTTGGCAAGTATGAGTATTGCATTGTAAAATTGTGTTGCAGATTTTGTACATAAAATATCCAGGTTTTTAATGATTTTGTGATAGAGGAGCCAGAAAACAGCAAAATTGCTAAGAAAATTTTGAACACTAAATTATTCCCTGGTAGCTACAAAAATGATGCCATCAAAAGATGATGAAGGTAGTCTCCCAACAAAAACTGAAATACCACAGATAGCTGCCAAAAATTGCAACTACACAATAATTCAAACTTAAAGAACAAATTATACTGTCTGTAGCAAATGTTCTAACTCTTTCATTGCACACTAGCCTAAAAATATAGTAAATGTTCTGAATGCTAATACCTCTAAAGTTATTAGATAGGTGTAACAAGCTTTAATAAGCCAAACCCTTATTAAAAGATGGATGTTATGTGCAAAGAAGTAAATATTGCAGTCACAAATTTGCAAAGAAATGGATATTGCAGGGAATTTTTGAATTCCCTCTTGAATATTTAGGTTTTTTATAGCAGCCTTCCAACCCGCCTTTTTAAGAAATATTGTGAGAATTATCTCTAAATCGATTAGCAAACTTTCAAAACCTTAGTGAACAACTGTTCACTAGGTAAGATCAAGAATATATCAAGCATAACTTCTATGAAATTGAATCCCGGCAAAAAAACATTTACTGGAATATTTCTCCAAACACTTGAAAGCAATAGAAAAAACCCTAACAGACAACTGCTGAGTGAGACACAAACTATTTTTCAATAGTAAAATGACAAAAAAAATTTTAACAACAATAGGATGATAATAAACATCACAGACATTTTAGCATTTAGAAGCAAAGCAAAAGTTTTGCAATTCCACAAATTACCCACCACCATAGCAAGCAGCAAAATTATGAAATCACATAATGTTTACCTCATGGTAAACAGCTGGCACCCAAAAGTTCTAGGACACAAATTGCAAATTGAGAGAATCCGACGTGCATGCAAAACAAGGTTTAGAAAATTAAGTGTGACACTTATATGAGAGCTCCCCACTTGACAGAAATTAAATCACAAATACTTATTCTTTCATTGTTATTCCATGTACATGAGAAACTCAAACATTATCCTAAACAAAAATTTAAATAATGAGTTGATAATGAGCACTTTTCACAATTATAATGGTAAATTTGTTTTTCTAGACTTATTTTAAACTATAACAGGAGGTAAGATACTTTTCAGAATCCACTTCATAAAATTAATTTAGACAAGTTTGTTTCAAGTTACAGAACATTTGTATTCCCACTCTAAGACACAACTATCAAATGCTTACTTTTATATGAAAAGGTTTCTCATTCACGAGAGGAAACAAAGACTTTGGAATTGTTATGGGTTGAAAAGGTTAGGAAGCCAGGAGGCTCAATTCCAGAAAATTTGGCCATGTAGAGGAAAATTTTGGAAATTGGGGAGAAATTTCCCTTTTCCTGAAAATATATGAAGAATTTGAAGAACTATAATTCCTTCCTGGGATTTGATGATGTGGACATCGTGGGGAAATAACATTTTTTTAACTGGGATATTTATTCAACCTAAATAGGTTACATTATATTGTCATTCTGTACCCAATCCCTCTCAGAGTAAAACATTCCACAGAACACTGCTTACTTACACCACAAGAGATTTGTGTCTGTCAGTACTCCTACCTTTTGCCGCCTCTCTTTCTCCCTTGCAATGAGATCTCTCTTTTTCTGTTCCAAGTCAGCTTGCTGGAAAAGAAAAAGAAAATATGATAAAAATGCTACTTTCAGGCAAATCCTGAAAGTAAAACTCATTAATTGAAATTTACTCTGCAATGCCAAGCACTAGCTCTGGATCTTTGACTCCATCTAAGATTTTGTTTTTTAATTACATCAATATTATCAACTATCTTTTACAGGCCTAAAAATATCGCTGTTCTTGTAATCAACATTCACTACATATATAACTTTCCCTAAATTTGTGACATAAAGAAGGAAGGAGATTTCAAACCTGTGCTAGTTTTCTGTCTCTCTCTGCTGAAGATTTTCTGTTCCGAAACAAGAAAACACCAGAGCATTAGGTTAAAAACTTTTATGATTACAATCATTAATCTTTCAGAATTCTCTCATACATGACATAGTTTGATATCAAAGGACTTGGACTCAAGAAAGAAATAACCAGGAATTTCTGCAGCACAACAAGGTCAGAGAATGAATACACCCCCACTACACTACCCACTACGACATGGTCTTACATGTTAAGCAACAACCACAACTATACATATCTTACCTTGCTACAGGTGGCTTTCTTCTATTCATAGGGGCCCCATACTTGGCAGCTGGACCACTTATCCTTACACCTTCACTGACTCTCTCTGCTGGACGTTTTACTATAGGAGGAGACATTACAGAAAAAAAAAAGTTACCAACAATACTTATTCATATCTTAATTTAATCAAAACTTGGATGCGAAACTGCTCCCTAAAAAATTGATAGAATAGGTATTTACATGGATGTTACTCCCCAAAACTGGCAACATTTGGGTCTAATGAATGTCTATATTCCATATTTCATGCTGCTTGGCTTCCAAATGTACTGAATTCAATAAAAAGGGATGAGAGACAAATCATAGAGTAATAACTGAAATGATACACAATAAGCAACACCACAGGGCATCGATCTGATGTCTGGTGACTAATGACTTATACAGATTGAGTGAAAAATGGTCTTCTTTTAAACTGTGACTGCCACAAACTATCAGCAGCAGATCCTTACAGCAGAAACCACCAAAAACTGCAACCTAGGCTGGTAGTAAAAAGGAAAGTGTCCTTTGAAATATTTTTGCATAAGATGTCCACCTTTTTTTTTTGGCCAGTATCCCCTCCACCCTCCCCCTCAAAAAAAAAAAGGAAAAAAAAAGAATTTCCCCCTCCTCCCCACATGTGTTGGATATATTTGACACCTTTCTGATAAATAAGGTTCTGGCAAATGTATGATAGCTATACCCTCAGCTATTCCTGAAAAGCCTGCACCTCTGTAAGCAACAGGCAAGTTTCACAAGGAATTTGTTGACCAAACTAGCTTATCTTCACACAAAATAATTTTGAACTTGATATTGCTGTGAGGTGTGAAGGGAACGTTAACAACAATTTCTCCTCTGTTCATTAAAATGTTCTTAAGTTGTCTCTTAATGATTCCCTTTAAAAAGTATTTTGTTCTAATTTTGTTACCTCCTGCTAAAACTGGTCCTCTGTTTGCTGGTACTGGAGCCTCCATTCCTTTGTGTAGTATTGTGTGACTAAACTCATCTTCAAGTTGCTATAAAGAAGAAAATAAAATATAGGTCAGCCACTTTGTTATTCAATCTCTTTGAGTCAAGATAAAATTGCTATGACTTGATCAAGTTAAATTTCAAAGGGAACCATAACAATGACACTTCTCTCAGTGACTTTGTTAGAGTAAGAAAGAGAAGAGCTTTGGCTCTACATGGAATTTATGATATTTCATGATCTGTAATATTGGTATTGCAATGTTTTAATGTGCTTTAATGTTTACTACATTTCATAAAATATCTTGGTGAAAGTGGTTTGAAGAATACTTTCGGTGAGAGAAGGACAGATCACTGTTTGTGGATTTTGTCAATTTTAGCTCACAAGTTACTATTTTCATGATCAAGTTCCTTTTATTACACTACAGATAACAATTTTTTGTCATATATTGCTACAAGTGGTACCCTACAGTATAGAGTATATTCACAGAGATGCCAACATTTACATCCAGATATCAGGGAGGTTTCACACAGGAATCAGGGAAATTTTCTAGAATTACATGCAACTCAATAAAGGGAAAAACTTTCTTTAATCAGGGAGATTGTCATATTTGCTAGTTGGAATGAACGAAAATCCTTGAATTTTAAGGGAGCCTCCCTGAGAATCAGGGAGAGTTTGCACCTCTGTATTCACATCATACTCTGTTTGTGACTGCCATACTGGCTTTCAAAGCTCATTTGCAAAAGCAGTCTCAAGGAAGGACTCCAGGTACAATGTATTATGGTCAACACATTCAACAGAGCCACAGACACTGAAGCACACTACTATAATACATCTACACCTCCACACCAATAGATTTGAGACTAAGTTTTGTCAGGTTTAAAGAGAGCTTCATACAAAGTCAAGTGATATGGATTTTGATATAGGAGACTGAAGGAATATTATTGAGGTGAAAAAATGTATCTCTGTGAATTTCAAGTGAACAAAAAGCAAAACAAATACATGAACACAAGGGAAATTTTTTTTAATGAAGCTAGTGCAAGTTTCCATTTTAGACATGTCTGTACTCAAGTGCACAAAGTACAAAGATCAATCAACTCAAGAAACTTACAGCATCAGTTAAGTATTTCCTTATTCGCTTTGTAATGAAATTCTTTTTAAGTATTGTATTGACTGAAGGCCGATCTCTGCAAGAAAATAAAAAGAATGCTGACAACAATATTACCAACTCTCATATTGAGAAAGAATGTGTATTCCTTAAGAAAAGTACAGCAACTCAAAATGGAAGTTATTTTACATGACATCAGCACACTGCATTCATTAAGAAGGTACAAGTGGCTGTCAATACCTACGATGGACGTATTTACACTTAACACAACAGAGCAGTACCAAAAAATAAAATTGTTATGCAATAAATGCCTTAGCCATGGAAATAGTTAAATGAATAGGGAGACACCCCATGCTGGTCAATTAAATCCTCTTATAATGTTACAATTTAACATTTTATTGAAGCAAAAATATTAAGTATTTTAATACAAAAAGTAAGGAACAGTTGTGTAATTTCATTGTATACAGGACTTCATTAAAAATGATCCACAAAGATTTCTCTGAGACATTTGTTTGTATCATGTATGATGCGGTTGTCAGTTATCTCAACACTTCTTGACCAACTGCATGGTCAAGTGGTTAGGTCATGTACGATGTGGTTGTCAGTTATCTAAACAGTTCTTGACTGACTGCATGGTCAAGTGGTTAGGGCACCCATCTTGCAGTCAGGAGGTCTGGAGTTTGAATCCTAGTCAGGTCATACCAAAGACTTTAAAACTGGAACCTACTGCCATTGTGCTTATAGTGCTCAGCATAAGTAATGAGTAGGGAAACAATCCAGTAAGCCACGATTGAAAAAAGGCAGGGTCCAGCCCGACTTAAACCAATTTGTAAGAAACTGAGCTGTAAAGCCACACCTGAATACCTTACTAACTCAACAGTTCTAAAGAAGATGAATGTAAACCAAAACACCAATCAAGGAGATATTCTAATCCATGTCCTGACACTTAGTAAAAGAAGTTGTAGCTAGGATACCTTAAACATATTTACTTCATTACGACAAAATGTAGGCACAAACCTTGGATTTCTCTTAAAGAGTTGATTGATAAGGTTTCTCATATCATATGTGTATCTAGGCGACACTGGAGGATAGGAACCTCGGATAATTTTAAGTACTAGGTTCTTCATGTTACCAGCTTCAAACTAAATGGAAAGGATAAGAAGTGAGAAATCTATCAGATATATGTACATACCATAAAAAGAATAACACAGACATGGGAGAGATCAAGGTAAAGAAACAATGAAAGAAGCAAGTTGAATTTAGGTGGAGTGTAAAGAGAAGCAATAAATAATGTAAACATTAATGTTGAATTAATGCTACCTGTTGTAGTTCAAGAACTCTATGACATTCCGCTACCACAAATATTTGTCTATTAGTAAATGTTCACAAAATAATAGAAAACAACTCTCACAAAAGAAGGCAGTAATTAATGCAAGTGGAAACAACATACCAATTTCTGTCATTTAAAATCCAAGAATGTGCACCCTTTGCCTCTATGCAATGAGTGCTTATTCTGAATAAATTTTATTTATATTTTACAAAAGCAATTAGTACCTATTTTAGACCAAAGAAGAAGGAAAAGTACTTACAGCATGCTTTAGAGTACACAGTTCATAAAGAACACATCCTAAGGCCCAGATATCACTGAAAAGATAAAAGCCATGAATTTTACAAGAATAGTAGCTTACAGGCAGTGCAGCTCCAATGTACTAACCTTTATAAGAAAATATTCAGTAGTGCACTGAAAATGCATTTTTTTTTATGAAAAATATCAAATTTTAATTATTTTTTTTCTATCCTTCTACAAAATATTGTATTGTACTGATTCATATATATTGTATGATGGGCTTGAAGTTGTAGTTACAGTGGTTAGATAAGATTCAACAACAAACCAACATGAATGTGTTATATAGTGTCAGTGTTCAAATACTGTTCAAGTCCTCCCGTTTAGTCCCCTCTTACGACAGGCAGGGAATATCGTGGGCATATTCTACAACCCCCAGCCCACAGGGAGACAACCTTTGAGGAACTTGCTTGGTTTTATGGCACCGACAACCTGCCAGTTATGAGATGGGTAACAACACTCTTAGGTGCACATTTTAAAAGCGATAGTCGGGGACAAACTTCTCGCCACACATGACCTCCTCAGCCCACCTGGATGCAGTTTTACCTCATACTCAGGACCAGGCTTGAAACTGTAACCAGATGAAAAGAAGCTTCATTTTTTTTTTCAAATACTGTATCAACCATATAAAACAAAAGGAACTGCATTTAACATGACCAGAAGGTACAGTTGGTTTGAACTTATTACATCCAGATCTGTCATTACATTCAAAGATGTGACCAAAACATTTACCTTTTATTATTATAAGGCTTGTTTTCACAGATTTCAGGAGAGAGGTAGTATGGGGTTCCGATACAGGTTCTGGCAAGTTCCATGGTGCTATGAAAGGAAAAAGTAGATGCAAACATGAATTAAGAGTATGAAAAGTACTGCACGCACAATTGATGGAATTTTGGGTTAAGTCATTGGTAAATTCCAACAAATTCTCTACATGTAACAGAATATCATTTTTGTTACCACAATAGAAAATATATCAACTTACAATACAAGGAGTTTAATCTAAATTGCAGAAGGCCAAATATTATATGCAAAGTTCAACTTACTTGTTTAGTACTCTGGCAATGCCAAAGTCTCCTAATTTGATTATTCCTTTCTTTGTTAAAAATATGTTCTGCAAAGAAAAGAAAGGAAAGAGAGAAAACTACAGATATATGATATATGGCACAGTTGAGTATTTATTTTTCAGCAGTTGTCATACAAAAAGTCTTATTTGTATGAGAGAAATGTGATGCATGAACAATTACACATTACTTTATTAAGCAATTAAGTTACAAAAATTTTTTATTGACTTCTAAAATGAAGAGTATACAGGTATAACCAATTGCACAAGGCAACACAAAGCCAAGAAGAGCTGGCTAATTCCTTGCTGGTCACCCTCTAAAACCAGACATGCCATATTGACCTGCCATGCATTGACATGCTATGTTGACCTTTTTGGTGTTTCAGTTGAATCATTTTTGAGAGGTTCCACTGCAAAATGTCTTCCACCTACTAGCCATTGAACTCCTCAAACAAGACACATTTACTATTGAGGACTGTTTGTAGTATTACACCACAAGAAATGAAGACCACAGATATTTGACTAGGACCTGAAGCAACCTTCAAGCCAAGCATCCAAATTACAGTAAATATTAGAGGCATTTATCATCCGTTACTTGCGGTATGCTTGAGAGTACACAACTTATAAAGAACACACCCACGGCCCAGTCGTTCCAACCTTCTCACTTCTAGTCCCCATCCACAACTAGTACTGTCTTAAACTTACCCTTATCCCAACACAATTCTAGTTTATTTCTCCAGGGAATACCATGATGAGCATACAACTGACCCAAAGGTGTAATCGAAACACTCTCAGTACATAATATGTAATATGAGCTACTCTGCATTTTTTTTAATTTGATGTCAAATTGTCAACCAAAGAGCTATGCCAATTAAGAATTTTCATAGACTACTGTTAAATAAAATTTTAGTTTGGGGTTATGAATGACTGGCTTTAAGTGAGCCTTGTTTCTGCTGGGTTTCATCCTTAGAACCCTCCTCATGCAAAAAATATCAAGAGAAAATATGGAACTGTCACCAAGACCTTTTAAAAGCAAAAAAAGTAGTCACTCAATTTACACAAACTTGCAGTATTCACCTGGGACTTGATGTCTCTATGAAGAATTTTACGATCGTGAACATGCTTCAGAGCGAGACATATCTGAACAAACCAGTCCATGATTTGATCTTCTGGCAATAACACTCCTCTCCTTGCATTAATCTGCTGGTAAAGATCCCCTGAAAAAGCAAAAATTTGCAAAGTTTGATGAAGAAAATTCAAAATTTTTAATTTCATTAAATATTAAACATACTTTTTGCCACTTAAGTTAAGAATTTCCAATATTTTGTAACATCTAATTTTACAATATTTCAAGTGTTTGTGTTATACATGCCAAAACAACTGGTGATCAGGACACTTTCAACCCAGGACAAAAAGTAACACTGCTTTATTTACAGTTGCTTTTAAAAACAATTCGATGGAAAAAAGTGACATGTTTCCCACACAATTCAGATTCCTAATTTTTAATGCAATTCAGGTAAAATTTCTCTTCAAATGACTTAAGCACTGGAGTAGACACAGGGAGGGTTTGGGGGGTTAGAACAACCCCATAACCCAACCTTGCAATGCAAAAAACACCTAAAATAGCAGATTTTTCTCTTTATCTTTAGACTTCTCCCTCATATTGTGCCCCCCCCCCCCATGACACCAAAACCCTCCCCATGACACAATCCTGGCTACGAGCCTGGACTTAAGGAAAACAATCCTGGGGATGAAAGGTAGTACACTTTACAAGGAATATGCTGTAGCACTGTAACAATTTTGAAACAACAGCTTAATCTCAGAAAAATGTCCATTTCTCTTTACAAGTATCTTTCATGATGCATGTATTTAAGGATTTCTACATTTAATGTTCAAGGTGATCCAGTTCAAGGTAAAGTCAATCTTTGTAAAATTGTCCTTAAGAGAAAAATGTTGTCTCATTCCCGAAAACCATTCATGAAATAGGGAAGACTGCTACACTAATAGATAAACTATAGTGACAGTTTTGTCAATGTGGTAAATGCTATAAAACAATATAATTTGGGACTGAAGAGAACTTACCACCATCACAATAATCCATCACTATGTATAAATTACCGAGTTCTGTATAACAAATAGAGAACAATAAAAAGAATGAAAAGGTTAACTCATTTTATTTTAGTGTTTGCACGGGTAACCCGGGTACCCGCCCGCCATCGTATTACCCGGTTCCAAATCTACTACCCGAATCTTAAAAAAAAATGCATCCAAAAAGGATCATCCCATTTACGCCATTGCCCACGGTAATGGACTAAAATAGTTTGCCAATTTGGTAAACATTCTCCGAGACTGAGAATGAAGAGAGCCCCTAGAAATTATGTGTAAGTTTGATAGTTGTCTGTACTCCGTTTCTGAAGTTGAAATTTTTATCAGCGTGCGGCCCGATCGCGCTATCGTCACGTAGTGGGTTACTTCTCACACATCACATGTATATCGCTTATAAACTTACTCGCAGGCAAGCTATCTGACGGCCGATTCAAAATCACATCGTACTGTTTCACGCAGACATAGCAAGACATACTGTATCACCCCCGCCCAGCTCGCAAAGACAGTGCCCGTAACGTTCAGCATGCTAGGTAAACTGAGCCTTGCATGTATATACGATCTTATTACGGTATCAATACGGTACGCCACCTCGAGTATAATCCTCGAATATTTCTTAATGGTTAAAGGTGTCAGTTTTACGCAAATTAACACTTTGCCGCTATCTGCAAAGTAAAACGACATCAATGTAATAAGACCGCAAACATTCACAAAATTTTTTTTTAAAACAGGCCAGTATATATCACGTTATTTTGCCCCAAAATGGCGCTCGAGCAGACTACGAAGTTTATGTGTGAAAGTTATGTTACCGTGCCTGGATGTCGACACGAGGCTAGCTACGTAAGAACGTACATACCCCATTAGCGATAATTCCAACACACATTGCAAAGTTGTATGAGGCAAGTTCACAAACATGACGTCGTTTGTTTACAATCAGTAATTTTTGACGTGCAAGAGAATACCATAATACAGGGCTCTGATTAGTTGATATTTTTAAATCAGTGGTTTAAAAGGAGAAGCTTCGAGCTCTTACTATGCTGGCTTTTCGAGTAGGAAAGCGTCCCAAAATTCAATATCAAATTGATATAGGCCTTGGGAAGTATAATTTTCTTATTTGACTGTTTTCTGTTACGTTTTTTTTTTTTTACTTGTCATTTTGATCTAAAACAAAACGAGACGATTAAACCTTCTAACAAATCAAATGTTTTTGAACTTTGGAACTGTGATCGCTATACCTATCCAATACAGATGTTAATGTTACCATGCATGTCTTATGGAGTATGCCCTACAAAATGCTCATATCTTTTAGTCACCGTAACACCGGGTAACCCGGGTACCTGACGGGTATGGCGATCGGGTACCCGGGTCCTAATTTTTAGTACCCGTGCAAACACTATTTTATTTGTATTGTTTACATATTCATTGACTGAAATTTTTTTTTTAAATCTAACTCCATTGAAATTTTAAACAGTCAATGGAGCACAAATGACAATTCAATAACAAAGACATTTCAATGAAGTATTTCAACCAAAGTGGTCATTTTATGGTTCTCAAGCAATACCTTCCTTCTTTACCCTTGCTGCAAACATAAACATAAACATGACTTAACTTC
The DNA here is from genome assembly GCA_037179385.1 of Holothuria scabra. Taxonomy (NCBI): domain Eukaryota; kingdom Metazoa; phylum Echinodermata; class Holothuroidea; order Aspidochirotida; family Holothuriidae; genus Holothuria; species Holothuria scabra. Next base: position 15,702,478 of record CM074192.1, on the reverse strand, counting down.
TGGGAAATTCTGTCTAATGCCAGGGGATTTAACTTTAACAAATGCAATAAATCTGAAAATACCTAAGGACCTTATTACAAAATAACATAGTGAGGTAAATCCTACTAAGTACTTAATACATTTAACAAATCATTACATCAAAACACTCTTTTCATTTTTAAGACACATTGATCAAAGATGATATCTTACAACTGTCTTTCTGAAGGTTTCACATCAAATATCTTGGTCAGTTGTGTAAGATCTCAATTACTGAACCTCCAACAACTTACAAACTGTATCAATACTACTACAAATACTGAATGCCCTCAATTTGTTTATGAAAGCATGAAAAATTACCTTTGAAAGCATGTATACACAAAAATATCACATAAGGTCTTATAGTACAAGTACAATCCATAAAGTCTGAAAACTCCCTTTTAGGTGCATTTCACTGAAATTTATTGGATGTACTTACTATCAGATCCCATCAGAATTATCAAGGTAACAGCAATTATGCAAACAATCATTTAAGTACTTACAGGAAGTAATAAACATTTGCTCAAAGTTTGCTTGGATAGTTATTTATTGTCTCAGTTTCATCAAAGTAGCAAAAGTCAGAGTGCATACACAATGTTCCACATTTTTATGGTGTTTCCCTTTCCCTGTTGCATGTTGCAACTCTATCAGATTGTATAGCTTAACAATGGAGTATGGGGGGGGGTGGTGGTTTGATTTTAATTTAAAGCAGTCTCTTTCAATACTTGTCATTGCTTTGCATTTTGCAATAAAGAAATCTACTGCAGCTAACAATATCTTACCTTCAAATGACTCTGTATATGAAACTATATTGGGATGCTTCATTTTCCTCAAAACTGACACCTATGAAAAAACAAAATGAGACAGTTTATACCATGTCCGTATTATATAATCAACTACTCCTCATAAAAACCTCAGCATCTTGTACCTGTTAATGACAGAATTTCATACAGTTCTGGCTTAATGTATTAACTTATTTGACAAACACAAGAGTTAATCATGAAAGGGTCTACATTTCCTAATGTTAAGACAATGAATGAAGGTGGGCTTGAACAAGTCAGTATCAGAGAGACAATAGTAGATGCAGAAATGGGTATAATTATCAGAGATGCTGTAAAATTTTTCTCTTGAATCCAAAAAATTCCAAGGCTATTATCCATGTCCACAAATCAATTATGCCTTTTAGTCTTTTGAGCTGCACTTCCATTTTCTGAGCATCCCTTCAGGCCCAATGGAATCTCCTAGGATGATAATTATTGAGAGCCTCAGATATTTACAAATTTTTGAATAATATGATAAATCCATGTACAGTGACACATGTATGAGAAGTATCCACCATTCCCATCTCAAGATGTGGTGTTTGTAAACTGAGCACCACTAACACACACACACATATAAAAACAAATGTTTGCATATGACCGTGTATACACTCCTGCCTTTTGCAAGGAATCAAAGAACTCAGCATAATTTTATACATGGAAACCTAAAGAGCAATTAATATCACTGCTTTACAACTCATTTCAGTCCTACCTCTTTCTTGGCTTCTTCCTTTTCCTTCCGTTTCATCTATTTAAAATAATAAAAGGCCATTACAAAGAGCGTACATTACCTAGAATTTCAAGAATACATATTTTAGAGGTTGCCAACAAATTTAAATTCATCCAACTTAGGGGAGACTCGTTTATCTACTGTAACTTGGCATTATGGGCAGTTGGGCACAGGCACTATACATTACATAAGTGGCTTGACAATAATAGCCAGTTTGATAATATGACTCTGCCCTCACATTGTCATAGCTTGTTCTGATGACATTTATTCACCTAATTTCAAACAGTTCATTGAATAATTATTTCTTATATCCTTATTGTACATAAACCCCCATTACTCCCTTTTACTACCTTTTGAAAATGAAATGTTTACAGTACATGGCTTTGAGAAGCTTCCCATTTTCTGACCAGAATGTTGTGCTGGTTGGAAGAGTACAGTATATAGTCAAGTCACTCTGTAATAGTAAGTGCTCATTGTTTGGTACAAGGTGCAGGGATTTTATTAAACAAAGCAGTTATTTAAGTACAAGAATGACATCACAAAGTACTGAGCAGTAACACATTTTAAATTGAGAGACCGACTTCAGAATTTTAGATCTCAGGACATGAATGTCCTGAAAAGACAAGAGATGGTCCATCTGGATTCATTTTGAAAGCTTTGCAACATTTACTTTTAAATTATCAGATTTTATTATACTGAAGTGAAACAAAGGACCATCATTTTTGATAGCATTAATTATATTTCAAAATGCACCTCACTGAGCACAGAATACTGGACTTTATGTTTATGATGGGGTAAAAATTAAAGCCAGACTTTTTTTCACAAGTTGAAATTAGATTAGACATATGAAATAATATCAAGTATAACATTTTCATAACATAATGTTTTCCAGCTAGCCATTACAAAGAATTGTGCCAAAGAACTTTGGTACAATAAGTTGCTTTTGTCAGTTTTAGCCCTGTCCACACTCGTTGCAATGCAATGCATTGCAACGAGATAGTTCTGAGGTGTTGCAAAGTGTGGAACACTTTGCAACTCGTTGCAGGCAGATGGGCAACCTGTTTCATGCAACCAGACATGTTTGGTCCCATGAAACTGAACGGTGCTCCTGACTACAATGACGGACTTCTGGAATGAAGCCCGCGAAGTTCAGTTACTGTAATCAAAATGAACAGAACACATTCCTGTCCCTTCAACGTAACAAAGAAAGAGAATGTTAAAGGTTAAAATTTTATGTGACTTGCTTCATGGACCTGCGGCTTGTTGTATAATGTAGACACTATGCTCTTAAAACTAGTTAGGCCCCAGTCGCTCACCACGACAAGACAGTCTTGTTGCAATAAGTTGCGCCACATAGTGTGGACAAGGCTTTAGTATTTCACTGTGGCAAAAAATGATGCACACCAAAAGTCTATCTCACAATTCTTTGTAATTTTTGTAATAGCTGTTTGGAAAAAGCTCTATTGACCTAACTAAGAAAATGTTCCAAATAATTTAGGTATTCAATATCAATGCATAGGCGTTGCATCATCCTACACATCCCAACGACAAACAAAAGTTATTCTAAATATGTATGCTGTTAAGATACAGAAGCAGCTTCCTACTGTATACTAATAACAGTTTTTTATCTTTAATTTTGAAGCCATGATTCTCAAAAAGCAAAGGGAGAAACACAAATTTAAAAACTGAGTGACTTTATTTTCAAAAAGTTAGGTGCAATTATAGAACTCTCCCCACTGCATCTCATGGGAAATTTATGGTTTAAAAAATATTTAGCTGATGCAATATTTACACCTCTTTCAAATAGGGCAAACTGTTAATATTCTGGTATCCACAGAATTACTTTCAAATTTGATATGTAGCCATGAGATATACTATTTTTCAAAGAGGCACAATCACCACATTTTTCCTCACTTCCTTCCAGGAGCTCAATTAGGGAAAAATGTTTTGACCACTAGAAGTATACTACAACTTTTAGTATTATTAATTAAGAAAGTTGATTTCTATACTGTACTATTCTATACCTTGGAAATGTTTATCTCTTTAATGACATAATTTTTTCCATCAGACTTGGACTGTACCAGTAGGGCTGTCCCAAAAGATCCTTCTCCAATCTTTTTCTTCTTGACATATTTGTCCATCTTGACATGAAAGAAGCACTGGGTCCTTCAAGTTCAGTTTGAAAAAGCCAGGTAAATCTCCACTGTTGTCAACTTCTCACTATTATTCAATCTCTATTGTAAAATACAGAAAAGCTCAATCAAGATATACTCATACACTCTCAACCAAGAACAATCCAAACCTACATAGTAGGGTTGGGTGGTACCATGAAAATATTAGTACCCGGTACTGTAAAGCTCACAGAACCTGTATTGAGGCAGTACCCGTTCTCAAATCTCGGGTAAAAAAGTCAGGTGGGAAGGAACCTAAACTGTGCACGGCACCCTTGTTATCATGTACTTTGATGCAGCTGGGCACATGATTGAATTACTACTGTGCAGAAACCTCTGCTTTGACTTTGTTTACCACATTTCTTTACAGTCATGCACAATCATAATTAATACTCCCATTTCCTATCTCAACCTTTTCAGGGTATTTTTTTCGAGTACCGGTATTTTTTCAAGAACCGGTATTAAAAACACACCAAATATCTTCAGTATTTTTATTAATCTGTACCTCTAGTACCGGTATTCACATCAATACCGGTATGCCCCCCAACCCTACTACATAGTACAAGACAATTTCCCCAAAATGTCCCAACAGACAGTTTCCACATTTGAACACCCCCATGACAAATTTCAAAAACTTTCCCTTAAACTTTCCCATAAAATTTGGGGCTGACCTGGATAGGACTTGTTCCAGGAGAATTATCTTGATTGGCACTTGATAGGGAACACCTGTGGTACTTTGCACCAACATTTGGAAGGAAATGTAAATCCAGAATTTCAAAAGGGTATATGGGTTAGTGGGGAACAGAAATGTGTGAGAAGAGAAGGGTGCTATGTAGATGCATTGTTCCTATTAGTTATAAATACACTAAGCAATATAATGCACAGTCCGAGCAAACTGGAGTATCTCAATGCAAACTGTAAAGGGACTATGTAAATCAGTCCTGGAAATACTGTTTGCTTTAGTCGTATGTGCTGCACTAGGCCTATGCCAGTACAGCAGAGCAAGAAATGCAACCACAATTGTTACAAATAGCTGATGTCAAGAGGTAAATTTGATTCTTCAGCATTCAACATTTTTGTCAAATTATCAACATTAATCAGGTGCAAAGTCCTACTAATGTTAAACAGTTTCCTGTTGATATGGTCTATTTAGGTTTTAGTAAAGCCTTTGACAAAGTTTCTAATAAAAGTCTAATTAACAAGGTGAAAGCACATGGCATACTGTAGGTTCATCAGTGGTAAATTGGAGTGAGAACTGGGTCAGTAACAGGTCTAAAAGAGTCGTTTTGAATGGTCATAAATCTGACAGGCGCTCTGTTACTAGTGGTGTGCTGCAAGGGTCTGTTCTTGGCCCTAGTTTATTTATCATATACATCAAGGTTCTTGACTTGAACCTCAATAGCTTTGTATTAAAATTTGCAGATGATACAAAAGTTTTTTCTGATGTTTCATCCATGGAGCCAGTGTCTATGTTGCAAGCAGATTTAGATAGCATGTTTAAATGGTTAGAGAACTGGCAAATGTCATTTAATGCTGGAAAGTGCAAGTGCCTTTATATTGGTTGTGACAATAGTAAGGCTAGCTATTTAATTGGTGGTGAGGAAATTGAAAAGTACTCCATCTGAAAGAGATTTAAGCATAATTGTTGACGATTCCCTGAGTTTGAGTAAGTAACAGAATGTATTCTTGTAAAAGTATAGATGACATATTGAGATTGTACAAGTCCTTAGTAAGGTCTCATTTGGAATACTTCTGCCAAGTTTGGCATCCTTATCGCCAAAAAGATGTTGATAATATTGAGAAGGTGCAGAGGCAAGTTTCAAGGAAAATACTTGAAATTTCTCATTTAAGTTATGAGGACAGGTTTTTTGGAACTAATCTTTTGTCTTTTGAAATGCGTAGACTGCGCACAGCTGGGCAAAAATTCAAAATTTGTTTCTTCAAAAATGGGAAGATCATAAACCAGAATGCAAAAATGCAGTGAGGTTTCAATGATGTTCTATTCCAAATAATGCCAAATGATGTTCCATATCTTCTCAGTCAAATAACAACAATAGGGACCAACCTTACACCATATACATGTAAATGTACACAAACCAAGCTTGAAATCCATCCACGTTGTATACTTATTGAGATATCATGTTAAAATGGTCACGGTTTGACATCAGGTGGGGCTTTCTTCTCATCATATTCCATTGCAAACATGGATTCCCTTTGAAATACAGTATCATATTAACAAGGTTTCCAGGGTTTGAGTGTGAGGGATCCCAGATATGATATGGGGAGCGAGTTAACATAGGGGACTTGGTATGTATGGGGGCGAGTTGACATAAGGTGACTTGGTATGTATGAGGGGTGGGTTGGCGTGGAGTGGTGTGGCGTATGTATGGGACCCAACTTGGCACGAAGCTATTTGATATTTATGGGGGTGGGGTGAGTTTGTATGTTAGTTAGAAAAGATTTAGCGGCACACCAACGCGAAGGTGTTATATAGCGTCTAATTGTTCAAATGCTATTCAAGTCCTCCCGTTCAGTTCTTACGACAGGCGGGGAATACCGTGGGCATATTCTACAACCCCCAGAGTTGGTATGGATGACTGTCAAGATTTCTCTTATAATGGAACCCAAAACTAATTTCCATCATGGCATGATAAACAATAGAGTTTACACATAACAAGAAAAGTGTGAAGTGTTTCAAGTCTTTGCTCCCTACTGACCCAAGATGACCTTTAAACTCCACCAAAAGTGATAGGGTTCTTCTCTCAATATAGTGTAAGAGAATCTCCCACATAGCCTACTGGATGTGATGTTTGGTGTCCAGCATGCAGGGATCCTAGGGTTCTTGTCAAACCTGCTAGATGACAAGTTTATTTAGTGGGCTCCCATGGTCGTTGAGTATGAAGACCCAAGACCATGCTAGACAAGGAGAAATTACACTGCTGAGTTTCAAGAAAATTGATAACACTGGCAACTAGAGTATAAACGAAAATATATTTACAGAAAACTGATGTACGATTTGAACTCACATGACAACCTGGATAAGCATAGAGCAATATATGCCTCAAAACATTGTGCTATCAAATGTAAGATCTACAAAACAAGTGACTGATGTCAAATGGCCAAATGACTCTTAATTTAAGAGAAATAATTAGTACAACATAGGCCTAGTGTGCACACAAAAAAAGAAATATCTTATCTGTACGTTGGCGACATCTGACATCTAGTGGTTCCTTGGGTAGGGGTACGGGCCACAGCATCTGCTAAGCATCGGACGTCTGATGTCACTCAGTCAGGTATCCAGCATACAAAAATTACAAAATGAAATCACACTCCTTCACAGTGTGATTTCTGGTATTGTCCAGGAAAAGTCTCACATAAGGAACACAGGATCAAAATATATCGGTAACTCTGGTGCAAAAGAGGTTCACTGGATACAGTCTCTCGTACTGGATATTATTTCTACGTTCAATCTCAAGTCAGAGGTTAACTAACATGAATGAATTTTGTAATGAAGTATCATGCACCAAAGGGATATCCTCAGTGTCCATATTAAGATAAAAGAAATATTCCAGTTCTTTTCCAGTTCAGTACAGCAAGGCAATAATATGAATAATGGAGTTGCACAAAAAAATAATTCTATAGCTTCTGTCTGTCTTAAATGGTGCCAGACAAGACCCAGGTATATGCAAAGGTTGACAATAAGATTTAAAACATACAGATCATTCCTTAAGGTGGTTCCATTTCAAGAGAAAATAGTCAAATCTCTTTTAAGAGGCTCTAGGTACAGTAGCTCACCTACTAATTTTTGACAAAGATGTCTTTCCAGTCTAAATGGAAAGATAAATTATATTTACAGAATTACACCATGGATGAGAGGTATAAAGTCACTAAACTGTATCACCGATAAAAAAACTTTAAATATTTCCTCCTTTGAAGCCATAGCAAAGTTTCCACAGTACCGGTCAATAAAGTATAAAATTATTGGAGAATTGAAAGAGCTCCCATTTTGCTTGCAACCTCTCAGTATCAAAGCTCAAGTCTCTCTCCCCTTCTCCTAAAACCATGAGGGAAACTCTCAATCTCTGGTCAAGTCATGTGACTCATAAACTTGCAACCATTGGCTATTCCTAGCCCTAGTTACCAAGGATGGCACCCTGAACCAATCGAAACAGTTAAAAAGCCCGCCCAATTGGACCTCATTTACATGTCATAAAAATTGTCTACCTTTCCAAAGCCATGTGGAGAACATGAGCTCCAACAGGACAGAGGCAGGATACACATCATAAAAACAAGGTTACACAAAAACAAAAGAAAACTAAAAGAAGTTACTATGTGGTGACACATAAGAGGAACAGATGCAGTATGTACAAGGACAAGAGTAGCTATCATACCCCAGCTTTGCCATAAACAAGCTAATAAAAATAGAAAGTGACCAGGTTGTGATCCTTACAATAGGACATCTATGTACCAAGCTTGAAAACTGTCAGACATTCCTATCTTGGGATATCTTGTTAATGAGGTAAATGTAACATGCTTTGAGTCTTTGACCCCTGTGACCCCAAATGACCTTTGAACTTGACAAAAACCAAGAAGGTTCTTTCTCTTGATATGAAGCATTTATGTAACAAGTCTGAACACTTTCAGACATTCCTTCCACGACATATTGTGTTAATGAGTTAAATGTAAAGTGTTAGAGTCCTTTGACCCTTGTGACCCCAGGTGATCTTTGAACTTCCACGAAAATGATAGGGTTCTTCCTCTTCATATGGGGCATCTACTGTGTATGTACCAAGTTTGAGAACTTGCAGACATTTTATATCTCAAGATATGATGTTAACAAGTTTAATGTAAATTGTTTCAAGTCTTTCACCTTGTGACCCCAGATGATCTTGGAGCTCCACCAAAAACAATAGAGTTCTTCTTCTGAATATCAGGCACCTAAGTACCAAGTTTGAAATATGTCAGACATTTCTCTCTTAAGATATTGTGTTAATGACTTAGTTGTGTTGAATGTAAAGTATTTTGAGTTTGAGTTTATTTCCACAGTTTAAAATACAAAATGATACAACATTTAAACAAGGCGGTGGAGGAGGACTGAAAAAGCAAAGCTTATGCGAGCAGTCCCACTTAACAAAAAGAAAAAAAAAAACAAAACACAAATCAATACAAAATAGGACAACAAAGAAACAAAGAGTCAAAAATTTTTTGACCCCTCTGACCTCAGATGACCTTTCAACTCCACCAAAAACAATAGGATTCTTCCCCTTACTATGGGGCATTTATGTACCAAGTTTGAAAACTCAGATAACATGTTAACTAGTAAAGTGTCACAAACACCCACACAAACACCCATACATACACACACAACACACGCACCATCAACATTGCATTGATTTCCCTTATCACTGAAACCAAAGATGCTACAAAATATACTGAGAAGCAAGTGCAAATATTTTTGGAACCCAATTTATCCTAGCAGCAATGTTTTAAGCCTAAAAAGGGTCAGAAAAGATTATTTTTGGCGATTGCTTCCCTACATTACAATGTAGAGATCCTTTTCTTCTTTCTTATGATATATAGACTGTAGGTCAAAGGTTCAGCCCCAATGCACAATCCAGTCAAAGCAGGCTATGTGTGGGATTTTACCCATGACCAAAACACAAATTTTGACTGCACACCATTGCAACGTTGCTTAGAAGTGATCATTTGAAATTGTAACATAGTTTTTCTCCTTTCTGTTAAAATTAAAGCTTATGTGGTGAAAAATTATACAAGGAAAATGACTCAAGTGTACAAATGTTACTGTGCAAACAAAATTTTGAGTGGTGTAAATCAAGTTCTTAGACAACCTATTTTAGGGACTCTGAGTGTTTGCATGTGTGTATAAGTTCCGCAACAATTTTGGAGAAACATTCTGCATGTGTGCAACAACCCTATTTGGACAAAAGAACATAGGCTAGGCCTAACATTTTGCCTACCAGATGTCTAATATCTGCATTTTCATTGGTTTTTCTACCTGATTTAGTCAGCAAAATGCTAATTATTTGTAAGTTAGGCATAGTTTTCCTGGAACTTGAAAGCGTAAAGCACATTGGCAGTCTGAACTTTATGGAGGGTGTGTTCGCATGTGTCTGCGCATGGAATAGTACAACCTCATTACTATCGGCACCCTGATGTTGAGAGGTAGGCTGCAGAAGGATATGTAAGGCCCAAATGGTGACATACATTACCCTCGGCAGCATGGTAGTGGTAAATGCCTGCAAGACGGAAGACTGGCCAGACCAAAGGCCCTCGAGACCAAAGATCCGTGAGACTAAAGGCTTGCGAGACCAAAATTGTGGGAGACCGAAGGTAGGCTATTGAATTAAGGTCTGTGGATCTGATTGTAAATTAAAGATTGGACAGACAACACCCTGTAATCACAGGCTTTGCTGATGTGGTTTTTTTTTTTATTTTGACAAATCGAATGGTGCAAAAAGCTTTTGAAATGGAATGTCGGGAAGGGTTTCAAAAAGTCAAAGGAAAATATTTAAACAATATAAATATTAATATTATTTCAATATTAAAATTTTCAGGGTCAGGTACACAGTAGTTGGATGTTACTACTCACAAGCCCTAGAATTCTGACCCTTTTGCCTAGGTCTACAGGGTGCCAACCTCAGGATGTGTGCACATGAAGCCAGTGATTGGAAGGCAATTCCATGCAAAAGTGGACATGACCATCAAATTTTAAAACTTCTCCAATTTTAGTAAATTTGGTATCAAATTGAAGCTAAAAAGTTGAATTTTCCAATAAAATAAATGGTTGATAAAAAAACCCGAAATTAAGTCATTTGCATGCGTAATTAATTAGCAGCAATCAAAGTGTCAATATTTTCACAAAATATGGAACAATAAAATACTTTCTAGCAACAACTGAACTGAGGTTTTCCTATGAATTCATACTCTATCATGGAGTTATTTTCATACATTTACAACATTTGAAATCAAATTATGACTTCAGCAATGTCTTCCACACTAACGAGCAACAAATTTAAGTTGTCTCATTATGTCACGGCGTTACCCTAAATATTGTAATTTTTTAATATTATGTAAGATTCACAAATTGGAGTGGAATATTTTTTATAATGCAAATCACACCCACCCTGGCCTACAACTTCCATGCACTAAAGTTATGATTTCTCTCATAGTTAATTAATTAAACCAATTAGAAATATGTCACGGTGTTACTTTTTTGGTAACGCCGTGACAGGCACTTATTTACTGTATAGGGACTGACAATTATAGTCACTGTGGTTGCTGGAAATGAAGTAACAGCACCTACTGTATGATAAAGATTTGTTTGACAACTTTTTTTACACTGTGATAGTACAAAGAGGAAATGCACAACTGTAACCTTTCTTTTGATATGGCAATCCCCCTGTTATGCTCAGAAGCTATAGTGGTCTGCTAGATTGAGTAGTGACTAGCACCTGTTTATAGCATCCAGTCAATCCATGGTACACTCCCTGTTTACCATTGAGCATAACAACCATCATTTTATAAAGATTTGGATAACAGAAAATCTACAACAAGCATAGGCTTAGCAGCAGGAGAAACAATCACACAGACAATGCAGTTAAGTATAGTAGACACCACCATTATATTACAATCCAAAATGGTGAAGCAGTCTAATGCAGAGAACTCTATCACTTTACAGAACCTTCCAATTCGGGAGGCAAGATAATGGCACACTGACTGAGAGCATGACTATTTTCCTCTTTCTGTTCTAAGATTGTTTTACTAAAACAATGTAAAAACAGTCTTTTATCATCTACAAAGTGTCCTACAGTAGTACACTTGAAGCTCTGTACAGTACACTACCAAATATTTTGTGGAGATTGGAGAAGGCAACTAGAGGGTCAATTTGTCAAAGTTGAGGACACAAACCTAAGTTAATTTAAAAATGTTATTGATATTAGACCTAACATGTTTGGCCAATACTGTTCTACTTTGGAGATTTAAGACTCACTGCAAGCCTAAGTAAAGCAATTTATATGATTGCACCAATGCTACAAACTGTCATACATTTAGATTTTTAAAAGTTACACTAAATTTACAATATTAAACTTGAGACTCAAGTCATTCAATACCCTTTATGAAGGGAATATTTGCTCTTCCAATGAGGTGGAACTGCATTTATACTGTATTACTATATGGAACCTTAACAGTTAATGTCATTTCTAATGCAGTAGGCCTAGCTATAGTGCTCTTCTTGATTTCATTTTGACCGGAGTTGTGTGCAGATTATATAGCTCTTCATTTTTCACCTTATGTCTGAAGTGGAATTTTCCACTTTCTTTCACAAATTCAAAGCAAATATTCATAAAACATCTAAATTACTGATTTCTAAATGCATTAGAAATATTCTAACTATCAATATCACCATTTCCTGTCAGTTTACTAACTTATTTTTTTTAACATGCGTTTCCCATATAGTCAGGCTTTAGTCAAGGCGTTACCGTCACGGCGTTACCCCATTTTTTTTTTTATATCTTATCATATCTACCAAAATCATAATTTTTTATTTTATACTTCACCAAACTGTTATAGATAACAGTCTATAAAGTGTATTTAATATGAAGGAACTGCAAAAAGTCCTTAAACTTCACAGGGTTTTAACAATTTGTAAGTGGTCCAAAAATGCATGTCCTTTTCAGTGTCACGGCGTTACCACAGTCATTAATATTCATATTTTCATATTTAGGGCACTTTTTGAAGAAAAGACATTTTCTAAATTAACTTTGTGATAGTAGGAGTAGAATTGAAATAAAAGTTTGTTCCCACCATTAAAGCTCTTTCAGTTATTTGCACTTGAAATGTGAATTTTGCTTCCAAAGCGTCACGGCATTACCGTGGAATTGCCCTGGAGCTCAAAGGACCATACCACCCCACCAGACCCCTTTCCCTTTCCTTAAAGTTCTGCAAGGCTTACTGGTCTGAATCCATTCACAACCCCCATATTTTCAGGCTGCATTCTGCTGTGTAAAGCCCATGCCGAAAGTACACCAAGGTTTTCGTGATCGTATGCTGGGATTTTCTGTGCACATACAACTCTCAATAGCAATCTGCAGGCATGTGCGCTTACATACAGTAAACATGTATGTGAGGCATATATGATCATCGTACATTGGCAATGCATGTACAAGTAGGCTATGGTACAGTACACTCACAGAAAGTTAGCAATCTGTATGCTATTGTACATGCTTATGTATACATGTAAGTTAACGCACACACCATTTACTGGCAATACAAGTACTGTATAGCACAGTATACTGTACCAAATGAAGGAAATTAACCAGGGCGCCCAGATTGTAAAGTTCCCTAGCAGCAAACTGCCTTGTTTTTCCGTCCACACACTTTGGCAGTTTTTAGTGAAGTCTGAGCTCATCCTCTACAGATTTTAAGTTGTTCCCTGGGTAATTGTGCCGACACTAAATATAAAAGTCCTCTAGCCTACCTACCGTATGTATGGCATACCACAGCTGTCGTGTTCTCAGCAGTATCCATTGCTATACATGCACATATTACCCTATACTGTATAGTTCATGTTTATGTTGAGAACGCCTGTGGTATGCTGTACATAAAGGCTGTACATAAAGGCTGTACTATGCCCTACGCAAGGATAGCTAAGGCAATTCTACTGTACAGTACATACACATACCTGTAGGTGTGGCATACTGTACCAGCTGCACAGCATACTGTACATTTAGGCGTGCCAGGTTTTCCATTCCGAACGTTTTCCATTCTTGTTCACGTTCCCGCGCACAAAAAAAATTTACAGTCTGGCAGGGCGCCAGGACTAGGCCTAAGCCTAGCCTACAGCTTGCAAGCCGCTAGTCCTGCTACGCTGAGGAAGAGTCTGTGCCCAGGGTGCATTCCATGTAAAGTCCATGCCAAAGGTACGCCAAGATTTTGTGATCGTATTCTGTGATTTTCTGTGCACATACAAAACCCTATAGCAATCAATAGGCTTGCACACTTACGCACAGTGTACATGCATAGGGCCAATGATTTTCCGCATCAAAAAAAAAGCAAATTCCCTTTGCATATTTTAAATTCCTTTTTTTTCCGCTTGGATTTTCTCAAGATTCTGTGAAATTCTGTTTCAGTACAGAAGGGTATATAATAGGGCTGTCGGCAATTGGCATTAATCAGCCACTTGTCAATTCACTACTGGCATACGTCTCCAAAAATTTCAACTTCAAATTAACATTTTTCAAGGAAATAACAAGTTCAGCTTCCAAACCATATTATTCATGTCCCTGTATCACATATGAGTGCTCGTAAGTCATGAACTGAAAAAAAGTTTCAAAAAGTTCCAATAGCTGTTTATCAAGACCAACAATGTACATAGCAGCAGCTATAAATGGTAACAGTCAGCTTCATGCATGCTGTACATAGAACGAACCTCTGTTATAAAGAATTGTGCTCACTGATTGGCTACTTGTGTTTATGAATGAAGCGCTTCTTGAAAAGTTTGGGGATTCCCCCCTTCTAACGTAATTATTGTGGGAGGGTGTCATGTAATTGCTAATTGAAGTACACCCATTCTCTGAGTGTTCTTCTACAATACACGCAGAGCAGCCAGCTGAAGGCAGTGTGTTTATAATACTGTGCATATAGCAGCAGGTCCTGGTTATTTGCTGCGTACATACATACTGGTACATACGTTTATTTACACAGACAGTAACTTAATATGCAATCTACTATAGGTGCAAACTACGATATCTAGATTTGACCGTCGCCTAAATTATTCATAGCTCTAACGTTAGATTTTAAACTGTAAACTTAGGTGGCTAGGCCCTAGGCCCTATTGCTATGCAATATTGAATGTTGTAGGCCTAGGTTATGTGAAGTTACACAGATAGGCTGATCGGGGCAGCAGGACCAGTTTTTAAGTATGTGATTCACTAACCGTACTTCGGTATTGCACGCACAGGTATATATACAATGCAGTACTGTACATAAGCATTGGCAGGAAATCCCTTGTTGCTACAGTAAGCTGAACAATGGGCTTACACATAAATATACGAATGTCAGCTTAGTACAAAAGATGTACTTTAGTTAGTTAGGTGAGGTTTTACGACACACCAACATGTATGTGTTACATAGAGTCAGCAAGTTGGACAAAGTTACATTGTTAGGGTAAAACTATCTAACTAGGGCACCATTAGTGCTGATGGCTCAAACCTGTTGAATTAATGCACAGTGAAGACTTCCAATGCCAAGAAAGTCACTCCCAAAGCAATGGATATATTCTAATAACTACAGGGACTGTACTTGTCATACATAGCTATTATTTCTTGAACAGATGTGCCCACAATTTAAAATGCTTTAATTTGTCTAAGGTAAAATGACAAGGAACATAATACTTTTTAGAATTATTACCTTTCTCTAAGGTAAGGTGTAGCCTTAAAGTGAGAAGCCTCTGTTGCCTTGAGTTCTATTCTTACACAAATCAGAAGTCTAGTTAGCAAGGAAGAAAGAAAGTTTAATGAGCTACAGTATGATAACACAATAAATAAGCAAGAGCTTCCTCTCTGAAAAAAAAGAAAAAGGACCTTCTTCATCCTTACCTCAAGCAAGTCTAGTTTAGAAGCAGTGTAAGGTGACTCTACCCTTACTTAGTAAGTACTGAATTCATCCTCCTGAAGTTGAGTATGTCTACAAAGCCCCTGCATACACTCACAATAAACCTACTGTTCTCATCAAACAAGATCTGTTTACACTAACCTAATCAACCTCACACAATCGACACTGAAAACACTGGATTTGTGAGACTGGCAGAAGTAGAAGGGTGGCCCAAAATTGGTCAGAAAGGTGTCAAAATTATTTATCCAAAAACAGACAAAAAATTTGTAATCAGCACATGCCAGCCACCTCTCTAGGGCTGTGCATTTTCGGTTAATTCACTATCCGTTTAACCGATTTTTTGATTTGCTGATGATACAAAGCTCTATAGGAAGGTTGGAGGAAAGGATGATTCTTTATTGCTTCAGAAAGATCTGGATAGGTTATTTTCATGGTCTCAGACTTGGCAAATGTCTTTTAATGCTGATTAGTGCAAAGTCCTCCACTTTGGTTCTAAGAATCCCCACCATGATTATACTATGAATGGTACTAATTTGAACAAAGTGACTTCTGAGAAAGACCTTGGTGTTGTTATTACAAGAGATTTGAAGTCATCTAGGCAGTGTGCAGCTACTGCTGCAAGGGCAAATAGGGTGCTTGGGTTGATCAGGAGGAATTTTAAGAGTTTTAGTAAAGAAATTGTGCTAAATTTGTATAGGCAGCTGGTTCGACCCCATCTCGACTATGTTGCACAGGCCTGGAGTCCCTTCTTTGAAAAGGACAAATTGCTTTTAGAGCAAGTTCAGAAGAGAGCTACCCATCTCATACCTGAGGTTAAAAATCTACCTTATTCCCAAAGGCTTAAGCTGCTTGGGCTTACCACTTTGGAGCTGAGAAGGATTGGGGGGACATGCTCCAGGTATACAAATTTCTATCTGAAGGGAATCCTTTGTTAGCTTGCAGTTATTTAAAGGTCCAGAGTAATCCTCGGGTTAGAGGCCATTGCAAAAAGCTTGAAAAGTCTTTTGCTAGACTTGACATTAGGAAGTTCAGTTTCTCTCATAGGGTTGTTAGTGAGTGGAATAGCCTGCCTGAGTGGGTTGTTAACTCCACATCAGTGCACTGTTTTAAGGTTAATATTGACAAGTTTTTCCATGACTGTGGTAGAATCTAATCTTTCTGGGCTCTTTAGGTGTTGGTGGTTTGCTTTGTTTTGGGGGGTTTTTGGATTACAGGGCATCTTATGGGGCCTTTACAGCCCTCCTTTGCCCTTTAACCTGTTATGTTATGTTATGTACAGCGCTCACGTGTTTGTCATACTGTAGTAGCGATCTGTACAATTGCACCGTAAACGGCCCACCAGCCGCAGACAGCACAACCAAGCCCTATTATCCTGCATAAATTAAGGAATTCCCAGCATTCCTACCGTTAAGTTATTTACAGTAGGACTTATGGAATGTTATCATATGACGTCGTTACGAACGAAAACAATAACGCACGTGGTCTCATGCATGCAGTAGACTTGCGTGTGTATCCGTTTTTACCACTAAACAAGGGACCATGTTTTGCTCGATGACATCATATGCACACGATCTATTGCAAAATTTGAATTGCCTCTGCATTGTGATTGGTTCAAATACGTTGATTCTGAGCCAGCCAATCACAACTCGCGCCATCGCCTATGGGATTTAGTGTGTGAAAATACCAGACTTCCGAACGAATTTCCCCATTGAGTTTGCATTATGACGATCGCACTTCGGAGGCTTAACATAGCTGGCATATGCAGCCGGCCAAGCCCCGTGCTAAATTCACCAAGAAACGGCAGTACAAATCTCTGCGTACTTGGGATTTTTCGGGGGTCTGACTTAAGTGTATTTCATTTGCTGATTATTTTGAAACAAGACCTAAGGTTTAGACAAGAAGTGGCAAAAATACGGGGATATTAATATCAAGAAGGAACCATAAGAACGTTAATCGAATCCATTTTTTGCTGTCCAAGACCGCTAAAAATTAGATTGTTATTTTTTACATGCATCGTAGGGTTGACTTCTACAGTACAGTACACTATCGCAACTACAACCCAGTTGGTTCAACGAACTGCGTATGCTTATTCATAAAAGTCAACAAGGAATGTTCCATTTTATATGATATAGGGCAAACAACAAAATGGCGGGAATTATCTGGTGCTTACGATCGTATTTTTACGGGTTAAACTTTTTTCCAAAGACTGCTAAGTAGCAGTGTTAGTACTTACAATGAAAAATAATGAAATTTACGGAGGTGTAGCATGAATTCGAATATAGCTACAGTGGGAAGACTGATTCAAATATACTTTTGTGCCCTAATCATGGTCTCGCGGAGGTTTAATTGCCATAGAAATACAGGGCTTGGTCACTTTTGTTACAGCCCCCTGCTTGTCTTGTAGCTTTCTTTTCGCTTGGTAGTCTCTCAAACATGCCGCTAATTTCTAAAGTTGTGCTTGGGTAATGCTATTGAAGGGATTAGGAGACGAGCACATGAAGTTCTGCCAACGAAAGTAACAATGGGTGCGCCACTTGTCACTCATCATAATGTACTTAATTCGGGGAGCTGCCGCGGAATTAATCCGTTCAATCGAACGGCCGATTTTAAAAACTCTTTTTACAGTTATTGTTTGAGCGATAATTTGTGAGAAACTGACACTGTTTGTTGCGCGATGTTTGTGTAACAGTTTACTAACAAAGCCACGCCGCGGCGACTGAGCTATTGGCAATACAAAAACAGTTAATCTATGAAGAGGAATCACACACGAGTAACCGACGAGTCGGTCGGTTAACCGGTTAACCGATTAACCGTCACAGCCCTACACCTCTCTAATCAATTATGAGAACAAATTTGCCATGCATCTAGGAGGGAATAGCATTTCAAAATGTTAACACCTATGACCTCAATGACCTCGGATAAACAAGTAACAACAAGTAAAGTACAAGATTCAACAACCACTACCTGAGGAATACTATGGCCAACTTTCAAGGACATTCAGCACTATTTGCGGCCACACCGGAAAGTACCTTTGCCATACACCAAAGAATCACGCCAAGGTGGAGGTGTTTGGAATTATAAGCTGCACCAATTGTTGCAATTGTATGCCAACTGTTGTAATTTCCCCTGTAGCAGCTGGGTACGCCGTACGCTAGGGCTGTGAATGTTTAGCAAAATAACTAACATTTAACCTCAAAAATTTGTGATGGTTTAGCAATTAATCACCATTACCTTTTCACGAAAAAAAAAACTGTTTTAGTATGTAGTGACTGATACCGAATGTAATGCAGAAATAATAAATAGTTGTTATCTTGCATGGTAAAATCAAATTATTCTGAAACTTTGAAGCCTATAAGGTCCAAATATGCCCAGAATGTTCCATTTAACTAAAACCAGGGATCGTCATCAGAGCATACAAATGGATATAAAACTCTCAAAAACAGGTTTTGCGATTAACTGCTTGAAGCTTTGAACTAAACGTTGATTCCACATGCGATCGTTTAGCGATTAATTGCTACACGTTCACAGCCCTAGCATATGCCAAATTTGTTGGCGTACATTTCCATACACCAAAGATCTTTCTGTGAAAGGCCCTACTTTCCACTATGGATTTGCGGGAGGAGATACACTTTGAAAAATATTCACAAAACAGCCACTAATGACCCCTAGATGACCTTTGACCTCAACTTTTTGACCACAACATTTAGCCTATGTCCAATGACCGATGAGTCCAAGTTTCGTTACAATTCATCAACAAATGTGATCCTGAGAGGTGAGAGCATTCAAAGCAATTGTGAACAGACATGATAGGGTTTCACGGTACCAATGATAATTGGTACCGTCGGTACCGCCACAAATGGTACCGGTAATACCGTAGTACCGGTACCAGAAGAGTAAAAAAGTAGGATTTTTATCACATGCAAAATATCCGTAAAAATACCATGCATTGACATAAGTGAAGTCTTCTGATAATCCCTGCCTCCCATTTCAGTATATTTTATAACATTTAGTCACCCACACACTCAACAAATCGGTAAACAAACAAAAAAAAAAACCTCTCTGCAAATTTAGCGTCCGATAAATACTGGACAGACAATAGATCAGCGCCGCACGTCCGCGTTTGTACGAAAGTTTTTCTTCCACAGACAGTGAGCGTTATAGAGCAGTCCCATTACATCACTGTGTTAGAATCAGAAATCGCCAAATGCAACGTTCATGTCAGAGCTTGCAATGCTATGATTCTTTGTCTTGTTTACAACTAATTTCTCACTAGTATAATGTTGTTTGCTATCGTAATCAAAGTGAATTCTATCAATCAACGCATGGTATCTATTCTTAATACACCATGTGAAAGCATTTGCTGATGAGCTGCGATCGTTCGGGGGTTGCGCAGAATGTCGAAAGGAAGCAAGGGCCCTGTTA
Source organism: Holothuria scabra (assembly GCA_037179385.1). Taxonomy (NCBI): domain Eukaryota; kingdom Metazoa; phylum Echinodermata; class Holothuroidea; order Aspidochirotida; family Holothuriidae; genus Holothuria; species Holothuria scabra. The sequence goes on along the minus strand of CM074192.1, from coordinate 15,682,688 downwards.
GTGTGCAAGGTACTAGTTCTGCGAAAGTAACGTTAAACGGCACTTCCCGAAATTCTTCGGGGGATTTGTGACTGAAATAGAGCAAAACGATTATGTTCCCTGTTTATATTGCAATGCTTAGAGACACGGCACATTTATCAAATGGGTTTTTGTTTCATTCAAGTATCATTCTAATTCAAATGCTTTATTTTTGAGAAAAGATTTTCCCCTCAAAGTTGACTAATCGTGTCTGTCTAAATACACAATGTGAAGGTGAGGCTAGCGCTGGCAGGGATCGTTCTGAGATTGCGCAGAATGTCGAAAGAAAGCAAGTTCCTTTTTATTGTGTAGGGTACTAGTTCTGCGAAAGTAACGTTAAACAGCAATTTCCGAAATTCTAAGGGGGGATTTGTGACAGAAATGGTGCAAAATGATTATCAAGTGACTATTCCCTGTTTATATTGTAATGTTTAGAGACACAGGGCATTTATCAAATGGATTTTTGTTACATTTTAGTATCATTCTAATTTAAACACTATAATTTTGAAAAAAGATTTTCACCTTACAGTTGAGTACCAGTCTCCACGATACTTCGGTACCTGTAGATTGGTGGTACCGTACCGTACCGGTACCGGTACGTACGGAAATACCGGTATACCGTGAAACCCTAAGACATGATAGGCCTAGATAGATGGATAGACAGAGTGACGGTGGCAGATCACAATAGCTCAAACAGCTCTTTGAGCTGGTTTGAGCTAAAACTGGGAAAAGTAAAGATAAAAATGTTAAATACAGGTCCGTACAGTATGTACCTAGGCCTATGCATTGTTTAATAGTTGAATGTGCTGTGCCATGTGAGATTAAATTTACTGAATATGTAGTTATCTGTAAGCTGAATTATTTGTTAATTTGTGTGGTTCTCTAAGAATACTTTGGAGATTTGAAATGCGGGTTTTTCACAGGGCTGGGCGGGTCAGGGAGTTAAAATGCTCATCACTTGGGAGGTATGACTTATGTACAGCATACATGGTATGTGTGCATACATGATCTGTAGGTTGGCAGTGCATGTGTGGATCAAGTCTTGGCTTTTTGGTAGATCCCAGAGGGTTGTTGTAAATGGTAATTTCTCCTCTTGGAATGATGTCACAAGTGGAGACCACAAGTTTCTGTTCTGGGCCCAATTCTTTTTCTAGTTTTTATAAATGATATCGATTGCTCTCTCTCATCCTGTATTAGTAAGTTTGCTGATGACACTAAGCTCTATAGGAATGTTAATGACGGAAAGGATGCTTCTCTGTTGCAGAGGGACTTAGATAGGCTAGTTACTTGGTCTCAGACTTGGCAAATGTCTTTTAATGCTGATAAATGCAAAGTTCTTCACTTTGGATCCAAGAATTTGGGTCATAAGTATACCATGGCTGGTAGTGTTCTAGGTAATGTGACTTCTAAAAAAGACTTGGGTGTTGTCATTTCAAACGATTTGAAGCCTTCTAGGCAGTGCGCAGCAGCTGCTGCTAGGGCTAATAGGGTGCTTGGTTTAATCAAGAGGAATTTCAGCAATTTCAGTAAAGATATTGTGCTAAATCTTTATAAGCAGTTGGTTAGGCCACATCTTGATTATGCTGTGCAGGCATGGAACCCTTTTTATGAAAAGGACAAGTTTATTTTAGAGCAGATTCAGAGGAGGGCCACACGGCTTATTCACAATGTTCGTAATCTCCCTTATCAAGATAGGCTCAATTGTCTAGGACTTACTTCTCTCGAGTTAAGAAGGATTAGGGGGGATATGCTGCAGGTTTTCAAGTTCCTTTCTGGTTATGATTCCCTGTCTAACTGTAACTACTTAGACATTTGTGCTGATCCCCGTGTTTGTGGCCATAATAAGAAGCTGGTAAAATGTTTCTCTAGACTTGACATCAGAAAGTTCAGTTTCTCTCATAGGGCTGTCAATGAGTGGAACAGTCTCCCTGAGTGGGTTGTTAATTCCACTTCAGTCAACTGCTTCAAGATTAACATTGACAAGTATTACTGTGACAGTGGCAGGTTCTGATTGCATTGGGTTTGTTTGGTCTAGTCTTTGTTTGGATTAGGTGTTGGTTTTGGGTCTGTTCTATAGGGCATCTTATGGGGTTTTTTACCCTCCTTTGCCCTTAAACTTGTTATGTTAAACTTGTTATGTACAAGTATATGGTTCACACATAGCCTTAGTACCAATCGGTATGTGATTGTACATGCCTTATGTGTACATGTACAGTACGTTATACATACACCATTTATTGGCAACGCAAGTACTGTATAGCCAAGTATGTTTATGATATGACAGGGATTAAGGTTCCGGTGCGCCGGGCATACAGCTTGCCTGCCGCTACAGCGAGAAGTACGCCACGCCAATTGTAGTACTTTCCCCTGGGCCCTGGTGCGGTGAGCTACGCCCTAACGTTACTAGACTAGGCCTACACCAAATTTACTGGTGTACAATTTCCATATACCAAAGATCTTTCTGTGCAAGGCCTTACTTTCCTGGCATTCGGGCCAAGTCGTCCCCAAACCAAGTCGGCCCCAAGCCAACTAGTCCTCAACCCAACTCGGCCCCAAACTTCACGGACGTCACGATACTTAGTGCTACTGTAACGTTAGTCCTACGAGGTTAGGCTTCATACGCTCTGCAAACGTAACACGGTAGCCTTCGCATGACCTGATATAACTTAGGCCTAGCCTAGCCTAGGCCTAGTGTAACGTTAGACCTAACGTTAAGGAGAATTCTTCTACCGTTGGGGATCGACATTAATTAATACTCAATAACGGCCTGGAACTGGACGAATGCAATGATAGATAACATGAAAAATACCCGCATGGAGTCATTAAAAGGTTGGCAGCAGGATAATGTCAAAATCATATTCAAATATCAAATACTTTACGTTTGTTTTCATCTGTAACATCCGTTGCTCCCCGCCATATTGAAAGTGGCGGTGTAAATTTTGCAAACTGCATGCTTTCGATCGAACTGGGCGATACAAAGTGCAAAATGCACAAAGTTCATTTATCAACATCAAAGTGGGATTTTATGACTCACCTATACTGTGTTTGTAGTCAGTGCGTACGGTGACCATTTATCAGATTGGTCCGGCTAGTGGTAGTGGGACCCCCTCCATCTTCTGTCTGCAGAAAGTGTATGATGAGGCACTGTCGTTCAAAAAACATATCTCAATGTTTTTGTATCTACAATCTTACACTGATAGGACTATGGAACATCTTGCGTCTTGGTCCAAGTTCTCTTAGACACCCCGCCAGTGGCGAAGCTTCAGGGGGCAGGCGGCTCTAAAAAATGAAGAATTTGAAAAGTTGCCATTTGTGAAACCAGTCTACTTTGTGACGGACTCGTTTGACAACTCATGAAATTTCGAAATCTGTCCAATGAAAGCTCCTCATTCGTAATTATTTGTTTCAAAAAAGACAAAAATTTCACTTAACTTTGCGCCCCACAAATTGCGATTCCTAGGAAGAGGTGCTCGCCCATACCTTTAATAAAATTTTCCGAGCCCTGGACTCGTCACGGTAAGTGAAAAAAATCGGAAATTTGCTATACGTGACCCCAGATCATCAAGTGATCACACCAGACTACAGTGCTATTTTCATAAATTCCCTTTCTTAGCTCCAAATTTTCTCAGATATATGGCTCTTGACTCAAAAATTTCGCCTAATTTCGTATGGGTTGGATAACATTATGTAGCAACAACGATCGCCCAATCTCAGATTTGCCAATAGGAAATGCAAATTCTTCAGTAATCCCCCACTTGGCAACCTTTCAAATTTCCTAACAGGAAACCCAGAATCCAAACTTTCTGCAACACAAGCTGCATATTTTCAAATATTTGAAAAAGTGCAAAACTTTCAGCGCGCTTCGCGTGCCGCAAATTACGCCCCTAGTACGGTACGTGGTGTTCACACTTAAAAACACGTAAACTTTGGATGCTTGTCCCTCCACACCTTCCCGCGAAAATGTCATGCTACACCGCTCTACACACCTTACCCGGACAGAAGAAAAAATTAAGCCACCCCCTCCCACTTTGAAAATCAAATCGACGCTCCTGGCCCCATCCTGTAATCTGTTCTGTAGGGGATTGTGCTGGTGGCGAAAGACTAAACCTCCTGATCAGTTCATCCAAAAAGGATCTTGGTGCATTAATTGTGGAACACGAATTATCATCCGTTACCATAATTCTAGTAGTATTGCTAAAGCTTGTGATGTCCTGGCAGGGGTGGGCATCCCCCCTCCCGTCAGGGAACACTGCCCCCGGCCCCGTCGGGGAAGGTTGGCGGTTTCGTCGGGAAGACCTAAAAAATAAAAAAGTCTAAAAACCCTGCAAGGACTGAAATTATAGGATGGGTGATCTTGGAGATTTTTTCCTTTTGTAACGCTATTTCAATACATATCGGAATCGATTTTCAACTACTTCTCAAGTTCATAGCTCTGTTAGACCTCATTTCATGTACCTTGTCCCATTTTCAATCCGTGCGCGCAAGGTCGCCCATAACCGAGACTTGTGTTGCAGACCAGGGAACTGAAAGTTCCACGTGCAGAGGTAGCCAATGGTGGCACTAGCGGGAGACAAGGGGTCATGCCCCCGTCGGGGATGGCTGTCCTTCCCCTATCGTTGAGAGGATCCAATTTCGTCGGGGGTCGTCATCTATAGACCCACGAAAAAAGATGTAAGTCCGATAAACGTCAGATCTTCTTGATATGCTTTACTAGTTTTTCTTACAAAACGGACGAGAAGTTGTTCAGGTGAATGTAGTGCCCAAAAGTTTGCCATTTGTCCTGCCCCGACAGCCGAATTCGAGCAACGGTAATGCAAATCGGCCAGACCATTTTCAGTTATACATAATGATAAACAGAAGTGTGAGAATGTCTCCTGATAAGTCTGACTGAAAATTCATTTGAAGCCACCTTGTTGTAACGTGACATTTTCAAAGACTTTGGAAGTAAACTCATTGAATGTCGGGGTTCCGATAGTCACATGGAAAATTTCATCAATTTAGTAGACCTCGCAGTTGGATACAACGAGGACTCTCAAAAGAGTAAAAAACATTGGTATGTTTTCAATTCGGTTGCACAGTTTCCCCCGAAAAAAGAGAAGACCATTTCATCTAATTGTAGCAGTATTTTTTATCTGGTAATTTTCTGATCACACAGCAAATTGATTTTTTTCTATTGAAAATGAAAAATTCATAAATAACGACTGCTACATTCCTAGTTACAAGTCAGGGAAATGCTATTTCCGGCTGTCTAAGGGGTTGTATTTTTTAAATTTTTCCCTACGCTCCGCGCCAACTTATGGCGGCGCTCCGCTTTGTGGTGTTTTGGTCGCCGATTACTTAACAGCACAATGCATGCTTTCAAATTATTCTTCGTTTGGGGCAATATTATGAAGTGAAAATTTTGTAGCGAAAGAAAGCTGAAAATAAAGACTGCTCCGTTTAAACCTGTCATAAAATTAAAGTTCTTCCACTATAAGCTTCAGATTCTCAAAAATTGCAAAATACTCCATTTTCCATCATTACATCGAACAATAAAAAAAAAAAACCCAGCCAACTCTGTTAATCACTCCGGCAATTGCTCCTAACAGCAATTTTTCATTGTAACATTTCCCCAGAAAATTTTTTCATAAAATTCCCAGCTTTATTCAATATGATAAGCTCTTAATTTTCAAAAAAGGGAAAATCTTTTCGGGTACATTTCCAGTTTCGTCTGAATCCTTACTAACCTAGGGCTAGTACGATGGATTGCGTAACCCAAAAAGAATTTCAGCTGCCGCCTATGTAACGTTTTTTTTTATTTTGCCCATGTGAAGTACAGATTATTCAATAAACACCCCAACTTTTTTTAATTGTCCTTACAAAAGCCAAATTTCGTTCAAAAATGTTTTCTTCTAAACAAACTCCAAATTTTTAAATATTTGTTCAAAAAAACCCAAAATTTCGGCGCGCTACGCGCACCTTCAATTTTGTTAAGTCACATCCTTCCCGGACTAACTCATCGCCTTTGTCGGGGACCCGAAATGTTGGCCCCCCTGTCGGGCAAATCTTGACGCCACCCCTTTGTCCTGGGAAATAGAGAAACTCCGTTTTTGGATAGTTCTTTAGTATTATTGCACAGATCTAGTGTGCATCCTATAATTGAGTACGGTGTTCCAGCTTGTCCCATTTTCTTTGGATGCCGGGGCATCGACATTGTTGAGTATGTACAAAGGCGTGGAACAAAAATGGCTACGGGCCTTGGAGGGACAATCAGAGTTTGACAGCGACTGAATATTAAACTTTTGTTCCAGTACTTCGCTTTCCTTTTTAAACTGGTTATTAATTGGAATTAATAGACATTGAAGAGAACTTTCAAGTAGGAAGAAACTTTGATGTTGAATGGAAATTTTGTAACTCATTCGGTTAACAAAATTCCACACGTATTAAAGACTGTTAGACAGTCTAACTCAGGGTTAAATTCCATTTGGACCATTTGTAAAAACACATTGTACTTGAATGGTCTTCAATGGTTTCACTAGTGTTTACGAATGGTGCCAGCTGGTCTTAAAAATGCAAATGGTAATCTCCATTGGTTTTCTAACTGGTTTTAAATAGTAGTATACAGTTGTGAATGGAAACTGTCCAAAAACTGCGTGGTGATAACTTAGTTTGATAAGATTTATATACCTACAATTGAATAGCCTACTTCAAGTCATGACAGTTCCCTGTAAACACAAATTAGGCAAGTGGTGTCAGAACTGATTGAACACGTTAGTCACTCATGTTATTTATGGTAATATCTGACTAATTTCGTAGTAATGGACGAAAGAATTTCAGTCAAAACCGTCAAGTTGGCTTAATATTTGTTAGAAACCAATTCAATTGGGTCAAATATTAGACAAATATAACTCAATAAATTTTGACTACGGTATAAGTCAGTTTAAAGCACTCTTTGGCTACCGGCGTAATTTGTGGGTGTTATAGTACGGTAGCCCGAAATATCGTACCTTTTCAAAGAATATTAAGTTCTACTATCAGCGAACATCAGATTCATAAGCTTTCACAAAGTGTGGACACAAACCAAGGCATCGTGCCCATTGGGGCACGGGGGACTCAGTCCCCCAGATTTTTTCAAGGATGTCATAAAATCTTGTCTGAAAAAGCATTTTTAAACCACATGTCAAGGTGTTATGCGATTTTTTTTTTTATAAATAAAGCCTAAAATGGGAAGTATGCTAATCCTACTAGCATGGTTAATTGGTTCGATAGGCAGATAGGGAAGGTTGTTTTGCTAGACGCCAATTCTCCCGCATTCAGCTTCAGAGTCACACAATTCGGTAAACTACATTCAAACCAGTAAAGTACGATGAATGTCTCTATCTAGTGGAAAACCAGGGGCTTCGATTTGATTTTCAAAGTGGAGGGGGGGGGGGGCCATCTGGCCTAAAATTTTTAATACTGTCCTGGTAAGGATTTTACTGCGGCGTAGCTAGACAATCTTGCCAGAAGGGGGGGGGGGTGAGTTGGGCAAGCATCCAAATTTTCGATTTTTCAAGTATGAACACTACTGTACTAGGGACATAGTCTGCGGTGCGCGGGTGGGAGCTGAAATTTTTGTCCTTTTCAAATATTTGAAAACATGGAGCTCGTACTGCAGAAAAGTTGAAATTCTGGGTTTCCATAAAGAAATTTGAAAAGTTGGGGGATAACTGAAGAATTTCCATTTCCTATTGGCAAATCTGAGATAGAACGGCAACTAAGGATCGTTGTTGCCACATGTTTTCCAACGCCTACGAAATGAGGCTCGACGAGAATTTTTTTTTTTTTATTCAAGAGCATATTGGAGAAAATTGGGAATTTTACCAAAGAAAATTTATGAAAATAGCACTGTAGTTACCGATGTCATTTGATGATCTGGTGTCACATACAGCAAATTTCCGGAAAAAGATTACCAAACTGAAGGTATGAGCGAGCACTTCTGCTAAGGAATTGCAGTTTGCGGCGCGCGAAAAAGTTTCTGCTTTTTTGAAACATTCAATGACGAATATGGAGCTTTTATTGGAGAAAAGTCGGAATTTAGGGAATACACGACTTGTTAAAACCACACAGTAGACCAGTTTCACAAATGGCAAATTTCCTAATTCTTCATATTTCAGAGCCTGCCTGTAGCTACACCACTGTGTGTCTAAGAGAAGGGGCCTCAGATGCAAAGTTTTGCTTAAATGTTTCAATATTTTAAAAACTCCAAGGTTTTCAAAACATGGTGTTGAAAGTGTGGTTAACTACTTCAATGGACTACAGTCAATATGAATTTAATTACCAGGTGTACTCTATAAGTAATTGGAATCACAAACAAAATTGTGATAGTTTACAAAGGATTCATGCAAAAGTTCGAATAGTTGGGGACCAATTTGTAATGAAAATGGTAAAATAGATCTATGACATCATGCATTTTTACAGTCCCCCTTATTGCTTAACAGTTAAAGCACTGTATGAAAGTAAATGAAGTGTCTTCTCTTAAAGAAAACATCTTGTAAACTTAAAGATACTAAAGAAAGAAACACGTATCTGATTTTTTTTTTGTGAATACCAAAAATTTTATTTTATCTGCATTGCATAATAACATTCACCCTGCAGATATAACCAAAAATTTACAAAAATCGAAATGAGAAACTTTTAGATTCTTCTTACATGTGTGAGAACCTTCCTCACTTCTGCAAATTATTTTTTTTATTTTTTTTTTTATTCTTCAAGTTTCTTTTAATTCATCTTTATGCCCATGATTAGTTTTTCACATTGCATTCAGTTAACATTTGTACAAAATATATACACTTAATGAATTTTTTTTTAACATATTGTATTCTACACGAAATGAAAAGAGAGAAAAAACATACTTTTTTGAAATACTATGCAAAGATTGACTGAAAATTCAGAAGTGACCTTGCCCAAACTATCCTTTTCCATTTTATATAAATCACTCCTTATTAAATTTCAACTTTTGCTTTGGAACAGAGCTACACTACTTAACATGTCCAGTAATATTACTGGTATGAACAAATACATTTACATAGACGCACACTACCATACCATTCATTACCATTGTTAAATAACTGTCACAGAATACATTTCATGCATACTTGCATGACTACTGGTTATACCTGGCCAATATATCTGACCAAAAGATGTCTGTAAATAATTTCTTTGGGTGTAGGGAAACTGCTTACAAATCCATGCAAAATGGGAAGAGTGAGAAGGGGTCCCCCTATTTAGGCAAATCATTTGCTAATTCAGGGCAACCATACAATTAAATTTTCATGTACAAACAATGCAGCCCCCACATTCCTCCTTCCCTTAAACCAAAATGTCTGATGACTTGATGCCTTACAGTAGAACATACACACACACACAAAATACACATACACTAATTTGAGCAATCATTCTACTGAAGTTTGTGACATTGTAGCGGCTTTAAACTTAAGGAAGTTTTACTTTATTCGGACTAAGATTTCAAATTTTTCACTACTTTACAATGGCCTCAAAATTCATCAGCTTAGATGCATTGGAAATAGGCATACAACACAATTTTCCTCCAATTCTATTTAATGATGTGGCCTTCCACATATATGTCAACATGCTTTGGAAAATTGGGAGACATGACACTGTTAAACTTATTCCATTCATATTTTATCCCATGTTCTAATAAATCTTCCTTACAATAATCCTCCAAGCAAGTTTGTATTGCTCATACACACATTTAAGGAATGAAGAAATTCTTAACACCTTTCTAATGCCTTTGGTTCAAAAAGTGTACTTTGAGTCAGTCACCCAAACGCTACCTGCACCGATTTCGAAAAGTATTCAGAGAAATGATCTTGCTAAATTAACAAAAAATAATCAAACTGTTGAAGAATATTATTATCAGTGAACCAAAGGAATATTTTAAATAATTCTAACCACTATTTTGAGTCCGGTCTGTAGCCTAGGTAACATAGGATAAAGACTAGGCTGAGCAAATTTCCACCAGGAATCAGGCTGAAATTTTATTTTTGACAAATTTTGAACTGTAATCATTTTCTCTAGTCTCTTGGTCTTGTGTCTCTGGAGTCCATTGAAGACTGATGGTACTTTTTGTTGGCAGTGGCTGACTCCACGTAGTAACCAACTCAAAATACATTTACTCTATACCATATCTGCATGTACATATATTCACAAGTATAAAATTGTACTTGAAGACAAAGACATTTTTAAGTGCAAGTATTGGTACTAATCATCAGAAGGCATATGTAATGAGACTAGAACCTGACTTTGAGACACCCATGGAGCACACTATTAAATGTCCTCTCATTCTCCTATGAGTAATATCTTTCACAATGCTTCACAATAAAAAATATGCATATCACATGTAAAAGAAGTATAAATAAAACAACTTATTAACAACAAATATGATTATTTCAAAAAAAAAAAAACTGTCTGCTCCCCAGCTTAATTTACCTTACCTGAGTACCTTACAAAAGATATGAGAGCATTCATTTTAAGTTTAATTTATGAAGAATACTCGTGAAAACAACTCTAACCTGTTCATTACTAAGTAACACTTGTACAGAAGGCAGGCAGCTGGCACAATTTTACATCTTGAAAGTCCCTCAAGTACTCAACAGTCCCTCTGCAACTTTCAAGTGCCTGACTTTTGTTGTCATCAAATGCAATTTGCTATTTTGGTAGGAAGGAAGGATAATTACAATTTAACTAAATCCTTTCAATTAAACACATCAAGCAATGTAATACTGATACTCTACCCATTCTTTGACCGGCAGTGACATACAATGTTATATTGACACAAACACTTTAAACTTTAATATGAAAAGTGTATATTCCAATTTGACATCAGTCCCAAACCTGATGAAAAACATGTATCACAACCTTTCACATCAGATACTGTGCCATTCATAAATCTCGAAATATTGGCTACAGATTAAATAACACTTTCAAGACAGATGAATGAAACCTGACCCACTTCCCTCTCCCCACCTGTTAAACTTTCTGCACACACACACACACAAAAACATAAAATACCTTGCAATTCAAAAACACAATGCCCTCATATTGATGGTTCACAAAATTGCATGAACAATTTCTCTACATTCAAATTTAAAAGAAAAAACATGTAATCCATCATATTAAGTCAACATTCCCCAAAAAGTAAATTTGTAAGTAAGAAATGAAAAAAAAGAAGAAAAACCCGTAGCCCCAAAGTCATTTGAACCAACTATCTTGACCCTAAGATGCAAATGAGCATAGCTAGTGATGTAAGATTAAGACCTGATTTTCATTATCATTTTACAATTCTCTTCATTTAATCTGTCCTAGAATTATGGCACATCAAGCAAAGTAATTTCAGTGCACATATGCCTTCAACACAGAAATTCACAACAACTAAAATGAAGGGTTTCAGCAAGGAGCATCTTGAAGGGGATGGTGAAGCAGGCACTGCAATTCTCATCTTTGAGCAAATCTTGTCATAATTTGCTTTTGCTTTTATGATATTACTAGTATTTCCCCTATTTATAGGTAGTATATTAGCCCAGGAAGTATTATTTCTGTCATCTGGAATGCATTTTGTGCCCAACTTTACTGTACATCTTGCACCAATCATGGTGGCACTATGCTAAGATAGTCTGTCCAAGGGTTTTTACCCTCTCTTTGAGAAATTTCAGGTGGTAAGCTTGGTACCAGCTTAAATTTGCTCATGATATGTTCAGACATGACTTCAAAAAGGTATTCTTTTAATACTATAATTGAAATCCTATGTAGTTTCCAGATGATAGCAGACAAAGTCACCATTCTTTCACATAAGGCAACTTTAAAGCAAGCACACATGATAACAACCTGTTCATGGATGTTCATCTGTCTATCATACCTCACTGAATTCAAAATGTATGAGACACATGAAAATTTATCCCTCCCTCTGGGTTATCTCAACCACTATCTACTTAAAGATTAAAACACAATAGAGATGATAAGAAAAACATTTGCTCACCAACATGACATTAGATGGAGTCAGCACTGCTTGCCTCAGATTCACCTTGGGTGACATTTGTGATAACTTCCATCAGCAAATATTCTGAGAACAACATCTTTGAAAGAGGACTTGACCACCCTCTTTGACAAAAGAAAACTGAACACTTGCTTCAAACCTTCCTTTAAGCAGGTATTTAGACTAATTGGTCATCTTAGTACTGCATAGATGACCACTACTTTACATGTAATTAACACCTAGTAGGAGTAGCCAAGCATTCATGAATATGTATATTTCTATATCATAAATATTATGAAATGTTTAATTACCTTGTTCTAAATACCTTTAGAACAATTTAAATTTAATTCAAATTTTAATTGCCTTAGTCCTAAATAGTTCACAAAAATAAAAGAAATATTAATGTCTAAGGATTCCTCTGTCAAATTTTAACTTTGACAACCTCAAAGTGAATGATTTACTTATTGCCACAAACCTATATTTGTTTCACCCCAGACTTAGTCCTTGTTAAAAGGAAAGACAACCTTAAGCAGCGATCAAGCTCAATTCAATTAGTTATATTAACCTTCAGAGTGAATAATCTTGCGTTTAGGGGCAGCACCTGAAATGTAAGTAAATTTACCAAAGAAAAGTTGACTGCCAATGAGGTCTTGTAAATTACAATGTTCACCAATTTCTTACTAACAACTGAGACAATCAAAATGTCAAATTTGAGGTCAATTTGTGTTAATGTATGAGGTAAGAATAAGCCTACAATCCTATGAAATGTTTTTTAACATTTCTATCATGTGTTTCAAAAGGTTTCTTCACATATTAAACGGTGCAATTGCAAATGACGAATTCATTTGTAACATTAAACTGCTTTTCTCTATGTAGTTGAATGATTCTTTCCAAATCTTATAACTGATTTCTTCTCATATATTTACAGAGAATAGCAACAATACCTCAGGAACTGCAAAGAGTGCTTTATAAGCAAACAATAGCAATTACAGTATTAATTTTAAGATAACCTTGTATGTGAGATGTTAAGCTCATCACTCCATTCAAGCAAAACATGATGTAAAACACTGTTATCACACATTGTTAAGTCCATGGAAATGTATAATACGAAAGGAAAATGTAGGCACCTAGAGGGACTGGTCTTCTTTTAGTCTGTCGTGGCACCAGAATGTCAAAATTGGGAGAGCAGGGCGAACTAGTAGCAAGGGAAAATATTGGGGGGCAAATATTTTTGCCTGCAGAGCCAAAGTGAAAGCAAAGCGTGCACTCCAACAGGTGGAGTCAAGGTGAGGGGGCACAGGCAAAGTTTCCAGAAGCTCTGAGGTTTTGACATATGTCTGGTGGAAAAATCAAGTGTCTCAGGACTAAATGACCCCTTCCACCCCTCTCATTCCCACCTCCCACCTCCCTCTTTCACCCTTATAATCAGCACTGAACCTAAACTCAAACTGACCACAACCTTCTCACTTTCAACATATGGTATACAATTTCAGTACTCTTCAGTAAAGTTTAAACAATTTGATAACAACTACAGTATGTACCTGAAGACTCCATCTCTATAATTTACAGAATCCCTGACTGCTTCAACATTCTCTCTGTCTTTCTACATCTCGTACTGTTAGATCTTCTTCATCAATTGTGACACTCGATAATTGACACATTTAACTGCTCTTCAATATACAACCTATATTTACAATTGAGGTAGACCAATTAAAATCATAAAATGATAAAAGAACATCAACTGGTAAGTACTATCAATAAACATCACTAAGAAACACTGAAACAAACTGATATTCAATCCATGAGGGGGAAAAAAGAAACAAAAATAAAAAAAAAAGCTTGGAACCAAATGATAAAGAAAGGAGAAAGCCTGGTAAATTGAATCATCAACAAAATCTACAAACCTGTCTTTGCTTATAATTTCTTTCTTGCACTCACTTAATCTATCCAGCAGCCAAGCATGCACTGAGGGTTACAAAGTGTTTGCACTATGTAAATGGGAGCGTACATACTGCATCTTTACAGTCTTTGGTATAACTCCTTTAAGACTTGCTTCCTAGCCTAGCGGCTGAAAGGTAGCAGTTCTACCAATTCATGAAAATACAATGTTCTTGACGGAATACTCATCCATCTTTCTGAGTAATTGCAAATGGTCCTTCTCATACAATATCTGAATGTACCACAGACCAGTCAAGACCCACTCTTTTGTGAAATTGTATTAATACACTAATAGCTTTATGGAGGATTCTTTTGCTTGAATCCTGAATAGTGCACCAGGCTTAATCATCTTTATCAATCATTTGAATCTGCAGTAAACTGGTTAAAAGACATAGCATAATGTTTGAACACAGGTAAGTCTTATCACCAATTAAAATCACCTTTTCAGTACAGCACTATGTCAAACTGCATTAACTTAACACTTCTCAACTATGAGCTATGTCTGTGAATGGCCCTGTACAGAAAGATTCTTAATTCATGAAAATTTTGAAAATTAGAAAGTATGAACCAGCTAATATGCCGACTCCCACTTCCTTACATTTTTTCAGAGAATTAACTTTTTCCAAAACATCTTGAAAAACTTATGAATCTAAGAGTGTAAAGATTTTCTAAGCATCATATGTAATGGATGCTACTGGTAATGGTCAATTTGGGGGATCAGCCTCTCCTCGTGTACAGAAAGCCTAGGAAGCTGCCTTTTAAAGACAATCTTTCTAAATATGGCTACACTTTGTAGAAAGTAGAGTAGATTCTATAACCAAAGTAGCTCTTATCAAAAACAAAAAAAATAAGATGCAATCATCAAGAAAATCAATCAATATAAGCTGACTTTTTGAAAGTTCCTCTTAATGCTACTTCATCTAGTACCATGACACTCATATTAAAGTTCATGTACAGGTAAACAGCACAGGAGCATGTTGTTTTCATCATTTACAGAATGTTTTTTTTTTTTTTTCAAAATAGATTTCAGCTTATATTCATACACCTTATCAGTTGTAACCTCACAAAAGTCATCTCCTCTACCATTTTTTAAAATATGCAGCACTTTTCACAAACAAAATAAACACTTGTACTGTAATCTGCCTGACAGGCTTTCAAGTGGCCCTAGATGAAATATTCTTACAGAATAAGGATATAACTGTCACTAAATTTGTCCAAAGAAAAAAAGGATCGTTTTGATCGGGACTTATAGTTTTTGTGGGCTACTTGTTGTCCAATGAATTCAATTTGCCAGAAGGTCTCCAACAAATGTTTTCTTTTGTTTCTTCATTGCAATATGCCATAAAATGCATTTTGGGGAAAATAAAATAAAATTAAGAAGCAGACATAAGAGCAAAGAAGAAATTTTAAGATTAAGTAGAAGAAGAAGGAGTAAAAGGAAGTTGGAGATGCAGGATCCACTTGAAAGCCTGACCACAATATTGAAGACATTATTATGTGAAGACAAGAGAGGTTTAATGTAATCACTGGTTAACTACTGGCAAGAATGCAGTATAAGGATATCACAGCCCTGTGACAAGGATATGGGGATCAACTGCTGATGGCAGGTGTTCCTCTTGGGGTGGGGAACATGCTCTGTAGTTTGGTGATCTGCTGGTAAATCTTCAGGGAGGAGGCCACTTTCATTCCTGTCAATTTTGCTATCTGTTCTTTGTTCAGAGACATCAATTTCTGACCATTAATTTGCTGTGAAGGAGAACCAAAGAGAGTATTTATTAGAATGAAAAGGCTATACAGTCGTCACATGAAACTTGGAAAAACCCATATAAATGACATTTATGGTTTGTACCACCAACAGTAGGTGCCATTAACCCTTTACCGTTGTGTTCCAATCGGGGCATATCTGCGCACCTTGGGAGTGGACGGAAAAGTGGACGTAGCACGCCCGCATCGGCTTCTGTAGGCTATTGACCCTGTGACCTTAAACTATTGTCTCTCTCGTTGTTGTGGACAAATTTTCGGGTAGCTACTCACAGTTTTGAGCTCCGCGTGAAACAGTAAAGATTGGTGACAGCCGCGCTCTCCGTCTGGGTCCAAAAGGACCTGAACAATGGTAAAGGGTTAAAATCAAAACACCTGGTCAATATAATAGATCAAAACACTACCCATCCCCAAAACACTTCCCCATCTGCATGTTTGGTCTAACAGTAAGAGCAGTCGCCTCTCCTGTGGAAGGCCTGGGTTCTATTCCCAGGTCGAGTCATACCAAAGAATCTAAAAATGGAACCTAATGCTGTTGTGCGTGATGCTCCGCATAAGAAATGGAGTGGGGAAAACAAGCCAGTGAGCCACAACTGGAAAAAAAGCCGTGGCCTGCTCAACTTAAACCAATAGGTTGGAAACTGGGCCATTTAACTCTCACTAACTAACTAACCTAAAACAAAGCAGTTGTAAGCAGAGAAGATAAAGTGAAAGAATCCTTAGCATTTTATTACATTCTAAGAGCTTCCACAAATTTCCTGAAATGACTTAACATAAATATATGTTCACAATTTCACATTAACTCAGGCTGATGTGGTCTCATCTGCTACACCTGAGAGCTATTAAATTTATTGTTCATGCAACTTACAATGCCACAGCAATGAATAACATAATAGTTCTGCTGAAGATGTACAGTAGCAGACAACAAAGTGCAAACCCCTTTGTGTTTACTATTTAATCAAGTTAAGTTCTGATAGAAATCTGAAGAATTTTATAATTGAAAGATTACTTGGTGACATTGAATAGTTCAACTCACTTCAAAGAAAGTTTCTCCATCCAAATAACAACCCTCTGCTGCAGCTATAGGATCTAACTTATGAATTAGGGCTGTCAATTTTCAATTAATGAGTTTATATATTAATCGCATATTTTTGTATTAATCACAGATTAATCGAAAAAGGGTTCCCATATGGGAATTCCACCCAATCTGAGCAACTGTTTTGTGTAACAATTTGCAGCCAGGCTAACTCAAATACTAAGCCCACAGATTTAATTGGTAAATTCAAATTCCAAACTTATGTAGTACTCATTAAAATTCAATTATGGTTAAATAGACAGGGTTTGGGACAATCTTGTTTGAAACACTTGTTCAGAATATTAACAATATCAAACTAGCAACACAACAACCATTGCTTCATGGTAAAAGAGGAAGGAAACAAGTCAGGGCTCTCCCACTACTTTACCCAGCTGTGAAAGCCTATACAAACTGTAATGTTATGGACTTTGGTCTGTCCATTAATTGCGACAATTGTCTACGTAATTCTGTCTCTTAGCTAGACCCAGACAGTTTTCCTACCGATTGTTGCCACAGTCTTGTGCAATAATACCACATTCATGAGTTTAAATCTCCCTCTTTTTTTAATTTTTCAAGTTTTTCCTTTTCTGAGTATAATATAATAATAATATAAACAGAACGTTTCTCCATTCCTATAATGTTAAAATTGTACTATCCCTGAGCTGACTGGACTTTTTTTTTGCAACAGAGCGCACCTGTACATGTGTCCATATGCAGTATGCCAAAGTGAAATACACTGATATGGTATTGGGCATTTAGAATAGTGGATATAGATAGTGCACAGTTACCTAACACATCCTAACATTATTGCATGTGTACTGTATGGCCTATGCTGCACACGTTTCTTCCAACTTTTACACACATGAATGACATGACACTCTGTATGCACAAGGTTTGAATGTATATCTACAAGAGATGCTCTGCTGTGTACCAGGAAAATGAAGAGCAGATTCTGTATTTATTTTTCAGTCTAAAAATGGGTTCTTCCCTTAGAGGTACTTCCCCCACTTGTATAAAGGAAAAAATTAAGGAAGTGCAGCAATCGATCACATATGATTTGAGGCATTAGATTAATCCAAAGTGGCTTTTCAGTAATTGATTATTTGATCCATTATTATAAGTCAATTAATTGTCAACCACTCACAGCCATAATACGAATCAATAGTAAACTTATGCATCATAGGTCCCTATACAAATTTGTCATAGGAGCAAAAAGGCAACATATATCAGAAAGAAATGAGGTATTCTTGCATAAATATAAACAAACTGATGAGTTGCCTACCATGCAAATGAACATACCAACTTCAAACTGTACAATGAAAACGCAACATATGCATTAAAAAGTAAACAATTGCAATTTTTCATGTCTTCACTCTTTAAATGCATAATTATTTCTGATCTATAAATAAAATGATAGAATGAAGCAAGTCTGTAATCAAACACTAAGCTGACAAGCGTTCACTAACCTGTCGATAAAAGGTGTCTGCACAACCACCTTCCCCTGCATCATAGAGGAATTGCATGACCTCAGCCACTCCCCAGTACCAAGGGTTGGATATCTTCACTGCATTTACAGGTGCTGGGTTGGTCTCTTCTTGAATTGGTTGGGAAGGACTTCTAGCTGGCTTTGCAGGACCATCACTGACCTGAGAGAGGTACTGAGAATTAGGAAGCATCTTCTGAGGAGATGGTAATTTGGGTGACTGCTGAATAAAGGGTTTTGGGAATGATGACACTGGAGGCAACTGGTATGGGGTGGTTACTACTTGAGCCATTTTGGGGCTGAGTGGGCTGAGAGGTACAGCTGGCGATGGAGGACTTTTTGGCAGTAGAGAACCTTGCAAACCTCTAAATAATGTCTGCATGGTTGGCAGTCTCTGTGGTGTGGACACTGGTGATGGTGCTTGAAACTGGTTTGGAAATCGAAATGGCATCTTGGTGGACATTGGACTGTTCATATTCTGAGGTGTTACAGGTTGGGAAAGAGAAGTTGTCCCGGATGGAAATTGTTCTTGGTTCACCCAAGGTGACAACCTTTGGTTGGGAACAGTGGGAGATTGTTGCTGCACTTGATTGATAGGAGCTGGCTGATGAGGAAACCTCATGGGATCAAACTGCATAGGAGCTGGGAAACTACGGCTTGGTGCAATCAAGTTGCTGTTGACATTAAACTGTGGAGAAACAACTGGCGATTGTGGGTTAGAAACAACTGCTTTAGGTACAGCTGTCCTAACCAAGTCCATTAGCACTGCTGCTGGATTTCCTGGTGAGACAGATGGATAGTTAGGTGGAGACATGGGTCCTGAAGGAAATGGCAAATTACTGGGCCTTTTCAAATGGGTACCTTCAAATGGTGGAGGTTGGATTTTAGTTCCGCCAACATTATTTTGTGGCATTGCTGGAGTCAGTTTATTCTGCTGAGTGGCAATGCTGTTTAACATTTCAACCAGAAGAGAACCTTTCTTGGTACCTTCTGAATCACTCCTCTGAAGATGGCTATCAACTGCATTAGAAGAGGATGAGTTAATGGATCCATCTTGTGGTATTCCAGGAGGTGCACTTCCTGGGGAACAGTTATTATCCATGTAAAACTGGGTTTCCCCTGAGGAAAGACTCAACTGAGCTGGCCTTTGGAGAAGACTAGCAAGGTGACTCTTCCGTGACTTGGCAGCCTTCTTGGAACAAGATGGTTTGTCCGAAGACTTACTTCTATTTCTTTGTTTCTTTGGGGATGGTGATGCATTTCCATTCTTCTGTTTCTCCTGCTGCTCTTGTTTGACCAGTGGGGTTGCCAAAGTGCTATTTCCACTGCTCTCCCTAATTGCACGTAAAATTTCCTCTACTTTCTCGTCTGCATCCTTTTCTGCCTGGATTTTTTCAGGGGTAGTTTTGATCACCATGTCCTTAGTTGCATTTGGCTTTGATACAGAGAAATTTTCACTGGGGTAAGATGCCAGATCATTCTCTATTATCATCATGAGATCATCAACATCTCCATCATTAAATGTCCGTTCCTCCTGGGGAGTTTCCTGTGGTTGTACACTGGCATCTTCAGTTCCAGCTTCTTCACCACAAGAAGAGGGAGTTGGTAGAGAACTGAGGTCCGTTTTCTGATGAGCAGGTGAAAGTTGGGATGCAGTGCTTCCATCTGATTTTGAGCTTGCAGGAATATTACCTGTACTGGCGGTACTCTGCGTGGACGAAAGCGACACAGGGGAGTCTAAAACAGACGGCAGAGACGTTGGGGTTACCACTGCTGCATTGGCACTTAACGGAGAGGTACTGGTCAAACAAGTCACAGGTTTAGCCCCCACAGGGGCATTCTTGCCCTTTGTCACAGTGTCTTTTGTTACAGTTTCTTGTGAATGTTTCTCCACTTCCTTGGCTAGCTTAATACTGTTCACAGCATACTTTCCTTTCAACACATCCTGTAGAGTATCTTGCAAGCTTTTCTCTTGTAATGAATCTTTGTCAAGATTGACAGTGTCTTTTCGATCAACAGATGGAAATTCTGCTTCCAAAGAATAAGGATCATGTTCTTCAAGATCTGCCAAATTCTTGCGAATGTTCTTTTTAGTAGCACACACTTTTTTCTTTTCAAAGACAAATCCCTGACGATCTCCAAACATGCTCTCAAACTTAGGTCTGCTAGTCTCGGAAACAAAATACACATTAGAATTTTTAGCTTCCTTAGAAACACTTTGTTTAGGTGGTTCCAACTTAGGAGTCACTTTGTCCCTGTCCAAAGATTTTTCTGCAGATACTACACTGGTAGATGAAACTTTTACAGTTTTCAAGTTACTTTTATGTCCACTGGACATCTTTCCCATCCTTTTTAGGATTTCAATGTTCCCCAGACCATTTTGCTTGTGCTTATTCTTCTTCCGATGAGATTTATCTTTGGACTTCTTTTTCTCTTTCTTCCTTTTCTCCCGCTTTTTCTCTCGTTTATCCTTCTTGCTCTTCTTGAGTCGCTTCTTTTTTTCTTTGGTTATAAGGGCACCTGCAGATAGAGCACCCTGAGTGAATTTGGGACTCTTGAAGTTTTTCACCCCTGAGTATAGGACATCCTTGGAGCTACCAAAAGAATAAACAGAGTTTACAGATCCTTCTGGCTTGACAGGTTTAACTTTAACTGGAATAGTTGGTCTTACTGGATTAATGCCTGGTATCCTTTCAAGTTCATCTAAAGAAGGAACTCTGTCTTGACCAGTTTGCTTCCAGTAAACATCAGGTGTGATTTTCTTTTTCACTTGAAACTTCTCCTTCAGCTTCTTAGTCCCTGCAGACTTCCGTTGCAGACCAGCTGCAGAAAGTTTCCCACCTGACTCAAGTTTCCCTGCAGGAAATGAAAAGATTGACACAGTAAGATCAAAGAAATTAACTAGTCCTTTTCTGACCATACCAGGAAAAATTGTGAATACCTCACTTAAATTTTGCCTGTTGGGAACTCTTTTCTCCAACAACGTTATCTTATAGTAGATGCAACATGGAAGGAACACATTTAGTGGCAATACCTTTTTCTCCAAACAATACATCATTGAGGAGGATTAAAAGTGCATTTAGCTTTAACTCAACATTTTCCAAGGGCTCACCAACTGCTCACAATGGCACGGATTTATGTGTTTAACAATGGTGAAATGTCTACAACAGCATGTTTGTGGGCATTTGCGTCAAGGGTTTAATTGAAATAACTAAAGGTGAATGGCATGGATTGATTCATTTGCACAGACCAATTCACTCACAAAAACATGAAAATTCATCTTGTGTGATGTCATTTCTGCAACTATGACCAAAGAGTAAGTAATCAGCTCTAATGTACTACTGATGTATGGTCCAGTGCTGTTGAAAATGTTATTTCCCAGGAAGGAAGAAACCCGAAAAATTTTCCACAATTCCTTCTTCTCCAATGGCCAAAATTTCCCTCCAAATAATTAAACTTGCCAAGAAGAAATCTCACAGCCTCCCAACCATTTCCACTAGCACCTATACAAGTTAATGTATGTTGTACATCCCCTCTGCCTGACTCTCTTTAATCACGTCGCTTGTGTAAGCATATGTACCTGTGCCACTTGCTCTCTCTCAAAATAAATAAAAAAAAATATCTGGTATTAAGAAAGAAATGTGACAAAGACACCATGGGTTCACTGCAAAAGAAAATCGTTCTGATAATATCTTTCAGGAATTGAAAAGCAGACAAATTTAAATGTAGAAAAAAATGCCAGAAAAAGAGGGCAACTCACTTTTCTTCTCTGATGATGAGGAATGTCTGGACCTTTTCTTGAAAGACTTGCTTGGATCACCAATTGGAGGAGAAACATTCTCTGAAAAAATGCAAAAGAAATCATTCACAAGAAGTTAACTTCTGGGAACATCTATCATAGTGAGTTGTGAGGCACTATACTTCCAAACCACCTCTAAGGTAAACCTTCACATCAAATCACATCAATTGTAAACTTGATTGAATCACTACCTTACTTCTTTGCATCTACAACTGTTTGCACAGAATGGGTCTTCTTTGTGTTCTTGCACCTAAAGCACACCTTCCATTAAAAGGTTTAATGTAATTGAAATCCAGTGTGTGTTGCTCAAGATATGCACAAGTTGTCACATTTCAACAAACAGTGAAACTTGAAGGAAGCACATATGACATCATATCCTAAAGTTAACAGACATTCTTTTGTTTTTCTCTAAATTTTACAGCCTAATTTCTCCTCAACAGTCCCATATTATCAAAATATGATTTCATGAGTGGCATGGCAATTTTTCAAACTTTGCAATTCCCATGAGGAGGTCTTATTCCTAGTAATGTCAAGGTCAACACAACAGTCTAATAAACAAAGGGAAACAAAGCATTCATTGTCAATGTGAGGAAGTGGTATAATCTCTGCTCCGGAATAGCTAAGGTTTTGGAAAGGTATGCAACCCAAGGACAGAAAGATTATACTTCTGATACAGAAACCACATACATGCTTGAATAGTACGCACAACCCAAACAACTAAGAACATACAGGGATTGGTCATCGAGTTTGGTTATTGTCCAGCAGGGGTAATACTTGTAATGTCTGTGGACAACTTGATGATAGAGAACTTCTTGCATAGAAACCAAACATAAGGTGCTTTCGATTTAGTGGCTTGAGCCGGCTCAACGGGCTAAACCAGCTTCTTGACTAGGCAACATCTGACGAAAAATACGTCACACAGCTCAACTAAACCACCTCAAAGGGCTGGTCATTTTAGTTGGTTCAAGTTGTGACGTTTTGATGACGTCAAGACCACTTTTCCGAAAGACAGATCACTGTTTGAGCCCGAGCCGCTGAAACAAACACACCTATGATTTTTACGTTGATGTTGTGACAAAATCCCTACCTGGAATTTTAGGTGACTGAAGAGGGTATCCAACCATCTCACACCATCCAACTGGATAAATGTTAGACGATTCACAATCAGTCCACTGATCAAAAGAACTTTCCCAGCCATCAAAATGCACACACAGTAGAGGCCCTGCAATTTTAACTATGGTGGCTACACATATCAGCCCTGGTTCAATTAAGTCTACAGCTTCAATCTTCTGGCCGAGTCTAAATCCACGGTCTTTGATGTCCTGATATTGGGAGAGATAAATGCAACAAATAATTGAAATGACAGGGTAATCTTTAATCCTCATCTGGATTATATGCCACAGGGAAAGTTAAAATTTTTCACAAATTTGAATAGTATCAGGGAACACAGTCAGTCATTTATATTTGGTATTACTCCTAAATTTCTAGTGGCACATTGTGGTAACTGTGCATTATCCAGGAATAAACTGACAGTAACAAAAAATCCACCTTGGGCTATTGTACCATCTTAAAGTGATTATTTACAAATGGAATAGTATTTTTTCCATCTTTTGATTTGAAAAATTGTTGCACATAAATGAACCAGTTTAAACAACCCTGGGCCTGTGCAATATGACAGGATAAAGCACAGTACATCCTTGTTTACCCTCTAGTTATGCTGAAACCTCCTCTTTTACTGAACCTGCTCTTTCTCTCTCAATTCTTTCTCAAAAGTTTGTTGATTATTCCATTTTAAGTGGTTCACAAACTTTTGGTTGGTTTAAATGGTTCATGTGATTTTTTTTCTTGCCACATCAGTTATTTACTTATCATGCCTTGATGGCAAATGCTCAAACTAAGTTGTTCTGCATGTCTAACAGACATGAAGAATGGCAATAATAGAAAAACTACATCTTGAAAATTGTTTCCTCAAAAAATTTGGCTCCGGACTCTTTTAATTATGAAGTATACACAACCCAAGTTCAAGGGCAACCAATGGGTGAAGATTGCAAACTTGACTGACATTCTCAGAATTCCTCTAACAAACAGCTGAGGAAGCTGGATGAGGCTTTCTTCCACTTGCCTCTTCCCTACTCCACTGCTCATGCTGAGCACCAAGCACAATGAGAGCAGGCTCCATTTTACAAGTCTTCGGAATGATCTGGCCAGAAGTCAAACTACAGACCTCCTGGGTGTGGTTGGTGACAGCTGGTAAAATCACAGCTCCATAACTTATGTACATTTTACATACTTTAACAGGAGCGACACGAACTCAAATTGCCATCCTTCTAAGTGCTATACTTTTTAATGATTTCAGTAACTGCGGGGAGTCATATATGACAACTGAAACCAAACAGAAGCATTGCTATGGAACAAATTTCTATGAACTTGTCAGAAAATAAGCTATCACAATTCCATTCAAGCCATATCAAGTCCCTCTAAGATGTGCTGCAGAGAAAAGACTCAAAACTCATTACTATAACATGTTTGATTCTTACCTGATTGAAGAGCTCAACAGGTGCAGCTATAGACTGTGTTTCCTTGAGGTAATCTACCCAATCAAACTTACTTTCAAACCCTGTAACAAAACACAATAAAGCAGAATTTGAGGAAAAAATTGACACAGTTGTTTAGGATAGGTAAGGTAAAACTGTAGTCAGCAACAACCTCCCTACCACCAACTCAGATAGCATAAGGTCACTCATCATCCCATGTACCCTTTTTAAGTCGAAAGAAACCAAGCTTCTTCATTGGTAATTGCTCTTTGATTCACATCTCATCAAAGAACATTCAAAATATGCCAGCAGGTCAAATTGCTTATCATGGACTGATGCAGTTCTCATTACACATAAGGGCCTTTATACTAACCAGTATACAACCAACTCTCATCTCAGACACATTTCTCACCAGGGCACTGTTAACCAAAACAATTACCTCTAAGAAATGAGTACCCTACAGAGTTATTCAAATTTATCCAGGATGAAAACTGTTCAGGAGGAAAAGTCTGATGGTCATCTGATGGTCAGTTATCTGGGTGGGAGTTGTCCTAGAAGCAACACATGGAAGTGATGTACCTTTCTCCAACATGGCCACAGGAGCCAAGCATGATATCATGTGGAGTGGCGACATTGACTACTCTAAGTGTCCAGGCTTGAAATAACTGACAGCACAAAGAGCTATGGCTATTGTGCCTTTACTTACCATGATACACCTCTGGAATGTCCTGTGATATACCATGGACCTACAGCCAAATTATTCATTTTAGATGTAACCTTTTTCAAGCTTATTTCTAGCTCTGAGGAATGAGCTTTCCATTATTGAGGACTTGAGTCTCAACGTGGGGAAAAACAGCTTACCTCTTGGTGGCACGATGGGTATCTTGTGATGTTCACAAAAGCCAACAGGGAGGAGAAGAGGTGAAGTTACATGGTAGCAGAACCAGCTGCTTTTATTTTCCATACAGCCATCAATAGCTATCATCAGGTAACCTTCTTCCAAAACTTCCATTACAGTAGCAGCACAAATGTTACCCAGCTTTAAGGGGTCTACAACCTCCATCTTCATCCCTACAGAAAATCCATGGTTCTCAATGGACAGAGGCTACCAAAAAAATTAAAATTGAAAAAAAAAATGTGAAAATTTTACAAAAACAAACTCTTGAGATGCAAACAGTAGCAGAGGGATGGTCAGCCACACTGCTACATGTGTGACCAATCAGAGAGTGAGGTTGTAGCAACCGATTTGGAGAAGTTGAAATTAAGCAAGATGCTGAAAACCATCCATATCATGATGATCATGATATCATTATTTTTTGCACTACCAACCTTCCAGTAAATCCTTTAGAGGATAATCTGAGTAAACAGCAAAGTCTTACCATGTTGAATATCTCCCAAGGTGCATCTCCTAAACCACTTTTCTTGTGCCTTCCTTTGTCTAATGCTTCCGATTTAAATGCTGCAAAAGGAATAAATGTTAAAAAGGCTAAAATTTGATAAGTCTGCTTCAAAATTAAAAGCAGAAATGTGAAAGCATTAGTCCCAGGGGAAATACAAATAGTGCAAGAAGGAGAGGGTTCCCAAACAAAAACTTTCAATCAGAAGTATTTCTTAGGTCAGCAATACCATATCATTTCAATGATGAATCAACAATGGGTTGCTTAACCCTCACATTACCATCATCCAAAATATTTTTCACCCCTCATCTCTTAGACTTACCAGCAGAGGCTATGATACGATGTCCTACTCGTTGAGACCAGCCAACAGGATGGATCCACGAGGAGGTATAATGAAACCAGAAGTCTTTGCTTGGTTCCTTGCAGTTTTCATATTGCACATGGATACGGTCTGCCACCACGTTGGTGACTCTCGCCACACATGTATGGGATAGCTGACGCTTATAGACAGCCTCCAGCTTCATTCCAATCTTGAATGGGCAGCTCAGGCCCTGCTTCACCTGTGTAATGGTTTAAAATATTCATTTTGGAAGCTTGCTGGTATTCCACTCAGTTTTTCTCATTATAAGACAACAATTATTTGTGTTTATTCTGATGAAATGAAATTCTATTAGAAGAAAATACTTTGCTATCTAATGTTTATTAATCATTTGGCATGAGCATTCAAAGTCAAGCAACACCAATCAAAATGATCAGCCAATTTGAAACTACTTATGTGATGTGTTTCATTTGTTTAAGAGACAGCCAGCAACAGGAAAATTAAGAGCATCTGTAAAATTGCATTTAAAATTTTAGGTAAACTGTTTGATCTCTGTAATGAGTGCTCTTTGACTGAATCTAGTAGAACAGGACTAAGGTGAACACTACATTAGAAAAGAATATAGTTGCATGACATGTCACAACAGAACTTTTTCCATTAAGTCAGCCAGTTACATATCATTTTAAGCCTCAACTTATGACCCTCTGGTTCAATCTAGTCTGAGTCTTTTTTTTCCAGTTGTGGGGTACTGGAATGTTTTTCCTACTCTATATTTTATTTGGAGCATCAGTATTTGGTTGGCTTTAGTATTTGGTACAACTTAATCTCTGAATTGAACCCAGATCTCCAATGAGAAGTGGGTGTTTCACCAAACACACAGTCCAAGTAAGAAATATTCCTAAGCTTGGTTGTCACCACAATGGACGGCGCCAGGGCCGTGCTACCCTGCTCTCAAAATCTACACCCTGTACTAGCCATCAATATCAGCATCACTCCCCAAAACAAATTTCTTACCCTAACTGAATGAAATTCTTACATTTTGGGGGGATTAAATGATAATTCCACTTGTTTTTGTAAGTAATATCCCATCTGCAATAATTTTCAAGGTGAGGTGGGACAGTGACTCCCCCTTTAACTGTTCCCTCGAGACAATGACCACGAATTACCCAACTCTCAAAATGGTCTGGTGACAACCCTGTTCCTAAGATATCTGATTAGTAATTTCATGTTACCTTGAAAAATAAAAACATGGAACTGAGTGTAAGCAGGTATAGTTACTTTTCATGTGACATCAGTGAATTTCTCATAGCCTTGTTTTCAGAAAAAAAAAAAAAAAAAACATGCAAAGGGAACAAAAAATGTGCACAGTATGTGCTCACAAAATGGCATTAGATAAAACCATTATGCGATCAATGCTTCACAGGCTTAATTTCAGCCTGTGAAGCATTGATCACAAAATGGCATTAGACAAAACCATAATGCGATCAATGCTTCCCAGGCTTAATTTTAACCAATGAAGGTATGTACAGAACAGTGATGTTATGAACCACCCTAAAAAACATCTACAAAGTATCCCTTTTGGGACTGCATTATTTGATATACCTCCTTCAATTCTCTTGCAAAACTACTCCCTACAACAGGGTTGTCCAACCTTTCGCAGCGGTGGGCCACATGTAATGGTTATGATGGACGAGGGGCCGCTTCCTATATTCGTTTTTTTTTTCAATTTTTCCCAACGCCCAAGGCAACAAAATGCAATCATTGCGCGTAGGGAACACTGATTCATTTTCGTTTTTGATTGAACAAATAAATAAATTTTAGCAAAAACTGATGGTGTTGGGCAGAATATTTGGACAGAGTTTGTTTTCGTATTCCTCATGAATCATTCTCAACCTGCCCCTGTGGACAACACTCCAATGTAGCTACATGTAGCAGACATTTGAAATGAATTATTTCATTCAAAAGTAAGCGTGCCATAGCGTACGTCGAAGCATAAAGCTGTCATCAATTAATCTGCTTATTGAATAATTTTGCGATATAGATTATTTCTGACGGGCCGGACGCAACCTTTTCGCGGGCCGGACCGTGGCCCGCGGGCCGTAGGTTGGACAACCCTGCCCTACAACCTAGTTTCAACTGCGCTATTAACACATATGTACATGGTCACAATGTTTCTTTGTTACCTTATCAATTGGAACAGAGATGGTTAGACTGCCTGCATGAGCAACCTTGCTAATATGTTCCAGCCAGGAATCTCCTAACCTTTCCATTACATCTGTAAGAAAACAAAAGCAAAAAATTTCAAACTTTTCCTCATCAGTGTACATTCCACCAAAACCATACAATCATCTTTCTGCCATCCACAAAGTTCCTTGAAACCATACCAAGGTGGCCCACTGAACTGTTTCACATGATTACAAAACAAAATGCCACACCCTAAACATCACATCTCTGGAGGGCAGAGAATTTTATTCACACTCCAAAACCACTTGAGAAATAATACATGGTCAACATTCAAAACTTTTGGACAAAGGATGGACTGTCTTTTTACTGCAGGTCAATGAATGTGATCTGAAAACCTGGCAAAAACCCATCTGTACAAAAATTCACTTCCACAAACAGAACTTCCTAAAGATCCATCTTTAGGACAGAAATGACCACTTGTAACATTCATCCATTACAATACAGCATTATGTGGCTCCTGGATCTACATATTACACACCTTTAGGTGGTTTTAAATTTTTTCCGGCTCTAACAGCACCATTGATAGGGAAAGATTCTGTAGTGCATAAATGAATCCAAAAGTCCCGGCTACTGTCAATGCCGTATCCTTCAAACCTCAGTTTGGCCCTGTAGCCTGGAATGAGAAATGAATGAAAAGGAATTTGACATTACAAGTCTGAAAATACACATGGCATAAACAATGATCAGATGAAGAAACAACTAAGAAATTATTTTAAAGCTAGATTCTCCAAGCTGGTTTTTATATAATACTGCACCATTGGTAGTTTTCTTTAAATTCTTAATTCCTGCCGACGTATGCAAGGAATTTCATGCTTACACCATTCGATGGTATACATCCGGGAAAATTCCCTTAGCTTCATTTCAAATTTGGTACCCATAATAGCCAGCACATGGGAGGAACCTTGGATGAATTAAAGTGCAACAGAGTATTGTGTGGGTGCATTGATCCATGAAGCTGTTCAAAAAATGTCCAGTGGCAGGAGGAAATGAGGGCATTGAGACTGTATTCTTCCATGAAATTGAACATGAGCATAAATGGCTATTATGATTTTATCTTTTTTCTGCTTGAGTTACTCCAAATTGTTCAAATGAACTATGTCAGGTTCTTCTCAAACAATCTTTCCCTCCATGAGACTCTTTTATGAAATTGGAACACTGTGAGCAGCCCCTAACAAACAGCTGCTTTGAACCATCTTGTGTAAGTGATGCAGTTCCACAAGTGCTCAATATTGTTTTTTATACTTCGCAATGTGATGCAATTACTGTACATTCTAAACTTAGTGAATCATTAGCACCTGCCTCAGGTTTAACAGAGGTCAGTTTTACCACTGTGTTTTGCTAAAGCACATTGCTCATCGCTGGCGAGAACCACCACTGTGATGAAATGTAAATGATCAAAAACTATTCCTTTACAAATATTATTGAAGTGGTGGTGAGTGGAAGGTCATAAAAAAGGGATGGGGAGGGGGGGGGAGCATAGGTATCCTGACTGGCCAAAAGTAAAAAAAAAAAAACTGAAAGAGTAACAGTGAATTCCATGGCTGGTACAATTCTCAGTACCTACCTGCTATTTGAATGATCCTCGCCACCCAGAAGGTGTTTGGAGGATCAGTAGCATCTCTGGTTTGCACTTCAAGCATTGCTCCCATACGACTAGACTTCCATTCTGTATTCAAAGGTGCCTGATGTTTAAATGAAACAATTATGTAAATACTTGAGACATAATCATACAGAGCTCTGCAGAACTTTCACAAAAACAAACACTTACACATTTATCATTAAATTAAAATATAACTTTTTAAATGAGTATCAACCAGTTTTTTTGGATAAATGGACAAGCTCGTGTAACAGGAAAGCTGCGAGAGAATGATAACAAACATTAATGATTCTGGGCTGGTTGATTACTGCAGAGCAAGATGTGTTTGATACCATTTCACTGACTTGACTAATGTAAAGCAACAGAGGATACGTACCACACCCCACTGATTGCAAAAAACGTACATTACCACATCCCATTGAATGATCAGCAGCATGATGAAACAAGGATGAGTAAATAATTATCTTATCTATTATAATTGCAATACCCTCATGGAACCCTTTATGAAAACCATATAACAACTTAAATGTTACAATGATTGGCATTTTCTTGTTAATTAATTACAAGCAGATAGATAAAATAGTATTCTGCAAGCTGCTGGGGACAGGAAGAAGCTGTCATTCCTTAGGTCCCACCACATTCTCACAGACTATTCCTGCATAAATATCTTGGTTGTGTGGCTGCAATGAAACTTGAAATTGAGGCACAAAACTTCAAAATTTTGCTCTTGCTCTTGCTCAAATGAGTTCTGTAGACAGTTATGAATTTTAAAATATACTTTTGTGGAATTACCCTGTCACAACATAGGTCTATCTTTCATCACACCCAAAACCAACTTAAACCCCCAAAAGATGAATTTTTCAGTCCATGATTATTGACTTACATGTTTAAAGCATCTTACAGGGGCTGCTTCTGCATCTTCACTCTCCAAATAGCCTGACCAATCAAATGGAGGGCTCGTATCAGACAGGCAGTTAGGTTTGTTTTGAAATACTTTGGGGATGACTGGTTTTGGCTTAGGTGGTGTGGTCTGTTGATTTGAGGGGAAAAGCGGCTTTGGCTTGTTATCCTCAAAAAGCGTTGGCACCTGCAGATTTAAAATATAGTAAAGAATCATTTAAAAGAGAGATTTTGTGCTTCAAAACTTAATAGAATGAAAATTCCACTCATTCTATTTTTACATGTACCATGCTATACCAAAATTAAGTGCAAAGCAGTGTGATAATCAGGGTTTACCTTGAGAAATTATTCCCTCAGTTAAAACAACCAAAAGCAATTTTCATAGTTACTGTTTAACAAATAGCATCTGCAAGGATGTATGCATGTATGTAAGGCTTTGAGTGTGTAGATACTAGACCAATTCATCATTTGAAAGACAATAAATCTGCATTTTCAATATGAAAACAGAGTCAGAAAGCCTTATGAAATCTTTTGCCAACCAAAAGTCATCTCATTTTTTCTCCTTTTTTTTTGTCAAACATGGACATCTCAACAATTGATTCATTCATAAATTTGTGCAGTTAGCAAGCTGTTATGTTAGTTAAACAATGTAAGGTATTTTCTGGTCCCAGTAAACTGTGCTTCACACTGCCAGAGTTAAACTTGCACCTGCTGGTAAGACATCTGGTACACCTATATCTTAAAATGATACAACTACAGGGAAAGAAAAGAACCAGCCATTATTTCACCTTCCAAAATAGATACACCAAAATGTTCACTTCATTGTCTCAGAAACTGTTTTTCACAAAGACTCTTGTGATGTGAAACTGAATTTAAAAAGTTGCTACCAAACTTCAATGGTGAATCAATTTTTGACTACACGTATAACAAACCACCAAGATGAAGATATCACCTGAAAATTGACTTAAAAATACTTTACCTTCATTTTCCCTTTCAAGTCCAGCTGGGTGGAAGGCATCTCGGAGAGTTCACCCAGGTCTCTTTTGTACACAGCAAATTTCTTGGTGCAGTAAACACTGCAGAAAGGGAATTTTCCACAATACGACATGTAACGGACAGGGCTCCACATGTTGCAATATGCACAGGGTCCTGGAAAATTTTGAAACAAAAATGCAAAAAAAAAATTCCGGGAGATCAGCACTTTTAAGCTTTCTATTACATTTTTTATACGTCAGCATCTGTTTGACATGTTTCATGAATATTCATTGCAAACTTTATAAAAAAGCTAGTTCAAACAAAAGCAAATGGTTAACTGTTTGTGCAGTACAATTGCTAAACACCAGTAATAGCTTTGACAAATTACATGCTTTTGTATTTTTCATTTGCAAATATTATAAAGGAAATATTTTATTCTCCAGGTCACCTCTGGTCAAGAAAATGTGTCCTGCCATACTTGTCAGAGGGAATATTTTAGATTGCACTGTATCTCAAGAAGAACAAACTGCTGTACACAAAATGTAAAATTGTACAAAAGATTTTGTAAATGTATACAACAATAGGGAACAATTGAGTTTTTAATTAACCTACCAACTTCCTTTGTCCTAAGCTCAAAGAATGGCATTCCTTCAAACAATGCATCTCTGCCATTTATTCCATTATGAAGTTCTCCATTTACTTGTTCCTTCAGAGAAACGTTTGACTCAGACTTGACAACAGACTTGTCAGAGCCTACACCTTTTCCAGGACCAGACTTGGTAGAAATACCTGCAGAGTTAGTGTCCCCCCGCAGGAGATACAAACTATACAAGCGATTTGATGTCATGACCTCACTGTCACTGAAGTCATTGCTCTGTAAAAAGGAAAAAATCACAGGTTTTGTGCCTTCAGAACATGATTCTAGAATCTTACAAAATGTTGACAAATTTCCACATCCATCGTTGCATTCTCCAATTTGCTTACTTGTAGCCCACCCTTGGCAAAGAGGATACTAAGACTACATCATTTAGAGCAACAAAGGTTTCTTAAACATCAAAACCATTTCTAATTTTAAATAAGGTGGTACAGAGGAAATCCACCAATTTTTTCTGGCAATTTGTATATTTTACTTTTAAAACATGGCTAACTTTCTTTTAAAAGCTCTGAAGTGTCTGCTCAAAGATCTTACCAGGATCATATTCCCATTACTATTTTGACACACATTGGACACTTTTACAGCTACTGCAGAAGAAACTTAACCTTCTCCCTATAATATGCCATCAAAAGTACTACAGTAGTTTCATACTAGTTTATTAAGAATAAGGCAGTAAAACCTCACTGTGTGAATACAGATTAATCTGACACTAGTACCACACATATGTTAGTGTTGACTTTTGTTTTTCTTTTCCTCTCCCTTCAGGATACTAGGTGGGGTTTTTAGTGCTATAGTGTACAGCAGTGTCAGACAGTTAGCGAAATTAGTGCAAAGCTTTCAAGAGCAATCTTAGTGAAGTATATACCAACTACAGTGTATTGATTTAGCGATTTAGTGTATGAACTTTGAACTTTCTCATTCCAATTACTGAGTCAGCTCCCTGAACCTATTTTATCCTGCTATAGTGAATCAACCAAGGACTTAACAGGTAAGCTTTCTTTAGAGGCTTTTAACATGGTAGCAGAGCCTGGTTGCTAAATCCCATCCTACATATACAGAGTCATGGCAAGTTACAAAACCCCACCAGTATTTAGTGAAGCGAAGCCGTACACCAGATGGATCGAAGAGGTTAAAGCCTGGCAGGTAGTGACAGACTTAAAGAAAGAGAAACATGGCTTGGCCATAGCCTTAACCCTTCCTGAGGTGGGAGCCAAATCTATAAGGGATAAGGTCTTCAGTGAAGTGGATATAGAGGAACTTAAGAAAGATACAGGTGTTGAAACCCTCATAAAGTTTATGGACAATGTTTTCAAGAAGGACGAATTATCTGCTGCCTATGAGGCTTACACTAAATTTGATCGTTACAGAAGGAAAACAGAGACGACCATGGAGGAATATGTTGTGGAATTCGAGAAGCTGTATAACAAAACCAAAAAGTATAAGATGGAGCTCCCTCAACCAGTCCTGGCCTTCAAACTTTTGGAGAGTGCTCAATTAGAGCATAAAGAAAGGCAACTAGTACTCACAGCTGTGAATTACAAGGAACCAGACAGCATGTTTTCTC
Source organism: Holothuria scabra (assembly GCA_037179385.1). Taxonomy (NCBI): domain Eukaryota; kingdom Metazoa; phylum Echinodermata; class Holothuroidea; order Aspidochirotida; family Holothuriidae; genus Holothuria; species Holothuria scabra. Next base: position 15,648,416 of record CM074192.1, on the reverse strand, counting down.
AAATGCAGATTTCTCTTAAGAAGTTCTTTGGAGAACAGTCGATGTCATCAATGGAAACCAAAGATGGACTGGCCATCAAGGCTGAACCAACATTTATTGGTTCTGACGAAACTGCATTTGTCACTGGAAGAGGAGGTTTCAGAGGTAATGGTCGTGGAAGGTACAGTAATTCTCAGTATGATCGTGCTAAGAATTTTAACAGAGGTCGTGGCAACAGAGGAGGAAGACAAAATTCTCAGAGTATAACCAAGCGACTGAATCCGCTTGGACCTGATGGTTACCCTTTGAAATGTAGCAGTTGCGAATCAATCCGACATCTTCTGAAAGACTGCCCAGATTCATATGAGAACCTGCAAAGGAGTGTATTGCAAACTGGTAGTAAAGACGAGGAAGCTGTGTTGTTCACTGGGAACAAACAGTCAGAGACAGAAGTTTTATTGACAGAGGCTTTGGGTTCTGCTGTCTTGGATAGTGCGTGTAGCTCAACGGTTGCTGGAGAAGCCTGGATGGCTCATTATATTGATATGCTTGAAGAGGAAAAAGAAGGCTCATGTAATTAGGAGCAAAAGTGACACAGTTTTCAAGTTTGGGGTGGAAAGCGCTTGAAGTCTAAGGAGAAAGTTACCATACTATGTGTTATTGCTGATGTGACATGCTAAGTGGCTACTCTTGTGCTGGCAAGTGATATTCCCTGCTTTTGGGAAATCCGGCAATGAAGAAGGCAAAAGTGAAACTTGACTTAGAAAATGACTGCGCAACCATTTTTGGGAAGACAGTTGACCTTCAGTGTACCTCTTCTGGTCACTACTGCATCCCTATTGTTGAAACAACAATTCCTGTCAGTGACACAGTAGAGGCCTTGGAGTCAGAAGAAGAGAGTTATAGAGAAAAACGAAAGAGAATTGAGAAGCTGCACAAGCAATTTGCCCATCCAACTGCACAGAAGCTGAAATACCTGCTGAAAGATGCCAATATTTCTGATCAGGAAACAATGGATTTAGTGGAAGAAATTGTATCAAAGTGTGATGTTTGTAAGAGATACAAGAAAACACCTCCAAGGCCTGTAGTTGGATTGCCTCTGGCTAGAGAATTCAATGAAGTTGTGACCTTGGATCTCAAAGAATGGAAAAGTGGCGTATATTTTACACATTATTGATGTTGCTACACGTTTTAGCATGGCTGGTGTTATCTACAGAAAAACCCCTAAGGTGATCATTGATACAGTGATGAAGTTGTGGAATTGGCAGTGGTTTGGGAGCACCAAAAAAATTTCTTTCTGATAATGGTGGAGAATTTTCCAATGAGGATTTCAGAGATATGGCTGAAAACCTTAACATTGAGGTATGGAACACAGCGGGTAGGAGTCCCTGGCAAAATGGTCTGTGTGAGAGAAACCATGCAGTTGTTGATAATTGTGTTCAGAAGATTTTGGAGGATTACCCCAACATGGATATCGAGCTAGCTCTAGTATGGGCAGTGAATGCAAAAAATTCATTGCAGATGGTGTATGGATATAGCCCTTACCAGCTTGTGTTTGGTAGGAATCCAAACCTGCCATCAGTGCTCTCTGACCAAGCTCCAGCCCTTCATGGAACCACAGTGAGTGAAATATTTGCTAAACATTTGAACGCCTTACATGCAAGTCGAAAAGCGTTTGTTCAAGCTGAAGCATCAGAGAAGATAAGGAGAGCCCTCCGACACAAGATTAGAAGTTCTGATGATTTTTTTCAGCCTGGTGACAAGGTGTATTACAAGCGTGATGAGAGTAACAAATGGAGAGGTCCGGGCAAAGTTCTTGGGCAAGATGGTAAAGTGGTTTTTGTCCGTCATGGTAGTTTGTATGTGAGAGTGCATCCCTGTCGACTGCTAAGAATTGATGCAGAGTTTGATAAACCACCTATGAGGGACCCCAAACTTCAAATTCTTGGGAAGAGGGGTCATGATAGTTCCCAAACAAGTGGCAAGGCAGATGGCTTTCCTGAACCACAGGAAGAGGAAGATGATTATAGTGATAATCCTCAGGCAGTGACTGATGACATAGAAGAAGGAGAATCCAACCAAGATCATAACCAGTCTGACCAAAGAACAGAAATACGATCTGCCCAGACATTGCCCAAAGTGAAACAGAACATCACTTACTTACCAACTGGTGGAAGCTCATGGATTGAATGCGAAGTTGTACAAAGGTCTGGAAAGGCCACTGGAAAATACCGTAATTGGTTTTATGTAAAGGAGAAAAGTGATTCTTCACTTAAAGAGCTGGATTTTGGAAATGATGTGCAAGATTGGAAGATTGTGGAAAATAATTCAGATGAAAGGGATGAATCTGGTGCCAGTGAAGAGGCCAATGCTGTCTTTATTCCCTTACACAGACATGATGAGCCAGAAGTTAGACTTGCCAAAGATGAAGAACTTGCTAATTGGAAGAAGTTTCAAGTATATGAAGAGATTGTAGATTGTGGCCAGCAAACTATATCTACCAGATGGGTGATAACAGAGAAGTCAGCTGATGGTAAGAGAACTGTCAAAGCCAGACTTGTGGCTCGTGGGTTTGAAGAACAGAATTGTGTTCAAGCTGACTCTCCTACAGTTTCTAAAGAGACAATGAAGGTTTTTCTGGCTCTGGCATCTACTCTCTCCTGGAAATGTCACTCAATAGATATTAAAGCTGCATTTTTGCAAGGAAATGAGATCAACCGTGAGATGTTTCTGAGGCCACCTAAAGAGGCTGATGTTACTGGCAAAGTGTGGAAATTAAAAAGTGTGTGTATGGTTTGAATGATGCCTCAAGAAATTGGTATTTCAGTGTCAGGGATGAACTCCTTAAACATGGATGCTCACGCTCAGAAGTAGACCTGGCATTATTTTTCTGGCACAATGAAGGGAAACTGAAAGGCATTTTCATTTTGCATGTTGATGATTTCCTGTGGGCTGGTACAGACAACTTCCAAAGAATGGTGGTAGACAGGGTAAGATCAGCTTTCAAAATTGGGAAAGAGGCAGAAGGTGCTTTCAGATATATTGGACTTGAAATTGCTCAAGGAAAAGATGGCATCATGCTCACACAGGATAATTACGTAGATTCCCTTTCAGAGATCCCTGTTCCAGCAAAGAGTGGCTCAAAAGGAGTTTTTACTCAAACAAAGTGAAGTGACAGAGTTGAGAGGAGCCATTGGTCAAGTGCAGTGGGCATCTAACCAAACAAGACCTGATGCCAGTTATGATGCCTTGGAGCTTAGTACTGCAACCAGAGAACCTAGAGTAAAAGATTTGCTCCAAGCCAATAAGGTGATCAAGAAGTTAAAATCAAAAAGGAGTAACATCCTCTTTCCTAACCTGGGGAAAATAGAGCAGTTGAGTTTGACAGTATTTTGTGATGCCTCCTATGCAAATTTAACTGATGGAGTTTCCAGTGCCAGTGGTCACATTGTGTTTTTGACTGGTGAGGACAACAAGTCTTGTCCCCTTACTTGGCGATCTGGAAAAATTCGAAGAGTGGTACGGAGTACTTTAGCGGCAGAAGCTCTCTCTATGGCTGATAGCCTTGACTCAGCATATTGCCTTTGGATATCTTCTGTCAGAAATGGTTTTTAACAAGCCTAAGGAAAATAGAGTGCCTATCAGAGTGTGTACTGATAACAAATCCCTATTTGAGAACATTCACTCTACCAAAGCAGTTAGTGAAAAGCGTCTTAGAGTGGAGATAGGAAGCATCAAGGAGATGCTCCATAAAGGAGAACTTTCTAGTGTCAAGTGGATTGAGAGTGGTGCCCAAATTTCAAATTGCCTCACAAAACATGGGGCATCTTGTAAGGAACTAATGGATGTCCTACAAATGGGGAGCTTACAGAACTATGGTGTTTCCCATCAGTATCCTACCAGAAGTTAAAGTTGTTTCCAGAAAAAGAAAAAAGGGGGAGATTTGTTAGTGTTGACTTTTGTTTTTCTTTTCCTCTCCCTTCAGGATACTAGGTGGGGTTTTTAGTGCTATAGTGTACAGCAGTGTCAGACAGTTAGCGAAATTAGTGCAAAGCTTTCAAGAGCAATCTTAGTGAAGTATATACCAACTACAGTGTATTGATTTAGCGATTTAGTGTATGAACTTTGAACTTTCTCATTCCAATTACTGAGTCAGCTCCCTGAACCTATTTTATCCTGCTATAGTGAATCAACCAAGGACTTAACAGGTAAGCTTTCTTTAGAGGCTTTTAACAACATACATGTCCTGTATGTTAAATGCTTTAAAGAAGGTGCAATTCCACAAACTTCAAGTCATGCAAATGATCTTTAAAGCATTTTTCCAAAGCTGTACATACAGTAACTCCCAACTTGAGGAAATGCAAAACTAGAACTGCATAGAGATCAAAATTATTTCACAGGGACAAAAAAGAGGAAGGATAGAATAAATAAGCTCAACAAATGTGACAATGCTCATCTATACAACTAATATTAGCATGTAGTAATATGAAACGCAAAAAAAAAAATTGCAGCTTACAGCTTCAGTGTCCATGAGGCTTGCATAGCTTGGCAGTACAGTCCTTGGGTCCTGGCACAGTAAGGGATCAGCAGTCCCTTTCAATCCAAATGAACACATCTTGGACAACCAAGTTGCTACTGCTGTCATTTCACAATACAGCAACTTTCACTGAGGAAAAGAAGAAAAAAAAAAATTCAAAGTTCAGTAAATAGGCACACTCATTCTTCCTACACCACTGTTTAAACTTGAGTGATGTATCTCACTACAGTTTCTAAAGGATATGGAAGTCATCCCAAATCCATGTACAGAAAAAAGGGTGTATGTTGTAGAATACAATGTTATATACTTCTAATTAAGGTTACAAGTGTCACTAAACTGCACCACAACAACAGCACAATTAATAACCTAGTTATCACACTGGTGATCATTTCCACTGTCATTTATTTCTCAAGAATTTGTATTAAAATTGGATTTAAAAACTTTGAAGTGCTTTGAAACCATCACAGGTTGAGGCTGCAACTTAGGTTTTCACACTTCTTCTTTAGTACTTTTAAGTTGTATTGAGTTTGCACTAACATTTCACTGTACCACATGGGTAATGTCAGTACTGACCACAGATGGCACTAGTAACACTATTACCAAAAGGGAAAAAAAATAGGATTTTTAACACACGAAAACATCTGGAAAAACACCACGTATTGACATGCTGAGCTGTAAATCAGCATATAAAGTGCAGGAAGAGACTAGAAGAGTGCAGTATTCTGCACCAAAAAGATCCAAAAGAGCCATGTGTAGGTTGTAAAAATAATTTCTAACAAGAGCCCAAGGGCACTATGGTTCCTTGCATTAAAGATGATATTGTATTAAGGTAGTCCCAAGGTAAGGCATAATTTGCACCTTTAACCCCAATGACTTTTGGCCATCACCCAAAAAACATAGGGGCACATTAAATTTCAAAATCATACAAGCACTTGCCGTTTGAGAGAAATGGAACACTAAACTTTTCAAATTATCGCACTGCACACTGCCCACTTCCATGCGACAAATACATTCATCACCTTTCACTAAAATGTCATTTACTTGAGTTTGGGGTAGTATAGGAGGTTAGTTAATTGCCTTTTTGGTCAATCTCAACAATTCAAATCCAGACCTTAAAAAGAAGTCACAAAGGTCAAATACAGTCAAAGTAGATCAAAACTGATTTTAAATAAACACAGTCTCTTCTGCACCAAAGAAATTTAACAGTCATCTGGTCATTCCTGACCACCAAAATTTATGATGGATGACTAGAAATTATGTCATGGTTGTCCTTTAGACTACCCAATGTGTTTGCCTGAAAAGCAAAAATAAGGAAAAGCCCACAATTCTGCTACTAAAGGCAGCCCGATAGTGATTTATTACCACCAATTACTTCTTCACAATTTGGCTAGAAGACCAAGAAACAAACATAGCTCTGTAGAATCTAATAAATGACTTTCAACTTGACCTTTTAACCTAAAGAGGGTGTTAGAAACAGCATTGTAGTCCCTAGGGTAAAAGCAGAGGTAAAGAAGAGAAACTGCTTTCATATTTTACTATTGAAATTGGAATCTTAGCTTGCACTGTGAATAACTTTATTCAATACTGTACAGGGTATGTGAGGAAAAGGTTGTTATTAATAATAATTGCATTACTGTCCTGATTGTTAACTAAACTGCTTTTAGACTGAGAGGGGGTTATAATTCTTCTTTTCTTTTATACATTGCATTTGTCTAAAGGCATTTAACTTCAGCTGGACTTTTAAACCAATTGAACAAAGACCCAAAGAGTCTTCACGTGCACTTTACTTAGACGAACACAACTTTCCATTATTTCCACTATGTTACTTGGTTATTGAGTAATTGCACCGCATACCTGGCATTGCAATAGGCCTACATATGACCTACATGTACACACTAGCCTGTCATTTAAATGTCAGTAACTCAAGTAACGAACATTGTAGGAGGGTAGTGTAATAGCCTTTTTGGTTTGTCTGATCAAGACAAATCTTGACGTCACAAAAAAGTCACAAAAAAGTCACAAGGGTCAAAAGGTCAAATGAGGACAAGTGAGGTCAAGGGGGGTCATCACGTGCATTTCACTTAGACGAACACAAATCTCCATTACACCACCCCTCTAAAATGTTTCAGTGGCAAGATATCAATAAAACATTACTTTTTGACCTTTTGACCCTTTCCAATTATTTTGGTTAATGTACCAACATTTTCACCTCCTACCAATCTAACTTATCCTAAATTGATGCCACTGCTTGAACAACGGATACTGAGTTACAGCTACTAACAGAAATTCAGTTTTTGGCCTCTGGTGATCACCAGTGACCTTTGACGTCCACCAAAAACGATAGGGCACATCTACTCCACAACATCTACATACATACCAAGTTTGAAAAAAATTGATCACTCGGTTATTGAGTTATCGCACCACATACCTCGCATTCCAATCCGTCACATACACACACACACACACACATACATACGCCAAGGTGACTGCATAGGTTCCTTTGTTACACAAGGAACCAAAAAGTATGAAAATGAACCTTCTGAATTATTTCCAAAGGGTATTAGGTAGAACTTTACCAAATTCTTTTCATACTTCTGTACGTTGATACATCAAGTTTTCTTTTGACCATAATTATCACTATGGAAACATTTTTGAAATTTCATGTTAAGTTTATGGTGCAAAACAGAATGGAATTCGCAGCAATCCCTTGTACCATAACAATTATTACCACACTACAGCAGTAGCAGCTACCAATGCACTAAAGCAAGTTTGTCAATTTCAAGCAATTGTGTGGTGATTTTTATCGTGCATTAAGTCTCATTGCTTCACTTTGTAATTTTTGTAAGTTTGTGCAAAACTTTCTCTTGTGCACACAGTTAAAATAATGGAGAAGTCCCATTATACACTGTGTCAGAAATCACTGAAGTAATGTTCATGTCAGAGCTTGCAATACAAATTACTGTACTATTCTTTTTCAGCTTGCAACAATTACAATACAAGGCCAATGCATGAGAGCAGGAGCATTGCTTGGATCTCATGTTCTGGCATGTCACAGTCTAAAATTCCAACTAGCAGATGTTTTCCTAGCTGTGGAGGGCCACCAGGCCAGTTTTGGGCACAGGCTGTTGGATTTCAAAAATCATGGGAACCCATTTGCGGGTTCCGTCATTTTTCACCATGGTAACCCATGGTAACCCACTTTTCGGGTTCTGTTAAAAAATCACGGGGGCCCATTCTGTGCATATCGAAAGTGAAGCTGGTCTTTTACAGGGGTTTAAGGGTTGGGTGTTCGTTTGGAAATTTTCCACTCTCAAGCTACTCTGGGTACTAACAATTTTCAAATGCCCAAGTTTGTGAATCAAACCTTTTGTATCAAAATGAAGCTACAGTTACTGAACACCTGCAATTACATTTATATAAAATTTAAGAAGTACACGTAGTGATGCTGATCAAGAACAGGTTTGAAATTTTTCTATGAACCACCCCCTAAGTTAACCTTGTTAACCTTCATAATTGTCACACTTGAAATATTTAATAAACCAAAGCACTAATTTGTGTATCGAAAGAAATTCAGTATTGCAGTGTTCTTCATTGTGTAGTTTATTTTTCAAGAAAAATAACATAGCAGGCCTCTTGTGCCGACAGACACTTCTCAATCACCCTCGATCACTCCCCTGCATTGGATTAACTGAATAAATGGGACTGTTCATCATTGCCAACCAGTGAGATGATACATGCCTTTAACTTAAACTCAGTTGAAGCACTGGATATGCATGCACATAGATACCATCATTACATCTAAACCCCCCCACACCCCCAAAAGACCAAAACCATGTCAAAGGAATACTTGTATTTACTAAAGAGATACACAAACATTTTACCATCTATAATGATTGCAATTCACCCCTTAAATTATCAAAATCCTTCAAAGTTACGATCCAAAGAGGAGAAGCAACTTACTGAAAATCGGCAGAATTTTCTCGGTATAGGCTGCAATTTGCATACGGAATTGTGTGTTAGAATAAGTCACTTATACGCAAAAGACTGCCAAATGAAATTTCATGGGAATATCTGTGGCTATGGCCTTCAATTTTTCTCTCTTTTAACTAGCCTAGGCCTTGGCTAGGCCTAGGCTTAGGCCTAACGTTACATACACTTAATTATGTAGATACTGTAAGCATCTGAAAATGACCACTTTTTGAGAGTTTGAATCTGAAAAGACTAAGATTTTTTAATCTTTTGGATGCTGGTTCCATGGTTAATGTAAAGTTGGCTGTGGGACCCTGATTTCGTATACGTACGTATAACTGGTATAACGTAAAGACTTGGCATGATACTGCGGCTGCCTACCAATGCCCCGTAAAAGTGAACGTAAGTTTGCATTGCTAGCTAGCTAGCTAAGCTCACGGCTGCGTGAATCGGGGAATTCCCAGTATCACCACAGTACCAACCAAAGAGCATACTTCAAACTGCAAAAACTACAACACTTCTTCGCAATGAAGAGTTCCTTTGTATTGGATCCCATTCACCTATCTTCCTTGTTTTAGGTAACAGTTTGTTCCCCTAACGCTAGACAATATGTCAGCCAAATCAAGATATAATTTATGGATAAAACGGAAAATACCAGTCCCATGATTTTTAAGAAAGAAAGACAGCACATTTTGAGGTATGTGATTTGATTATCCCCAAGTCACTCTCCAGTACCGCGGTATCGGCTTTTGTTATGCTAGCGTAGCAATACGTACCAAAATGACTACAGATAAATCCGCAATGACATTTTGTGTTGCAAAAAAATTTTTGTCACAGGTTTTTGGTTACGTAAAGGTATGCTGTTCACACTGTGCTAGAAGGGATGTACATAGATATGAATGGGGATTGACGCTAGTAACGTTACATTAGTTTGTTCGTTACGTACAGTTGCGCTAGTCTACACTGCAGGTGAGATAGTCCAGTTTAGGCCTTGAGTAGTGCTTCGTATCGCACAACAAAAAACTTAATAAGGATTGACCTAAGCCTCCATCTTCATTTGTGAAAAATCTTTGTTGTGTAAAAACTCTGAAAAGTTGAAAAGATACACATGTCAGGTAATATCCCAGTTCAGACATTTCAAGATGAAATGTTTGGAGTTGGGATTTTTTTGTGGTAACCGATTTTTCGGTCCCGTGATTTCATGGTCACGGGAGCGACACGCGACCGGGAACGATCGTTCCCGTGAGATCCGACAGCCTGTGGGCAGTATGAATTCCCAACGAAATTGTTGTTTTTCTTAAAACAAATACCTTGGTTTGGAAATCAGGTTCTTGCTTCCACCTTTAATTTTTTGCCCAGTGAACTGTTGTGCCTTTTTTCTCATCTTCTTCCACATAAGTTCTCTTTGTCATTTTCCACAACAAACTAGAGCACCATCTGTGCTGATGGCTCAAACCTATTGAATTAGTGCACAGTGATGACTTCCAGTGCCAAGAAAATCACTCTCCATGCAAAGGATACTGGGATTGTACTTTTCATACATGGATATTATTTCTTGAACAGATGTACCCACAATTTAGAATGTTTTAATTTCTCTCAGGTAAAATGACAAGGAACTCTTTAGAATGATTACCTTTCTCTTAGGTGTAGCCTTAACGTTAGAAGTCTCTGTTGCCATGCTTTCTATTTTTACAGAAATCAGAAAGTCTAGTTAGCAAGGAAGAAAGCAAGTTTAATGAGCTATGATAACACAATTAGTAAGCAAGAGCTTCCTCTCTGAACCCAAGGAAAAAAAATTGGCCCTCTTCATCCTTACCTCAAGCAGGGAGTTGCATGCAACTCCCTGCCTCAAGCAAGTCTTGTTTAGAAACAGTGTAAGGTACAGTAACTGTACCCTTAATTCATCTTCCTGAAGTTAGGAAAAGTATGTCTATTGCAAAGCCCCTCCATGCACTCACAATAAAACTACTGTTCTCATCAAACAAGATCTGTTTACACTAACCTAATCGACCTCAAATGGTTGACAATCTTGCACCCAGACAGTTTTAAAGGGAGTTCAGTTCAATGGAAAACACTCAATTTGAGACCGGTAGAAATAACGCGGTGGAACAAAATTGGTCAGAAAGGTGTCAAAATTATTATTTATCCAAAAACAGACAACAAATTTTTAATCAGCACATGCCAGCCACCCACCTGAACAATTTTGAGGACAAGTTTGCATTGCATTTAGGAGAAAATAGCATTTCAAAATATTCACACCAATGACCTCTGATAAACAAGTAAAGTACAAGATTCAAAAACCACTCCCTGAGGAATATCATGGCCAACTTTCAAGGACATCGGACACTATTTGTGGAAGAAGTGACACTTCAAAAATATTCACAAAACAGCCACTAATAACCCCTAGATGACACTTTGACCTCTCAACAAATGTGCCCATGAGAGCATTAAAGGCAATTGTGAACAGACATGATAGATAGACGGATAGACAGAGTGACGGTGGAAGAACACAACAGCTCAAACAGCTCTTTGAGCTGGTTTGAGCTAAACATGCAGAGCTACAACCTGGAAGTTTCAATGAAAGGGGAGGACAATTTGAGTAATGCTGTCTTTGGGTAGGCTCTTCAGGAGGAGGAGAAAATTGTGAAAGATTTGAAATATTTCTAGATTTATGCAAAAGGACCAGAATGCAAAATGGTGCTTACTGTAATTTGACCCACGTGAAACATACTCCTTTTTTCATTTACTGTTTGTTCACTTAAACATATAGGCCTAAACATCGTGGATGTGCCCAGAAAATTTTGGAGTGCTGGATGCCTACACTGCTTTTGTCTACTGCCATTGCTGTGGGATCATGAGCTTGAGGTAAGGGTGTTGGTGTACCTCAGCTTTCTGAATGTAAATGTGATATCTAAAGTCATTTTTGTACGAAAGGATATGTCCACCCAACATGCATGATTTGCCATGACTAAGAAGTTTCTATTTTTCTTCATGTCTATGGTACAAATATGAAAAAAAAGTGACTCTACTTTGCAATAGCACTATGATATACATGTACAGTACTATGATGTTCTTGCATTAACATTCAAAGAAATGAAAGATTTTTATATAAAGAAAAAAAGGAATTATTGTACATGAAGATGGTGGCAGGATTTTTTTCAAGGTTAAGGGGGCATGCAGTCACACAAATGACTTTCTAAGCAGAATGCCACCATCAGAATTTTGGGTGGTGAGACCTGATTCCCCATTTTGTAGAGTGTCAAACTGCAGCAGAGGACATTTGCACAAGCATCATATACGTAATGTATTGATAGTATATATAACCACAAAAAAGTTTGAGTTACTGTGTACAATGGTACATTTTCCCTAGAAGTCTGGTTTTCTGTGCATGCATCCTCACACTGTACCAGGGAATGTTTGCACACTTGTTTACTAGAGAGTACTAGCAACTCCCTGCGCTCTGCTAATAGACTCAACACAAGGAAGATTGAGAAGTCAGAATTTTGTCTGTAGAAACCCCTTTTTCACTGGTTCTGTGGAGCAAACACAGGTTTCAAAATGATAACTGTTAATCATATCAATCATTTTCTTTGTCAAGAGCAGCTCAGGCAAAGGAAACTCTTTACAAGGGCTTTTTCAAGCATACAGTACATGGTAAAACATTCCATACTATCAACAATACAAGATATGTCCAGAGTGCTTTACTTACACACACTGAGAAGTCAAGTTTCTGAAATGATGTCATTCTTGGGTTAATTTGCTTTATACTAATTTCACTTTTGGAGGTATAACCTGAACAGGGTAACATTTTTGCATCTCTCTTCCAAGGGGCCGTGTTTCTTACGTAAGGGCCTATTCGGTGATAGATATGGTCAGAGATCTACACCAAATGGCTGTAATTAGACGTTTCATAAGTTCTTTACTTACCATCATGAAGCAACCTGAATGCTACCATATAAAGTAATCTGAAAGTTAAAAAAAGAAATTTATGCAAAACTCAAACAAAATGACCAATCATAAAGAGTATGAGATCATAGAGACTCCACATAAAGACACATGCCAATAAACATTTGTGATATTATTTGCATGCATACATTGATATTTCCAAGTGGTGGACAGCCAAAAATTTATTTTAGTAACAAATATATTTAAAATTGCTCTTCTCTTATAATTCTTTAAAAAAAGGAGGAATTGCAGTCAACCCAATTGAAGAAATGGAGCCTCTCCTGTTGCAGCTGGCTGTTGAGAGTCATGCAACATTTTTCATCCTTAACATTGAAATTTACTAGAAGTAACTACTTGCTTTACCTTGATGCAATATTGAAGTCCTAAAATATTGTGGTTCAATTATAGAATACAGGACCACTCTTGAACACAACTTAGCATCCAGATTTGTGGACCGTGCAATGCTCAGTATTGAAGGAAGACCTATCAGTTCTAGGCACATTAGCTGATTTTTGTGAGATATAAAACTGCTCACTGATCTGCAACTGGAAAGCATTGGAGTCTGGATTTGACAAAGAAGCTTTAATACTTCATTTTTACTGAGAGAAAATGGTTGTCTAGAAGACAAGCAAGTTTTAGCTCATGGTTGTCCATACAAAATTTTGGTTGTCCTGGACAATCCAACAACTGTAAAAATTGGGTACTGGTGCTTAACCTAATGCAGGCCCACTGATAGGTTATACCTTCAGGTACAAGTATAGAATACCCCCTACTAAATTACGTAACGGTGTAGCCGGCTACACCATGGCATCCAAGCAATGCATTATTTCTTCGTGGTGGAGCTGGCATAGCTGACACAGCCACTAATGGGGCATTGAAATAACTTAGCATTTTTTCACTGAATTTAATGCAGATCAAGCATGTGGGACTAATAATGAGTCGCTATTTTTCATGTGGGGATTTGACAGTGTACAGTGGGTATTCAGTCAAAACGTGCCCAGACCAAAACGTCCCCACTTTTTTGCTACAAAAATGTCCCTGCTTTTACCAAATTGTCCCCGTGATATTATATATGGTATATCAAAACATCCCCGCATAAAGAGTTTGAATGTCCAATTGAAAATTGCAAGTTGGTAATGTAAGATGGAAACGTAAGATGGAAACGTAAGATGGAAACGTAAGATGGAAATGTGAGAGATGAATTAGAAATAGGAATCTAGGCTAGGTGAAAGAATGTATTTAGGAATAGTTAATTCAATTGTGACGAGTGCTTAGATGAATTAAAATGTAATTGAGCTGTGTTTAGGAACTGATAATTGAGCTGAGTCTATTGTTATTGGATGATTACATGCACTGGGATTTAGCTATATCAAAGGCTGGATAATTGACATACCTTTCGAAAAGACTTCTATTCTCTTATTTAAAAAAAAAGACCATTTTGATACAGAGACTTCATGTGAAATAAATTTACTTATGATCAATTACATGCAACAGGTAGGCTTTAACCTAGGCCTAGGCAATCTTTCTTGTTTTTGATGTTATGAACATTTCACAATACATAATATATGTGCAAGTTTTTACTGAATTTACAAACAACTTAATCGTTTCAACTTAACTAAACAACTCAGTTCACTTTCCAACATACAAGGGGGGCGTTTTGACCAATTTGATACAGGGACCTTTTGACCTGAGGACGTTTTGACCAACAGCGGGACGTTTGGGTCTGGGGATGTTTCCGACTTGTAAGGGTAGGGGCCTAGCTACAGTCAGTAATTTCTGTGTGGTGGGATATTCTTTAATTAGCTACTACTTCTAAGTCCTAAATTCATGCTAGCCTATATGCAAATTCCTACAGTGTTTCAATGCTAAGTACTAGTTATTCTTTTAGACGGTGGTTTAGCTGTAACAGTATAGGCTATTCGAAATATTCGATTGAGGATGACGTGACGACGATCACAAGCCTAGCCAATGCTTTCCGTTCCAACTGTACGATAGGCTAGCAGACAAACATTTGACTGAAGGAAACCATGTTACTGAAATTCCCCGATGATACAAATGGGCGGCATACTGAATCGGCATCAAAGGTTTAATTTATCCCACCTGACGTAGTGTGTTCATTCGGTTCAATTTTATCCAATTTGGCTACGATTTCGAAACTTAAACAAGCAAAATTATTTTCGTTGCGAGTCGAGGTGATGTATGAGTCAGTGTAACTGCGGCATAGCGAAGCAATCGTGACATCTGATTTTGTTTTCGAGTTTTGACAACCTTAACGGAATTAAAATACCAAGAAAACTTACCCTGGCTTCTGCCCATTTTGAAAGAACAGCTTAAATGTGGAGAAGTTTTCGCGACGAAGTCCGACTTTGAAATAAGGTGCAGGGTTTTACAACTTTCTGAAACTTAATTCACAGGTTCAGGACATTCATAGGCTAGATGTTTCGCGGATCGGCTATAGCAGTAAACATATCGTATGCGCATGCGTGATCAGCTGGTTGATTTTCCTTCCCACAAGCAAAGAATTAAAATATAATCACATTAATTCTCAAAACTTTGTCCGCTGGAGCAAACTAATAGAGGGTGAAAGACTTTTTCTTTGTTCATTTTCAACCCATCAAAACGAATCATTTTGGGAGCATGTACCGGCGATGATTCTTGGTTAGTCACGAAGTTGGAAAGATCACCTAGTCTTGTACTTCAGTCGTTTTATAGATTTCAGCTTTCGACTTTAAGTGAATGTCTACTTTAATTTGCTTTAGCCCCCTCAATTTAGGGAATCACGGCGTCTTTGCCGACGCCTTTGCCCAACAAAACCAGGTCAATCCAAAACCAGTTATCATGCAGGGCAGTGGCGTAGACTGGGGAACAGGGGACGGGGAAAGATTCGCCCTGGAAAATAATTTGGGGAAATTTGATGAAATTTGGGAAATTTAAAAAAAATAATACGCCTTTTTCCCATTTCTCGAATTTTTGTTGGAATAAGAAATTTTGAGACATTTCTCATACATTGTTCTTTTTCATGCAAACAAATAAACCCAAATAAACCCAGATCCAGTGTGGCATGAACCGGCGCGACTTGCCTTTCACAGAGATGTCCTCTCCGCGCAGCAGATTGAATGTTCTCTTGCATATGCGCGGGTGTTATGATCAGTGCTTTCCAGTGCACAGGAAGTACAGGAATTTAACAACAGCTGATACAGTACAACTAACACTGAAAGGCTGTATGAACACCTTGTACACAGTCTCTATGCAGGCTGTACACTTTGGGAATTCAGTGAAAGGATGTGAAAACTGAGAAGTCACTAACGTAGACCCCCGAGATTATTTTGTCCTACAAGCTAGTAGCGGGAGGGGTTTGAACTGTACCGATTTTACTCTGTGTACATAACCATGGATGGGGTTGAAACAATCCATGGCTTACGATAAACATAACGTTAGAATGAACGGGATCCATGGGCATACTTAGATTTTGTTACTTAGCCTAAAACATGGTAGCCCGCGGAGCGGACGAAGTCTTTTCTTCAAGTTCAGCTGCTCATTGCTACGAAAAACAAAAAATAAAAAAAAACAAACAAACAAAAACAAAAACAAAAAAAAAAACAAAAAAAAAAAACAAAAAAAAAAAAAGCCTAAGGGGACAGCAGTCACAAAGGTGTTATGCAGGCTAAATCCTTGGATGCTTGCAGGCCGGGCTAGTTCGGGGAAATAGCTTTCTACTCACTTGGGGTGCAGCAATAAACGGGTCCATGAATACCGTGTCCTAGAACTTACTCGGTGAATGTAGCCTTCTACACTTAACAGACTGCTGTTCTTACAGGATATCCTGTATGATCGAGCCACTGTTAGACATCCTTTTCAGTGGCGTACGAAGGGGCGGGGGCATTGGTCCATCTATCTCCCTTGCGGATGCCATTTTTTTTTTTGTTCTTAATAATACGTAGCCGTACTTAAGTAACACAGATATTACTTCAAAAGATAGGCCTAACACATATGTTGCACAAGATTGTGTGTAAGGACACCCAATTCAAAAAAAAATCAAAGGGGGAAGGGTTGTGTGTGCAAGGCCCTTCAGTAAATGCCATTTTTTTTTAACTCCTACAAATAGGCAAATTCTGTCAATTTCCAATTTCTACTTAAAAAATAGGTAGCCTCTGTATCCCACTGGTTGCACCGATTGCCCCTAATTTAAGAATTTTTAAAAGAGAGGGTCCACCCCATAGACTCCTTCCCCGGCCGGCACAGACGTACAAGACGGGGACAGGGGAGGGGAGGATGTTCAGGTGCGGTGAGAAATAGTTTGCCATTTATCACGCAAGAGAAGTAAGGGGTAAAGTTATTACCAGATGGGAGTTCGATCAGTCACAAACAATTTCATCAATTCAGCGGATCTTTAATTTAATCAAGTTAGTTAGAGTTTTATGACCCAGTTTCCAACCTAGCTGGCCACGGCCTTTTTCCAGTTTCCAGTTTAGCCAAGAGTCACAACAGAGAAGCATTAGCATATTTTAAAGTCGTTGTAGACTATAGTTTCTCCGAAAAGAATCAAGACCATTTCATATAGGCCTAATAGTGATAGTACATTTTATGTGGTAATTTTCTGATCACTAAGCATGTTCCTGATTTTTTTCGTGTTGCAAACAAAAGCTAAAATTAAAGACTGCACGTTTAGATTCTCCTTACAGGTATGAATACGCAATTTTTAACCATCTGAGGAGTCTGATATTTCGAAATTTTCTCTTCGCTCCGCGCCAACCAATGGTGGCGCTTCGCCCAGTCTTTTGGGCAATATTACATTTTTGGGTCAAAGTATAGCTTTTAACTCTCTGATCACTTTGCAGTTTGCGAACATATTTTAAAATGAGCATTTTATTTCAAACGACAAAAGAAGAGAGCGACTCGTTAGATTTTTGTATAAGTCTGGGAAATGTTATTTCCGGCCATCTGAGGGGTCTGATTTTTCGAAATTTTCTGTGCGCTCCGCGCCAACAAATGATGACGCTCCGCTTAGATAATCTTTGTGGCAAAATATTGTTTTGTGGCTAAGAAAAACCGCAAATTAAAGTGCCCCTTTCGCCTTCTATCGATGCTCTTTAAATTTGACCCCTAAAAGTATGCAAGTTTAATGACAAGTTTTACTTCGTAAGGTAGCGTAAATGGCATAAGAATACAAGTAAAGACACAAAAGTTTCAGTTTTATCCTCATTAACCACCACCATTCAACTTTTAACACTGTTCCTGACAAAGTCGAAAATTTCGCACCATTTTGCATCTAGGCTTCTTGAAAACGCCAAAAGTTAGTACCCCTTAGATCCCTTCCCCAGGCTGGCGATCACTCAACATACTTCATGCCCCGTTTCAGAGAAATCCTGGGTAGGCCACTGCTTTGGTACATACAAATAAACCAGATATTGTTGAGCAAAATAAATATTCTAAGAGTAGTTTTTTCCAATCGTTCTATGTTATACTTTAAGATTAAAATACAGGTAATTTTACATAATTACCTGGTAATGTTGGTATAGCCTAGGCCTACTTGAAAATTTGCATATTTTATATGAAATACATACACATTAACAGGAAAAAGTTTTGGGAAAATTTCATACCTTTGCCCCCTCTGGAAAATATCCTAGCTACGCCACTGATGCAGGGCATACCATAGCCTAGCTGACGAATCAGTATTGACAGGCGACGGAATGGTTCGACCACAGAATTTATCCGTGACAGCTATTGAGCCCGTCCACACTATGCGACTCAATGCAACGCAAAGCATTGCAACGAGATTGTTCAGACGCGTTGCAAAGTGTGCCGAAATTCAGTGCAACTAGTTGCAAGCAGACGCGCAACCCAGTTTCATGCGACCGAACATGTTCGTCGCATGAAACTGAAACATGCAACTGAAAGTGACAATCATGGACTTCTGGAATGAAGCCCGGGAAGTTCAGTTAATCGAAATGGACAGAACGTATTCCTGTCTCTTCAACGTAACAAATAAGAGTATGTTAAACGTAAGAATTTTGCGAATCGCTTCATGGACCTGTGACTTGTTGCATAATGTGGAAACTATGCTCCAAACACTAGTTAGTCGTCAGTCGCCCAAAACGACAAGTCTTATTTGCAGTAAGTCGAGTCGCATAGTGTGGACGGGGTTAAAGCATGGGATTACACTTTTAGGCCACTTTCTCATAGCACTAGGAAACAAGTCATTTATGTTAACGGTGTCCTCAAATTTAATGCCAATATTGATATCGATATCATGTTTTAATTCCATATTTTTGGACCGTTTATTTGTTTGTTTATTTGTTTTCTTTATCCTCCCTTGTCAGCTTGTGGGAACTCGGCAACGCCCAATTGAAGGGACACGGTACTAACACCAAGCTGGCAATGCCAATCTCGCAGTAAGTTGACGTATATGATTAAGGAATAACGGATTATAACTACAACACAGGAAACTAGACGACAATTTTAATGTCGGAGGTGGGACTTGAACTCACGACCTCATGACTGGAAGACGCAGATCATCACCATTGTAGCACTTGCTCCGTTCTTTTCCTTGATGTATGCACTGCGAATAATCCATTCACATCATGGTTGTCAACAGATATTTTGAAAGGGGGTCGTATTTTGTGCGAAGGAGAAAGTTATTTCCGCGTCAGCAGCGGGCAGCAGCATGTTCGCGGGATAGCGCGACTGCAGTGGCGTCGCCAAGGGGAGGGGGGCAGGGGCACGTTCCCCCTGAAACCGTGTGCCCCCCAACTGAGATTTGAGATTTTCAAAAAAAATATGTGTTATGTCAATAAAATTACCCTTAAATAACGTCTTTAACACCTCACAAACACGCTAAAACCCAGGAGCTTTCGGGGGCTTCTCCCCCTGGACCCCCACCAGGGGCCCTAAGGCGGGCCCCTGGACCCCACCCGTTGAGCCTCGCCCTTTGCGCTCGATTGCGCCTCCGGCGCCATGAGTGGAGTCTATATCCCCCCATAAAATCGTTGTGCCCCCTCAGTGCCCCCAGAATGAAATGTCTGGTGACGCCACTGAGCGCGAGCACTACGGCGGGGATCCAGGGCCCACTGAAGAGTCTCTGGTGGGGTCCTGGGGCGAAGCCCTAATGGAGGTCCAGTGGGCGAAGCCCCGGAAGCTCTGAGGAGTTAGACATTTCAAAAGCCCATTAATGCGGGAAATATCGTTAATATTGCTAGTTTGGTACTGCAATTTGTAATTTTATAAAGGTTCACAGCAAAACGTGAAGCCTTCGATGTGGACCAAAGAGAAAGCTTTCAATCTTAAAATGACAAGGGCACCAGACCGTTTTCTGTTAAAGTTGGGGCTATTGTGGATCCATGGGCTTGGTAAAGGGAACAACTGAAGTGATAGCATCCAGAGGTGAGGGATTCCCAGGACAAAAACCCTTTAAACCTCGTGGAATGTAATGAAGTATTCAAGATGATTAAGGAGGTAAAATATCGAACCTCAAATAACAAACCCTGAAGAATTTTAAGCTAATTGAACTCTGCAATGCAAAGAAATTTAAGTCATAGGCGGCGGAAGCGGGGGGGGGGGGGGGGGAGGGCTGGCCCCCAATAATTTTCTTATGAGATTTTTGGGGGGCATGGTCCCCCCCCCCATAACTGAATGTCGAAAATAAATTTTTCAAAAGTAATTAAACAAACTTAAGTTGCCTTTATTACATTTCGGCTATTCTTTCGCTCAAATATTACTTTTCAGAGTGAAAAAGTTGCAGAGCTTCCGGGGGCTTCGCCCCCTGGACCCCCACATTAACGATAACCTGTAGGAGAGTTTATTTGCGCCCTTCAAACAGTTGTAGGATATGCTGCAATTGTGCCTCAGGTAGACTGTGACAAGCTTCATGTCTTCGGAATCTCTTGACTCTTTATTCGTCGGGTTTCAGGATGGATAATTTTCTAACAGATTTGGAGTGGCTAAAATTGGCTAGTGTGGATTAAAGTGTGCTCCTGGCATCTGGCATGTTTCCACCTCATGTAGGGATTTTTTTTCAATTCCTGGGGATGCACAAAATCGTTCCAAAATCATACTTGGTGTGGTGGGTAGCCTATTTGGTTCTATTAACTCAAAAAGCTATGACCGTTACTTCACAGATAATCACAACACAATGCCCGAAATTGTCGAATATCCAAATTCTTTCAAGCATTTACCCGAAAATGGAAAAGTATCATAGGAAGGGTAACATAGTTACGAAAGGTTAAGAGTTAAAAAAAATTCGCGACACATTTGGGAAGCCTGTGGCTTAAAAGAAAACAATTATTCTTGAGACTGTTTTTAAATCTGGTGTAACTCAATACCCGAAATGGCCGATTATTTTAATAGCTTCAAATCTTTTCCGAAAAACAGCAGACGCAATATTTAAAGAACAATTTCCATGGGAAATAAAAAAGATCTGCGACACATTTGGGTAGAATGTAAAAAAAGGTTTTCATCATCCCAACTCCACATTGTAGTCTTGCAAAAATTTGCCGGAAATGGTCAAATATTCGGGCAAAGGTTAAAAAAATGCTGGGATGTTTTCAATTGCCAAATTAATTCAACGGATAGACAGGAGAGTATTCAGCTGCTCAAAAGTCTGGCATCAATCCTTCTCTAGAGTCAAATATGGGCAATGGTCATGAGAATCGGGTAATTCGTTTTTCGATACTTTAATTATGCAGGGTGAGAAGGTCTTCCCGTAAGTCTGCTTGAAAATTCATTTCCACACACCTTGTAACGTGACAATTCTGTCAATAAGTGTTACTTATAGAAGAAAAATCATCTACTCCATTTCCTAATGGTAGCGGTGCATTTTATCTGATTCTTCTGATCAAAATAGCGACTGCTAAGATCCCCATAGGTCTAATTTTGTTCAAAACTGAAATCATATATAGTCGGAAGTTCGGGTACACACAATTTTTTCAATATATATTGAATATAGCCAAGAGTCGCAATAGAGTAAAATTTATTAGCATGTTTTCAATTCCGGTTTGTAGTTTCCCCCGAAAATATGCGGGACCATTTCATCGATTGGTAGCTATACATTTTATCTGGTAATTTTCTGATCAAATAGCGGCTGCTTAGATCCCCATATATAAGCCTGGGAAATGCCATTTTCGACTGTCTCATGGGTCCCATTTTTTAAAATTTTCTGTTCGCTTCGCGCCAACCAGTGGTGAGACTCCGCGCAGATAGTCTTCCTAGCAGCATTTTAGTTTCAAATGAACATTTTTGTGCAAACAGAACTTCGAATTAGCGACTTCTAAGACCTCCTATAACCGTAGGAAATGACATTTTTGACTGTCTGAAGTGATCAGATTTTCAAAATTTCTTGTACGTTTCGCCCCAACTTATGGTGGTCCTGCAATTAGATCGCTTCATAGCAGAATTTAAGTTTCAAGAAATCATTTTTTTACAAAAAGAAACTCAAAATAGCGACTGCTTAGATCGCCATATAAGCCCGAGAAATGCCATTTTCAACTGTCTGATGGGTCGGATATTTAAAAATGTTTTGTACGTTTCGCGCCAACTAATGGTGGTGCTCCGCTTAGTCTTTCTGGCTGAGTTTTAGTTTGGACGAACGTACGTTTATCTGGAATTGAAACTTAAAAACGACTGCTTGGATAACCTTTACAAGCCTGGGAAATGTCATTTTTTACTGTCTGAGAGGTACGAATTTTCAAATTTTCTGGACGCTCCGCGCCAACCAGTGGTGGCGCTCCTCTTTGACTGTCTTACGGGCAGAATTACATTTTTCGGGATCTTCTACCTCAAAACTGAAATGCTCCCCTACGCCTCTGGAAATACCTTACTCAGGCGTGCACTGGAACAGCTGCTTGCAACATTCAGCAGGATTCCGGATTTGCGATCCTAGGATACATAGTCCAGTGGAGAAATGATCTGAGCTAATTAGTATCTCAAAAGTGTTTTAATCTTAGATCTACAATATTATCATTCTTGGAACTATTTTTTCTTTGAGATTTTAAGTCAATTTGAAATATCCCGCATGAACGTGCACTTCCGTTCTAATATGAAGGTACACTGAGCATATACTGACACGAAGCAGTTTACCCACCAGAATGAACCGAATTCAAGAGATGAACATATCGTCCTTTTATAGTTTCAATAAAAATCATTGTTCCGTTAAAAAAAGATATCATTTAAAGGTATTTCATGTGAAAGTACTATTACATATATGATTATAATGATGGCAATAAGGGAAAGGTGTAGCTACATATAGCCAATAGGACTTGCTAGCGGACGGCACTTCACACAAAAAGTAAGGGGTGAAATAGTACTAATTTTGGGGACTCGATCTGTAATTGCAGCGAGATTAGGCATTCAACATATTAAAAGAAATTTATATTCTTCCATGGCAGAAGAGATCCCTTTTCGACTTTTGGTACGTCCTTTAAACGTTTCTGTGAAAAACCTTAAAACTCAAAGGGGGTCGTTCGCACCCCTCTCCTCCTTTTGTGACACCCATGGTTTTCACTCGAAAAGATTCAAGACCGTTTGATCTCATAGTAGTCGTATAGTCGGACATTTTATGTGAAAGTTTTCTGATCACAAGTTGCGGGTTTTTAATCATTGCAATCGGAAACTAAAGAAGGACTGTTTAGATTGTCTTTACAAGCATGAAAAAGCAATTTCCGGCCATCTGAAGGGTGATGATTTTTTTAAATTTTCTGGACGCTCTGAACCAACTAAAGGTGGCGCTCTGCTAAGAAAGTCTCCCAGACAAAGTTACTTTTTTTCTGGTCAAAGTATTTTTTAACAAATTTCTGATTAATTTGCAGTATGCGAACTTGTTTTGAAGTGCAGCATTAACAAACAAACAAACGCAAAGTGGCTAATGCTTAGATTCTACTTATACGTCTGGAAAATGCTATTTCCTTCCCTCTGAGGGGCCGCTTTTTCAAAATTCTCCGTACGCTCCGAGCCAACTAATGATGTCACTACGCTTCGCTAGATAGTCTTTATGGCAGAATTACGTTTTCTGGAGAAGGGGGAGGGGCAAGAAAACCAAAAACGGAAACTTCTGCTGTCTGCCTAAGCCCATCACTTTTGCACTTTTATTTTGACTCCTTGTACGCTAATTTGGAAACAAATTTTACTTTGAAAAGGTAGCCTGCATGGCATTAAAGTTGCATGTAAACACGCAAAATTTTCAGTTTTATTTCCATTGACCACCACAATTCAACTCTCAAGACTATTCCTATCTAAGCACCATTTTGCAAATGGGTTCCTTAATAAGGCCAAAATTTCAAAGGGGGTGGGGATACCTCTCCCTCCCCCTTCTTTTAGACCCCTTCCAAGGCGGGTGATCATTATATAAACTGCATGCACCCTTTCGAGAAAACATGCGTACTGATAATCTGCCTGATTCGTTCTCAACGATTTAAAATTTCCATCAACTGATCAAGCAAGTTGTATCACAGTTTTACCACCCAAAGCTAGACCTTGCTTATAGATAGGGAGCCGAGAATGCGGTGTGACCAGATCAGATGTTCCTTATTTCACTGGATTGTGCAGCATCCTACCGATTTTGTTCCGTTTTCCATGTTTCTGGAAAATACAACATGATAAAAAATTATGTCGATTTCTGTAGGCTTCCCGTGACAGGAGTCGATTTCGCAAAAAATTAGATGCAATATTTACACCGCCTGAAAAGTAATACCTTCGGCGATCTGATAGGCTTACACTACTGTCACTACACTTTTAAAAAAAGAGTGAAGTTGCTCTCTACCAGAGTGAAAAGTGTGAATTACCCATAAGAGTTATAATTCACTCCAAGAATAGCGAAATTCACTCCACTAAGAATAAAATTTACCTCAAAAGAACGAAGCTTCACTCGTGATAGAGGGCCTATACAGTGATCACTCATAAAAAATAATTAAAAAAAAAATGAATCTTCACGCCTCTAAGGCTCCATTCGAGTGTAAATTCACTCCACAAATAGTGAAATTCACTACAAGAGCAGGCGCTTGGAGTTAATTTCACTCTTCTTGGAGTGAATTTCACTATTTGTAAAGTTGGCTCTTTGAGTGAATTTTTCTCTTCTTGGAGTGAATTTACACTCGAAAGGAGCGAATTCACACATTTCACTCTACTAGAGAGTGAATAAGTAAGAATCAGTAAGAATAAGTAAGAATCACCCTTTGCTTTAAGGGTGTGCATACAAAAGGCCGGATACACTTCGCATCAACCTATGATGGCGTTATTATTATAGATCAGAGACCCTCTACAAATAAATTGCCTATTGATCTTATGCTTTGACGGCACATGACGTCGTCCTTGGGCAGAACAATGGAAGACGTGGTAAAATACACATAAAAATTCTCCCTGCACATGCAGCAGACTATGCTCGTATTCGTCTAATTGACAAATAAGCTGTCTGCATTTGTCTGTGTTGGTATATTTTGCCCCTAAACGAGGACGTACTTACGATCTATTACACCATATGCGGAGGGTCTATTAATTTTCCCCCACCTTTATAAATTCCTGATTACACACACCTGCTGTATGGACCATCTGAAAATGTGCTGAATATTCATCTCCATTGTCTATTTATTCTGTACTTCTTTTACTAGACTAGACTCCAAGCAGGTGTTATGCGCCAACCATACAAGTAAAACGTTTCTACTACTTTTCGTGTTTCGTTGCGTTCCTTCGTGGGACAACATTGGGTGAATGTTGGACCTGTTTGGTTGCACAGGCACAGGCTTCGAATGCCTGTGTTTGGTTGTACCTGGTTGGAATAATTCCTTGCTTGTTATGTTCCGAGTTGTTTTTCAGCTTCTCTACAGATTGCAACTATAGGTAGAAAGCAGGTAAGAGTGTTCGCTAGTTATCTGAAGCCAGCCCATGTAAATGGGTATGTAAATAGTTTGTAGTTATATTTCCATCCAGTCCGGTTTGGGTTTTTTCGTTTGTTTGTCTGTGCCCGTTTCTACGCACGTAAAAAGCAAGAGTTATCTGAAGGCCGTGAAAATGGTCATGTGTTGTCCTTCAGTGGACGTAAGAGCTTCTTCACGAAGCAGCCTTAAAGTTTTGGTTTCGCCGAACGGCCCTTTGCCAGAGGGTTGAGGAGGTCTTTAGAAAAATTGGTTCGTTAGTTGTGTGTCATAAGGTCATTCAAGTAGCAGGCCTATTATGAAATAAATAGCGACATCCGATCACAGTGTGTTCAAATTCTGCAACATACGGTATGCTAATTGATCTAGGCTTCGCCCAAGTAAATTTATAAATTTATAGACATTATCACTATCACTTTGTCCTTAATACTTAGGCTACGGACGATATTTCAATGGTGAAAGTAAAAATTTACCCATAGCTTTGCATATAGGCCTAGTACAAAAGTATGGCATAAAAAGCAAAGTAATAAAAGAAGAAGTAGTCGTCACGATAACTTGATATTGTAATACTGACGCCACTGAACAACATATGGCTTCTCATACTTCGATTTATCACCTTCTTTCATTCGCGCTATTTTTCAGTCCTACCTAGTTATGAAGGTTACCGTTGAACCCCTTAAGTAGCCGTACAGCTTCTTCGGAAAGCAGTTTCATATTTGGTTTCGCCGAACGGCCCTTTGCCAGGGGGTCAGGAAGACTTTGGAAAAAGGTTAACATTGAACCCAAGTAATTTCTTTCTGAAAAAGTGTATTTAGCATGAGGACGTAATACTGGGTCCTATTCAAGGGCTTGCCATGTCTACCAAATCATACACTGAATCTTTTTGATTCCTTGCCGAAGGCAGACAGGGAATATGCGATGGTGATGTCGTGTGTGTGTGTGTGTGCGTGCGTGTGTGTGTGTGAGTGTATGTTACGCTTTGGCTTGTAAACACGATATCTCAAGAAGGGTAAGTGTTACTAACCTCATATTTGGTGTGTGGGCTGGTCATATTAATTTGATGATCCCTATTGTTTTTGGTGGAGATCAAAGGTCATTTAGGGTCACGAGAGGTCAAAAGGTAGATTCCTTAGACATTACTTGTAAACACGGTATCTCAAGAAGAAAAAATGTGACTAATCTCATATTTGGTGTGTGCATTGGCCATATTGATTTGATGATCCCTATTTTTTTTGGTGGAGATCAAAGGTCATTTGGGGTCACGAGAGGTCAAAAGGTCAAAACTTCGTAAACACGATATCTCAAGAACGGTACATGTGACTAATCTCATATTTGATGTGTGGGTTGGTCATATGAAGTAAATAATCCCTATTGATTTTCGTGGAGGTCAAAGGTCATTTGGGGTCACGAGAGGTCAATAGCTAAATTCCTTAGAAATCGCTTGTAAAGATGGTATCTCAAGAAGAGTAAGTGTGACTAATCTCATATTTGGTGTGTGCATTGGCCATATTGAGCCGATGATTCCTATTCTTTTTTGTGGAGGAAAGGGTAATTTGGGGTCACGAGAGGTCAAAAGGTCACAACCTCTTAAACACGATATCTCAAGAACGGTATATGTGACTGTGCTCATATTTGGTGTGTGGGTTGGTCATATTGAGTAAATGATCCCTATTGTTTCTGATTGAGGTCAAAGGTCATTTGGGGTCACGAGAGATCAATAGGTAAATTCCTTAGAAATCGTTTGAAACATGGTATCTCAAGTAAAGTAAGTGTGACTAATTTCATATTTGGTGTGTGGGTTGGCAATATTGAGTAGATGATCCCTATTGTTTTTGGTGGAGATCAAAGGTCATTTCGGGTCACGAGAGGTCAAAAGGTTAAAAACTTCGTAAACACGAAATCTCAAAAACGGTACATGTGACTATGCTCATATTTGGTGAGTGTGTTGGCCATATGATCCCTCTCCTTTTTGGTGGAGGTCAAAGGTCATTTGGATTCATGAGAGGTTAAAAGGTCAAAACTTCGTAAACACGATATCTCAAGAACGCTACATGTGACTGTGCTCATATTTGGTGTTTGGGTTGGTCATTTTGAGGAAATGATCCTTATTGTTTCTGATTGAGGTCAAAGGTCATTTGGGGTCACGAGAGGTCAATAGGTAAATTCCTTAGTAAATCGCTTGTAAACATGGTATCTCAAGAAGAGTAAGTGTGACTAATCTCATATTTGGTGTGTGGGTTGGCCATATTGAGTAGATGATCCCTATTGTTTTTGGTGGAGATCAAAGGTCATTTGGGGTCACGAGAGGTCAAAAGGTTAAAACTTCGTAAACACGATATCTCAAAAACGGTACATGTGACTATGCTCATATTTGGTGAGTGTGTTGACCATATTAAGTGGATGACCCCTCTCCTTTTTGGTGGAGGTCCAAGGTTATTTGAGGTCACGAGAGGTCAAAAGGTCAAAAATTCGTAAACACGATATCTCGAGAACGGTACATGTGACTATGCTTATATTTGGTGAGTGTGTTGGCCGTATTAAGTGGATGATCCTTATCGTTTTTGGGGTGGTCAAAGGTCATTTGGGGTCATGAGAGGTTAAACTTCGTAAACACGATATCTCAAGAAGGGTAAGTGTTACTAACCTCATATTTGGGTGTGTTGGTTGGTCATATTGATTAGATAATCCCTATTGATTTTCGTGGAGGTCACAGGTCATACGGGGTCACGAGAGATCAATAGGTAAATTACTTCGAAATTGCTTGTAAACACGGTATCTCAAGAAGAAAAAGTGTGACTAATCTCTTATTGGGTGTGTGCATTGGCCATATTGAGTAGATGATCCCTATTGTTTTTGGTGGAGGTCAAAGGTCATTTGGGGTCACGAGAGGTCAAAAGGTCAAAACTTCGTAAACACGGTATCTCAAGAACGGTACATGTGACTGTGCTCATATTTAGTGTGGTGATTGGTCATATTGAGTAGATGACCCCTATTGATTTTCCCAAAGGTCAAAGTTCATTTAAAGTCGGCATTTTCAAAGCCTGACAAGCTTTCCTGCACAGTCTTTCAAGGAAGGTCACTTGAAGGGTCCTGTAACTTGTCATGTAGATGGCACATAGTGAATACATGGGGGATCTCAATGTAGGAAGATTGGATGCCTTGCATGTGTACTTTGTGGGCACATTATGGAGCCCTGTTAATTGAAAAACATTGCAAAGCAATGTCAATGTGAAAAAAGGCCTTACATTTCAGCGGCAAGGAATCACTAAGCCTTTTGGCTCTCTGGTTTATATGTGTAATTCTTCATAGCCTTATAAATAAATGCTACTGATTGCTCTCACTCAGTTGTTTGCTGTGTCACCATCTATTTTCAAGTTACAGCTAAATGTGACCGAGACGGGGATTTCATGTTAGTCTTAGGCCTTTTAATAGTCCTTGAGCAGGACACTATGCTACGTCCACTTCGTTTTACTCCACGCTAGACGGAGTAGGTCCTGCCGTTAAGCGTAGTACACGGTCCTGTTCAAAGACTAGTCCTCTAACAGCCAGGCACACGTACTAATAGTCTAGCAACCTCATGGGTTATAAATCTGACCGATATCCCTGACACACACAGCGAAGTTCGCGGATGGTTGAGATTTCCCGCTGATGGTTAGTTATTTAGATAGACGAGGTTAACGGCTCAGTTTGTAACCAATTTTTTGGTCTGGTCGGCCACGACCCCCTTTCTGACACACTGGCTTATTTCCCTTCACTACTGCTTTCCGCTGATGAATCATGGTAGAAAAAACAGAAGAAATTTTTCAAACATGTTAGGTTTGCCTCCTCTCAGTTAAATTCCCGGCCAGCTGTGTAATGGTGGCACGTAGCCATGAAGGGGGGGGGGATAAGCATGGGGGCACTTGCCCCCCCCCCCCCCAATTTCAAAGTAGGCCTATGGGTTGAAATTTTATTGCTATGGAAAAATGGAACACGCGCAAACGACTTGAGCAACCTACCCGTACCGCACATATCTTATCATGCTACTGTGTCATCTTTCATAATCTATTTATTTTGCCTCTGAAAACCGAAACCATCCGTAACTATAAAATAATTATTATACTCTCTCTTGGCTGTAGATTCGCGGGTATCATGAAACATAATACCCGATTCATGTATTGCAAAAGGAAGCTAAAAGGTTCACAATCAAAGTGTGGAAGGTCGTACGTACCAGTTAACCAGTGTTGTCCCGAAATGGTACTACTCAAATGCGAGAGTCAAAGGAAATCAACTTACCGTACATTAATGACTATGAAAACTTCACTGTTTTAGGACAAAAATGACTTTCTCATAACAGTGAATTTATGTCAGAAAGTCCACCATTTTTCATCTTAGTCCTCTCAGATAGGCAAAAATTTTTCATTTTCTTAGACCCCTCCCCAAGACGGCAATCACTTATCCGTTGCCCCCCCCCCCCAACGCCGCGCCTTGGCTACGTCCCTGGTGTGTTGTCCCTAGTCCTTCCGGTGACACAAAAATGCGGTTCAGGCATGGTGTCGATCTTTCTTTCATTTCATTTGCTTAGCTCATCAGAACACCGGAATTTATCCCAAATAACAATAGAAGATAAATAAAAAAAAATTGTGAAGTAACGAGTGCACTTAGAAACCCAGCTTTATGGCTTTTCGAAAATGTCACTTACCGTTAGAAGCAAAAATACAGTCACACAGAAAGAAAGAAAACGCCACACTAATGTAAACCAGTATGAAAAGTAAATGTAATAGGAACACCTGCATCACAATCAAAGAGTTATGTGGACGACACCATTCAGTCTTATTTTGGACCGAATTAAACAGTTTGGGCACAAGTGAGTTTGATGAGGATTGAAGACCCGGATGTATCCGAATGCTTGTCCGCGAGGAGTTGTCATAAAGAACACCTTTCTAGGCTCTCCACGGAGGTACTGGTAAACTTTTTTCTCAAATAAGGGATTGTTTAAGTGCCAGTCAAACGCCCCGGAGTTGCAACTTCGCCAATGACTTCGCTCCGTCACCGATGTGAGATGTATTGCGCCTTCAAACTTAAAAAAAAAGTTGGGAGGTTTCGTCTTAATTTTTGTAAATCTCAGTTAGAAGCATTACACTAAAAGCATTGTTTAGGCGTGAGTTAAAATTTTTGGCTTTCTTTTTTAACAAATATTCAATAATTTTGAGCTTGTTTTGAAGAAGATTTAAAACTTTTGGCATTTCGTAAGGACCACTGCGTTTTTCACCGAAATAAGAAGAACCTTTTCTCTATTCTGGCTTTAATGCAATGTACCGTCGAAACTTCCAATTGGATAAAATTTTCACAGTTCGTGTAGCTTCAACACTAATTTTTTGGGCCTTCGTGTTGCCCTGTGCCGATTGCCATTCGATGACACTTGTTCAATCAGTATGCGATCGTTAGCAATCATGAGTACATGACCGTGACGGAAAGCATTTCGTACATGAACGCGTACTTTTTCTAATCTCTTGCTTTAGATGATGGGAAAGGAGCCGTGGCCAACTCGACTTGAACCAATAGGTTGGAAACTGGGCCATAAAACTCCATCTAACTGAATGACTGACTGAGTCAGACTCTGACTCTGACTCTGACTATGACTCTGACTCTGACTCTGACTCTGACGCTGACTTTGACTATGACTATGACTTTGACTTTGACTCTGACTCTGACTCTGACTCTGACTCTGACTCTGACTCTGACTCTGACTCTGACTCTGACTCTGACTTTGACTATGACTTTGACTTTGACTTTGACTCTGACTGACTGACACTGACTGACTGACACTGACTGACACTAACTGACTAACTGACACATACTGACTCACTGATACTAGCTATAACTAACTATATATAACTATAACTAACTGACCGGCGTGCGGCGCAGCTCTCAAAAACGCTTACCCTGTATGGCATTCGGGAAGGACAATAATATGATGAACGAGTTAGTTTTGTACATTTACAACAATCGTGTTTTGAATAAATCGGCCTAACGTGTGTTGCTACATGTAGTACATTGTATCGTTTAACATGATTAACATGTATTTTTGTATAGACGAACCAGAAACTCAAACGATGACCAGATTTAGTCGGACATAACTAGAGCACTGGTCCGTAGTCAGCTGGTCAGGGGATGCGCATGACCCCCTCCCCCCGCCGGCCCAGACCTAGTTTTTTTATTATATTTTATTCAAATGCAGAAATGGAATTATTACGTTTTTTAGGGCAAAATGTCAATTCCGATGGTTTAGCCATTGTAAACCGTATGAGTAGCTGCTTTGTTTTAGGGCAACATAATACCCTAGGCTCCGCCCCTTTGTCTTGTACAGTACGGTAACTCTCATAGAGCCACACACGAACATCGATACAAGGTAATAAAACTTTCATTTAGGCCCAAATTGGGCACAAATGTTCAGGAATAATTCTAGATAACAACTACAATATTCATTTAACCCGAGACCTCGGATTTTTGCCGTACTATTACAAGAAAAAAAAACTAGGCCTGTGGTTGGGCTCTAGCCTACGTAGGTCTGCCATGACTCTATATATGAAAGTCTTTGACTGTTTTTGGTCTACGTTTTGACTAAACAATCCAAGAAATTCCAAGAAGCAAGGAGGATTTCGAAGTAGAGGCTGACAATACTCTTGCTTAGAACACTTGGGAAGTGATGTTTCCAGTCATCTGGGGGTGTGTAAAGCCGAAAATTGTGGCGCTCCGCTTAGAAACATATACGAACACATTTCACAAATTGATTTTTTCCACTAATTGAGAAATTGCAGACATGAGATCCATATTTAAAGGCTGGGTACATACAGCTTAAAACATTGGGGAAGTGCCGTTCCCGAGTTTCTAAAGCCAAAAATTTTCTTCTAGGCTCCGCGCTAATCTTTGGTGGTGCTCCACTTAGAAACATATATTACCACTTTTCAGATATTCATATTTTTCCATTGATGGAAAAATTGCAGACATGAGATCCATATTTAAAGGCTGCCCAAATTTTTCTTGTACGCTCCGCTCCAACTTTTGATGGCACTCCGCCGAGAAACATATAGACAAATCCGATTGGCGCTTGCGTTTAGTGACTGTATAGGCCGCCATTAGTGGGGTCCATCAGCCTAAAATCGTCTTTATTAATTGTTTACATGAATTTCAAACCCTCATATTTAATGAAATTGGAGAATTTAAGATACAAATTAGTGTACCACCATCCATGATAGAGGTAAGCAAGGAAATCGAAAGATTTAAAGGTGACGGACCCCAGTTATGGTCGACTCAAATCAGACCATCACTTACTGTCCGGATTCGTCTAGGCTATATTAACATTATTCATAGATTGATTTCTTTGCATTAATTGAGAAATTGCAGACATAAGATCTATATTTCAAGGCTAGGTACATGCAGCTTAAACACCACTCGGGAAAGTGCCATTTCCAGCCATCTGACGGTTTTTGAAAGCGAAAAATTTTCTCGTACGCTCCGCGCCAACTGATGGTGGTGCTCCATTTGGATAGTCCTGTCGGGCATGACAACCGCCCCCCCCCCCCACCCGGGTGAAAGCTGATTACGGGTCTGCTAGAGTCCATCAGTTTTAATTATCAAATTTTTTTGCCTCAGTTTATCATAGCTGATTGTATACTGCAATTGAAATACTTGAATTCCTCAATTTCACTCATAAGAAGGTTTACTATGACACACATTATGATCTTATGAAGTTAGTAGTACGTTACATGACCATATATTTTTAGGTGAACATATCATCGTCATCGTCGTCAGTCGTCAGTCATGTTGTGAACTTATTGACGAGACATATAGGCAACTACCAAGGCAAATTCTCATGAGTATAAATAAAAAGTTTCAACTCGTAGAAGACAAATCTGCGAAATTTACAACGTTATAAACACTATGTGGAGAATAGGAAGGGGACTCTTTCAAGGGGTACACTGGGTCAAAATCATTTGTTTCGTGTTTCATAGCTGGTGCAACATTCTTTTTTCACCTTAATGAAGGACTTAATTTATATCATTTCAAACAAAACAATATTTAAAATCTTTTCCGAATAAATTTTTTGAAAATATGGCCTCGAGAAAATACTTAAGTGAAGATTAAGGTCTGTTTGCTAGGGTACTATTTTTTCATACATGTGATAAGAGTCCCAAAGACCACATACACTTTACTCCTCACCATGTGGAGTAAGGTAAATGTTGCCCCTCGACTCACCCGAGCAGTATGGCAAGGTACTTTTAGTGACATCTTTGCCAGCTGCCCAAGTAAAGCGCGGTAGGACGAACCGACGAAACAAATGTAGTAGGAAATATGTATAAGGAAAGTACACATCATTTTGTTGCAGTGTAAATTGCAAAAATAATTTGTACAGAGAAATTTATTGTTGGTTCAGTATGGATGGCGTTCGTTAACATCAGTTTCAAAGCGAAGAGAGTTTTAAAATGTATCTCCTTTGTTCTGTCATATATAAATGCATTTTTCTGTTAGATTTCAAGAAACTTTTCATAAAGTTACATCGTCTCCAAGAAGAGCAGCTCAGTGCTTGCCACTCTGAAATGAATATTCATCATGACTTGAATATTTGCACTCAAACTGATAAACGCATAGTAACACCTTACCGTCAACATATGGGTCAAAGTACATGAGTTGTTGTTGTCACATACGATAGTGCATGTGTGGAAAGATACAAAGATTATACTCGGATAATGGAATGAGAAAGGGGGCAATAGATGGAATACAATTCAACGTAAAATTCTCCCTTTGGATTTTAAGCACTAGCAAGGACATCAAAAGGTGGTAGACACCTGTCCACCACGCCTTCCCTACACACATTCGTTTGTAGGGTTGAGGACAAGATCTGTACCACTCTCGATCAAAACCGTCATTCGAGTACGACGATAATGCCACCCATGCTAGAGCTTAACCTAGGACTTAATGTAGGGCCGGGGAACAAAGCCCTACCTGCCTACAGAGGTCCCTAAAATGTTAAACAAATTAACTTCTTACCTTACATCCGTCCTCTAAAGTTAGATAGCCACTACCTAAATTGAACAGTAGAAACAACCCACAGGGGTTGTAATTTCTGTCAGATGATTATCACGTGATTGATTGCTTTGACGATCACGTAATTCGAGCGACGTCACAACGTCAAAACACACCTGTCAATAAAAAAGAATGAAAAGCTATCACTAACGATTGTACGAAATTTACCCAATAGTTCAGGTCAGGCTAACAGTCGACTGAAACGTACCAAACGTTACGGAAAATCCACGCAAAGCAAAACTGACTTGTTGGTCAATATTGGAGACACTGCATTTGTGTCCCTAACCTTGTCCTTCATGGCTGGATAATCCGCCACTTTCATAATTTCCATTCAATAAATTTTCTTTGCCGGATGGTCCCTCCATTTTTCACCCCTTGGTCCAAAATCCTGAGTGTGTCGGTGGACAGTTCTTCAAACACTGCATTCTTATTATGGTATGCAAGCAAGGGAGTTACAACAAAACGACTTTACATAATGAATAAAAATATATAGTAACACAAATTTATTTTTAAGCCATGGAGAGCCACATTCTGCTTTTTGTCTAAAAAAATAATTTCATATAATATTCACCGACTTATGATCAACTGGCAAAAGACCGAACCGACTTAAAACAATCGGTTAGAAACTGCTCAGTACAATGCCATCTAACTAATCGTTAAATGATAGGCTTCCGTATACTACATTTTCCCTTTGAAACTAAAATTAAAAGGGTCCCGTTTTACCATACACAGGCTGGCTACTGCAATAGTCATTTGTTGCTATTTGACGTCCGCTTCAGCAGTTACGCCTATCCTATCAGTCTATAAATATCCTCTGATAATCCAAGCTGGTGGCCGATATAGGGTAAAATGAACTCCATGGGACACGACATCGTCTTTGGAACATCAAAATTCTTCAACTACACTCTTGGGATCCCAAAAATGTAAGTAGGAAAAATATTTTCTTGGGGCGCATGGAAAACCCACCTTCCGATTAGACTACAAAGTTTGGTATAGACTCGTTTAGAGTGTACTTCATTAGTTTCCATGTCTATTTATCCGTGAAACGAACACGAACATTTTTTGAAGACATGAGTGCGACTGGTAAAAAACAAAACAAAAAAGAAAAAGAAGGTCCTGGATGAAAAGGTACACACTTAAAACGAACACGAAACTTGCAGTGAAAAAGAAAAGAAAAGCTGGGACCGGCAAAAAGGTACACCCTACAAAAGAGCACGAATGAATAGATGTACCTTTTTGCCGGTCCCGGTTTTTCTTTTTCACATTTCCGACCGTGTTCGTTTTAAGTGTGTACCTTTTCATCCAGGACCTTCTTTTTCTTTTTTGTTTTGTTTTTTACCAGTCGCACTCATGTCTTCAAAAAACTTATACTTTCGTCCGGTTTTGTTTTTACACTGACCGTTTCGGATTTGCTGTTTGTCGTTTATACCCGAAACGTCGTGGAGTTTTCCGCAAACTTTTAAGCACTTTCTACCACCTCTTTTCGACCTACACATTTCCACAGTGCTCCGCAGCATTTCGAACTTATATACAGATACATAAAAATGTCATCGTGTCGTTGGATATCTTTAGCCTGCCTCTCGAGGTCCCAAGACTGCTTCCCGTAGTGTGGGTGAATTTTTTACGCAGCGATGATCTGAATCAAAATTTTGTCTCTCCGTTGGCTAGTTATCTTCAGCTTCTTGTCAACGAATCAAGAAGAAAATTG
The DNA here is from genome assembly GCA_037179385.1 of Holothuria scabra. Lineage (NCBI taxonomy): Eukaryota > Metazoa > Echinodermata > Holothuroidea > Aspidochirotida > Holothuriidae > Holothuria > Holothuria scabra. The sequence continues at coordinate 15,612,355 of CM074192.1, read as the reverse complement.
CCTCCTAATCTTGACGTAAATATGAATACTAGTATCTCTTCCTGTAAGCCTCGGTAACACTACAACGAATTTGGATCCGTTTTCTTAAAATTATTCCCTCTCTGGTCGAAAAGAATCACAAATTTGCCAACCTGTGTAAATAAACAGGTTGTATAAGGCAGGACTATGAAAATGAAATTTATACTGATTATTTCGAGACGTCACACCGACAAACAAAATTTTATCGAACTACGCTGTCCTATAAAAATTGTAAATTGACCTTATCCACGCATAGGGCGGACATTTTACTTTCAGGCCATATTGGTCCTCCGTGAATTCGAAAAGTGTTACCAAAATATGATTTCAATTTATATGTCATAAAATATGGCCAAATATCAAGAGCAAGTATGTTAAAATTATTGCCGGTGTTAGGAGAAACAGAAAGGTAAAACAAATTTTAAAATATCCTTCAAGTTTATGATCAAATATCCTAAGAAGAATTATATTAACATAATTGGAGAATTACTATTTTCAAAATAAATTTAAATGAGAATACAAAAAGAATCAGACTAATATTTTTTAACTTGACACTCGCACATAGGGAAATCAAATCTTTAGTATAAAGTATATATTTTGGAAGCACCTCACACAGCTCCTTCAATTAAAAGTCTGTGGAATGTGTCTTTAACTAATCGAAATACGAAAACATGCCCAAGCCAAGTAATAATGTTTTCCAATTTAATGTATCACTCGATCTGTTGCTGTATAAGAAAACACTTGTGTTCAGTGATCATGTAAAATCATCTTGTACTGGTCAGTAGAATCTTTTACGCGTATACAAACGTTACTAGTACAATCTTGCCATGTCAGAAGCATAATTCTTCCCAAAATTTGGTTACGGATGTGAAATATGGAATGCTGCATGAGTCGTGGAAATGCGGTTTAAAACTTATAAAATTTTATGTGTATCTATTAAGTTCTTTCTTACTATGTTTAGCAGCCATTTAAAATGAAAATTGCTGTTACCTCCTACTTGGTTAGTCTGGTTTACTGTGTATTGAATGCCTCTTGGGGCTTATGTGACAATATATTATTTCCTCTTCCTTTATTGGGTCGTCGAGTGGCAGAGTGGTCTATTTCAGCTGCTGTGTACCAATGTGTCTCACATGTGCATGGGTTCAAGTCCCGCTCGATGTACGTGGGTTTTTCTCCGGGTTCTCCGGCTTTCCTCCCACTTAGCATAGGCTTGCCACTATAATCGGTTGCCCATCCGACGAAGTCGGTTGCGCGCCGGACTGAAGTACCTTCGGGTGGACCAGTTAACTAGCCGACTTTGCTGATATTTCATCCTCAACTGTGAGATTTACCCTGTTTACCGCGAATGGTGCGCAAAATTTATGTCCTGGAATATCATGACAATTAAAAACACTGGGAACAAGAGAAGGGTGAAAATGATAAGACAACTTTCATTATTAAAATTATCATTCATATTTTTTCCCTGAAAGCTGCATCAGATAATGCCGTCGCTGTACTTTGTTTATTTTCACATATGGTACTGTATGTTTACCACTATTTATTGTACATACACTGTTCAGTAGCGCAAAGAAATACCGTAATTACGATAATTGAGGTTAGGTTAGGCTAGATGGAGTTTTACGGCCCAGTTTTCAACCAATTAGGTCAAGTCAAGCCAGCCAAGGTCCCTTTTCCAGTGGCCCACTGGCTTGTTTTTCCTACTCCATTGCTTATGCTGGGCACAATTACAGTAGGATCCGTTTTAAAAGTCTTCGGTATGACCCGGCCTGGACTCCCTTCTGCAAGTCTGATCCTCTTACCATGCAGTTGGCACTTCAGATTGACGACTTTATGACTTTAATCACCCTTCATATTGTTCCAATTACTGTACTCTTGATTGTTTAACCTAGGTTTATCTACGTGATTTAGCGCCCTTCGACACCTCTTTCCTCCCAATACCACATCGGTGAATATTCCAAATGGTACTACTCTTTTGGATATTCATCGGTATTAATTCTTAAAGCATTTGGTTGTTAAAGAAATATTTTTTGTCATTAAAAAGTTTCCAGGAAATATCTCCTCATGGTGATGAGATGTTTCACTGACTTAAAAACTTTCATTTGCTTTGCACACATTTAATTAAAGGCAGTATACTTATCTTTTTTCAGATGCCCTTAACTTTATAAAGTATTCAGAACTGTACCTTTAGATAAAGAGTAACTGCAACTTAAATTTGGGAGCCATCTTGTTTCTATTTGCTAAGAACGAAATTTTCTTATAAGCACCACATAAATTCTCTCGGGTCCCCCTCAAGCGCCCGCGTATAAAATCTATCGTTTCTGATGACAACTGAAAGGGAATACAATATCGCGTAACAAATTGAAGAAGAGCTATTGAATCCTTGTCAGGGATACTTTTGATATGTTGCAGCTTTGATTGCATCATAGACAGAGAGCTGCCACTCGGCCATGAGTATACTGTTGCAGCCATGAAATAAAAAGGACATCCTTCTAGTCTTCATTTTGCCTGTCAGGTGCTAGCCAAAGGCAGCTCAACATAGGTGCTTTCAGATGCGAATGGAGGGGGGGTAGCTATTACGGTCTCAACCCTCCCTTTTTCGCCACATCTACAATAAAACATATGGGCAATTAGTAGTGTAATTCCCTAACACCCATGCTTTGACTGCCATTTTTGGAATGTCTGGATCCGCGCCTGACTTGCATCTGGGCGTCATGACTTGGCCGATACTTTTTACGATAGAAAACCCAAATAACTAATTGACCTTGAGATTGCTATCAGCCTGTGTTCACAGCCCAAACAATGACTAGGGGTGTATGTCACTGGTGAAAATATCAAGAAATGATGCTCTTTTGTAATAATTAACACGTTTTCAGTAGATTGTGGATCATGTAGTACGTATTTGATGTTTTTTGTCCCAAATGTCAATAATTTGGCAGATTTGTCTAGAAATTTTCAATTTTATTCCCGCATATTTTAATTTCATTTTTGTACATAACTTTTCCAAATCTGAACCGATTTTTATGTTTCTAGATTCGTTTGGTAACTGCTTCAACCACTGAATTCGATTCTAGCCACATCATACTTGAGGAAAACAAATTAATCCTTCAGAATCTTTTGAAGGTGGATGCCCAGTGTCTTAAGGTTACCGCAAAAGTACTTCATTTCACTGCTTGATTCGGGAATCAAGGTCAAAGTATAAATGTCCACCGTTCAAGGGACGAGATTCTTTAATGTATAAATGTAGATTATAAAACGTCTGCTCTACCGATTACGATTGATTTTTTGTATCAATGATTCCACATGTCTGCTTTGTAAATCCCCCAAATTTTCCCGCGCTTGCAGTCTCACTGATGTTCCTTTTTCACTTACATATCAAACATACATTATTCATCGGTCTACATGATTATGCCGATTGTTCGTCTGCATAGGGCAGCAGGTGTGGTTATGAAGGAGCACAGCATAAAATTTTCAATTTCAAATTTATTTTTCATGTTTTACAAAGTATGTACAATTCATTAGTGCAGATTACAATATATGATATTGTATATATATGAAGGGCACTAGATAAACAGAGAAGACGGTAAAAGCTAGTGACAATAAAGTGAAACTGCACAAAAATATACAACAAAAAATACAATAGTAAAAACAACAAAGGAACAAAAGAAGAAGAGGAGAAGAGAAGAAAGAGAGAGGAAGAAAGAAGGAGGAGAGGAGAGAGTAAGAACAATGGAATCTTAGAGCATAGTGTAGAATCAGGTTACTGATAATGGTAAAGAAGTATATTCTTGGTTAAGTTTACTTTCACAAGACTTGGTAGATTTAACAGAGTGAGAGAGTGGCTGCCATAGGTTATAGCAGTATTGGTTAATAAGCCGTTTTCCGTGTACAGTATGAGTTACATTAAATAAGTTTCTGTTACGAGTAGTTATGCAGGTAGTAATTGCAGGTATTAACATGCCTAACAGCTTCACAAATTGAAGTGCATGGATAACTTACTTTTACAATGGTAGTATACAAAGCAACACATACAGGAAAATGTATGTCCTTTATCATAAGTAAATTATTATTTCTATACAAGAGGTCAGTAGAATAAAGTCAAGGTTTGTTTGTAGGTACCTTAATCCTATTTTCTAGGATTTGAAGAGGCCTTAGATACGGACATTTCAGCAGTTCTGTAAATTTCAATGTCATACCTTAGCCTAGAATAAGCAAAAGAATAATGGAAATGATTTGCAATGGCTTCAGAAAGAGTAACCCTTAAATTATATATTTCACAAGAGAGTTACAGAGATCATTGAAATGGTTCTCCCAAGATTATTAATCCCAGAGGCTTCGTACACGAAGACTTGTATATTGTAAATCCATCAAAAATAAAATCACCATAACAAGAAAGACTGGTATTTTTGGCTTGAAATATAGTGTAATTAGTTTTCCCTAGGTTTAGGGTAAATTTATTACGATTAAACCAATCCTAACTTAAAGCCTGGATACCTTTAACGGTTAACTGACTACAATCATTGTCATCAAAAGGACATTAGTGTCATCTGCAAAACGACCAGTAGAAACGTTGGGAATTGCTTTGTGAATGTCGTTGGCATAAACGAGGAATAGCAAGGGTCCTAGAACGGATCCTTGAGGGACACCAGTACATACATATACATTACCTTCTGTTGTGTAAATAATTAGCCATGTAATTAGTTCATATGCCGTTCCACGAATACCATAGTGATATAATTTTTTTAAAGAATAGATTGATCAACCGTATTAAAAGCCTTTTAACTGTTTAAAGGTTTTAAAGGTCGAGGTACAAGCCTGATACATTATTAGCAATATTTAGGTGAGACTGAATGGTATAAACAGTTTCTAACAAAGCATAGGGTGGTTGAATGACCTTCTCTAAAACCAAACTGAAAATCGTAAAAGATATTATTTTTTGTAAAATATTGCCGCAGACGTCTTTCAATAACCGTCTCCAGGAGTTTGTTAAAACAGATAACAAGCTGATTGGACTATAATTTTCAGGGAGAGTCGAGTCACCTTTTTTTTCAGTAGGGGGATAACCTTGGTAATTTATAGCGCTTCAGGGTTAATTCCTTATTGAATTATATTTTTAAAGATATGTACAAGTACCGGAATTACAACATGGCTAGCGGACTTATTAAGCTTAGAAGGGATTCCATCAAAACCCGGAGCTTTGTTAGATTCAAGAACATTGACGTACTTAAAGATATTAGCTGCAGAAATATGTGACAAGAAGATAGTTGTAGGTACAGAATTTCCCAAGTAATGCAATGGACTAACAGGAGAAGACAAATTTTGGCTGAGTATACTACCAATGGATTGAAAATAGTCTTTGGAAGTGTTAGCAACACCGTGGTTATCAGAATGTCTAAGTATTTACTTAGAAAACTCTCGAAATTAGTAAGGACAAAGTACGGCTGAAATCACTGCATGGCGGTCAAGGTCGCTTTTGTCCATTACTCTCTTGGTATGGTCAGTGCCGTTTTCATTTACGATAATTAAGATTTTGCCATCATGAGACCACGCCGAACTAACTTTTGGGTGTTTCTTGCATTGCTGGAGGAGAGCTTGGTTAACACTAATCAGGTCCTCCTTTATACATATTTTGTCCCTTCGAGCTTTCGGCGATATCTGATGACGAGTGAGAGGGTACCGTAGTAAGTAACTCCCTGGGTAAATATAAAAATTACTTGTCTCGTGGGGGATGACGATGTTTCCCAAGAAGATGACACCGGTCGATACTGGAAGGTTCAATCCGGACGTTTAACTTCTCCCTAATGAATTCCAAACACTTTTCGCTTTCGAAAATTCGGGGGTTGTTGCGTCTAGATTATTGTTCCAGCTCGTTGGTTTCATTCTGTAAACGGATGCAAGAAGCCTGAAATCCCTTCGATTTCCTTTTGTAAAGTTGCCATCTGACTGTCTGACTGGTGTGGTCATCTAGTTTGTTTTCCATTTGGTGAATCTTTTTTTCTTCTGCTTTATCGAAATAGGGCGTCCAATTTTCTGTCAAGTACGATACTCTTTCAATACAGGTTTCTATCATGGCTTGAAGATCTGCGTTGCTAGGTACGCTTTCGTTAGAACCTCACGCCGGGTGCTAATCTCGTTATGAAGAGTCAGCGAAGCTTGAAAGTCAGAGAAACACACCTAAAGTAAAGCAAGCTTATGACAGTTACAATCTACAATCTTGGACAAAACTCCTTGGGACACCCCGCTCCCCTTCGCAATGTTGACCACAGTTAGCCTATTTATAGTGGCGCTCTTTCAGTTAAAATCTCGTCTCCTTACCACCAGTTTGCAATAGGAGTCACTTCTAATAATGGAAGAAATTGTTTTGGTTATATGTATATATATATAGTATCTATCGGAATAGAACGTACCCTGGCGATTACCCGGGCCTGGAAAATATTCAAAAGTCTCTTTCCGTATTTCAAATGTTAAATTATTGGCTCTAAAATTGCCTCCTCCAAGTATAAACATGTTTTTTAATTGGTTTTGCATCTGGATTACAAGGAGGAATTGGTAGGCGTTCTGCCCGTACCTCTGCCCATGGCTTACGAGATGCAAATTCCCCAAGAATACCTGCAACAGTCTATTCTTTATTATCGTCCCGACTCTAAATAAATGTATACAAATGAATCAAACAACACATTAAAACAACTCTTTATGCTACTTACTCTTTATGCTAAAATCCTCAGACCTCTAAGCCTCCGAAAAAAAATTTTCCGAAAAAGTCGGCCCGAAAAATGAAGCATTATCCACAGTTAGCCTATTCAGGGCGTACAGTCACTCTTTCAGCGCAACATTGAAAGGGGGGAGCGGGGGAGGGGAATTCATGTAAGCCTTTGAAATGAAATTCAAGAATATTATGGCTAAGTGTCATAACAGTTTTGTCCAAGATTGTAGATAGTAGGCCCATACCGCATGCAGGGCGGTGAATGCAACTGCAGTTCTAATGACTAGTAGGCACGAGGTATAGGCTACATCAACAAGCGACTGGAGTGAGAATCACCAAATAGATCATCAAAACTCACAGAAAATTGAGTTCAGTAGTCAGAGATGTCGAGGGTCAGGCATCCATTATGCTTGCTGTCCTATACAAATCACATATCTGGAAAGAGGTTCCGTCCGTGAACGGATAAAAATTAGGTCATTTTATGAAACATCATACAAGGGGACGTCTACGTCATTTCCTGTCCGCCACGCTATACACTCCATTTAGAAATCTGAAGAAAAGGAATCGTCCCCTTTATGTTTTAATGAAATCTGTAGGCCTAACCTCTAGTGAATGATCACCCTTTCCAGGCTGAACTTAGCAAACACATTTTATGAAAACTGAAAATTTCTCCATGCACTTTTTCAGAAAAGTACATGAGTTCAAATGCGAAATTCTGACACACGATCCAGGGGTGGCGCCAGGATTTGCCCGACAGGGGGGCCAGAATTTCAATGCCCCGAAAAAGCGATGTTATGTCTCGGTGGAACGTGAATTGGCAGAATTTAATTTTGGACTTTCTTTTTAACAAATACTTAAAAATCTGGAGTTTAATTGAAGTAAATATTAAAACTTTTGTAAAAAATTTGGCTTTTGTTGGTATTATAAAAATTTTGGGTGTTTATAGAAAAATATGTCCTTCATAAGGGAAAAATCAAAAACCTTATATGGGCGACAGCTGAAATTCTTGGGTTACGAATTGATTCGTACAAGACCTACGAACTAAGGCTTCGAGAGGAGACTAGACGTTTACCCGGAAAGTTTTCGCCTTTTTTGAACGAATCTTTGAAAATTTAGATCTTATTATAATGGAGAAATTTTGGACTTTATTTTGGTTTTTTGGTAAAGTTATAATGAAAAATTTTGGTTTCTTTTATCAAGTGATATGCCTTTCAGGAGCAAAATTAGATAGTATTCCGGGTGATTAACAAAGTTGGCTTTGCTTATTTATTGTACGGAGTATCCTTCGAAATTGGAAAATTTTGCCACTTTTAACAATCTAAAGCTAAAACTGGAGAAAAATTGTAATTTTATCACAGTTTGGGGGTTTAACGGAGGAATCTGACGTTTTCATGAGGAAAATCAAGTAGGAGGTGATCTGTAGTTTAATTGAGGTTACTGAATATCATGATGCAGATTTAGGCCCTCGGACCATATTGAAGCATTCTCCCGAGGCAAAAAGTTGGCTTCCAATATATTTGAAGTTTTCTATAAACTGCCCGAAAGATTAACTAGGCGAGCGCACTGAATTTTTTGAAAAATTGAGAACCCCCGGACAGTGGCGGATCCAGGGATTTTCAGTGGGGGGGGGGGGGGTCTGCATGTGGTTGGGTATCAAATGTACACTAAGCCAAGCGCCATCATGGGTATGTATGTTGTTTAGTCTCTGATGCTATAAGAGTGTGATTACTACTGCACTAAGGGCGTAATTTGCAGCGCGTGGAGCGCGCTGAAATTTTCGCCCATTTCAAATATTTGAAAATATGGAGCTTGTGTTACAGAAAAGTATGAATGCTGGGTTTCCTGAAGGAAATTTGAACAGTTGGGTCATTACTGAAGAATTTGCATTTTCTATCGGCAAATCTGAGGTTGGGCGGCAAACAAATATCGTTGTTGCTACATAATGTTATGCAAAGCCTACGTAACGAAACTCTCGGACGAATTTTTTTGAGCTTATATCAGAGAAGATATGGAATTTTATGAAAGAAAATTTATGAAAATAGCACTGTATATATTTAACGGTGTCACTTGGTGATCTGGTGTCACAAGTGTAGCAAATTGCCGATTTTTTCAGACCCAGCTGCAGAGCTCGGAAATGTTTACCAAAGTGAAGGTATGAGTAAGCACCTCTGGTGAGTAATTGCAATTTGCGGCGCGCGAAGCGCGCGGAAAATTTTGCTTTCTTGAATCAAATAATGACAAATATGGAGCTTTTATTAGAGAAAATTGCTTGGGAATTTCGTAATTTCATGAGTTGTCAAAACCACACAGTAGACTGGTCTCACAATCGGCAAATTTCCGAATTCTTCATTTTCAGAGCCCCCTGCCCCGCCTGGGTGTCTGAGAAAAGGGAGGGGGCGAGATGCAACATAATGCTAAATGTTTCAATATTTTAAGCCACTATGAAAATCCCAAGCTTTCAAAACATGGTCTTGAAAGTGTGGGTAATCATTACTTCAACGGACTACACGGTCAATGTTAATTTAATACCGGGTGTACTCTATTACCGTCACTGGGTTTTAGACTATGTCATGTGTAAATTGTACGTAGTATCATGTAGTATGGGTGTACCCTCCTTGAACAGGAACGTCATCTTGTTATTTTCGAGCAACTCTCCCATCCTGTTGTCCTAGATTCCCAGGACCCTTCCTGTTACCGGCCACGTGTTACCGGTGAACGTGACAAACTACCCCGCCCTAGTTCCACGTGTATGTTGCATCTCATATTTTCAAGATGTGGCCAATTTCACCCTCTACATCCTCCTCATTGATCATTTAGACAGCACATTACTTAATATTTATCTAATTTGGTGCGTCACAAGTTTCAACCAACCAGGGGACTGCGTGTGTTCTGATCTCCCCGAGACACGAAAGCTCCGAGCTTGCCAAGTTTTGGTCACACTCAAAGACTGGTGCAGCAGGCCTCAGACGACGAGCACCTGCGTCAATCTGTATATAGTTAAATTTTAATAATTCTTTTTTTTTCGCCGGCTGTTAATCGAACGGAATAAAACCGCCAATCATCTTGAATCAAAATTAAATCTTCTTCTCATCTGTTTATTCATCTCAGCTCTTATCGCCTACACACTCTGCAACATCCCCGTACAAGCCTTCGTATCAACGATTGGCCCATTATTTGACAGTAGTCGTAGCCCCACGTATTGACATAGACATAGGCACATATTCGATGTCACAAACAGCGCTACCAACGGCCGTTCGTGGCAAACAGTGGATTTAAGATTCGTCATTGCGCAATGTGTATTTACATTTTGCAATTTATTGAAGAATATGACACAAAAATACTGTAATCAAATAATGTAACAACTATCACTGTATTTTTAAAAAGTAATTAGGCCTAGGTTACAATTAGCCTGGCTATCTATACAATTTTTTACTATCCCGGTGTGGGGGGGGGGGGGATACACCCCCCTCCGGATCCGCCACTGTCCCCGGACAGCAGGAAATGGCATTTTCTGGGCTCGTAACTAAATAAATTATTTTCACTTCATAATACTGCCCCAAAACGAATAATTTACAAACAGGCATTGTTCTGTTCGGTTCTCTATTCGACTAAAACACTATCTATGCGGAGCGCCACCATCAGTGTGCGCGGAGCGTACAGAAAATTGTTAAAAACATCTAACCCCTAAGATAGCCGGAATGGCATTTCCCAAACCTGTAACTAGAAATGAAGCAGTAGCTATTTTGAGCTTTCCTTTAAAAATGAAAGTTTCACTTCAATAGAGAAAAAACCCCAACTTGCTAATGATCAGAAAAGTACCAGATAAAAGGTACTGCTCCAGTTAGATGTAATGGTCTTGTCTCTTTTCGGGGGGAAACTATGAAACGGAATTGAAAACATACTATAATGTTTTACACTATATTAAGAATCTTCGTTAAATTCAATTGCAAGGTCCACTAAATAGATGAAATTTTTAACGTGAATGCCCGAACTCCAGACTATAAATGGTTTTACTCCCAACGTATTTGAAAATATGTCACGTTACAAGGTGCCTTCAAATAAATTCTCAGTCAGACTTATGGGGAGATTTTCTCACACCACTGTTTATCATTATGTGTAGCTGAAAACGACATGGCCGATATTCATTACCTTTGTGAGAACTCGGCTGTCGGGGCAGGCCAGATGGCAGACCGTTAGGTACTGCACGCACATGAACAACCTCTCATCCGTTTTTGTACGGAAAATTCGGAATCATGTGAGTTTTGTTCAAGAATATGGTGTTCTAACAAACAAGATCAAGAAGGTCGTCCGAGTGACTGCAGACCCACATCTTTTATGGTGGGTCTGAAGATGAAAGCACCAAGACGAAATTGGATTTTCCAACAACAGGGGTGGGTAGCCCGTCCACGACGGAGGCATGACCTTGCGCGCACGGATTGAAGATGGGATGAGGGATTGAAGAGCTAGTAAGAAGTGATTAAAACCGATTCAGATATGCATTAAAATAGCGTTACAAAAGAAAAAAAATAGTTCAAAAAGAAAAAAATCATGGTCAATTCATCCAGTAACTTCAGTCCTTTACGTTTTTCATGTTTAGGCCCCCCGAAAAATTGCCGTCCTCACCCGACCGTCGGAAGAGATAGGACAAGGTACGTAGAATGAGGTTAACAGAGTTAAGAAGTGATTTAAAATCGATTCCGATATGTATTAAAATAGAATTACAAAACAAAAATACACTCTAAAATCAAAAGAGTGAACTTAGTCGCTCTTTGATTGAATGAAAAGTGTAAAATTCACTCCATTAGAGTGATAATTCACTCCAAAAAGAGTGAAGTTCCCTCCAAAAAGAGTGAAGTTCGCTCCAAAAAGAGTGAAATTCACTAGAATTCAAAAGAGGGAAAATTCACTCTTCCACGAGTGCCTGCAATGATCGCTCTTTTTTTAAGAGTGATCACTGTGGGCACTCCATCAAGAGTGAAACTCTTTTTGGAGTGAAATTCACTCTTTTTGGAGGGAACTTCACTCTTTTTGGAGGGAACTTCACTCCTCTTGGAGTGAATTATCACTCTTATGGAGTGAATTTATACTTTTCACTCGATCAAAGAGTGACTAAGTTCACTCTTTTGATTTTAGAGTGTATGTTCTAGTTCTAGATCGCCCATCCAGTAACTTCAGTCATTGTGGGTTTTTTTTATTATTTTTTTGTCATTTTTAGGCCTCCCCGACGAAACCGTCGACCTTCCCGACGGTGGGGGGGGGGGGCAGTGTTCCCCGAAGGGGGCCATGGCTCCCCGCCCCCCCCCCCCCCCGCTGGCGCCACCCCTGACACGTGCATCACACATTTGTATAGCGATTCGGCCATTTCCTGTTTAGACCATTATCAGAGAGGTAAAATCACACTGACTTTTCTGAATTTGAGACTTCAACCTGGAATAACTGACAGGTACACACCTCCATCCTCTGTCTGCAGATAGTGTATGATGAGGTGCATTAGCGTCTCGCCATAGGGGCACGGGGTGGGGGGCACTTGCCCCAGCCCCCCCCCCCAAACACTTCCAAAGCATGGTCTTCAATTTTCCAAAAATAACGTTATTCGATATGACATGAATAGAAAAGTAGCCTTTTTCTTAATCTGGGCAAAGTATCCCAGCCTTCTCTCTCATACAAAGTCATATATTATTTATAAAGTATAAACTAATGTGTAATTGTCAAGGATATAGTTCGTAATTGTATCAAAATTTTAGCCCAGAAGCGTTGATAGTGCTACCAGCACCAATAGTAGTACTGAATCAGTACTGTTATTGGTGCTGCATGGTAGCGCTACCATCTGGCCAATGCTTCTGTGTGGTCGGCTCAGGTTTACAGGCTCATTCGACCACTGGTCATGTGAGTTAATTTGATTCGAAAAGTTATGAGTTCAATTTATACCGAACGGTGTGCAGCTCCTTGAAACAAAAAAGTCCAGAACAAATTTATGTTTGACATTTTGAAGAGGAACATATTCTAGGCAAAGCTTACTGGGGTAATTTTTAATCATTTCCCATGTTTGGTTCTCGAGATATTAGAATTGAAGTTGACATATACTACAAAGAGTGAACTTGCAACAAGTAGACGTGATGTCATGTATTCACATTGATGGAAATATTTAGTTATTTTTCTCTAAAATTTAACACCTTATACAATTTAACTGTGATATGTTGTAACCATAAGTGTATCCCGAGCAATGGAAGTTTAAAAACTTAATTTGCCTTAAGGGCAACATAGCATCCCTAACTCAAGATCAAACAGCAGGATCAAAAAGAAATAAAAAACAAACATTGACCATCAATATGAATACATGACATAGCACCTGATTGGTTCAAGTTTACCTTTCGTAGAAAATGTGTCAACTTCAGTTGCTAATATCTCGAGAACCGAACATGAGAAATGAAGGAAAACTTCACCAGAGTGCTTAGAATATGTTCGTCTTTAACATATTAAACAAAAACTTGGTTTTGGTCTATTCTTTTTAATGGAGATTTTACTTTGCGACGAAGAAAATGATAAAATGTCACATCGTCCTGTACAGGAGCCAGTACATTTTATGTGGTAATTTTCTGATCATTTTGCAATTTGATTTTCTTTTTATTAAAATGAAGATTTTATTGCAAAGAAAAGCTCAAAATAACGACTGCTTAAATTCTACTTACAAGCCTGACAAACGCAATTTCCGGCTATCTTAGAGGTTGCGATTTTTAAAAATTTTCTGTACGCTCCGAGCCAACCAATGGTGGCGCTCCGCTTACATAGTCTTTCGTGCAGTCAGTCACCACTTTCCATGCCCCTAGCTCTCCCCTGATACTATGTGAGACGTCTTGGTCTCAAGTTGAGTTTGCTCCCAAACAAATTTCCTTATATCCGCCTTGATGAGGCGTTGTTCGAAAGGTCATATTTTAATGTTTTTGTTTCAACAATATTACACCGGTAGGCCTATGCAACGGTGTCTCAGTAACACCAGTGGGTACCATCCTTTCTCGATCTGTGATTTTCCCGCAGAAGACTGAAGTGTGCTTTTGATCGGTCCGTGGATTTATTTTACCTTCTTTTATCATAAATGGTTCCTTACTATTAGAACTTTTGCACAAATCCTTCGCAAACTAGCACAACTTTTGTGATTCTGTTGTAAGGTCGAAGTTCATTCGATGTTTGCTTGTACAGTAGTTATCTGTGTTATGTTGTCGGTTGTATATGCAAATTAGTAAATCTAGTATTTGTTCACTATTATTCGTTTTTCACTCGTGATATTGTTGTGTATATTTTTAGTTGTCCTCGAGGGAGCCGAGGAGCTCGTATGAATAAATCTGTATCTTGCACCCAGCTGATACTCCTCCTCCAGTCTTATTTTATTGGCGTCTAATCCCGGCCATGTTCCCGCTGTTCCTCGGGAAACCCACGCTACACTATTTACTTATAAGAGTACATCCGGTATTTAAATTCGCATTCATTGACCGTATAGTCCGTTGAAGTAATTACCCACACGTTTAAGACCATGTTTTGAAAACTTAGTGAGTTTCCTAGTAACTAAAAATATTTAAACATTTAGAACCATTTTCCATCTGGGCCCCTTGTCTCAGACACCCAGTGGCGTAGATACTGGAGTCTTGACAACTCATAAAATTCAGAATTCTTTTCAATTAAAGCTCCATATTCGTTAGTATTTGTTTCAAAACAACAGTTTTCGGCGCTCTTCGCGCCCCGCAAATTGCAATTCCGAAGCAGAATTACCTGCTCATGCCTTTAGTTTGGTAAAGGTTTCCGAGCTCGGGAAGTGACAAAATCGGAAATGTACGATATGTGATAGCATATCATCAAGTTTTCATAAATTTTCTTTCACAAAATTCCAAATTTTCTCCAATATAGCTATTGACTCAACAATTTCGTCGGACGTCGGAAAGCCTCATCTCGTGGGCTTTGGGTAACATTATGTAGCAACAATTACAGTTGCCGCTAAAAAATTTCGCAAATTACGTTCCTAGTACAGCGGTGTTCAAACTTTAAAAAAAATCCGTGAAATTTGGATGTTTACCTACCCCAACCCCCTTCTCGTAAAAGTGTCTACCAACTCCGCTGTAGTCACCTTTCTAGGACAGGAGAAAAAATGCCCAGATGTCCATCCCTTTCCCACTTTGAAAATCAAATCGAAGCCCCTGGCTTCAGAGCATATCGTGGTAAGCTACTCTGCGTTTGTTTTTTATTTTGACGTCAATCAAAGAGTTGTGCCAACTGATAATTTTGGTAGACTCCGGGTAACATAGGTTGATGTCTTCATTAACAATATTTGGAGACTGTTAAATTCCACACCTATGTTTCAGATATTACTTCCGTCCAAACTACCTGCAGGAGAACATTCGGTTTTAGTCTACCATGAGTACTTGGAAGTGTCACTTTTCGTTGGGCAATGTATATATATATATAAAACAATGGATGTGCTTTGCTGGCCAGTAATCCTGTTACCTGGATAAATGCTCAGTCTACAACGGAAATCGAAAAAAAATCTATGCGTTTCATTTGGGATTATTCTAACTCACGAAAATCAATAGATTTGACAGGACACTTTATTATCGAGGGGTTACTCTTTGAAGTTTTAACAAAATGAACTGAATGTGCAGCTACGCTGGAGACTTGCAGCTTATTGCAAATACTCTAGATCAAAACATCATAACTTATTAGAAACTTCAATACTCTCTGTAAAGGCATTGGGATAAAATTAAAAAAAAAAAAAAAAAAACATGTTGCGAAGGGGCCTCCTCAAGGGCGGGGTGCTACCCAAACGTTGGGCATGACCTCACCTAGTGCCCATGAATGGAAGTTGGGGTGATCAGGTATTTTTCACCACAAAGCTTTTCTATTAAGTCCCCAAAACATTATACTTAAAGTCCGATGGAATCGTGGGAGTTTGGCAAATTTGAAAAATCCAAAATGGCCGATAAATTCTTACTGTGCCATTGAATAAATGCCACGCACATGCTTAATTTTATCCACCGTATATATTTAGCACATTAAGACAAAGGAATGTGCTGTGATTGGTGAAGAGTTCATTTGATCGAAGTCTCAGAGGTAAATATTCTCAGAAATAAAATACCGAAAACTTTGTGTGAACAGGTAAACACAAAATTTTAAGATAGGAAGTAGGGACACTTTTATACTTCTCTTTAAAAAATCAAATGATGCTTTATTATTATGTATTTTATGAAGTTTCTTTCGCTATTGTTCAAAAAAAGCTTAGAGCAAATAACTTCGTATGGGTGTACGGTGGTATTTTGAAATTCACGTGAATCGTAAGGAAGGGTTATGATACAAACATGCTTACAAAATGTTCTTAATTTGCTCGTCATGATTTTTGGAGAACGAGCAATTCAATGTGGTTATTATACTGCTTAGATTAAACAAAACCAAATCCAATGCCCACACTGACCATACACTGTTAAAAATTTCTCTGTAAATTTACATAATTTTTATGGCAATTTTTTTTCCAACCAAATAATGTTTTTTTTTACAGCCAGACTGTAATCATGAAAAAACATTAAGTGTTTGTTTTTTCTTTGCAGTTTTTACATGTAAATTAGTTTACAAATGTCTACTGTAAAATCGAATTACAGAATTGTTCTGTTTCTTTTTTTACCTTAATTTTATGTGAATTTACAGCCTACTGTTTTCATTCTCGACGTTTTAATATTTATTATAATATCGCTTTTTTTCCTTTCATATGTTATTACGTAACATACACTTCACCATTACGTAGATCAGGTATTTGCTTATCAACGTAATGTGTCGTTACGAAGTTGTTTTCGATCAAAACACAATGAGGATACTTTGTTGTCATATTGTTGTCAAGTATACTGCTATCTCTAGGAACTTTGTAATTGGAAAGTCACATTTTTTGTACAATATAATAATTGTTTTTAAAATAAATATGACAAAGAATGCAAATACATTGGTTGCAAACATTTCCAGACAAGGTAAACAATAAGTTTATCACTTCCTGATTAAAAAACGCCAAAAAAGATATTATTCAAAGCAACAGCAATCCTTTTGTTAGGGAAATGCCTACAAAATAAGCTCCACCCATTTATGCAAAATGAGATATACGTCATAAAGTGGTAAATTTACAGACTCTTTCAAGTAAATTTGTGAAACGTTTTTAATTCGATCAAGTGCATGAGCGCCTGTGGCGATGAGTTGACATCAGTATACCAATTGTCAGTGCTCTGAAATTAGGGCCTTACAATTTCTTTTTACTTAAAAATGTGTGACAAAACACCAGTTGTATGATATTTATAACTAAGAACGTAATAACTGAGTATGCTTTTATAATAAATGTAAGTTAATTTTCAAATAGGGCCATAAATTTGCCAAAAATGTTTTCCTTTTTTAACTGAAACTTCGCAGAACGATGCATGTTATATATTGAAAATTTTCTGGCTATTTCTTATTTGTTTGTTTGTTTGGGCTTATTTTTGTTTCTTTTTCAGCTTAAAAACAAAATGAATGTTTGTTAAATGATAGTATATTTATGTGAAATCAGAAAAATACAAAATACTGTTAAAATTTCTGTAAATTTACAGAAAAAGTTTTACAAAGCAGTAAAATTTGGTTAAAAAAGCAGACAGAAATGGTTTTTCAAATAAACAGAAAATACATGTTAAACAACCTTTTTTTATTGTAGCAATACAAAGTGTCCCTAAAGATACAGAAAATCTCTGTTAAAAGTAAAATACAAAAAGTTTAAGTTAAAAAAAGTCTGTAAATTTACAGAAATTTTTAACAGTGTAATTGTTGAAAAGTTTACTGCGTAAATTAAGTCTGAAACATCTCGCCAGCTTGTGAGTCATGTACCATTTCCTCACCAAGTGAAAAATTTCACAATACAACCAATGCATACTTCCTACACTTTAACAATGCATTCATTCCGGCACCAGTATATCGTATGTGTCAGATAGATCATTACATGCATGGTGTCTACAAAATGCTATACTAGCCAACTCCGTGGCTTCTCAATTTTCCCTTGAAAATTGACCTTTCGTTAAAACTTCTTTTTTGCGAGGTAGAACTAGGGTTAAATGTTACACCGTGGCCCAATGCAGGGGCACGTCCCAATATTTTAGGAATACATCCCATTGGCTCAAAATTTTCAGACCAGTAAATTTTTAGGGGGTGACAATGTCTCTCTAAATAGGTACCATGCTTGTCTCCCTCGGAGTTACCACTTGTACTGTGATAGTGGGGAAAAGTCGGATTGTGGGAAGGATATAGGTGTTCTTGTGGACAGTGGTCTTGGTTTTTCAGAGCACATTCAGCACCAAGTATATAAGGCTAATAGTATTGTGGGCATTACCAGACGTACTTATACATTTTTGGATGAGCAATGCTTCAAGCTTTTATTTCAGGCCCTTGTTAGGCCACATTTGGAATATGCTGCTGCAGTTTGATCGCCACGTGATATTGATGTTATTGGAAATGTTCAGAGGAGGGCAACTTAGTTGATTCCACCCTTAAAGGGTTAAACTTATAGACAAAGGTTAAAGAAACTTAAAGGGCCAATCTCTCACCCCAGACTACAATTTTGGTACGGGGGTACCAAAATTCTCAATTAGCCCAGCTCTTTGATTTACAGCTAATTCAAAGAATGCAGAGTACCAAATTTTAATTTACACAGCATGAACGGTACTGAGAGTGTTTTGAGTTTTTCCTTACTCACCTTGAAGCAATAAACTGAGATTGTATCTGGATGAGCATGAATTTCAGACAATTGTGTGAGGGGTTTAAGTAAGAAGGTAAGGAGAATTGGTACTGTTTGGGGTGAGAGAACTGGGTCTTAAAGCTGCCAACTCTCAAGTACCGTAGATTAAGAGCAGATATGATTGAGGTTTTAAAAATTGTATCAGGTGTATATGATAGAGGTGTTACTGAAGGTTTTCTCAAGTTAAGTTCAATACTCATACCCGTGGTTAAAAAGTCGGAAGTTTTGTAGGATCAGCATTAGAAAATTTAGTTTTGTCTGTACCCAGCCAACATGCCCAGCTGGGCTCCAACTGGGTTTCAGCTGGGCTACTTGCTGGGCCCCAGCTGGGGCCCATCCGTGTTGGTCCCACGTGGGAACACCTGACAAACACGGATGGGCCCCAGCTGTAAGTAGCCCAGCTGAAACCCAGTTGGGGCCCATCTGGGCATGTTGGCTGGGTAGGTTTGTCGATATTTGGAATAGCCTTCCTGAGCCTTTCTGCAACTAATGTTTTTCAGTTTGGGAAGGCTTTGGATAGGTTTTGGGCTGGCCATGAGATGTTATACAACTACAAGGCAGACTTCTTGTAAGTTTAGTATGGCAGTCACCCACAGTTCTTTGATCGTTACTACACTTCCAGATCACGAACAATTAGAAGATGCGGACAGAGGCCAATAAACCTGGGTCCACCGAGGTTCCTAAGGTATCCTAAATTCCTAAGGTATAAACGTCCTTAGTGACCCAGCCTCCGACAAGTTTTTGCTCTCAAGCGGATTGCATTTGCTCACTCCCTTTTAAGACTTCCCGAACACTTATGGCTGAATAAAGAATATGTTGTTCAGCCTGACGCGTATCCTACTTCCAAACAAACAAATCAATCCTCTAAGCAGGAACACGAGCCGGCTTTGTATATCTTTTTACACATGTACGAGTGCCGTTTATAACAATATTTTATAGAATACATATAGGTATGTCCTTTTTTCTTATTTACCCCGTTTGAACTTGATTGTGTCTAGAGGGCAAGGGGTACTCCTAGTTAGACTTAGACACTTCACATACATGTTACAAGTAAGGAAGAATACTTGGGCATTTTGATGGTAGTATATGCAATGCGAAATTGAAATAAAAATTAAGGGGAAAACAGTTAATGTCAGAGCATAAGTTTTTTACTTTCAACGGATTTTATCACAAAGTGAACACTTACTCACTCTAAATGCACAGATACAATACATTAAGAAATTGGTTTCATTTTTTATGGAAAATTTCAGCTTGTCATGGACTACTGCGTTATAATGTTCTGCTGAAACAATTGCAGAGAAGATGCGAATTGCCCCTCTCTCTCAGTGAAACAAAATGAATAAAGGTCACAGTTGGAAAAATTAATCTTAAAGGAAGGAGTTTTATTGCTAACCTTAAGGCTATCACTATAACTTATTATTATTATGGTTTTTTATTTTTAAAACTATGTGTCACGAAGGTGGTTAAATTTTCCACTAGACCTTCTCAATAAAACAAACAACATAACAAGTAAAAACTTATAAGGATAACAAAAAGAATAAAACGCATAAAGGTGTAAGTCACTTTGAAGAATCAGTTTTGAACTAATATGAACATTCACTACATCCTCAAAGAAAGGATTAGGAACGTGATTCAAATTATTTGAGAGGTGTATTGTCCTTCCTTCAAAAACGATCTTAATATATTTCTTTATGTAACAGCTAAACATTGTAGAGATGCTTTATCTCAATTACAAAACCTGCGAAGCCATGTTAAAGGGCAGGAGCAGTCATCCCAAATTGAAGAAGTGTAGTAGACTGTCCACTTTTATGATTGGCTGTTGGGGGTCATGTGACAATGTTTTGTTCTCTTCAAATGTGAAATTTACCAGAAATAACTGCTTGGTTTACCTTGAATATGCAATAGTAAAGTCATTAAATGTAATTAAAGATACTTTGAAGAGAAATAACATGAAAACTGAGTTATTTAACTTTTTCTTCAAAATAAGTTTGGGGGACTGCTCTTTACCTTTAATTTTAAAGAGTGGAAAATTCACATAGCTTACGAGTGAGTATGCGACAACTTTTTATAGAATACATACAATTATGTTTTAATACAAATGCAAAAAATCTATTACACTTTTTATGCGATGATAATCATGACTACGTTCTTTCAGAACTGTAGCTGAGGCAGAAAGTTAGCTTGAGACTCAGTTTAGCCGCCTTTCTAAGAGTGTTATTTGCAAGCACATTCCATCCTTCGATTTTGTGGTACGAAGGAGTGTTACGGCATGTTCCTAACTTTATTCGTTTGGAATGGAAGTTTGTAGGCCTGCAGAGCTTGATATTATGAGTAAAACTAGGCAAAGGCCTAGCCTATATCAAACCATGCCATGAAGAGCATTTAAGTTAGATAAGCCTTTACTGTTGTGATTGCATATTCAGAATGAATGCCTCGCAATCTGGATGATGTTTAATTATCGATGCAGTAGTTTTGTATTGTCATAAGGCGCGAAGGCATTGACCATTGCATGGAGAAGGAGATATTCAGCAGTAGAAGATGCTATACCCTTTCGTGGAAGATGTCATCGACGTAGGCTAGCCTAGTCTGTAGGGCATAGGCTACCCTCTTACTTTAATATAAAATGAAACATGAAATCCCCTTGACGATTTTGGAGTTAGTTATTTTGAACAATATTGACAGAAAAAGTGGTCAGTGCCATGAATGGAATAAACCTGTGTATCATCATTTTAAATGTGAGCGATGTTGGCTGCTTGAACACTCATGTGATGATTGCATTTCTCCCGTTTGAGGGTAAGGTAAGAAGTCATGCATAATTTCTTCCTATCAGCAATGTGTCAAATCAAACCGGTGCCAGAGAGCACGGTATGAACTTTCTCATAGACTAGGCCTAAACTAGGCTCAAAGCACGGTACTCAACATGACATACTCAAATTTAATTTTCTATTACTGAGGTTTGAAACATCAATTGTATAACAACGGCGTAGACCATTGAGGCAGCGGGCCATGCCCCCCCCCCCCCATTGATAGGGGAGAAAAATGAGAGAGGGAGAAAGGAGGAGGAGGGGAAAGAAAGGAAAGAATAGCGAAGAGAGTCAAAAGAAGGAAAATGAAAAGAAAAAGAGAAGAAAACTAATGAAGATGGGAGCGAGAGGAATGTTGCGGAAATGGCGTTAATTACAGAAAAGTACTGCAAACTGCCTCTCCGTAGACATGGAAAGTGGAGTGAGAAGGACGGAGAAAAATTTCTGCCTCCGACCACCCCACCTTAACATAGGATGAAGCAAGATTATTGGGGTAAGGTGTGATGTAGCTAGCTTTCAGCGTGAATCAGTGACGTCATACAACCAACTTAAACAATCCCAAATCGTACACTTTTCAAAACCTCTGAGTATATATTTTCTTCAGGGGTGGTGAGGATTTTTTGCTAGTATACTCTTAAAATATCAACCCAAATCGATGGCTCCCGCTTTAGTATTTGAATTAATTTCTGACTTGAAATCTCAAGACAAAAGTGGTTCAATTGCATGTTGGAGTGGTTAGAGCACCCGACTCACAGCCGGGAGGCCGGAGTTCGATTCCTGGTTGGGTCATACCAAATACTTCAAAACGGAGCCCACATGCCGTTGTGCGTGGTGTTCCGCATAAGTATCAGAGTAGTGGGTAAGCAATCTAACTCGCAACTGGAAAAGAGAACTGGAAAAGAGAGCTAGTTAAACCAAACTGTTAAAAATTAAGACGCAAAGATTTATTTAAACAGCTAAATTCAGCGATCTGAAAAGCATCTTTACTAAAAACTTTGGTGTACGCTACAAGCCAACTAATCGTGGCGCTCCGCTGAGATAGTGGGCCTGCTACCATGCACTGTCCTGTACCGGTATTCATTATTCCAAATTTCTTCACTTCGCATACACCACGGAAATTCCTGGGCACTGGCTTTGGGATGTATCTTTTAAATATTTTTTCTTCAATGGAAACTGAGGGGAAAAATAAACAACGACGTAGATTTCATGGAGGGTAAAGTGAGGCAGACGCGTAGCCACGGAGCCACAGCATTGCTAGTATCCCACTTTAATACGGTAAGCAGGCTGGGAAGGTGCCTTTTCAAGCGATCGGGGAGGCATTTTGGACCAAAATTTTCTTTCGCTCGGCGCAAACTCAATTATTTGCCGGCAATAGGTGCGTAATTGATTTCAATCAGGGGTGGCGCCAGGATTTGCCCGACTGTGGGGCCAAGCTCCCCGACAGGGGGCCAGAATTTCAAGGCCCCGACAAAGGTGATGTTATGTCCCGGTGGGACGTGACTTGGTAGAATTTGAGGCGCGCGTAGCCGGTGGCCTTCTTTTAAACAGATACTTAAAAATCTGGGGGTTTTTTAAAGAAATTTGGCTTTTGTTAGTACCATGAAAAATTTTGGGTCTCTATTGGAGAATCTGTCCTTCAAATGGCAAAAATAAAAAACGTTATGTAAGAGACAGCTGAAATTCTTTTGAGGTTACGCGTTAAATCGAGACGAGACTACAAAATTTGCCCGGAAAGTTTTCCCTTTTTAAACGAAGATTTGAAAAGTAGGGGCTGTTATTAAATTGGAAAAATTTTGGAATAAATGAAAGAAAATTTGGTTTATTGGTGAGTTTATAGTGAATATTTGGCTTTTTTAAGTTATATGCCTTTTAAGAACAAAATTAGGCAGTATGCTTGGTGATTAACAAAGTTGGCTTTGGTTATTTATTGTATGGAGTATCCATCGGAAATGGCAAATTTTGCCACTTTTAAACATATGAAGCTTATATTGGGTAAAAATTGTAAAGCTTATGACAGTTTGGGCGTTTTATGGAAGAATCTTACCTTCTCATGAGAAAAAATCATGTAGAGGGTGATTTGTAGTTTTGTTGGGGTTACTGAGTATCATCATGCAGATTCAGGCCCTCACACCGTTGGAACATTCTTCCGAGGAAAAAATTTGGCTTCGCATATATTCGAAGTTTCATATTTTATGTTATTTTCATAGGCGTACGGGAGCGTTTTCAGTTTGGTAGGGAGCAGAATTGTCTTTCGAGCTTTCTTTCGCAATAAAATTTTCACTTCATAATACTACCCCGAACGAAGAATAATTTACAAGCATACTTTGATCTGTTAAGTAATCTGTTCGACCAAAATACTATCTATGCCGAGTGCCAACATTAGTTGGCGTGGAGCGTACAGAAAATTGTTAAAATATCTAACCCCTCATATAGCCGAAATGGCATTTCCCAGACTGGTAACTAGAAATGAAGCAGTCGTTATTTTGAGCTTCCTTTGAAATGAAAGTTTCACTTCCATAGAAAAAACACAAATTGTTGAATGATCAGAAAAGTATCAGATAAAAGGTACTTCTACAAGTAAATGTAATGGTCTTGTCTCTTTTCGGGAGGGAGGGGGACTATTCAACGGAACTACTATAATTGCAAGGTTCGCTAAATAAAGTAATTTTGTTACGTGACTCCCCGAATTTCAGATCATAAATGGTTTTAAGTTCCAACGCATTTGAAAATATGTCACGTTACAAGGTACCTTCAAATAAATTTTTCAGACAGATTTATGGGGAGACATTCTCACAATACTCTGTATCGGTAACTAAAAACTGGTATCAGTAACTGAAACGGTTGGTCGGTTGTCATTACCGTTGCTAGAATTCGGCTGTCGGGGCAGGCCAGATGGCAGACCATTGGGCACTGCATGCACATGATCAACCTCTCGTCTGTTTTTGTCAAGAAAATTCGGAATTCTGAGTTTTTCTTGAAGAATATGGCCCTCTAGTGAGCAAAATCAAGAAGAACTTACGGGTAACTGAAGTTTTTCAGACCCGCATCTTTTATCAGTTTACCGTGGACATGAAGATGAAGGCTCCCCGACGAAATCGGGTTTTCTCAACAACAGGGGGGAGGCCGGCAGCCTTCCCCGACGGGCATGACCTTGCGGATTAAAGATGGGATGAGGGATGGCAGAGCTAGTAAGAATTGATAAAAACATATTCAGATAGGCATTATAATACCGTTACAAAAGAATAGAATAGTGCAAAAAACGGTTCATAATCATCCATACAGTAACTTTAAAGGGAAGCAATTGTACAGCCTTCTAGACAGCACAGAAATTCAATATAATTATTCCAAGCAATGTGGCATCATTTAAGACCAATTTTATCCCAAGTCAAACGTAGTATGAGTTTTTCCGAGGCAAGTCTGGAAGGCAGTTGGGCAAAGCAGTGCAAAGCACCATATTTCTCCGAAATTACCCATAGTGCAACAGAACAGTGACGTAAAACCTGCACCTAATGTATACTTTTGTTTGCTATTGCGGAATATCATATATACTATACTGCACAAACGTTCGTAACACTACTGAAGACTAGCACAACTGCCCATCGTTTCATTCACTTTACAAATGTTTCAACGGTTTAGTTTGAGATAAAGGTTCAGAAATCAAAAGATTAACTCCTTAAAAGCATATGGCTGCCTCTTCCGGGCCAAGTGCATATGATTTTGAGCCAGTTCGACCAATGAAAACTCGAGCACTTGCAAGCGATGTGACCAGCACCCGCAGCGAACCAGCCGTACAGTCTATACAAGCTAACGTTAGACCAAGGGTCAGTACGTTACGTATAGGCTTATACTAGTATAGCAATACG
This sequence comes from Holothuria scabra, assembly GCA_037179385.1. Lineage (NCBI taxonomy): Eukaryota > Metazoa > Echinodermata > Holothuroidea > Aspidochirotida > Holothuriidae > Holothuria > Holothuria scabra. The sequence continues at coordinate 15,587,194 of CM074192.1, read as the reverse complement.
TAGCCTATGCCGTATAACAATAACACCGATCGATGTGTATGGTGTCTTAGCCGATTTCTCTTCGCGATTGCCTTCTTTTAACGTTTAAGTGTCAACAAATATCCTACATTACTTACGAGAATTAAAAAAGGTCCGACTAAATCGAATCTTTGGAAAATGAGTGAAAACGAACCTAACTGTTGCACCGGAAAGCATGCTAAAATACGGTCTCGCTAGTCCCAGCTTGTTGTTGTTACCGCTTGTAGTTTCAGGGTCTACCGGAAGTAACTTATCTTGGTTTGTACAAAAGCAGTCAGAAATAACGAGTATTTTTTATTTGAGGGATGAAACAAAAAGAAGAACAAAAAATTATTGGGTTATCAAAAATTTTTATCAGTAAAGCAAAAGCAACTATGAAGTTTTTTAAGCTTCGTTAAGGGTAATTATAAATTCAGCTGTAAGTGTACGTAAGTTGGTAACCACTTTTGTGAAATCTGATCAGGTGCAGGTTTTACGTCATCAATCAGCTGATCCATGGTCGTGTTTCTTCGAGTATGGCGATACTCATGTCTTGAAGAGCGGGAGATTTGAAACTTTTTTTTTCGGTATGAGTTTTTTGTGGAAAAACAACACAGTAGTGTTAATATCTAATGTTTATATATGTACTACACATATGTGGGGAGTCAAATGGCCACTATTGCTCCCCTTTAAGTCCTTTACGTTCATTTTTAGGCCTCCCCGAAGGAAATTGCCGTCCTTCCCCGACGGGCGACGGGGGAGGAGATAGGACACGGGTACATGGAATGTGGTATAACGGAGCAAAGAAGAAGTGATTGAAAATCGATTGCGATATGCATTAAAATATCATTTCAAACCAAAAAAATATGTTCACCCACCCACAAACTTCAGTCCTGGTAGGTTTTTTTTTTATTATTTTAGGCCTCCCCGACGAAACCCCCGACCTTCCCCGACGAGGGGTGGGCAGTGTTCCCCGACGGGGGCCGTGGCCCCCCGGCACCCCCGCTGGCGCCACCCCTTATTTAAATGCGATTATTCTTAGAAAATAGTTCATAAAATACATAATAATGGGCCTCCTTAAGCGAACAAAATATCGTAGGACTAAAAATCAAGCACCAAATCACGTATTTTCGCATTAAAAGACCCCTCTTGTAAAGCATTGTATATGATTATTTGCTAAAATATACACGCAACATTACTCTTTACAAAAATGATGCATTTGTAACTTGTAGAGTTACGGAAAAATTACAGCCGTAAGCCTGAAGGGACGTTTTGAACGTCATTTATTCCTTGTATGTTATATGTTGATGATCATGGGCGTCCGCAGGTATGGGCAAGGGGGGGGGGGCTAGTGCCCCCCGGAAAATCAAAACTTTGAAAAAACGTATAAAAATCAAAGCAAAAACCCGAACAAAACGTGTTTTCCAAGTTTCTATGGGAAAAATAGGCTTTAGAAATGCCATTTCCGGCGATCTGGGAGGCATTTTGGGCTGAAATTTTCGCACGCTTCGTGTCAATTCATGGTGACTCGGAGGTTTTGCCTCCCCCCTAGAAATTTTGCCTCCTGACTTTTTTCTGCGGACGCCCATGTTGATGATATTGATTGAAAAGCTGTCTCAATTCATCCTACGTTTCTACACTGGATTAGAACATGGATAACTGACCAATCACAAACAATCATTCTCAAAAAATATTTATGAATACACAGTCAATATAAATGGACTTTTTATGACCCTCTGGTATATAGGCTATAGCTTACGAGTAATCCATCAGCGGTATTATTTATAAACTATATATTCCATGATGATATCTATATAACTATATATTCCATGATGATATCTGCAAAGACAAGCCTTCTCCACGGTCTGAACAATCACGACGACAGAATATAGTATGTTAAATACAACTACGATTGTACAGAATCCTTCAAAATTATGGTGATGTTAAGAAAACAAACTTTGATTGTACCTTAGGCGGCCAATCAATAAACACGATTGCCACTTTGAAAGGACAGAATTTGATCGACAATGTGTAATGGATATCAGTGACAATAAATTACTCAGCCATGACGCAAAAAATCATACCGTGTATTTACCGATTGTCGATAAGACTCTTGACCAGTCTAGAAAATACATAGAAAAAATATATTGATTGGTTTTTTAGGAGAAAGATTAAAAGTGAAGTAGATTTGACTTAAAATCAAAGATTGCGTGATTCATATATTGATAATATCCTAGACAGAGAAATGTTTGTAGGTGAATGGTGATATGTATATGGATCTTTACTTATCAGGATCAAAGTTCTACAAATATCAAGCAATTTTTTAAATTAAAAGCAACCAAGTCACTGAAAAGGGTTTTTTGTTGTTGAAAAGTTAGGTGATGTGATGTGATGTGTGTGATATATATGATATTAAATATAGGATAGGAGATATGATGAAGTTTAATGAGATATGATGATATATGATATGATACGTTGCGATCTCTTGCTTTACAAGTTTAATTAATCGCATTAAACGTCAGGTCGCTGTAACTGACTAAAACTCAATAAATTATGAAAAGTGACTAGCCTCAAAATAAGTTATATAAATTTCTCAATGATTTGACTTCTTTCAAAGGCAGCAACAGAATCAACTTCCACAATTTTAGCTGGAAGACTATTCAAGACATCAAGATCTCTATTTCTAAAGAAAAATATATTAAAATCAGACGACTGACAATCATGTTTGACGAGTTTAAAACACTAACTTCTTGAGACATCGTTCCAAGTACTGTTTAACGTAACATTAAAGTCAAAAATACCACAAACAATCTTAAAACCCCTTCAACATATCTCCCTTGAGCCTTTTGTAGAAGATTGATATCACTTAAAAGGAGTGACTTTTCTTTTCAGCCAGTCTTGAAGGGGGTTATACGCATGACAAACCTCTGTAGACGTTGATTCCTTCAAGGAATGTCTACTGGGACTGCAGAACTTCTTCGAGGATAAAGTGCGTGTTTCGCCTTTCGGCATTGAACGAGGTGCTATTCAGGCTGTTGTAAGAACTATTTACGCTGTAAGCACACCTTCTAGGCAAAGCAAGTTTAAAGAAAGACTATTACTATTGAAAAAAGATAAAAGACAGAAAGAAAGAAACACAAAGACAAAACAAAAAAAAAAAGACAAAAACAAACACAAATTGTAACATGATAGTACTTCAGGTCTTGTTCACCCAGAGTAATTCTAGGTTGATGGATACTCTCGATTACGTCCGACTACCCTTACTCCTGTTAAAATCATGGAGCAATTCTCCTGTTAATGTCACTTTAAATTAATTCGGCTACATACGTGATAGTATGCGGCAATACCATGAGCACTGCAATTGTATATTTGGGGTTCTAATACAAACCATGTCAATCGGTGACACATTTTTTTAACCATGAAAATGGGGATATCCCCTCTTTGGGTGTATCGACATTGACTAGGGGAGAAAAAGCTTGTGTCCCCGATTTACTTGTACTACACAGACACACACACACACCCAGTCAATGGTTTGTCACCCAATGTTGGGTCCATCACATGGAAATTGGGGAAAACTCCAAAATGCTTCAAACTTTCTGGGCCACATCCTCTAAACGTGAGATTTTCAATTTCGTGGCTAATTTTGCATTTGGCAAGTGGGGATATACCTACTTGTAGGTGTATCCACACTTGCCCGGAGAAAAAAAGCTAAAAGGCTCATGTCCCCGTCTTACACCAAAAACATACGCAGGCAATCAAGGAAATTGAAAGATTAAAGGTCAAGAGCAGTGCCCCAAACTTATTTTGAAGCAGCTAAATATCATAATTTTCTTCTTACTTCTCTTCAAAGTATCTTTCATAATATTTCATAAACTTCAATATTGCATATCCAAGGTGACTATTAAATTTCGCATTTGAAGAGAAAAATTGTTGTCACATGGCTCTCAACAGCCAATCATGAAACAGCATAGTCTACTACACATTTCAAGTTGGGGTGACTGCTTTTGCCCTTCAAAGGTAATGGACCCCAGTTATGTCCTACTTAAAGGGGAAAAATAGGGAGCCTTAGATTTCACGACGCTGACGTCATCTACGACACTGTCATCTGTGACTATGCCGGGGAAAGCTTTCGTTGAAAGGAACGTCCTAAAATAGCAAAATGGATACTTCACAAGGGCCAAGTGCCGCGGGAATGTAAATGAGTGGTTTCAGAATTAGAATCATTGTACACCCTTCTTACTGCTTGCGTAACCTACTGCATGTTTTCGAACGCAATCCTACGTAGCGTTGTTTTTCTTAAATGGTGACATTTTCCTGCAAATGAACGCGGGTCAAGCGGGAATTCTGATGGTTTTATGGTTTTGGTTAAGTTTAAAGTTATCTAACTTTTCTATGACACAGACCAAAGATATCCTATAAGCTTTAACTGGAAGGGCCACGTCAACGGAAGATGCCCAAGTCAAAACGTACGATAACGGTAAAGGTTAAATGAGTTTTAACATTCCGGCATCGCTTTCACCCTCTTCAAGTCCAGCTTGTATTTTAAAATAAAGGCCTAGATCACCTTCAGCAGTCTGATTAATGGAAGCCTGTCATTTCATTCCACATGCCTACAAACACAAATACAAATTTTGTTGGAGGGCTATATTGCAAGTTATCCTACAAGTTACAGCTACAACTGTTCGTAAATGTAGCGTAAAAAGTTGTCACAAAGCAGTTATAAAATCGTGCGATCAAAAGGACAGACTTGTACCACAGCGGTACTTTGTATGTTCTACTTGACCTGCATTCATTTACATAAATATACCAAACGTCACCATACGCTTATAAAAACGGCGCTCGACACAACGGCATTCGATTCGGGCGCATAAAAATGTGATCCATACTATAAAGCTACATTCCCGCGGCATTTACGTCCGTTTTGACTTGGGCATCCTCCGTTGGCGTGCTCCTTGCGGTTAAAGCTTATAGGATATCTATGGTCTGTGTCATAGAAATCCTAAGCTTTATCTGAAAGGAGAACTCCAACGGGAACGCGCCATTCAAAACAAGCGCGATTAAAGGGTCACGAGCCGCGGGAATGTAGTTTTATGATATGTATCATATTTTCATGCACACGAATCGACAGCAATCGCACCGAGCTCTGTTTTTATAAGCGTATGGTGACGTTGGGTAACGACTGCATATAGACGCGGGTCAAGCAGAATATACCGAATTGCCACCGGGACACACGTTTGGCCTTTGGTTGCACGATCTTGTTTTGTGAAAACTACGTTACATGTATAAAGAAGTATAGTTACAACTTGTAACTGTTGAACATGGTCTAGATTTTAAATGCCGTACTGGACTCGAAGAGTGAAGATTCTGGAGAATTTTAATGAGCACTGACGTCACCCTTATCTTCATCCCTAACCCTAATCTAATTCCAACACGCAAAATCCAACCATAATCCATAAACCAAAGTAATGAGAATTTTCGCTTGACCGGCTTTTATTTTTAGTAATATATCACCATACGTTTATGAACAGCACCGCTCCGTACCATTTTGTTCAAAAATACACATTTGGTTACGCACGTAGAAAGAAGCTTAAATAAAAGTAAGAGCAGATCACACTACAGTGATATCGGATCGGACTACGCGCCGATTTTTGTGAGTTTTAAAATCTTTTCCATCCGTTGTCGGAAAGAACTAAAAATTGATCATCCTCTGTAAACCTATTCTTGTAAGACGATAATGAAAATAAAATGTAAACCAATTATTTCGTGACGTTGAAAAACAGCTTTTATCGGACTACGCGAATCCGATGAAAGCTGTCTTCGGATGTGAAGTCACGGAATTTTAATTCTTGTAGTCCTGAGGTACAAATCGTGTATTTCCAAACGTTGACAAATTTTTGTTTCCTTTGGACCAAAGTTGGTGTTGTAGTTTGGCGAAAGGACTTGTATATTGCTGAGGCCAACAAACAGCTATCCGACCAAAGCGCTTATTCAGAACTTCCTACTGACCCCACTCCCGATTGCCAAAGGTTAGTTAAGAACACATTAACCCAGCTCATGGACAATAACCAACTAAAAACGCCACTTCTCTACTACACCCTTGCCAACAGATTTCCAATTTCTGCCTACTTCCCAAAATCCACAAAGCAAACAATCCTGGTAGACCTATCGTTTCTTCACACAGCTGTCCCACTGTACTTATTTCTGAGTATGTAGATTCCGTGCTTTCCCCTTTGGTTTCAGTCCTGCCGTCGTTTGTTGCCTCTACACGTCCATTCCTCATGATGCTGCCTTAACAGCTATCCGTTACTACCTAGACAAACGGCGTTATCCCTTAATACCGACTGACACCTTCCTACGTCTGACGGAACTTGTTCTCACACAAAATTTTTTTCAGTTTAATGGGCATTTTTCCGCCAAGTTAAAGGAGTGGCTATGGGAACCAAAATGGGTCCTTCTGTTGCCTGTTTGACCATGGGTCACTTTGAAGAACTACTATTTTCTCAGTATACCGGGCCCCGACCTATACTTTACAAAAGGTATATTGATGATATTGTAGGAGTTGCCACTGGACCCCGTCGTGATTTAGAAACCTTTATCGACTTTGTTCATTCCTTTTGCCCCTTTTCGAAATTTACCCATTGTATCTAGGACTCATCTGTTGTTTTTCTCGACCTTAAACTGTCCATTAACAACCGTACACTTACCTCTAACTTACACTTTAAGCCAACCGACTCATATAACTACCTATTGTATCCTTCCAACCATCCCAAATCTTGCACTAAATCTATCCCTTATTCCCAGCTCCTGCGAGCAAGGCGAATATGTTCGGAGGATTCTGACTTCTCCACAGCCTCTGAAGAAATTTTATCCTTTTTTGAAAAACGCCAGTAACCTGCGCAGAATTCAAGGAACCAGCAGAGAGGAAGCCGTGGAGAAAAAGAACAAATCTGGCTCAAATCTACGTATTCCTTTGGTTATTTCATATCACCCTTCGGTCCGTCCTATTTTACATGCCATCTACAAAAATGTAGAGTCGCTCCGACAAGACCCCTTAACCCGTGATGTTTTCCCGGAACCCCCCATCACTGCTTTAAGAGTTGAGAAAAATTTAGCCAACCATTTAGTTCGGACTTCCCACCCACTCAATTCTTTGTGCGACACCCCTGGTACCTTTCCCTGTAACCGTCCGAGGTGTAATACATGCCCAGTTGTTGGCAACATTTCAGGCCCCAACGGCAATAACTTCATTGTCAAACAAAGATTCTCATGCATTTCCTCTAATGTAGTTTATATTTTAGCTTGTGGGAGATGTAACTCGTTGTATGTGGGAAAGACCAAGCACCGCCTCGCGGATCGAGTCACCGAGCACCTTAGGTCCATCAAACAGAATCTCCATGGATACACGGTGGCTGCACATTTCAATCCCACTTCACCTTGTTTAATACAGCATTTAACCGTTACGGCAGCAGTAATGTGCCGAGGCTCCGATCGTGACCGCCTTAGTGCTGAAAACCGACTGATCATGAGGCTGGGTCCTCTGGCTCCACACGGCCTTAACGTTAGAATTGACCTTTTGTAATATTCCCCGTTTTTTTGAACCAGTTTTAACTCCTTTTACAATTACCCGTTCGTGCTCGTTTTTTTACTGTGTAGGTCTTATTTTTTGCCGGACCTAGTTTTTGTCCACTTTTTTCCCTTTATTCCGACCGTGTTCGATTTTTACATGCACTTTTTCATCCAGGACGCCCTTTTTCTTTTTTTGATTTATGTTTCATCCTTCGCACTCATGTTTTCTGACAGTCACTTTCGTTCGGTTCTGTTTTTACAGCGATCGCTTCGCATTTGATGTTTGTCGTGTCCAATTGTTACTGTTAGTTTTAAGCACTTTTTCTACCTCTTTTCGACCTATATATATATATATATATTAAATTTATGTATATATATATATATATTTATGTATATATATATAGGTATATGATATAGATATATATATAGATATAGATATATATATATATATATATATATATATATATATATATATATATATATATGTATATGATATATAGATATATATGTAGATATAGATATATATATATATTTATATATATATTTGCCTAAATCTTACCTTAATCCTACCTAAATCCTTTCTTAAAAGAAAATTACTATAGGTTATGACAGTTATGCAAGACTCTTATGGTATTTTAATTATAAGTTTCAATAACTCGTATATGCAAATATTTGATTTTAATATGTGTGCTTCTAAGGTCTAACACAATACGAATGTCCGCCTAAGGTATGATTTAGTGGTATATATATATGTATATATATATATATATATAATATATATATATATATATATATATATTAAACATGACGAAGAAACTGTAAAACAACGGTGCTACAGAATTGAAAGGCTGGATCTCCGAGGAGATACAAATAGCGGAGGGCTAGAATTTAGATAAATTAAACAGCCAAAAGGTTTGAAGTAGAGCTTTCGAGGAATACTACCTTTTTGTCAATACTTGGTCAGAGAATGACAAGGAGTGAGAAATTTTGGAAGCTTTTAAAGGCGTTGACAATGGTCTCATCTCTATTGTGACAGGATAATCCTTCTTAAGGCAATTGAGCAGGTTAATTGACCGGGAGGGTCTGATCGGATTACTCGGGTGTAACCCATCAACAATAGGAAAATCCTCTTCAAAGTAATTAGAGAAATTGTCAGGCCGGAATGGCCTGATCGGATTATTTTGGTTAGTATCATCAGCAAGCTGGTAAATCGCTCCTGATGTTCAAGCCGAAAGGCGATGTGGTTTTGAGATTGAGTTCCCAGAAATTTTCTTTAGCTTTTCTAGCTTTGTCGGTCCATGTATCGTTTTGGTCGATAGCAATGACCCGTAAGTTTTTGATAGAATGATGAGGCAAATTGAAATGGTTTGCAACAGGTTGTTCAACCTTTTTGGTTTTAATTGCTGACCTGTGCTGTGTCATTCTCATTCGAAGGGTATTTTTAGATTCTCCGACATACTACACACCACATAAATTGCAGTATATGAGATAAATGACATTTTTGGAAAGACAATTAATTTCTTGTCTAATTTGGAAGGTGCGTGCATTTTGATTGCTCTGGAAGCCTTTTGTGCAATCAACCAGGGCGCACGTCTTGCAGTTGGAAGGGCAAGGTGAACAACCAAAATTTTCGTTGTTTTCCTGGACTGAGGCTTTGTCCTGGAATTTTGCCCGAACCAAAAGGTCCCGTAAATTTGAGGGACGCTTGAAGGCAACAACGGGGGGTTGGGGAAAGATAGACCTTAGGCGATCGGTGCTCTGAAGTGTGGGCATATGCTTTTTGATGAATTTGGCTAGTGGTGGTAGACCGGGATGATACTCAGTTACCAACAGCATATGTATATATATATATGTATAGGTCGAAAGTGTTGTAGTAATGCATCCGATCATGAATTTTATACCGATCCAAGATAGAGTATAAACTCTTATCAAAGAAGGAACGGTTGAAGAAAAACACCAGAGAGAAAAATTGAGCCGCACGGGGGACCGAACCAACCATCCTCCGCTTTCCGGGCAGTCTATGACCACTACGCTAGAACAGCTCGTGATTCGCAGAAGCGACAACAGGCTATAAATACCCCGCGTGAATCAATTTTCTCTCTTTGTTACCACTATATATATATATGTGATATATATATATATATGTGATATATATATATATATGTGATATATATATATATGTGATATATATATAATATATATATATATATATTTTATTTAGTTTATATATATCTCTTCGGAGATCCGCTGGCGAATAAACAATTGTGTTCAGCTGGATGGCATCAACTTTGATCTTTGGTTAGGGCTTGCGTCAAACGAGAACTAGTGCTGTTCCAAAAAAATTAGGCGCCTGCTCAGGAGGTGAATTGCGAGTTGCTTCATCTGTTATTTGAACAAAGGCCAAACCAACTTGGCTTCATCGCTCAGTGGTTAGAGCGTCCGCACTAGAAAGCGGGAGGTCCCGAGTTCGAATCCCGGTGGAGTCAACATCGTTTTTTCACCTCAGCCAGATTTTCCAGCTTTACCAATTTGATTTATATAGATAGATAGATATATATATATCTATATATAGATAGATAGATATATATATATATATATATATATATATATATATATATATATATATATATATATATATCCGTAATAGTAAAAAGTAATTAATAATGCCAACCAGGCAATGGTAAAGTGCTCAATCCTGTGAAGGGAGCTGTAATATTGAAAAGGTTGCAATAGGTTTTTACAACATAACTTTACAGAACTGGTTTGTAAGGGCCAATAATGTAGGTCCTCACTCCTCAGAAGACTGAAGAAGAATGATGTCGATCGTTATTGACATCATTCTACTTCTTCTACTTCTTCTTTCTTCTTATACTTCATATATATTGTATATACATAATTTGATGAGAATCTGGAGTTGCAGCTCCTGACAGATTTAGAGACTGTTCAGGACGGCCTTTCAGTACGTGTTATACCTAACGTTCGTTAATAACGGTCGATCACTCTATACTATACTATTCGTTAACGGATATGAAGCGTTGCCTCTTGGATAAAGATTATCATTTGTTGACTGAAGGAAGATTAAAGTGGCACGTTGACTTGGCTCTTGAAAATAACCAAAGCACTTCTAAACACGTAAAACTTTTAAAAGGAATGAAAAATGGCCAACCAGACAATTCCGATATCGTTCATACAAATTCCTGTGTGAGAAAATAAACGATTCAATTCGGTCATTAGAAATGCGGGACCAGACATATGTTAAATTTAGCACAAAGCGAATACTAGCAATAATTATTATTACAGAAAGATCTAAATATTTTCATGTGGAAGTACCCTCCAGTATCATCGGTTAGTAATCTACTCAACATTCCCCTTTAAATTACTAAAAATAAAAAAAAAAAATAATAGTGTGGAACTGATGATTACTATACAAAGAGTATAGGTGATCAGCTCGATTGCAAAGATGCCTCATGGATTCCTCTTTGCTCATGTGTCCCTTATTATTAAACGAATACGTTATACTACAAGTAACCTAGTTATGCGGTCATAATGAAAATTACTGCAACAAGATTAATACTACAATAAGATTACTGCAATCTATCTATGGAAAGTTTTCTTAAAATATCCGCCTTTTTACATTTGAAATACGGCTGAGAAGATCTCGAAGTAAATCCATAAAACTATAAAAGGGCTTCAACTTGGCTAGCTATAGAAATCGATATAATGCATATATAATTTTGTTGTCACAGAACAAAGACATTACAAGCATATATACCAAACTCAAAAGGGCGCGGTGACTCCTTGAGGAAGCCGAATCCGAGGGGCAGAGCTGCTGTTCACAGTCGTTTAAAGGGGCTAACAGGTCAATTGATTTCTTTCGTTAGTATAAATAAGTGTTATTTCAAAAACTTCAAATCTTGCAAACAGTCATTGAAGAACATGGAACATTTTTTTTATTCTTCGAGGCTTTCCACTTAGGAACACTTGAACATGTGCGCACAGTGTATGGGTTTTAAGACCTAGTGATTGGTACGTTTCTAAGGTATATTCACGAGCGCACATCTATATATTGCATTACTTGCGTTCAACGAAAAATCACAAGTGCGTTCGTTTGCCACGCAGAAGTACGCGTCTACTAACAAAAACTATGCACGGAGAAATGTATTGTTCTCGTATGGGACAAGTTTTGAAAATTCACACAGGCTGACATTTCGTAACAATTGGATTTTCTGCCACGCGTCTCTGGGCTGCGATCGGGGAGGGGACGTCTGGACGTGGGACGTCCCCCAATAGTTTTGGAGGGGACATCATATCAAGGTTTTCCCTCCCTATATTTGAGGTATGAAGAAACAAATCATGTACTGATTTCATACGATCATGTACTAAATGTCAGTACATGATCGTATGAAATCAGTACATGTACGTAAGCAAACAGTACATGAACGTATGAAATCAGTACATGATCATAAGCAGTTAGTACATGAACGTGTACTTTTACTACATCGCATTTGGTGAGCCTTTTGGCGGACTTCTGGTACGCGGAAAGGCTCACTCTGTATGGCGTGCGGAAGAAACAATAATAACATGATGATCTTACGTCTTTACATGTACAACGTGTGTTTTTAGATGTACAACGTGTGATTTTAGATGTACAACGTGTGATTTTACATGTACATCGTAACATTTAACATGATGAACTTATGGTTTTAGTACATGATGGTGTAAATTTACATCATGATCAAATGAAGTTAGTACATCATCGTATATTTTTGGTACATGAACATGTAATTTTAGTACATGAACGTGTATGTTTAGAACATCATCATATCTGGTGAGCCTTTTGGCGTGCCATAATGAAATGGTCTTATTGTTTTTAGCAGAGGTCAAAGGTAGGTCATCCGGGGTTACCAGGGGTCAAAGTCCGAAACTATGGTTAACGATATATTTCAAGCTAGGAAACGTGGATAGATTTCATATTTGGTATGTGAGATACATTATGGTCAGAAGATTTCTCGATTATTTTTCGTGGAGGTCAGAGGTCATGAAAATCTTTTAAGGTGCAATATTTCAAGATAGCTTTCTGTATGTATGTGTGGTTTTCCGTCTATCTATCTATCCATATGGCTTTTATGGAGGTCAAAGGTCATCTTGGGTCACTTATAGTCAAAATGTGAATGAAAACCTTATTAGGTGATAACAGATCTTAAGGTGGGAAACTTTCAGAGATTTGGTATGTGGATGCAAATTATTTTGAGAAGATGATCCCCAATTTTTGATGGCGGAGGTCAATGGTCGTGTGGAATAAAAGAAATATTTTTTGAACATGCAAGAGTAACATTTGAGTGAGAAGATAATGGTACATGATGGGATTATTTAAAATGGAATATTTATGTATCATCAAAATTTCAAAGCATGTTTGCATTCTTCTTACAAACTTGGTATTTTGCAATTAAGGTGATATGTACCGTACTTATAATTTCTGGAGTATTTTATTCTTAATAACCAAAAATTTTTCGCCCGCTCTCCCACAGTTACAGTTGTTTTAAACCGTTCAACCCGAGTTTCAGACATATTGATTGCACAATATAAAAGTGTAGTTTCCGCAAACAGCCTATTAGTAGTTCGTGATGCCGTTTTTCTATCACAACACCATATTAAAACGATAGAAGTGCTCTTTTCGCTGCCGTTTGGAAGATTCTTTGTTGTATTCAGACAAAACATCATACTGTGAAGAAAAAGTAGGCCTAGGTGCCTCAATGATAGGTTCAGGGGAGGCCTAGTGTCTTGGTTTTTCGCCTCGAAACTTATAAATTGCTGAATGATCTTTGATTGTCATCAAAGTCAAAAGCTGCAGGAAATGTGACGTTTTTTAAGATGATCTGTCGTCTCATGAACATGCATTAAACACTATGGCGAATTCACTGAACTTTACGATAGGAAGGAGCTTTCCACAATAATATTGTAGAGCCGACAGAAGGGTCCATGATGTGTGTTAGTTTACTTAAGGTCGTTTAGCATTTGTCCAAACACCATTTCGGAGTTGACACACTGTCGCTTGCTAAAACCGGTGAGTGTGTTGCAGTGCATGCGCAGTAACGTAGTCCTCATATGCAAGAACGGTTCTTTACTGAGGACTAACAGTAACGTAACTTGGCGTTTTTTTTATTTGTTCTTTTGTAACAGTGAATGCTATGTACCTCGTAGTAACAAAAGTACAAGTCACACTGTAATCACCTGTAAGCGGGAAAAGCTCAAACTGGTATTTTCTAATCTCGAGTTGCCAGCTAGCTTTTGTGATCAATTAAATATAACTTTATAAGAGTGAGCTATACGCAATGTACCCTGGATCTACTTCAAGTTTTATTTAGGCTATGGCTCACATATGGACTCTGCCGCCATCTGATTATATTGACTATATTTTTCAAATATTATTAAAATATTAATAGGTCTGGGAAAATATTTTCAGGATATTTTTGCAACTCAACTTTTTATATTTCTAAAAAAATTCAGGAACCATATTGTGTAAAAGTATTTTGTGTTTTTAGGGGAATCACTTCTAGTGCAGCTTCGGGTTTGCTTGACCCTTAATGGTTTGTTCTGTTTCTGTCCTTGTCGAGGATATCCTTTCATGACCTCTTTTACTGCATGGCTAATAATTTTCTATCAAAATGTTGGCATTTTTTGCAAATAGGACTCCAAGTTGAAAAGCTGAACCATCTATATACTTTATTAGCATTAACTGTAACCAGTACGTTTTTCCACACTCAAAGGTAGGAAAATATGCTTCTCTCTATCATGAAAATATCTTTCAAAGTAAAACACTTAAAAAGCCATCTGTACTGAAGACTGACTCTGCAATTAAATGTCCTGCTCAAAGCCCCATCCTGTATTTCAAAAGGAGGTGGAAGTTCTCACAAGAGAAAAAAGTTTGCTCGCGCATGTGCACACCATGAACAGCACTGACACCGCTATCATCCACGGCAGGCTTGTGAAATCATGTGATATTGTCGCAAACAGTGGTTACCATATGGTGTTACTACTGAGTAGAAACATAACCCTTCGTTTTAGAGTTCCTGGTTACCTTTTAGATCATCAAGATTTGACGCAGATCGCCGTCCTTGCAGGTATCCATGGCATAGTCATGAACATAGATTACGAAAAAGTGTTATGCAGTTGTCAAATCAACCATTCCCCCTTTCCGTCCTAGCCTCCGTGAGGAATCCGAGCCTCTAACAATGTTGGGTAGGTTAATTGATAACTACGTTTACAGTATCTTCGTCACAGTAGGAGCAGTATATACAGAGGCTCTGATCACAGAAAAGAGTGCGTGCCCTGTTACCAAATTTGCACTTGAACGACACTTTGAAAATAACTTTATACTTTATACGTGTTGGTGTTGAATCTCATCTAACTAGCTCGTACACGTCAACGCCTCTCTTCAAATAGTCTCCGATAGCGAGTAATTACCATACTAAACAGTATGACAATTGCACAATTTTTCATGCTAAACATGTTAGCCATTCCTGTTTCTATGTCTCAAGGCGCACAATAAGGAAAATATTTAGTACGAAGTATTTAAGTTCAATGATTGGTAATAAGGTATCTTAGGTAAATCACATCAATAAAATATGTAAATATTTAGTTGAATATGTTGGTTTGTTACAACCACAAGGGAATTTCTCCTTATGCCATTGGTCACTCAGATTTATTCTTTCATCTACTCTTAAGTATATAAGCTATGCAATGAATTAACTGTATAGCTAAGATATCCCACTCGAGACCGCTTCAAATCCTAGAGAACAGATAACTCAATCTACTCACAAAAAAGCTTTAGTGCTACCAGACTGACCGTCTTTACTGGGAATACAAATCGCCTATAAAATACCTTCGTTCATATTGTATGCATAGCTTTGTTTGCAATCATTGTAATAATAAGCTACCGCGCGATATCTCTGATGTTGTGACCTATTGTAATGACTCTGATAACTACATTACTATTCGCTACAGTAATTTATTTAATGATACACATCACAACAGCCAGCATGAAAAAATACTTCTAAAAACTTGCTACAGTCCCACCCTCTTTCTCATAACATTAAAGCTCCCATGTCTCTTAAGAAATCCAATGTAAGCTCAATGATAAACTTCTTAACAATTATCTGTAACTTTGTTTAAAAATGATCCTTTACTCCAACCCTATAATTTTCTGTTCCTTCTCCATTCTCTCTCTTCTTTTACCCCTTTTCTTTGTATCACTTTTTGCTATCTTCATCAGTATTTTGATATATATTGTTCATTTTATTTTGTTCATGGACACTATATAGCCTAGATAACAGTCCTTTCTGTTTTTCTACTGTCCATAATATGTTATAAATTAAACTTCATTATGCTAGGTATGCTATTGTAAAAAGTTTTGTAACCAATCATATCAAAAGTAAATTTGAAATTGAAATAGCATTCATCAACGTACAAGGTTGTGAGGTCATAGCGAATTGTTAAAAGCGTTTGCTTTGAGGCAGTTGCGAAATCGGGATATAAAACATGTTAACAGGTTAATGAGGTAAATTAAGGTACACTGTTAAAAATTTCTGTAAATTTACAGACTTTTTTAACTTAAACTTTTTGTATTTACTTTTAACAGAGACTTTCTGTAACTTTACAGACACTTTGTATTGCTACAATAAAAAAGGTTGTTTAACATGTATTTAATGTTTATTTGGAAAACCATTTCTGTCTGCTTTTTTAACCAAATTTTACTGCTTTGTAAAACTTTTTCTGTAAATTTACAGAAATTTTAACAGCATTTTGTATTTTTCTGATTTCACATAAATATACTGTCATTTAGCAAACATTCATTTTGTTTTTAAGCTGAAAAAGAAACAAAGAAGCCCAAACAAACAAATAAGGAATAGCCAGAAAATTTTCAACATTTAACATGCATCGTTCTGCGAAGTTTCAGTTTAAAAAAAAAAAACATTTTTGGCAAACTCATGGCAGTATTTGAAAATTAACTTACATTTATTATAAAAGCATACTTTGTTATTACGATCTTAGGTATAAATATCATACAACTGGTGTTTTGTCACACATTTTTAAGTAAAAAGAAATTGTAAGGCCCTAATTTCAGAGCACTGACAATTGGTATACTGATGTCAATTCATCGCTGCAGGCGCTCATGCACTTGATCGGAGCAAATTTAAAACGTTTCACAAATTTGCTTGAAAGAGTATGTAAATTTACCACTTTATGACGTAAATCTCATTTTGCATTAATGGGTGGAGCTTATTTTGTAGGCATTTTTCTAACTAAAGGATTGCTGTTGCTTTGAATAATATCTTCTTTGGCGTTTTTTAATCAGGAAGTGATAAACTTATTGTTTACCTTGTCTGGAAATGTTTGCAACCAATGTATTTGCATTCTTTGTCATATTTATTTCAAAAACAATTATTATATTGTACAAAAAATGTGACTTTCCAATTGTAAAATTCCTAGAGATAGCAGTCTACTTGACAACAATGTGACATCAAAGCATCCTCAATGTGTTTAGATTACACAACTTCGTAACGACACATTACGTTGATAAGCAAATACCTGATCTACGTAATGGTGAAGTGAATGTTACGTAATAACATTTGAAAGGTAAAAAAGCGATATTAAAATAAATATTAAAACGTCGAGAATGAAAACAGTAGGCTATAAATTCCCATAAAATTAAGGTAAACAAAACAGAGCAATTCTGTAATTCGACAGTAGACTTTTGTAAATTAATTTACATGCAAAAACTGTAAAGAAAAAACAAACCCTTAATGTTTTTTCATGATTACAGTCTGGCTGTAAAAAAAACATTATTTGGTTGGAAAAAAAATTGCCATAAAAATTATGTAAATTTACAGAGAAATATTTTAACAGTGTATATGCCGTAAGTTGCAACTAACTGGTTGGTATATGTCTGTTCCACGTGATATGATACCGATTGCTCGCCGCTTAACTGACCTATTTACCACGAAGGCAGACAGATCAAGAACGGATGCATGACGTAGGCCTATTTGATATCACTGTCAACCGGACAAGGACATGGACATAAACACGAACGCGGATTTGAAGATTGCCGTGACCCATAGACACTTCAAAGTAACTTCTCCCTTCATTATATGAAAGAGATTTACGCTGACTGACAGATAACATTTAAAAGTCTTGAATGACAACTGATGCTTGATGTGATTTCCCTCATTATTTTTGTGACTTCACGTAAAATGGAACCTACCCTTCTGCTTGCTTCCAACCTTGACTTCGATGAAAGAAGTTTCACAGAAAACTTGGGGCGCCCCAACAAAGAAACGGTGTCGAAATTCAAAATATCATTCGATCATTCGAAATGTAAGCTCAAATTAAGCGCTTTCTCCTATCTTATAAACATTTATAATTTCATTTTAGACGAACGTGATACCACCTCAACTGTGAAAATAGGACTTTTTTTAAACGTTTAGGGTGTAAATATCTTTGTATTAAACAAATAGTAAGTCGTATTTGAAACGTTTATCGTAAATTTTACAATTCCTCTAGCTGTTTGACCAGTTATGGGAGTTTGTAGGAGATACGACTCTTCAAAATAGTCAAAATAATCGATGTTCTCCAAAATGCTACTTTACCACAGTTTTCCGGCATACCTCTTTCTTAAGTTTGGATTTTTTCAATTATTTTACTTCTTATGAATATTTTCTATTCCGAAGACTTATACAGAATGAGGTAAAGGGAATGGTTGATAATCCGTCCCTCGGGCGCCATGAAAACGAGAGAATGTATCCAAATGCCTTCACGACTATGAACAATAAAAAAAGGATCGATTAGTTGTTAGTGTAAAAATAGTCTCTGTATTGCGTTTGACTTCTAGCCGAGTCATATTGAAGACTCAAGTCTAGAATTTTAAAAATATATATTTCAGAGGTTGCAAAATGAATCTTCTTCATCCATTTCCCATTGTTATAGCTCGCTCGGGAAATTAAAGAAACACAAAGACTGTAATTTATCAATTTAAATTGAGTGAATAAACTGCAACATTTTATACCTCGGCTCATTAATAGCCTTTGAAGAAGAGGGTTGCACTGTTTGAATTTACTTTTCATGTTCTGCACCATATTTACACTTCATTTTAAAATTAAGTTCACTTGAACCATTTGGTTAGAAACTGAGGCGTAAATCCTCAAACCTATATAAAACAGTGACCAAGCCTAGCCTAACCTAACCCTACTCACTCTGTATTGTCTTTTCGTTAGTGTCTGTCGAGTCTTTCTGTTCAAGCTGGTCTCCTCCTACTGACGCTGAAATATTGGCTGGTTGTGGCATCGGGGTCTTATACTCCCCATAAAATCACTTTGAATAGGCTACTGTGCTGACGACACTAGTTCTGTTGACCCAGGGATACAAGGTCTGGCTTCAATCGTGGGAAAATGAGCCGTGAATACCCATCTAACTATTGAACTTAATCGTGGGGGAAGGGTGTAAGATAATTCCAAATCAAAATCATCAACGGATACCACACGGCCGGCAGAAAGCCTTGGCAAGGGCTGTTTGCGTTCCCTGTCACGCATGGGACACTTTTGGTTAGTCCGCTTGATATATATGTTTGTCATGAGGACGCACTCACAGGCATACACACTCATACACGTCATCACAACCGCATATAATTCCTCAGTCTACGGCAGCTAAGGAATATATTGCTAAGACTGAGTGGTTAGACCATGTTTAAAGCTTTTCTTTTTTCCCGTGTTTGTGGCAATATGTCGAAATTCTGAGGAATGAAACAAGATAGATGACGCTTCTTAGTGTTGAAATGTGATTCTGTGACGCCATAAAATCAACAGTAAGTGTCTCATTCATTTGTCTAGTCTGCACCAAGTCTAATTACGATGTTCTAAACGTCAACCAGTATGTATCGTTTTTATATCTTTAATATCGACCAATTTCTAATTAATACGTTCAGCTGCAAGTGGGTCTGCTGTTTAAATTTGTGAATATTGTATGCTTTCCTTCATGATGATCAAAAAGCTTACGTACTTCATAGAAATTATGAACTGTTTACGCGCGTCTGCCATCGACTTAGTAATTTTTTTATACATTTGGCCTACCTACTGAAATGAGTGCTCGACCTTGGAAATTTGGCCCTCCCTCCTGTATCTTCCCTGGCTACGTTTGTACTGTATAATTTGTAATCACGATATCTCAAGTTTTCAATTATGGACAACACTCACATTTGGTTTATATGTTTATGTTGAGAGAAGGAACCCTTTTGTTTTGGGAACCAAAGGTCATTTGAGGTCATCGTATATTTAAACCCCCAAAACCCCTTATATGGCTTGTAAACACGGTAAGAGGAGCAACCTTACTGGTTTGGTGGAGATCAGAAGTCATATCAGGTCACAAAAGGTCAATTACCTTGTTAACAAGACTACTCCAGGAAAGAACTTGGACAAGTATCATATTTAGTTAGATATAAAAAAAAAACTGATCACTTTTGTTTTGGAAGTCAAATTTAAGCTGTGGTCACCAGTCGTTAAATAGCGAAATTTCCCAAGAGTTCCTAAGATCGTTTCATGGGGTCATCAAATCCCAAAGCAAATTTAACATTTCCAAGATCATCATCTGGGGTCAACAGAGGTAAAAACATATTTTACTAGAATACTCAAGATCACCAGAAGTCAAAACACAGGAATTCCCATGCAAAAAAACCAGTATCAAATATGAACACAAGGCTGCGTTTTCCAACACGTTAAGACAGTATTGTACTTGTGATCGAAATATGTGGGATATCATGACATTATTTGTAACAGACCAGATATACTATATCATACTGTATCATCTTGGCCTTTTTGGAATTTTTGACTGACGACTGAAGGTCGAAACCTCAGTTTTGCATTAGGCTGATTTTTGTAGAGGTCAAAGGTTGCATTAGGTATGTGAAGAACGCTGATGAACCAACAAAAAGACGCTAGAAAATGAAAATGCTATGATGCTAAGATGCTAATATTGATATGTTTTATTTCCATACGGCAAGTAATTACTAGGTTTTAGGGCTTTCAGGTTTTTGTTTACGATAGTCGTGATTTGTAAATAACACATGATGGTCGGATGAACTGTGTATAGATCCAACCCCATTACCTACTCCGTGTATGATATCGTTACATACCCCGTGTATGATATTGTTTCATTTGCTTTTCATTTAAACATTTTTGATGTCAAATGAAAGCATATTCATGACCCATTATCAGCATCCTGAACAAAAAAAAAACAAAAAACAAAAAAAAAAAACAAGAACTAAGTGAAAGTGCAGTTATACTTTTTTGATTGTCTGTTGACAGGTTGACCTAGTGCAATGTAATCTTCGGATATCTCTGCGACGTTTAATCTCTTATTGAGAGCTATGCTTGTAGTTAGTTAACGGTCGGATGGTGTTTACGGCCCAGTTTCCAACCGCAGTGGATCAAGTCGAGCCGTTCAAGGCCCTTTTTCCAGTTGTGGCCTACTGGCTTGTTTTCCCTACTCCATTTGCTCATGCCGAGCATCACGCAATAGGGCAATATGTTTCATTTTCTATGCTTGTAATAAATCCTTATTTTATTTAAGAAATGAAAAGTTCGTTATTCTTCTTGCAGTCAATTGATAAGTAAAAATGCAAAACTACTAAAACTGTTGGCAATATGTCAAAGCCCTCTGGCAAGAACATAATTTCTGCCTTTCAATCGTAGAGCTTGTTTTCCTATCAGAGACAATTTCCATGGAAATGTTATAATCATATTACCCATGTGATTGAGAGGCTGTAATTGTTAACATGTAGACCGTTGTTATCCTTTTCTGCCAAAGACAGTAAACATGTAGCCCGTCTCTCTTTTTCAGTTTTCATTTGGCTCAGCCAGTCGTCCATTGCATCAGAATTGTACTCAGGCCTGTTGCGCAGGCGGTGCATGACACCTCTTTGTTTTCATGATCTGTAACGACTAGCACACTGAAAAAACACGCTAACGTGGAAAACCGTTGGTCACAGCGTAGCCAAATACCTCGTCACTGCAATACCTAACAGGTATCAGCAGTGGTGTGCTATAGGCCTACTATAGTCTTCTCCAGTATTTAAGTACGGTAAACTGGTAAATGTGATGGATGTTTGAAAAAATGTTTCATTCCATGTTGTAAGAAAATTTTAGAAAGGTTTATCGTGATCATGACAATATTACTTTTGCTTCAATATTAGTTAAGTTATTTTCCTTCGCAAAGTATATAAAGGGTCGCAAGTATGAACCACAACGCTAGTAATGTATTAAAATCTGAAGAAAAATGATTTACTTTCAACATTACTATCTTGCCAACGCCGTATGCTATATAGATGCAGTTTTCTACCGCTGAAAGACTTGGAGAAAATTTTTCTGCATGTTTTGGAGTCGATAATTTTTTGTGTTGTATTGGGTTGTATACCCGATGAGCCGCCCCCATCGATCAGCAATATTTTGAGCCATCTTTAAACAAATAAACATGACATTGAGATTGACCGATCAGTTAATCTGACAGGAGTAAAATCTTCTCAATCCAGACATAGCCAGTTCTTATAACATGCTTGTTCGTAAGCTCCTCCCCATGTCTAAAACATGCCCACATCTAGGCACAACATAAGTTTATTGCTTCAGAACACTGTTAAAAATTTCTGTAGGTTTAGAAAACAGAAAATAAAGAAATAAGCGCTGTCAATTTGTTTCGAAAAATTGACAGTACTTTTTCAATATCCGCTTTGTATTTCTTCATTTTTTGTTCTGTAAATTTACAACATGTCTGTGACATTTCTAACAGTGAAAGAATAAACAGGACTTTGTAATTAGAACACTCTCGGTCCAGTACATGTTGTGTTATATGAGCCACAGTGATCTGTTTTTTCAATGTACTGTCAATCAGAGAGCTGTACTAATTGAAGGTTTCCGTGATAACTACATTCAACAAAAAGACTAAAAAAAGAATACAATTTCGTTTAAAAATAACCGCTTCAAAATAGCACAATCCCGTGTTAAAGGGGGTAGCTCAAGGTGACTGCGTTTATCATACCAAGAGTTTATTCCTGGATAAAACACGGTCACCTGACCACTGAAATGTACCAATATAGGAGTTCAAGATAATAATTAAGAAGGAACGATGAATTGGTCCAGATTAGCGACTTGCGTGTTTAATCTGACAACTGTCCCAGGGATAAATTAATTACGTACTATATTTCACAAACAAGTGGGCGTGATTATTTTTGCAATGCGCGCGGCAAAGTGGAGAAAGTTAAACTGAAACATGCCTAAGTTATGGGCTACTGATATTTATTGCATTACCCATCAAATGATAGAAGAACATGAGTTGTGTAATGACAACTACCTGGAAATAAGTAATCCAATGAAAATGTAGCTATGATGGGAACGTTTTCTCGGACACTCTAATTAAGAAAGGAACGAAAGTGGCACGAGTCCGGGCGGGATGTTTTTGAGGATACACGCCATGACCAATGTAAAAAGTAACAGCGGCGAATGCTTATTCTTTTTCACAGTAAAAAAGTTCATTTAAGTACTCCCTTGGACTTGCATGGTTATAGGCTACTCCGTTAAAAATGTTAAAGGGGACACATACAAATGTTATGCCCCTCCAATAAAAGTAATAATAATAGTCAAAAACAAGGAAATTAGCCTTCTGGATCCAAATTACCCAAAGTAAAATGCTTAAATGGTAAATTAATACAGATGGACAGAAGGCTAATGTGTTTGTACGCCAGCTTTTCCAGTTGAGAAGGCACAGTACCTGAAAGTTTAAATACAAAAATAGGTAGTAAACTATGAACTATGCAACTATAGGCCTATGCGTAAACTCATAGACCCGTACAACTATGTAACCAATACTTCCATGTAGTTGCTCCGTGGTATGGCTACAACTAGAGAGCTAGTGTAGCCTAAAGGACTGTGCTGCATACACGGTGAAGCCGAGCGCACATGAGTAAATGGAATATGTAGCATTTCCCAAACGTATCCTCAAACATAGTTGTCTGTCTAGGAATGGGTGTAGGGTAAGTCTGTCTTGTAGCAGAACAGAACCAAACGCGCACATGCGAAAAGGCCGAAGTCTTAAAAGAAAACGTTGATATTTTTTAATTTATCTTTTGGAGTCTACTTCTTAACAAATTGGGAGCCATACTAAGGACTATGATGTGGGTTATGATACTATAACTATAAAAAGAACTTCTTTCGAGTTTTTTGCATTGTTATAGTTTTTGCCTCTTTCAGTGAGCTTAGAACACTACTACCTCAAACAGGAAAGTCGCCTTAGTTTTATTTGTTTGACTAAGTATAATTGGAACATGTGATTATTAGTGAAAGACAAGTCGTAAACCAAAATTACAGGTGTTATTTTGATTTTGGTCAAGAACAAGAACCGGCATTACAAGGCAATTTGTAATTCTCAGAAATCACGCTTCAGTTGTGCACTTCCATGGCACGCAACATTTATCTGCTGTTGAGTGTGTCACCGCACTGCGCTGTATGTTTGGATTTTTTTCTTGGAGGGATCTGACAAAAGGTTTTTTTTTCAGTCGCAGCAGAGAACTATAGCAACTTGTAGCAAAATGGCGCTAAATGTGTCTCTTCAATCAGCTTCCAGCTCCCTGCTTCAGTCTTGTATAAATTTTTAAAATGCAGATTTGTGTGGTTTGGTACCACCGAGGCCTTCATGTGTGAAAAAGTTTCTTTTAGGCCTCAAAATTGGTTTCCAACGCTTTAACTCGTTGTGATGTATTTTGCTTCATTGCATTTCTTGTCGCCGTCCGACGCTCATATGGGGCTTAGAATTAGAAAGCTACATTAATACGAAAAGTAGTTTGACTCTCTATGGCACCTAGTAATTTCGAACATGAAGTAGTTTTACTTTTATAGTTAAAGTGTTTCTTAAGTCAAGGGTTTTAAATATATATCTGTTGGAAGTTGGAGAATATTAGCTTCTCAGAATCCAACTGCCATCGTCATACTTTTTCCATCCCCTTTTCCATTACGAAAGGAAAAAAATTACGTTCAAAATGCTTTGCCTTAACACATCACACGGAGAATACGTGTATAGTCATTATCAAATCAAATCATTCTGTCTCAACAACATACCCCAGCAATAGTTTCACCCTCAAAACTTTCTCCTCATAAGAGGAGTCACATCATTTGAAATTTTGAAAGTTTGGGTGAACAAATTATCCTAATTGAGCAACAAATAACTGAATTTCTTTCTGTAGGAAACTAATTTCTTAAAATGAAGGATACCAAGCTGCTTTATTTTAATCTATCATTCTGTGTCAGTAAGAAAGGAAGAGGTTTTCCTATTAAACAAAAACAATATTTCCTTTTAAGATATTAAAGGACAAGTCATCTCACCCCAAACTACAATTCTTGTAGGTTTTACCGAAATTCTCAATTGACTCAGCTTTTTAATTGACAGCTTATTCAAACAACGCAGAGTACCTAAGCTTATATTACACAACATGGACTGTACTGGAAGTGTTTTGATTATACACATTGGGCTTTCAGTTTTATGCTCACCCTGAAGCAATAAACTGAGATTGTGTCCGGTGAGGATGAATTTCAGATAATTGTGGGAGGGGCTTAAGTAAAAAGGTTAAGAGAATTGATACTGTTTTGGGGTGACAGAATTGGGCCTTTAAATGTTGATTTTTTCCATTTACATCCATATAGTCCATTGCGCCATAATTAACGACATTGTTGACGTACAAAATCACATTACATGCTCTGTTTTCTTTTGAAATTAAAATATGACCTTTGGGACTTTGTTTTTTTTTCAAGGCATATTTTTAAAGATAGAACCTGCAAAGTCAAGTCACCCTATAGCGTTAAGACCCTGACGTTGTCCCCACATGTCCTCGGTAAGCCAGGAAAGATACTTCCCAGTATTCTAAAATTGAACGGAGTGTGAGTGTTAACAGTTAAGCCCATAACAAAGTAATAAGAAACTGGCGCATGCCTCACTATAATTGAGAACTTAAAAGCTTGGTAAAAAAAAAAAACGAACCGCTTTTTATTATCCATATTAGCTGTCGGCTTAATTGGCCCTTATAGGTGTCATAAACTTGAAAAAACCATCATATCATAACTAATACTATTAAATATGCACTGCTATAGTCATAGAGCAATCTGTGCCTCATTACGTTGGATATTTTAACTCCAAATGGCTTTTATATATTCTATATTTTTTTGACTTTCATTTACATTTTGGAAATACATTCCTAATATATATTCAATCGTTTCATGTCCCTTGTGAAAATGGTGTCGTTCCACCCTCCATTGAGAAATAACATCCCTTATTTGAATTCTATCAACAAATAATAGAACCATAGCTAATATGATCCCTAATAAGGGCAGCGTCGTGGTTTTAACATGAAGAAATATCAGCATTTCAGGAATCAAACTTTGATCTAATCACTGATGATAAATTGGAAAAAGAGTAGCCGTGACAAAAACACGAAACATTTTGATTGATGTAAATATAATGCTGTAGCAAACAACCATTATTTATTTTTTCCCATAAGTATTTAATCATTAATCAAGACTACTAACGACAAAAGCCCTGAAAGGACAAGTCTGACATGGACACGTCGTATAAAATCAAAGAAGGCACAGTATAAAACTGTAAAATGGAATTTGAAACAGTACGAAAGAATTTGATTACCATAAAAGGAAAGGATGAACGTCATTTGGGTATCTGAACAACAAATACAATGGGAAATCAGTCTACATTTAGAATTTCGGTTTTACCTTTTGAAGTTTTGGAACGGTTTTAAAGTTAAAGCTTTCAGTTGGGCGTTAATAAAAAAGGGACCTTTCGGGCGAGAAAAGGCTTTTGAAGAGTGGAAAAACTCCAGTTTACTGTGTTGATAAATAAATGTGTCTATGGGATTGGTACACAGTTGAAAGAAAAATACAATGGGGGTATTCACGTAGAAACTACTGGAAGCCCAGTGGCCTTGTGATTTGTCACCAAAAGAGAGTTTTGTTACAAACCGAATCAGCTTTATCTTTCGAAGTTATCCGCCTTGAGATACCATGTTTTACAGACTTTTTACAATTTAACCGCTGGTGAACTCTAATCGACCTGGGCCAAAACGGGGTTTGTCAGCAACATCAGCCGCACACTTGGGGCTTCACCTCACGTTTAAATTAACATTTTCATAGTATGTGACCTCAACAGCATCTTAAATGACCTTTGATCAACAGCAGAGGCAATCGAATTACTCAACACAGTATGGAGGCATCTTTATGTCTAGATACCTGATTAACTTCCTCATGATAATCGTGTTAACGAGGAACTTTCACCTCCATAAAAGGCTCTTTCATGTGACATCACATTCAATAAGCTAGTCCTGCCATTCGTTTTGGGAGCCCTCTGAGCGGACGAAGTCTTTTCGTTCAGCTCATCGCTACGAAAAAACGTTCTGAGGGCGGCAGCCTATTAAGGGGGCTGTAGCCACAGAGGCGTTGCGTAGGCTATCGTTTTGGTTGCTATGCACAGGCGCACTTTCTCCAAATCGTCGGAATAAGCAAACCAATCCCGCACCTATAACAAGCATTCAAAAATTTGAGCTTAAATGGAAATTTGGTGAAATCATTCTTTCTGAACCCATTCATTGAGCAAAGAGGGATCTCAAGTGGTGTAGCTCGTTTCAGTGGATTGTGTCTAAATTGTCTTTTTTGGTGTAAAAGTTAGTATTTTTATCTGCCGCAAACTAGGACTAAGACCCTTATTTTCGTGCGGCTTGGCTAGACACTTAGTATTGTATGTCTATACCCATTGACGAAAACAAGTGAACGCCGCACGCTTCATGCTGAGCTCGGTTTGTGTGTGTACCCACTCGCTGTGTCCCACAATTCCATGCGCCAACGAGTTGCCGAACTCGCTTCCCAGCCAACATGCCCAGCTGGGCTCCAACTGGGTATCAGCTGGGCTACTTGCTGGGCCCCAGATGGGGCCCATTCGTGTTTGTCAGGTGTTCCCACGTAGCACGAAAAACGAGGAACTAATGATATGACGTACCTCATAATAACCCAGCCAACATGCCCAGCGGGGCCCTCAACTGGGTTTCAGCTGGGCTACTTGCTGGGCCCCAGATGGGGCCCATTCGTGTTTGTCAGGTGTTCCCACGTGGGGCCCAACTGGGCTAGCCTTTCCCAGCTGAAGCCCAGCTGAAGCCCAGCTAGGCTTCACTTATTGAAGCGGGGCACAGCTGGGCTTTAGCTGGGCTTCAGCTGGGAAAGGCTAGCCCAGTTGGGCCCCACGTGGGAACACCTGACAAACACGAATGGGCCCCATCTGGGGCCCAGCAAGTAGCCCAGCTGAAACCCAGTTGGGGCCCAGCTGGGCATGTTGGCTGGGTTATTATGAGGTACGTCATATCATTAGTTCCTCGTTTTTCGTGCTACGTTGGCAACTTTTTTAGGTAACTTCGGACTTCATTGAAACAATATGGGTTCTAGTTAAGTATGACTCAGAGATATTCCAAGTATGAACATCAGTTTAACAGCTAGTAAACATGTCGTGTAATTTTAATTGGTCAAGTAATTTACAGTGGACATATGGGAGGATAAGATAACTTTGCAATTCTGATTTCTCTGTTCCAAAATTCTTACAAATTCGTGCTTTACATTTTGCTTCCGTCCCCGTCACTTTACTTGACACAATAGCTCCACATCGGCCATATGTAGGTGTCAGGGGAACAACAGTAATTTAACAAGTGACACATCCGGAGTTTCGAACGAGACACAAGACTCGTGTCAGGGAAACAACAAAATTTTAGCCGCTGGCAGACCAGATTTTGGCCAGTGGGAAGGACATGCCAACAACACTGGTTTCTGAACTGATAACTCGCCAGTGTTGACACATGACCTTCGGAGGCTACGTTTATTTTTTTTAACAATTTGTTTAATCGATTTACCGATCACTAGAATCACTTTGTACATTTCTTAATCTGTTGTAATCAAACATTTTGAAATATAAAATATACCGTTGTGAAAAATACATCTTAAAACTTGTCACTTATTATTTTTTTACGTTTCAAGTTTTAAGTTAACTGATGTACCTTTTGATGAGTAGTTTGTTCTCATTTAAACATTTTTTTTTTAAAATTAACCTTGTTTTACTTTTCAGGTAGTTTTACTTGAACAATCTGACTTTTTCTATCTTGGTGACACTATATATAGCACATTCTTGTTGGTGTGTCGTAAAACCATATCTAACCAGGGAGTTGCTCGAAAAGAAGAAACGACGTTCTAGTATCTTTGAGACAATGACGTTTCCGACGATAATCTTGCTTCAATCCGCCAAATTCTCGTCTCAATACTTTGATAAACAAATATTAGTGACGCATTATCGAAATTCCAATGCACAGACGTATCCCTTACACTCTACACGTTAACATTTTGTTGACAGCCGTCATGGAAAATTGCGAAATTTATGTCATTTGACGCTATCCGAGACGCGACCTATTGTTTCATTTGAAGACAACAACAATTACTTTAATTTTTTGTTTCTTAATAAATGATGGCAAAATTGTTTAAATCTGAGGAAAAGGTATAGACTTGAACAATGCTTCCATCTAATGATGAAGGGGAGCAATTGAAGCACTAAGTTTAACCGTTTGTTTCCAGTCGTTCTATAGAATTTGTTATTATAAGCCTCGCCATTGGCGGAAACAAGCCTCTATATCAAAGGATATACAGACAATGCCATTGTTTAGGGATTACTTGAAGGAGAATGGAAGAAATTATCATTAAAAGGACTTAGTCACAAGGGATTTAACAATAGAAACACAAGGACATGTCAATCAAATAGTGGCGCCTCAAAAGATATAATCTGTACATATTTTCTGGAAAAATTTGTTCGTTGTATCTCCTTCTCTAGCAACTCCCTTATCTTACTAACTAACTAACTCATTTAAACAAAAGATCCCTTAACGGGCCGCAAGCGCCGTTACAATATCATACCGGCGTCGCCTTCATACAACTAACAGCGACAGCTGCGTTCGCGTGTGTTCGTGTTTTTGTTTTAAGCCCGTCCACGCTATGCGACGCAAGTTATTGCAACAATACTGTCTTGTCGTGGTGGACGACTGTTGACTAACTAGTTTTAAGGGCATAGTGACCACATTTTGCAACATTTCATAAATCTGCCCTTGTGAAGATACTCCAGGAAGTCCATGACTTTCAAGTGTTGTCGCGTGGAAAGAGTAGAAGTGACAAAAAATGTGTTCCTTGTGAAATTAATTGCAGAATTATGTTTTTTCGACTTTTTTTTTCATTTCATTTCACATACATCAGCACCAGCAATTTCGACATTTAATTTGGTAAATGTACAATTCATGTTTCCAAGAATAAATGATAGATATTTACAGGTTACTGAGCAGAGATAGGGTTGTAAGAACAATAATAATAATTGTAATAGTTGCACTGATCAATGGAAAAAAATTGCAGAATTATGCTACTAACATTTACAATGATTGACAAAACCATTAATCACACAACAGGAAGTTACCGTATTAATTTATCTGTCCGTTTCCAAAGGACAGTTTGATATTATCCAGCACTTCTAGAGACCATCCGTTTGGGCCGCCGTGTGGAGTCCCCGCGACATTTAAAGTTTGGTATCTATGTTTGTAAAATCGTTGTCTGTGACTAGCATTATTAACTTCTTATTCACATGTTTACCAACTTGTTGCAATGTCACAGAGATTATTAATTCGTTTTTTTATTATGATGGATCATTACAAAGAGTTTTCTAAAGCCTTTCTTCCCAATATTGATCGTGCAATACGTCTTTATAGCTTTCATAAACTTTTTAAAATATGTTTGCACAGAGTCTATTCAAATAGATGTACTTACTGTAGCGGGATAAATCAAATGAACAATGAAAACGGATAGATCACAAAGTAATCAGATATGATATGTGACTTATACAAGGCATCTGTACATTTTCATGTAAATGTGAGTGCTTGAGTCATTTATAACCAATGCAGCCTCAAGTCAGTTTTCCCTTTAGTACTATAGACGAATCCGGACAGCAAGTGATGGTCTGATTTCAGTCGGCCATAACTGAGGTCCATCACCTTTTTAATCTTTCGATTTCTTTGCTCTCCTTTATCATGGATGGTTGTACACTACAGTGTATCTTAATTCCTTCAATTTCACTGAATATGAGGGTTTGAAACTCATGTAGACAATATATAAAGGCGATTCAAGACTAATGGACCCCACTAAAGGCTGCGCACAGTCACTAAAAACAAGCGCCAATCGGATTCGTCTATAGACGAAAATACGGTACGGTACTACGGTACGGTGCTTTTCACCTCTGTTTTTTTCAAGAGTGTTGAGTGTAAATGGACACATTGTTTAGTTGCTGTAAAGTTAACTGCACAAAGAGAGAAATGAACATTCTTAAACAGTTGGGTAAACATTTTGACGTTTTTCCTCGCGTGCAATCAAAATAGGAACTTTCTCGATCCAATTAGCTGAACTAAAGGAAACTTTCAACCTACCGACACTAGCACGAAAAAAGGGCTCGTGATGAATGAAGTCTGTGGATCGTTTGCACGTTTTTCTCGTAGTTACATGCTTTGAACACAGATGTAAATAATGAAAGAAAAATAAAACTGTGATGAATTATAAGTTAAAATATAAAATATTGAACACATTTCCTGACTTCAAACGTCTACTTTGGCAATTTTAATTTGAGATCAAAGGATTAAAAAATTTCAGTACTTGTGTAATAATGATACTAATTCCACCTCCTCTGATGAGTATTGTCTAAGTGTACGAAAGGAAAAATGTCTCTTGTAAATTTTTCTTTGCATTTGACCAATTTAAATTGTCCAGATCAATATGATTTTGTCAAATTATCCTCTAAAATACGTTTGCACACATTTTTCCTCAAATGCCTTTGTTGAAGTCATGTGACTGGCGTGAAGTCATCACATCATATTATCCACTACCCGAGGGAGAAACAGAAGCCAGAATAGGCAGACGAGATATAAAGATGGAATACAATAATTTAATAGGATCCCAGATTGACATTAACATTACAAACTGCATTACAAACTTTTCATACACATTTCAAGGAAAAGTTCTCTAAAAGTTTTCATGAAATCCATGAAAATTGTATGGAATATTCCTCTAGAAAATGACATATGAGGTTTCCAATAAAGCAATACAGAAAGAGGTATCTTATATGCACTTTCTGTGTTGGTTCAGTTTTCTGATCTATAGTGGACGTGCCTTTGTCGCCTTTTAAAGAGGTCAAAATTTCTTTAAAGCTGCAGTTCAAATTATTTGTAGAGGTTCAGACTGGGTTAATAATTTTCATGAATAATAATAATCGTGCTGTCGACAAGATTGGAGATTTGCAAGTAAATCGCATAAATAAAATATGAGGGTCCTAAAGATAAATTACAAAAATCACTATCCCGACTATGTTGCTTCGTGATGTAAAATTATTATTAACATCACTTGAACTTTTCTTGCGAAATTTCTCCATCTAATAAAACACCGTCTGCACTGAATGAAATGATGTTTTAGCACATCATTTGGCGGCAATATATGGAACTGCAATCCTGAACAAAAATACACGGACAAATGCCATCTCCTTCTCCCCCCCCCCCTTCAGTGTTGAAATTTTTGAAACTTGGGAGTTTAATATGTCGAGGACAACATTAATACAGTGGGAAGAGGAAAGGGAGAAAAGTATCGAAGTATGTGTTGCAACGTACTTTTGGCAAAGGTGTCCCATCATTTTTGTTTTGGAGTGTTGGTCAAAAGTGTTAAAGGCAGTATGAAAAAGGCAATCCTGGAAGTATTGAAGCAAACTTCTTGAAATGAGAGGCTACGCAAAATAGCTTCCAGGGCGAGAACGTTTTCAGGGGCTAAATGTGTAAAAACGTCTCAAATCAATGGCAACTTGAGATTTTTTGTAGGATTCGTAAACCAAGAGTTTTCATCCCCTTCCGGCTTTCCTATTAGGGTTTAAAGTTATATCTATCACACTATTCCTTCCATTTTCACTTCTATTGAACTCAAAAAGGTAATTGACATGACAAATCCTTATACTAGATGGCAATTATGGAAAGATTTGTCAGCACTTTTTATGTATTCTTTTGTTTTCTTCATACAGACGTTTTTACAGTGTTATATCCCGATTTAATAAGTCAAGGACTTCTACCGCCCTTAACAATGGACAAGAATGAATTTAATGAAGAACGGAAAAGAAGAAAAAGGAGAAAACGAAGAAAAAGGCAGGTAAAACTTGAAATTATTTTCAAAAGAAAGTATTTAGAGAATTTACTTTTCCATAGGAACTGAAATTTATTTTTCAGACCAAAACCATACCTTCTTTTAAGTTCAAAGACCCATTTACGTGCTAAATATATACTGATTATTTTCAATGTGTTGAAATGTGCCATAAGAACCGCCTGAAATACTGTTCGGGTTATTTGTATTTAAGATTCATTGTCTTCTCAACCATTTATGCAGTAAACTTAACATTAGTGAGATCAGATACCAAATTAGTTGTAGACTATACCGGTAATAAAAGAATCATACATTAATGGAATATTGGAGCATATTTACTCTATAAAGTTGCTGGTTTTTTAAAAATGAATATGCGTCAGGTAGAACATACTCATTTTCCTCATTAGTGAAATAATTTGAAACGTGGGTTGTGAAATTAAAGTAATACATAATGTAATTTTGTAAAGAATATATCGACAGGTCCTAAACAAAAAGCATGTGTTTTATTATATAAAGGGGTAGTATTGTGACCGAATCCAGAATGCTCAGTAGCAAGGGAAGTTTAATATGACATGCACAGCAAGGCAGTTCATGCCAGAGTCCTGACTTTTTAGACCAATGAGGTGACTTTTGCGGCTCAGATGAAGATCAAACTATTATTCAAGTAACAAACTTTACTCTCCAAATACTGCACTAACGTCCTATGTGTAGATTTTCGGTCATCGTTCCTGTGAGTATGGGCGTAGCAAGATGGATGCCTGTTATGATTTTGTGGGTAAAAGTTTGGACTTGTTCAAGTTGTTCAAATCGACAAATTTTGCAAGAAACTTGATTTTTTGTCGGAATAATGCAGAGTATGGTCAAAATCATCGGTTTGAAGGAATATGATACTGCTTACCATTCTATTCTAAATTTCGTGTGACATATTACATAACACAAATCACATTACACAAATTACCGGTATAGCTTCACGGCGGCTATCTTGGTGCGCTTTTTGGTTGGAACAGTTGCGACACATTTTTCTCTATGATCCTATGTCTATGCACAGTATATGAAAAGTCCGTGCACACACATCGTACCAACATCAGGGCGCTACCTGTTTATCGATATGTCTGTCCAGTCAAGATGTCTAGAGACCAAGTTACTCAGCTGAGAGCGCAATTAAAGTAATCCTACCAAAATGTACGCAGACGGAAGGAGCCTACCAAAACGTCGTTTACAAAGCAATAGCCATCCCTTAAAATGTTCCAAATCTGCACGTTAATACATGTAATCCCTAGAGTGAGCTCAACATTTTTTCAAAAGTACTTAGGCGCCTTGCTCTTGAAGCTCTAAAGTCAGTAATATAACATTTTCTTACATTAAGACTTGCTGCCATTTTAATTCAAGTGTCATTAGATATTATCAACATTTATTGCCTTTAGCTTAATTCCAGTCCTCGGCTAAAGTTCTCCAAATTTGCCAATGACTCTCCTAGCTTTGACGCTACATGCGTGAGACAAAATGAACAGTGACTCGTGTTACAAAAAATGAATTTATCAATAATGTAAAAGCAAAACGATAATGTAAAAAATACCCATCAGTTATTTGAAAAGATAATGTACGAAATGGTGACTTTAAAAGCTGCTAATTTGTCATCTAGCGCGACTTTGCTTTAGGTCAGTATACTAGGGGAGATCTGACTGGTAGCAACATGCCTACCTATAAGTGCATACACACATGCACCCTACGGAATTGACATCAGAAAGCATGATCATGACCAGTTCAAAACATGATCAGTTCAAGGAATTCTTTTCATTATCGTTTTTTATTTTTAAATTCTCGGTCCAGAGATTTTTCAAGTTTTCTTAAATTTGATTTAGAGTATTGAAAGTTTTTTTTCAGTTTATGGGTAATGTTTATGTGCATTTTTGGTTGTACTGTAATAACCTGCAATAAAAATAAATATAACAAAATATCTCAATGGCAGTGACTGGAAAGTGTAAAGGTTTGAGGATTTGACAATATAAAGTAGATGTTTTCAAGTTACAAATCGTTTAAGTTATGATATCATTTAAGCAGCGGCGTACGCAAGATTTCCTTGAAGGGGGTGGGGGCATACAGTATGTTGAATGATCGCTGGTATGCGGTAGGAGTATAAGAGGAGAGTACCTATTGGCCTTTCCAAGGAGCCTAGAGGCAAAATGGTACAAAATTTTCGAATTTGACAGGAATAGTATTGAAAGTTGAACTGTGGTGTTTGATGGGGATGAAATTTTGTGTATTTGAACGCATTCTAATGCCATGTACGCAACCTTTTCGAAGTAAAATTTGTTTTTAAGTTTTCATACTTTCAGGAGTCAAAATAAAAGAACAGATGATCGGCATAGGTGAACGGGAGCATTACAATTTGGGCTAATTTCATGCCTGCAAAATGTAATTCTGCCATAAAGACCATCTGAGCGGAGCGCCGCCATCAGTTGGCGCGGAACGTGCAGAAAATTGGGTAAACAGACCCCTCAGATGGCCGGAAATAGCATTTAATTTCCAAGACTTATAGGAAGAATCTAAGCAGTCCCTGCTTTCTTTTGTCGTTTGCAATAAAATGCTCGAAATAAGTTCACAAACTGGAAAGCAATCAGAAAGTTATTGTAAAATACTTATCTGAGCGGAGCGCCACCATTAGTTGGCGTGGAGCGTATAGCGAAAACTTTGAAAAACCGCGACCTCTCATATAGCCGAAAATTGCGTTTTCATGTTTGTGAAGAGAATATAAACAGTCTTATATTTAACTTTTTTGCAATAACACACACAAAAAATAGCAACTTGCTATGTGAACAGAATTTACCACATACAATGTACTACAGCCGGTACCATCACATTAAATGGTCTTTGATCTTTTTGTCAAAAAAAAAAGATAAAAAAAATTAAAATGGAATTGAAAATACGGTTACGTTTCTCTATTGTGCATCTTGGCTAGATTTAAGATACGCTGAATTCATGAAATTGTCTATGTGGGTGCTGCATTAAACGGTCGCCCAAAATTTATTTTAAAGCTACCATTAAATCTCAAATATTTCTTTCCCTTTCCTCTTCATTACATTCAGGATTGTGATGTAAATCCCCAGTAGTAAATGCACCAAATGCTCACAGTTTTGATTGTAAATTTTCAAGTCCCCATTTAGTAAATGCTTTGAGACCCTTAGGCTCGATAAGTCTTCCGAAGTAGGGAATTTTAATATCTGAATATACAAAGGAGACAGGGGCCACAAATACCCCCCCCCCTCCGCCGCATCCGCCACAGCAGATAAAAACTTTCCACAAAAATGGGAGAATTACTTCATTACCTAGAACCATTTTTTCAAGCTCCCAAACTCTTTCTACTTTTGGAAAGAGTTTGTAATAAGTGGAGATAAGATGGTCGAAATCAGAAGTCAAGAGCAAAATCATAGCGTTGAAAATATGTATTTTAAGGGGTTGGCACATCCGGGGCGGCGGTCCTTGATGTGGTCTTAAAGTGAGCGTGAAAACAGATATTCCCCAAATCCTTCCGGAATTAACTTCGTTAATCCCAGCAAACATAAGACGGTTTCTCGACTTTCTCACAATTTTACAAAGTTTTAGAACATTTTTTGATGTTTTAAGAAAGTTTTAAACACCTAATCCTCTCACCCCAAACAGCTCCAGTTCCAGTTCTCTTAACTTACTTACTTAAGCCAAGTCTCTCACACAACTGTCCAAATCTCATTCTCATCAAGACGCCAATTTGTAATTAAAAGACTCAGTACAGTACAGTATAGTACATGCTGTGTTATAAGTGCCACAGTTCTCGGCATATTTTTAACTTGCTGTCAATCAAAGAGCTGTTGCAATTTAGAATTTCTTTGGAAATACAACAGAAATTGCAGAAATGAGAGTTGACAGCTGTTAAAAAACGTTTTATGTTTGATGGATCAGTATAGCATTTTTCATTAATATGAACAGTGCAAAATAAAAGGTCACACGTATTTGCAACACTCCCGAAGTCTGCAGTGACGATGTGCCGATCGAAGCAACATGCGTCATTCTTACATTTCAACTAATATGTTGAGCTTCTTGATTCAAATGTTTGCCTCGGATTGACTTGTTAAACTAATGTATTTTGAGTTTTAAGAGGTACACAGGACTAAACCCAGCTACCTTCTAGTTGTTTTCCTTAAAGAAAAAATCAGTCATTGTACTTCGTGGTTAAAAATTCTGTTTCTTAGACAAATTCAGTTCATAAAGGTCCCTGCAGCGTATTACTTTGGCGAAGAACGTTTGAGCCAGTGACGGCGATCCTCAGTCTCGAACTGGTAAATGCCCCAGGAAATCGACAGTTTTAATGTAGTGTACAGGGCACGTAATGATCGGGACGTCTTGTAAAATTAGAGTCAAGCAGAGGCTGTAATATCCGTAAATCTAAGAAATTGTTTAGGTAGTTTTTTGGGAATTGTGTTGTAGAACCAGTCCTCGCATTTGATTTTAAGCAGACGGATGTTACATGAACAAATATTTCTACATCGGTTGATCATTCAGTGGTTTTTACGTTTTTCATGGTGACTCACTTGTAAACTTCAAGTACAAAATGGCGTGCTAGTCAATTCACTTTTGTTAACACATGGCTCATGATCGACACAACAACCATATTAACGGTGGCGTTATCCAGGTCCCAATGACTATGGTCCCTCACTAATGCCAATTAATAAATTAGTCAATTAGTCAAAGGGTCAAGCAAACTTAAAAGAGTCACATTTTTTCGAACATCAGCTAGGCCTTACGAGGTTTTTCTTGTTTCGCATGCATTTTTTCCATGACGTTCCATGGCAATGCATAAATGATGACCTTATGTACATGACGTCACAGAACACATGCTCTCATAAGGAGGCAATTTCGTATCATGATTAAGGAATTAAAATTCATTGCTTCTTCCTCCAGAATGATGTCACTTAACGTCATGTAAGGTGAATTGAATAATTTAAAGCAATGGGTTTTTTTCTTCAGGACTTTTAAGTAACAAGCACATTGGCGCATCAATTCATGAATTATTAAAATGGGGTAACATAATACAGTATGTTAGCCAACGTACTATGTCTTATGATACGAATCTTAAATTGTGAGTTCAATGTTGGAGAGTTTCAGAGGTACACTGGAGAAGTTAATGTCTGGTTTCAGTTAGCCCAGGGGAAGAATTTTTCAGAACGGCAATTTTCACTTCATGTTCATCGACAGCCTACTTGACAGGTCATTTAGTCAATCTGAATGGCTGTTTGGCTTCGATGTGCAACAAATGAATTTTATAAAGATAATACAAAATATATATTCAACACGCAGTTGTTAATACTTTTCCCATCTTCCACCCTACTATTTTTCATACTTGCTGTGCAGTCTTATGTTAAATTATACGAAGTGTCATTGACCTTGTATTTAATTTTTAAATGCTCTGAAAAGGGACTAGTCATAGTTTTTGATTCCTTGCCGTAGGCAGGCAAGGAATCTATGCGATGGTGATGT
Organism: Holothuria scabra; assembly: GCA_037179385.1. NCBI lineage: Eukaryota > Metazoa > Echinodermata > Holothuroidea > Aspidochirotida > Holothuriidae > Holothuria > Holothuria scabra. The sequence goes on along the minus strand of CM074192.1, from coordinate 15,548,798 downwards.
CGTGTGTGTGTGTGTGTGTGTGTGTTTGTGACACTTGCTTGTAAACACGATATCTTAAGATAGGAATGTCCGACACTTTTCATATTTGGCATGTAGATTTATCATGTTGAGAGGAAGAACCCTATTGTTTATGGTAGAGGTCAAAGGTCATTTGAGGTCACCAGCGGTAAAATTGCGACAACTTCAAAAATAGTTGTAAACACGATATCTTCAGATAGGAGTGACCGACACTTTTCATACTTGGTATATAGATTTGTCATGTTGAGAAAAAGAACCCTATGTTTTTGGTAGAGGTCAAAGGTCATTTGAGGTCACCAGCGGTAAAATTGCGAAAACGCCGAAAATGGCTTGTAAACACGGTATCTTCAGATAGGATTGCCCGACACTTTTCATACTTGGTATATAGATTTGTCATGTTGAGAAGAAGAACGCTATTGTTTTTGGTAGAGGTCAAAGGTCATTTGAGGTCACCAGCGGTAAAATTGCGAAAACGCCGAAAATGGCTTGTAAACACGGTATCTTCAGATAGGATTGCCCGACACTTTTCATACTTGGTATATAGATTTGTCATGTTGAGAGGAAGAACCCTATTGTTTTTGGTAGAGGTCAAAGGTCATTTGAGGTCACCAGCGGTAAAATTGCGAAAACGCCGAAAATGGCTTGTAAACACGGTATCTTCAGATAGGATTGCCCGACACTTTTCATACTTGGCATATAGATTTGTCATGTTGAGAGGAAGAACCCTATTGTTTTTGGTAGAGGTCAAAGGTCATTTGAGGTCACCAGCGGTAAAATTGCCAAACACCGAAAATGGCTTGTAAACATGATATCTTCAGTTAGGAGAGACCAACACTCTTCATATTTGGTATATAGATTTTTCATGTTGAGAGAGAGAAGCCTATTGTTTTTGGTAGAGGTCAAAGGTCATTTGAGGTCAATAGCAGTAAAATTGTGAAAACTTCGAAAATGGCTTGTAAACATGATATCTTCAGAAAGGAGTGACCGATAATCTTCATATTTGGTATATAGATTTTTCATGTTGAGAGAAAGAAGCCTATTGCTTTTGGTAGAAGTCAAAGGTCATTTGAGGTCACCAGCGGTAAAATTACGAAAACACCGAAAATGGCTTTTAAACATGATTTCTTCAGACAGGAGTGACCGATACTCTTTATATTTGGTATATAGATTTGTCATGTTGAGAGAAAGACGCCTATTGCTTTTGGTAGAGGTCAAAGGTCATTTGAGGTCACCAGCGGTAAAATTGTGAAAATTCTGTGCCTAAAATGTAAAGAAAAACCTATCAAACACTGCCAATTTGAAAGCAGGTAAGGTATTTGATGGCAAGGAATCACTAAGCCTTTTGGCTTTCTGGTTGTTTTAACTTTTAAGAGGTCACAAAACATTCGCCGAGTGGCGTTTATAGCAATGCGACACCATAAAAGTTTCTAACACAATGACGGTAAAAAGAAAAGCTAATGGAGTACATGATATGGGCTAAGAAAATAAAATTGCACGAACCTTTATTTGTTAAAAATTACTTAACAGTGTGATGAAGATAAAAAGTACCTCAAGTCTAGAATTTTAGAAATACATATATTTTGGAAGTTGAAAAATGAACCTTATTCAACTTCCATTGTCATAGTTCTTTCTATTACCGAGATGTTAAATTTTAATATTCATTCACTTAAAACAAAATGGTATGTTGCACAGTAATTTGACTTTCTTGTCCTACAACTCGCATCGTCTTCATTGTTCCTCATTGTGTTTAAAAATGTTTTGTGACCTTGAACGCTTCCTGTTTGCTTGCATAGCATGTTGTACAAAGGGGGCTTTATTAACATCAGCCCATCAGGGGGAGAGTGTATCAAACCAGCAACCCACATACCAACTCGTCCCTATATCAATCACCACATGAACTCGCCACCTTCCCATAACCAGGGTCATACTTTCATGTAATGACTGTGTGTTCCCCACGATAACGTATAGATTTACCAATTATGATTTTAAATATATATATAATATGCTTCGTTCGTGGGAGTATTGTTTCAATTAATTAGCAAATTTGAAAACTGAATATTACGAACAACTCACGTAGTATAAATGACTAGGTTACGCATCGTCACAGCGAAGTAATTAAGTTTACCTCTGATCAGATGAAATAAAATTCCAGTCTCAGAAGTTTAATTGCTGAAAATCAAACATAAAAGGGTAAATTTAGAACTTTTGGAAGTAGGCCTAAGAGCAGAATCGGTAGCTGTAACATGAATCGCAGGTGATGTTGAAAGCAAATGTTGATCGTTTAAAGTCATGAAATATCTTAGATGAGATGATCCGTGGCACAATGTGTAACAGATGGAGAAAACTTTCTCACAGCTTCTCCGCTTCAGAAGATTTTATCGTTTGCCATTTTAACTCCAACCACTCATAGCCCAATTACCTGAGAAATGCTATTTTTATTAGTTAGTCCCGTAGCACTCATATACAAGGTGGAGTGAAGGCATTGCGCTTGTCGGAGCAGTCTTCAATGTCGTAGAGGGGTCTTAGTAGTTGTATTAAGTATGTAGAACCGAAGGATAACAGTCGTCAAGACTTAGTCACCTCTTTTACTCTCAATGGGGAAATTTCGTACATAGCATCCCAAGAATTTCGAGAGCTTTTCGTCCAATGGACTTATTTCTAGTTTTCCTTATACAGCTAAATGTTTTCGCACATTTTGCAATTTGCAATGTTACATATCAAATTCTAGAATTGCAAAAACCTCACTTCAAGAATAGGAAACAAGCCCTGCAAAGGCATGCATGAGATCAAAGGTGTCTTTTTTCAGATCCCTATACCCCTCCGCCACCGTCTTGGATTCTGGCCATTAAATCCTGATGCCACCGAGTGAACACTTGTATCTCAAAATTTCCATTTTTTTTTGTTTTTGATTCCTTTCTAAAGGCAGGCAAGGAATTTATACGATGTTGATGTAGTGTGTGTATGTGTGTTTGTTTTGGTCACTTTTGCTTGTGAACACGATGTCTCAAGTCGCCAAGATATCTTCAGGTCACTAGACGTCAAATTCCAGGTCAACAGAGGTCATGTGCTAGGATGCTAGGTAACAAGAGGTCAAATGCCAGGTCACAAGAAGTCATGTGCCAGGTCACCAGAAGTCATATGCCAGGTCACCAGAGGTCATATAACAGGTCACCAGAGGTCATATGCTAAGTCACAAATGGTCAAATATCATATAAGATCAAAAGAGATTCCCAGCTAACAGCGAACGTCCAGAAAACGTTTTGGTTTGGTTCTCAGTTTGTCCGTTACGTCTTCGTCCAAAGTAACGTCTTTAGAACGTGTTCAAAACGTCCCGCATTTCCCACAAACTAAAGAGGACTATCTAAAAACGTTTTTAATACGTAACAAAATAACGTTTGTAAAACGTTATAACTAGACGATTTTTAAACGTTTTTATGACGTTTTCTGGACGTTCATATTATATGAGCATTCACGGGGACTTCCCAAAGACGTTTAAGTACGTTAGAGGAAACGATGCTAGACCGTTTTGGTTAAAACGTGTTCAAAACGTTTTCAAGACGTTTTCTAAACGTCATACTAGCTATAGAGTACATTCCCGATAAGTCTTAATATTAGCTTTAAATTGTTCAAAAATGCCCAATGGAGGCAGCCGGGTTCTCTCTACTGAGACTTTATTGGACTAGTTCCCCACTGACGGGGTTGAGGTCCGTTTAACCGTTTTGTTCTTCTTTTTAATTTAAGTGAAATAAAAATATCAATAAGGGGACAGGGACGTGCGATGAAATTCCTTCTTCTAAAATGTACAAAAATCATGCTCAAATATGAAAATCAACTTGAGCAACTTGAGCAAGTACTGTAATATAAAGCTGTGCCAAAGATGTAACCTACATTTTAACACTACTGCCACATGATTGCTGCAGCGATGTCACACAGATAAAATTTCATAAAATGGAATAGCCTGGGGTAATCCCTTTGCTTTTCATGCTATCCCCCCTCCTCACGGTCCCCTTGAAAGAGCAAAACGTACGAATTTCCTTACGTGCCCTCTGTGATATTTTGCAAATGCAACTCAGGCACAATGGGTATAACGGTATAGGCACTAATTGGCATCCCTACGAAAATATATGGAGAAAGTGGGGGAGGGGGGGTGTGAGGGCCGTATTTTTATTCGGGAACCATGATGAACCATAGCAAAATTGATGTCAGATGCTTTCTAGGGAAAGCGACCTCCCTCCCTTGGCTATGTGAGCGAGGACCGCAGCAATACTGTTTTATGCCTTGGCTTTGCAGTTTAAAATGTTAGGAACTTGGCGGAATTTCCTACCCTTTAAACCTCCTACAGTACAACCACAGGTCTGCACCTCCTGCATGGGGTGAAAAATAAAATCAGGATCCACCCCGGTGCCAGTCAAATTCGATCCTCCTGCTCTCATTGGCATTGCATCCATAATTTCGGTTAGCGAGGGAGGCAAAGTTCGTCGGTGAATCGGCTAGACAACAACACTTCATGCAACGACTTCTTCTTGTGAACATAACCTTCCCTTTCTGTTAATAACTCTATTGGCGTTCCATAGATTGTAACAAAAGCAGTTACGGTCCAAATTTGAACGTTCCTGTCAGCAGCTCTCTTGAAAGTTCCCAGAAATCTCAACTACCTGTTCCTGGAACAACTGTCACAATCACAGTAAGTCGTGAAATCAGTTTTAAATTCTTTAAAATCGTCTTGAAGGATGCTTTCATATGTAAAATGATGAAAATTGTTCACTTGTTGAGTCATATGTTTGTGCAAGACACAAGCCCTTAGCCTAACAAGTAACAGTTAAGTGCACACGGCAGGTACAAGCCTAATGTTAGTGTTCGATAGATAGGCAGTTATATTATACTGTCGAATGCGCGCCAAACTAACTTTCCCAAAGGCTGTTCTATCGTTTCAAGATTTTTACACGAAATTTCAATGCAGATGTGCACTCGACAGACCCGTGCAGTCAACGTTCAGCCCATTATATTTACTGTAGTACCTTGAGTCAGTCACTATTTCCACCATTGAAAATCTTGGGGTGGAAATAAATGTTTGAACTTAGGCCTAGGCCTAGGATGCCGCTAAGTACTGTACAGTGTACGTAGGCCTATGTTAAAAATTTAAAATTTCAAAGCCAAGTTCAAGACAACAGTAAAATATGTGGTTAGGCCTAGGCCTAAAACTTTTTCAGATCCTGGCTGTAAAGATTGAATTGTGTGATGTTCTTATAAACATCAAGTATAGTCGTGGTCTTCTATTTTTTTTATGTAGCCTAGGCCTAGGCTAGGCTAAGTAGGCCCCAACTCAGTGTGTCTATAATATAGCAAGCTTTTGCAAAATGTGTGAATAATTGTTCACAGCGCTGAATGTCGTATACTGTACGTGTACATAGGTATGTATTAGTAAGAATACCAAAGTCTACAGTGAAAATGTTGCTTGGAAAGACATCAGCACAGCCAGCACCGAGTGATGCACAGAATAGCAAAAAACATCAATGATATTTGAAACTTTAGGCCTAGGAGAAAGTTTATAAAATCTTCATTTGACACAGGTACCACTGATTTCACATTCCATAACTTTATGCCCCCAAAAAGATATTTACTGCTAAAAATAAAAGGGACTGAAAGTACCGTTTGTGAGGGCAGAAAGTAACCAGGGCAGAAACTAAGGTAATGCTGCTACCTGTACGTAAGTATGTATTAGTACACTAAAGTTTACAGTGAGAGTGTTGCTTGGAGCATGGTAGTTACGAGTGTTGCACTGAATAGTAAGAGACATCAATGATGTTTGAAACTTAAAGGAAAACTTGATGAAACCTTTATTTAATACAAGTGCTGTACCAATGATATCACATTCCAATCCATTACTTTCCACCCCCAAAAAGGATGTTTTCTGCTGAAAATAGAAGGGGTGAAAAGCACGGTTTTTGAAGGGCAGAAAGTATAGAGGGCGGAAAATAATGTATTATTCTGGAGGGTACAGAAAAGAAATGAAGGAGAAATAAATACCTTTGGCTAGGCTTGAATGCAATGAGTGTATCACTGCAGTGGCGTAGCCAGGATGGGATTTTTTGGGGGGCCTAGGTAACAAGTGGGGGGGCCTGGTACCTCTGAGGGTCAGGCACGGCAAGACTATCTAAGCAGAGCGCCACCATCGGTTGGCGCGGAGCGTACAAGAAAATTTTGGGCTTTAAAACCCCTCCAGATGGCCGGAAACGGCACTTCCCATGTGTTTTAAGCTGGATGTACCCAGCCTTGAAATACGAATCTCATGTCTGCGACTTCCCATATAATGAGAATAAAAAATCAATCTATGAAAAATGGCAATACATACACTTTTTTGGGACCCCAAAACTGGGCACTTCTGATCTGTGGCCTGGATTATGACACTAAAGGGAACCGGTATATCCCTTTGCCTTGGGAAAAATTGTAAACTTCAGAAGGAGGTAGATCGCAAATGCGGCAATATTTGAATCTAAGCGGAGCGCCACCATCAGTTGGCGCGGAGCGCACAAGAAAATTTTGGGCTTTAAAACCCCTCCAGATGGTCGGAAACGGTACTTCCCACGTGTTTTAAACTGGATGTACCCAGCCGCAAATGCGGCAATATTTGAATGGATTTCCGCTTACCTAAGGCAGTACCTTACCCTTTAACAGGAAAACCAAAAGTAGTTGTGTCCCCCTCTGAGAAACTTTCTTTGCGTTAGATTTCCTAGATGCAAAATGGTGCTTTGTTTGGGAAAAAATTTTTGGGGAGCATGAAAAATATCAAAATATTTTTAGTTTTTGTAGAGATTTTACAAGATCATTTTGAGTAAGTTCCTTCATTTCTTAAACTTCATTTTGAGATTAAAGTGAGGATTTGAGAGCAGCTTATTTAGTAAAATCAAGCCAAAAGGTGAAGTTCCTGCTAACCAATTTCCTGTCCTTTGCCCAGTCTAGACCATGGTTTGTTTATTTCCCTGTTTTACAAACTCTGATTTGAATCTGTTGGCAAGTGTTTACAATGTACTCAGAGGTCACATGGTGTCCCATGGTGTCATAATACATTATAAATTAGTAAAGTGCAGGGTTTTCGCTAACCCGAGCTCCCGGGTCCCTGACGCGCGAGTTCGACTCGAGACGCTTGAAAAAAAATCCTGTGCGTCCCAGGGACGCACGGGATTTGCTTGCTAAACGCATGTAAAATTTTGGGAAGAAGGCTTGGAAAATTTTGTGTTGAAAAGTTCACACGAACCCGTTGCTTTGAAATGTTCATTGTCGATGTTACTTCACAAAATCCATGTAGGAAAACTTGTAGGAAAACTCTCCGACTAGACCGATTGTTCGACCGATCATCTGTTGTTAATCGGCATCGGGCCGATATTATTCCGTTGTCGGTAAATAATTTGCTTCAGTAAAATTCTGCCATTCAGCCGATCATTACCATCGATTATTTGAAAACTGGAAAATTGGCTAAATGTACTTGAAACTTACATTTAGTTTCGTTAAAATTCCCGTTAATACTCAATCCTTTAACTTCCCGCCAAAACGGGATGCACTGATATCACAAACGTATAAATTGTACCCCTGCAATGGGAATGATCGTTTGATATTTTCCGATATAACCCGGTAAAATTATCTGGAATTAGATTTAGAATTGCATTTAAGGTGCATTCCTTGCTGTCTCGCAGAAAGGGCCGCGTAAGTTGCTGTGCAAACTGTTCTGCACAAAACACATAGTAGCCTACAGACTATCTAGCTGCAGTGTTTCGCCACTTTTTTCAAAATCCCCAAGCTTTGCATACATGTCAGAGCTGTGTACGTTTTGTACACGTACGTAGCACCTAGAACCTTGTGAAGTTCGGTGGTTACTATCTTGCATAAATTAAGCCATTCCCAGCATTCCGTCCGTAATGTTGTTAAGTGGGGCTTATGCAATGTTGTCATACGACGTTATTGCAAACGAAAACAGTGATGCACGTGGTCTCATGCAGCAAACTTCTTGGCCCATGCATGCAGTAAACTTACGTGCGTGTCCGTTTTTACCCATCATGTTTTGCTTGGTGACATCATATGCATAGGTTCCATTGCGAAATTTAAATTGGCCCCTGCATCGCGATTGGTGCATTTGCGTTGATTCTAGTCAGCCAATCACAACTCGCGCCTTCGCCTATGTGATTTAGTGTGGGAAAATACTCGGCCTCGAGACAGTTTTCCCGTTGAGTTTGTGTTACGACGGTCGCACTGGACATGCTAATATAGCCGTCTAGCGAAGCCAGGCGAGCGCCATGCTAAATTCACCTAGAAACGGCATCACAAATCTCTGCCTACGTGAATTTGTCGGGGATCTGACCTAGGTGCATTTCAGTTGCATATTCTTTTAAAACAAGACGTAAGTTTTGGGCAAGAAATGCTAAAAAATACAGGGGTATCTATATCCGAAAGGAACCATATGATACGTCAATCGGGTGCAATTGTTTTGTTGCCCAGAACTGCTAAGATTTTCATGATTGCTCTTTCATTAAAGCGGGAGAGTAGCTACAGTATATTACGCAACTACAACGCAGTACAGTAGAAGAATGCAAATGTTCCGATATGATTGGGGGATGAAAACTAGACAGAGCATGATGTTGGCCTTAGAACTAAATTGTGAAAGAGCATATGACACAGACTGCAAACAATTCTACTGTATTAACTGTTGATTTGTATCTCCACTTCTGAAGCGAAAATATTACACCTACAAAAACGAATAAACGATATCCCGTTCGTGAGACGAACGGAACTACATGTATTCCCAGTATCTTCCATCCTGAACTGGTTATGGTAATACGATATGGTACGATACGCGTAACATGTAACTTCCCTCTTTCCAATAATGGGTAATCGGCATCGGGCCGATTGTTAAATGCAATAGTCGGTACACGACAGAAAATCTGAATGGAAAGTGCGGAGCGTCATTGATTACTGCATTTTTGTTGATGCTTCACTTGGGACTCTTCCAAAAAATATGGGACCCTCAGAAATTTGATGGGACTCTTGAAAAAAAAAGTTGAGGGTTCAGGAACTCTTGGGTTTGGGAGCCTAATGAGAACACTGAAAGTGTTAGGAACAGAAATTGGTCTAAATTGTAAAGAAGTGGTAAACATCCTGGTGATCAATATGAATTAACACTAAAATGTTTCTACCTTATTGATTATGCCTGGTGTCTTGAGAAAATTTTATACTGTATGTAGGAACTGAAGGAAAGTTTCTCTTTAAAGTGTACAGTATCTCAAGTCAAAAAAAATTGAAAATTTATATTAAATCGTATGCAATATGAAGGTTAACAGTCCAACTCCAATCTTTCTTGGATATTCCTTATCTGAGATATGAAATGTTGAAGTTTTTCTCCCTCAAATTAGAATGACACATTGTGCAATAATTTGTGATGTACAGTACAGTAATTGTTATACTACTCGAATTACAGTCTTTTGTATTTTTGTTTTTTCTGAAAGTTACTGCACCTTATGCCAAGGTGTGCTGGTACTCTTACTCCTATGGGTTAATAATAATACTGTACATTAATGTACAGTATTATTAAGCCCTCTCTGTGCAACATGCTGTGCAAGCGAACAGGAAATGTTCAAGGTCATTAAACATTTTTAATATTTAAGGGAAACAAAGAAGGTAATGTGAGTGGTACAACAACAAAGTTGCACATTATTGCACAATGGACTACAGTAATTTGCTTTAATACGTTTACAAATTACTTTCCACATTTAACAACTCTGTTCAAGAATGTCCTGTTGTATGAAGATAGGAGTTGAACTGTTAGAATTTTTTCATGCTGTCTAATACATATATATTTTTGAATTTCTTTTTAGGTACACTTTCATGCCCTGGTGCCCAACCAGGGATACTAGTACCCCCTAGACTAGTAACCCTAGGGGGTATCAATAAACACCACAGGTTGTACATGGGATGCTTCTCAGACAATTTTTAAAAAGCATTGCTGAATAATAAGAAGTATTACTAAACCTCATTATACCACCCATAAAGAAACTTACAAATTTTGTCATTTTTAAAATCGCTCACAATTTATTTTTAGACCCCATGAAAATTTTCAAAGGAAGGAGGCACCCTCCCTGTTGGAACATACTGTATGCTTTTGTATTTCCAGAGATGCGCCTTAAGAACCAAGTTAAATGTCAGTGCACATTGTATTTAATTTAAGGTCATTTTCTGTGATAAAAAGTATTGTGTCTATACCTCTTCCATTGAGAAATACATGTAATGTAATTATATTGTTGTTTTTGCAGATATTTATGAACCAGGACTCTGAACTAAATTATTTTCGAGTGACTATGGTATCATGTCATATCTGAGACGCATCATCAGACCAACAGACTTTTCAGTTGCTACTGATAATTGATTTATGATGGAATGGTAATATTGTCACCATAGGTCTAGCCTGCGTAGTCGCCTGGGGCAGCTGCCCTCAGACCCTGCCGCTGATAGTAAAAAAAATTTCAATGAGCCGAAACTTTGATGGCCTTAATATTCAAGAGCACTCACCACAATTGTTCTATTCCTGAAGTAGGTGTTGCTAAATGACTCTTAATCTTTGCAATGCAAAGTTGACCACAAAGTTGTTCAATCTAGAAACAAAACGGTAGGCTTATTATGTCTGCTAAGGCAAATCTTTTGCAGATGGAAGTCTTGATTATGGGCAGCATGTTACTACTCATTTTAACCACAAGTCTTTGGTTAAAAATATCGCTCTGTCTTTCTCATGGCTGTGTGCTACAGTTAGTTGTTCGTATTAAGTGGCTGTACTGTGTGTGTATGTTTACATGATGGTACCATGGATACAGTACCAGTGCCAAGTTACATTGACTCCTGTGACTGTGTACTGTAATGTTGTAGAATGATAGCAATGTATCTCATGAATAAACATTTAATAACCTTGCTAAAACCAATCCACTTAGAGAAGTGGTGTTTGCATTGGATTTCTATGCACACATATACAAGAATTAAGTTACATAGAATTGGTGGTACACCATAAATAAAAAAAAAGCATTGGCCAACAAAGTGAAACCATGACACCAAGTCTGCTTGCTTCAAGTTCCCCTTCTACAGTATGCAGAAACCTTGCCACATTCAACTACTATTATCTCAAGAACCAAATTCGTAAAACAAACAAAAATATCACAGAAATGCTAAGGACACGTTCCCTTTAACATGTGTAAAATTAATGTCTCTGGACTTTTCTTTAGTCTTGAAGTTCTGAGGCATTTTTCCGGACTGCTGTATTATGCTTTTTTGAGAGATTGTGTCAGGACCTTCGATTTTTTATGAAGGTTTTTCATCCTTGATATTGCCTTTGGCAACTGTCTGTCTTTCAAAGCTCCAACATTCTGTTAAAATTATAACATCATGATTGCTAAGATTATTGTTGGTACTTGCCAGGTGTATTTATACATCAAAATCTCAAGAATAAATGGGATTTCCTAGCAAGTTCTTATGGGTCAATTCAATTGACCCTTATTTGGAAAATAGTACATTGTTTGGTCTCTATACGGTGTGATTTGTATATAAGTTTGTGAGTTGGCCATCTCTTCAATACTTTTAAGTTGTTGCAAATCATTATTCTTTTTGTACACCAGTCTTGCTTGAGAGTGTTATTAATGAATCTTTACCAATCTATTCAATACTGTAAGAAGTTGTTAACCTTGATTCTTTGTTTTCACCAGTCTTGCGTCGGAGTTTTAACCCTTTACCGTTGTTTGGGTTCTTTTGGACCCATGCGGAGAGCTCGGCTGTCACCCATCTTTACTGTTTCGCGCAGAGCTCGAAACTGCGAGTAGCTACCCGAAAATTCGGCCACAACAACGAGAGAGACAATAGTTTGAGGTCACGTGGTCAATGGCCTACGGTCCGCTTTTCCGCCCAGTCCCGAGGCACGCAAATATGCCTTGATCGGAGTACGACGGTAAAGGGTTGAATAAATCTTTACGAGTTTATGTGTTCGATATACTGTGATCTGTGCATATTATGTAAAAAAACAAAGTAACAAACTTGACAAAATTCACTTTCACCCTTTGTTAAACAAGGATTTTATGTCCCAATGAAATCCCTGCCAATTACAGTATATAGCATTTGACCATGCAGGTCTTTGTGCAAGAGGAGCAGTTGTTAAGCGTTCACTTTGTTGTTGTGATTTGATATCAGTTCCAAAGCATGTTAATTTGAGCTGTTCTTCCCAGTAAAGCCATTTGGCTCTAACTGAAACTCAATTGGTGGTGTAAATGATTGATCTAAGAAAACTTCAATATTTCAACTTGCCACTAAAATAAAGCTGCCATTATGAGTATACTGTAGTACCACCCGCTTTCATTTTGATATTGAAGTATCAAATGATATTTTGGTTCCTGTTGTATACCACCTTATATTTCACTATACATGAGTATGGTTCAAGTTTTTCTCAGATTTTTCTCAAGATTTTCCAAGCGATGTTTACTACAAACCATGTACATATATGAAGTTTACTTAATGTTTTTCATCCCAAAGTTTCTAATGCTTACATTTCTGCCTTTTCATTGGCTTTCCTGTTGCATGAAGTTGCAAAACTAAGCTGTAATACTTTCTGTGCTCAGCAGTTAACAGCCTCAGGTTTAAAATTTGTAGTTTTTGTCTGCAAGGCTTTATATAATACCTATATTGCTTTCATTTTTGAAATTCCTCTAAACCATTCTGTTTGCAGTAATAATTTATACGTACAAAAGTATGTCTAACTGCAGCACGAAACGACCATTTCTACAAATTAAGTATTATGCAATTTAGATTTCTCAAATTTCAGCTTCGATAGGAATTTTATTGCTCTATAAGCATTAACTGTTATTAGCTTGGTTTTCTTTGTCGTCGCCCAGGCTCTATTTCTCTGTCATGCAGAGTGATGTACAGTATGTGTATACTGGATGTAAAATTCAACTGTACCATATATCATTTAATGGTACCTTGTGCAAACATTAATCACAGCAATGATGCTTTCAGTGTGTATATGTGCAGATTTAGAGCTGTATGATCCTTTTGCATACTTCCTTGCTAGCACTAAGAAGTTAAGAATAGTCTTTTTGTGATCACTTTATTAAAGGTAGTATGATTACAGTTACATACAGTAGATCAAGAAAATGAAAACCATTTATACCTTTCTCTTTTCTTTCATTAGCCTTATGTTTGTCTTTAAAGTTAAGTGAAATTTCCCTTCCTCTCCCAGCAAATTTAATTTGTTAGCACTTATGGTCCTAATCAGATGACCATAAAACAGCCCAGCTTCACAATGGTCTATCTCATGGAGAAGTTGAGGGATACATAAGCAATATTCACCTTTCATTTATTTTGGTTTAGGTTCGTAAATTTATATCCGTAAGCACCTGAGATATTTTGACGTCATCGAAGTTTCCCTGACATTTTTTCCTAGATACGATACATTTTATTCGCCTCTGAAACGTTCTTTTGACTTCCTGTATAACTCTCGTACTTCCCTAAATTTTTTCTGAAGATAGAAGACGCTTTCCTTACAGCCCTATAAAGCGTTTTCTAGACGTCAGAGACGCTTTATGTACGTCTCTAGTACGTTCTTTGGATGTCCTGGGTGATTTTTGTACGTCCCTAAAACGTTTCCTGGACGTCCTGTACCTTTTACTTACGTCCCAGACGTTTTCCGTACGGACTAGCAAAGGTTTTATAAACGTTTTCTACGTCTGAATAACGTTTTGCGAACGTCTCTAAAAAACGTTTTGAAAACGTATGAAAAGTCCACAAAAACACGTCTTTAAAACGTAGTTCTAGACGTTTGCGAAACGAAAGTGGTAACGTTTGAAGAACGTTCAGGAAACGTTTTGTTGTTAGCTGGGTTAAATACTTTGTGAACAAGATACCTTCAACATTACAATATGACGATTGCCGCCTTTCTCATTTAGAAATTCATCTGAACCTACAGAAACCCCTTGCCCTGTCTATGCTTCCCTTGTGCTGGATGGTCAAATGGTCGTCAGCTCTCTTAGACGAGTGCTGCTCCGTGGCCCTACCTTTTCCACTTCTTGCGGGTTCTCGGCTGAATGCATTGACCTTTTCAATCCTGTGGTACTTCATTCTTCTGCTTCAAGGAGTAACTTGAAGTTTGTTGGCTTACAGTTTTACATTCTTCCTAACTCTTTCCAGTAATCCAAATCCATCTATGGGATAGTAAGTGAGATTGGCATTAGGAAGAAAACTAAGTTTACTTAATTTCCGGACAAGTTGTGGAAGTGACATTACGGCTCATGTATCTGAAATGGCACCTACATGACCTTGTAAGGGATCTTTAAGATTACATTTTCTTATAGTCGACACCCGGAAAATCCATTGAAAGGTTCGTCGGTAGGTTTAGGCTTCTTGGAAAATTTAATGAAAAAGAACTCATTAATCCAGAGTACATTTTTGTTAAAGCAGAGCAACATTCCCAGTTGTTAAGTGTTCTTTGATTGACATCAAAATTTGCATCAATTTAAATGAAGAGTAACGTCACATTTCACCCAAACGTCACATTTTCACCCCTATTCTCATCACGCTTTCATAAGCTCACCAGGATATTACCATTAGCAATAGTCAGGCTACACAAGAAAGGACTGCATGTACTTAATTAGGCACGTAGTCAATGATGGCGCTACGGGGGAAGAAGGGGCATCCCCCTAGATTTTGTCCTCCCCCCCCCCGCACTTCTCCCCGTCAGTTTGGAGTTGAGTGAACCGAAAAAGTAAATGAGTTAATTTTTCATACACAGATATGCTAAAACCTCAGAGCCTTCGGGGGCCTGGACCCCACCCCCAGGAACGAGCGATTTAGGTTCGTTTTCGCATTGTGCCCGAATAATTTTTGCCCCCAACATTACCCTTTGCCCTTTAATTGTCTCCCCCCCCAAAATGATATTCTGGCGCCGCAACTGCACGTTGTTAAGGGGGATTGAACTCCTCCGAATTTCTTAAAAGGGGAGGGGCATCGATCTGTCCTCCTTAGACCCCTTCCACGCGTCACACTTCCTAAACTTCTTCGGTTCACAATCATTGCAGTGTGACTCTACTCAATATTCTTGGGTTTAAAAGTAGCTTCTCTTACTTGGAGAAATGAGACATACTAAGTGTGAATGAGATTTGCCTTTTAAGCAAAATGCTAGTAGTAGCCTTAGTACGGTAATCAAGGGCTAACGAGCATGCAGAAGAGACAAATGTCTGTCACCGAACTGTTGTGGAATGGCACGACTTGTGCTGTTGTGAAATGGTTCACGCCCAACTGAAACCATCACATGAAATAGTGACCCGTTTTTTTTTGTAGTGATCAGCTTTTTTTAATTCTGCTTTAGTAAGCAGTTTAGGTGAAGAAGAGAACACATACATACAAACATCCTCCACATAAATACACAGCTCTTTGTGATGGGCTTAGCAACATGATGTATCCTGTCTCAGTCATAGAATGGAATGATGCAGTTTTTGAGATAATGATGCATGTCATGTGATATTTTAACTTTATTGATGACATGTGGTACATGGTAAGTCCATGAATAACTGAAAGGAAAATTTGTTTAGTATTGAAACGTGTTTGAAACTGAATATAGCGACAGCCAAGTGCGCGAAGTGGACAGATAATAAATATAGAATCATAACATCCCAGTTGATTTACGTACTATGGTAGAGAGTGCCCCAATCGCTTATCATATCTAGTCTCCTGGACAACCATTAGACAATATAAGGGAACTAACGGTAAAAAGAATGGTTTTTGCTGACTATTTTTCTGTATCTCCGTTACGTTTGGATTCGATGATAAGTTGTTCATTACAGTTGTGCCTAGCAACTTGTCCTACTACCGATCCATTCATAATGAGAAACATTTTTAATATTTAGTTTGAACTGAATCCACAATTAATTCCTTAGTTTTTTTAAGATACAAAATCAGGTTATTTTCAGAGCACCATACAACATTTCCACAGGCCTTTTCATCATTGTTGACAATCAAAACAGCAAATTTCATGATGCTTGTAATTTAGTTGATTGTTTTACTTTCACAATAGAAAATATAATGAAGGTGATAAAATGCAATCCTGAGGAGAACCTGTTTCTAAAACGATAGTCGTAGAGTGATTGCTACTCGTGACGATTCGAACTTAATAAAAGGTGCAAAAGAAAATACAGAATCCAATCACAGATACCCAACAGGAGATTTCAGGTGATCGATTAATTCATGGAATAACTAAATCCGAGAAGTAAGCCTGTTCCAGCTCCATGCTCCGAGGTATTATATTGCAAAGTTTAATTTATAATGATGCCGTTGGAACGGAAAAGCGGCATCATTAAAAGCAGAACAGTAATCAATAAAAACCCACCTGTGTTGTTGGGGCATTTTTGTTCCAGATGAGTAAAAGTTACATGTAAACAATTAAAAATTGCATCTTTAACTGTTCTGTTTCTTCAATAGGTAATTTGCAATAAGTCAAATTCAGGTAAACATGTGATAAGAGAAATAAAAGATATGGATTTATTCCAGGAATTCAAACTTACCCATGGTAATTAGGTCTAAATGCTAAACAACAATAGACAATGCATTAACACATGATAACGCACTACCGGGGTTAATGCAATCGATGCCCAGGACTGTAGTCCAAATGGCTCCAGCAAAAGCACCAAACCCGAGAGTGCATTACGCTGTTATTTTGCACAGGTCCAGTGTTGTTTAACTTTGTTTTTTGTACTCTATTTGATTTTAGGACGAAAAATAAAAAAAATGTGTTAATAACTACATTACAACGCATGACGCAAAGTAAAATGGAACCAGTGGGCTAATCCACTACCGTTCATCGCACCCGACCGTAATGGACCAATAGAGTTGAGGATTATTACTCAGTTTGAACAAAAATTTACCGCAACTAGATGGTAGTCACACAAGATAGTTTCCCCTCCCCAAGTTGTCTGTGATGTTTTATGATTGGCCCTTGAGAGTCATGTGACACTAGTTTTGGTTTCGATGAAAAGAGAAACCTTTGCATTCATGATGGCGTGCGTGTGTGTGTGTATGTGTGTGTGTTTGTGACACTTTGCTTGTTTACACGATGTCTTGAGAAGGGAAGATCTGACAGTTCTCAAACTTGTTCTCATACTGAGAGGAAGAACCCTATTTATTTTGGTGGAGTTCAAAGGTCAACTGGGGTCACAGGGGGTCAAGACCCCCAAATCCTTTTTTACACGATATCTCAAGATAAAAAACTTGGGATTAATTTCAAACTTGATATGTTGATGCGTTATGATATAAGGAAGAACCCTATTGATTTTGGTGGAGGTCAAGGATCATTTGGGGTCACTTACCGTCAAACCACGAAATCCTTGTTTACACGGTATCTCATGGTAGGAAGCTTGGATTTATTTCAAACTTGATATGTTGATGCGTTATGATGAAAGGAAAGAACCCTGTTGATTTTGGTGGAGGTCATAGGTCATTTGGGGTCACTTACGGTCAAACCCCGATATCCTTGTTTACATGATATCTCATGGTAGGAAGCTTGGATCTATTTCAAACTTAATATGTTGATGCGTTATGATGTAAGGAAGAATCCCATTGATTTTGGTGGAGGTCAAAGGTCATTTTGTGTCACTAGGGGTCCTACCCCGAAATCCTTGTTTACACGATATCTCATGGTAGGAAACCTGGATTAATTTGATACGTTGATGCGTTATGATATAAGGAAGAACCCTATTGATTTTGGTGGAGGTCAAGGGTCATTTGGGGTCACATGGGGTCAAACCCCGAAATCCTTATTTATACGATATCTCATGGTTGGAAACTAGGATTAATTTCAAACTTGATATGTTGAAGCGTTATGATGTAATGAAGAACCCTATTTATTTTGGTGGAGGTCAAAGGTCATTTCTGGTCAGGAGGGGACAAATCCTGAAAACTTTCTTAACACATATCTCAAGGTAGCAAGCTTGGATTCATTTCGAACTTAACATGTTGATGCATTATGATGTAAGGAAAAACCCTCTTGATTTTAGTAGAGGTCAAAGGTCATTTGGGGTCATAAGGGCTCAAACTCAGAAAACCTTGTTTAGTATGGCTCAAGGTACGAAACCTGGATAGATTTCATAATTAGTATGTGGATGAGTTATGGTGAGAAGATGGTATGTATAAGGTTTTTTTCTGTCGAGGTGAAAGGACATGTGGGGTCATGATTGGTCAAACTTTGAAAACCTTGTCAAAACGGGATATATCAAGGTAGGAAAATTGGATGGACTTCCTTAGTAGTATGTGGATGTGTTATGGTGAGTTGAAAGTACTGTACCTGTTGTTTTTGGTGGAGGTAAATGGTCATTTGATATCACCTGGCATTAAACTCTGAAAACCTGGTTCGCCGAATATCCGAAGGCACAGTATGAAATTTGGCTATTTGAATATAGAAGTGTTCTGCTTAAAAGAAAAACCAGTTACTTACAGGTGGAGTCCAAGTTCACTTTGAGTCACCAGTTGTTACAAGAAATATAGCATTTTATTGAAAAGAGCATGTATTTATCATCGACCCCTCAATGCATTTTTGCATTCTGGTCTAAATTCGCTAAATTATGAAATTTAGGAAAGTTACTCATCGGTTCAGTGGCGTAGCCAGGATTTAATTTTTTTTTTTGGGGGGGGGGGCTAGGTAACAAGTGGGGGCCTGGTGGTACCTCCGAGGGCCAGGCACGGCAAGACTATCTAAGCGGAACGCCACCATCAGTTGGCGCGGAGCGTACAAGAAAATTTTGGGCTTTAAAACCCCTCCAGATGCCCGGAAACGGCACTTCCCATGTGTTTTAAACTGGATGTACCCAGCCTTGAAATACGAATCTCATGTCTGCTACTTCTGAAATAATGAGAATAAAAAATCAGTCAAAAATCTCTGTTTACACCTTGTCTAGTTTGCTGGGCACATTCTAGAAAAAAAACATAATTCTCTTGAGTTGACTACTTAACTTAATGGGCATAAATAGCGGTGCGGACAATGAAAATAGCTATCTCACAAATTTCCCCTTATTTCTCATCCAATCATTTAGTTGTTGAAATGGCAGGAGGTAAATATGACATATTCAGGGTATATGAAGCTGTGAATCGACCTAAATTTTAAAAATGAGTTAGAAAAATATTGTCACATGATCCTCAAGAGCCATTCATGAAATAGGATATCCTACTGCACTAATTCAAATTATAGTGACTACATTTCCCTTTAATTAAATACATTGATTATAGGTCAAGCACATGACACATAAACTTCTTTTGAAGGACACGTACAGGTTTAGCAAATATACATGGTTTACCTACCGCATCAAAAATATGTCAAATCAGAACATTTTTGAGAAACTCGCTGTCTCGTTATGAAAACTCCTTGGTTCGGTAAGTTTGAAGGTATGTATAGCGGTCACAAAAGGTTTCTTACAAGTTACAAATTTCACCTCTGTTGTTTAAAGTATTAAATTATTATTATGCAGAACTGAGTTTTAAAATAAGATGAAAAATAATTCGAAGGGAAAAAAGAGGAAAATTGTGACATTTAGCTGTTGCTCGAACATAATTTGGGGGAACTGCTCTTGACCTTTAAGCTCCTTCGTTCACGAAAAAGTTATGCCTCTAAGACCGTCCCTGTTCAGAGACCTCTAGCAATCCGTATTCTAATCTTATAGAAGAAATGTTTAAGTGACACTAACTGAAACTAACAGAGCATTTACTATTCAGTATGTAAAGGTCAAGAGCAATCCCCCAGGCTTGTTTTGAAACAAAACAAAATCTCACGGTTTTATTCTAATTTCTCTTCAAAGTATGTTTTGTCATTTTTCATGACTTAACTTTTCACTGGAAACAAAAACTTGGTCAGAATGTTGCCTCTACCTACTAATTTGACTGATTCAAGTAAAAATTAGTCAGTTGACTAGTCGGTGGGCACAAACTAGACAATGGACTAGTTCGATGGTTACGAACTAGTCAGTGGATTAGTCCGTGTGGTCCCGGCTGATCAACAGACTAGTTTGAAAATACTGACTAATCCTCAGAGTAATTCATATTCTAGACAGTCAAATTAGTCAGTAGAGGCACCATCTTGACATGTTTTTTTTTTTCAGTGAATTGCATATTCCAGGTAAACTAAGCAGTTACTTCCAGTAAATTTCACATTTGAGGAGGGAGGGCGGGGGGGGGGGGATTTTGTCACATGACTCTCATCAACCAATAATGAAACAAGACAGTCCACTACAATACTTCAAGTCTGAGTTAGGGCCTCTGCTCTTGCTCTTGAAGTCGGACATTTCCATTGAAGGTAAAAGTTACTTATAAAGTTTGCTAGTTCCTGAAAATAACCGAAATAATAATTACACAGTGTGAGTTGCGCAAAGCACATTTATTTATTCTAAAGATAAAATTAGGTCCCCGATAAAAGCAGAATACCTACACTTACACTTACTCTTACACATTCAGCTAATTTTATGTGAAGCCTTGGAAAATTTTCTTTTCACAAAAATGTCGTTAATTTCAAAAGCACCGAGAAGAGTGAAACAATTTAAGTCCCATTCGACTAAATACAACCTCATATTTCCTAAAAGTGTATCGATATATTGCCATTCAGATGTCTCACTGGAGTGTTGATAATGCAAAAAACATTTCAAAGAAACATTAGCTTTTCACGGTTATTACACAAATCAGGAGGGAATTTGTCTTAAACGTTACAATGACGAATCTAGACGAGGTGAAAACATTTTCTGCAATGGACAACGTGATGCAATTAAATGCCTGGGGACAAGAAATGGCGATGTTGGGGATTTGATGTAAACAGCAGGAAAACCCGAGAAAACTATTACAATTCCCATCAAGCTCCATCAAAAACTTGGGCATGTTTTTAGGGTAATTTCTGGTTAGCAACTAATCATGAATAAACATGAACTCAATTTGTAAATCCTTTGATGTCGATAGAGGGACATGTCATATATAGCTTACACTATCGTTTGTTATTGCAACAACCCCATTTCAAAGACATGAGCAACATTGGTATGTACTAAGGGATTTTGGAAATATAAATTGTGCCTTTGAGAACCATTATTATCACTTATCAAACAAAGGTTAATAGAGGAAATGTTGACATTATTTTTACATTTGCAAGAAGTTACTCCAGAAACATGCAAACCTTGAAGAGTTATATCTTGAGGACCGTAAAAGATACTGTCATAATTTCAACAGATTTCTCTTTAAAGAAACCTTTCTCCTTAATTGTCGAATATCCAGGACCTTTTGCTGCTGCTATGACACATTACCTCAATTTAAACAAAGGGAAGTATAAACGGATTTTTAAAAATTTTTCCCGTTACCATGTCTTCTTCAACATGATATGTCTGAATATTAGTCTAATACTTCGAAAAAATATTATCCCATGGTCAGGGGAATTTAGTTGCCAAAAACATTGATGCTGCAAAAAATGATAGGTTTCCTTCATGTATAACATATTGAACATTTTTTATCTCCCACCCCAAAGCTCTCCATTAAAATAACACCTTTCATACACTATTTACACTAATTCACCTACAAATTCCAAATGAAAACGGGATTGGGAAAAGGAGACGAGAAGGTTTTATGTAATGAATAACTGTATTCATAATTTTTAAGCAAAAATATTCAACAAAACCTTGAAATGCATCGAATGATCCTGTTTTTCCTCAACAAGAACGGAGCACAATTTTTTCACATTATTCCTTTCTGGCGTCTTGCGCATTTCATATTGCAAGCCCTTTGTCATTGTGCCAAAATCAGAGGATCTATACTTATTGAAAAGCACAATTATACATATATATAATTATATTTTAAAGAATACACTTTGCCAGTCATTTTAGATTGGTTCAGTAGTCTACCTTAGTTAAAACAATGCGAAAATCTTTTTCACTGAATTGTGAAATTTACGGGGATTGAGGTGTACGAATATGCAATATAAAAGACCGAAAATACTTGGAAGAGAAATAATAAAAAGTGGCATTTGGGTGGTGTCTCAGAATAAGTATGGGCGAACATCTATGCTCATACTAGAGATGTAATTTACGGCTGATCAGCAGAAGCAATAAAGTAGGAATCAATCCGGTGACTCACCATTGCGAAAAAGTCCATGGGTTCCGCTATATTAAACCAGTAAGGTAATGAAGTCGTAAAACTCTAACAAAACTAAATCCTATTCCCCTTAATTAAATTGCTTCAATTACATGCTCCCTTTGTGAAAGCAGAAAGGTTAGGCGCGGCGGAACGGAAAAAATATTGGGGGGCTGAGTGCCTGCAGGACTATCTAAGCGGAGCGCCACCATCAGTTGGCGTACAAGAAAATTTTTGACTTTACAGACCCCCTGGTTGCCGGAAACGGCACTTCCCGCGTGTTCTATGTTGCATGTATCCAGCCTTAAAAATATGGGTCTTATGTTTGCAATTTCTCAACTAATGAGAAAAAATTCAGCCTATGCAAAATGGTAATACATATCAGATAAAATGAGATGATACAAGAACAATAATTAATTATGCATCCCCTTTCATTTATTCTGTTTGCCGTGTTATTCACTTTCTGCACCCCGTGTTACATTTGTCCACCCATACATATCAATTACTCAATTATATTTCCCCTAAATCATACCATTTCTCTCCCCCCCCCCCCCGTGGTTCCTCCCAAGGCTACCACCAACGTAATCTATATCTATCTCAAATCCCAAACGTACTACAGACTTGTGTACTAACGGTAGTAGCCTACGCTGTTCAACCTCGCGAAAAACGATTAGTAAAACTTAACGAAATTACGCAATAACAGACCATACTGCTTCCACTTTTCGAGGACCTCGAAGATGGGGTTGGGGGATGATAAAGAGGCTTTAGCGTGCCCATTATCTTTTTCATCGACAACTTTCCCCTAAAATTATTAGTAGGCCTATATTGTGCATTAGACTGATGAAGAATATGTTCACCACCCACCTCAATATTCTCCCCGCCGTCTCCGGTCACCACTTCTTGTAGAGCACCTTACAAATACTGGGGGGGGGGGGGGGGGGGTAAACATGCCTTTAGTCCCTCCACTTTTTTCATTCCCTCCACCTTTTTCATTAGGGGGTTAAGTCCCCAAAGCCCCCCCCCCCCCCCGTTCCGCCGCCACTGAGAAAGGTGGGTCAACATGTAGTAAAAATCAACAAAATAATGTATGTCAAGTCATGAGCATTTAACTATCAGAAAGTTTTTAAACGAAACTTGAAGGTTGATCTTTCCAAAGGAGGAGCTGTTAAATACTACGTTCGTACTCAGTAATTAACCTGTGTATATCAGACGCTGTTTAAAAGGGCATTTTTTTTTACTTGTCTGGATCTGGTATCATAAAATGGTAAATCTATTAACCCCTCTTACC
The DNA here is from genome assembly GCA_037179385.1 of Holothuria scabra. Taxonomy (NCBI): domain Eukaryota; kingdom Metazoa; phylum Echinodermata; class Holothuroidea; order Aspidochirotida; family Holothuriidae; genus Holothuria; species Holothuria scabra. Next base: position 15,525,340 of record CM074192.1, on the reverse strand, counting down.
CTCAACCCCGTGTTTTGTCTAACGGTAAGAGCATCCTCCTCTCACGCGGTCAAAGATTAAAAAAAATGGAACCTACTGCCGTTGCGCATGATACTCCGCTAAGCAATGGAGTAGGGATAACAAGCCAGTGAGCCACAACTGGAAAAAAGACCGTGACCGGCTCGACTTGAACCAATAGGTTGGAAACTGGACCGTAAAACTCCATCTAACTAAATTACCCTTAACCCCCTTCCCTGTTCCAAGTCACCAGTTGCAGTTTGGGGTGAGAGGATTGGTCCTTTAATGTTTTTATGTGTATTTCCTTTCAACTGAAATTTAGACTACATTAAAACGCAATCAGAGTTTATTTTCGCAATTGTTTTCTTAAATAATTCTGGGCTGCATTTGTACATTGAGAAATAACTAACACAAAATAATCTGTCATTGGTACGAGAGACTACCCTGTCTTGTAAAGTATGATGGTTTTACCCGTAGAATATTAAGAAATTGCAGCAAAGAAAATAGTCATCTGTTGTCTCGTAAACAATCATTTTAGAAAGTATAATCAAGATGCTGAAGCAAAAGGTTCAATTTACGCTGTCAAACTATAATTGTTCCTCTACGTTTTCTAGAACACCGAAGTAAGACAACGTAGACAATTTTACATCCAGAAACTACAACCATTTGAACATAAAACTTTTTTTTGTTTGCTTGGTTAAACACATTCCGAATAATACACGACCATGAGGTTTTAATTGCATTACTTTTACCAAGTTCAAATTAAAAAAGAAATAGGCTAAGTCTGTAGAATGATATAAACCTAAATTTATCTTTTTGAATATTTTGAGATCGAAGAAAAGTACCTCAGCTTTCGAAGGAGATGATCATTATTATTGTGACAGATTTAAGGAAATATGGGTTAATTAGAAAAACGGGATGCGTTGAAGGTGAAGAAACATGATACATTCCAGTGTTGCTATTAGACCTGGTAGCTGTGATCCGAGTGACAATTCGCTGATACTACTGTTCAAGATTTACAAGAAGATTACACCCGGCACTCCAGAAATCTCATTTACAACATTTTAAGAATTAGGATGAATTGAAGCACTATCTTCAATTTGCATTGCCACCGGGATGGTTATCATTAAATCTCAATTGACAGATGCAATTTAACTTTTACTACTATCTTCATTCGCGATTATATGGATAGACCAATATGATGATGGGGTGGGTGTTGGGAAGTCTAATGATCGTAAATGGTAAGTTAAGGTAACGAGGCAATAATAACTCAATCTCATCAAATTTTGGAAAATTGTCTGTAATGGAATAAAACATGACTTTGAATGATGCTAAATATTGCACCAGATTGTATCTGAGGGAACTCCAAAAATTTCTTTTATTCGAACCTCCCGAAGGATGTCCGTTGCCTTGAGGTTGGCCACCGAAATCAAAGCTTCTGGCTGCACCAGTGCACGGAATCACGGGAAATTTACCATTGGTTGCTGGGGAAAATATGCCATGTGAGCAAGGTCATTTCTACAGAAAGTTAGTGCAAAGCAACCAAGATATATATATATATTTAACTAGCGTCACTTGGAAACGCTATTCGTTCCATTAATATTCATGTATAATTTCCTTCGTCCCCTTTCCAGTACTTTCTCTTTCTCCTTCTCTGCGTTATCCAAAATATGACAAACTTGAGGGACAGAGCTGTATTCCATCCGGTAGTGATATTTGGCATTTCTAGTAATTTGCTTTCACTCCATGAGTAGTATTGTGCAGTCATGCTACATCGACTTTGGTCAATCGTTTTGAATTCTTGAGCCATGTTATTTTATAGTAGTAGGGACTTCTATTTCCTAAATTCGCATGTGTCTAAGAAATTACCTCCATCGATTGATTGAAAGCTTCATTCTAATTTCATACACGGAGATTCATTTTTATTGACTACCAGTAAAAGTCTTATACAAATAAAGAACTAGAGCTCTAATCGTGGTTCACACTCGAGTTGCAATCATTAACGTCTAGACAGGGAGAACTATTGAAAAGTTTTGTGCGTCACTAAGTTGAGTTTATTTTAACGACTTTCGAACCTGACGACGAATATGATCTTCAGAGGACTGAAAATGCATAAAAAGGCGTAACTGGGTATGAACGACCGAACGGTTCCTTTTACCTTCAGATGAAATGGACGCTTCCATGTCAACATAATACTCGTTGACTGTTTTATATAATGGTTTTGCTGGCATGCAATCAAAAGAACATTAGCACTTCTCATTAGAAGCTGGATTCGATCAAAACAGCAACAAAACCTGCAAACGGTAAGTGTCATGGATATAACATGCTTTTTTCTGTACATTTGTTTCAATTTTCGGGCGGCGAACTTATCATTTTACTTTTCACCGTAGCCTACATTAGATAAGCTTATACACACGTATTCCTAATTTAACATTTCCAATCTCAGGCTATGTCGATTTGTCCTATATTCGAACAAACTTGCAAATCTGCAGGCAACTATATCACGTAATTTACGATTCAAGATTTTGCTTTTTAATGCTGTAATACGACATACCCCATCTGTGAAATGGGGAGTTGTGGGATATCAGTGCTCACGGTAGGCCCATCCCTCGCCTGTCGTGAGAGGCAACTAAAGGGACGGACTTGTACCCATTTTCATCGAAATTTAGAACAAAAAATGAACTCTATCTTTTTATGTAGCCAACACGGTACAACACAACCTTGTTGATATATCCTGTCTTTTAACTAAATAGGAAGCACTGATATCCCAACCACTCCCATTCCACAGATGGGGTATGTCGTATACAGCCTAGTATTTGAAGGCAAAATCTTGGATCGCAAATGCATATGCCAGGTCTAGTTCTTTAATGTTACTTGTGTAAAGCTTCGTTTGTTTGTTAAGTCTCGTATTCGACGTGGTGGATAACGATACCAAGAGCACGACACCCTGTATGGCAGTAACCACATGCGGCATTGCTTGTGGCAGTGATTATAGCATAAAAAGCTTCACTTATGGCTGCTAAATGGACATGATTCTCACTTGTAATGTAAGCACAACCATGAGGGATTTAAAGGGATTTGAAGTGAAGTAAGCGGCTTATTCACTTTGTATAAACACAAAATTCCAAAATATTTGGACTTCAGCACAAAAAATCTAAAATATATGGATTTAATTACAAAAAAAGAGTACTGTTTACCAAAAAGCGAGTAGGAGTGCGTTCTGATACCATTATTTTGTCGCTGGTAAGTGTGTATCCCTTTGGGATATGATGTTTCTTGTAAGAGCAATTATTAGCTTTACATCCCTAGGCGTTTGCAATACGGGTGGTATATTTCACGGAAGGGGCGGATGGTGTTTACCCTGAAAGCAAGTATTTTTCCTTGTTGGGAATCCCCGCTGCCCACCACACTAGCCCTTGTCCCGAAAATACAAATGTCGGTGTCCTGAAATCCGCAGTTTAATTGCTCCGGACGGGTTGAAGTTCCCAGATTACCCGTCTCGAGCGCTTATGTTTATATCCCTACAACTGTACAAAGAAATGCCAAAATTATCTTCAGTTAACTGAGAAACCCGATGGGCGAGATAAGCTACTAAAACACACGTGCGCTACAGATTAATTGTAAATTGATTTTTCATAAATACGACAGGGCTATTTGTATTTTATATTTAATGTACTTTATGCTTTTACAAAAAGTCAAAAGAAGGACTTTGTAATATTTTGATGACCATTTTGATTACCACTTGACTTGGTCTTTTTGTGTTTAAAATTATTATCTAAATTACATCATTGTTTCCTCTTGTTTAAACTTAGTCTAAAAGAGCGTGTTTTGTGTGAGGAAATCTATTTGTATCAGCGAAAAAGTTAAACAAATTTATTTATTATTTTCTACAAAATAAAGCAAAGAACCGATAGGTTTGTTGTAAAGACAAATCACAATTTGGATTTGATAATTCATGGGAAAGTCGGCCTGGATTATGACGCGTATAATAACATATATATGATGTTTGAAACGTGACCATTTCTATTTCCAACAAATTATTACCTGGCGGGTTTTTTATCATTGAAAAATTGTAATGAGGTGGCTTCCGTTACTTGATTGGAAGAGATAATTTGTGTAAGAACTTTTGAAAGATAACACACAAGCAAGACGACAACGGCACTACTTGCTTGGAAAGGTAGAGAGGGAACCATTTCAAAAGATTCTGCGGCAGTTGGTATAGATCTGTGATATTTTTTAACCGTATGACCATGTGAGCACAACTAGGACTGCTTATCAAATAGTTGTATCAGAAAATGTTATTTTGGAGGAAATCCATGGCTTTGAAAGAGTGGGGTAACCAGGCCTGACTGTCCGTGGGTGGGAGGAATAACATAAAGCTTCCTCGATTTTTTACTAGTTGAGCTGTGTTAGTTTGTGGGTGTCTTAGGTCCTTATGGGAAGTATTGGAGGGGGGACAATTTTGGACCATGCAACTCACCCTACCCCATTGACCAAAAGGTACATTTTTTTTTTTGCTTTTTCTACGAGCAAGAACAACTTTTTTAAAAATGAATCTGTTTTTTTTTCTTAAGTGTGAACACTACTGTGTAAGGTACGTAAAGAAAATTTCGGTCTTCTCACACATTTGCAAATATGGAGCTTGTATTGCAGATAACAGACTACATTCAGGGTATCCTGCTAGGAAAATTGCATATTTGGGGGACTATTTTAGACAAAAATGAAAACCTGTATTGAAGAAAACTGCACTGTAGCGGCTAGGACAAATTATCAAATGACTACTTTATGAGCGATCGCTTACAGCTTTAGGGCTTGTAATTTAAGGTACGCGAAGCGCGCGGAAAATTTTGTCCTTTAAAAACTAATAACTCCAAATATGGAACTTTTTTATAAGAAAGAATTCGGAATTTTATGAAGGCAAACTTGGGAAAACCGCACTGGTGCCTCAAATGGCAAGTTTTCGAATTTTTCACTTTTCGAGCAATGGCGCAATCGCCCCTGCCTCCTGTAGCTACGCCACTGCTCTGCAAAATTGAACATTGATAAAATTTTGACACTTCAATAACTAAAAAATCCATCAACAAAGACTACACAACTGGCAGGGTTGAAAGTTATCTGATGACATGTGTGCATGACAGCATTTGAGTACGGTAGGCAAATGGTTCCCTGCCTAGAATGTGAAGTTTTGCTAGAAAGACTATCTTTAGTTGGCGCGGAGCGTACAGAAAATTTTGAAAAATTGCGACCCCTCAAACAGCCGAAAATGGCATGTCTCGGGCTTGTAAGTAGTAAATGTGAACACCACTGTATTGCGGCGCGCACGCCGAAATTCTGCCCTTTTAAAACAATAATTTGTTGATATGGAGCTTACATTGCAGAAAGCTTTGGGTTCAGGGTTTCCTGTGAGGAAGTTGAAAGAGTTGGGGGGGGGGGGGGTAACTGAAGAATCTGCTCTTCCTTCAAACGTTGGTGGGAAATCTGAGAATGATCGCCTTTCTAAAGTCCTCCCGACTGCCTGGCAAAGGGGCAAGAGGGGTCGGAAGTCTTTCTTCGGGGGGGCAGTTTTCCCCCTGCCACCGCTGGTTACGCCACTGCAAAAGACAGAAATTTTCCTAATTTAAAGGGGGGGGGGGTGGCCGACTCTCCAAAAACTCAGTGACGTGTTCACAGACCAATATGCTCGTGATAAGTTAACCATGGTGATCGGTAAATTCTCGAATTCGCTTTTTAAATTCTTCGTGATGTGGGAGGATATTACCCAGCAAAGATAATTTAGCAACTTTTCAGTGATGTTTTTCAATAGGAAACCCAAAGGTTTGAGTTTAAAAGTTTTTTTGCGATTTTGTTAGGTAACAAGCCATAGCATGGTGTGCTATTGCTAGACGCGTTTCGCCCAGAAAGATTAGTTTCGGGGCTCATCAGTAGCAGGGTAGTGTTACGGTAGGCAATGTTTGCCAAGAATGTCACGCAAACGATAGGACAAAATTATCCAAAATAATACAAGAAATTCATGGTAGAATTCAATGTAGAATTTATGAATAAAGGTATCTCTCAGATTGCCGCGATACGCCGATATAAATTAGTGGCAGGCATATTCATTTCCGCACCTGGTAGATGACTACTTTGCCATTTCTAATCATCAATTTTTGCTATTAAAACATCTTTAAATTTTCTATTCATGGGCCTCCGCGGAAGAAAACTCGGAGGGGGGGGGGCAAATTCTTTTAGGGGGAAAAGCTTTGCGCCACCATGGGTTGGTGCGGAGCGCAAGAAAATTTGGGCCCCAAATGCTTCTCAGATCGCTGGAAATGACATTTCTAAAGCCTGTTTACCGCATATAAATAGGGGAACACTGAGTGAACTATTAAGAAATATTGATGTTATTTTTCTTCGTCTTTTCTTAATGTTTTATTTGTTTTTCAGGTTTTTGGTTCCTTGCCGAAGGCAGGCAAGGAATCTATGCGATGGTGATGCCGTGTGTATGTGTGTGTGTGTGTGTGTGTATGTGACACTTTGGCTTGTAAACACGATATCTCAAGAAGAATACGTGTGACTAATCTCATATTTAGTGTGTGGGTTGGCCATATTAAGTACATGATCCCTTTAGATTTTTGTGGAGGTCAAAGGTCATTTGGGGTCAAGAGAGGTCAAATTGTAAAGTCCTTAGAAATTGCTTGTAAACAAGGTATCTCAAGAAGAGTAAGTGTGGCTAATCTCATATTTGGTGTGTGCGTTGGCCATATTGAGTAGATGATCCCTACTAAATTTTGGTGGAGGTCAAAGGCCATTTGGGGTCACAAGAGGTCGAAGGGTCAAAACGTTGTTAATATGATTTCTCAAGAACCATACATTTGACTATGCTCATATTTGGGTGTGTAGGTTGGCCAAGTTAAGTAAATGATCCCTATTGATTTTTGTGGAGGTCAAAGGTCATGTGGGGTCACGAGAGGTCAAAGGTCAAAACATTTTAAACCCAATATCTCAAGAACCGTACCTTTGACTATGCTCATATGTGGTGTGTAGGTTGTTCATATTGAGTAGATGATCCCTAGTGTTTTTGGTGGAGGTTAAAGGTCGTTTGGGGTCACGAGAGGTCAAAAGGGTCAAAACGTTTTAAACATGATATCTTAAGAACCGTACACTCTTAAAACGTTGGGTAAAATATCCGTTGGTTAAAGAAGTTTATGAAATGTGTTGGTTAAACTTTGCCCAACTTTGGGGCTAATTGGTGCAATGTTTAAACGCTGGGCAAAGTTTTTGTTGAGTAAAAGTAATTGCTTAAGTGTTGGTCAATCTTTGCTCAAATAATGGTTAAATTTCCCCTTCCATGCACGCGTATACTGTTATACCCAACTGACTGGTCAAAATGACGATAAGATTTTATTCTACAGTTGAGCATATTTTCCCTTTACCCACTTGTTGGGTAACTTTTTGCCAATTTGTTGGGTATATTGTTGGTTGCAGTGTTGTCACCAAACAACAGTGCACTTGGCCCGATTTGTTTCACAATTTTTCTCATAATCAGACCATGGTACCATAATCTGAAAATTCTCTTTGGCATCTTTTATATTGGCCAAACAGCTAAACTCGTACATTACTTTAGACCATGAAATCGATCTCTATTTCCATAAAATTCTTTAAACAGTACTACGAACTAGAACACATTTGTAAGAGATTCCATGATTCGTATTTGGCGCAAAACTGCTATCCAATGAGAGGTCAGGATCTGGGATATTCTCTTTCACGTCCGAATAAGCGTTTATATATTATTATTTGAAACCTTTCGGCATAACAAGAAACCTGTCTCATAACCATGATATCAGTGTATGAGAGCTACGGACCAGGTTGTGGCTTCTGTTCTATTCAGCCAGTCTAGAGCAGGACCACTCAGTGTTTGCCCTTTGGAAGGCGTACTTGTCCATTTGGGACGTTAAGCTCCTTAAGGGAGCAGAACTCCTCCGGGAGTAATCGTTTGGTTTTCGCCCCTTCGCCAGAGAGTCGTGGGGACTTTTAAAAAAAGAGCTACGGACCAGCTAATTCTCATGCAGCCCTTGTGTTCACATTTATGCATTGATGAAACTACAATACTTCATCACATCATTAACACACATCATTTTACAGTGCCTTTTAAAAATGATAGTTTTGGACGTACCTATACGAAACTCAGTGACAAACCAAATAGGTTATTAAGCCAGGGTTTTTTAACCGGGACCGATGGGTTGCCATAACCAGGGAGCTGCAGTGGCAGCTCCCTGCCATAACCTACAACCTAACATTTAAAGAAAGCACCAATGTTTAAGGAAAAGATGATTAACATATAACCAACATTTGGTTAATGCATTTGCCCAACAGTTTAATAAAAGAAGTGCCCAACAAGTGGGTTTGTTTTAAAATGCTAATTTACCAAACAGTTGGGTAATCTCTTGCCCAACAGTTGGGTTCAAACTTTACCCAATTTGGTTGGTTAAAGTTTTGCTCAACTGTTTAGGTTGTTGAATAGATGCCCAGTGTTGGTCAAAAAGTTGGGCAAAATTTGCCCAATTTTTTTAAGAGTGTACATTTGACTATATGCTCATATCTGGTGTGTAGGTTGGACATGTTGAGTAGATGATCCCTATCGATTTTCCTGGAGGTCAAAGGTCATTTGGGGTCACGCGAGGTCAAATGGTAAATTTCTCATGGTTTCACACATAGCATGTGGATGTGATACCATGAGCAGAACCATAGTTCTTGTAGAAAGCTTCGATTCCTTGCATGTATGCTTTGTGGGTACATTATGGAGCACTGTCAAATTGAAAAACATTACGAAGCACTGTCAATTTGAAAAAAAAGATAGGCTTATATTTCAGTGGCAAGGAATCACTAAGCCTTTTGGCTTTCTGGTTTATTTTCCGGGAGAGGGCAAGTTCCCCCCTTGCCCCTACCTGCGGACGCACATCATGTTTCTATCCCTCTCTTTCACATTCTAGTATGAAGGCAGTCATTATATATTGTGTGTTATTGTCAGGTCTCGATTTCAGATTTTAATGTAATAATGAGCTTCTTTGTGAAAATAAAGATTAAACCTGCTAGAGCTTAATAGCAAGCAATCTTACAGAGGGAAAAAGTTATGGAAATTAATCACAGTTCTTATGTGCACATTTTTGGCATCTGGAAATCAAGATAAGTACACAAAGAAACATTAATTGACGTAATTTACATCATGTAACCACTCTGAAATAACCATTTATTAAGTACATTTAAAGAAATAGCCAAGACAGGGGGTCTTCTTGGCTCTCTAAATACCGAATTCATAATAAATAAAAATAGCCTAAACTTAAGCTTATTTGATGAAGTTTTATGGCTTTTTCATGGGATTATCATGCAGTGTCAGAAATAGCCATTTATCATTAGAATGGTCACTTGAAGAAAGCAAAATGGAAGCTGCTCATTAAAACTCTTAAACCGTTACCACCATGATAACAGTTTTATTTTATTTTAACCCGAATGTTCTCTTCAAATGATTTTGAAAAATGTTGTGGAAGCTATTTTGGTATGTTTATAAACTCTTTTTGTTGTCTACGTTGAAAATTATCCCGACAACAAGAGGGCTATTTGCGCTTCAATTATTGTTGCGCCCTTTGCAACATCTTTTATTGGTCGGGAGGGTTAATTTAATGTCAGTCTGTGTATTTTGTACGCTTATCATCACGCTTGGTAGGGAAGCAATGAACTTAGCAAAGCGACAACATTCATTAGTGTGTATAAACCATGAAGATAAGTTCAGCAAAACCTATCCCTATATTACAGAAGATGACCCTTTTCATCATAATAAAGTGCAGATAGTGCAGTTACTGGTGGCTGTTGCAAATGGTGCAAGAGTTAGGTATGTTTAAACCTAAAAAGGGCGCCGATTAGAACTACATATTTGAACCACAGGAGACCTCTAAAGTGTCTTTGAAAAACATTTACTTTATTGACTTCTGAAGAGGATTCAAATAAGTAACGACTTGAATGCCAAAAGAAAAAGGCTTTAAACTCTATGAGAAGTCCATAATTAGGGTCAGGGTGAGAGGCGTTTAGAAGATTCAGTGGCGATGGACAAGCAAAATACAAGTTATGTTCCCTATGTAAATCCGTGAACAGCTCAAGTCCAACCGTAAATGAAAACCTTGCTCCCCTATCGTGGTCCTCGTATAGACGCACGAATGCTCCCTTGGGATACTTCAACACTTCAGAGGCCGAATGGTGAGCATTTCATCGCAGCCGTGTTTACTCAGTTTTTGCAAAGGTGAATGTCTCTAAAGTGTGAGTGAATAAACTTCATGTGCTATATCTAAACTCAAGAATGTTCTATCAAGATTGGAGTTAGATTGCTTGGATTCACTGTCATTATTGATTCCTTGCCGTAGGCCAGGCAAGGAATCTATGCGATGGTGATGTCATGTGTGTGTGTGTGTGTGTATGTGTGTGTGTGTATGTGTGTGTGTGTTTGTGACACTTGCTTGTAAACACGATATCTTCAGATAGGAATGTCCGACACTTTTCATACTTGGTATATAGATTTGTCATGTTGAGAGGAAGAACCCTATTTGTTTTTGGTAGAGGTCAAAGGTCATTTGAGGTCATCAGCGGTAAAATTGCGAAAACACTGAAAATGGCTTGTAAACACGATATCTTCAAAAAGGAGTGACAGATACTCTTCATATTTGGTGTATAGATTTGTCATGTTGAGAGAAAGAAGCCTATTGCTTTTGGTAGAATTCAAAGTTCATTTGAGGTCACCAGCGGTAAAATTGGGAAAATCCCGAAAATGGCTTTTAAACATGATTTCTTCAGATAGGAGTGACCGACACTTCTCATGCTTGGTATATAGGTTTGTCATGTTGAGAGGAAGAAGTCTATTGTTTTTGGCTGAGGTCAAAGGTCATTTGAGGTCACCAGCGGTAAAATTGCCAAAACTTCGAAAATGGCTTGTAAACACAATATCTCCAGATAAGAGTAACGGATACTTTTCATATTTGGTATATAGATTTTTCATGTTGAGAGAAAGAAGCCTATTGTTTTTGGTAGAGGTCAAAGGTCATTTGAGGTCCACCAGGGGTAAAATTGCGAAAATTCTGTGCCTAAAATGTAAAGAAAAATCTATCAAGCACTGTCAATTTGAAAGCAGGTAAGGTATTTGATGGCAAGGAATCACTAAGCCTTTTGGCTTTCTGGTCTTTAATGTATAGCCTATTTGTGAAATTTTAGACTTGAGGTACAATAAGGGTGATAAGTGTTACCTCATGATAGTTTTCGTAATCGCAGAATCGCCTTGCAAACAACCGCATCTCCTTCATCAAATATTCCTATTACTACTACACAACTGGTAAGCCACCAATAAAACTTTTTCCAAGTACCAATTTCAAAGACTTGTTAGATAGTTGTGGTATGCGTCGCATTTAGCCACAGTTACATGACATTGACAAAATCGACGCTTACCAAAAATCCATCCCTCGATCCTTTGTAGTTTTTATTTGAAAAAAAAAAAAGAGCTCTAGATCTTTCATTTCTCTCATCTTATGCGTCAGATGATTTACCTAGAAATCCTGAGTTTTGTTTTGTCAAATGGTTTGATATTTCCCGACGCTCTTAGCTAAAAGAGTCGATTTCTCACTTTATTTAGAGTGAATTTTGTTGAGGTAACACTTACTGGCAAATTTGATCGATATTTGTCTGTCTAATTGTCGCCAGAATTGCATTGATGTATAAATATCTTTTGTTGTTCGTATGTTATTTTTCCGGTAATACCTTGCATTATATATATGCTAACATACCAACTGTAGCGTTAACAAGTGCTACGAATTGGTAAGTTCAATGAAGTTTAACATGACTAGCAGTTACTTCACAAACGCAAAAGTAAAATAAATTATGACCTTAAAAGAAAATATAGGTAATAAACAGAAAAGGCAAACTCCAAGGAAAGTGAAAAGTCTAGTGAAAGGGTTAGTTTTGATTAAAAGGTGTCAATAGAAATTGGAACCGTGACACTGACAGACTGTGGCTTGGTTTGGCTAGTTAGAGAATGAAGCTGCTATTGACAGCTTCCTGGTTAGAGTTTAACACCTTAATTGCCAACAAATTGTTTACTGCAGCTGCGCCTACGGCCTTTTCCAGTTTTGGTGCACTGGATATTTCCTTACTTCAATGCTTATGAGCATGTATCATCAAGCCAGAGCTTAAACGATTCCTATCAGCCCGAATCCAAAACAATTCTGATTCCAGCAGTCTTGAGTATGGGTCAATTTTTGAGTGCGAAACTCTCTATAGTCCATGCCAAATCCTAGTACAGAGGACCCGAGTCCTAATAAATTCCCAAATAAAATATGCATTAAAAAATGGTCATAGGAAGGCAAGGTCCTAGCCAGCTATACTTTTGACGCCAAGGTGCAATATTAATAGAGGCTTTGCAATTACGTCACGGATCCGCCCTGCTGGAGGACACCCATGCCAATAAGTAAACATGGTTTTGTGCTGAACGCACTGCACAGTATTACAACCGATAATGTAAAAATGAACCGATAATGTAAAAACGACCGATAATGTAAGTAAAAATTTACCGATAATGTAAAAACACCTTTAAACCGATAATGTAAAAAAATTAACCGATAACATAAAAAAAATTACCGATAATGTAAAAACTGTTCAAATGAGTGTTTCTTATGGTCTTACCTATATGTGTATGTTTGAGAGAGCATATGCAGGCAGGTAAACTGACAGGCGAGGCGGACAGGGCGGGGAAGCAAATAACTTCGTGGGTGGGTGCGTGCATGTGTACATAAGTATGTGCGCATGTACCTGTGTGAATTTAGTGGTGTATACTCTCTAAACACAGTTGGGTAAACATAGCACTTGCTACATTGTTGGGGAGGAGAATATTGCTGAAGGTTGGGCGAAACATCACGAGTTTGCCTTATTATTACATAGATTTAGTCCAATAAATTTAACGAAGTTTGCTTAAAATGTTTCATGGACTATGTTTCCCCAACATTGGGTAATTTTTGCCCATCTGTTCTTAGAGTGTACAATTGACCATGTTGTTTCTGAGTGTAGCCTTCATCACGGGAGAAGCTAGGACTGTTATGGGGAAGAGGTGGCCAACCACATACCCTGATCGTCGTCCGGGGGATTTTTGAATAATAAAGTACCCTAAGATATAGGCTAATCTGGTGCCAATGTCATTATTTTTTAGAATTCGATTGTGGGTATATGGCCCCTGGCCTCCCTCTAGCTACGTCAATGGCCTATACCTGGTTTATGACTGGGTTTATGAATACTCAATTGTCGCTCTATCAGTGACGGCGCTACGGGGAGGGGGAAAAAGGGGAAATTTTCCCCACCAGTTTGTCCTTTTGCTCCCCTCCACCAATAAGGTCAGCTAGGAGTTGGGTAAACCAACTTAATTAAACAACATACATCTCATGAGACTTAATTTTTCATCCAGATATACTCTAAAACCTCATAGCCTCAGGGAGTTATGCCCTCTGGACCCTCACCCTAAGGCGGTTTGGACTCAGCTTTGCGTTGCGCCTGTAAATGTTTGCCTCAACATTATTTTTTCATAATCAACATTGTGTTAATGACAATTGGGGCAAAGCAAGGGGTGTGATAGGTGACTTTGGTGACCTTTTGTTTGAAACCAGCAGGCTATTTGAGTATGATAAATGACAGCGTATTGCCCGGCCACTTACTGATACTGAACAATCTGTCACCCCCCAGTAAGCTGTTTCCTAATCAGACATTGATTTCTTGACGTTTCTTCCGGTGTGCATTTTCTTGAGCGACAACAGAGAATTCATAAACCCAGTCATAAACTACGTATAGGATATTGGCGTAGCTAGAGGGATGCCAGGCCATGCCCACAATCGAGTTCTCAGAAACCATTTTGTAATGATACAAAAAGAATGACATCAAATGATGCTAATAATGCGAATGATATTAGCACCAGATTAGCCTACATCTTAGCGTACTTTATTATTGAAAAAAAAATCCCCCGGACGGCGATCGGGTCCCGTACTTGGCCACCACCCCCCCCCCCCCCAAAAAAAAAAATCCTGGCTACTCATAATCAATTTACACACTTTAAGAACGGGCGGGCAAAAATTCCCCAACGTTGAGGAAACATAGCTCATGAAACATTTTCAGCAAACTTTGTTAGATTTATTAGTCAAAATTTATGTAATAATAACACTCTAAAAAATATTTAAACGATTTTGTTTAAAAATTAGGGTACTCACGAAAATGAGTATTTCTACTCAAAATAAGTGAGTACTTCAACTCAATTTGTGTAAAATTTTGCACAAATTCAGCAATTTGTGTAAAATTTTGCACAAATTCAGTTGAGGTACTCACTTATTTCGAGTAGAAATACTCATTTTCGTGAGAATCCTAATTTTTAAACAAAATCGTTTAAATATTTTTTAGAGTGAAGGCAAAATCGTGATGTACACACGCACCCACCCACGAAGCTATTTGCTCCCGCCCTGCCCGCCTGCCGCCTGTCAGCTTACCTGCCTACCTACATACTCTCTCAAACATACACTCGTAGGTAGGACCATAAGAAACCCTCGATTGAACAGTTTTTACATTATCGGTATTTTATTAACATTATCGGTTCAAAGATTTTTTTTACATTATCGGTTCATTTTTTTACATTATCGGTTCAAAAGTTTTTACATTATCGGTTAATTTTTTAATATTATCGGTTATTTTTACATTATCGGTTAATTTTTTAATATTATCGGTTGTTTTTACATTATCGGTAATTTTTACATTATCGGTTGTAACAACCCTGTGGTATACGCGTTGTGTTCACATTCAACGAGCAAGCGTGTCGAGTGCGGTCTACTACGTAGTTACGTGCCCTTCAAAATGGTAGCTAGGGAGTATTTTGACGTCATTTGCAACACCTCTATAGAAAATGTTCTTAAAGAAAATAAACAATGCTTCTCAACTTATGAATATTAGACGAAAGTCACAACACTGAATTCCACATCATCTAATTAAATGGACTTGACTGGACTCGATTCAGGGTCCATGTCAAGTTGCAGCCCATTTCGGACAAATTCTGATTACACTTGCTGTGTAAATTTATTCAAAAACGGTAATTTCTACACATTTGTTGATAGGTGGACTTCACAGAACAATGTGCAAATTCTACACATCTTTTGTAGAGTGAGCTTGATTCCGATTCAATTCTGTGTCCTCCCCCCAATAAAAACCGAAGTCAAGAAGTGAGTGAGTCCGGAATTTGCCATTACTGCCCTGCATCACACGTATAACGGGACTTTGATATCTTAAAAGCTTTGGTGACAACAGGGAGGTTTCACCCCCTCACTTGTCTTTTGTGGGCCTCATCAATTAAATGGACCCTGCGGACCTGTAGGCTTACTAGTTGAAGATTAAACGACGATGGATCGTGCATTAGCTTTGGATAATTCACGGTCTCGGTTTCTAAAAGTGATTCACGAGGATGAAACCCGAGTGCATCCATCATCAGCAAAGTCACGAGAGTTCATTACTCTGTTCTGGCACAATAATATTGTGAAAAAGAGGTACAATTTCAATTGCAACTTGGCACAATTAAACAGTTCAACTCTGAGTAAAGTGGAATAGTCCTAAGATGGCCTTTAGCGACCAACAGAAGTTGTGGATTGTTACCAGATATGAACTCGTAATAGACCTATTTCCAAATAGCAATTACAATGAATTGTGGGATAGAGTTTTGGGTGTGCCTCAATTTTCACAAAAATGACAAACACCAAAACTCTATCCCACAATCCTTTGTAATTGCTATTTGGAAATAGGTCTATGTTTTATACATCCTTCCGTACATCTATTATGCCAAGTTGAAAAGACAATTGTTAGTTAACTTCTAGATCGCACTCTTCAGCGGGATACCTTCATTCAGCACGTATAGGTGTATAAGGCACTAGGGTTGTCCCTACCTCCTCGAAAAATGAAAACCTTGAAAACTGGAGGGAGGGGGAGACAATGTAGAACATGATGAGCAAAATTGTTTTCTGTATGGTCCCTGTAGGCTTAGGGATTTGGACAAAAAACTGCGCCCCTCGCATCCCTCTTTCAAAAATCAAAATGAAAAACTTGAGAATTGGAAGGAGGGGAGATCCTGTAGAATATGATGAGCAAAATTGTTTTCTTAATGGTTCTTGCAGGCTTAAGGATTTGGATAAAAAACTGCTCCCCCTCCAATCCCTCTTCCAAAAATCAATATGATTGTAGGTTCTGCGTGCGTGAACAGTGATAGATCCTATTTACTTCGTTACATAGGTCATTACCCCAAGATTGGTAAAAAAATCGTCTTGAAAAACGTTTCGAAACTTTACACTTTAATGTCCAACTTTACACTGAACCCTCTCACTTTGATTCTAGCATACAGTTATAGAGCAAAATCGTGAAAATTTTGTTCACGCAAGGAAGGTTTAAGTTTCCTGTGAGTAATCTATAAAATGGAGCCTTGAGACATACTTACAGCTCTACGTGCTAAACTGGAAAGTCAAGTCGTTGTGCGGTAATAATTTCTAAAGTTGAAGGGCAATAAATTGGTAATGGTAGCATGTGTCTCCTGGTTAACTTGTAATTACTGTCCGCACTTTACAATAACATCAAAAAGTAGTCAGTCAGGTATAGACTTCTAAATTTGTTTGTATTTTTTAAAGATGGATGGGCAAGTTAGCCTTTATTCCTTCGACTTTTCATGTTGTTATTATTGACTGTCCTCAACTGCTCACAGAGATTTATTATACCTCATTATTTAAAAAAAGGATCTAGACAAATTTAAATAGAATCTATTCAATTGCAGAGGCATGAACTAACTCTTTTCAAATTTTTGACAAGATTCGTCTCATAAGTAAAACGAATAGTTTCATTTTTGAACCATTTCTAGTCAATTGTAGTCAAGTGTAGCATCCTGGTGGGGTATATCACGTTGCCAACCCAGTAATCACAGAGCCGTT
This sequence comes from Holothuria scabra, assembly GCA_037179385.1. NCBI lineage: Eukaryota > Metazoa > Echinodermata > Holothuroidea > Aspidochirotida > Holothuriidae > Holothuria > Holothuria scabra. The sequence continues at coordinate 15,508,346 of CM074192.1, read as the reverse complement.
GTCAAAAACACTGAAATACATTTGCGAGGAAGACGGCTGAGTTTTTTAACTGTTTTTGAAGTCACTAATACCAACTAAACAGTACAACAAAGTTATTGAAAGTAACCAGCTGATGTGCGCTGTTCAGCGAGGAACTCCTAGATAGGCTATAGGCTTTAAGGCCGAAATGTTAACATTTCTTTTTAATAAATACTTCAAATTCCGTAGCTTGTTTGTAAAGACAGATGAAATAATTGGGAGGTTTGTTAAAGAAAATGACGCACTTCGTATGGTCAAAATACAAACGTTGGGCGGCGGAAATAGTTTGGGATTTCGCATGCTAGGCCTACGTGGACTATGATCTCAGACGAGACTGTAACTTAAACATGCACGAAAACTTTTACCTGGAACAAAGATTTGATAATGAAGAGCTTGTGTTGGAGAAATTTTGGAATTTAATGAAAGAAACTGTGGCTTTGCTGTATAAAATATGGGGCTGAATAATTTTGGGGTTGTATAAAGTGATCAGCCTTTTAAGAGTATTCCTAAAACTTAGTAGGATCCACCGAAATCGGAAAATTTTCCGAAAATACTTTGCCCTTTTAAAACAAATATTTGAATGCCTGAAACTTGTATTGCAGAAAGAATCGTATTCCTATGAAAGATTTTGGGGAGATTATTGAAGCATCGGTCCTTCTTATCAGATTGATCAAGTAAATCGCCCCGGCGACTTGTAGTTTGTTCGGGTTACTGAACATCATCGGACGATACTGATAAAAAAAGTTTGGCTTCTCTTAACAATATTTGAAAATCGTCCATATCAAAGAATGTTATGGCAGAAAACAGGCGAACCAAATCATTTCTGCTTTTGTAGGGAGAGATTTTTTGACCGAAAAATGAAATCCTGCCTATCTAAGAGGAGTGCCACTATTGGTTGGCCCGGAGTGCAAAGGAAATTTTTAAAAACTGCTTCCCATCAGATTACCGAAAAATTGCATTCCCTAGGCTTGCAAGTAGGATTTAAATAGTCGCTGTTCTAAGTATTCGTTTGCAATAAAATGTTTCACTTGAAAATAAATTAGCAAAGTGATCAGAAATAATTCCTTATATTGATATAAAACGGAATATTATGTGTAAGCCTGAACTACTCTGTTCAGTTAACTATTCGATAATTAAAACACTGTCTAAGCGGGCCGTAGCATTTGTTGAGGCGGAGCGTACAAAAAAAAATTGAAAAATTGTACAGTTCAGGCAGCTGTAAGTAGCATTCCCAGGCTTGTAACTAGGAATGGAGCAGTCGTTATTTGAGCTTTCTTTTTCCATGACATTTTAACTTCCAAATGAAAAAACGGCAACTTGCTAAGTGATCAGAAAGTTATCAGATAAAATGTACCACTACCAATGGATTTAATGATTTTGTGTCTTTTCTTCGAAAATCTATACAACAAAATTGAAAACATAACAATGCTTTTGTTAACCCTATTGTGACTTTTGGCTAAGTTCACGATCTGCTGAACTGATAAAGTTGTGTTTAATTAAGACTACCCGAACCCCCTTCTATAAATGATTTTTCTTCTAACGCCTTTTGAAAAAACTGGCCAGAGCGTTGTGCAGGAAAACCGAGGAGTTCATCTGCATAGCTGAAAAAATTTATGCAATTCACGCATTCTTAAGATATTGCAATTATGAAGATGCAAGGTTATATCTATTCAAATTCCTAGCTAAACTTTTTTTCATGAATATTCGGGATAAAGAGATGCATATTCACCTACAGATTCCTGATTTGCACCAGCCTCCCCAGCTACTTAAGCAGTCCCATATATTGTTACCGATACCCTTTTTCCATTCACGAATTTTCAAAAACAAGCACAACCCAAAAAAGTTAAGACCAAGAAGTTATTCTAGTAAATAAAACAATTTCAGCATGAAGATAGGCCTAATTTCACACATTCAAAAGATTGATCAATTTATGACCTAGGATTACATGGAGTTATACCCTTATTCAAAGTAATGATAACCGTACTGTATATTGCCTTTAAACAAGAAACTGTTTTTAAATAACAGCTCCATGCTTTAAAGGAAAACAGTTCATCGAACGCACCGCATGAAAATGTGCTGATTGTAACAACACTTACACTATTCAGTGTCAAGCTTATTGTTGGCCACCAGCTGGGCAAATTATAAAGTCTTTGTTGCTTTAAATTTTGATCACAGTTCCCTGTTGTTATTAAATTGAAAATCGGCCTAATGTCTCCTCTTTCTCCCTCAGCCCATAGACAGATAGGTTTGATAGGAAATGTTTGACCCACCTTCACAATAAAGAAGTTGATCTTTATCATTTGAATAAATAAATCGTAACGATTTGTAAGTGTACGGATTGTTACATTTTAATCGATTACCTAAAGGAATTGATTTTAAGCGACATAATCACTAGTAAGCATACTTAGGGAGATAGCAACTACCTGTGATACTGAAGATATTTACAGAGACCAAACTTAACGATCTACAATTATATTAGCGGGTTTTAATTTAATTTAATTCAATCCAATGTTTATTACTAGCATCATTGTACAATACCGTGCAATTTATACATTTCATTAGTGTATCATAATTACCCTAAAAGGACAAAAAAGAAGTCAAGACTTATTAACATTTCCCCCTAAAGTAATTCAAATGGTGCTATAAATACAGAATAACTACAAAAAAGTGACCACTTTATCCTAGAAAAGTATTAGGTAAAATGAGATATAAAATTTGAAACATGCGTGAGGTAACAAAGTCTATTGAGCAATTAAAAACTTCTTGAAACTGTATTTGGAGAGCTCTATACTCTTACTTTCTCTAATACTTTAAGCAATGGAATTTCAGAGGTTACCTCCCAATATGATATACAAAACTGCTTTTTTGTTGTATTGACACGATTTTGCCTAAGATTCCCATTTGCTTGGTATGCTGTTTGACGAGAAGGAAAAATAATTTTGAATGTTTCTAGGTAATGAAGTATGATATTCCTTTTACATGAAGACACCCGTTTTATACTTTATTAGCTGAAATAATTTCATGGGCTTTTGAAACAAAATGAATGTGTGGTTTAATAGCTTTGCATGGCACACTGGTGTTAGATTGTAATTATTTCACGCTTCCCGATCTACGTGGATTCGTTGCCAGTCAAGTGTTACTATTCAATGATACAGCCCAAAACTACTCTCAAATATACATCTTTGTTGCCAACAGTGCAGTGGCGTAGCCAGGGGATGGTTCTCGGGGTTGAACCCGTCCCCATGACCCAACCTTGAAATGCAAAAAACACCTAAATTTGCGGTTTTTTCTCTCTTCCCTTAGACTTTTCCCTCATGTGGTGCTTCCACGCACCCCACCCCCCTCCCCCCATAACACAATCCTGGCTACGCTACTGCAACTGTGGAAGTTATGTCCATTATGTTGTTATGAAAGCTTTTTGTTTTCGTAAATTATCCACACACAATAAGTGGTTAAGCCGTCTTTTGAAGTTGATAAGTTCCATGGTTATCACTGGGAAATCGGCAAAGAAGGCCATTTTAAGCACCTGACTGCTTGAGTAGAGCTACTTGAACAAAGCAAAACACTTGTCTGTAATCAGAAAACTCATATAGGCAGGCCTATCGTTGAAGATCTTAGTAAAAATGAGCCCAGAGAAAAATTCTATTAAGGAACTTAAATAAGATCATACTGACGACTGTAAAATGCCAGGGCCTCCTGCTGTGCTAGGAGCTAAGCATAAACAATGGAGTAGTGAAAAAGGCTAGTGAGACACAACTGGAAAAAAGGGCGTTGCCGGCCCGACCTAAACCTGTTGATTAAAACAACATCTAACTAACATGTCCGAATACAGTTAGTGAGTTATTTATTAAGTTAGATGCAGTCTTTTCACCCCTTTTTCGGTAGTGGCGCACTGTCTTGTTTTCCTTACTCCATTGTTCATGTTAGCACCAAACACAATGTTGCGTTTTAAATGTTGGTCAGTATGTCAGTATGACTCGGCTATGACTTGAACTCCCTTCCTCCCGACTGTTGCTCTAACTTGACCATGCAGCCGGGAATTCTAGTGGCCTACACTCAACAAATTTGCACAGACGGAGAAGTTCAAGTTAGTGAGTCGTAACCATGGAGCTGAGAGGGATTGAAGGGGAAATTTTTGCTCCTTCTTTGGTCTAGGTGCAGAAGATGCAGTACAATGAACTGATTCCAACCCATTGACGAAGTTACAAGGGGGCGGGGGAGATCACCCCTGGCTCTAAAGTGAAAAATTCGGAAATTTGACATTTGTGCAACCAGTCACAGTGTGGTTTTCCCAACTCTTCAAAGTTCCATTTTTGGAATTTTTTAATGTAAAATTTTCCTTTCGCTAAGCCTTCCAGAACTCTGGAAATAAAAGATCATCAAGGGACATCGGCAACTTCCTTGCTACTTTCATAAATTTCTGTCATCAATTCCACATTTCCTTCAATATAAGCTCTTGAGTTTTAAAATGTGGTCGGAGAGCCTCGTGCATTTGTAGGCCTTAGATAACACTGTGTAGCAACAACGCTCTTTGGTCGTCTGCGTGAAAGCTCGGACTGGCCAATAGTAGTACTGTTCACATTTCCTTAAAGACACTGTATCGTGGAGCGAAACGGGGGCGGCAGCATCTTTTTAGAATTGTTCTTTTCTCCTTCGCGCATCAAAAACTGTTACAGCGCCATCACCATCCTTAGCCGTGAAAAATGTTCGTGCAATCGACGGAGGGAAGTTGAAGCATGGAAGTAGTAGACGGTACTCATTCGGGTGATGTGGATTTCTGCAAGACATTTGCAAATACCACATACAACGAACAATCGTCAGCAATAACAAGAGAAGTCGGCGAGGGCAACTTTTCCCAAAATTAACATGAGATTGACGGCACGACATCCAGGGAACGCTTTATCAGCTTTAATTAACGAGTAATTTGTGATGTTTAAAGCTGCGAGAAGGTAAGGAAAAGAGGTAAGAACAAATACGATGGCAATTAGTAGACATTGACAGTAATTCTGCGAAAAATCCTTTGCTTGGCGATGTGTAGTATTACTTACGTGTATATGCCATACAAAATTGAACAAGGGAGAAATTTCCCAAGATTATGGGCACAAATTCCCAAGGTCCGATAAAATACAGAAAGAAACAAATTCAACCACCATCACGTTGCATGTGGATCCTTGTTGTTTTACTGAGTGTATAATTAATGCTGCAGTAGTTTCTACCGGGATACACCTTCAAATTAAGGCTGATATATCATAAACAGCTGTGAAAGGGACAAAACTTTAGTCATTGCCAGTATGAAATTACTTCAAGCACAACACTCTTTGTGCTACAATTGAGTTACATAGTGTTTTAGTAATATATATCCCACAATTAGAAAGACTTGTGTGAATTGACAGATTTCAGACTACACTCTGATCACATATGATGGCCTAGCTAGCTCAGCAATTGGCTTTTCACCCCCTAAATTAGGACAAAATCAAAAAGACTAGTTATGTGGTGCACAAAAGTTTAGGAAGGGTTTGCTTGATGAAAGCATTATATACAGTATGATTAGAAATAAATTGGACTGACCATGTTCAAAGGATAAGAATGTAATCCAACCAGCTCAGTACTGTTGTAATAATGCCAACAATTTCCACTGAATGCTTTATTGACATGTGACAGCAAATTGCATCTAGGGATAGTCTGGCCATGAATGGTTGTCTGAAACAGTCCTTCCACACCCAACCTCAGGAGAACTTAGTTTACTAGACCAAAGATTTCAAGACTTTTCAGGGTGCTTCTATAATCCATTACCTAACCTCATTTTAAAACATCAGGGTATTAAATAGCCCTCAAACAGGTATATTTCATTTCATTTCATATATTTGTTTCACCACTCAAGTATATACAATGACGTACTTCAACAAAATTACGGAAGATAAATGGCCTAATGAAATTCTCTACATGTAACAGAATACACATGCAGCCCTGTTAACTAGCTAGGGAATGGGGGTGGCAATTAGAACTTCTCTCCACTGATACCTGAAGTGTAACTGAATATAAGTCTATCAATCATATAAAGCCCCCCCCCCCTTACCCTCCAAATTAGGAAAAAATATAGCTATGCCACATGACAAAGTTTTTCGTCAAATTATGTGTGCCACTGCTAGGCTTCTTTAAAGGGTGAATCTCTTCATTCCAGATGGTTCCAGCCAGTTCTGGTAAAATGGCTAACATCTTTAGCTCCTCAAAAAGCACACAAACTTTTGTTGCTAAGAGACTAACCCTGTCAAGTAGCTGTCATGTTTAATAAAACAGAACAATTGCAGTGCATGCAACTGCCTGTTGTAATGAAAGCATTAGCTCCCTACTGCTTCTTCTGAATTGGTCAATGGAAGAGCAGTCACTTATTACAAAGGTTACTCTCTCATAACTAATCCACATGAGTATCCATATTTTTTGAAACAGATTCCCTTCACAAGCTAGCGTACATCTCTCATGTTTCATATGCTAACTATTTTGCATTTTAATTAACATCATATGAAATAAACATCATATTAATCCAGGCCTGTCTCAGTCATGTAACAGCTCAGTAGCCTCTGCCTGTCACAAGAACCTTCAATATGGCTATGTGTACATAGCATGAAGTAAATTAAAATATCATACCAGAGTAATCTAACCTTCGAGAGTACAACATTTTTAACAGTTTACTCAAACTAAAAGGTTGTTACTACATGTGACATATTACTTATTTATATTATGCTCTTCTTTGTATCCTTGAAGGCACTAGCACTACAGGAACTGCATCAACTTTCTGGAAAAAAAAAATCACCTACAATACCTACTATATGGCAGAAGTCATGCATGGGAACCTACCATTATCTTCTTGTTAAGGCTGGAAGGAAAATTGATGTCTTCTCTTTAAAGAAGAAAGTGCAGGCCAGGTCTGTATGGTGGTTTTGAGAACTACATATCCACTGCAAGCTGATTGCCTAGAGAATTCAACTATTCAAACTTGCTTCGTATGACTGTCAATACTTAATGCAATATTCCGAGACTGGGGAAGACGGCCGGTGTCATCATGTTAGGATACAGTGACAGGAGTGCAAGTATAGGAGTGGAAAGGCCACCCAGAAGTACATTGAGATGGGAATTTCATGTCATGATATCAGTGACAAAAAATGAACTTGTAGACCCAAACTATGATGCAAGATATATCATGAAAGTTGCATGAAAGCCTCGGATTCCTACATTTTAAAAACTTCATTTACAAAGATGGTAGTAGTTTTCATATCACTTGAAATATAAACTTTTTTAGAAAAAAGTTTTTGTATCATTTTTGAAGTGAATTCATAACAACATGCAAAATAGAAGACTTATGTTTTGTTTGGGAATTAGTCATAGTGTCTACTATTGTAAAAAATAAGTGCTTTCCACTGTCATGCTTGTTGATCAAGAAATGTGTTATGGCATGTTGATGGGAAATTTTAAGTGTAAAACAATAAAGTGAAACAGCTGGTACAAGATTCCAGTAAGAATATGGTACTCTACCTGATTTTCATCTTTTCTTTTATGTAATATTTCTGCCAATTGACTTTTACAAATCCATCCGTAGAAAATGTATAGTCAAACTTTCAATAGATCACATTCCACTTTTTTCTGAAGGGCAGCAAGTTTTTACATAGTTTTCAGATCACAATGAAGCCCTATTTTAAAAGCTGTGTTCTACACACGCTAGTACCTTCTCCGATTTGAACAAGAACACCAGCCTAGTGCACCTTTGCAGTAGAAGTTCAGCAAAGCTGAATTGAGTTTCAAAAGTCTACAATTACATACAACTTCATTCTCATTGGGGACTTCTACGTAGCAGTAGGGTGGACCTGGGTGGACAATGCACAGGGGTCCATGGAGAATTCAAACACCTCAGAGCTTGTGTGTGCAAGGTTTCATTCCTATCCCATACCCCCACCCACCACCCCCACCCATGAATATTGGAGCTAGAGGCTTTTAGAAAAAGAATTTGGGTAACCCCTTGCTGTCTAGCTTCCCCATGCATCTAGAAGGCTTTTTTATGCCATTGATTGAGTACACAACTACCCGTACCCCAAAAACATTGATCAATAAGAGTGGAGTAATTGTTTCAATTCATATCAAAATTTAACCAATTGGTACTGATCTTCATGTAAATAAAGTGCTATATATTCCTAACTATATTTGTGGATATTCTCAGTACATTCCCTTCAAGTGTAGCAGTGCTGTTTGTACAGTAAGCAAGTGCACATACTGTATGCATGCAATTTGCACAAATATATTTTCTCCTGCTTATGACAACAACTTAATTCTGCATCATCCCTCCTAACTAAGAGTAAACAATGATGGATGCTAGGACATATATGAGACCCATCGAAGCAGTGCCACAGTCTCTAATTTAAGAGGCACCATGCATGCACCAGCATGCACCATTTACTACCAGGCTGGTTTCTAAATGGCACTCAGGTGATGGCACATAAAGTACTGCACAATATCACATATAAAGAAGCTTGTTGATCAGGTGTAGGATTAAACAAAATTAGTGGAAGAGAGCTGATAAAAGAGACCTCATGGATTGCTAAATTCTTGAAGTAAATGTAATCAAAAGTTTTATTCAACTCATATTTGGTCCTTGGGATGTTGGCATAAGGTACATGAACGTGGCAACACAGACCCAAAGCAGTCATGAAGTACTGAACCTGAAGGAAGTACTGTTCAAGGAGTGATATCAATGTTTCAGCACAGATGGGCAATGCTTACAGTATCAAGTCCTGATTTTACATTTGCTCTTATTCAAAATGAAACACAGGGATTTGGTTTAACCCATTCATAGAAAATTTCAAGAGTGGAAAATTGTGTCCCACTAACCATGGCTAGTGCTCCAAACATGAAGATAGCTAGGAAATGTGTATTTTTAGCACAAATAAAATTTACACTGGAAATTAAATGTTCATCTATTTAAAAAAAAATAATCTTCCAAATTTACTACAATTCTTGGCAAGGAGCTTCCCATTTTGCTGGTTTTTCCACTGGCACCCTTGCTCATGGCATATTCAAATCTAAGAAAAGAAATATTTCGATCATTTGCACAAGAAGTTTAAGAAAACACATTTGATCAGTGCAAATGTAGGATATGTAACACAAGCTTGCTCCAAGTTCACAAAAATTGGATTAAAAATCTGAAAACTTTAATTGCATATATTTTGAGCATCTGAAGAATTGATTTAAAAATTTTATCACAAAATTCTACTTCACCGTATTAAACATAAATTTATTTGAAACATTTTTTTACAGGATATCTTTTAATGTGAATTAGGGTCTACTTCTGGAGGTAGAATATTCAAGCTAGGCCAAGTCCTCTCACTATTTCATACATTCTCTCAACCTTTTTAATTCTACCCACCCACAGCTGTTTAAAACTTTTCATTGCGCAGACACAATCCTGGTCTACTGTTTGAAGGGTATATCATCAAAGTGAGCACACAAAACCCTGTTGAATCATACTGCACTCTCTGTCAGAATATGAGCCACTCTGCATTCTTGAATTTGATATCACAGATCAGGATGATGCATGGCTATTTCTTACACAGTACAGTTACTACAAATAAATAATCTATAATTATCAATCTGAATATCCTGAACATGCAGTTTCAAACTTCCACTTCCTTTGGCATACCAATGTCTCTATTAAACAAATGACTTAAACACCTTTAGAAGGATTCCTGCCATCATTGAAAACCTAAAAAGTCATGAAATTTGAAAAAATATTTTCCAGGGCCTGGTAAAGTTTTCCAATTCAAAAAGTTGTGTTAACCAAGTCATGAAAAATTCCTGGAAATTTTCACAAATTTCCATAATTTGATGTAACAGCTCCCCCCCCCCCAAAAAAAAAAAAAAAAAAAAAAGTTCTGCAAATTCTTTTAATATTTGGTCCTGGAAAAGTGAAAATTTAGTTTCCAGAAATGTAGGAACCCTGCTTCAACTTATGATTCATTTGAAACTTACAAAAGACACATGCTCCACTGAGTGTATCAAAAATTGTTCCTATATTCTTGTTGTCTTTATTGTGCATGATATGATAGTCCCATTATTTCTTTCATGCTGTTTAGTAGCTGGAATAAAATTCAGACCTAAAGTTTCAGGTATAGCTGATGTTATAACATATAAATGAAAGGCTTCAATACAGTTACAAGCTGGTTGGCAATACTGTTCAGGTATCACACCATCTTCCTATTCACAAAACTTCATACACAAAACAGATTTGGCCAATAAAAATTGCTTTTGTGATGTAAACCATTAAATGGCAAGCAAGGTAAGCAATCTTTCCAGTACTGATGTGGTTTTCTGGGTTCTGCCAGGTTACTCAAAATCATGCATAAATCCATCCTGGTTGGGAAGTATCAACCAGGTGCCTTTTACACCCCAATTGTAGCTGAGATTTTGAATCTTCAGTCCAGTTGAACGTGACACTGCACATGACTAGCATATGCACAGGTGAACTTGACAACTTTGGGTGGATCCTTGGGCTGGTCCTCCTGTGCCAAAAAAAAAACAGAATAATATATGAAATGCCCACAGAAATATTTTTGCTCTGTCTGAGTTTTGTTTCCTTGCTTACTTGAATTTTTTCTGGATTGCTTAGTAATCTGCATTGGTACTTCTTCAAATTAAATGTAATTAGCAGGCTCAGCTGGAACTAGAAATGTATGAAAAACACTTATAATTTTTTTTCTTTATTCTCCTTGTCACAAATTCCAAAAAGATGAAATTGTTCTCATATTTCTCACTTTCTTGAAGAGAGAGCAACTCATAAAAGATTTCTTTCAAACTTGTGGTGCCAAAACTTGATAAACTGGACAAGGCCAGAGCTTCAGAGGTGAGTTTGGTATTACTGTCAGTGGGTCTTGGAACTGGGAATAGGCAATACTAGCATTCCGGAAATATTGTGAGCTGAATCCAGATCAAAATGGAAATTCAAAAGATATAACAAAAACTTGATATTTTCCATCAGGTACAAGGATTCTCTTTTCAAAGAAACTGAAACAAATGCATAGTGAATTTACCTAGATAGTCTACTTTCATGTTTAGACTTGACTGCTTCCTCCCACATTATGTTGTCTGCCTCTGCCTCATCAGTGTCATTTTCTTTGTGGCAATCCAGGAAATCTTTAACTGAACTGTTGACAAAATAGATTGTACTGCACTTAGACCTGTACTTCAGGTCACCTCTTGTCCAAGCAGGCAATAATAATGGAGCAATTAGCAAAGTTTGAAAACTATATTTTATCCTTTACATCATATTTTGAAGATAAATGAATGAAGAAAAAAACTAACAAACTGACAAATTGCAAAAAATTTGCAACTTGGGTAAAGGTATTTTTTATCCATGGAATGTGTTCATGCCAAATGCAAATGGTGAATGTTCCTACCATGCAGTTTCATGATACTGTTTCAATCTAGGGAAATCTCAGATCCTCTTTTCTGCCCTTTGATATCAAAGCATGATTAATGAAAAGCTTAAAGGGCAAGAGCAGTCTCCCAAACTTGAAGTAGTGTAGTAGACTCTCCTGTTTCATGATTGGCTCTTCACGGTCATGTGCCATTTTGGGGGGAGTCCTGCTTGGTTTTCCTAGAATATGTAATATTGAAGTCCTAAAAAATTATTAAAGATACTTTTAAGAAATTAAGAAAAGTGAAAAGAAAATTATGAGCTTTAGCCTTTGCTTCGAAATACAGTAAGTTTGGGATGACTGCTTTTGCCTTTCAATGTGGAAAAATGACAACAGCAGTCATGTACCTTGGAGTAGTATGGTTAAAATGGGAAGACCCAGTGATTGCAGATCTGCCAGGACTGAGCCTATAAAGCACATTAAAAAATTACAAAACAAATTCTGTTTAACAAAGGATTTTTTCCTTTCCTGGTCAGCTTTTTGATGTTAATATCCGACATTTCAAAAGCACGTTGGAAAGCAGGTATATGTTTTGCAAGCATGTGACTGCATTTGAAAGTGGTCAATCAGTTATCACTAGAAAAAACTTGCATTTTCAGAATTAACACCCAAAGAAACAGATTGGGTAGTATATATTGTTGGATAAATAGATAAAATAAGTAATAATAAAAACACATCGGACTTCTGACTTCATAAATCCATTTTGAAATGATGAGAGTAGCCTAGCTAGGTTATAAAATAAAAGGAAATATAACTACTGTGAGTAGAAGAGAGATGCATATCTGACAGACAAGCTACGGTACTGTACTTCAGAAGAAATGCTTACTGTCATGAAAATAGTCAAAGCTTTAGAAATTTATGAACAATTACAGTAAATATAGCACCCCCTCCCACACTGTGACAAAGACATCACACTTCCATTGCAGAAAGACATGGGAAGACTGTCATCCAATACCCCCATCCCTTTTTGTTTAGGTAGAGGGCCAAACAACGTACTCCATGCTTAAATCTTGAATGACCCTTTGTGTTTTGGCAATTTATTTTGCCATAAGTGTTCAGTAAACCAGGAGTGCCAGAGAGGTGCTAAGGGGAGTGAGGTGGGACAGGGGATTCATCTCCCAGTTATGATGGATGGTCCCCGCTGTATATGGGAAACATTTTAGGAAACATTTTCCATTCTTTTCAAGGGCGCATAGATGGGTATGCTATTTATTGTCCAGAAAGTGACAAGTAACATTCCAGTTGTGTACTTCCTTCTAATTCTTGAAGGAAATGCAATTGTTCTTTAAAAATCACAAAACTTGAAATTTAATATTCAAACCCAAATCAACATTGAATTTAAAATCCAATTTTTCTTTCATGACATTTTATTCAAAATAATTCCCAGACAAATCTCTGGGTTTTGGCCACAGATTTGGGTTGCTTGTGCCTACAGTATTATGAAGGATTTCATCATTCCCTTGGAAAGAGACTGCATGGCACCATGCCGGATGTTGTGACTTATTACAGCACGTACTACAATGCTATAATCATGGGTGAAAAGAGTTGTGAAGCTGAGAAGCTCCTTCCCAGACAATTTGGAAGAAAATTTCCCTTTTCATGAAAATGCAGGGAGAATTGTGGAAAATTTTTCTCTCTTCCTGGGAAATAATGCAACTCCCTTCCTGGAAAATAAATATTTTTTCCAGCCCTGGCTGTAATACATGTTGTAGTTAGATGGAGTTTTACTGCCCAGTTTCCAACCTATTGGTTCAAGTCGAACCGGCCACTGCCTGTTTTCCAGTTGTGGCTCACTGGCTTGTTTTCCCTACCCCACTGCTTATACAGAGCAGCGATCATGCAAAATGGCAGTAGGTTCCTTTGTTAGAGTCTTTGGTATGACTCGACCTGGGAAGTGAGCCTTCTGCGTGAGAGGTGGATGCTCTACCGTAGTACCGTTAGACCAAACACACCGTCTGTGTAATACATGTTGTATAAGGGAATCGTGCGTATAGGACATGTATGATGTTTGTCTGAACTCAATGAAAGTGCAGCTAGTCTTGGGCAATACCTATTGGTTTTAAGTTGAACAGCCATTTGCAATCCTCCCTGTGTTTGGCTTCCATAATTACCTGTAGTTGCTGATGAGGGACAAACTGGCTCTAATATACTGTCATAGTGGCCCTTGACAGGAGTAGATGTCAATGCTGCAATTCAATGGAATATCATATTTACAGCTGGTGATGCAAGTTTGCAGCACAGGATGAACTGTATGGATGATTTTCAATTATTATAAACACACTTCTAACTACTGTAAACTTGATAATAGGGCAAGGCTTGTTTTTAAGGAGGTATCTCACAATTTTCTTCTCATTCCATAATATTGCATATTCAGGCAAACCAAGCAATTAAGTAAATTGCACATTTCAGGAAAGAATATTGTCACTTGAATCTATAGCCAATCATGAAACAGGGCAGTCTAACTACAGTACTGTACACTTCTGTACTGTATACTAGGGTGAATGCTCTTTTCTTCAAGGAAGGGAGCACATCATATCAATATAGCAACTAGCCCAATTTGTTAAGGTAAACTAATCAAGCACATTACAATTATAATTCTGAAAATGTTGGCAATGTCAAAACATTACCATAGTGGGTATATTGTGCAATTGGGAGAAAATAATATTCACTCAGGCTTTGTGGACAATTAATTGATACTGCAACTCGATCTGCATCATTATCAAACAAGATATTGGATAAGGCCTAACAATGCTCATAAACTGTGCAATATTTTAGTAAATATAGATATAAAGTTTCTAGATGGCAAAGATGAGATTCAACTTTACCCAACATGAACATGTCATGTACAGTATTGTGTCAGTCAACTCAATAAAAAGTTCAAAGTTTAAATTTACTTTCAAGTACAGTTCAAGTACAAGTTAGTTTTCCCTTTAGTCACCTCTTACAGTAGGCAGGATCAAACAGGCTTCACCCCTGGAAGCTCTGAGGTTTTAGCATACTGTATCTCTGAATGAAAAATGTAGTATCTGGAGAGGTCTGTTATTTAAATTCTTTTCAGTAGACCCAAACCCAACTCCTTTCTGACCAGCTAACATTTGGGCGGGGGGAGGGGGATTGAGGAGGGCCAAGGACAAAATCTATGGAGGGCAAATGCCCCCTCTTGCCCCAACATAGAGCCACCATTCATGGTGCTAATTAAAGCCGTGAAAACGTTACGACCAATTCTGAACAGCACAAGGTAGACTGTTCTGTGCTATAGTGTTGTGAACCATGGAAGTACGCCCTGGAAGTTAGCTGGGAAAACATGCTTTTGGAAATTGAAAGACTTGTTTTAATACATCCTGCAGTTATTTTCACTCACCTATGGGTGTAACAGCTAGCAACTGAAGTGAGGTTGGTCATTCACTTGGCTCTGTCTGTGTGGCCCACTGCATGTACAGTACTTTGAAGAACACCTGAAAAGTAAATCAAGACCACTTGCAATGAAACAGTATTTTATCTTAGGGAAGAGTGCAGACTTCCATGATTTCAAATCACATGTCCCTCAATGATTAAGGGGTGGTGTCAAAATTGGTTGTTATAAGAGTCATAATAATGATGACTGATGATGATGTGAACAATAGGCCCCATTAAAACAGAAAGGGACAAGGGGGCGGGGGGATTGCAATCTATTCTGTCTAAAGGAATTTTAAATCAACCTATACCGATTACCAGTGGCATCAGCAGTGGCTCTTGTATACCCCCCTTATGTAAAAAGTATATTGGGCAAAATGTGTAAGAACTTCACAAACCCTCTTGAAAGCAGCACTTTTTCGTAGTAAAAACAACAGCTGGGAAGTACCATTTTATGCAATCTGAAACACATTTCAGGCAAAGTGTTCTCTGTATGCAATGTGCTGGTCAATAGTGGCACTCAATATACAGTAGGAGCATTTTCTTTGGCCCACCACTTCAGCACTTTCCCTCTCCCAATGAAAATGTTTAGTAATGCAACTGTCAATAACCGAGGACATAAATTTTGCTCGGGCACTAATTTTTATTGCATTTGGCATTTCATGTACACTCAACGTACAGATTCCCAGCCCGGTCTCACTGAAGACTTTAAAAATGTAGCTACTGTCATTGTGCCTGCAAAAGCAATGGAGTAGGGAAAACAAGCCTGTGAACCAAAACAGAAAAAGCTCAAGACTAGCTTGACTTGAACTACTTGGTTCGAAACTTAACCCAGAAATAGCATTTTTATGCCATTCCTGCCTAGATCTTGGGGAAAACAACTTTTAATACTGTATGTACAGGTACAGCAGCTATACTATGCTAAGCCTACCTTACACTACCACTCATAGCCCAGGCCTCCATTTTTAAAACATTTAGTGTTGTCGTGGGGCTACCATTTCACTCATTTTGGTCCAGAAGGAAATTTGGTTGTCCAAAATATTTTTCACTTAATTACAAAACAGAAGGCTATAATTATGTTCATCAAGGGCGGATCAGGGGGGGGGGGCAACTAGGGTCAACTGCCTCCCTATGACCAGTCTAGCGCCCCTCAATTCAAGTAAAATGCGCCCCCTGAGTCCTTAAAATAAAGTAAAAACTGCGCGAAAAGTAAAAAAAACAAAGGTCCCCAGAATTTCGAACCGTATAGCTATATATAACTGGGGCAATGGGAGTTGGTCTGAGAAATGAGGTCGGTCAAATTCAAGAGTATGTGGCCCCTGTATGATGTTGGCGCCCCCTCTTTCAAACTGCCCCTCCTTCAGCTAGGGGCTGGATCCGCCCTTGATGTTCATGAGAGGAAACTCCCCTTAGCACATTTGAAAAATTTGAATTACCCAAGCAGAAAAAAGATAAATCCTGAGAGCTATCTCTGCGTTTGTGTTCAGTATCATAAAAGAATACAATCAATGCCTCTGTTGTGCTAGTCACTGGACATTTCCTAAGTAGCTTTATAGATCAATGCACACACAATACTGCATTGAAATTTTCTTAATCCATCTTTCCTGCCATGTGCCTGCTATGATGGGTACCAAATTTGAAAAGTAGCTAAGGGGCTTTTCCTAGCATGTTCATGTATTATTGGTCTTGAAGAATAGAAAGATGTGATGTTTGAGAGACAGGAACACTCCAAGTCTGAAATATGGTTATGAAACTATTATGGAAAAAGGTGAAAGAATTTGTCAATCAGCAGTATACTTTTTCAGTCCGAGAGGAAAATGGTTGTCCATGGGACAACCAACCTGGTTGTCCATATGGAATTTTTGTTGTCCCAGATATTCTGACAACCATGAAAAATAATTCCTGTAGCCCAACTGGTTACTGAGGTAGTAGGCCAACAGTACTTTGGCTTGAACTGAATTTAGAATGCAGATTTCTTATTTCCCTTGTGAGGTAGGGGTTGTGGGGTGGTGGTGATTGAGGGGAAGGAGATCAGCATCAGTTTTCAATTGCATACAGGTACAACCAATTGTTGAATATTTGGTAATTATTTATGCCAAATTGTATATATGAGCATATAAGCAGAATTCAAATTTTTATTGGAGGTGACCCCCAATGCCCCGGTACGTTTGTCGACGGTGTGTAAATTCCCCTCTTTCTCAAAATCCTTGATCTGCGACTGAGCTCAAAATCTGCAGATCCAGGTTTTCTTAGGCCACTGATGAAGGCCTACTGTAGTTAACTTTCTATACTATAGCATTGTTCCACACATGGGGGGAAATTTATGATGTACGTACTTGAAAGCCTAGGCCTATATATGGGGCCTTACCAATACATTAGGAAGGCAGTTGCCTTACAACTCTTTTTTACCACATACCTGGCAAACCACTACTGGCATTTGGAATGGGGACCCTCATCAGATCCTTATTGAATGCTTTCAATAAGCATTCATTATGCCTTCTGAATGTATCATTTAGCATTCAAAGGACTGTCAGTGAGTTGGAATGCTTATTTTCTTCCTCAAATGAAGTCTTCCTTGCATTCAAAATAAGCCTTCATAATTTCCTTTCAAGTCTACCAAACCTTCAGTTACTGTTTGAATGCATTCATTAGTTTTTTAATGTGTTGGAATGCATTCACACATGAATGATATATGAATGCTTATCAAAGCCTTCATTTCCTTTTTTTGCAATTCATATAACTAGTATCAATGCAGCTGGCTGTCACTCAAGCATAAGCAAAGTTACAGAAATCAATAACTGGATAATGACGCCTCTATCCTGCTCACCTGATTGCTCCAGATAATCTTCATTTATATTATACTGTAAATCCAACATGCTCAGGCTTAGTACAGAACTGTTGTTCTCATCAAGTCTCTTTGGCAAATTACTGATCCAGCAAAGCTGTGCACTTACTCATTGTCAAGTGGACTGTAGGCTAATGAAACACCTAGGATTATCTAAGTGATAGCATATTGTAGGTCTATGCTTGATGAGGAAGTTTTGAGAAGACAATATTGGGGAAAGTGAAAACTCTGCGCCAGGCCCTCTGAGAGATCATAAGTGTAAACTATTTGGGGCATGTATATGAGCAAACTGAGGACATAGGCTAGTCAGATTTTTCAAGAGTAGTGCGGCTTATTCTGGGGTTAAGATTTTGATGGAGTGGTAAATGTAGTGCTGATCACTTCTGTTGTAACCTGTGCTAGTTCGTCAAAAGCTTTACTAAGTTAGGCATATAGCTACTAATAAAATTGTCCTAACGTTAGGCCTATGCATACTCTGTACCGTACATAACTTAAGCTAAACACGCGTGTGGGATGGGTATGTGGATCACTAACGAGACGGAAAATTAAATCCTGTTTACTTTTTACTATCAGTAACTGAACAAACACATTTCACTTACCATTGAACATGATCTGTGAGATGATGTTTCGCAAAATCGCCGTTATAAACAAGAGACTTGTTATTCCCCAATCAATCAACCTGCTTTTTCTGCGGCGATCTAGGCTAACGTTAGGTACAGTAGGGCCTATTCCGCGTGAGAATGAGGAAGGGAACTCCGTCTTTCGTTTGCTACTGTATTTTTCTCGTTTGATTTCTCCTTCTCGTGACAACGTGTGCAAACGCTGTCCTTCGATTTTTTCTTTCTGAAGTTCTGAACAGGAAGACATTTTGCTGTCGTAAGACTAAGACTAGCCCCTTCGCTTCGACCAATCTCTCAAGTTCAATGCAGGTTTCCTAGGCCAGTTCGTCTTTTAGAAATTCCCAAGATCACGTCTCGAATAACAACGTATAGCCTCTCAACGTTGAACTACAGTAATGATAGCCTGTAAGAGCATAGCAGTCAAACTGATGATCAAAACACAAAACAATTGAGCCGGAAATTTAATACAAATTAGCCACCTTGGCATTCTTATTAGAACTTATTCACATATTTCATAACTAATTAATAAGTGACTTAAAAAAGTAAAAAAAGAAACAATCACACAATATTTCTTTTTTCAAAGTGGGGAGGAAAAGAATGATAGAGACTTGAAAATTCCCAAGATATTGGGAAAATTCCCAATGGTCTCTCTGTTGTCACTGAGCAAGGTACTCACTTGTAATAGGAAAACAATCCCTGCTACATACAAATTAACACAGATACTACGCCAATTAACGCTCACACAAACAAGCATATGTAGCAGTACGCTATCCCACGCAATCGTATGAACTGTTATCATACGGTGTCTATGGGCTACATCCGGGATTTTGGGTGGGATAACAATTTTTTTGAAGGCTGTCCAAATGTCGCCCCCGTTTCGCGCCACGATACTGTGTCTTTAAATAGGAAACCCAGAATCCAACATTTTCTCCAATACAAGCTTCATATTTTCAAAAATTTGTTCAAAAGGGCAAAATTTTGGCGCGTTCCGCGCAATCCGATTACGTACCAAGAGAAATGGTGTCCACACTTGAAAACATCATGAAATGTTGGTGCTTACCTCCTGGAGAAAACTTTATTTATACGTACCAACCTCATTTCACAATATCTGTGTAATCCCAAGAATATTCCATTGATTTGCTCACAAGTTTCGTATGTATGTCCGTCAGGTCACATGAGTTGCTTGTTTGTGTGTGGGTGTAGGGGGCGTCAAGTGACTCGACGGGCTCCCCAAACCCAGGGCTCGGACTACTTGTTTTTTTTTTCAATCTTTCTTCGCGAAACTCGGCCATTCTCGTAGTCAGAGGGCAAAATGAGTAACTGTTCCCTTGAAAAAATTAAGGTAAAATCGGGACAACCGAAAAATGAAATAAAAAAAGTAAAAACAAAAATCAAAGTGAGAGAGAGGGGGGAGGGAGAAGAGGAGAGAAATAAAAATATGTGCCAGAAAAGACGAAGTCGAAAAGTTCTCCAGATTTTCTTATCAGTATAATTTCGATTGTATAAGTGGCATGAGAACTTCCCAACTTTGCATTTCCTACAGGAGGTCGTATTCCTGTGTTAACTTCAACTTTCAAGGTCAACAAAACAGTGTGAACAAAGCACTTTGAGGGAGTGATATCACCCCTGCTGCCCTCAAGATAACTTCGGACACAAACCTAGTGAATTTATTTACTAATTTAATGAGAAATACATGTCTGATTCGAATGGAAGTTTCACAACACTGTAAAGTATTGGTTTCTCGTTCACATGTGAAAATTAAATTTTTGCTTTAATTTCTCCTTTAAAGGAAAAACATAGATGGAGAGGAGAAATATAAATAAAGGCTGTGAGTGTTGGAAGGGAGGAATGACAGTTACCATCCCGTTCTTATTATTTGATCACTTACAATAAGAGACGCTTAAAATTGGTATTTTGGTAAAGGGTCACAAAAAAATGTTGTTAAAAGAACCGGCTACGTCTCTTTGAAATGGGCATTTGTGTCAGAATCCTGATGAGAGCGTGTAGTAAAACTGGCATGTAAACAGAAATTAATGACTGAACTTATGGATAATTAATTTTGCAATGTGAAGTTAGCCATGCAACAAAATTCATATATTACTTAAAGACCTTTTCGGCCGATTTCGCTCCTATTAATCGTAATTGCATAAGTTGTTGTTGCCCCTCTCAACAGGAAAGTTTGAGCAAAATATATTTTGCCTTAAGGGCTCATCTAAAATATTTAAAGAAAAGTATATCCCTTCATTTTAGCTGTGAGTTAAAATGAATGGGAAGTGTAATATTCTACAATGTAAACTGTAAAAAATGTCTGTAATATTACAAACGTTTTGTACAACTACAGGAGAAAAATACAAAGGAATACAAAAAGAATACATGAAAGGTCCTGCAAATGAGTTGACGTCACTTTATTTTCTGTAAATGTATAGACCAGTGTACGCATATTGTAAAAAAAATTGTACCCTACACGTGAATTGGTAGTGGCATTCCGCTATGCATAATGATCCAGAATTCAATTTGAGGAAAGACATCAACTATTCCTATAGACGATTTCCTGGCTTGTACGTCCCTTCCTAGCCGATAAGGCACACTGGCGTCATAAAATCTTTCTTCATTTTATCTTATTAAGGATGGAACTTTAAGTGACCATGAAACCTAAAGGCCAACTTCTCTCACCCCAAACAGTACCAATTCTCCTAACCTTCTTACTGAAGCCACTCCCACAATTGTCTGAAATTCATTCTCATTCAGACACAGTCTGAGTTTATTGCTTCAGGGTCAGTATAGAAAACTCAGTTTATATAATTAAAACACTCTCAGTACTGTTGATGCAGTGCAATATAAGCTTTGGCACTCTACATTGTTTGAATTAGCTGTCACTCAAAGAGCTGAGCCAATTGAGAATTTAGGTACCCGGGTACCATAATTGTAGTTTGGGGTGAGAGGTTTGGCCCTTTAATAAACCATCGTAACGTAATTAGTTCGCATACTGATAATTCTATTTGAATATCAATTACCTGATTTTCCTAATACCCACAGGTTACCCGGTATCCCTGGGATAATGAATTGGACCCAAATATCTGAACCACTAAGACTATTTTCATATTCCCTTCTTTCTGGACCGAAAAAATCTGGCTACTCGTCAGTATTCAGCCAAGAATCTTTTAGTTACAGCAGTAACAACTGTTTTGGTACAAGCCTCCAGTTTGTTCTTTCAGGGGTTCCACTAAACATAAACACATTTCAGTTTTATTATGATTGGTATAGACCCTGACAAAATTCAGATTAGATCGACCAGGGAGTTGATTAGATCAATTTAAAAACACTCTGCAAGGTATAGTCTCAACCAATTAAAATAGATTGTGAAGCTTGTCATATTGATAAATGGCATATGACTACACAAGGAAACACAGTTTAACAAAATTTATTTACGTTATGTACGTCTCTGGAATGACGAAAGTGGTTTTTCAAGATAAAACAAGAATTTTTCTGCCAGAATATAAAAACACCAGCCACAAAACTTTTAATATGATTGAAAGGAGACATAGACAAATGAAAATACCGGGATAATAGAGACTTTGCAATCACGTCACGCAACCGCCATGCTGGAGGACATTCATGCCAAATACACGTGGTTTTGTGCCGAGCGCACTGCACAGTGTGCACTGTGACATGCACGGTGTATACAAATTCAACGAGCAAGCGCGTCCCGTATGGTTCACTACGTAGTTACTTGTACTCCAACATGGCCGCCGGAGAGTATTATGACGTCATGTGAAAAGCCTCTTTAGTGTTGACTATTAACTATGTGTTTTGTTACTATGAACTTCTTCAAATTGTTACTTCCCTTTCTCTCATTTAAAGGGTCTATTGCACTCGCCGAATGTACCGATATCTCTACATCTGTGTTAAAAATTTGTATCTAGTTTAATTTGCATTTATTCAAATGATAGTATCACCATGTGAAAAATGGTTTGTGAATTTGTATCTCAATAGTGCATGATACATAGCTCATGCATTAATGTTTGAATGTGGCATTTTAGGTTCAGCACAGGCATTTATCACAATTTTTTGTTCTAACAGATGATGTATTCTCGCTGTGGGATATAACCATACTTATCGCATGCACTTTAAGCAAAGATATTGGATAGTTATGGCCAAAGGTTTGTTAAGTAATGATCTACAGGAGGCTTTTTGGTACCCTTGTAGTTCGGTAATGGCCATTCTCAGGGTCCCATCAACGTTACTTTTCGTATGAATCAGTTAAGAAGACCAATTTGTCTGAATATCCCAGCTAACAACAAAACGTTTCCTGAACGTTCTTCAAACGTTACCACTTTCGTTTCGCAAACGTCTAGAACTACGTTTTAAAGACGTGTTTTTGTGGACTTTTCATACGTTTTCAAAACGTTTTTTAGAGACGTTCGCAAAACGTTATTCAGACGTAGAAAACGTTTATAAAACCTTTGCTAGTCCGTACGGAAAACGTCTGGGACGTAAGTAAAAGGTACAGGACGTTCAGGAAACGTTTTAGGGACGTACAAAAATCACCCAGGACATCCAAAGAACGTACTAGAGACGTACATAAAGCGTCTCTGACGTCTAGAAAACGCTTTATAGGGCTGTAAGGAAAGCGTCTTCTATCTTCAGAAAAAATTTAGGGAAGTACGAGAGTTATACAGGAAGTCAAAAGAACGTTTCAGAGGCGAATAAAATGTATCGTATCTAGGAAAAAATGTCAGGGAAACTTCGATGACGTCAAAATATCTCAGGTGCTTACGGATATAAATTTACGAACCTAAACCAAAATAAATGAAAGGTGAATATTGCTTATGTATCCCTCAACTTCTCCATGAGATAGACCATTGTGAAGCTGGGCTGTTTTATGGTCATCTGATTAGGACCATAAGTGCTAACAAATTAAATTTGCTGGGAGAGGAAGGGAAATTTCACTTAACTTTAAAGACAAACATAAGGCTAATGAAAGAAAAGAAAGGTATAAATGGTTTTTCATTTTCTTGATCTACTGTATGTAACTGTAATCATACTACCTTTAATAAAGTGATCACAAAAAGACTATTCTTAACTTCTTAGTGCTAGCAGGAAGTATGCAAAAGGATCATACAGCTCTAAATCTGCACATATACACACTGAAAGCATCATTGCTGTGATTAATGTTTGTACACAAGGTACCATTAAATGATATATGGTACAGTTGAATTTTACATCCAGTATACACATACTGTACATCACTCTGCATGACAGAGAAATAGAGCCTGGGCGACGACAAAGAAAACCAAGCTAATAACAGTTAATGCTTATAGAGCAATAAAATTCCTATCGAAGCTGAAATTTGAGAAATCTAAATTGCATAATACTTAATTTGTAGAAATGGTCGTTTCGTGCTGCAGTTAGACATACTTTTGTACGTATAAATTATTACTGCAAACAGAATGGTTTAGAGGAATTTCAAAAATGAAAGCAATATAGGTATTATATAAAGCCTTGCAGACAAAAACTACAAATTTTAAACCTGAGGCTGTTAACTGCTGAGCACAGAAAGAATTACAGCTTAGTTTTGCAACTTCATGCAACAGGAAAGCCAATGAAAAGGCAGAAATGTAAGCATTAGAAACTTTGGGATGAAAAACATTAAGTAAACTTCATAGATGTACATGGTTTGTAGTAAACATCGCTTGGAAAATCTTGAGAAAAATCTGAGAAAAACTTGAACCATACTCATGTATAGTGAAATATAAGGTGGTATACAACAGGAACCAAAATATCATTTGATACTTCAATATCAAAATGAAAGCGGGTGGTACTACAGTATACTCATAATGGCAGCTTTATTTTAGTGGCAAGTTGAAATATTGAGTTTTTTCTTAGATCAATCATTTACACCACCAATTGAGTTTCAGTTAGAGCCAAATGGCTTTACTGGGAAGAACAGCTCAAATTAACATGCTTTGGAACTGATATCAAATCACAACAACAAAGTGAACGCTTAACAACTGCTCCTCTTGCACAAAGACCTGCATGGTCAAATGCTATATACTGTAATTGGCAGGGATTTCATTGGGACATAAAATCCTTGTTTAACAAAAGGTGAAAGTGAATTTTGTCAAGTTTGTTACTTTGTTTTTTTACATAATATGCACAGATCACAGTATATCGAACACATAAACTCGTAAAGATTTATTCAACCCTTTACCGTCGTACTCCGATCAAGGCATATTTGCGTGCCTCGGGACTGGGCGGAAAAGCGGACCGTAGGCCATTGACCACGTGACCTCAAACTATTGTCTCTCTCGTTGTTGTGGCCGAATTTTCGGGTAGCTACTCGCAGTTTCGAGCTCTGCGCGAAACAGTAAAGATGGGTGACAGCCGAGCTCTCCGCATGGGTCCAAAAGAACCCAAACAACGGTAAAGGGTTAAAACTCCGACGCAAGACTGGTGAAAACAAAGAATCAAGGTTAACAACTTCTTACAGTATTGAATAGATTGGTAAAGATTCATTAATAACACTCTCAAGCAAGACTGGTGTACAAAAAGAATAATGATTTGCAACAACCTAAAAGTATTGAAGAGATGGCCAACTCACAAACTTATATACAAATCACACCGTATAGAGACCAAACAATGTACTATTTTCCAAATAAGGGTCAATTGAATTGACCCATAAGGAGCTTGCTAGGAAATCCCATTTATTCTTGAGATTTTGATGTATAAATACACCTGGCAAGTACCAACAATAATCTTAGCAATCATGATGTTATAATTTTAACAGAATGTTGGAGCTTTGAAAGACAGACAGTTGCCAAAGGCAATATCAAGGATGAAAAACCTTCATAAAAAATCGAAGGTCCTGACACAATCTCTCAAAAAAGCATAATACAGCAGTCCGGAAAAATGCCTCAGAACTTCAAGACTAAAGAAAAGTCCAGAGACATTAATTTTACACATGTTAAAGGGGAACGTGTCCTTAGCATTTCTGTGATATTTTTGTTTGTTTTACGAATTTGGTTCTTGAGATGATAGTAGTTGAATGTGGCAAGGTTTCTGCATACTGTAGAAGGGGGAACTTGAAGCAAGCAGACTTGGTGTCATGGTTTCACTTTGTTGGCCAATGCTTTTTTTTTTATTTATGGTGTACCACCAATTCTATGTAACTTAATTCTTGTATATTGTGCATAGAAATCCAATGCAAACATCATTTCTCTAAGTGGATTGGTTTTAGCAAGGTTATTAAATGTTTATTCATGAGATACATTGCTATCATTCTACAACATTACAGTACACAGTCACAGGAGTCAATGTAACTTGGCACTGGTACTGTATCCATGGTACCATCATGTAAACATACACACACAGTACAGCCACTTAATACGAACAACTAACTGTAGCACACAGCCATGAGGAAAGACAGAGCGATATTTTTTAACCAAAGACTTGTGGTTAAAATGAGAGTAGCATGCTGCCCATGATCAAGACTTCCATCTGCAAAAGATTTGCCTTAGCAGACATAATAAGCCTACCGTTTTGTTTCTAGATTGAACAACTTTGTGGTCAACTTTGCATTGCAAAGATTAAGAGTCATTTAGCAACACCTACTTCAGAATAGAACAATTGTGGTGAGTGCTCTTGAATATTAAGGCCATCAAAGTTTGGGCTCATTGAAATTTTTTTTACTATCAGCGGCAGGGTCTGAGGGGGCAGCTGCCCCAGAGCGGCTACGCAGGCTAGACCTATGGTGACAATATTACCATTCCATCATAAATCAATTATCAGTAGCAACTGAAAAGTCTGTTGGTCTGATGATGCGTCTCAGATATGACATGATACCATAGTCACTCGAAAATAATTTAGTTCAGAGTCCTGGTTCATAAATATCTGCAAAAACAACAATATAATTACATTACATGTATTTCTCAATGGAAGAAGTATAGACACAATACTTTTATCACAGAAAATGACCTTAAATTAAATACAATGTGCACTGACATTTAACTTGGTTCTTAAGGCGCATCTCTGGAAATACAAAAGCATACAGTATGTTCCAACAGGGAGGGTGCCTCCTTCCTTTGAAAATTTTCATGGGGTCTAAAAATAAATTGTGAGCGATTTTAAAAATGACAAAATTTGTAAGTTTCTTTATGGGTGGTATAATGAGGTTTAGTAATACTTCTTATTATTCAGCAATGCTTTTAAAAATTGTCTGAGAAGCATCCCATGTACAACCTGTGGTGTTTATTGATACCCCTAGGGTTACTAGTCTAGGGGGTACTAGTATCCCTGGTTGGGCACCAGGGCATGAAAGTGTACCTAAAAGAAATTCAAAAATATATATGTATTAGACAGCATGAAAAAAATTCTAACAGTTCAACTCCTATCTTCATACAACAGGACATTCTTGAACAGAGTTGTTAAATGTGGAAAGTAATTTGTAAACGTATTAAAGCAAATTACTGTAGTCCATTGTGCAATAATGTGCAACTTTGTTGCTTGTACCACTCACATTACCTTCTTTGTTTCCCTTAAATATTAAAAATGTTTAATGACCTTGAACATTTCCTGTTCGCTTGCACAGCATGTTGCACAGAGAGGGCTTAATAATACTGTACATTAATGTACAGTATTATTATTAACCCATAGGAGTAAGAGTACCAGCACACCTTGGCATAAGGTGCAGTAACTTTCAGAAAAAACAAAAATACAAAAGACTGTAATTCGAGTAGTATAACAATTACTGTACTGTACATCACAAATTATTGCACAATGTGTCATTCTAATTTGAGGGAGAAAAACTTCAACATTTCATATCTCAGATAAGGAATATCCAAGAAAGATTGGAGTTGGACTGTTAACCTTCATATTGCATACGATTTAATATAAATTTTCAATTTTTTTTGACTTGAGATACTGTACACTTTAAAGAGAAACTTTCCTTCAGTTCCTACATACAGTATAAAATTTTCTCAAGACACCAGGCATAATCAATAAGGTAGAAACATTTTAGTGTTAATTCATATTGATCACCAGGATGTTTACCACTTCTTTACAATTTAGACCAATTTCTGTTCCTAACACTTTCAGTGTTCTCATTAGGCTCCCAAACCCAAGAGTTCCTGAACCCTCAACTTTTTTTTTCAAGAGTCCCATCAAATTTCTGAGGGTCCCATATTTTTTGGAAGAGTCCCAAGTGAAGCATCAACAAAAATGCAGTAATCAATGACGCTCCGCACTTTCCATTCAGATTTTCTGTCGTGTACCGACTATTGCATTTAACAATCGGCCCGATGCCGATTACCCATTATTGGAAAGAGGGAAGTTACATGTTACGCGTATCGTACCATATCGTATTACCATAACCAGTTCAGGATGGAAGATACTGGGAATAAATGTAGTTCCGTTCGTCTCACGAACGGGATATCGTTTATTCGTTTTGTAGGTGTAATATTTTCGCTTCAGAAGTGGAGATACAAATCAACAGTTAATACAGTAGAATTGTTTGCAGTCTGTGTCATATGCTCTTTCACAATTTAGTTCTAAGGCCAACATCATGCTCTGTCTAGTTTTCATCCCCCAATCATATCGGAACATTTGCATTCTTCTACTGTACTGCGTTGTAGTTGCGTAATATACTGTAGCTACTCTCCCGCTTTAATGAAAGAGCAATCATGAAAATCTTAGCAGTTCTGGGCAACAAAACAATTGCACCCGATTGACGTATCATATGGTTCCTTTCGGATATAGATACCCCTGTATTTTTTAGCATTTCTTGCCCAAAACTTACGTCTTGTTTTAAAAGAATATGCAACTGAAATGCACCTAGGTCAGATCCCCGACAAATTCACGTAGGCAGAGATTTGTGATGCCGTTTCTAGGTGAATTTAGCATGGCGCTCGCCAGGCTTCGCTAGACGGCTATATTAGCATGTCCAGTGCGACCGTCGTAACACAAACTCAACGGGAAAACTGTCTCGAGGCCGAGTATTTTTCCACACTAAATCACATAGGCGAAGGCGCGAGTTGTGATTGGCTGACTAGAATCAACGCAAATGCACCAATCGCGATGCAGGGGCCAATTTAAATTTCGCAATGGAACCTATGCATATGATGTCACCAAGCAAAACATGATGGGTAAACGGACACGCACGTAAGTTTACTGCATGCATGGGCCAAGAAGTTTGCTGCATGAGACCACGTGCATCACTGTTTTCGTTTGCAATAACGTCGTATGACAACATTGCATAAGCCCCACTTAACATTACGGACGGAATGCTGGGAATGGCTTAATTTATGCAAGATAGTAACCACCGAACTTCACAAGGTTCTAGGTGCTACGTACGTACAAACGTACACAGCTCTGACATGTATGCAAAGCTTGGGGATTTTGAAAAAATGGCGAAACACTGCAGCTAGATAGTCTGTAGGCTACTATGTGTTTTGTGCAGAACAGTTTGCACAGCAACTTACGCGGCCCTTTTCTGCGAGACAGCAAGGAATGCACCTTAAATGCAATTCTAAATCTAATTCCAGATAATTTTACCGGGTTATATCGGGAAAATATCAAACGATCATTCCCATTGCAGGGTACAATTTATACGTTTGTGATATCAGTGCATCCCGTTTTGGCGGGAAGTTAAAGGATTGAGTATTAACGGGAATTTTAACGAAACTAAATGTAAGTTTCAAGTACATTTAGCCAATTTTCCAGTTTTCAAATAATCGATGGTAATGATCGGCTGAATGGCAGAATTTTACAGAAGCAAATTATTTACCGACAACGGAATAATATCGGCCCGATGCCGATTAACAACAGATGATCGGTCGAACAATCGGTCTAGTCGGAGAGTTTTCCTACAAGTTTTCCTACATGGATTTTGTGAAGTAACATCGACAATGAACATTTCAAAGCAACGGGTTCGTGTGAACTTTTCAACACAAAATTTTCCAAGCCTTCTTCCCAAAATTTTACATGCGTTTAGCAAGCAAATCCCGTGCGTCCCTGGGACGCACAGGATTTTTTTTCAAGCGTCTCGAGTCGAACTCGCGCGTCAGAGACCCGGGAGCTCAAGAAGCGAAAACCCTGCACTTTACTAATTTATAATGTATTATGACACCATGGGACACCATGTGACCTCTGAGTACATTGTAAACACTTGCCAACAGATTCAAATCAGAGTTTGTAAAACAGGGAAATAAACAAACCATGGTCTAGACTGGGCAAAGGACAGGAAATTGGTTAGCAGGAACTTCACCTTTTGGCTTGATTTTACTAAATAAGCTGCTCTCAAATCCTCACTTTAATCTCAAAATGAAGTTTAAGAAATGAAGGAACTTACTCAAAATGATCTTGTAAAATCTCTACAAAAAACTAAAAAATATTTTGATATTTTTCATGCTCCCCCAAAAATTTTTTTCCCAAACAAAGCACCATTTTGCATCTAGAAATCTAACGCAAAGAAAGTTTCTCAGAGGGGGACACAACTACTTTTGGTTTTCCTGTTAAAGGGTAAGGTACTGCCTTAGGTAAGCGGAAATCCATTCAAATATTGCCGCATTTGCGGCTGGGTACATCCAGTTTAAAACACGTGGGAAGTACCGTTTCCGACCATCTGAGGGGTTTTAAAGCCCAAAATTTTCTTGTAGGCCCGCGCCAACTGATGGTGGCGCTCCGCTTAGATTCAAATATTGCCGCATTTGCGATCTACCTCCTTCTGAAGTTTACAATTTTTCCCAAGGCAAAGGGATATACCGGTTCCCTTTAGTGTCATAATCCAGGCCACAGATCAGAAGTGCCCAGTTTTGGGGTCCCAAAAAAGTGTATGTATTGCCATTTTTCATAGATTGATTTTTTATTCTCATTATATGGGAAGTCGCAGACATGAGATTCGTATTTCAAGGCTGGGTACATCCAGCTTAAAACACATGGGAAGTGCCGTTTCCGGCCATCTGGAGGGGTTTTAAAGCCCAAAATTTTCTTGTACGCTACGCGCCAACCGATGGTGGCGCTCTGCTTAGATAGTCTTGCCGTGCCTGACCCTCAGAGGTACCAGGCCCCCCACTTGTTACCTAGGCCCCCCAAAAAATCCCATCCTGGCTACGCCACTGCAGTGATACACTCATTGCATTCAAGCCTAGCCAAAGGTATTTATTTCTCCTTCATTTCTTTTCTGTACCCTCCAGAATAATACATTATTTTCCGCCCTCTATACTTTCTGCCCTTCAAAAACCGTGCTTTTCACCCCTTCTATTTTCAGCAGAAAACATCCTTTTTGGGGGTGGAAAGTAATGGATTGGAATGTGATATCATTGGTACAGCACTTGTATTAAATAAAGGTTTCATCAAGTTTTCCTTTAAGTTTCAAACATCATTGATGTCTCTTACTATTCAGTGCAACACTCAGTAACTACCATGCTCCAAGCAACACTCTCACTGTAAACTTTAGTGTACTAATACATACTTACGTACAGGTAGCAGCATTACCTTAGTTTCTGCCCTGGTTACTTTCTGCTCTCAGAAACGGTATTTTCAGTCCCTTTTATTTTTTGCAGTAAACATCTTTTTCGGGGGCATAAAGTTATGGAATGTGAAATCAGTGGTACTTGTGTCAAATGAAGATTTTATAAACTTTCTCCTAGGCCTAAAGTTTCAAATATCATTGATGTTTTTTGCTATTCTGTGCATCACTCGGTGCTGGCTGTGCTGATGTCTTTCCAAACAACATTTTCACTGTAGACTTTGGTATTCATACTAATACCTACCTATGTACACGTACAGTATACGACATGCAGTGCTGTGAACAATTATTCACACATTTTGCATATGCTTGCTATATTATAGACACACAGAGTTGGGGCCTACTTAGCCTAGGCCTACATAAAAAAAAAATAGAAGACCATGACTATACTTGATGTTTATAAGAACATCACACAATTCAATCTTTACAGCCAGGATCTGAAAAAGTTTTAGGCCTAGGCCTAACCACATATTTTACTGTTGTCTTGAACTTGGCTTTGAAATTTTAAATTTTTAACATAGGCCTACGTACACTGTACAGTACTTATGGCATCCTAGGCCTAGGCCTAAGTTCAAACATTTATTTCCACCCCAAGATTTTCAATGGTGGAAATAGTGACTGACTCAAGGTACTACAGTAAATATAATGGGCTGAACGTTGACTGCACGGGTCTGTCGAGTGCACATCTGCATTGAAATTTCGTGTAAAAAATCTTGAAACGATAGAACAGCCTTTGGGAAAGTTAGTTTGGCGGGGATTCGACAGTATAAATATAACTGCCTATCTATCGAACACTAACATTAGGCTTGTACCTGCCGTGTGCACTTAACTGTTACTTGTTAGGCTAAGGGCTTGTGTCTTGCACAAACATATGACTCAACAAGTGAACAATTTTCATCATTTTACATATGAAAGCATCCTTCAAGACGATTTTAAAGAATTTAAAACTGATTTCACGACTTACTGTGATTGTGACAGTTGTTCCAGGAACAGGTAGTTGAGATTTCTGGGAACTTTCAAGAGAGCTGCTGACAGGAACGTTCAAATTTGGACCGTAACTGCTTTTGTTACAATCTATGGAACGCCAATAGAGTTATTAACAGAAAGGGAAGGTTATGTTCACAAGAAGAAGTCGTTGCATGAAGTGTTGTTGTCTAGCCGATTCACCGACGAACTTTGCCTCCCTCGCTAACCGAAATTATGGATGCAATGCCAATGAGAGCAGGAGGATCGAATTTGACTGGCACCGGGGTGGATCCTGATTTTATTTTTCACCCCATGCAGGAGGTGCAGACCTGTGGTTGTACTGTAGGAGGTTTAAAGGGTAGGAAATTCCGCCAAGTTCCTAACATTTTAAACTGCAAAGCCAAGGCATAAAACAGTATTGCTGCGGTCCTCGCTCACATAGCCAAGGGAGGGAGGTCGCTTTCCCTAGAAAGCATCTGACATCAATTTTGCTATGGTTCATCATGGTTCCCGAATAAAAATACGCCCCTCACCCCCCCCCCCCCCCCCCCCTTTCTCCATATATTTTCGTAGGGATGCCAATTAGTGCCTATACCGTTATACCCATTGTGCCTGAGTTGCATTTGCAAAATATCACAGAGGGCACGTAAGGAAATTCGTACGTTTTGCTCTTTCAAGGGGACCGTGAGGAGGGGGGATAGCATGAAAAGCAAAGGGATTACCCCAGGCTATTCCATTTTATGAAATTTTATCTGTGTGACATCGCTGCAGCAATCATGTGGCAGTAGTGTTAAAATGTAGGTTACATCTTTGGCACAGCTTTATATTACAGTACTTGCTCAAGTTGCTCAAGTTGATTTTCATATTTGAGCATGATTTTTGTACATTTTAGAAGAAGGAATTTCATCGCACGTCCCTGTCCCCTTATTGATATTTTTATTTCACTTAAATTAAAAAGAAGAACAAAACGGTTAAACGGACCTCAACCCCGTCAGTGGGGAACTAGTCCAATAAAGTCTCAGTAGAGAGAACCCGGCTGCCTCCATTGGGCATTTTTGAACAATTTAAAGCTAATATTAAGACTTATCGGGAATGTACTCTATAGCTAGTATGACGTTTAGAAAACGTCTTGAAAACGTTTTGAACACGTTTTAACCAAAACGGTCTAGCATCGTTTCCTCTAACGTACTTAAACGTCTTTGGGAAGTCCCCGTGAATGCTCATATAATATGAACGTCCAGAAAACGTCATAAAAACGTTTAAAAATCGTCTAGTTATAACGTTTTACAAACGTTATTTTGTTACGTATTAAAAACGTTTTTAGATAGTCCTCTTTAGTTTGTGGGAAATGCGGGACGTTTTGAACACGTTCTAAAGACGTTACTTTGGACGAAGACGTAACGGACAAACTGAGAACCAAACCAAAACGTTTTCTGGACGTTCGCTGTTAGCTGGGATAGTGTGTTTAGGCCTACACACACTGTACGTTGATTTCGTTGAAGCGGTATTGCACAAGCGCTGGGTGACCAAAAGTCACGGTCTAGTCCTACGGAAAGAGTAGTGTAACAGTATAGATAAACAAATGTGTAACAACATTATTTAAGTGAGAGTATATTTCCGATGACTTACAAACAGTATAGCCTAAAAGTGAGCACATATTATGTTACCATGTTTGTTAAAACTGAAATGTAGAATACAAATTGTTATGTTTGAAACTACTAGCAAATTCGTTTTTTACGAATAAAAACGAAAAGAGAAGGTACTTTGTGTGTACTAGAATAACCCTGCCATTGGTTTGAGCACAGCACTCTACTCCATTAACACTTCATCCTCTATAAATGTCACAGAAACTTCTCTATCTCAGGATTTTACTCACGTTCATATTCTACGTGACAATAGTTGGGTGGTGTAATCCCGTAAACAACCACTTCGTATCAATCACAATTAATTTATCGACAGACATAAATATCCACTTTTTTGAATAATTTAAATTTTAATTAAAGTGTCATTGAATGTTGACGACAGGATATATGTTTACTTTTTTCGAAGTCGACTGCCTAAAATTTGAGAATTGTTTTTTATTTTATTTCAAAAGAGACCAAAACGAACGTCTTACAAAGGCACTGTGGGAACTGACAACTTGTTACGAAGGTTCGAAATTGAAAAGTCACAAAATCACTATACCATGGCACACATATGGGTAGTCTATAATGAATCTATAAATAAAACTAAAGCAGTACAAAGATCGTTCGTAAATATGAACTTTCAATATCTCTGCATTTTTTATTCATTAATATTCATAGAAATGTTTGCTCAAGTTTCCAAAACGTGATTGATAATAACGAAGAAATTTGGCTAATGGCGGTGAATTCGTCAATATTACATTACCAAAACCAACAAACACCCTGTATATAGTTCCTCACATCATGTCATCATTCTCACATTTCCGACACGGAATAGATTGAAAAGTTAATTTTGGAGGTAATGGAACTTTAGTTTCAGAAGCACGACACTTCATTTCAGAATTAGGAGATGTGAAGAAATATTGACAAAATGAAAGTATGGAAGAGCCTGAGGAGTTATTTCAAAAAAGGTAAAAATGAAAAACTTCTTAGGGTTTTCACCCCGGAACATCACAGAGCACAGAAAACGAAAAATTACAACATGCGGAAGAAAAGAAAGAAAAAAAAAGCAGAGCATCGCAACCTGAGCAAAATATATAAATGTAGGCCTTCCTGAGAATTTAGTGCCATAAAGAAAAGAGGTGGATGCGCACTGTTTAACAAGGTGTTTCTTGATTGGCTGTTGCCATTGTATTGTATCGATTGTATTCTTTGTTAGGGTTAGGGAATGGATTAGGTTAGGGATTAGCCCTGTCGTTGGCTAGTTAGGAAATTTCTTGTTAAATAGTGCTCATCGCCCCAAGAAAAGAGGTGATCTTTGGATCTTTCGGGACGATGCACACTATTTAACAAGAAATTTCCTAACTGGCCAATGGTAACCCTAATCAATAACCTAATCCCTAACCCGAACAAAGAATACAATCGATACAATACAATGGCAACCGCCGATCAAGAAACACCTTGTTAAACAGTGCTCATCTACCAGATCTTTGAGGGTTCTTTCGGAAAATGTTTGCGTGCATTTTACATTGTTAGGAAGAGAATAAGATGTTTTAACACATATGTATTTAATGCTGAGGACAATAGGACAAATATTAGGGGCCATACCCACTGTTTAACAAGAAATTTCATTACTGGCTAACGATGGCCCTATAACACTAACAACGAACACAATCGATACAATACAATGCCAACTGCCAATCGAAAAACACTTTGTTGAACAGTGCGCATATTGTTAAATAGTTAAATGGAGTTTTACCGCCCAGTTAACAACCTATTGGATTAAGTCGAGTCGGTCAAGGCGTTTTTTTTTCCAGTTGAGGCTCACTGGCTTGTTTGTACCTACTTTGTTGTTCATGTTGAGCACCAAGCACAATGGGTACGTTGCGTTCTAAGTAAACAGTGACCAAGGGTGTTGAATGCCCCCTACTTTGAATCGTGTGAATTAACAAATAATCTTAAAAAGTAAGGGTTAGAATGTGTATGGATACCGTACTTGTACCTTTCTTGAGAAGTATAGGGATTGTAAAATGTAAAATTAACGAACACAGAATTTTGATAATTATCTTGCAAGTTATCCAGTACGAGAAGCTGATGCGATAGAATTTGGCTTTTAATGCGTTCAGAGGCGTCACCAAGTTTGTGACATGGCAGAGGTTTGGGGTGTGATATACGGGAGGGATTAAAGGAGATTGCGTGTCTCTCTTCCCATTTGAAGAAAAGGGGGTAAGTTCTCCATGTGCAAAATGGTGCAATATTGTGCCTCAAATTAAAGGAAGTCTATAGTTTTTTAAGCTTGGGTCATGGAGGGTCAATCCCGGAATACCGCCACCTCGGCTTCTCTAGTAGTGAATTCGTCTGATGTCACAACTGAAGTTAACCACTGCAAATTTAGAGAGGGAATTTTGATTTGCCTTCCTATTAATCCACTCAGGGGCGTAACCAAGTTTGTGACATGACAGAGGTTTGGGGTGTGACATGGGTGGGGGCTCAAGGAAAACGAGTATATCGTCCCCTTAAGAGAAAAGCTGAGTCAAAACTTATGACTGTGAAAAGGAGATTGTAGGCTACTGATGCGTATAACGTAAGACTCTTTAAAGTACATCAGAGATAAAAGGAAGTTGATTAAATCTAGCGGTTGAAAAAATCGGACTGTGAACCTTTAAATTTGACAAAATTTCTTTATGGGGAAGGAGTAACCCTAACACCTCCACTTAGGGAAATTTCATTGACATCTTATTTTGTCTTTGTTTATCTACCACAATGACAAAATTAAATAGTTTTATGGATTGGTAATAACCGTAGTAGTTTTATGGATTGGTAATAACCGTAATATACCGATTTGACAAAGGAAGTGAATTGTAAACAAAGAATACTAGAAAACGTAAAGCAGAGTACAAACTGAATACCAAAGACAAAGATATTAGGGAGGTTCTAAGTAACATATACCAAGAGTGAACACGGTGTAACAGTATTTGCGAAATTCATAACAAAAAACATCGATAGACGTTGCATCCATCTCAAAAATATTCCAAAGTAACCGTCAATAAACTATTACACAAATCGAGAAACTTAACACCGAGATGTATCTCCGTCTGCATTCATCTGCTTTTGGAAGTTTGAACATTTGCAAGCTTTCCTTATGTCTTATAAGAGACATCTCCAATCACTATATGTCTCTAGTTACTGAATGTTTGATTGCAACTTTGTGACATATGGAGGTGTGACTCCTTGTGGGATTTTTCCGCAAAAAATCGTGTCTGGAGCACAAAACCCATGATATCCTAATTGGTTTGCATTCGTGACAACTGAACATGTATACACAGTTATAACCCACGCAATCAATCGTTTTAATTAAGACGTGGGAAGACGAATGGTCGACTAAACATACGTAGCTCTCAGACTGCGGTATTTTTACATGAAAAGTCGAACAAGTCATTGAAAAGTCGTCAGCAACTCTGTCATAAACTTTAATTAAAACCAGTTCTTCTTTATTTTGTAGTATTGGTTGCACATCTCCAGACTTCAATTTAACCCCATGTTCTGAATAATTTAATTGTTTATATCAACAACACAGGTTAAAAGGAAATATTTCGTTTGTGGGACTTTATGTTGTGGTTATAAGAGTTGATAGATAGAAAAATTTTTTAACAGGTCCATCCATTTTGCTGTTATTAATTCCAGAGGAAACCAACTTGATAAAAGGAAACTTACACTTTGTCGTAATTCTATTGCTAGTGAATTTAACAAAAAATTACTTTAGAACACATATATATGACATTCTCAAGGTGGTTGTCAACATTCGGCTGGCTTCAAAATTTGATCACAACATTGTTTTCACACGATTTAAAGGAGTTATTCATGAATGAAGATACCGAAGTGATTTAATTCTATTCGGAGTTACATTAAAAGTAAGCCATAAAAGTAAAAAAAAAGTTTCCAATGAAGTGTGCGACCATTATTTAGAACATATAATTACAGATCCCCAGAATAATGTCCACCCTGGGGGATACAAGTATCACCAAGTCCATACTCATGTTAATCTTTTTATATTACTTACTACATTTGTCCAATAGACTTAATGCATTTACAACACACGTCATCCTTGGGGCAAAACAATAGGCACGCATAAGAATTCACCCTGCACGTGTAGTAGACTATGCTCGTATTCCACTGGTTGACAAATCAGCTGCCTGTATTTGTCAGTGTTGGTTTGTTTTGCCCCCATAGTAGGGCGTACATTTTCCTCTATTACATCATATGCACAAGGTTTAGAGATGTCCCACCAATACTGCATTGGGGAATGATTGTAGACGATTAGATTTAATTTAACAATCACGTTGCAAACATAAGCAATGAAAGCACTTTGCTTACTGTTGCTGAACAATGTAGGTACCAAACGTCCATGAAAGTTATTCTGATGAGCAGCCATTCTTCACTAGCAAAAATTGTAAAACAGTCATGCTCACGATATAAATCGGTACCTTCACGTCCAATAGGCGTGACGGCTGATGTTGCGTGCACGTTTTTAACAATGTGTAGCTTCCAATTGCATATAGGGTTGCACCATCAGGGTTCAGGGGTCACACACCCACCCATCAGGGAATTCCCCCGTTTAGGACCCCACAGCTTGTAAAGAACCGATAAAATATGACAACATTTTGCTGTCTCATGATCCTTTTGGTTTTTCCCCCAAAAGGAAAAATTTCTCAAAACAATCCTAAATTTCCATTTTACAATGAAAAGTCAACTTTTCGTTTATTTCCTAAGACTTATATTTTCAATTCTCCTCTACCAAAAAACCAAAACATTTTTGTGATCAGACACCAACCCAGCCAAAAATGTATCATATAGTATACCATGGTAAATCTGTAGTTTTACCATCAGTACAGAGTTTTACCATGGTATATTTTTGACTTGGAAAATATTCCCAGCGCGCTGGCTTTGGTGTTCACTTTTCTTCGGTCCAGTTGGCCTTGTCGGGGCTTTCGGTTGCTGTCTTCCTTGGACAGCTTGGATGCCCGTCGAGCAAATTTCGGCGTTACCCTGGCTAAGTTCGAAAATTTTTGATTATACGGTGTTTTGTGTACTTTTGCTTCCTGATAGTGATTTGCCAGAAACATTCCTGAACAGTTTTCTTTATTCTGATGAATATTTTTCTTGTTTAATTACGTTTTCAGTCAAAGTCAAGATTTTACAGGCAGAAAAGGGAATTTTTCTTTCACTTCCTTTGTCGTTTACAAGACTACGATAAAATACATCGTGTTGGCTTAGTAAACAAGAAGACTAACCTTTGTCAGTTTCATGCACCACAGAAATATTTTCAGTGTCTCTCAGCAGGAGCTCACACTTAGGTGGGTGATTGCTCAATTCCTCCCTCGATTTACGAGTCTCACAGAAAGTATTCATGTTGGCTAAATTCACTCAATCGTTTTCTTAACTCATGAGTCTGTTCATATACTCTAAAAAGTTTCTAGTCAAATTTGAAAAGAATATAATCAATTGGGGCACCGACGGAAATCTTGTCAAATCTTTGACTAGATTCTACTGATAAATGAAACGAAAGTTGTTTTTTTTTTGAACATTTCTAGAAACTAATCTTTTCAAATATATGATAAGATTCCGATTTGCATTCGACTAGATGTTTTTAAGAGTGTATTTCTAGGCTAGTGAACCCATATTTTAGCAGAGTCATCATTTTCTTTACTCATTTACTGTCACGATATGAGAAGTTTGTGCGTGGTAATACAACTTTGAACATCCGATGGAACGGTTCGCGAGATACCCACTTTTGGGGGCCACAAATAGCGACTGCATAGCAGAAATGCTCGCTCATACCCTTTAGTAAAATTTTCCGAGCTCTGGACTTCGTAAGTGAAAAAAATTAAAAAAATCGGAAATTTGCTATATGTGACCCCAGATCATCAAGTGACATCAGTAACTACAGTGCTATTTTTGTATAAATTTCCTTTCATAAAACTCCAAATTTTCCCCAGGATAAGCTCTTGACTCAAAAAATTTCGTAGGAGAGCCTCACTTCGAAGGGGATGGATAACATTAAGGCTATAGCAACAAGGATCTTTGGGCGCCGCTCAATCTTAGATTTGTCAATAAGAAAATTAGAAATGCAGATTATTCAGTAGCCCCCCAACTTTTCAAATTTCTTTACAGGAACCTAGAATTTAAACTATTCGGCAATACAAGCCCCATATTTTCAAATATTTGAAAAAGGGCACAAATTTCAGAGATCTTCGCGCGTCGCAAATTACGTTTCTCGTAAAGTGGTGTTCACACTGAAAAATCGTTAATTTGGATGCTTGCCAACTCCCCCCCCCCCCATCCTTCCCACAGAAAATGTTCAGCTACGCCGCTGTACACACATTACCACGTCAAGAAAAAAAATTTAGGTAAGATAACTCATATGTCCCCCCCCCCACTTTGAAAATCAAATTGACGCCCCTGAAGTCTACATGTGCGGTATCATTTTGAGAAGAAGGGATTAATGTTCTGTTTGTGTTACACACTAGTACTTCGATCTCTTGCATGAACTAATGGAAGTACACTGTAAAAAATATCTGCAATGTTACAAAATTTTTGTACAATTACAGAAGAAAAAATAAAGAAATACAAAAAGAATACATAAAAGTGCTGTTAATTAGTTGACAGCACTTTTTATGTATTATTTTGTTTTTTTCTCTTTTTTTATTTTCTGTAAATGTACAGACATTTTTTACAGTGTACCCCGGAGGAGCAGTACTTTCACGGTCGACCGAAGAAATACGAAGTAAAACATAGTTTAAACCATAATTGCAACAGGTAAATTCGTGATTAAATGAACCAGACAAAAAACAAAAATACTTTAATCGTCTAATTTTATCTGTATATTTGCTGATAAATGTTTGATCCTGCCTGTGCGTATTCTTTTAAAAGGATCATAAATCAAAAGTCTGATTTTATTATCCGTTAAATATTTGCAAGTAACCAGCTTTTATCATAAAACATGTCACAGTGGGGACAGTTGTGGTAAACTTTTCATCGCAAAATTGGAAAAAATAGGAGCCTGCATGTGACATGCAAAAAGCTGTTTTTTCTTCAAGTGAAGTTGGACAAGTAATCGGTAATAGAGAGTGGGAAGAGTTCGGGAGTAGCAATAGGGGAAAGAGTTTTATGTATCTGGCTATTCTATTCAGCATTACATGATTAATGTGGTTGTATTTGTCAATTAATAAAAACGAATACTTTGAAAGTTAATAAGCATTCTCAAAAATGAAAATTCCTTAAAATAAACAGTTGCGGGGGGGGGGGGGGGGATTTGAGACTTCCTCTAAGAGCCATGCTTTTAAATTTTTGAAAATTTGCAAAACACTGGCACTCTCATTCGTGCGCCGTCCATGTCTGGGCGGAGATCGGGCGATACCAGTCAAAAGTATGGGGTCCAAACACGCATGCTCTCAATTCAAGGACGTGAAATACGTTTTGCTCCCTACGTAATTTATCAAACATTTGTACTAATTTCTCTTGAAAGAGTAAATATTTCCCGGCAAATTGCACTTCCGGACATCCAGCTTCTTTTGCTAGTCAAATCGATAGAGCGTAACTCAGTAAGATTTACTTGGAATGGAGGTTTTTGTGCTGCAAAATCAGTCAGTGTGCTTTGACTTTGTCGTCACCCATACTCTCCACTTTCATAGCCCCATGTGGTTTTGTTATTTAGTTGTAGGCCTATATATTTATGGGGGTACATAGGTT
Source organism: Holothuria scabra (assembly GCA_037179385.1). NCBI lineage: Eukaryota > Metazoa > Echinodermata > Holothuroidea > Aspidochirotida > Holothuriidae > Holothuria > Holothuria scabra. The sequence goes on along the minus strand of CM074192.1, from coordinate 15,467,151 downwards.
TCTGACTTGACCTGTTTAGTAAATCAAAACGAACCTCACGTCGTTTGAAGCTGAACGAACAACAAATTTTGTTGACATTTACCAGACTTGGAAGTACGATCTAATAAGCAATGGTCATTTTGAGCATTTTCAATTAAATCGTCTACTTGAATAAAACGCGAGAAATTGTAGGAAAATTAGAATGGAAGAATAGAGATACGTCCAAATACAGCTGGAAATGTATAATGATCTTTAGATAAAGGCATGGGAATGTTCTTGGTCCGTTAATTTGTGGGGGGAAATGTTGGATAATATTCACTTTACTCATTTTCTTGGGTGAATATATCCCCTGCTCCCCCAGGATTGCAGTTCCTGGTCCCATGATCCCACGTATCCTACTCCCATCCCGGATTAAGAACCCCCCACGGTTCCTACTTAAATTTCCTGGTGATGTCAATATCAGTCCCACATATGTATGACTCATGAGCGTAGTGCACTCTCACGCGGAAGGCCCGGGATTCGATTCCCAGGTCGAGTCATACCAAAAACTCTAAAAATTGAACCTACTGCCGTTGTGCGTGATGCTCCGCACAAGCAATGTAGTAGGGAAAACAAGCCAGTGAGCCACAACTTGAAAAAAGGGCAGTGGCCGTCTTGACTTGAACCAATAATTTGTAAACTGGGCCGTAAAAATCCACCTAAATGACTTACTAACTGAGACATTGATATCGATATTTCCACAATCGGAGGCCAACCTGCAACTTTTTTTTTCAAATCGAATTTCGTCGAATATATAGCCAAATGTAATTCGAAGAATAGAAAGGTAAATTCTGCTGGTTGAAATAACCTGAATAGCATCCTACTTTTGCGTTTCGGAGAGAGACATTTGAATTGGATCGAGTAAAGTGATGAAGAAAAGGGAACTCTTCTTGTGATTCATCCGTCTTGTAGAACTGAAGGAGCTACCGTAATCAGTGCAACGAATATAGGTTGCAGGAGTAATACACGCCCGCCGACAAGTGAGTTACTGTTAACCGGCCAGTTAGCTGAGAAACGAACCCGGGCCTTCCGTGTAAGAAGTGGATGTCCAATCACTGGACCAATTACTCTTTCTCTGTCCAAGCTGGTATAGACGAATCCGATTTTAGCGCTTGTTTTTAGTGGCTGTAGGCAGACATTCGTGGGTCCATATGCCTTTAATCGTCTTCATTTGTTATCTACGTGAATTTCAAATCCTCATATTCAGTGAAGTTGAGAAAATCAAGATACACTTCAGTGGACAACCATCCTTGGAACAGGTAGGAAGGAAATTTAAAGAGTAAAGGTGATGGACCCCAGTAATGGCCGACTAAAATCAGACCATCATAATCTGTCCGGATTCGTCTATAGCAGGCTGTCCAATAGCTAGGTGGTATTTCCAATCGAACGTAATGTTATTAAATACAGACATATGAGTCCTTGGCGAAGAGTTTCACTCCTAATTTGAGCTAATACATTTAATTCTTTTTCCTTTAGACGTGGGCATTGCTTATGTTTCCTGTTGAAATTTTCTCTTGAAAGTTAATTATGCCCCCAAAACGCAAATCTGTTCCCCCAAATCTACCTAGCTAGCTGACTAGAAGAGTGACAGTTATAAAGTTCATTTCAAAAGAAGGGAAATCTATTCCAAGGAAAGTTTCACTCCAAAAGAGGGAAGTTTCACTCTTGAAGAAGTGCACACAGGGCCCCCTCTTAAAAATGGATAAAGCGGTAATATTTTTTTTTTTGAGAGTATATTTTATCTCTTATCTTTTGTCTCTTGAAGGACTGCATACAGGGGCCACACTTAAAAAAGAGTGATCCCTGCAGGCACCAATTAAAGAGTGATTTTCTCTTCTTCTTGTACTGAAGTAAGCTCTTCTTGGGACGAATTTCGCAATTTTTGGAGTGAATCTACTCTTTTTACTCTTTCAGAGAGTGACTTAGTTCACTCTTTTGTTTTGAAAATGTATTTTATCAGTCAATTATCTGACAATTTGACCATTTTGCTCTTTTTTTGTTGGTGAATATTTTAATGCAAACCAAAGCTCAAAACCTTTTCGAATGTTTAGCTTCTACTTAAAAGTCTATGCAATGCCATTCCGGCTGGCTGAAGGGTTTCAATTTTCCAACGCCAAGTAATGGTGGCGCTCGGCTTAGATAGCGTTCAAGCAAGATTACATATTCCCCCCCCCCCCCCAAAAAAAAAAAATGAAATGCTGGCATAAGCCTCCACATGTGAAAATACCGTCTTCTCTACCTTCTCTACCTCATGGCAAACCCTTTTTTCACCACGCGATTCCACTAAAGTGACATGCAATTCAATGTGGGAAACATTTCACTTAAATGACAGGCAACTCACCTATGTGGAATACATTTAACTTAGTGAAAGACATACTCGATTGCTTGCTTCAGGAAATGAGCCCCATCTTTTGAAATTTTGCACCCTCCTTTGAAGCTCAGACAAGCTTACGCTACCAACACTGTCACTCCCATACTCTCAGGTGACATCGTATGTGATAATTCATTTTGACTCATTATTTATTCACATTGCCAAACTCAAACAGTTATATAAAAACAAGTGATAGGCCTACTTTTTCTTCAGAGTAGTCACAACTTGCAGGTCCTTATACTAGCATCTAAAAACCAGGGTGATGTGTGGTAGTTTTGAAAGAAGTCGAGAGTATCGAAAAAAGGCCCCTTTTACAAATAAAAAATTCCCATGAGTTGTTTCTTTGATGAGGTCAGGGAGCTACTGTTGGGGTCATGTAACAGCTTTTAGATTTACTTCTGTTGGAGTGAACTCCATTTTTGAATGGTCAGTTCTGTTTCGCATCCACAGCCCATTAACTATAGTGTCAAATCTGGTATTTTATTTCATAGTGGTGACGAATTTACCACTTTCTTTCAAGACCACAAAGATGTATTTCAATATTACTTTGCAACCGACAGTGCTGCAACCATTATTTCATACGAGTTAGAAATTGTAAAAAATAACCGCACCTGGTAATGAATTATTTCTTAAAGGTGGTACCGTGACGGTTAAAGGTTGCAACAGAAGTAGGCCTACATTATTTCTGGTGGGTGACGTATTTCAATTTTGCTCCCAAAGATACAGCAAGCATAAATTTCAAACTAAAAATGGTGCGGTGACTCCGCATGGAGGCGGAAAAGAGGTCGGAATTGCCGATCACTGTTCAGTCGTTTTAGAAATCAACATATAAAATTATCTTCCGGTAGGCATGAATACTAGCTATAGACACTTTTCCAAATAGCTTTTGCAAAGGATTATGGGACAGAATGTTGGTTTGCATTATTTTTTGCTACAGTTAAATGACATTGACAAAAATTATGCTTACCTAAAACCTATCCCACAATCCTTTGTGATTGCTATTTGGAAAAGGGTCAATTTTAAGCATTGTTGATCTGAGTAACAAAATTAAAGGGGAAATGCGGTCAGCTTAAGTTAGTGTACTAGAGTGTCATGTGTCATGATTGGCTCTTGAGTATCATGTGACAATATGTTTATCGTCAGCTCCAAAATTGCAAAAATTAACAGGAGTAACTGCTTGGATAAACTGGAATATGCAACATGAAGTCCTAAACTACAAAGATACTTTGGAGGGAATAAGAAAAAGAGAGAAATTTGGCTGTCGCTTCAAAATAAGTTTTTTGGCGACCGATATTGCCCTTCGAGAATAAGTTGCATTTGTCGGAGTATTGTTGAAGAATAAACCGTTGAGACTCCAAACTTGGGACGAGGCGAAGCCGAGTCTGTTATTTTTCAAATTTCGAATGACGTGGCCGTGAAAGAATCTTTTTGGGGAAAAGCTACACATGAGCGGTCAAGCTACAATACGCATGCTAGAACATGTCATGGTATCTGTTTACCGCTTTGTTCAATCAAAGGGTTGAGATTGACCCAAAGAAAATGATCAAAGTCTTCGTAGTTCAAGATGGTGTTAAAAACCAGGTTTAACTAATTCACTTGGACAAAATTTTTCATATTTTCGACAACACCGCAAATCATAGATTGCTGTTTTACATAATTCAGTTGATAAACGTAGACAAATAAAATTGCTAGGATATTTTTCAAAATTCAGTCACATTCGTTTTTGGTGGCGGAAGTCTACAATTAAACTATACAATTATCATCTTAGTCGGTGGCGAGCCCCTGTTTGAACAATTTAATTGGCGTTTGTGTGTGTCATTACTTGTTCAGAGAAACCTCTGCAACATGGCAAATGGTTTATGACGTGCAAGACACCGGTCTTTTCTATTTAACTTTAGGTGTTACGAGGAAGTGTGATACTGATCAAACAGGCTCTGTTGGTTTCCTCGAGAGGCCGAGGGGCTGAATAGCAGTACCGACGCTACGATGGAGAATTCCCCCCTCCCCCCCCCCGATTTTTCCTTGCCTTCTCCACTTGCCCCGAAGTTAGATCAGTAAGGAGTTGAATTAACCCAAAAATGAGTAATGTACCTCTCCTGAGATTTAATTTTTCATCCAGAGATATGCTTAAGTCTCAGAGCTTCCGGGGCTTTGCCCCCTGAACCCTACCCGAGTAAAGGATGCTTTGGGTTTTATTTCGCCCTGCCCCCAAAATGTTTGCCCACAACGTTATCCTTTGCCCTTAGTTCCCTTCCCCCAATTTTTACATTCTTGGGCCGCTACTGCTTAATAGACACAACAGTCGAAAAAGGTGTGTATGATATCTCTGCGCCCATCCCAAAAGTTGTAATTATGCGACCGCGAATCTAATGGGCATAAGATATGTCACTTGACTCGGCAGAAGAAAAGAAATTACCAAACCGAAAGTAAATGGCAATTTTCCGAGGTCAATCCAACATCTACATGTAATAATTATATTAGGTTAATGCCAGACGCCCGTGCAACCTGGTAAAGAATTGAATGATATTGAAAGCTAGACTGTCTAATGTATAGCCTGTAATAGGATTTTGGTACGGACTTTCTACACTGAGAATTTATGTTATTCAATGACCTGTTCCTCATTTCATTTTACACGCATTTCGTCCGCTTTTGCCTAGCACCAACTTTCAACGAATCCATGTAATTATTATCAAGTGTGATAAGGGGTTTCATTACTCCACTGGACTATGTATCCTAGGATGCAAATCCGGAATCCTGCTGAATGTTGCAAGCAGCTGTTTCAGTGCACGCCCGAGTAAGGTATTTCCAGAGGCGTAGGGGGGGGGGGGGCATTTCAGTTTTGGGGCAGAAGACTTTTGCCCGAAAAATTTAATTCTGCCCGTAAGACAGTCAAAGCGGAGCGCCACCACTGGTTGGCGCGGAGCGTCCAGAAAATTTGAAAATTCGTACCTCTCAGACAGTCAAAAGTGACATTTTCCAGGCTTGTAAAGGGGATCCAAGCAGTCGCTTTTTTAAGTTTCAATTGCAGATAAACGTATGTTCGTTCCAAACTAAAATTCAACCAGAAAGACTAAGAGGAGCTCCGCCATTGGTTGGCGCGAAGCGTACAAAACATTTTTTTTTTATCCGACCCCTCAGACAGTTGAAAATGACATTTTCCGGGTTTATATGGGGATCTAAGCAGTCGCTATTTGATCAGAATATTACCAGATAAAATGTACCACAGCAGTTGGATGAAATGAAGTAGATGATTTTTCTTCTATTAGTAACACTTATTGACAGAATTATCACGTTATGTGGGTGTGTTGAAATGAATTTTCAAGCACATTTACGGGAAGACATTCTCCCCCTGCATCATTAAAGTATCGAAAAACAAATTACCCGATTCTTATAACCAGAAAACCATTGCCCATATTCTGCTCTGGAGCAGGATGGATGCCAAACTATTAGGCACCTGAACACCCTCCTGTCTATCCGTGGAATTAATTTGGCAATTGAAACGTCCCAGCATTTTTTACCCTTTGCCCGAATATTCGACAATTTCGGGCAAGTTTTTGCAAGACTACAGTGTGAAGTTGAGATGATGAAAACCCTTTTTTCACATTCTACCCAAATGTGTCGCAGATTGTTTTTATTTTCCATGAAAATTGTGCTTTAAATAAAGCGTCTTCTGTTTTTCGGCAAAGATTTGAAGTTATTAATATAATCGGCCATTTCGGGTATTGAGTAACGCAAGATTTAAAAACAGTCTCAAGAATAATTGTTTTTTATAAGCCTCAGGCTTCCCAAATGTGTCGCGATTTTTTTTATCTCTTAACCTTTCGTAACTATGTTACCCTTACTATGATACTTTTCCATTTTCGGAATAATGCTTGTCAGAATTTGGATATTCGACAGTTTCGGGCTTTGCGTTGTGATTATCTGTGAAGTAACGGTCACAGCTTTTTGAGCAAATAGAACCAAATATTGTACCCACCACACCAGTTCAAACTCTGCCTAGTCGTAGAGCGCTGCCACCACTTACCACGTGCTGTTTTTACCATTTGGAAATCTCATACGCGGTGGCCTAAGTTGTGATGTACTTAAACAAATTTTCTTTTCTACGGCATTTTTAGTGAATGTAGCTCCTGGTCTTACGAGCAAAATGTAGGCCTGCAAGTTTAATTAGATACCGGTAGTGTGATACGATGTTGTTAACCCAAGTCGCCAACTATAATTCACACTTAAACTATATCTGACGTGTAAATTATACGTACCTCGACGAAGACCGTACAACAAACCATTTCAATTGCTTTGATATTCTCAGAAGGTAACCAGGGGTATGTCATAACTATTAACTTATCCTTTAAAGCTTTATGGTATCTTCGTTTCGAACTATTGCTACTGTTTATGGAATATTTTCATGATATACGATTCGCTGACGATGGAATATAAACTTTTTCTTAATTCAGGAATGTGACTTCTAGTAGAAAAAGCACTATATAGGCTACGAAGTTTCCCATAACACAAACTCCCTCGGCCTGTGTCGGGGTTGTAGAATATGCCAAAGCCATTCCCCGCCTGTCATAAGAAGTGAAGAGGAAGTGAACTTATATAAGTCGTGCTTGAGGCCCGACTTGACTTCGTTTGAAGATAGCACCATATAGCACATCCCGGTTAGTGTGTTGATGCATGTCATCTGATATACTGACTTATAACGCATATTTAGATAAATTGCTCTATTTCCAGTGCGAAGTGTTCATTTCGAAAAAAATTAGTGTTTTTGAGATTCCCCATAACATACTGTTACCCTACAAATTAATTGAGCCTCTTCTCAGTTTAAAGGTAGTTTGTGTGACTCAAATTTTAATTTCAGTAATCAAGTTGTTCTTTCCTTCCCTGAACAGCTAAATAAAGATGTTTTTGTTTGCTGATCGTACAATCTAAAAAGGCGTTTAGAAATTAAACGTTTTCTAAATACCTTTTGCCCCAAGTTCGTAAACACGTTTCATGCCAAGCACACGTGTCTAATTCCTTGACATTTCGCCTTTGAACATGTTTAATTGCTAAACATCTAGTGTTTAATCGCCAAGCATGTTAAGAAATTAAGCGTGTTTACAATGTGGGAGAAAACTTAGTGTTCCATCTCTTAACACGTTTTTTTAAAGTGTAGACTGTGCATCAACCATCCGGTTTGTTTCGTTTGAAGGTAATAGGTGAAACACTTTTGCAGTTCACGGCTACTTGATCGTAATATGCCCTTTGATAATCTTTAGTCCAAACGAAGTATTTCCACATAAAAAGAGGGCATTATTAGTTGGATAAAAATGATCGAGCTCAACTCGCGGGCTCAAGAATGTTTACAAATTGCCTCGACTTTGCTAGGTGTCGAATGGTTTCCGTTTGCACCAACCACCTTGTTATATCACGTTTTGTTGAGTCTTGATTAATGTACACGCCACCTCATCAATTTCAAACCAAAGCTAAAGTCATCGAAAATATTCATGGCTTGCACTCTATAACTAAGATATTCTTAGTCATAACTGTATCCTCCTACCAAGTGAAAAACCAACCTCGCTTTAAGGGGCAAAAGCAATCACCCAAACATGAAGAAGATTAGTAGACTCTCCTTGTTTCATGATTGGCTGTTTAGAGTCATGTGACATTTTTTCTCTCATCAAATGTGAATTGTAACAGAAGTAACTGTTTGGTTTACTTTGCAATTTGAATTTATAAAGTATGATGAAAGATATGTCGAAGAGGAACAAGAAGAAAATTGGGATATTTAGCTGTACTTCAAAATAAGTTTGGGTGGACTGCTCTCAACCTTCAAACTACTCCAAAAGTTACATGATCGAATGAACTTCACATGGTAGCCTAATATACTAGCATAAACTATTTCAAAGTGAGTGTTATTCGCCAAATGCGTTAATTTTATCCACTTATCTGTCAGTTTGTAAACCGGTATGCGACTTTAAAAACTCAAGAGAAAGTTTGACGGAAATTAAGTTGCTCTTAAATTTTGTTTCTTGTATGTTCGACCAGGGAGCTGGAAGAGCTTCCAGCTCCCTAATTCTATTTGAAGATTACTTGTTTAAGTTTAACTTCGTAGTTAGCACACTAGGCTTTTTCATTTTCATTATCTAAATAATAGCGAGCACCAAATCTGAAAACCTACTTTTTCACTTTTTTTACCGTAAAGGAAACTTTATCTTTATAGTGGCGTATTTTTGATCTCTCTGTAAAGAAGGAAAAGATTCTTAAGTAAAATCTGTTTTTTTTTTTTGTCAATATCCCCCAGTGTAAGCAGGGAGTTGTTTAAAGCTCCACCTCTTCCTACACTTTACCCTTAAATCCAATTTTTTTTCAATGTTATCTTATAAAAATCGAACATTTTTTTTAATTTTCTTCGATAAAACGCTGAATGTAGATTTCGAAATTCCTGTCCAGTAACTGTTGCCGTTCGCGTCGTCGGGAACCTTATACCCATGTGGGGCACATCGTCCCACCACCCTCTTCTGCAAACAATCCGTTGGTGAGCAACATAAAAAATGTGGCAATGAAAGTTTTTTCAGTGAAGTCCTTTTTGAATTTTGAAATTTTCCTCAAATGGTATGACCTTTTGACGGCCTTTGGGTCCCCTTAATTAAACTAATTTTTGTCTGATTTCTACTCACGGTCTGGCCGGAATCTTAGTAAACGCTTAGGACGTATACGATGATAGTCGTAGCACCGCGTATTGCGTCGACGGTATTTAGGCATCTCCCGAGGCCTCTTCGAAATTGAAAGGGCTTTAGAAGTTTCTAAGAAGGCGAAGAAAACGGTGACTGACTGTTAGTCCCCCGGGTAATACCCTGAAATCAAATCGATTCAGCCTGGAAATGAAAATATGGGGCTCTATTTAGTCTGCCCGGGTGTTGCAAAATTCTGAAAATGTAACGGTTAACGGTTTATCAGTTAAACGGAGCTCTAAAACAATTCGTCGCAGTTGCCCTTTGTTCCTATACAATGAAAATACATGCCATGTTTACATACTTCCAACATTAAGTTTCTGTTATTTTTTATTTCAGCAGACGTTTGAAACACTGTTACAAAATATTCGTAATTTTATAAGAATGTCTTAGCAAGAATTTATTGTTCATCTGTGAAACAATTATTTCAAATATATGGTTACCAACTTGCCATTCAAAAAAATCTTTGTTTTGAATTTGCTAATTTTTAAAAGTAAATCTGTAGCAATTTTACAGTATCTTTAATCACATCTGTAATATATAAAGGCAGTATCATTCAACCAGCATTCATTTTTCCGATTAAATAAATAGTTGGTTTAAAAAGACACACGATTTATCGTTCTGTATAGTTTTTTTTTACGTTTTTACAGAATTGAGAATTGTCAGCAAATTTACAAGCTTTTTGAAAATCATGTTTATTTGCACCGATTATGATCTGTTGTTTTGTCACACATTTAGAGAAGGAAGATCTGTAAGCAGCTAACGCCAAAGTACCGCTGAATTTACTAATACCACATCATCACCAAATGGGTCGATGCCCTTTACCTGTTTACAGTGACTGAGTTACTAGACACTCACTTTATAAGGAACTTATCGAAAAACTAACTGCTATTTAACATAACTAAAAATAGAAGGTTTCATTAAGACTACATTCGAGAAAAGTGCTGTCATTTCAGTTTAAAGGGCCAAACCTCTCACCCCAAACTATAGTTTTGGTACCCGGGTACCGAAATTCTCAATTGGCTCAGCTCTTTGATTGACAACTAATTCAAACAATGCAGAGTGTCAAAGCTTATATTACACAGCATGTACGGTACTGAGAGTGTTTTGATTTATATAAATTGAGTTTTTCTATACTCACCCTGAAGCAATAAACTGAGATTGTGTCTGGATGAGGATGAATTTCAGACAATTGTGGGAGGGGTTTCAGTAAGAAGGTAAGGAGAATTGGTGCTGTTTGGGGTGAGAGAACGGGCTTTCAGCACTTTTTGTCATCACTTTCAACTTCGTTTTTTTTATTCTGAAATTCTGTGGACATTTTTCGCAGTGTATGCCAACTTACATCTTTATGATGTACCTACCTTCTATCTTATGTATATGTGGCCTTCAACAGAAACTGTTTGTACTGTAAGGAAAGTTGTGCGTCAAAAATACAATTCCAATAAATCAAACCTACCTGTATCTCCAAAACTGCTTCAAAACATAGCTATACAAGTGTTTAATTTCAGACACCATTGTCGAAAATTGTGAGGGGATGACTCCTAGCAAATATTCCCATAGAAACCAAAAGTTACCACTCCTGTGATACTATAAAGGGACAACGTTTTGCTTTCTTGTAAGGGCCAAAAATAGTTTTCGAAAATGTTTATGATCCACGGTATAATTTTTCTTCGGCATCCTGGGATGTTCACTAAGATATGATGTACACACCTTGTAAACACGTTTAGAAGCTAAACACATGTGTCCAATTCCTAAACATTAAATTGTCGCTTTTAAATATGTTAGTGTCTAATTACTAAATTTTTGCTTTTCAACATGTTGCTAAACATTAAGTGTTTAATTGCGAAAGACGGTGGCGTAGCCACGGGCGGTTTTGGGGGTGGCAATCACCCCCATGACCGAACCTTGCAATGCAAAAACAGCTAAAATAGTGGTTTTCTCTCTATTTTAAGACCTTTCCCTCATGTCGTACCCCAACCCCCCCCCCCAACACACACACACCAAAACCCTCCCTATGACACAATTCTGGCTACGCATCTGGCTGAAAATGTTCAGAATATAAAAGTTAAAAGTGTCTACAAAATGGGAGCGAAATGAGTGTTTAATTGCTCGACACGTTTTTTACAGTGTGTTTGCAATGATTTTCTTATTTGTTTCTCTCGAAGGTTGTCAACGCAAAATAATTGTGGAAAGTTCAATCCTAGAGCGCTCAATTAATGACCAGTTCCCACCATCACACTTCAACGGGACAACGGCAAACGAAAACTCGTTTAAGTAGAGTGGTATCTCCATTAAAGTAATTGGACATCAAACAATAATGGAAAATTCGACATATTACTTCTCGGTAGCTATGACGTCAAACTTTCCGACAGAGACAACTGCTGTGTCTTGCGAGGAAAAAGTAAGTGGCTATGTTGGACCTCGAAGGCACTCTTTTACTGTACTTTTCTGCTTATATTTTATCCTTGGAGTTGTTGGCAATGGTATCCTTGTCATCCTTTTTCTAAAATATAAAAACCTACGCGACGTGAACAACTCATTCGTCACAAATTTGGCATTTTCGGACTTCCTCTTCGTTGCCGTGTGGGCACCTATCAAAGTGTTCGAGGAATATCACTCGTTTCGGCCGTTTGGTAAGACAGCTTGCTACATCAGTATTTTTATAAACTACACATCACAAGACGTCTCTACCCAGTCTCTTATCGCCATGTCCTACTTCCGGTATTGCGCAGTCACGCAACCCATCCAATCGCGGTCCAAAAGGCAGAGATCAAACTTGTTGATACCATTACTTTGTGTAACAACATGGATCGTTGGGGCAGCAGCGTCCTCATTTCCCGCTAAATATTGTGTTGAATTAGATCTTGGGTGTTTAATTTGGAAGAGATCAATGGTTGACAGCTATGATGAGCCCCGAAAACATTTGATTTTTCACTGCTTACGATTCGTCTTCTTCTACATTGTCCCCCTAGTTCTTATCTCTTTCTTCTATGGTAAAATGGCCATTCATTTGTTTAAAGACACATCTGTACTCCAAAGGAATGTATCAATCTCGGCAAGGCGCGCTTCTCGATCTCGCAAGAAATTGGGTGTGATTGTGTTAGTAATAGTCGCAGTCTTTTTTGTGTCTTGGCTGCCGAACTATGTTGCATGGATTCACGGTTTTTCAAACGACCTATACTTTTCGGAGTGGCTGGTGAACATGCGTGCAGTGTGCATGTTTATCCCGTCGTCTTTGAACCCTATTATTCTTTTTATTACAAGCACGGGATATCGAAAGTATTTCCTCGATACATTTTTCCGATGCCGCCTATCCAAGCAAAAGAAGCCAGGATTAAAAAGACGTTCAACTTTGACTTCGAGCATAAGTTTGCGTTTCACGCGCATTGGAAATTTAACTTCGTTATCGAAAGACGGTAGAAATTCAACTGACCGAACAATGGAATCGCCCAAATTGAAACAGATTGACGGTAAATGGGAGTAGGGTGTTGTTAATCTATAGAGCTAACTTGAATTTTGTTCAACGACTCAAAACTTTTGGAATTACGTACAAGTGATATTATGTGACGCAACTGATTTTTAAGGAGCATACAGGATGCAAGACAGAAACGTGCAAAATATCTTTATGGTACTATCACCAACAGAGGATCAGAGGCTGTGTAAGAAGTTTGTTATTAATATGGACAATATTTAATATAATACCCAGATTATCACATTTTTTTTACTTTGATATAGGAAGTCCAACGTTACATACTACCAGTTGTTGTTGTTGTTGTTGTTGTTGTTGTTGTTGTGGGACCTAAAGAAAGGGGCGCCTTTAACTTTTCCCTTTAAGGTTTGTCAGTTAGTAAACACTTGTGGGTTTCTAAAACAGTTCAGACGTCTTTTCTAGTATAGGACTTAAAAGATCGAGAAAGTGCTAGGAGGTGAGCTAAGAAACAGTTTGATGACGACGCTCTGCATAAATAATTTCACGAAGTTTAAAATCCAAAGTCCTACCCACCACCTCCAATATGTTCTAGGTACACCCATGTATTTTACCTCCAGTCTAATATCGCGTGTTTGGTCTAACGGTAAGAGCATTCGCCTCTCATACGAAAGGCCCGGGTTCTACTCCCAGGTCAAGTCATACCAAAGACTCTAAAAATGGAACCTACCGACGTTGTGCGTGATGCTCCGCATACGCAATGGAGTAGGAAAACAAGCCAGTGAGTCACAACTGGAAAAAAGGCCTTGGCCGGCTCTCGACTTGAGCCAATAGGTTGGAAACTGAGCCGTAAAACTCTTTCTAACTAATTTACTCCAGTCTAATTCAAACAGAGGGAATGACCGTCAAATCGAAAGAATTTACAAACATACTTAAATTATCATCGGTAATAATGTGGATTCATGAGAAGCTTTTCATACCTTTAGGGGGAGATCCTTTCATAAACTTGAATTAGTACTACTTTTATGCAACGTTCCATAATGAGGTCGTGAACACAGTGAAATGGGTGTTCACGTCTCCTAAACGTCACAATTTACAAAAGAGTCAAGTTGATGCATATAAGTGTAATCTAAAGCAGTGCTCAAAAATAGACCAGTGCTCTGGAGCGCCAGAGACGGCCCTGACTGCGCCAGAAAAACAAAAATAGGTGTTTTTCTGCCGCTACAAATAGCGTCCAGGACGTGATACAAAAAACTGAAAGTCACGGGACATTTTCCGCACATAACATGTTGAATTGCACTTCACTTTTGGGGCAAAAATTGACACAGAATACCACTATGAATATAAAGGCAAACTTGGTCGTTTCATGCGCGATATTATGCCCAGCCAGTACTAGCTTACAGTAGCTAGCTGCACGAATGCAGTGTTAACAGCACGTATATACAGTTAGATGGTCAGACTAAGTAGCCAGAGACGCAAAGCCAATATTTTCGTTCAGCCCACCAATTTACTGCACACAAACGGCCGAATGGAACACTACGCTGTGTCACTGTTAAGTTACAAACAAAGATTATGTAACAAACATTGTGATTGGTTCAATCTTAAAACCAGCCAATCAGAACTCGCGACATCGTCAGTAGACATTTAGTACGGTGGGCTACGAAATCTCCCAAAGGTAGTTTCGTCAGTGGTATTGTCCCTTTGGGTTGGCATTAACAAGTTGCCCCAATTCAGCCGACTCAGTGGCAGGGATTCATCTCATGAGTACTCCTTAAATTAGCCCAGCGAGCGACCGAGAGCAAATCATTGCGCCCAAACATCTAGTAGTAGCTCGCAGTCACACTCCTTAAAGACATATTTTCATCATCCCGAACAGTTCCAATTCTCCCAACCTACTTACTTCTAGCCCCTCCCACATTTATCTAAAACTCATCTTTATCCAGACACAATCCTAGTTTATTGCTTCATGGCTTGTCCCAATGGCCATACAAGTCCATAATGTGTAATCAAGACACTCTCAGTGCCCATGCTGTGTAATTTAGCTATGATGCATTGTTTGAATGTAATGCCAATCAAGGAGCTGTACCAATTGAGAGTTTTGATATATGTATACTGAAACTGTAGTTTAGGGTGACGAATGTCTGCCTTTAAATTTTGAAGGAGAACAATGTGACGACGTTTCAGGTTGGATTTACTGGGTCGATTTAAATTTGTAAAAGTTTTCAGTTAACAGTAAACGTAACGGAGAATTCGAAAATTGTCGAAGCAACATTTATGTGAAATGTTTTACTGCTGTTATTCTAGCTGTTTGCTACGAATTTCGCACCCACTGCCATGTGTTACCATATGCCAAGTGAATTAAACCCACCAATGCACGGAACGCAATACAAAATTATTTGCTGATAAGCAGCAATCGTTCGAAGATTGTGCAAAATGTCCAAAGAAATGAAGGTCTCTGTTTAGAAATCGCCAATTGACTTTCACACAGTTTTTTATTGTTATTTTTTTTGGGGGAAAATGAGTTCCACCCAAAATTGAGAACAAATCGGCGCCCAGCTTGATGCTATGAAAAAGTGTCTCCGGTAGCTTTTTTGACGCTCTATTTGGTCATTAAACTGGCTGATAAACATTGTTTTGAATGAGAAGATATCATAGCAAACCGTGGGGAGAAAAAAGTGACACTCCTGGGGTAACAATGATTTTGCTAAATATGTGAGCAGGAATACAAAGGCCTATTCCGCCAAAGTTTTGTTCATCATCGAAAACTTTTCCTGATAATGATATATTTTCTTGGAGAATATTTTCTGTAGAACTGGCATGGGTGATGGGGGGTGCGGTGCTCTGAAAACCCCCTTAGTGCGGTTGGTATAAAACAATGAGATACAGTTGCGTATTTGTTTAGCGTGCAAAAGGTTTTCTTTTAGTTTGAACAAAATGACATGTATGAGACATGGTTGCATAACAAGAACTTGCACTGTCGTTTTTTAATTTCTCTGAAATTTGTTAGTGTTAACATGTGTTTAACAGCAGGAAAGACTAGACTAGAAAGAGTATAGGCCTAATTTATTTGTAAAATTGGAAATAGCTCCAGACGATTGCAAACAGCTCCGGGGAAAGCTTCAAAATGAGGTTTCTCGGAAGCTGTTTTTAGCTTCAGAGATGAAAAGCTTATTTTCGAGCCCTGTAAAGTGCAATTTTGTTTTAGGATGGACGTTATTTCTAAATTTCACTTGGTCAGACCGAATGGTTGAACTGTGGTATACACCTTTTGCATTTACGTCACGAGACCCGCTATCCGACTGCATGTGGTCAAGTGGTTAGATCATCCGACTTGCAGTCGGAAGGTCGGGAGTTCGTCGTAGTCCTGGTCGGGTCATACCGAAGACTCTTTAAATGGAATCCTCTGTCACTGTGCCTGGTGCTCAGCATAGACAATGGAGAAGGGAAAACAAGCCAGTGAGCCAAAACTGGAAAAACGGTCATGGCCGGCCCGACTTGAACTAATAGGATGGAAACTGGGACGTAAACGCCATCTCACTTACTAACTTAGTCACAAGACCTTGAGTTGAATGCAAAACAGACTGAAAGAATGACGGAAACGTTGCACACGCGAACATAGAACGCTCCGTCCGTGCCCCACAGGTACAACATCAGATTCTTGTATTTCAGTGTTGATGAAGTTGAATGATATTGGCCTGCATCCACTGACTAACTGAGGGACACCTTTTATGTAACGTGATGTCAAGTACATATGGTCTTTATCTGTTTATAGGCAATTATTTTCTGTGACGTTCTGGTGTTATTCGAATAATAATTAACTCCCACATTGCATGGACTTCTTTCATTTTTTAGCAAACACCACCGATGTTGGAAAAAAAAACTAACAGTGTATATAGCGAAGTTACCAGCAGTGAAGTTCGAGCTTCGAATCTAAAATAGGGCGGCACCAGGGAGTTGGCGGCACCAAGGCGGAATGAAGACGCCAGCTTCTCCATAAAAATTTCGCAAAATTATAAAACGGCGTTTAAGCGATATCTTTCTGCAAAGGGCGGGTAGAGATTCATTTTTCGAGTGACTGATGCCCGATGGACGTGTTTTAAGAAGAGAAACGTGAAATCCCAAAAGGAAAAGACAAACGTGAAGGTGAAAAAATGACGAACAACAAAAAGGGAAGACATACCCTGAAAGAAGACGAGAAATGCCGATAAGAATGGTCAAAGGCCAACAAAGAAAGACTAACACCGAAATGATAGGCCTATGACAAATTCCGAAGGAAAAATAAAGTCTCAATGGAAAAGACAAACTTGAAAGGCATACCGTATAATGGTGTAAACGTGTTTTCTTGAAACACCCTTTCATTCGTCTTTTTCCTTTCACGTTTTGTTGGAGTGGATTGCCCAGTATTTTCTGTTTAGTTTCTTTCAAACCACAACATTTTACGGCATTGGAAGGAAAAAAAATTATGAGAACTTTAGCATATAGAAATATTTTTATCTTACATTCGAGGGGATAGTTACAAGTGATACTGACACTCTCATAACATGACCATATGCAAATTCAGATGCACAGCTAATATTGTGTAGGTTCCTCTACCGAAATTATGGAGTGAATTTTGTTTATTTTTTCCGTGTGTCTGTGATTTGCTAACATTATTTTCGTTCGATTTTGTTTGTAAACAATACATTTGGAACAATATTCTGCTTCTTAAGTAAAGCGTTAATAATTAGGAAGATTTTTGCTTTTCCAAAACACGCAAAAACAACTTCTTGGTTCACTGGTTTCACCGCTTGATTTGATTAGAAAATGAAGGAAGTTAAAAACAGAATGACTCCAGTCTTAACCTTTGTCAATAAATATTTAAGTCACGTTAGCTTTCTGTGTTTAAGTCTGTTTAGAAAAATTCGTTAACTTTAAAGTGTACCTCAAGACAAAAAGTTCCTGATGTTGAAGTTTATTCACTTCAAACAAATTGGTCCATTGCGCAATATTGTGTGACTTTCTTGTTGTACAACTCACATTACCTGCTTTGTTTCCCTTTAAAATTAAAAATGTTTTCATGACCTTGAACATTTCCTCCTTTCCTTTTTACACTTTAAGTGTAAGTTCAAAAGACTAATGGATCTAATATTTAATGCAAACATGTATTTTTACTTAAAACAGCTCAAATTAAAGCTTCCCCTCTTGTGTATGGGACTTTAAGGCAGCAGACGAGTGTTATGCTTTCCTTTTCTAATGTTGCTGGTAGCAGATGTACAATTATTTCTAAGATTGTCAAAAATCGTTACGTTCTTTATTTTATTCAAAGTGAATTTCATTATAGGAGTGTAATACAAAGTAATTTCAAAATTACCAATTTTGATTCTTCATCTGTTCTCATGAGACATATTTTGCTTGAGAAAATATTTTTAAAAGTCAACGTTCTGTACGCCTATTTGAAATGTTATTTTAATATCATCAAAATCTATTCTGAATTGGTACTAAACCAGTAGCTAGCAGAGTTTAATCGGCTGATTGGACACAAACGGTTTGGGGTCGGAATGTGACAATTTGGCCCCAAGATAAAAGAAAATGTATTGCTGCCGGGTAGCATCTGGGCCTCAAAACTGATTTAATCGGCTGAAAGAACACATAGATCAAATATTTGACAAAATGTTCACTTTATAAAAGTACGTACAAAAATACCACTGTCAGCAATTTTACCCTGCACGATGTCACAGACAGCAGCCCCAAGGGCCTCCCCCTACAGGGCTATAGTCAGCTGACTGATCACACGAATAATTCCTGTTGCATGTTCTAACGAGCATTTTAGTGTATGAAAATGCCAATGACAGCAACTGTAACGTGTACATAGCCCAAGATGGGAGCCATAAATGGAACCAACTAGGGCTCCCATAAACAAACAATGTTATTCAGCTGATCGAACATACAGATTTGTTGTCAGGTTTTATCCACCAGACCATTTGCAACATGAAAATGCCAATGGCAGTAACCTTACTTTGTACGGGGCCTCAGACAGAACCCCCATATGCCTTTACATACACATGTTATGGTATTTTTTGTTTTACATTTAATCTGTCTGACCATTCGTATCATGTTATGCCAATGACAGTAACTTTACCTCAAGCTTGTACGGAGCCCTAGACAGCAACACCACAGTTCCCTATCCCACTTGCAATAATTACACGTTTTCAACTGAGAGAATACATAGAAATTTGTTGTTGCATTTACTCTGACTGACCATTTGTTACAACTAATGACAGTAATTATACGTTGCACAGACAGCCCAGAGCCTCAGACAGCAGCTCTATTGGCCCTTTCCCCATGGTATGGGTGCCACACGTTAATGTCTGTAATAAACCGTAACGGGTTCGGAGTAAAATTTCATGAAAGTGAACAATTTGAACTTTGGTAAAATGAGTGTTAATGTCCTGAGAATTAATGCACCACTTTGCTATTGTCTGTGAGAAATTCAGAATTTCGTAAACAGGTTGGGCACTGGAACCCCCAAAGAGATCCATACGAACTGGTCCTCCACAGTGGCGGATTTAGGCGGGGCGCACCCGGTGAGCGCCCACCTAAAATTTTCCAAAGCTTATTTTTTACTTTCATTAAATAGATCATTTAGCCTACTTGTGTCTACATAATGTTGTATTATATTATAATTTTCAAACTATGTAATTATAATTGTTACAAACTAATAGCAATCTAGAGCACACAGTTCCAAGTTTTCCGATAAAATGTCAATAGAGTGATATCAAATGTTTCAACCGTATTTCGAACCACGCGTTATGTAGAACACTAAACTTTTTCTTACAATCCATCTGCTATTTGGGTTCATCAGATTTTGCTTACGGTGTATAGAATGTATAAAAAGCCCATGGCAACACTTCACATGAGCTTAATGTCTATGTTAACTTATTTTATACAATCTGTGATACCGTTTCTTCCTTTTTTCATGAACTAGAGAGTATTTTATATCAATTTATTTGGTCACACAAACCAGACAATTAGGGGAAACATTCTGTTCTAATATGTGCAAAAAGTGAAGGTGGTTAGGAATGGTCCAATTATGCTCTTTTGCTAATAGCTTAAAATGTAAATGAGGGTAAAATTATTTTCAGGATGGCTTTGCTTTTTGGAAAGTTCAAGAAATATGGCGGAATATATGTTTTAATGTAACCTTTCCAATGAATATGCTATCATTGAAAACAACTATTTATGATGTCTGTTGCACTTGATCTTATTTTACGCCCTCCGGATGTGTATGCTAATCAATATATTTTGAATAAATCTTATTAAAATGACAATAAACTTATCTATGCCAGAGCTCTCATGGTCACAACAAGTTACAAAGTAATTTTTATGAGAGAGTCGACAGAGTGCTTAGTTAGAATGATTTCTGCCATAAATGTAATTTTACTAGTATTTTTCCTTTTACATTGTATTATGGAAAATTCTGCTATCCCGAGGGAGTGGATACTGAATCTACATACCACTAATGAAATCAATGATAACGCAAATGAAAATAAAGTGGTATATTTCATCACGCAAAAGACTTTAAAAGCTGCAATCTCAAATATGAATCTTACAGCAGTGCATCGTATCCTTGGTCAGATATTTTCACCATCGTCTTTGGAGATGTTGGAGGCCCCAAAATTCAATTTTTTCAGTTTTTTACGTTCATAGAATTATAGGTTGAAAAGAATTTTTACTCAAAATTAAAAAGGAAAGATTCTCCTCTCTGTACCTTGTGTGAGGACCCCCTTTATCTTTAGAGCAGGGGCGTCGATTTGGGTGGACAGGGGGACATGTTCCCCCCTTTTTTGAGTGGAGGGGAAACTAACGTAAAAGTCCCCCCCCCCCTATTTTTATGACGTGAAACTTAAAAATTAGGTGCTACCAAAAAGACTTTACATGTAGGTTATGAAAGGTGTCTTCTACAGATTAAGATCGACTAGCTTTCTGTATCAAAAATTCCACATGTTTACTTTGCAAATCCCCAAACTTTTCGCGCGCTCCGCGCGCTTGCAGTCTCATTGATGTTCTTCTTTAAGTTGCATATCAAACATACATTATTCATCGGTCTCTATGATTATGTCAATTGTTCGTGTGCATAATGCAGCAGATGTGGTTATAAAGGAGCACGATATTTAGGAATAGGAAGAAGATGAATCGTCCCCCTACTATGTTCAAATGAAATCTGTGGTCTTTAGTGATTGACCAGACTGGCATGCTGAAATTGGCAAACACTTTAAGGAAACTAAACTTTTTCAGAAAAATGTATGATTTCTAATGCAAAATTTCAACACGCTCACCTCATTCTTTTGTATAGCGATTCGACCATTTTGTATTTAGAACGTTATCAGAGAAGTATAAGCACACTGACGTTTGCTAGATAAGAGACTTCAATCAGGAATAAGAGGTACACCTCCATCCTCTGTCTGCAGATAATGTATGTATCAACAATCCTACACCGGTATAGGCCTATGCAACGGTGTCTCAGTAGCACCGTACTAGTGGGTATCATCACCCCACCCCTCGATCTGTGATTTTTCCGTAGGAAATTGAAGTGCGATTTTGATCAAGTCTTTCGCATTTTGCATCTGGACCCCTACTCTTAGACACCCAGTGCCGTAGCGGCAGGGTCAGGCGGCTCTGAAAAATGAAAAATTCGGAAATATGCTGTTTGTGAAACCAGTCTACGGTGTGGTTTTGACAATTCATGAAATTCCGAAATCGCCCCATTAAAAGCTCCACATTCGTCATTATTTGTCTCAAATGAGCAAAATTTTCCGCAAATTACGATTCCTTAGCAGAAGTGCTCTCTCATAACTTGAGTAAATTTTCCGAGCTCTGGACTTTGTAAGTGAAAAAAGAAGGGGATTTGCTATATGTGACACCAGATCATTAAGTGACATCAGAAACTACAGTGCTATTTTCATGATTTTTCTTTCAAAAAATTCAATTTTTTTCCAAATATAAGCTCTTAACTCAAAAAATTTGGTCAGAGAGCCACATTTGGTCGGGGTGGGATAACATTATGTAGCAACAACGATCTTTGGTTGCCGTTCAATCTCAGATTTGCCAATAATGCAAATTCCGCAGCAATTCCCGCACTTTTCAAATAAGTTTCTTACAAGAAACACAGAATAAAACATTTCCTGCAATACAAGTTCCAAATTTTCAAATATTTGAAAAATGGCAAAAATTTCAGGCTTCAGCGCGATCCTAGTTCAGTGGTGTTCACACTCAAAAAATCGTAAAATCTGGATGCTTGCCTACCCCTCCCCTTCCCGAAAAAATGTCTAGCAACGCCGCTGTACAACCTTACCAGAACAGGAGAAAAAATTTCGGCCACATGTCCCCCCCCCCCCCCACCACTTTGAAAAGCAGCTGAATCGACGGCCCTGCTTTAGACCCCTTTTTCCGTACCTATAACATTACGACATTTTTTGGAAAGATATTTCATCAAAGTGTTTAAAAAGTGATCTTAGCTTAAATCAAGATCAAGAAAATTTTGGTTTAGTTCATTAAGCAATTTTTTGCAATTTTCCAAATTTTAATTGAAAGGAACATTCTTTTGGCAAGCAAAAGCTCTAAGTAACGACTGCTTAGGTTCTACTTACAAGCCTGGGAAATGCCATTTTCGGCTATCTGAGGGGTCACGATTTTTCAAAATTTTCTGTTCGCTCCGCGCCAATCGATGGTGGCCTTCCGCTTAGATATTCGTTCGGGCAGATGATCGACCGTCAGCGCCCCCCCCCCCAACGAAAAATCCTAGATCCGCCCTTGCTCCAGGTGAAATTTTCTGTGTTTACGGCTTAGTTCTTGCAACTACCTGGTTCTGATGCTACAATACGACAGTCATCTCTAAACCTAGATGTAACCAGTGCGGTCCTTTGTTACTGGACATTCTCCGATCCGAGCTCAAGTTTTACCAGAGCTCACTCGATTGACTCCCTTGTCTCAATGCAACGAAAGATTCAACTGGACTCGTTTTTTTAAGTAAAGTATTTGAAGGGTAGCTAGTACCGTACGCGACTACAAGAGCCACACTTTTTCTCAAACAAACAAGCAAGCAGTGGAGTAGTAGGAAAACCAAGCCAGTGAGCCACAACTGGAAAAAAGGCCGTGGTTGGCTCGACTAACTAATTTTCAAACAAACGTGTTATGAGCACAACATTGAAAAGACGTATCCCAATATCGCCAATTTTGCATATACTTGTAACGTTTGCACCAACAAGTGCAAGTGTCGACTAGGCAAATTCCTCCTAAAATTTGTAAAATGGGCCTACAGGTCAGCAATAGCCGCAGAGAAGATGAATTTGCTCTTGCTATTGTAAATAGACGGAGATATTTGTCTATAGCATGACAAAATCACAGATATTTTTGCAGCACGATATCCAAAGCGCATCCTTTTTCCAATCCTAAGTTTCAGTCTAGGGAAGTATTATTAGAAATTTCTAATAATACCGCCCTGGTCAGATACTTTTTCTCAAGTCCTCTCGACCCTCTGGAAAAGGGCCGTTCGGCCCTGGTCAGATAGCGTCATATCAAGGTGCGCTCACTCCTAAGTTAAAATCTGCTGCGGTTTGCAGGCGTGAGGTAGAATTTTTTTAATCCCATAAGTAAGGGGGTGATTTGTAGACATTTTCATTGACATGAAAATTCACCCTGGCCAAAAAATCTGCCTGCCACCCGCAAAAACGCACCAGATTTCGGCTTGCCGTGAACGAACCTTTAGGGTAAACAATCCATTGTGATATGACGGTCTTGCTTCTTAGTTTGCCATATATGACCTAGCGAGGCCTAATCATGGCCCATATGAAATGTTACTCCCTGCTTGCTCCTTGGGAGTAGCTTAGAATATGTATAAATGCCGTTTGTGTTGTTCATTTGAATTTTGAATTAAGTCCAGCTAATAATTTTTTTAGTATTATTTCGAATGGGACGACTGTCATTAAACTGCTTGTCTGACTAAGGATAGGTACTTGGGATTGGCTGATCATGATCTGGGATTGGTCGTTGGTCGATCTCTTTTAGGGTATCTTGTCCCAACCCTTCCCCTACCCCTAATAATATTATGGGTTACTATTGTCCGAGAGCCTGGATGTCGCCACGTAATCGTATTCATGTTCTTAGCCATTTTCAGATTTGATAATAGTCGAAGATAACATGAAAGATGAAACCATAATGCCGTCATAATGCACCACTTTGCTTTTTTTTTATAAAGTTTTTTCCCGAAACTTACCCGAGTACCCCTTCCCTCAGCCGGGTTTCACGAATCTGCATACTTGCCAAGTCTACCGTTCGAGAGGCACTGTATACTCTTTTTCAGAAATTTGAATCGGCTACCAATTTTTGGCAAAACTGTAGTAGAATTCATTAGAAGTTTTGATTTATGTTACTCTTTGCTGTTTTAAAGCGTATGCATTGTATGTTATTCACCCGAAGTCATTGGGTATGTTTGTATCTCATTTCTATACACCTGTTCGGCCTACAAAATAATTAATAAAATACATAGAAATTTGTTGCATATAAATACAGTACCACATAAGTTATGCCCCAGATCACATACTTTTACATAAAAAAAATAAAAAAGCTTCACACTGTGGGAGCCCTCTGGTGCAAGCGTTCCGATTTGGGTCACTCTCCTCCCTCACAAAACTGACTGCCGGCGATATGTGCCCAAATTTTTGCAATTGGCTGGATCCGGGCCTGTAATAACGATTAGTGGAATATTGGGAGGGACAGATTACATGAGGAAGAATTCTCTCACCTCCTTTGTCTAAATAAATCATGAACTGCTGTGACACAGGGTATTTGTAACTCGAGGTACTTATAACTCATGTTAACAAATCTAACACGGTACGTTTAAGAAAGTGAAGTATTTGGTACCAGCCAAACATGGTGCGCCAAACACCAACTGCGGTGCACCTGTGGCCTCTGAGAAGGAACATGGGTGTTCAGGGTTATCACCAGACCATTTTGAGAGCCTGGTATTTTGTGGCCATCGTCCTAACAGAGCGGTCTAAGGGGAGTCACTGTGCCACCTCACCTTTGAAAAATGTTTGCAGATTAGAGATTGTTTACAAAAAACGAGGAGTTATCACTCAGTTCTAAAGAAATTTAAAATCTTATCGGGTGGAGATTTTGAGAGCCGAGTAACACCATTCGATGCCGCCGGCGTGGTAACAACCCTGTTGGCAATATGTTATCTTCATTTAGGTGCTTCGACTACAGTTAAATTTTCATATAGTAGAGTGAAAAGTAGGGTCAAATAAGGATCTTGTGAAATTGGGAATAACCACCCTGCTCTCTTTCACTCGTGCGAACAAAGATAATTACAGTAAGAGGCTATCAATACGAGGAAAGGCTTTTACATAACTTTTCAATAATATCCTATCAACATTCACGTGGGCACTAGTATGAGTTGTTTCCACATCTGCATCACTGCATGATAGCCTGCTCAGCATGTTTTATGCAAACTACTAACACCCAGATTTCCAATTAGTCATGGATTGCAACAAAAAATGAGAGCCCATCTAGGGGTGGGGGTCGAGGGTCGCCGACCGTTGCATTGGGTTTTCAAGTCGTCTTCATGTACGTTTTTTATACTAGTCAGGGTTAAAGTTTCAACTGATGGCCAGAACAATATAGTGTAAACGTAGATTCCAAACTCCTATCCTCACACTGTTAAATGACTCCCAGGCCTCACGGTGGCCCAAACGAAGGGTCGGAAGTGTTCATTTGACATGCGCAAAAACTTTTCGTTCACCTGCGCACATAGCTATGGATGCGTTACAGAAAATTCCATTGAGACGAGATTTCAGCGTTCGTGTGAGTACTATACGCACACAATACATTTCTCTACGTACAGCCCGGGGTAATTGACGAGCGTTTCTGCGTACTTGGAAAACGAACCCACTAGTTGGCTCTTCGTTGTAAGTCTGTATAGCCACAGCCAATAGACAACGGTACGAAAAACCTTTTCTTTTCTTGTGGAAGTCAGTGAACTATATGCTAGGAAGGCGCATTCCACAATAATGTAGTGAAGCCAATTGAAGGTCACGTGATGCAGGTTAGTTTACTTCAAGTCGTTTCACTTTAGCCGTTTATGTTGACACACGGGTCTCCTGTTGTATATACTGCACCCAGTACATGTCCAGTAACGTAACACTATTGGCTAAGTGCAGTGTGGCAATAGCTATACCACGTTTACGCGGCCGCGGTAACGTTGTAACGTACAATTTGTAATAACAGTGTAATGCTTAGCGGGGAAAGCTCAAAATGGAGGCTTCTATAGCTGTTGAGATCATCGTAGAACAATTGAAGAGAGCTAGTCTACGCGATGTACCACGGATCTACTGCATATTTTTACTTTTAACCAGGCCATGGCTGGCATGGGGGCTTTGTCACCGTTTTATTGTTAGATAATGGGCCAATCGTATAACGAAGGCTCAGGTAGGAGATCTAGCTGATAGGCGTTGAAGTTGTGTAGCTCCGCACAAGAAATTAAGAAAGTTCACAGAACTAATAAGGTTGATTAATTCTTCTTGATTATTATTGATTCCATTTCTTCCTCCTTCAAAAATTATCTTTAATCAGAAGCCGGCAAAAAGGTGACAATTACTATTTACAGGTGAGTTAGTGTTTCTTCTTAGAGGTCTGCAGCACCACTGCTAAGCTGTGGGGTTTCCTAGTGCGTTCGAGCCACGAGGGCCGCGCGAGATGACAGAACTAAAAGCTGTAACCCGATTGGATAAAAGTGGTGACGCACACCAAAAATGAATATTAATAAATATGATGAAATCACATTAACCAATGAGGAGGCTGCGAGTGAGTGAAATTGGCCACACCTTGAAAATATAGGTTACAGTGCGCACGTGGAACTAGGGCGATGTAATATGTCACGTCCACCGGTAACACGTGACGGGAAACAGGAAGGGCCCTGGGAATCTAGAACAAAAGGAAGGGAGAGTTGCTCGTAAACAACAAGATAGCGTCTGCTAAAGGTAAAGGAGAGTGCACCATACTACATAACATTATTATAATAGAAGACAAGAGTCGTTTGTAGTTACGTCAGCGCTAGCTGCAGCCTAGCCTGCTGCTGAGTATTAACGTTAGCCTTCCCTGATTACAAACCGGACCGATTTACTGTTTCGAAAATCATACTGCTACTGCTAGGCTATCTTGTTTTTCACCAACCAGAAAACAGGATGGACAGTGAAATATTTTCTTTGAATGGTACGTCATGATCCCTTGTTATTTTTAATTTACGTAAACGACATTAAGAATGCGGTCCCTAATGAATCGCTGGGATTGTTTGCCGACGACACCAATGTGTTTGTACATGACAAGGATTGTAGCAATCTAATTGTTAAGGCTAAAGTATCCTCGGTAATCTTAAACGCTGGTTTGATGCAAACAAACTCACGCTTCATCTGAGAAAAACGACCTACACTGTCTTCCATACCAAAGCGCGTAACGCCCACTCATGTTCCATTTTTTCACTCTTAACTCCAGTAATATCAGTAGAATCGAAAGTTGAAAATACTTGGGCCTCATAGTTGACGATGAGTTGTCATTCAAACCAGCAGCGCAAATCTCTGTTTGAAAGGGGGGGGGGGCAAAATGCTTATGATGTGCCCATGAGTACTAAACTGTGCACGCTTGGCGGGCTTCGCGAGCGCGAAGCGCTAAGCCCCAAAGGACTCCTGGTGGGATCCAGGGGCAAAGCCCCTGTGGGGGTCCAGGGGGAGAAGCCCCCGGAAGCTCTTGTGTTCTGGCGTTTCCAAAGCTTCAGGAAAAACTGTTTTCGTATGAAAAAAACGAAAAAAGGTGACCATATTTTTAGGTCTACTCAAATTTTGGGGGGCCAAATTACGATTTGGCCCCCCACTGTTTCACTTGAGGGGGCGAAGGCCCCCCTTGCCCCCCCCCCCCGGGATTTGCGCCCATGATTCAAACCACATATTGATGACCTTTGTAACCAACTTGTTAAGTACACTGGTATTTTTATCACCTTAGGTTTTCTGTTCCTCACTCCGTTTTACTTCAGATTTATAATTCGCTTGTTGATTCAAAGGTTGCTTATGGCATAGAAATATATGGGATGACAAACAGTTCTGTTCTTAAACCGCTACAACTATTACAGAATAGAATTTTAAAGACGATTTCTTTCAAACATCGACGTGTCTGAACCAATGTTCTCCATTGCAACCTTGGCGTACTTAAAATTGATGATATTCACTTTTTCAAGATGCAAAGTTTTGTTTTCAAATATGTCAACGACCTTCTGCCCAATGATTTTAGAAATATTTTTCATACAAATCGCAATATGGCTTCGCATACAAGCACAAGAAACAACGATCTATTCTCCGTTACTAAGCAATACTCTAGGCATGGAAAATTTCTTTTGAACATCTATTTTGTTAGATTATGCAATAACCTTCCAAGTCGCTTAAAACAGCTTAAATCTTATCACTCCTTTAAGAAACAATTGAAGATTCTACTACTTTTGTGTTGTTAGTCTCCCTTTCTTTCTCCTTCCTCGTTTCTCTTTTTCTCTCTCTGTTTCTCCTCTCTGTTTTGTTTTTGTAGCCTTTGTAATTAAGTTTTTTCTTAAGGTTGCTAGCATAGTTAGACACTTAAGTGTTTGTTCTAGTATCCTGTTCATACTTCTACTATACCATTTCTGATTGTGTACTTGTATTTGTGTGGACGAAATAAATGAAATGAAATATTGTTGTATTTTTCGTCTTGTGTTCTTGTCTTCGATGAATTCTAACATAGCTAGCTAAGCTACCGTCGTACGTAACTTAGGCCTACCGTGTTGTAGCCTATTGCTAAAGAAAGCATACTGGCTAGTTGATTCGAGTTGAGACCTATCACTGTTTGCTGAGTTGCTTTTGGAGTAGGCTATTGGAGCATGACACAAGTACCATGAGGCTACTAACAGATGTCTCCCCAGGCCTAAACGGATATTATTATTTTGGCCGTGTTGTCTTATTTGAGCGAGCTGTACATTAATATTTGGGCGACCTGTCCTATGACTATGCATGCCGTGTACACGGTTTGACTTAGCCTTAGTTCCAGCTGTCTAGTAGCCTAACATTTAACTTTAAATTATACTTGAACATTGCATTTGTAATAGCTAGAAACTTGATTAAATCCTCTTGGACAATTTATGATAACACGTGAAGGAGTAACCAAGTTTTTCTTAGGATGTTTTTCAAAGTCTTCAGGGTTATTTTTTCCATCTTTGACTCAGATTTGAAAACCGGCGGAGGACTCTTCCAATCACCTCAGTCCATGCCATGCACCGCTTGGTGCAAAAATGGCGGACACCCAGTCTATCTCATAGAGCAGGATATTATCCTGCTCTACGGTCTATCTAGATCTCGCGTCCATAATTTACATACAGGCATGATTTACGTACAGGCCTGTTTACGTAAGCACACTAGTCCCTTTTTTCGTAGGGTGAGAAAGGCCAAATCGATCTTTTAGGACATTTTGTTTCAAAATCGCAATCAGGGTGGAGGTTTCGTATTACTGAGTTGGATTACGACAACCTAGGGAGAATATATTTGACTTATTCTTTCACAACACGATATCAATATTACACAAAAAGCTGCCTTACAAGAATTCAAGAAGGGGCAGTCCTTAGAAGGATTGTGGCCAGTTTCGAAGCAGTTGATTCGTGAAATAGCATGATTTGACCTTACTCACCTCAGTAAAATAATTTGCTAAATAACATTCGTGAAGTTAAACGACTTGAAGTAAACTAACATACATTACGTGAGCCCATGTCGGCTTCAATTTCGACGCATATTCCGCATTGACGTGCGTCCTCCAGTTATATAGCTCACTGGTCAGGGTATGGCCTTAAGTTATATACTTGGATTGTGCCTGGATGATGAAAAGTTTAAGACAGTTGTGGGAGGGGCTATACAACAAACTAGGTTGGGAGAATAGGAACTGTCTGGGGTGATGAAAAAATGCGTTTAAATGTCAAGAGGAGTGCCCAAAATAATTCTGCAACAACGGTCAAATATCACAGTTTTTTTCTTATTCTAGCATTGCCCATAGATAATCCACGCAGTCACTTCTAGTAAATTTCACATTTGAGGAAAAAATATTGTCACATGACTCCCAACAGGCAATCATGAAGCAGGACAGTCTACTACTCACAACTTCAAGTTGGGTTGACTGCCCTTGCCCTTAAAGGGGATGACTGAACAAGGACCATGCCGCACAGTTGATACACTGTTAAAAATTTCTGTAAATTTACAGACTTTTTTTAACTTAAACTTTTTGTATTTTACTTTTAATAGAGATTTTCTGTATCTTTACAGACACTTTGTATTGCTACAATAAAAAAAGGTTGTTTAACATGTATTTTCTGTTTATTTGAAAAACCATTTCTGTCTGCTTTTTTAACCAAATTTTACTGCTTTGTAAAACTTTTTCTGTAAATTTACAGAAATTTTAACAGTATTTTGTATTTTTCTGATTTCACATAAATATACTGTCATTTAACAAACATTCATTTTGTTTTTAAGCTGAAAAAGAAACAAAAATAAGCCCAAACAAACAAATAAGAAATAGCCAGAAAATTTTCAATATATAACATGCATCGTTCTGCGAAGTTTCAGTTAAAAAAAAATATTTTTGGCAAATTTATGGCCCTATTTGAAAATTAACTTACATTTATTATAAAAGCATACTTAGTTATTACGTTCTTAGTTATAAATATCATACAACTGGTGTTTTGTCACACATTTTTAAGTAAAAAGAAATTGTAAGGCCCTAATTTCAGAGCACTGACAATTGGTATACTGATGTCAACTAATCGCCACAGGCGCTCATGCACTTGATCGGAGCAAATTAAAAACGTTTCACAAATTTAATTGAAAGAGTCTGTAAATTTACCACTTTATGACGTAAATCTCATTTTGCATAAATGGGTGGAGCTTATTTTCTAGGCATTTTCCTAACAAAAGGATTGCTGTTGCTTTGAATAATATCTTCTTTGGCGTTTTTTAATCAGGAAGTGATAAACTTATTGTTTACCTTGTCTGGAAATGTTTGAAACCAATGTATTTGCATTCTTTGTCATATTTATTTTAAAAACAATTATTATATTGCACAAAAAATGTGACTTTCCACTTAAAAAGTTCCTAGAGATAGCAGTCTATTTGACAACAATATGACAACAAAGCATCCTCAATGTGTTTGGATTGAAAACAACTTCCTAACGACACATTACGTTGGTAAGCAAATACCTGATCTACGTAATGGTGAAGTGTATGTTACGTAATAACATATGAAAGGTAAAAAAGCGATATTATAATAAATATTAAAACGTCGGGAATGAAAACAGTAGGCTGTAAATTCACATAAAATTAAGGTAAACAAAACAGAACAATTCTGTAATTCGATTTTACAGTAGACTTTTGTAAACTAATTTACATGCAAAAACTGTAAAGAAAAAACAAACCCTTAATGTTTTTTCATGATTACAGTCTGGCTGTAAAAAAAACATTATTTGGTTGGAAAAAAATTTGCCATAAAAGTTATGTAAATTTACAGAGAAATTTTTTAACAGTGTAGAGATGAAGCACTCTAGTCTCACAACTGCAGATGTAGCAAAAAGTTAACATGAAGCTGACGGTTGTGAGTCTGACAATAAGGACCCCTAACTTTTATAAAATCTACCCAAAACAACTCTGCTTACAAGCAAATGTGGAAAAAAGTTTTAAATTATCATATTTTCGAGGATTAAGTACAAAACTCACATCAATTATGAGAAATAACCCTTACAACCAAAGAGTTTAAAACCCGACCTTTGAGCAGTAAGTCTGGTTTTACTTGATATTAGCACCCATAGTTTATAACCACCCCAAGGGCTTATTGGATTTTATCATATCTTATTGTTTTGAGGGTTTGAATGGCTATAATTATAAATGTGATCATCGAGCAGAAACCCGACTATCCACCGAAATGTCGGGTTTTAGACTGTTAGTGATAGTTGATTTGAGTAAGGGTTTTTTCACATACTGCACGTTGATTAATAATGTATGCAAATGTTAGATTATGGCGAGGGTGTTTTACCTTTTCCCAGGAAAAAGATGTGCCCAAAATATCATAGAGTGTCGGAGGAGAAGCATAAAACTTTCTTATTTCAAATATACAAAATGTGGAAGCCAACCAAATGATAATTTTACCTCATAATTATGATATGAAGATTATGTTTCTTCAAGCTTCAAAGCCAATTACTTTTCTTCTTACAAGTGTCATAAATCACAATTGTAATGTGATGATTTGTCTGCTATAGTAAAAGTACTGTAGCTCATAAGGTTGCAAATAACAAAAGTGCAAATTGTACCTACCCATCATATACATAAATGCAAATGCTGCTCTTCCCTTTTCGCGTCTTTTCCAATCCCAACACAACTTCACACTCTGACCCCATTTTTCTCAAACTCTACGTTGCAGTGAAAGTCTACAATTTCCACGACTTAATAGGCAAGCTCATCTGCAAGGTTTTCAAATTGTTCCCAAACAAAATCACTCTTCTCACATTTGAAATTAATTTACAGAATAACATAGGATAATGTATTTGGAATGCAATTTATTATATCCACTATGTATTAGTAGTGTAACCCCATTCATATAGCCGTCTTGGATTCCCAGAAATTTGTAGCTGAAGAAAGCATAATGCCAACAGTAATTGTACCAAAGAGATTGTACTCTGCAGATTGCTTCAAACGAATGAATGAATGAATAAATAAATGAATGAATGAATGAATGGATGGATGAAATGAATGAATGAAATGAATGAATGAATGAATGAATCGAGAGGTGCTTTAACTTTTATGCGATGGAAATTAATGTTTTTGTCTTGTCGGTATCTCTCTTCATAACAATTAAATTTAATACATTACTTTATTCAGGCGAGTAGCCAGGATTGTGTAAGGGGGGGATAGGTGGAATATGACACGGGGAGGGATGCAAGGGAGCCAGAAACGACCTCTGGGTCTCTCTTTGCGAAACAGTGCGTTGTTTTTGCCTTAAACTTTAAACGTTTTACAGCAATCAGTTTTTTGCCATTTTTACCGTTAGTTTAGATTTCAAACTTGGGCCAATGAGTGCCGGGGGAAAACAACCAACCCTCCCTTGACGGCACATATAGCTTCATCTATTTCTCAAATTGGTCTCTCATTACAACATAAATTATTTATTCTGTGAGATGTATAAGCTACTCTGTATTTTTCAACTTTAAGATTTTTATGTCAATCAAAGAGCAGAGACAAACTTAGAATTTCGATGCCCATACACAAAAATAGACTTTGGAGTGATGATGAAATGGTTTTAAGGAAGAAAACTATATGGACTTTGAACAAACAGACGGGCAGCCATCCCACGGGGGGGGGGGGGGCGGGAAAACTGTTTGGAAGGGTTGTCTGGTTAGGGGTCGTTCATAAAACATGAACTGGTGTCAGTACTACAACCAGCTGACCAGGGAGGCGTTCATAACGCCTCCCTGCTGCAGCGCTCCGTTGTGAACATGTTCTCGCCAGTGATTCCAAAGATTTTGCAGCTAAAACACAAATCCGAAGATTCTGCAGATATTACAAAAGTCTTGAATTATCCTGAGATATCTGTGTTATAAACGTTGAAGGTGTAGGAGATCAAATGAGATACTTATTTGGGAAATTAGATTTATGCTAATCCTAAGATTCATTTCAGCATAAGAAAATGTGTTATTCATATATGAAAAGGAGACTCTAAAGGAAGTCTATGGGCCTATATCATTATTTAGTCCACCGAAATTTATAATACAGTATTTCGTTATTAAATAACATCTTTTACGCGTCCCCTTCTTACTAAGATAAAAAAAAAAATTGATTTAAAATTCGAGACAGACAACTCTCTGTCTCCATGCACGACAAAACAATCTAGAGTTTATTGGTTTATTAGAGGCAAATGCAAATGAGCAAAAGAGGTGCAATATTAGGCTATATGTTCTGGAATTACAGAGCTGTGTTATATATATATATGTGTCGGTTCATCACAAACGTGGTTCTACAACCATGGAAGTACTACCTCCGAGGTAGTACTTCCATGCTAAAAGAGTCTTGTTGCTAACCATACGTCTCATCGTCTCTGAGATGGCCAAAATGAAATGCACACTGCCAAAATTGTTGAAGGGGTGTTTTCAGAGACGGACAGCAAAGAGCAAGGAAAAAGAAGACACGTAAAAACTAAAGGTCAAACCTCTTCACCCCATAGAATTCCAATTCTCCTAACCTACTTCCTTAGGCCTCTCCAACAACTATCTGAAATTTTTCCTCATCCAGGCACAATCTCAGTACATTACTTCAGGATGTGTATACAAGACCCAAGTGCGTAACCAAAACACTTTTTTTTTTGGGGGGGGGGGGGGATAATTGATTGCCTTTAAATGGACACAAGTCACATGCAGTTATGCTGTAGAAGATGCGGACATAGAGGTCTTCTAGACCTGCGTCCACTGAGGTTCCTAAGGTACAGTGTATCCTAAGGTAAAATGTGAAGCAATTTTGCCTTTGTATTGCTAAGGGGTTGGCTTCCAGGAAGTTTGGGTTCGGCCCACACGAGGGTCCATAAGACGAGCCTGGATAACATGCCTTGAAGATTTCGTTGTCGTACTGTGATGTAGATCAAAAGTTTGTCATCCGCAGAGCAACTGAGACGTTCTAGGTCGAAATCCTTACTAAATGCCTGTTCTAAACTAGAGGTGTGAAAACTTTAAGACATTTATTCATTATACCCCAGACAGTTTAAAAACTTTTAACCTTCTTATTTCTAGCCTCTCCCACAACTGTCTAAACCTCATCCTAATCCAAACACACTTTACACCCTGATGAGTAGAGTATAACAAGGCCCAAATGTGTAATAAGCACCCTTTCAGTACATTCTGTGTATTATGCACTACTCTGAAATTTTTGAATTTGATGTCAATCAACTAGCTGTTATAAATTGTTGGAGTTTCGTTTGTTATTGTTCATTTCCTGGGAAGAACTAGATATGCCTTTCAGCTTTCGGAGTGCTGCTTCCCTTCACAATGTATCTCATACATGTTTGCGATACACTATATTGTTAATAACTTTATGTTGCTGTAATTCTGGAGAGTGTGATGTAACGAAATATGAAACTTTAACTAAGAAATCTTAGTCTGGTGTCCAACCTTGTATCCGATACAAGATCGAGGGAAAAGCTATTCACCTATACCAAGGGTTCCCTAACGATTTCGGGAGACAATCCCACTTTAGGTAGCAGCATTAGATCACGTCCCCAATTATTAATCCCACCCTCCCCACCCCAAAGGAAAAAGTCACAAATTCACCTCCGCACTCACTAAGTCGTGCAAACAATGTGTTAAATTCATGCCTTATTTAGTTAGTTGCATTGCTGGCCAAGTAATATTTACTTTTATGATGACAGAGAGACCATTTTTAAATATTTTGAAACTAGTCGCAACCGCAAGACAAGTGCTTTGTGCCGAAGTTGGGATTGCGACTCAGGTTGGGATATGACATTGTAGTTTTCCTCTTCGAACGAATTTCTTTCCAATGAATTTTTGGGTGGATGTCCAAGAAGTAAAAATTCCGATTTAATATAAGCAGCGTTTAAATGGAACTTTAAGCCTATCTCTTCTTTGAAATTTATCCTATGCAATGCCACTGGAGTACCTCGTTGGTAAATACAGGTTATGCAATTAGGGAAAGGCACATAATTGCACTTCTGTATCTTATCAGCATGTATGCTAATGCTAATCTCAAAATATGACAATGTCTCCTTTTTCCTCTGGCAACACGCCGCCAATTCCCCTGTTTCGGGTTGTCGACGGCTCTCCTTCTTGGAGCCTAAACCCCATTGAGCAACTACTGGTTCTACCTCATCCAGGCCTACTTTAATTACCAAACAAAACGCATAAGCAGCACGAGGTTGTTTTTCCCCTAAAAAGGAATTTTCCCTTATGTAACTTTTGGTGAATATTAGAGAGGTGCAAATTCCTATCAAATATTAGCAATGTTTAAATTGAATTTTAAGCCTATCTCTATGATTCAATTTAGCCTGTGCCCTGTGCATCGCCACTGGAGTGCCTCGTCGGTAAATACAGGCCATCCAAATTGGGAACGGCACATAACTTCTTTTCTGTATCTTATCAGCATGTATACTAATCTCAAAATATGACAATGTCTCTTTTTTCCTCTTGCAACCCTTTGCCAATTCCCCTGTTTCGGGTTGTCGGCGGCCCTCCTTCTTGGAGCTTAAACCCCATCGAGCAACTACTGGTGCTAAGTCATCCAGGCCTACTTTAATTACTACTCAAAAAGCAGCAGGAGATTGTTTTTCCCCTAAAAAGGATTTTTCCCTTATGTAACTTTTGGTGGATATTAGAGAGGTGCAAATTCCATATTCGAAATTAACAATGTCTAGATAGAACTCTGAAGGCCTGAAATTTTGAAAGTAAAGAATTTCTCAATTAAAACCTCGTTTCGGTCGTAATCTGTGATAATTTGCCTGGCAAGTCACACACCAAAAATCCAGTAAGTTAAAGACTAAATCTTCTCATCCAGATTGAAGTTCAAGTTCTCCTAATTTACTTTTAAGTCTCTCTCACAGCTGTCTTAAACTCACCCTCATCCAGACACAATCTCAGATTATTGCTTCAGCTGTTCAGGGTGTTTAGTGCACAAGGCCCGTAATTATGCCTAAAGAGATCACTCTCAGTATACAGTACATGCTGTGTATTATCAGCCCTGCATTCTTTTTAATGTGATGTCAATCTAAGAGCTGTGCCAATTGAGAATTTCTGTCGACTTCTACAAAGTTTGTAGTTCGGGGTGAGGTTAGAATGTCTGTAAGTTTGAACCCTTAACCATAATTCTTAACCCCATTACTTTTCTAACCTGCATGTGCCTTCATTTAAGGGTGGAGATGGCTCGGTGGTTTGAGCGTACTGCCTTGCATACTGAAGGTCCCCGGATCAAATCCCGGTGGAACCACTTGGAAATTTTCCGGGGTCTAAAAATTAACTTGTTCAGCATAGCTGTTCACAGTGATGCTGAGGGGGTTTAAAATTGGTGAATTACAAAATTGGGTATTTGGTTGTCCGTTTCAGGATGTTGTCCGACTCAGGAAGTTGTCCGCTTGCTCAGTTCAGCTGTTGAGCAGTGGTGCAGAGCAAGTATAACCTCCACCCCCTCCAGCCTTTGGGAAAGTGGCTAAAGACTGGGGATACGCTCACGTCCGTCGGATGGGGACGTTAAATAGCGGTCCCGGGAGCAGGATTGGGAGCTATTAGTACACGCCTGCCTCGTTACCTCTGAGCACTAGTCGAAAAGAGAAGGCGAAGTTCGCCGGTGTTCATCCACACTCACTCTGGCATTGGATCTTCGAAGAGTTAATTGATTAGGTCCTGGACTTCAGGGCATCTTATGGGGCTTTGGCCCTCCTTTGCCCTTCAACCTGTTATGTTATGTTATATGAACACGGGAATGTGTCAAGAATTTATTCAAGGACGTCTGACAATGTTTACAATGTTTTGCCCTAAAAGACAACTGCTTTTGCCCGAATTGGGAGGGAGAGTGTCCCCTGCACTCTCGTACGCCAATGGCCCTTTTCCATTAGGTGTGGAGCCAGGGAGCACCTCAGCGGAGACGTTTTGGTTAATTAGGGTTTGCAGATAAGAGTGAAGTCAGCCATATCATAAATAATTTGCTAAAATGCATGTGATCTGAGCGTCATTTTTCATAGTGGAGTGTTTGTAGTTTGACAACCACCACTCTATCCCTCATAAAACTCATACAGCCTCCATTTAGAAAACCTAAACGCAAGTTACAGCAACTAAAATGGATTAAGGAAGATGATACTGGAAAGAAAAGCTTACTGAAGAGCGGTGTTTTCAGTTAGGAAGCTGACCTCGGAGTCACCAAAATATATTAAGCTCTGATGATGTCACACAATTTTGAATTTTAGCCGATTATGGAAATGTACACTTGGCAAAAGAGTGGCTGTTATTCTGCATACTTTCAATGACGAACAACAAAACTATGAAACTTCCCAGAATAACTTCGCAAGTTATCATGTCCATAACTAAGGCGAAATTGTCGGCTAGAAGGCGCAAGAAACTCACCGGGAGATTAGGTCACCCTTTCTGAACAATGGCGAATGGTCACAAACTTGGCCTGAAAATCATCCCGAAGCTACCCAACACCTACCAAATGATCAAATTTGATCCCGAAATATACTTCCCCACATAGTTTCGTTGAAAAATTATTCCAATTTTCCTAGAGACAGTCAATCCCGCTATGTTTATGTTACGAATCTATTTGCATTAGACATCTTAGTAAGTCAGCCATCTTAAAACACAGTGCATGATGGTACCTAGCATATTGCAGCACTGCGATACAAGATCCAACACAATGCCATGCACCAGGCGTGCAAAAATGTAAGTGTTGCGAGAGTATGCACATATGCTGAATAGATGAAGTAGATCAAAGACACACAGTAACAGTTCTTTACAGCATTTTAGTAAGATAAAAGGATAACGAGAAAGGTACCACTTTATTTTAAAAATATTATTTGTTCTCTCTCTCTTCAAATGATATTTCATCACATTCTCACCTTGAAAACGGAAAATGTGCAGTTTTAAACTTCACAAGTGAGCTCTCGCTCCTTCGGTTTTCTCGGGAAGCTTATGACGAAGACTCTAGCCAAAGTCCACCCTGACAATCGCCATCTACTAAAACGAATTTCTTATCAATATTTAAGTTTCTACTTTTCTTCAATTAACAATAATAATCAATAACGTGAGACCTTGAATAAGAAGTATTGACCATTTTAACGGGTGTCCGTTTTAGCTCTGGGTAAAGGCTACAATCTTGGACAAAACTGTTGGAACACCTCACGTCGTTGTGTTGTTTATGGTGCCGAGTACTCTTTCCACGACCTCTACCCCCTTTGAAAAATTGTGTCCTACAGAAATAGCGATTTACGAAACCCCCGTCCCCCCGTGCAATGTTGGGTCCCAAAGAAGATGGTGCGTCCCGAATTGGCTTTATTATCTCCAACATTGCACGGGGGAGCGGGGGTGTTCCAACTAGTTTTGTCCAAGGTTGTAGCTCGAATACGGTCTCCCAGAGTGCTGAGGGTGTAAAGATTGCGTAATAACGGTCACAAATGTGAGGTCTGTTTCCCAACTGTTTTGTAACTATGCAAACACTGTGACAGCCGGTCGCTCTATTGACTAGCCCTTTTATTGTTTACACAACAATCTACTTATGTCGTTATGTAAAATTTAAATGAATAACCAATCCCCGACACCCCCGATTGCAATGCGCAAGGTCTTTATCAGATTACAAAGGTGTACAATATAAACACAATGTTGTAGATAATTCTGTTGCCCAAATCAATTCACGAGGAAAGAAATGAAGGCGAGAGATTATAAACAACATCCTATGAATGAAAGTGAACTTCCTGTCTTCCAAAATAAAAAATAAAGCCATCACAATCGACTACCAATTATCCTCCCTAGATCACTTTATACTGTTGGTTATGCGCGCGATTTTCCCCCAAAGTTGAAAAGGGACCTTGAGAGTAAAATCTAAGTTTTCAACTTGTTTCCCAAAACCGTACATTTAAAGTGGTTGAGTCTTTGCCCATAACACAACCGACAAAAAAACTTCCTGTAAGGCGGTTTTTCTTCCTGCCGATACCTTATTATGCATTAAATTTTTGTTGTGTCTTACACAAACCCATGAAGCGGGACGGGAATTAAAAAAAGACAGATGGGGTAGATAGGGGCATTGAATTGAATTTGTTGTCTAGTAATTATCCAAGATTTAGGCGACTATTCCTCCCTGCAAAATTCTTCCATGCCGCCCGAATCACGAAATGACCAATTAAATAGTGGATCAGATTTTTAGTCTTCCTTATAGGTTATGTTATAAATACTTAAAGGGGAGTTTAAGCAAAAATTTAATCTTCACATGTGAAAGACTAACAAAATCTACACATGGTGGCGAAATTTCCATTCAAATCGAACACGAATTTCATGTATTCAGTTATCAGTAAATGAAGTGACTAAGTTTGTGTTCCAAAGTGAACTTGAGGACGGCAGAGGTTCAATCACTTCCTCACATTGACAAGGAATGTTTTCCCTTTCTTTTTTCAGACTGTTATGTTGACCTTGAGGTTAATAGGAATAGGACCTCCTCGTGGGGAATGCAAAGTTTGTTTATTTCTCATGATACTTATGCAATCCCTTTCCGATGATGTGCAATTGCTGAGGAGAAAATTGATTGTAAGTTTCAGAAGAAAAAAGACCGCTCATTCATGTGAGGATTTAATGTCATATTTATGTCCTTGCTTCAAGTTCACTTTATGCTTTACCTGCTCACATCTTAAGAACCACACATCGGATTTCGAGTGCAAATTTCACCAAATTGCTTGAAATAAGTATCCCTCTGATGTATCAAAACTCAAGGTGACCTTAAACCCTTGTTTTAATAGGGAGGAGGGTCTGTCACAGGAGCAAGTTGTCACAGTGCCTAGATATGCTATACTGGAAGGGCAAATTCAAATAAAGTTGGAGTGTAGTACAACTACACTCTAAAAAATATTTAAACGATTTTGTTTAAAAATTAGGATACTCACGAAAATGAGTATTTCTACTCGAAATAAGTGAGTACTTCAACTGAATTTGTGCAAAATTTTACACAAATTGAGTTGAAGTACTCACTTATTTCGAGTAGAAATACTCATTTTCGTGAGTATCCTAATTTTTAAACAAAATCGTTTAAATATTTTTTAGAGTGTATGCATCCTAGCATTCCATCCAATTGCCCCGCTCGAACTCACGACGACTAGTCATTTCTGAAGAAGAATTCCTCAATTTTTCGACTTCGGAAACTACCATACTTTCCGTCATCTGATGTAAAAGGGATGCATGACTAGTTATGAATGACATGAATATAAACTATATGGTAATGAGGTCGCTGATTAGTTTGTTTTAATACTTTAGTAATCCGGGTTAAGACATCGATATGAATTTCACAGAATTAGCCATACAGCCCAAAATGCGCAATAGGGCAGGTTGTCACAAGTTGCCCTCAAATATAGTTTGCACTGAATAGACCCTTTAATCGAAATTTGTAAAAGCTTACCCCTACATAATTATGATGCAACTGTGGATCTATTTCTTCGAACGTTACTTTACTTGTTTCATGGAACACATTTATTCTTTAAGGCCGTGCATGTAACACATTACAACCGATCACACCAGAATTAAAGGCCTATCCCTGCCCCGTATTTTCCAGGAATTGCATGCATGGTGCCTATTCTTTTTTCCTACTACATTGAACACATAATATTTGGCCTATTTGGAGCACATTTGGAGTCATTTAATTTGAAGCTTTTCTATCTTATGAAGTACTTCATTTGGAAACATAAGACAACATTTTTGAATGCCCTTTAGAAATTTTGATTCAATAAGGTCTATATCGTGGCATCTATAAGTAAAATTAACCTGCCTACGTTGATTGCGAATAAGAACTAGGTATAAACATCCGATCGGCGATATAAAAGACATAAACCCTATATGTAAGCTTGATATGATACTTCAATGAAGATAACGCAGCCCCAAAAATAACACCTTCCAAAACA
Source organism: Holothuria scabra (assembly GCA_037179385.1). NCBI lineage: Eukaryota > Metazoa > Echinodermata > Holothuroidea > Aspidochirotida > Holothuriidae > Holothuria > Holothuria scabra. The sequence goes on along the minus strand of CM074192.1, from coordinate 15,425,906 downwards.
TAGCAGTGTTGTATATTATTTGTGAACAAAATAATGTCAGCGCAATTTTGTATTTGACAAAATGTCCCACCCCGCGTGACAACTCCCCCTCCCCCCAAATGGGGCAAGTTGTCGGCACGTTTCCAATTTCGCAGGAAAAGTGAATCTATACTTCAATGCTTATTAATTAATTAGTAACAAAGATGACTGTAAGTAGACCACTTCTTAACCTATTATACTGAACAATAATCCAGATGTTCAGTCTGTACGTATAGAGGAGATAGGTCTAAAATAATTTTGTGACTTCTTACCCCCTCCTCCCTAATGTTTGAAAGTTCAAAAACATATATATGAAAAATAAATTCAGATAATTCAGTTCAGCATGGGACATTCCTGAGTTGAGGTATAAAATGTTGAAGACTATGTTATAATTTGTGATGTCACACTAACTTGTACTGACTCAAAAAAGTTTTTTGTGTTTCTAAACACATCGTGTCAATATGTGTAGCAATCTTACTGTTGTGACTTGACCAAACAACGTACAACATATGTTTCTCTGATTTCGTTGCAAATTCGTTGACATGAATTAAAAGGGTGTCGAATGCCCCTCGAAGTCAGCAAATCCTTTCTCTAAGAATGAGACCTTACAAATTTTGTCCACTTACTAAATCACCGGGAGCGAATCAAATGGTGAAACCGTTTGACTGTGACATCTGGGTATTGAGATTTAAAACGGTAATCAAGGCGCTATATGAAAATGTTCATATTGATGGCGCCAAACCATTTTGCATGTAGCATGAGAAAAGGACCGACTTAAATATCTTACCTCATTAACTCTTCGGAAGAGTTGGGCACATTCAAATAAAGTTGCGAAAAACGTTGAATTGAAGTAGGCTACTCATGGTACAAAAGGAAAGAGGATTGCATTTTTTAAATTTCAAAAAGCAAAAGTTGTAAAAGACACGTTCAAATTAAGTATGTCTCTCATGAAGGCAATAACGTCCAGACTTTCACAAATTTCGTTATTCCCTAGTCGAAAAATATTAATACTAACTTCATACTTACTTAGCAATAATGTCTTGAAACAACCGAGGCAAACCAAATGTTATTCGACCTATGAAGGATTCTAAAAATATTCATGTCATAGTTCTACATTAGTGCTACATTAATAAGGATGTTGCACTAACACTTTTCTATCATTTGGTGTCTGATTTCACGAAGATATTCCCCAAAATTTTTTAGCAAGTTCAAAACAACTGGCTATGCTTTTGCGAGTCCTGAGAATTCAGGTAATGTTTTCGATAATGTTTTACTGAAATTAATCGAATTTGCGAAATTCAGTTGCAAACAATACTCAAGAGAATTTGTACTTCGTGAAATACCGTTCTGAAATTGACACGAACGTGTTTCTTGTCATTGTTTTTTAACCGACTAACATTCGGTCGTTGTTTATACATTGCCTAGCTAAAGGCTGATAGGGGAGAGACGGGGACGTTTAAAATTGTAGATTTAAACGTGACTTAGGAACAGTGGTATCACTCAAGTTGTTACAAAGGAAGCATGTCCAATCATGAGGTGTACCAGTGATGAATGGTAACGACGCAGGTCAAAATAACAAAAATATATTGTATTCAATTGAGTTTAAAAATACAAAACTATAGTATTATAAAAGGAGCATTCCCAGGGGCGTAAATCTGATTTGTGGATTGGGCGGGGAAAACTTTTTCCGACAGCCGGAACCTGAGATCGTGTGGGTCACCGGACTCGTCTATAAGCAATCCAACCACACGAACGCGAGCACACACGCGGTAAACACACAGAAACAAACACGCATACGCACTCACATTGACGCATATTAACAAAACAGGAAGATGGCACATTACGGCAGTATTATTGCTCAGCTTGCACAGGGGAAGTTTTCATTACAAATTAGCCTGATTGTAAGGGCCTAACTGATTGCTCACATTCATATGCCCCAAAGCAACGAATTTCATCCATAAGGACCAATCAGCTTCTTAGAAATAGGCCACACCCTTAATTCTAAAAATAGCAGCTTTAGACCCCTTTTTGAAATACCTGAATACGGAAGACCAGGGGCCCGTTCCACAAAGAGTTACGCACAATCTTAAGTATGTTTTATTGTTGACTTAAGTATAGGGAATCAAACTTAAGATTGTGCGTAACTCTTTGTGGAATGGGCCCCAGGTCAAATATCTCCATGCAACCCTACCCCTCTCAATAAGACAACCATGATCTTGTGACAAATTTTACCTCTTTTTTAATTAAAAAAAAATGATTTTTTTTCCTCCCTAGCCTACGAGAGAAAAGTAAGCAAGCAGCTACAGGCAACGGTAACTTGTGAATGTCCGAGAATTACTTCAAAACAAAACAGCCCCATCTTTATTTCATCACAAAATTCTGTTGATTTATCGTTGAATTCCCATATAGATGCTTGTTGCTAACGTCAGTGTAAACCTCTGTATTTGCCAAGGGGTATGATAAGTTAGGTTAAATGGAGTTTTACGGCCCAGTTTCTAACCAGGGAGGTGTTATTAGATCACACCTCCCTGTTCTAACCAATTGGTTCAATTCGAGCAGGGAAGGACTTTTTTTTAGTTGTGCTCACTGGCTTGTTTCCTACTCCATTGAAGTTACTACAGAGCCGCTGCGTGAAGAAGGCCCTATTATGGTCCGAATATGGCTGCTTAAAGAGTAATGTTTTTTTCATTGAATGGAAACATTGTATAATTATTGTCTCAACATGGCATAAAATTAAAATAGGTCAAGCCTTTTTTAATTTATCTGTCCAATAAATTCAAGCAATAGCAGAAAATAGTATTTCAGATACTTCAAAGCGGAGGGCGGGAGCTTTCGCCTCAGCTTTAGTATAGTTAATAGAGTGACATTAAGCTGATTTTCCGTGTTTGTTATCGTTGAAATAGCGAAAGGGACTGAAATCGGGAAAATAGGCCTGAATAGGTTTATGATCTCCTAAAATATTATTCATTTCAAGAGTCCCTGGTGCTACATTACCAGTATTTGGAATTTACAAAATTGGACCACAATTGGTTGTTCTTGATCAATAAATATTTTCTTATTTTTTACAAGGAAATTACAGCACTGTCTAATTATTTTGATTTGTATTTGATAAATATTGGCTTTTAAAATAAGAAAAAGTCCATGCAAAAATCCGCAATGTTCCCTCTTAAAGAGAAATAGAAAGTTTTAAAATGTTCCAACAAAGTGTTCAAAGAAAATAGCTCAAGACTTCATTAAACCATTCGTTGTCAACCGTATACCCCAGCAATAGTTTCATTTCCTCAAAATATTATGATCAAGAAGAGCCATGAAGTTGCATCATTTGAAATGTTAAAGTTTGGGTGAAAATGTTAATCTTGAGCAACAAATTGAGTGAATTTCAATCTGCATGAGGGAAACTTTTTTCTTGGAAAGAAGGCTACCATACTACATTATTTTTAATCATTATCACTCTGTGTCAATAAATATTGGTTTAAAAAGAATGAAATTTTCTTTTAAAACAAATGCAATATTTCCCTTTAAGCAATAGACAGGTAGGTGCGTTAAGTGACCAGAACAGCTGCAAATCGATCGTTTCTTTTTGTAGGCTTTCAACACTCATCCAGAGGTATGATGCAACAAGGAGAAAATGTAGTCCCCGCTGTTTGAATTAGTGTTCTCCTCTTACCAATGCGGGATTGAACTTATTAAACATGTAAAAATATTTTTTGTTACATATTTGTTAATTTCAGAATAACTCTTTGGTTTACCTGCTTTTTATATAAACGTAATGAAGAATACTTGTTACAAACGAAATGAGTACAGATCTGTAAGATTTGGTAAACTTTGGAGGAAAATCAACTTTGGGCGACAGCTACCCCTTTTTAAGGCAAACTTCGAGGTTGCGCTATTTTTAGTTTACTTTGTTTTAAAAATTTGAAGTAAATGTTACTCTGCACCTACATTTTTCACCTTTTTTGACTGGTTGGAGCCTGCTAAATTACATAATTACTCCAGTCATGTTATTCTTTTTCTATTTATTCCTTTGTATGAATGACTCTCACACATCTTTAAGCGGTGCAGTAAATGAAGAACAAGAACAGTTTAATTAAACTGTGACTTTTATTGCCATTTCCCATGTTTTCACTAATCAAGGACCTGTATAGTTAGTTAATTTTCATTTTAACATCCACAATGTTGTAAAGGGTCGAATTCTCGACGAGTTACAGTGCTTGTTGAGGGCACGTGAGCTGTTACCTTCTGAAGCTATAACACATGAGACCTTCAATGTATTTCATGAGTCTGATCTACCTGCGATATAAGCTTTTTAAAATGTGGGGTTTGAACGGTGAATTATTCGTTCTTACGACTGAATGATTTAAGTAGGATGTGTTCAAAAATTGTTAACAATAATACCAAAGTAATAATTAGTCTGCGTAGCGCCTCTGTTCCTCTAGTCTAATTTCCCTATGCGGCAAAATACCACCTCTCATGCTTGACAACCAAGTGCTACAGGGTCGAGTGACAGAGTGGTCTACTGAGGCTGTTGTGCACCAAGTGATTCACGGATGCATGGGTTCGAATCACGCTAGGTTTACGTTGGATTCTCTCCGGGTCATCTGGCTTTTCTTCCTCTTGGCATAATGCTTGCCACCATCCATCCATCCATCCATCCATCCATCCATCCATCCATCCATCCATCCATCCATCCATCCATCCATCCATCCATCCATCCATCCATCCATCCATCCATCCATCCATCCATCCATCCATCCATCCATCCATCCATCCATCCATCCATCCATCCATCCATCCATCCATCCATCCATCCATCCATCCATCCATCCATCCATCCATCCATCCATCCATCCATCCATCCATCCATCCATCCATCCATCCATCCATCCATCCATCCATCCATCCATCCATCCATCCATCCATCCATCCATCCATCCATCCATCCATCCATCCATCCATCCATCCATCCATCCATCCATCCATCCATCCATCCATCCATCCATCCATCCATCCATCCATCCATCCATCCATCCATCCATCCATCCATCCATCCATCCATCCATCCATCCATCCATCCATCCATCCATCCATCCATCCATCCATCCATCCATCCATCCATCCATCCATCCATCCATCCATCCATCCATCCATCCATCCATCCATCCATCCATCCATCCATCCATCCATCCATCCATCCATCCATCCATCCATCCATCCATCCATCCATCCATCCATCCATCCATCCATCCATCCATCCATCCATCCATCCATCCATCCATCCATCCATCCATCCATCCATCCATCCATCCATCCATCCATCCATCCATCCATCCATCCATCCATCCATCCATCCATCCATCCATCCATCCATCCATCCATCCATCCATCCATCCATCCATCCATCCATCCATCCATCCATCCATCCATCCATCCATCCATCCATCCATCCATCCATCCATCCATCCATCCATCCATCCATCCATCCATCCATCCATCCATCCATCCATCCATCCATCCATCCATCCATCCATCCATCCATCCATCCATCCATCCATCCATCCATCCATCCATCCATCCATCCATCCATCCATCCATCCATCCATCCATCCATCCATCCATCCATCCATCCATCCATCCATCCATCCATCCATCCATCCATCCATCCATCCATCCATCCATCCATCCATCCATCCATCCATCCATCCATCCATCCATCCATCCATCCATCCATCCATCCATCCATCCATCCATCCATCCATCCATCCATCCATCCATCCATCCATCCATCCATCCATCCATCCATCCGGCTGGCTGGCCGTCTGTCTGTCTGTCTGTCTGTCTGTTAGGTAGTCTAATTTTCCCTGTAGGACTGTTGTGGCTTCAGCCCTGTAATGAAAACTATCGGGGCGGTAGTATCATTAAAAATCCAGAATACTGAGGTAAAAACCATCTCATTGCAGAAAATTCGGTCTTTTTATATACTAGAATGAACCAAATTGCATTTCAGGACCTTAGAATATCAAACAATTCCCAACAGGAGAGGGTAAATAGCCCCCTTTTCATAACCCTCCCCAGATCGACGATCACCCTTTCGTCGGACCCTCGGGAAAATCCTAGGTCCGCTTTGTCTGGTGTAAAAAAGTTCTAAAAACTTACACGTTGAATAAAATTGACGGATGCTTTGTAATGCCACATTTCACTGCAAGGTACTGATGCTCACTCTGCAGTAATGTTCTTTCAAGCGTAGCATGTTTACAAGGCTTTTAAGAAAGGTGAAGTATCATTTTAGAATTACAACATAGGCGACGGAAGCGGGGGGACCAGAAGGGGGCCGGGCCCCCAATATTTTTTATGAGATTTTTGGGGGCATGCCCCTCCCCCAATAACTGAATGTCGCAAAATAAATTTTAAGTTCCCTTTATTACATTCTTTGGCTAAATTATTACTTTTCAGAGTGCAAAAGTTGCAAAGCTTCCGGTGGCCTCGCCCCCTTGACCCTCACATTAACGATAACCTGTAAGAGAGTTTACTTTTGCCCCTCAAACACTTAAAACAAACCTTCATTTGCAAGTTATCTTTCTTTTTCAAATTATCTTTTTTCTTCTCAAATCAGGCCTTTCAAACACACTGAGCGAGGGGCATGTCCCCAGTCCCCTTACTGGCCCCAAGGACACACGTTTGCTCCAGTGATAACGATTAGTAATACCTATACAAAGGTACTTTTTGCTTTCATTGTGTCCCTTAAAAAGCCTAAAATATCAAAGCTTCCGGGCCATGTTGCGGGCCCATGGTCCCCACGCATATTGCCTCCCTATTGATAAAATGCCTCAAAACACATTGGATCTCTCAAAAATGCCCTGTCTTAAATTATCAACCACATTTTCAATTTTGAGTAGCTTCAACATTTTGGCTTTGCCCTCTAAAATTACTGTAAAGCATGTTTCTCCTTAATCAAATGCCATGGTACTTCCCGATTCCATTCTCGTCCCTTACCTCACCCCACTCCTGAATTAAATTCGTAGTTAAGAATCCTTACTTTACATATGATTTTCAACCATTTTGGAGCCTCTCAAATCACTAAAATCCCTGAATTTCGGTTGGATTCGCCCTGGACCCCTACGGCAAAACCGGACGCTTTCCGGCGTTAACATTATGTCGGCTGCCGAAAACTTGCCCCCCCCCCCCCAATAAAAATCATCTTCCACCGCCTATGTACAGTAATGCTTACCAGCAATAATTCACTGTTAACTCTTTCTCATCCGAAGATAGGACTTATAATATAGGTAATAGATACGACCAAGTAACCTAAGACTAAAACTAACCTTACTCAATTTCTGCCTTTTCCGGAGGACCTCAGAAAAAGTAAAATTGTCCTGACAACCATCCCAACCCAATGCCTAGGGCCTCTTGGAATCACCACGTCTACTTAACCAAGTAAAGTTGAAAACAATTTTTATTATGCAGCAGAATTTAACATTTTCGGCAAACTTAGACCAAATCTCACTAGGAAGTTGACAGTAAGTACACTGTTAAAAATTTCTGTAAATTTACAGGATTTTTTTAACTTAAACTTTTTGTATTTTACTTTTAATAGAGATTTTCTGTATCTTTACAGACACTTTGTATTGCTACAATAAAAAAAGGTTGTTTAACATGTATTTTCTGTTTATTTGAAAAACCATTTCTGTCTGCTTTTTTAACCAAATTTTACTGCTTTGTAAAACTTTTTCTGTAAATTTACAGAAATTTTAACAGTATTTTGTATTTTTCTGATTTCACATAAATAAACTGTCATTTAACAAACATTCATTTTGTTTTTAAGCTGAAAAAGAAACAAAAATAAGCCCAAACAAACAAATAAGAAATAGCCAGAAAATTTTCAATATATAACATGCATCGTTCTGCGAAGTTTCAGTTAAAAAAAATATTTTTGGCAAATTTATGGCCCTATTTGAAAATTAACTTACATTTATTATAAAAGCATACTTAGTTATTACGTTCTTAGTTATAAATATCATACAACTGGTGTTTTGTCACACATTTTTAAGTAAAAAGAAATTGTAAGGCCCTAATTTCAGAGCACTGACAATTGGTATACTGATGTCAACTAATCGCCACAGGCGCTCATGCACTTGATCGAATTAAAAACGTTTCACAAATTTAATTGAAAGAGTCTGTAAATTTACCACTTTATGACGTATATCTCATTTTGCATAAATGGGTGGAGCTTATTTTGTAGGCATTTTCCTAACAAAAGGATTGCTGTTGCTTTGAATAATATCTTTTTTGGCGTTTTTTAATCAGGAAGTGATAAACTTATTGTTTACCTTGTCTGGAAATGTTTGCAACCAATGTATTTGTATTCTTTGTCATATTTATTTTAAAAACAATTATTATATTGTACAAAAAATGTGACTTTCCAATTACAAAGTTCCTAGAGATAGCAGTCTACTTGACAACAATATGATAACAAAGCATCCTCATTGTGTTTTGATTGAAAACAACTTCGTAACGACACATTACGTTGATAAGCAAATACCTGATCTACGTAATGGTGAAGTGTTTGTTACGTAATAACATATGAAAGGAAAAAAAGCGATATTATAATAAATATTGAAACGCCGAGAATGAAAACAGTAGGCTGTAAATTCACATAAAATTAAGGTAAAAAAAAAACAGAACAATTCTGTAATTCGATTTTACAGTAGACATTTGTAAACTAATTTACATGCAAAAACTGTAAAGAAAAAACAAACACTTAATGTTTTTTCATGATTACAGTCTGGCTGTAAAAAAACATTATTTGGTTGGAAAAAAATTTGCCATAAAAATTATGTAAATTTACAGAGAAATTTTTAACAGTGTAGTAACTTAGCACAATTTTGCATTGGACGCACATTGTCACCTGAAAAAATTAATCTAAGTGAGGCAGCTACACGTGCACACCACATCGTAAGTAATATACGCATTACTAAAATTTTTGCGTGCATAGTGTGACGTGTGAACACACATAAAAGTTCTCCAATTGTATTGCAATGTGACTAGGTGTGGTTGTGTCCGTGTCAGTCGAAAAGTGGGAAAGTGATAAATAGTGCAAATTTATACGGTATTTTGTCTCCAATTTTTTAAAAGGGCTGAAACGTGCAACCCTACTCCCTTCCACTTATCGAAACTTATGCTTATTACCAGCTAGTCAATTGACAGAGCACTTCTGTTAAGTTGCCACATTTTGCAAGCAGACAAGTTTCGATGCGTAAAATTCTTTTGCGGTTTACTCTACAAAACTTGTATAGGTCTATGCCAAATTAATCTCCCTGAACGCCTTGTTAAATTGATAATATATCTAGAGTGGCCTTCACTCACTTTTTATTTTCCAATTTACGTTACATTTAAAAAGGATTGTGCAGTGTTCAACAGCATCGTCGCCAGGCAAAGGAAAGCTCTCATAAGCCAGAGAGTTGCTAGCAACTCCCTGCATAAGCTAAACACAATGATCATTATCTCTTATTGATAGACTTCTGTGCCATTTTTCGCCTAGGGTTGTCATGACAACCAGTAAGGAGTCATTAAAATGGGCGCGTTCAAGTAAAATGGGAAGCATACGGTTTGTTGGCTGCATGAACAGATGAAAATAGAAGCAAAAATTAAATAGAGAAAGCAGTTCATGGAGTGTTGGTTTAACCAACGGGTAAATGGATGGATCGAAGCCTAGTTTCCTGTTTGAAAGCTTAACCGCTTTTCGAAAATTGTCGATTTCTTTCTGTAACAGAGTAAAAAACTTTGATTGCTCCAGTTACAAGACAAGATCGTTACCTAATGAGTTAAAATGTTCTTCTTTAAAATCGTAATGAGATAGCATAGGCCTTTATAGACCTATCTTTTGGATTGGCTGTACTCGAAGACTTTGCGTGTAAGTCACTTGAGTTTGTGCAATGAGTTTTTTCGACATTCGATTCGGTTTGCATGTAACATATGGGTGTTATTTACATCAAACTAGTTGACAATGTTGCTGACGGATCAAGTTAGTTACACTTCTTTGTGGTGCGGAAATGGCTGCCACGCTGTCAAGGCCGATTAAACAGTGTGTTGTTGTGCGATAACAATAGAATGAACTTCAGGAGAACAAAATGACAGCAGCGTTAGATCCATGGAGTGTTGTAATTGGCGGGGACTTATGGAGTATATTTTACACATGATCTCGTACCCACGTGACTGGACTCCATCGGGGAATACCTTAAACGCCATTGTATCAAAATAATAATCTACATCAACTTACAAAAAGTTTCGTGTGAAAACAAGGTCTTTTGTCAAAGACAGGTTATTCAAGAAGGGTAAGAAACAATAAAACTTTTATTCTCTTCTCCTTTTTAAGACATTAAAATTCGGAATGATGGCCAATGATGTTTATTGCACTCTGAACTTACAGTCTGTGAAATAATCATCAACGCTAATCACGTATGTGACAATGCTGACACTAGGTAAAACTTGTCCAAAATTGTTGTATTTACGGGTCTATTTCGCGAGTTAGATATCTCACCCTTGCGTAACCCATCACTTGGCTGACCAATTATTAGGGGAAATACCAAATTTCAGTATTGTCGAATACGTGGCCAGCGGTTGGTAAACATTATTTTAACCCATCTGTTTTTAGAGTTTGCATAAATACAAGTTTGTCTCCTTTGGCAGTATCTTAAAGAGTAGGTATACTAGCCTGCTAGTAGGCTAAGAGGGTACCGTGCAGCGTTGACTAATACTTACAATGGGGTTTGCTTCAGTAAATATGGCGATTCTAAATTTACAATATTTTCCAACAGGTTGGTGAATTCGCTCCATATATGTATCCTTTCTGTGATCCATACAACTCAAAATGATTCCTATATAAGAGCTTTTTCATGCACTGAGAATGGCGCCTACAGTTGAAGAAAATCAAGATCCCGACAGAACATTACGTAAGCATAAATGGACATTCAGTGTATGCATTCGACGTTGCTGGCTTAAACATACCACTACTGCAGTTTACCGCTTGCTCGTTGAATTTGTATAACATTAAAACACATGGTTGCATATATCAACTCATATTTTTGGCATGGCATGTTTCAGATTTTCGTCGTTAAATGTAATCTTTAGCTGCGTTTTGAAGTTTGAAGTAAGGGCATTTCGATGTTCCTATGTTACTCCTACATACCATCCCATTGCAGACCTAGAAATTTCCCCAAGAATTTCATATTTAGATTAGCCTATAAGATTCCGACAACATATATTTGGGTCTTTACTTTCTTTCAATGTACCTTAACGGCGTTATCAAAATATACAACTGAGATAACCATAGGCGTCCGCAGGCATGGTCAAGGGGGACACTTGTCCCCCCCCCCCCCGGAAAATCCAAAATTTGAAAAAACGTATAAAAATTGAAGAAAAACGTGTTTTCCAAGTTTCTATGAGAAAAATAGTCTTTAGAAATGCCATTTCCGGCGATCTGGGAGGCATTTCGGGCCGAAATTTGGCGCACGCTTAACGTCAATTCATGGTGATTCGGAGATTTTGCCCCCCCCCGTTTTTTTTTTCTGCGGACGCCCATGGGTAATAACGATTGAGGAAGAAGGGAAAACTCAGGGAGCACAATGAAACCTGTGCCAGGAAACAGTCCTCCTTCAACAGTACATTGCAAAGTACAAGGCAATATGTGTCCCTAAAATTGAAGATAAACAGCGGGGAGAGAAAAAAGTCAGCCTCGTTTGAAAACTTGATGGATTTGAACAAGGTAGGTCTGTATAGAGGCTTTTCACATGACGTCATAATACTCTCCGGCGGCCATGTTGGAGTACAAGTAACTACGTAGTGAACCATACGGGACGCGCTTGCTCGTTGAATTTGTATACACCGTGCATGTCACAGTGCACACTGTGCAGTGCGTTCGGCACAAAACCACGTGTATTTGGCATGAATGTCCTCCAGCATGGCGGTTCCGTGACGTAATTGCAAAGCCTCTTATAGAGATTGAATTGTGTCCCTCGACGTTAGGATCCCTGTACAAACCCTGACAAAACAAATGCAATAAAATCGCTGATTAGTTCAATTACAGAATGCACTCATGACCTCTAAAACTCTACTTGGAACCCCCTCTCCCCCTTTTCAATGTGTCCTATCTGATCGTTACAAAATTGTATCCAACATTTAAAGGAGGTGGGGAAGCAAAGGCTTGTTTCATTTACTTTTGTCGGGAAGTGTCTTGATGCATACCGTGTAGCTATCATAGGAAGTTATATACAGTTATATTGGAAAACGATAAAACTGGATGTTTTTCACCGACTGCAAAAATAGGAGAAAAGGGAACGATTAGTGATCTCAGTGTGTAAATTTTGAATTTGCAACTTTCGGAAAAGGGGTTCTGAGCGATTTTTTGAGGGCTTCAGCTCTTTCTAAGGCGTGTGAATTGAATATTAAAGGCCACACCCACGTCGATTAAATCATTGAGTCAATGACAACTGGACAAGAAGAGTATTAACTGGAGGTACCCGTTTGAAATATTAAGTTTGCATTTGATCTCAGGCTGCTTCGGTCTACAAGGGGAGATGAGGCTGCATACAGTAAGGGGCAGAGGATGATCATTTGGTATGACTGACTTGTTTCAAAATGAGGGCGGGATAGTTAAACCGAGAGTTATGCAGACAGAGCTGCACCAATGCATTGTTAACAAATTGCTCTGGTTCTTGAGAAAATTATAAGTATGTTAAGGTTTTTATTGGGATGGAGTAGCAAGTGTGGTATTCTTTTATGTCTCAAAGATTTTCGTCGAATCATGATGAATGAAAGATTTTGGGATGGGATTTACTCGTTCAAAGAAAGTCATATATTTTACCCGATGTACATTTAATCACAAAGGATTTAGGCCACGTACATTGACAGCTTTGTACACGAGTCGTTGGTTAATGGAGTTTTATGTTTACCACTTTTCGTCGCTTTTTTCTCGAAAGTCTTACAAAAGGGGAGTTCGGTAATTCGTTTCGGTGGCTATACACATGCGCAGGTCCTGCAAATCTTCGGGATAAAAAACTAATCCGGCACCTGGGTCACGACAGTTTTCCCCAAATTTGAGTTTACATCAAAATTTGATGACATAAATCTTTTATAATTCAACCATAACATATAAGAAGGAATGATAATTGTGATTCTGTGCAGTTGGCTTTGTGTAAATTACCCTTTTGGTGTAAAAATATGCATTTTAATCTGTTGTAAATTAGGGTCGAGTCCCTTTTTTCGTTCGGGTTAGCTGTTCAGATTTATGATTTGCGTTGTATGCATTAACTATACACAAAACAAGGGAGCGCCGAATAGTACTTGTTGAGATGGGTTTGTTATCTGACGCTGTGCCTCACATTTCCATGCGCCAACAAATTAACGAAGTACCGGTAGCTTATTTACAAAATAGCTCTTCTTTACTGAAGATTTACAGAACAAAAAAATAAGAGATACATAAGGAAAACGGAAAAGTGTTGTCAAATTGTTTCAAAAAATTGACAGCACTTTTTTCCATATTCGCTTTGTATTTCTTTACTTTGTGTTCTGTAAATCCACAACACATCTGTTACATTTTCAACAGTGCACCCGAAACAATGAGCTATGATTGTGTCTGGATAAAAGGGACATTTTTAGATGGGTGTGGGAATGGTAGAAGAATGGAGATTGAACTGTCTTGGATGAGAAATGTGTGCCGTCAAAACGGGAAAACATAAGAGAACATTGTGAAAAGTAGCAACATTTTCGTTTATAGTTTATCATTTCAAGAGGTAGAAAGTGTTTTTATGTACTTACAATATTAAAATGGACAGAGAACACGTTTGTAATCGTCACCTGCAGTTTATGTCTTTCATTACCCTCTTTTTGCCTCCAAATTTTTTTCAAATACACTTTGTGATCTTGCTCTCAAAATTACATGAGCATAGACATTACGCTGATTGTTTTCCTAACTGCAGAATGATGTTGTATAAATTTAGCCACATTTTCTGACTGTGCATGCCGTGATCACACAACCAATTCGGGTCGGATTCCGATCCGCCGATGTTCGTTAAGTTTTTGTTAAAATCTTCTCCTTTGGAAAGAGCTTAAACATTTAAGAGTTTAGCGCCAAATATTGAAAAATTTAGCACCATTTTGGACCTGCGGGCCCCCTCGTCTTAGACACCATACAAGAACAGGGAAAGAGTTTAAGCCAGATGTCCCCATACCCCACACTGAAAATGAGATCGACGCCCATTAAATAATGAATATCTTTGGAAAATGTATTCTCATTATATGTCACCTTACGTAGTTGAAACGACCGTTTAATTAATTATCCCAGTTAAAAGTCTTGAATGCAACCAAATCCAATTATGTTACACCGTCGTGTTCAGTTTGTATCTTGAGTAATCGGACTGTTTATTGCGAAGGTTTTTTCTCTTTTATGCTTACATCAAGTCATCGTTTTAACTTCAATAAATCAACTAAAATAAATTTATGTCAGTGTGTTAACTGATTAACATGTACAGATGTTTATAACATACAAGTAAAAAAGCAGCCAATTATCATTGCGTTTACAGTTAGAAACCATACACGATGGAACTCGATATCTTTGCTCAATTTAAACTGTATATTTCATATTGCTAACACGGAGAGACAAGGGAAATAAAAATCAAAACTTTTTCCCTAGCCCCATGCAAGAATAATAGTATAAAAGAAGAGTTAAAAAACAAATAAGTAGAAGACTGAATACTTAAGGATTCGAATCACGGACTCAACCGTATCTTATCGTTAACAGATTCTGTAAAAGGTGTTAAGTGGGTTACTTAGATAGTTTTTTAGGCCCGTTTTACCAACTATTTTGTAGTCAAGTCGGTCACGGCATTTTTCCAGTTGTGGCCCACTGCTTGGCTATTCTTACATCCGCCGGCCATTTCTTATGTTGAGCATCAAGCACAATGGCAGTAGGTTTAATTTTAAAGTCTTCGGGATGACCAGGCCAGGACTCGAACGTGTTAAAAATTGTGACACGGATCAGTTTTAAACATTAAAGACCTGATCCTCTCACCTCAAACTATAATTTTTGTAGTAGTCCACAGACATTTTCAATTGGCATAGCTCTTTGATTGACAGCAAGTTAAAAAAAAAATGTAGAGTACTGAAGCTCATATTACGCAGCATTTATTGTACTGAGAGTGTTATGATTACACATTGAGGTCTTTAATACTCACCCTAAAGCAATAAACTGAGATTGTGACTTGATGAGAATGAATTTTAGATAGGTGGGGGAGAGGCTTATGTGAGAAAGTTAGGGGGGTCAGTCAAAACGTCACAACTATAATTTTTAAAAGAATGACACCTATTATAGAGGACGTACTGACGGGAGGGATAGGAGATGACACAAGGAATGCTCAGATTGAGAGACGTAAGTTTCGATTGATTTTTTAAATGCCTCCTCTACCCTATCAGCTCCTTGGATTCTATGTAAGGTATGAGGTACTGTAGGATTTTGGTCGAATGCGAACGTTTTCCGAAAGACTATGAAATCGCTTCAGGGCTGTGGCAAAGCCAGAATCCCCAGAGCAAATTCTTTTGGTCCCCCAAAGTTAAAGTATGGGGATACGCTTAGTGCATTATTTTGGATAGTTCAGATGCTTGCAACAAGTTACGTCACGGTACGAATATATTCACAGTTTTGACGGAACCATCACATTTTAAAGGTTTGAGGAAGGCTTCGTTCGTGAGTAGGTCAGATACATCCCTTTACTGAAGGTTGTATGTATGCAATGAGCTAATGTGTATTTCAAAAAAATGAATAAACAGCAGAATTGAGATTAAAAAGTTATAAATTGATCTTATAACGTACCATTATAAAGGTAACTTTTCGTTAAACATAATAACTGAAAAACAAACAACTTGCCTTAGTTTGTTTAACCATCAAAAGGCCTGTACGTACTCACACCCCAAACTGCAAATATTACCTACTGGCTCAGCTCTTTGATTATCAACTAGTGCAAAAATGCGAGTATCAGAGCTCATATTACACAACGTATTAGTACTGAAGCAATAAACTTAGATTGCATCTGGAAGAGGTTGAATTTTAAACAATCGTGGGAGGGGCTTAAGTAAGTAGGTTTGGAGAATTGGAACTGTTTGTGGTGAGATAATTAGGCCTTTAATCCAAAGGAAAAGAATTTGAATTTGACTGTTCGGTTACCGGTTCTGTTTCTTGACTGTTTTTTTTTTTTTTTTTTTTTATTTCTATAGCACAATCCAACTGACATGTGTTTAAAACACATCCATTTGGTAGAAACGAAGGGAAAGGAATTTAATATACACATAACAGTGTTAACCCTGTGTGTCAAATCTTTCAAAGAAACAGTCCAGACCCACAGATGTGGGTCTCTGTGTTATCGGAGACTCCGGTTCCTGGGGCGTCACTGTCGTCCGGGCTTAGCTCTTTTAAATATTATTTTATAATTACTTGTACATACAGTGTCTTGTATATTGTCAATGGAGGTAGTGTGACTTCCTGTTTCGTCAGTGCTCGTTTTTGTTGGGAACTTTAGCCCAGCTTCCAAGGAAGTAAAATGCTGCCGAAGAGTCCAGACTGAAAGTAGATTTTATATAATTTGAAGAGGACATGTCACCCCAATCTGAAGTAGTGAACAAGATTGTTTTGTTTCATAATGAATTGGTTCTTGAGAGTTATGTGAAAACATTTTTTATCCTCGAATATGAACTTACTTCTAGAAACCGCTTGGTTTACCTCCAATATAATATCTGAAATATTGAAATCTTAAAATACTATGACAGATACTATAGAGAGAATTAAAAAGAAAATTGTGAGACTTAGCAGTTGCTTAAAATTTAGTCTGGGTAACTGCTCTTGACTTTTAAAGACCATGCAATCCGGCCATGGACTGAGAATAAACCTTACTAAATTCATTTCTAAGCTCCCCACTCCATAAAATTTGAAATTCATCTGTTTTTCACCGCTTAAAAACAGTTTTTGAATTGTCTGAAGCTATAACAACACAAGTACTATGGGTGCTTAAATGAACGCACGACTGATTACACTCGAAAACACCAGCTATAGCTCTACCGTAATGTCAATCAAAATGCAATCAATATGAATATGGTCATATTCACAATGATGCTGTACATTGCTGACCGACATGAAGAGGGAAATGTTTTATTCTAGAATTCATTCTGAACCTTGACTTTATTTTCTTGACACCAGGAACCGCGGTTATAAAGCTTCTAAACAAAAGTGACATTTTAAGTCAGACGTGATTATGGCTTTAAGGCTATTTATCAGTTCGTTCCTTCCAGAGTTACGCACTTCAGGTTTTTATATGAACCTCAAACATGTTAAACCTTTAAGGGTTTAGTAATTTATAGACCCCTGCGAACCCCCGAATTGATACCTTACGTCTCAACAGGGGTCCCAGAAGGGCCTTATCCCCTCAGGCTGTACTATCAGATTGACATTTACTAAAGAAGATGACACGAAGTAACGAAGTCTATCTTTTAATTGTCATACAAAGTGTTAATATTTTTTTGACATCATGGGGTAACGTACTTAAATCAAGTTTATAGTCATGAGGACATGAAATCAAACAGTTTTACTTTAATCATGAAAGACTAGCTCAAGATCCGTGAATCAAAAATTCACTGGATTTATTTGAAACATGTTACCGGAGTCTTATGATTTCTGCGATTTAGTGAAGCTGGTGTCATATATGGCAAATTTTCGATTTTGTCACTTACACAGCTAGGAAAAGTATACCAAACTGAAGGAATGGGCGAGCACTACTGCATAAGGAATTGCAATTTGTGGAGGGGGAGGGGCTAAAATTATGTTTTTTTGAAACAAATAATGACAAATATGGAGATTTCATTGGAGAGAATTCGGAATTTCGAAATGCTATGAGTTGTCAAAACCATAAAGAGAAACTGGTTTCACAAATGGAAAATTCCGAATTCTTTATTTTTCAGAGCCGCGACGTATTTATGCAAAAGTTCTAAAAGTAGGGAACCATTTGTAATGAAACTGGTTAAAATAAATCCACTACCTGATGAAAAGCACACTTCAATCTTCTGCGGGAAAATCATACAGATCGAGAGGGGGAGACTTGTACCCACTGGTTCTACTGAGACACCGGTGCATGCTGGTGTAAGATTGTTGATACAAAAAGATTAAAATATATCCTTTCGAACGACACCTCATCATACACTATCTGCAGACAGAGGTTGGAGGTGTACCATTAATTCCAGATTGACGGTCTCATATATAGCACTGACGTCAGTGTGATTTTACTTTTCTGATAATGGTCAAAATACGAAATGGTCGAATCGTTATACGAATGTGTGATGTGCACGTGTCGCAATTTTTCATAAGGAATCATTCATTTTCTGAAAAAAGGTTGCATGCAGACTGTGCACCGCGAGAAATTTCCAGTTTCCTTAAAATGTGTTTGCCAATTTCAGCCTGCCAGGCTGGTCATTCACTAAAGATTACAGATTTCATGAAAACATAGCACAGTAGTATAGGGGGCTATTTCTCTTCCTCAAATTCCCAAATTTTGTGCTCCTCCATAACCACACTTGCTGGCCTATGCACACGAAGGATCGAAATAATCATAGAGACCAATGAATAATGCGAGTACATTTGATATGCAACTGACTAAAAGAACATCAATGAGACTGCAAGCGCACGGGGGGCGTGAAAATTTGGAGGCTTTGCAAAGTAAACATGTGGAATTATTGATACAGAAAATCGACCGTAATCGGTAGGAGACACATTCCATAACCGACACGTGTTTTGGTAGTAACTAACTTTTATGTTCCAGGTCACAGGAGGGACTTTTACGTTAGTGTAGCCTCTTCCCCTGCCCCCCCCCCCCACCAAATCGACTCCCATGGGTCTAGCTATCGGTTCTTGTTTGGACTCCCAATACAGACACTTTCAAAGCTAATTAAAATATCAAGTCCTTGAGGCATGCCATCCGTAGATACTGTCCTTGGAATGAACAAACTATAACATAACGCTTAACCCCTCTAGTCCATTTTCCACATCATAACTTACAGGTACGTATGTATATTAGTGATATTCAGCTACTCCAGTAAATGTCTTGTAAAATGGCCAACATTGGATCGATTTTGATGGACGGTTATTTATTTATGTTTCTTTTTTACTGGTTACGATATTTTTGAAAGCGGCAATCAAAGTTGTTTTTACAATTTTTCACAGTTTAAATTCTGCTCCACATTTGTACATTGACTTTAAAGGCTTAACACTCTCCACCCAAACAGTTTTTATTGATTCCCCTTACCTACTCACTTAAGCCTATCCCACAGTACCACAATTACTGGCTAATACTCATCCTCATCCAGACACAAACTCAGTTTATTGCTTCAGGTAAAATACACTGCAAAGGAATCGGCCAAAAATTGCTGTAAATTTAAAAAAAAAAAAAAATAAAGGGAAACACAGAGAATGCAGAAAAGTTCTGAAAATGAGTTTCTAGAACTTTTCTGTAATCCGTATTTATCTGTATATCTGTTTTTGTACTGTAAATGTACCGTACTTTTTTACAGTGCTTACAAGACCACAATACTTGTAACTATGGTGTAACCAACACTCTGAGTACAGTCAATGCTGTGTTATATGAGCTACTGTGCTCTGTAATTTGAACTTGCTGTCAATGAAAGAGATGAGCCAATTGAGAAATTTTGTGGACTACAACAAAAATTGAAGTTTAGGGTGAGAGTTGACTGCCTTTAAAACTAACAAAAAATGGTCCATGCATCTGATTGGATTTTTTTACCTTGTAAATATTCAGAAATAAGAAATTTTCATCCAATGGTAATTTACTCATAAATAACGTTTCTTCTAACGCGGAACACATCTTCAATGTTTCTTTAGTAAGATAGACAATTAAGTTAAGAAAGAAAATTGAGGCGCTGGAAACAAGGGCTAATATTCTCTGTCAAAACTCTGATCAGGAAGGTGTCATTAGATGGAGATTCATCCAAACTTAAATTTATGCTAATCCAATTAGATTGACCTCAAAATGGAGACTAAATTCTTTAATTGTGGATTATTGAACTAAATGGCATTGAATTCCTTTGTTCAATACCCGGCAAACTCATTCATACATACAGCAAAGTCAACAAAAAGGGTTATGTGGAACTATGCTGTTATGTGTGCCGACAGTCAAATGCCAAAATCTGTTCCGACATTTCCAACGACTGTCTTTTGTCAATAAACATAATAATGCTCAATTTCAATGATTTATGCAAATGAGCAAACGGGGGATAAGACTTAAAATTGCACTCTAAAACATTTCTGGCCAAATTTGAATTGAATCTTATCAATTGGGGCACGAACCGGAATCTTGTAAAATCTTTGACTACATTAGACTCATAAATGAAACGAATAGTTTCATTTTGAAGCATTTCTAGTCAGTTTTTGAAACGAATCTTCACAAATATTTGACAAGATTTTGGTTCGAGTCCCATTTGACTAGATGCTTTTTAGAGTGTGCTATCGGACTTTCATTTTTACTCGCATTCACTCGCACGATTTAAGAGGCATACACAAATTGAGTTAATTACATGGAACGAGACAAGTATCGACCTGTATGTGAACACTGGATGGATTAAAGGACACATGCGTCGCAACATTCTGCTTAGCATGATTCATAAAGGACAACATGCAAAAGAGATCAGTGTCGCCGACTATAGTAGGGCACAGACGCGTAGCTCGGGTGTCATGTGGGGGGGGGGGGTTGGGGGCACGACATGAGGGAAAAGTCTAAGGATAGAGAGAAAAAAAAAGCTATTTAAGGTGTTTTTATATTGAAAGGTTGGGTCATGGGGGGTTGACCCTCTCCCACCCCCACCCACCTCCCCCGTGGCTACACCACTGGTAAGGCTCAAAGATAAAGTTCTCCGATGAATCTCCATCTAATAACTTCTCCCTGATTCTGCTGATTCGCCCTGTTTACCAAAAAAGTTTTGATTGGCCGTTGTACTTGTATTTCATCGATTGTATTCTTTGATGGGTTTAAGGATTAGCGCTATCGTTAGTTAGTTAGTTAGTTACGGCCCAGATTTTAACCTAGTGGTTATAGCCTAGCCGTTCATGGCCTTTTTTCAGTTGTGGCTCACTGGCTTGTTTTTCCATACTCCACACTCACAACGGCAGTAGGTTCCATTTTTAGAGTTATTGGTATTCGTATAGCCAAGTAGGAAATTTCTTGTCAATCAATGGGCATCGACCCCCTGATCTGATTGCACAGTATTGGGTTCCAACTTGTCTTGAGTTACAAAAGATTTCACACATCGCTACGGTACAATTAATAGTCGGCAGCTAGTATACAGTACTTCATTTTAATGTGGCTACATTACTAAACTGAATTCCTTCCTAACTGTAGAGAATTCGGACGCATCTAAAATATTCCAGAGTTGCAATTAAAGATAAGACTCTCGCTTTGAGTAAAGTCTGATGAATAATTTATTCGCTTTACTAATGGAACCTTCATTTTGAAAAGCTTTTAAAACGAATTAAGGCATTTGTTTTAAAACGTTATTTACAAAGTAATATTGTTCCCTTGTTCTCGGGCTTAAAGTCAACCATACAATTTGGTTCGAACATATTTTTTTTAATCTTCCCTACAATGTTGCACTACTTTACGAAAGATGTAAAGATTAATATCGGGAAATATGGTTGAATTCAAATGCTCGTCAAGGATTGCTATATCGTTCAAACTTTATAAACTTTGCACAAATATCATAGAATCATGACATTGATCTAAAGCATTTCCGCAGAAAAAAGTCAAGGAAATAACTATATAATATTATGGGAGGAAATGTTGTTGTGCCTAATGATATGTTGAAAAATGTTGACATTGTTTAGGCGCTAAAGATTTTCTTTGGCAAAGACAACTCCGCTAAACACCCTAGAAAAATGGCATAAAAAGATTTTGAATCGGATTTCAATCCGATTTTCGAGAGTTTTTTTATTAAAATATTCTTCACAAGAACCCCAAAGTTACAAAACTGTGTAAGTATGTGATTTGTATCGCAGGACTACAAAAATTAAATTTACTTCGTGACACAGGCACTGAGGCAGCTTTTTCGCGTGTTTAAAAGCTCTCTGTCAGTGTGACGGCACGAAAAACAGTTAAAATTTCATTTTTTACACCCCTGATGCAAATCATTTATCTCCATTCTGTGACAACTTTTTGGCCCTCTCCTCATTACCAGAAATAGAGAAAATTTGGAGAAAAAAAAGAAACTCCGATACGCGAATTGAAGTGCGACCGCGGCTTTAGGTGGAAAGACATTTGTCCCTTCTTGAAAATTAATGACCAAATACTACCAATACCACCTGATCAGTAGGCCTATTTTAATATTGGCTCGAAAAAGTGTTGCTCATTTTTTTCTTGAATGTCGTGAAATTTGTACATATGACGTCACGAATAATAAAGGCATCCATGTCAGAGGCCAAGATAGTATAGTAATGCAACTGACAGCGACAAAAGCAGATTGTATCGATGTACCAGCCGGCTAGGCACATAAGAGTGTACTATACACATGGACGTAACCCATTCTGTCCGTGCAGTGTGTTTTACTGTTTTCCATCTTAATAGCATTACGTGACGTCAGGGCATAAATTTGTGGATAAACAGGAAAATTGGTCCATTTCGTTGTCTAGGCTTCAAATCTATGAGAAATAAATTTGATTTGCGTCAGGAACACAGAACGGATTAGAGACTACCCAAGGATGTTCATTCATGTAAAATGAACTTCATATTAATGTTGTTTTACATGAATGAATAGGAAGGGAATGTACATGTTAGTCCGCCATAAATATTTAGAAAGTTTCCAGGATGTGGATCAGGCGAGGGCAGAGAAAGAACGGCAAATAGTGCAATTTTCTTTGAGTGCAATACCTGCTCTTCACGTTCTTGTAAAATATTTCACACCCAAGTCCCAAAAGTTGAAATTTTCATTCTTGACGTTAAAAATCAAGCTTTCTTTCTCCCTATAAATAATACCTGTCAAATAATTCCTCCGCCTAACCGAAATAACGCTTAACACTGCTTTGGATATAGACTGTATCTTCTTTTACTTTTGTTAGTCAATCTAACGGCTGCCCGACTTCAGTACTGAAATTGTGACTAACGTTTTGCTTTTTTTGTAGACCACACTTTCTTGTATTGATGTTAACATGTCATTCATATGTCAAACATATGCATACATATCCACTTCATACATATGAGTGGATATGTTTGAAGTCCAAATAACACATCCTTCACTTCACAAAAAAGCTAAGTTTCTAACCTTATGCAAGCCTCACTCTGTTACATAATCTTTCACAATACGCCTACGTATAACCGGCTTAAAAGAAAAATTTAGCTGAGAGTTTTGTCCCATGTAAATTACAATTAAACCCTGCAAAATTCTCTTGTTGAATAATTCTTTCAAATGATGTGAGGCATTCACTCTCCACCTGTCAATAAATTCACTAGTAATTTTTTTTCAAACCCCACAACATTACATTTTTCGTCATTCCTTAAACCTGAAAAAATTATCTGCAAGTTTGCAAGTTTGTGTCAGAAATAACTTACATTTCCGGCAATAGAAATAACTAGAGTGAAGTGCTTGAAGACTGACCTATAACATTTTATATGATACATATTACCGTAATGTGGGCTAGATTAGATGGGATTTAACGACACACCAACACGAATGTAGTTATTACAGCGCAAGCTAGATAAAAAAAAAAGTTACTTAAAAGATGAAACACTTTGCCAATGGTCTTTAGATGGTCTGAAGGCCTTGAGGTTGGTCACCTATTGTCCTTCAGTGGGCATACAAGCTACTTCGGGAAGCAGTGAAAGTTTTGGTTTCGCCGAACGGCCCTTTGGCAGAGGGTTGGGAGGACTTTAGAAAAATTGAAACACTTTACCAAGCACAGTTCACGTTCGGTTGGTACGGTCAACTCCGTTTCATTTTTTCACATTCAATCGCCTCGTACGCCAGGCGGGTATTACATGGGCATATTCTACAACCACTAGTACACAGGGGACGTAACATAGGCAAGGAGGTCGTTACAGCAACTCCCTGTGTAGGACAATTTAAACTTAACCGCATCATGGATGGACTTGACAAATAACATTATAAGTACTATTTGACTGGATCGTACCAGAATTCTTTGCCGCGATTGTGTAATGATCAGCTGCCTAAAATTCAGTGTATACTTTAGAGCAAATTTATCTCTTTCTGAAATTACAGTTTTATTCAATTTTATCAGTACTTTCAGTTCCCTTCGACGTAAATTAATTCTAGAGTCAAAAAGAAGTTCCTTAAGTATTTTGGGGTATTCTTCCTATTTTCAGCCAGTTACTATGAATTAGAAGTGAACTTAAGGTGGAAATATAGGGAGTTGGACGACGCAAAGGCTATAGCTTCATTAGTAGACAAAACAGAACTCATTTAATTACCTTAATTATTAGTATTTCACGTTTCTAAACTAAACAGAAGCATTTATTCCATCTTACAAACGCTCACGTTTAATTCGTACAATGCGCACTTGACTACTTGACAAGTAGGTTAATACTGTGTGAGAGGTCTTTACTGTAAAAAATTTTGCACCCCCCTCCAAAAATAGTCATTCAGTTGTAGGAGCCACTGTGTAAAAAGCAAAACATCACTAACGTGAATTTGACATTTTGTAGAATTTTGTCAAATTGAATGCAAGCGAGCAGCACTAATAGATAGAAATAAAAGCACCAGGCTAACGTATCAAGGTCGCTTCCTTAGACTGATTTTTTTCAAATAGTTTGTAGAAACAATGAAGAGATATTCATATTTTATTGTCCATAACACGTTACTTGAAGGTACTGGACTACGAAATGTTTAGATTTGTCGCTCGGCTCGTCGCCACAGACTGGATGAGACTTTAGAAAATGTGTTTGAATAATCAGAAGGTCGTGTGTGTATAACCATATTACATTTTGCCTCAAAATTCAATTAAGGATTTGTTGCCAGAAAGTTGTAAATCGTCCTTGTACGTTTGAATCTATTCAAATTAACAGCTTGGCCACAGCTGCAACATAACATTATCAATATTCGATCGACTTCCCAGCAATCAATGAAGTAAATATATAGCCTCAGACGCGATATTGTACAAACCGCAAAAGGTAAACAGTTTTTCTTGATTCAGTATGTTATTCTAATCAAATCCCGAGCTTTACATTTTCTCTGGCCAATGTGTATGAATAAAACGATACAACCGTTTATACGCGACGATTCAGAGCCGTCTCCATGGTGAAGACAAGTCAGTCTGGAATTATAAATTGTAGAAATTTTTCCACACAACCTTTAACAATGCATGCTCAAAATGTAGCCTGATATTTACACATATATCAATGCTCAACAGGCGAGTATGTAATCATGTCAATCTTGTGATCCCATCCGTTTGACACTTAGTTACAAACTGTATAAAAGGTGTTAATTTTGTACAACCAAACCGTAACAAAATACAATTAACTCGGTAGATTACTGTACATCCTAGTGGCGGAACTAATGATTTTGGTTAGAGGGTGCGAGAATAGCCAGCAGTGGCGCGTTTAAACAGGATTTAAAAAACCTTAAAAGGGGCACCAGCAGGCATCCGTCACTGCCCCTGACCACGTGGACACCTCGCCACTGGTACATGCACTTTGATCAAATTGACCCATGGCTGGGCCAACTACACACCAAAAAAATTGGTTAAACATTTGGACTAAATTATGGTCAAATTTGACCAATAAGAAGTCAGATTCGACCATAGTTTTGTCAATATATTTATACGGTCTTGTTGTCTAGGTGAGAACCAAACAACGATAAAAGGCATCAATCATTAGTTGCCTGGTGTTGTTGGTATAGACGAACCCGAACTGTCAGCTGATGGTCTGATTTTAGTCGGGCATAATTGGGGTCCATTACCTTTAGTCTTTCAGTTTTCTTGCTTGCCTGTATCATGGATGGTTGTACACTAAACTGTCTCTTAATTCCCTCAATTTCGACGAACATTTGAAATTCATGTAGACAATAAATGAAGACTATTTAAGGTTGATGGACCCCACTAATGGCTGCCTACCGTCACTAAACACAAGTGCTGATAGGATTCGTTATAAATCGTAAGTTTCATCTTTCCAAATTAAGCAACTTTACTATTTCTACATATTTTTTTCACCTGAAAAAGACTGCGTGTCCGATTAAATCATTTCCCTCTAGCTGTCTAGCTCGATTCTCAGCCCTGGATGTTAGATAAATACATAGATTGAGTATAAATAGTCCACGAGTCATCGAAAACTTTGTACCAATTTGTATTTCTGTTACTTTTAAATACTAGAATTTGAATTAAAGTGAGGCTCTTTTTTATTGAGTAGTATACACTGTAAAAAATGTCTGTACATTTACAGCAAAAAATAAATAAATAAATAAAATTAAAAAAAATACATAAAAAGTGCTGTCAACTCATTGACAGCACTTTTTGTGTATTCTTTCTGTATTTCTTAATTTTTTCTTCTGTACTTATACAAAAACTCTGTAACATTACAGACATTTTTTACAGTGTATAAAAATCAGTCAATTGCAATTACTCTCATCAACATTAATTGGCTTTTCTATGTATATGGCATCGCGTGTTTGTTTTTTCTCTACCTTTATCGTAAACTGCATTCTGTCGGACGAGCTTGACTATATCAAATATGTCTAGTCATCCTGTACGAAACACGTACGGAATGCATACAGAACATGTATACAAACGATTGAGTTTCATTGATCTTCAGTGGAACATAACATTAACTGTGTTACACTGTGTATAAATAAGATGAAAGTAATAGATAACGTGACTGTCTGGAAATCACACTGAGAAATCAGTAAAAACGGCCATTGTTTAGGCCTACGTCATAACATGCCTCGGTTTGATTTTATGCTAAGTATAGCTGAAGTATTTCAATATGCAGTCATATCACAGACACAGAAAGGAATGTCTTAATTCCCTTGCATGTATGTATTTCAGCACTTCTCCAAGAGATCACTTTTAAAAGTTGAGATTTCTTTGACAAAAAAAATCGTGTTCGAGAAAGTCAGTCGCTCATTTATTATTTGATTATTTCCACATACCCTTGTAATTCGTTGATCGTTTGGTCCATGGAACTCATCGTCAATGATATTGTTTATTCTATAGATATTGGGCTCCTCAACTTTTCATCACTGGCGTAATGAGAAGGGGTGGCAGTTCGGCAATGGTCCTACCCAATGAATCCTTTTTTGTAATTAAATAAAAAGTTGATTTTACACAGGTAGTGCTTCATGTTTATCTCACATATGCCATAGACGTTTCCGTATTTAACCGTGTTTAGGTAAGCACATGAGCTAGTCTTTCTCGGATATTTTGAAAATTTTCCAAAAATTTAAGGGCGCTGTCAGTTCCGTTGGTTTATATATTTTGCCGTCTCATACGAATTTACATAATTCATCGCCCCGTTTTGGTTGATTTTTATTATTCATATATATAGGCTAATGGGTGAGATTATTTCAGGTGCAAAGCATTCATGATAGCACAAAAGGGGAAATTTTCTGCCCTCCTCTTCACTCGTCAGTCACGTATAGTGAAATTTGAATGACAGCAGTATCTGATGACCAGGTTCACCCTTTAACTGGCCAACGCTCTTTGGGAACTGAAGATGTCTCAGTGCAGGCTACATGTAGATTTTGTGATCGAAATAAATTATTTCTAATGCAACATTTCTACATCCCCGTCGCGCATTCATCGCGATCCGCCCTTTTTAACTTATAATCATATAGAAGAAAAATAATACTCCAAGAAAGACTTCTAGCTCTCTATTCTCCGTCTTCAGGGGGTCACGGTGCGGTGTCGTTGGAATGATTTATGAATACATTTTAATCATTTGATATCAAAAATCTTTCTCAAATTATCAAACAATTGCGTGCGCTTGGTATACTCTAATCTAAAATTTTATTGTTCTAATGTTTAATGCCGTCTAAATCTTTTTTAAGTTTTCTCCCCGTAGAGCTAGGACGAGGTGAGTTTTCGACTGAGTCATAGGTTTATTTTGATCATAGTACTCACAAATATTTGTCAAACTATCAAAATTTTGCCCGCTCTGTGCCATTCTTTCTTAAACTCATGGTTGTCTTCTTCTTAAAACCCTTTGGTAACAATTCTCGGAGAAGCACGCGGCAGCAGAAATTAAAAGCTCTGTGTGAATCACCAGGTAGGAGACTCGATTTCAAGTTTGCAGATGTGATGGGAAATTAAAACTGTCTCGATGCAGAATCTTAATGCAAGTTTTGATACAGAAGTGATATGGAATGCAAAATTTTATCTCGCCTCGCGCGCATTCGAAATGGTTTTTTTTTTCATTCGTAGTTAAAGTTATGTAAAGTTCAAACTTTCGTCTAGGATGGAATTATTTCTCATCTAAGACATTTAATTTGAACGCAAAAATTTTTACAAAAGAAAGGAGTCTCATCAAATACGATACCTACCTCTTCATCCCTCCTTTCGCAATTTATATAACGTGCTTCTCTCAATCGAGACGGAAGCGATCTTAGATTACCGCCTGACCGGTGACAGTGATCAGCAGTGATGATGCGTGTTATTCGTGGAATACGTTTTAAAGGAAAGAAACTATACTGAATTGACTTCTTAAACACAACCATAGCCTTTTGCGGTGGGAAAAAGTTTGCAATATGGTAGAAGATATGTTTGGTCTAAAAATTTTGATAACATCAAAATTAAGTTATGAATCTAATCTGAAAAAGACGAATTGTCAGTTCCTTACATTGGAAAAAAATTTGTCTTTAAAATGAAAATCTTAGCTGGGATGGGGATGTCGAAAACCCCCATCTAAAATGCATATGCCACACTGCTCACGATTTGTCAAAATGATGCTATCACAAAGTTCCTCTTCCCCGTATATAGTAACAAGATGCTTAGTCTTTTCAAACACATCGATACACGAATGAATCACCGTTATCAAGCTTCATTATCATGAAACGTTTCACAATGATCCAAAATATTATATTCTAACTAATGTATGCTCGTATCAGGATTTTTGTTTTGAAAAGAAAGGACTTCAATTTCGTCACGCAATTCTGTGCTTGATTGATCAAACCTCTATACACAATTTTATAAACCAGCGAGAGTACACTTGGATACTCCGAGTGAAGGCGACATTTATACTTGATCTTTTGACCTATAAAATGAAATCTAATCGAGAGTGGAAATGAAAAGCTAGTGGGAAATTTTGCGTTTGTTTGATGGAAAAGACGATATTTTTTTTAAACCAATATTTATGTTACATTATTCAAATAAAGCAGCATGGTAGCATTTTAATCGACAAATACGTTTTGTACCAATTGAAACTCGGTTATTTATTACTACAGAATGATTAGTTAATTCAAAATTTCAAATATGCAAAGGTACCTTCTATAACTCTTCCAGTTAATGCTTAATGTTTTGAGAAGATGAAGCTATTGCGAGTTGAAACTGAATGATTACCTATTTTATTGGTATTTCATATCGGTTTCATATCGGTTTCATACCGTTATGAAGTCCGATCTTCTGTCATAAAACTCGGAGTTTCGATTAAGATGCATGCTTTGAGGTTAGGTTAGGTTAGGTTAGGTTAGGTTAGATGAGGTTACATTATGATACAACTTTGGTTTAGTAATTTTATACTCGGTATGCTAAAAGCTTCACCTCAGTTCGCGGTTACTATAAGCTGAAACGGAACAATTCGTTTGAAGTGCAAACACGAGAGGAGAACTGAGTTAAAATCAGATCCAAAGAAAAGCACTAGTCTAAAATATGTTTATCAAATATGTAAAAGGAAAAGTTAACGGTTAAAATGCACCTGTCAAAGCATAATCAATCCTTCTCTGCCTCGTAAACTTATTTAGATTTCATTAAAGTTGCTACAGTTTCCGACTACGTGAGGTGCCGTACTGCTAAATACCATTTCATAAGGAGGTCAGCTTATACTACATTACATACTCAAACGAATCTAGGTGGGTTGCGATTTGCAACTATTTAGTTCTTAAGAACAAACCTTCAAACGATGGCAAAGGCAGTAGGTGTGAAAATCAATTCAATCCTTTGTTCAGAAATCCTCGTGTCCAGATGAAAACAAAGAAGATAGATAAGAGGATGTTCGACGTTTAGTATAAGCTGGTTTCTCCCTCTCTTTGCGACTTACCCTTGCGAACTCCTGAAATTTCTTCCAACTGACCACCTACGACCTCCAGGAGGTCCCTTTGTGGGGGAGTTGGCTGAGGGGTGAGGGCGTTTGTTAGTAACTGGTTAAACGGGTTCGGAGGAGGCACTTGGTCGCCAGCCAAGGTGGCAAGGGGTCACAAAATTTCATGCTTAAAAATCTTGATACCACGCTTGAGATTCACGACCTACTTTCATAACAACAGTTTAGCACATACATGCATATCCTTTGAGGCGTAACGTATGTCCGTACATCGACGCTTGTCTCGCGTGTTGTCGTCTTCATACTGGAAATCTAGCTTTGATCGAATCGGAGTGAGTCAGATGTGGTTTGACGGCTGAGTTTCTTACGAAACGGTTTCAAATCGGGCCGTCCACTGTTTTTTTTCTCATTGCTCATGCTTCGCACCAATCACAATGGCAGTAGCCTGAGCTTCCTTTGTTAAAAGAAGGATTTAAGGTCACATTAAATTTTGATGTGTTAGAAAGGTACTCATTCTAAGCATTTCGATGAAACTTTGCATTGAAATCCGAGGTGTGGTTTTCAAGATGTTAGCAGGTAAGGTTTTCACATTTTCAACCAAAGAGAACTTGAGGCAAGCACATATGACATCATATCCTCACTTTAGTAGAAATTCTTTGGTTTTTCTTCAAAAAATACAGGCAAATCACCCTGAGCAATCCCGTACTATCATAATTTGATTGAATAAGTGATGAGAACTTTTCCTTTTAACTTTGAACCCAACGCAACAGTCTGAAAGTACAAAGGCACACAAATCTTTCCCGATCAATGTGAGCTATTAATATAATCATCTTGGAACACAAATCTGGTGACTTCTTTTACAAATATCTGGAGAAATACATGACTGATTTGAATGAAAGGTCCACCACACTGTGCAAATTTGCTTCATCTTTCACATGTGAAAATTAAATGTTTGCGTAAACCTCCCCTTTAAAGTCTTCCGGGTGACCCGGTCTAACTCTAGACCTCACGTCGGATGCTCC
This sequence comes from Holothuria scabra, assembly GCA_037179385.1. Taxonomy (NCBI): domain Eukaryota; kingdom Metazoa; phylum Echinodermata; class Holothuroidea; order Aspidochirotida; family Holothuriidae; genus Holothuria; species Holothuria scabra. The sequence goes on along the minus strand of CM074192.1, from coordinate 15,394,582 downwards.
TGTCACTTGACCATGATGTCGCCGCTGTACCTTTGATTAAAGTGAGGACGAATTTTAATTAACTTTTTTTATAACTTGCGTTAAGCGTATGTAACTTTCTGTAGCAGGTAACATGTAACATAATGCGTGTATACACTGTTTACCTTGAACGTCGAGTCTCTTTTCAATTTATTAAATCAAGTAGAGGTTAAGAATTTCTTTTTATATTGAAGTAAGTAAATGAAGTTATGACAGAAATCCGGGTTTGATTCACACGCAGATCGCTTCATACCAAGGACTTTGGCTTGCATTTGTTCTTGAGGCGTAAATTAACCCAGTGGCGTCATCAAAGTCAGGAGAGAGAGAGAGACAAGTCAAAGTGGCTACCAGGCGCGAGCCAAGGGGGTGCTTTAACGGTATCAGCCCTCCCTTTTTTGCCACACCAAAAATAAAACGTACGGAAAAATTAGCAGTGCAACTCCCTCATATATACCCTTGTTTCTCTTAGGTCAGCCCCCTTTTTGGAATGTCTGGATCCGCGCCTGGCTACCCCTGCCCTGCTGTCGTATCCCAATTAAATTTGCAGGTAAAAAAGTATTGGGCAAAATGTGTTAAAGAAGAAAACTTTTTAAATGCCCTTTAAAAGTGTGGATTTTACGTCTTTTAAAGGTAGTGTGACACCCGAAATGACAAAGTCGGGTATTTGGTGTAAAAAGCATCAAAAACCAAGAAAATTGCCGCAATTTCCATCAAAATCGGTGAAAAATTGACCACTTTACAGGTTTATTTCTGATTTGTACTTAATCATGCATAAATATGAGCTCAATATGTAAATCTTGTGATGTCATGGGAGGTACATACCATATATGGCTAATGTTATCCTTTGTTTTTGCAGTCTTTATTTCAAGGGCAGTTGTAACATTAGTGTTTCCTGACTGGTTTACTTTGAAAGTTGAAATTGTGTCCTTGAAAATAATCAGTATCAATCACCATACTATGCACTATTTGATGAGTAATTAAGAGATAGTTAATATAGGGTGAACAAAAGAAATGTCAACACTTTGCAACACTCTACATCAATATTTTTGCATAACCAACAAGTTGTTTCAGAAATATTCAAACTTTAAAGAGGTATATCTTGAGAACGGTAAAAGATATGGACAAAATTTTAACGAATTCTTCCTTAGGAGACCTTGCTCCTTTACCACCAAGTAAATTCAGGCCTTTTTGCTGACATGTCACAATATCTTTAAACACTAAACATTAGATAGGTGAATCTGATAAATCTTTGGAAGCACTATTTCTACATTAATCTGAGAGGTATCGTTACCCAAACCTTTCCCTGTTCCGATCTTCGCAAACCACTGGTGTTTCCCGCTTGAATAGTATATGCCCCGACACATAGACACTTTGCTCTCTCCTCAGCCCTCCATCAAAAATCTGTTTACGCCATTGATAAGCTGATATTAAATTTACGGGTCGGAGACAACAGTATCTCTGGAAGATACTTCTTGCAGTACACGTGCCTTCTTCATTTCATAAACGTTCTAAAGCAGTGGGAAAAATAACGTGTGTCTGATTAGATCCGTTACCAAATTGCACAAATGAGTTTTAGAAAATCAAAGAAATCTGGATAACAAAGAATTACTTTAAAAATTATCTGATCAAATGGGCACTCACAAGATCACAAAAAAGGAGAGTACTATCAATTGTTTGAATAAAGAAAAGAAAAAATTAGTAACCTTGCAACATTATTGCTCTGGCATTTCCGAATCATACCTCAAGTATGCAAAAATAACCTTTGAATGTTTATATGCCCTTAGGAATCCCACGAATATTCTTCTCTTTTATTCAGTTTGTGGGCTTACTAATATCCTAAGAATGATCACTATTTAGAGACTTTTTATGTTTGTTATATTGAACCTTTAGAACTGAAGACATTAATATCAAAAAATGAATTTTATAAGGCTCTTTCCTAGAAAATCTGAACTAATCACAACTGTGAATTAAAGTTGTCATTATCGAGGCCTTTACAGGGGGAGGATAGCAAAAATAATGAAAAATTAACCCCTTAGGATAACACGAACAATCCATATCAAATTTATACAGAATAAATCATAGCATAGATCAGCAATACACAGTAGTAAAATCTCAGGCGAAGTTAACTTTTTTAAGTTCGCGTTTCCTTTTTTTTGTTACATGCAGACATCCGCTTGAAGAATGAGGCCATCTATAACTGTTTTAAATGACATTTTTATGCTTGTTGGACTGATTTAGTGAAAGCTGTCTCATATTCACAATTGAGAATTTCGATGAGTGACTGTTTTTATTCCTGATTCTCAACAGGGGAATGGACTTCAATTTGGAAAGGGAGGGAAACGTCCAACACACAGTAAAAATTAAATGTAATTTTAAAATGAAAATACTGGCAGCTAGGTTTCCCGATAGAGGACGTTATTTTCAGTTTTATATTAGGTAGTCAGACGGACCTTAAAGAGACTGCACGTATGTGACCATTTTACCATTAATACTATACTTGAAGGTTATTTTAGTTTTCAGAAATAAAAGTGGCTTCATAGATACCATTTTTATCGAATTACGCACATTTAAGGGACAACTGGAAAATAACAGGTCGAGCACTGGAATTCCAGCTGCCGTTTTACTGTAAACTAACGACATTTTTAAACAGTGCTTCTTTTCAAATACTCCCATTAACATTGGATTTTTACACAAGATTTTTTTTTTGAAAGACGTGGTCATCACCTCCCCCCTCCACAAACACAGTTTCGAGTATAGTACAGATGCTCATTACCGGGGATGCTATTACCCCATGGGGTAACCTGGTAACAGCGAACCACTACATGGATTCAAAGAAGCCTTGAAGCAATTTTATGTAAAGTATTTTTCAAAATAATTAAATGAAGGGTTAGTGGCAGTTTGAATAGTTTAGGGGTACCAAGAGATAGCGTTACAAATTAGAAGTTCTACAAGTCTAAAAGCTTGGGATCCAATGGTACATAAGCTTTCAGCAGCAAACGAAACCGACACATTTTTGGCTCTTGTGTTAGCAGAAGGAACCAATGCAGTCATGTTTGTGTGTGTGTGTGCCTGTGTGTGTGTGTGTCTGGGACACTTGCTTGGGTACGCGATAACTCAACAAGGGAACCTTCGATTAAACTAATACTTGGTGAATAGATCTGCCATACTGAGAGGGTGTGTCCTATCGTTTTTGGTAGAGGTCGAAGGTCATTTAGGGTCAAATACTTAAAACCTTTTAAAAATGATGTAATATAGGAATATAAGGAGGTACACACAAGCCTCCCCTGCTTGACTGATTGCCTGAGGGTATAGCAGTGTGTCTATCTAGGTTAACATGTTAAGTCTTTTCACTTTGATTACCCTAAACATGTTACCCCGTCATCACATTACATTTTTCTATAGAACTAATTTTTGGTGTCCTGAAAGGGAAAACCAATGGACTCTTGCAGACAAGACTTTTGCAAAACGTGTAGGATCGTGCATTTTAGTGATGGTGTATGATATGGCTCATCGACTTTCTAAACATTGGTGCACAAGTACTAGACGCGATTACATAATTGTTCACTGTCTCAAGCCAATGACCGGTTTTATCGAAAAATGGTTTTGATGACTCAGCAAGACGAAACCATCTATAACGTGGTCAATTGTATGCTCTATTTCTACAAAAATAGTTTTCTTTGCATTTGAAGAAAAAAATACCGAACTTTTTGTATTCTGTTTGATTCGTTTATACATTTTATGATAACAGATTTCTACTCCATAGTTCAAACTTTGAACAACAGCAACTTTTGACGAGAGAAATATTTTTACCTCCTTTGAAATGTTTGTAACCTTCATTGGGCATTGAGTTACGTTATAGGTATCTATCGAGTTTCAAATGAGATTTAGAACGTATGGAAGCCGAGAGAAAGCTTACCGAAGAAAGGCATATGCGTTAGCACTTTCGGGGAAGGCGTCATCCTTCCTTCAGCAGTTAAAGGACTTCTGGTGGCTTTTCACCGGGGTTTTGTAAAAAAAAAAGGCCGCGCCGTGTCCTTTTAACACTGTCTCAATTCCTTTTCCTAACTCAAGATTTCTCATTTTAAACTGTCAAAGGTTGGTAACTTTTGTTAAAAAAAAATACCGCTGGTTTTCTACAAAGCCACAAAAGTTATGTAATGTAGACACATTGTCTCTAATTCCTTTTGTTTTTCTTTATAAGTTAAAGTCCCTTTGTCCTTGAAATTTTATACTGTGGGAATGTTAAATATCTTTGCCTGTAGATCAAGCAGTTACCCTTCACCATACGTATAGTTCACCTTCCACTGTTGGGAGTTAATATTTGCAGCGGCATCAAAATTATAAATAAATTGAATGTAATGTCAAATGAATGAGTCACGATGACATCACAAATTTACATGATGCACAAAAGAAAAAAGTTGCATTACTTTATAAATCTGTATCTTCCGAACGCTATATGCTATTGAGATGAATTTTGCGTCGAATAATAACAAATTTATGCATATCTTGAAGTTGATGAATTTTGTCTCCGGAATAGACCTTAAATTATCCTTTCCGGAAAAGTTTCACAATTCAGTTTTGATTTTGATCTAAGAGGTTTCTCATATCCCCTCGATGTGTTCGATAGTACCCTCATAGGGTACCAGTACCAGGGGTGGCGCCAGCGGGGGGGGGGGGCGAGGAGGACACTGCCCCCTCCCGTCGGGGAAGGTTGGCAGTTTCGTCGGATAGTCCGAAAAATAATAAAAAATCCTTTGTCTTTAAATGTTATTTTAATGCATGTCGGACACGATTTTCAATCACTTCTTCTTAGCTCTGTTATACCTCATTACATACACCTTGTCCTATCTCATCCATGTGCCATCTTCGATCCGTTCGCGCAAGATCATGTCCCCTTCGGGGAAGACTGCCCCCCCTCCCCGTTGTTGAGAAAATAAAATTTCGTCGGGGAGCATTCATCTACATGCCGATCCGATAAAAGACGTGGGCCTGATAACTTCAGTCACCCGGGCGATCTCCTTGATTTTGTTCACTTGAACACCATATTCTTCTAGGAAACCCACAATTCCTAATTTTCCGGACAAAAAGGGCGAGTAGTTGTTCATGAGCATGCAGTGCCCGATGATCTGCCATCTGGCCTTCCCCGACAGCCGAATTCTAGAAACGGTAATGAGAATCGGCCAGGCCGTTTTGAGCTACACATAATGATAAACAGTAGCGTTAGAATGTCTCCCCGTAAGTCTGACTAAAAATTCATTTGTAAACGTGACTTATCAGGCGCAGATCCAGGGGGCTTTTACGGCCTCAGCCCTCCCCTTTTCGCCACATAAACAATAAAACATTCGGGAAATTAGCAGTGCAACTCCCTCACACCCCTGCTTTCTCTTAGGTCAGCCCCTCCCCCTTTTTGGAATGTCTGGATCCGCGCCTCCTACATATTTTCAAATACATTGGAAGTGAAACCATTTATAGTCTGGAGTTCGGGAAGTCACGTAGAAAATTTCATCTGTGTAGTGGATCTTGCAATTGAATACAACGAAGATTTCTAGCAGAGTCAAACACATTATTAGTATATTTTCAATTCCGGTGCATAGTTTCCCCCTAAAAGGGACAAGACCATTACATCTAATTGTAGCAGTACGGTACCTATCATTTTCTGATCACTTGTAGCAAGTTTAGCTTTTTCAGTTGAAGTTAAACGTTCGTTTCAAAGGAAACTTAAAAATAACGATGGCTTCATTTTTAGTTACAAGTCTGAGAAATGCCATTTACGGCAGTCTGAGGGATTCGATTTTTTATAAAATTTTCTGTACGTTCCGCGCCAACTGATGGTGGCGCTCCGCTTAGATATTATTTTTGCCGAACAGATTACTGAACAGAACAATGCATGCTTGCATATTATTCTTCGTTTTGGGGCAGTATTATAACTGTATAAAGTGAAAATTTTATTGCGAAAGAAAGCTCAAATTAATGACTACTTTGTTTGTAGTTACCAGCCCGTGAAATGCCTTTTCCTGCTGTCTGGGGTTCTAAATTTTTCAAAAATATCTGTGTGCTCTTTCGGGCAGGATTTCACTTTTCGGGGGAAAAAAATCAGCCCCTCCCAAACTGAAACGCTCCCGTACGCATATTTCAATATAAAAATGTAAAACTTCAAATATATGGGAAGCCAAACTTTTTCCGCGGGAAAATTTTCCATTATGGTCCGAGGGTTTAACCTGCCTTACACACCAACAAAACTACAGATCACCCCTACTTGATTTTTCTTATAGGAAGGTCAGATTCTCCCATAAAACCACCAAAATCTGTCATGAAATTACAATTTTCCCTAATTTAAGCTTCAGATTGTTAAAAACTTTCCAATTTCGATGGATAATCACTACAACCAATAACCGAAGCCAACTCTTTCAATCACCCCTGCGACATTCTACCTAATTTTGCTCTTGAACTGTTGAAAGGCATATCACTTAATAAAGAACCCAAATTTTTCATTTTAACCTTGCCATAAAACAAATTTTCTTAAATTAAAATCCCCCAAATTCTGCAACATAGTAGGCTCTTAATTTTCAAATCTTCTTTCAAAAGAGGGAAAAACTTTTCGGACAAACTTCTATTTTCGTCTTGAGACCTTAGAACGTAAACCTAGAACGGTTACATGCATAACCCCAACAGAATTTCAGCTGTCGCGTACAAAACGTTTTTGATTTTGCACATATGAAAGATAGATTTTCTTCAATAAACACCCCAACTTTTCAATGGTCCTTACAAAAGTCAAAATTGTTTCAAAAATTTTAAATTATCTTTTTCAAAATAAACTCCAGATTTTTAGAAAGAACGGCAAAAATTCTACCGAGCCCGCCGGGACTAACGCATTGCCTTTGTCGAGGCCTTGAAATACTGGCCCCCTGTCGGGGAGCTTGAGCCCCCCCCCCCGTCGAGCAAATCCTGGCGTCACACCTGACCAGTACCCTAGATGGGTGCAACCGGATGTATAGTTCCCTTATAAAAATCATTTTGTCCCTTCCGTGGCACACGGTAAAAAAAAAAATAGCTGATGTAGCAGCGACTGAAGTACAATTTGGAATTACTATGTTCTCGGTTTAAAGACGGAACTGTAAAAAGTTAACGGCCTCAATGTAAGACGGTAGTGCATTGAAACTGCGTGTAAAAAGATGAGACTTTATCACAATTTGACCAGTTTTTGCGTTTCCGTTCTCTATTCACCAATATATCCACAGTTCACCCAACAGGAGCATAATTTTAGTGCTGGGACTGTGGAAACGAGGAGTTGCTGGTGGGTTAGCACCCTTGATACAGCAATGTACCGCTGTAAGTATATCGGTTTATCTCTAGGCTTATCTGGCTACTTTTGTTACCCTCCTCATTCAAATTTGTCATAATATATACAGATATTTGTATGGTAAATAGTTATTTTTCATTTTGTAACTGATCTATAAAGGTCTTACAATGACGTCACGGATCCGCCATGTTGGAGCACAATCATGGAAATAAACGTGGTTTTGTGCTAAACGCACTGCACATAGTGCACAGTGTTACACACGCTGAACACTGTTTATATTGACCAATGACTGGGCTAACTATGCACCGAACAAAATTTGTTCAAACAGTTTGACCAATCAAAAGTTGTCAGATTCGATCATTAAATTAGTCACAATATTTGATCAGTTTTGGTTCGGTACATAAAGCTTTCAGAGTGTACGCGGTGTGCATACATTCAACGAGAAAGCATGTCGAGTGTGGTCTACTGCGTAGTAAACGTGTATTCCAACACGGCCTCTGAGGGGCTTTATAACATCATATGAAATGCCTCTATAGAGTTGACTGATTATGTAGTGAAGTGCTACCCATTCAAAGAAGGACAACTTAAGCAATTAAAAAACCACCTACACAATATGTTAAATTAATCTGTATGTAACTTATACTATACTTTGCGGCGACTATCCAACTTACGAAAATTGAACCCTTCGCATCTCACCATTATTGTCTTTGGAAACAGGGAGCCTTCACTAAATAATAGTAAAAAACAAATACGTGCAGAAATAAAGATCTTCTGTAATGAGTATAAAAACACACACTGCAATTTTACATTTGCAGTGTTTTTTGCATTGAATAGACATGGTATTCTCATATCTTCACAACATTATGACGATATAATAACAGTTCGTATTTCCCTTCATTTTACAAACAACAGCTAGCCGCTTCCTAGTATTTTTAAGCCACTGAAACAGATAAAACATACGGTGAATATACAGCTACATAACTATCAGCTACGGCGAGAGGAAATTATACATGGAATTACGAGTTGCAATAAAAAAGTGAAAACTGTGGTAAGAAGTAGTTCATCGTTTGCTTTCGCCCGCGGCTCTGGTCATATGAACACACTTTATATAAATAGTTTGGAACGTGCTGCAGACCTCATGCAGATGACATTACACAGTAGGAACCCTTATACAATGCAAGAAGTTCGCCCTCATTTGGAGGAATAACAAACCAGCGCCAACAAGTGCAGACAGGTGATTGGTCAATCAATTGGATACGGTATGCACCTAAGTGGGGCGAATTCTACTGCATGCTGTCCGCCAATCTATATATGTCCTAAACAAACAGAGATGCAGCCACGTACACATTTTTCTTCCTCAAAAATGACGTCAGTGGTGACGTCCATGCATGTAAAGTCCATTGTAGGAACATGTCAATTACATTTTTATGATGTATGTACTCTGCGACAATATTTATGTGAACGTTCAATATCGTTAAAACCGATTATCATTATGGATAATTTGTCACACCTTCGAGACCTCTCTAAAATCATCATTAATTTGTATTGCCTCTTATGTGTGGTTGTTTGCCGAAAACTGAAAAAAGAACCAAAAATCTTGAAAACTCGGTCGTTCTTTAACGCTTTGATAATTCAGACTGTACAAAACAGGTACGAGAAGGCCTTTTTTCAATTAAATCGCCAAGGATTTTCATCAAATGCTTTGCTGATCACGATCGTTCCCTCTGTGGATTGTAAGTAACAGTTTGTCATCTTTAATACGGTGCGTTTTCTTCAGTACACCCACTTGCTATGTATTATTCATTAACAGATTATGATCCTGCATTTGGTAGCTATGGATCAGTTACGTTAACTGAAAGACATGAAAATAAACATAAAATCATTAAGGCCATATATTTATGGAATATTTCAGCAGGGTTGTACATAATAAAAGATTTGTTGAAGACATTGCTTCTTGTTGTGAAACGTAAAAATATGTAAATGTAAAGGCATTCCACAGGAATTTATTCTCTTTTCCCTACCTTACCATATTCTTGTTACACATAATAAACAGACTGGCCGTTTTCTTTTTAAAAACGATTTTGTGTCGATAGTCGGAATGAAAAAAGGAGGTTGACAATAGTGACTACTCTTTTTCGAGTAAAAAACTAGTCCTATTTTATTTCGAGTAGAGTAGAAATTCGGCAATGGATTTTTATTTGAAAAGGATTGAGCAATTTAGTCAATCTTAAAAGAGAGAATTTCCCTCTTTTGCATTTACAGAGTGCAAAAAGCTAGTTCAGAGCAAAAGATGATGTTTAAATGTATGTATGATGACAAAGTGATACTTAACGTTAACGGAGGGTGGGGTGGGGGTACGCACAATTTTCCACTCCGAGGAAGTTGCTCATTTTGCTAACATGAAACTTCACGGACAGAATTCCCTGACATTAAGCAGTTAACTCTTCAAGGAAAATTTGGTTTTAATGAGTTTTGACAGTTTGAAGCTTTGAGTGAAAAATGAAACAGAAACTCTAAAAACGTTTTTTTTTTTTCGTTGATTTTTGTTAAACGTTTTTCTCTTAAGCATGCGTTTGACTTCTGAGCAGGAATACATGGCGAGGATAGAGGTGCATCTTAGTTCAAGAAATTTTCTAATCAAAATTTATAAAATCGGTCTTTGAAATGTTTGGTCATTGTTTATACAAACATATTATGTACATATAAGTTGTAAAACAGCTCAAGGGACGTATTCTGATACGTGGGAAGCAATTTTTACATTTCCTCTTGGTGCCAGTGACTTCAACCTAGTAACCCTTTCTGTGAGGGCTCAATCACGCCCCAACCTCCAAATACCCTGTTTAAAATACCAGGTAAAATTACAGTAACAAAAACAAAGAAATACTTGTGAATAAACGCATCAGACCATATTCCTACAATGATGAAGAGTGGGGCAAACGGGTGAAGGTGTCTACAAACTTTACCCTTTACCCTTCTATAGCTTGTGCAACTGAAGTGGTGGCAAGAATTATAGAATATTGATAGATCATACACATGTCTCTGCCCAGGGCCCCAAATGGTAAATCCCACCTTGTGTGCCCAACAGCACAAATTGGAAACTTCGGTATTAGCGAGATTCCTGGTGTTACGTCTCTAATCTCTGGACCACTGAGCACATATCATTGGTTATATTTAAAGTAAATAGTGACTCAGAGAAACTCTAGTTAAAGCAAGAAACATTTCAGAATTTGCAGCTAGAAAACCTTTCACTTTAACCCCTGCCCCATGACAGCAGGAAGATTATCCAAGTGTGCCCTGTTTAGAAAATAGATATGATAATCCCAGCCATGCATGGTCCTTCGTACCAAAGCAAATTTTGAAAAGTTGCACTTAGACGAATTGCTCATACTCACCAAAAGCTTGACTTCATGATATTAAATGTTGCACTAGATTGCATTTAAGGGTAGCCTACTTGAATGTTCAAAAGTTTCTAAAATGGAATCGGGGACCCCTCCCCTCCTTAGACTCCTTCCAAGACAACTATCATGTCCTTTAGTTAGCTTCCAAGACAAGAAAACCCTGCTCAGGCCAATGTAGACAGTATCTTGTATATGACAACATGCCCCCAAGTATTAACACCTGCCGAAGCTCCTGATCACTATAGCGCGTAGCATACCAAACATTTCACCAAAAAGCGTTCCAATAATTAAAAACTACGCTCTCTCCGACTCCATTGTTCAATGGCAGTCATCTGTTCTCGGAAGCCAGTTCTCGGGGATTTATCCCCTCCTAAAATGTGCTAAACTGTATTTCACTCCAGATTTTCAATGACATTAAATATTTCAAATGCTCTACAAAAATAGTGAAAACTTTCATATAAGGGCGTCCAACTATTCAAAAGAGAAATAAATAAAATAATTTCAAAATGAATCATGAACCCACCCGAAGACCCATCTTATTCGATGGTAGTTACCTCCCCAACACACACACACACAAACACACATACCTCTTTATACAGCTGTCATACCTGTGGATCGTATAAGGCCTTTACAAACAGATTTCTCTTGTATTGAAGAATATATCCTTCAATGAAAGGTTCGGTGGCTTACTTACAATGTATCCTTATGTTTTGTTTTTTTTTGTAATGAGTAAACATTTTCTCAAATTTTCATGATTTATGAAATATTTTGTCACCTATGGCATTACCTATGCAATTATGATGCTGTTTCTTACTATTGATTTCTAATTGTTAATTTGATAATTCATGAACTGTTTTGATAATTTGATATAAATTAATTGCAAACTTTTGAGAGTGATAGGCCCATTGGTATTTTTCAAAACGCAACTAGCAATAAGACAAAATCTGCCCTGGGCATTCCAATATTATAGCTGTCAGTGAAGGGTTTCAAAGCAAAAAATAGCACTTCACATCTGAGACTAGATTAATTTAGTCCTCCTACAACATAATTTTACCTTCCTTTATATTGAGATTTCTAATTAAAATGAATGCACAAAATGATTAACAGTTCTTTAATTTTAATGGGAACTTAAGCTGTTTTGAAACTTTAACGTCTTTTTATATGAAATAAACTAAGTTTGCTATTTTAATGTCACCAGCCCTAATGTCATAAAACATTGATGAAATAGCCGAGGTACTCAACTAAAAACATGAAATGTGTGTTCAAAAGTAACAATTTTAAACATATTGCAATAAGGGGTCCTCTTTCCGGCAACCAAAGCAAGTTTCTGCTGCAGAGGTCTACTGTTAGACTTAAATGAACCTAAGAAGGAAGTATGTAGATACCTCCCCTGGCGGGTTTTTTATCATTGCTTTATGCTCACCTTCAAATGCTTGACTGCTTCAGTTTTTGTTTAATTCGACGGATTGGCAAGCTACCTAAGTTCTGCTGTAAATTTGACCTTGTCTTTTTTATTGTCCTTGTTGAAGTGGAGGAACATAATAAATGTTACTTGGAGATTTTTATAAGCTGTGTAAATCCCGCCTCGCAGGCAGCAACTGGCTATGCGACGAGCGGTAAAAATCTAGTTGTTGTTTTCCCTACAGCTAGACATCAGTGCATGCTTTTAAGAATGTAGATAGTCCAACGCATTCAATTGCCTGACTTTGAAATGGTCTGATTAGTGGATTATTTCCTTACCATTACGCTCGTTACTTTAAAAGCAGTTCACAACGTTTCTTCTCGAGTAGGCCAGTTCTAAGAAAAGTTTCAAAACAGTACGGTACGTGTTTTGAGGCCATAATGAACCAGCAACATAAAATACAGCCGCTGGTTAATCGACAGAGACGCAGGCTGAACTGAAAGATTTGTGTATCTGATTTACCTGCCTGTAATCTCACGAACATTCATACAGTGGCGCTGTAAAATTCCCCGAGAAGAAACGGGAATGCTTCATCCCACGCAATTTTTAGCAATTAAAAAGAGTATTCTCATCAAATATGCCAGATGCAGGAAGATGGTGGGCGTATAATGAATAAATACATTGCAATCAAACAAACACTAAACAGCAAGTCGGCCATCATTAGGTCATGATTACAGTATATACACTGTCCACACTGAATATAATCTAGTCGGTAACGGGAAAACGAGAGAAACTCAGTTTTATTGGAAGTTGCTATTCGGTAACATCAATAACCTGGCAACTTTCTATTTCAACAATTGACTTTCCTGTGTGCAAAACACCTTGATGTGTAACTTAAGTCTAAAAATATATATTTAAGATGTTGTAAAAAGAACTTTATAAACCCAACTGACATTATCATAGTTTGTTCCATTGCTGCAATGTTAAATGTTGAAATTTATTCACTGAATTTAATTTAAAAAGTCTATTGTGCAATACTTCGTGACTTTATTGTTGTACGAATCACACTACCTGATTTGTTTCCCTTTGAAAATAAAAATGTTGAAAAATGGTGCACTTATTTATTTTGAACTGACTTAAAAACAAAGTCGCATTCTGATCCTATAGCAGTAACAGTTAGACTTAAATAGAAAAATGCCATTGATATCTAACATGTATTTATATATCAAGTGATCAAAGCTGCACTCAAAGTCATTTCATTTGTTTTGATTTTGTGTATGTCGCCCATCAAAAGGTATTGTGATTGTCATCGGCGTACGAGGGATTTCAGTTTTGGGAAAGGGGTACAGAAAATTAACTGTCTCAAAAAGGTATACCTGTCTGAAAGCCTATCTAAGCGCAAAGCGCCACCTCAGTTAGGGTGGAGTAAAGAGGAATTTTTAAAAATTGCGATCACTCAGACAACCGGAAATGGCATCATTCCACGTGCTTGTAAACAGAACCTAAACAGTCATTATATTAAACTTCAGCCCCGAAAGACTATCCAAGTGGAGCGAAACAATCAGTCAGTCAGTTTGCGGGGGAAAACTCGCAACCTTTTACACAGTTGGAAATGGCATTGCTCGAAAGATATCTGAGCGGAGCTTCATCATCGCATAGCTTGGCGAACATTGAAGAAATAGCAATTTTTCAGAATGCTGGATATGCTATTTCCCAGGCTTGTTAGAAGAATTTAAACAGTCCTCGTTTTGAAATTTCTTTTTCCAAAGAAATGTTGAGATCAATAAAAAAAAAATACAGATTATAGAGACCATATTGGAAAAAAGTGAAGCTTCTCCTTAAAATATGTTTAAAAAACTCTAAAGGTTATGAATTGAAGCCATTTTATGGCAGAAAATTTGAAAACAAAATGGGTTTTGTGGGGGAGAATTGAAAAATCGGAGCCTTTATTGAAAATCAATGTGCTCGAGGTTATATGGGCAAAATGAAGACTTGGTTGATGAGGTTTATAGGGCTTACAATATTTAATGTTTGGATGAAGACTCCCCGACGGGGGCATGACCTCCCGCCTCCTCATTGCCGACGCCACCCTTGCAAAGTAGCCCAAACTGTTACCGAGTTAATATTTGGTTCACATGAGAATATTTTTAATTGTTCTCGTTGACATGAAAGAAGGAGATATGGGAATTATTTATGCCACTTGTTACCTTCTGAATTTTTTTGAACTAATATATCCCTCGCGATCACTAACAGCGATTTACCTAACAGAGCGTCAGGTCGTATGCATTATAATGAAACAAAAAAAAAAAAACAACAATAAATCAGAAATCATCTTCTCTTTATAGTTGTAATTTTCATCTCAGTAGCACAGTGTGAAAACGAAATTGTGAATAATAAAAGAAAACTTTCATTTCAGAGAAGTGCATTGTATTTTTTTGATATCATGGCAAACAGTCAGACTATTGAGCATCTTTTCTGTATTTATCTACAGTCTTGACACCTAAAGGCTCACATGTCGATTCTTTGGGAATTACAATTTTAATTTTCACAAAATGCTATCTCTCGTTCTTCAAATGAATGTTCTTGTTTAAGAAGTGTTAAGTTTCAAGGTCCTAAAAAATATTTCAAACTGAAAGAACAACAAAAGGCTTTTGAAGTAATCTGCTAGAATTAAATAATATATCTGTAACCTTGACGAGCGTCTGTTTCTAATAAATAATATCTCCATACAATAATTGGGTATTAGATTTCATTTTCACATGGAAACTCTCTTCTCGATAGAATCTTCCCAACCACATTTTCCAATTTTCATTTTTATTCTATTCTTTCTAACAACGTAAATTATTTATGCACTGTTTCCGCCTCTGAAATGGTAGTCGAGGTCATTTGACGAAAATTTTTGGTACAAAAATGAATGGTTGTACGACACGGTCTACATTTCTGAAGGTAACCTTCACCTGTTCACAACGATTCTTTTGAGAGTGTTTTTATATTCGTTGACACCGCAATAAAATCGCGATGCCACTGTTACACCGTCTTCGAAGATTCTTTGATCGTTGTCGGTCTCAGAATCCGTATACTTTTTTCATTTCCGTCTAAACCATTTTAAAAATAAAAAAATGCATGTTTGACCTAAATTTAAGTGTTCCTTCAGGATCTACAGGTGCTACATTCATCATTTTTAGCTTCAAAGTGCATAATAATGGCTTTTAAAACACAGACAGGTGGTGAGAGAATTCAAATTTGCCTTTTAAAGTGTTAACGCCAAAAACGATATTTGCTACAGTTTGCGGGTGAAACGCATTTGAATTGAGGTAAAAACAAACACGATCCACCCGCAAACGCAAAACGTAACAGATTTTTGTTGTGGTACGAAGGCATCTTTAAACCGCGGTCACACTATAGGATCCTACTCTGATCCATTTTTTGTGAGTTTTTACCAAAATTTTCTCTATCTCTGGTTGGAAGGAGCCAAAAATTTGCCAATCCTCTCCACCCCTCTCTGTCCGACAGAATGAGGAGTGCAGCAAGTGTTTAATATATGAGTTTGGCTCTTATTTAGAAAAAGTACCCAATAAATTGAACCTACGAATGTACGCACAGTTAATGTATTACGTTTGCATTTGACTTCAGCTATGTCAATCGAGAACCACATGGTTTAAACAAAATACGAGATTCACTTCGTAAATTCGGACGTGAGTTTTGATTGCACTTGCCTTCTGTCTGTCTGTCCGACGTTATGAGAAACTGTTTTGGTTTATTACGCATTTAACAAAAATGTCCCGCATTTCGTAATTAGCGTTATTTTCCATTACAATCTTGTCACATAACATAACCGTCTCTTCTGTTGCACGAATCTTTTCCCAAAAGGTCGGCCGTTTATTTCTTGTTGGGAATCATCCGATACAGTGAACGAAAGTGAGTGAAAGAAATGTGGTCACATGATTATCGGAAAATGTAACCAACCACAATAACGGACACGTTGTCACGTCCATGAATTCTTTGTAGGGTGAACACACCTTTATACAGACAACAGAAAAAATACTTCTGAAATTGCATAATGACATTTGCTTAAATTATTCTGAGGTTGCACGGTGAACACGGCTGTTTGTTTAGATTCTTGCGATGGTTCTCATTAGGGTTTCAGGGGCGATTTTTATTTTACATATTTTTTGTCCCTAATTTATATAAAATTAGCAGCTATTTCTGTAGTTGTCATAGTGAATTAGCACTGTGAAGGGTCCAAGTGTTTCGAATACAAACTTGAAAGGTCCTGAAGAAGGTTTTTTTTTCTAAGGTCAGTAGTTTCATTGTGACGGGTCCGGGTGCAACACGTGCTATACTATGTCGACCCGTCATACACGAAAAGAAAAGCTGAGGCAAGGAAAAAATGTGTCAGACAAAGCATCATTTTACATCTCATTCCGCTGTTCTAGGGCCAACATTTTCCAATTTCTTTTCAATTTTTCATTTTCCTTAAAACTTCCTGAATATGTCCATGTTTTTCATAGTGATTTTTACTACAAATTAAACTTGGGATACCTTCCAAGTCTTTTCAGAGTCCCATAAAGAGAACACATCCCACAGCTTAGTGTATAAACCAGTAGTAGAAAAAGGAGTTAATAGGACCGTGCTTCTCACTTTATGCGGCCAACGTCTTCCTCTTCCATATTTTTCAGAGATTTTGATCACTGCTGTGGCAAAATTAAATATAGATACCGTAAGGATAACGGACGAGTTTGGGGGACTAAAATTTGTTTATTAATAACGTGTATTGAGTTACAAAAGAAAATAAAGACGGTGTGATGTTTTATTTAGTCATAGGATAAGTACATTAGCCTATTGAAAGTGGCCTTACCCAAATAAACGATTAATCACCGTATGTGAGTATACTGTAGTGATTATGATCGGAACCAACAATGTTACACAGCACACATATTTAGGAAGACACTTGTCTTCAACTCTTTATTACGAGTAAAACGAGTACATCAATGCATTAAAATATGCACTAAATAACTGGTGGTATCATCAGTAAAACGTTTGTTTGTCATAGCAACCAACTCTTCATTTATATTGTTACCGAAGAGCCCACGCATTATTGTAATGAAAATTTACATTACCATAACACGTTTCACGACACCAATTTCTCTGAATAATGAAACTACGTGGTTGTTTTGCTCAGTAGCTGATCGTTTCACGTGAGTAGTGTCAATGTAGAATGTACAATATGGCTCCCATGCAAAATAGTCGATGCATGTCTACTTTGGTGCGATTTTATGAAAATCATATTAAACAATGTTATCTTCTCCTGTGGGTGACCTGTAATTGGAAGTGATGATCTCATGAAAGGAAAATCGGAAATAAATTTCTGTCACAAACTGAAATATCTATAAGCCTTGCAGACCTGAAGCTACAATTTGTTTACACTGAGCACAAGGTGATACCGCTAAGTAAGTCTTTTTAAGTTGTCCCGCGAATCTGAACGATTTTAGCATAGTGCTGCAGGCAGCCGGTTGTCTTTTCCTGTTGTGTCAGTAGTAATAAATCTACAGTTCTTTTTAGATCGACGGTACAGTTAACAAGATTTTTTTCCTTGGAAAGAGATGGATGTATATGGAGTACGGTTTTTCACCCCAAGCCGAAGTAATGAGCGTAAAAGCAAAAGTCGATAGGCTTCATATTTTTATCGATTCAAGGACACACGCTTACCTTTAAAAACATGAGATAATTCAGGTAGTTTGTGATTAAACTAGAATTCCGAGTGCTACTCATGACTGCCGCCTCGCAGGCTACGACCAGCTCTTGTCATTTCATTTCATGATTCATCCTTGAAATTTTATTGTACCAACTTGAAAATAGGCGGAATTCCGTTTTCCAGACACTGAGTAAACCGCATAATGCCTATAATTTTCTATAAACTTGCACAGGAAAGGCAACGAGCACTTTTTAACAAAAAATCCTTACTAGCGAACGGTAGCTCTAATCCCTAATTTAACACCTAACTCTAAGAATACAGTCGATACAATACAATAGCAGCAGCAATCAAGAAGTACCTAGTTAATAAACAGTACGCATCTACCTGGGACAGTAGAGGAAAGGTCCGTACGACTACACAAGATGTACAGCACGTATAAACACAATACCCTCCGTTCCCCCTCTCAAAGATTCCCCTCCTGTGTTCACAGTTCCTCTTAATGTAAAAGAATGAAAACCAGTTCCTAAAAAAGACCGACTTAAAATGAGGAATCTGGTCTTCTCAACGAATGTCAAAATCTAGGATTTCAAATGTCGCATTCCTAGTAGAATCCCTCTGACGGACCTGCTAAATTGACAGATAAGATGAACTCATTTTGTAGGATCTGCAGGAAATGATCAAATTGTTTTGTTTTGTTTTTTTTAACGGTGAACAGATTAACCATTTTGCATGTTTTCCTCGTCGTTTTCATGGAAATGCGCTCGCTGACACGTAGTGACGTGGAATGTTAAAAACCTTGTAATAAACGTTATAAATTAGTAGGCTACAACGCGAAAATATGTTTACACTCACAACCCCTTTTCGACGCTATAAGGGTCAAAATCTAACCCCAAAAATTGACGTTGTGACCACTTTCTGTTACGAGTAACATTTTAATATTCATCGAGTGGCATATCTACTCATGTAGAATAAATATCACACAGAGCAGAGTAGAATTTCAGTAGGTTATCACTCGAAAAAGAGTGTTCACTGCATAGGCAATGGTCGCAGAGTGAGTTTCAGTCCTTTACATGATATTTAGAGAGTTGGCAACGTATCGTTCCAAGCCACCCATAAATAATAACGTATGCAACACACATTTTCTTTGTAAAAATGAAGGCACAGACCAAAGATTTTAATTAGATGGCATTTGCTCGTTATGTAACATCACCGCAACATATGGTCTTTGTTTCCTCTTGTCATTGTTTTCTGTTTTTGCCATCTTCTCCAATCCTAACAGACTCAATTTCTACAAGCTTAAAGGAAGTTATTGAAAAAATAATCAATATTTGAGATTTTTTTTTTTTTCTGGTCGCTTTACTATGTACATAATTATTACATGTATTCTGTATACCATTCGAATTTTTCATTTTTCAACAGTTTATAATTATGGAATACTCTTCCACCACAAACCTCACCGAGAAAGTACCTTCTATTAGCGGGATGACGTCATTACATGCGCCACCACAGATGGGAAATGGCAACCTGGCACCATCACTCATTGCCGGCATTAGTAGTATACCGATGCAGTTATTTAGCGAAGGAAATAAAATCACACATAAAGAACGGCATTTCCTTGAGGCTGCCGAGAAAGGAGACAAAGCCAGTGTCGAGAGATGTTTGCTGCCCCCAGATTCAGTCAATGTTAACGTCACTAACTTGCTGGGCCGTAGTGCATTACAAATGGCGGTCGATAATGAGAATATTGAAATAGTGGAACTTCTCCTCGCTCAGCCAGGTATAGATATAGGCGATGCCCTCTTACAGGCAATAAGAGAGGGCGTTTATAGAATGGTGGAAATGATGGTGAACCACCCAAGTATTTCCCGCCAAATGTTGGGAGAAGGCTGGTCGTCTGCATACAGATCGAAACGAAAAGAGAGCTCGGACTATTCACCAGATATTTCACCAGTCATATTAGCCGCTCATTGTAATCAGTTTGAAATCCTTCAGTTACTACTGACCCGAGGGGCTACTATAAACAAACCTCATTCTGTCGTATGTGTTTGCGTAAATTGTTCTGAAAAACAAAAAGAGGACAGCCTGCGATACTCTCTGGACAGGATAAACTGCTTTCGTGCATTAGCTAGCCCCGCATGGATTTCGTTAACAAATAATGATCCGATTTTGGCTGCTTTCAAGCTCAGCTGGGAATTGCATATGCTTTCAATAAAGGAAAATGAATTTAAAGACATATTCACAACCTTGGAGGCTCAAACTAAACGTAATTACTTTTCGTTATTTTCTTACTTTTTAAAGATTTTACAGGCTTTGCTCATTGTGTGGGAAGGACATACTTATTTGGGGCTGATATTTGTCGAAATTGCCTTAGGACTGCAGGTATAATTTTGTTTATTCAGATTATTACGGGTAAATGATCACCATGTAACTTTTCCACATACTGGGAGGCTGTTTTTAATTTGTTTTTATTTTATTTTCTTTTTTTACATTTCACAACGGTGACGGTCGAAAGACTGCATCAGGTTTGGCAAATATTTTATGATCTTCGTAATATTTCACCCATATTAGATTTTGGATCAAGCTGAAGACCCTTTTTCAGTTCAAATTTCCCAAACATTGACTATAATTTTAAATTTTGGGTTTTGCGGTCAAGCGTTCTACAAACGTGTTTAATGTACCCACAACCACGAAGAAATTGCTAAATCAGGTAAAACTATCGGTCCATTGTCACGATTTTGTTTCGTCAGAATGACGTCACGATGTTCTATATTATTTACAAAGTATACAAGGAATTTCCGTCTCTGTAAGGCAAGTGGAGACCAGTACATGAACAACAACACAATTTCTCCTTTTTGTCCATTATTTATAATATTGTTCGGATGGTCATGTAAAACAGACTACAAAATAGTCGCTCTTAAACACAAAACGCAATTTTTTTTATCAAATTATCATTGAAATAGAATATCGAAGTATTAATTTGTACCAAGTTATGGTTTCATGTACTTATATGTATATAAGAATTATTTGAACTACCCACTTTTAAATCCTACAGTAAACGGTAAAATAGCATTTTACAAAATTTGACTTCTTGTAAACATAAAGTTATTCTTTGCCTTCTTTACGCAGTGTATGCCGTCGATCTGTTAGAACAATGCCGGACAACAGAAGAAGTTGTAGCTGTGCTAAACAAGGAATCGGACGAAGATGATCAGAACTGTAATGAAAGAATTGAAGAAGGTCAAATTGCCCTCACCAGATTTAAACTTGCCTTAAAATACGACCAAAAACAGGTAACACCGCCCTCTATCACCTTTTACACACTTGCGTAACAGGTTCTTTTAAATTCTTATATAGTTCACACAAACATATGTTTTAAAGTTAATCTTTCGTTATCTCAAATTTTTATTTTCTCGAAAAAAAAAAATTTGAAAAACTTGCATGTTCTGCGAAAGGAAAACCTCTTTACTTCAAAGTTTTCTCGAGTTACATTCAGTGGCAATCTCGTGTTCTATCGCTTTACGACGTAACGGGTATTTAACCCTTTGCCTTTGTTTGGGTCCTTTTGGACCCATGCGGAGAGCTCGGCTGTCTCCCATCTTTACTGTTTTACGCGAAGCTCGAAACTGCGAGTAGCTACCCGAAAATTCGGCCACAGCAACGAGAGAGACAATAATTTAAGGTCACGGGGTCAATAGCCCACGGAAGCTGATGCGGGGCGTGCTACGTACGCTTTTCCGCCCACTCCCGAGGCGCGCAAATATGCCCCGATCGGACGGAGCACAACGGTAAAGGGTTAAGCGTTAAACTTGATCTCAAACATAATGTTATTGAGAAGAAAATATACCTCTCTATATTCGCTCGAGTGTTGAATCAAAAGCTTGAAATGTTTTACCTGCCTAAGTAAGGTGTTGTCAACTCACGTAGAAATTTTGGTCAACAATGACAGAACCATCAAGAGGTAATTTCTGAAAAAAAAATGGTAAAGCGGTCACCTGGCGACATTGTATATCAATTCCAAGGTTTGCCAGGGAGAAACACCTGCTACAATGGCAATGAACTTCATTTATGTACGGTTCGATCATTATAAATATTTCCTCAGCTGTAATGTTGATCAAACGCAACAGTTAAACAAGGCAAAACACTTCAAACTGAAACAATGCGTTATCGTGGTTTTGTAATGTTTCTGTTGTTGTGTAGTATCTACAAACGACTGAAGCAGCATAGTCATAGTCGTCAATCCTGGAGGCAGCGGGCAGCCAACGCATTTCGGAACTACGCCCACTGAAGTTAGATTTTTACAGAGTTATACAAAGAACAACCAGAGTCTTCAGACCCACGGTTGTTATGAGAAGTTGCGTTTCAATCGACAATTACGTTGTCAAAACAGAAATCCAATCATCGATGTACTCTTTCTAATTGTGCGTCCAGATATAACGATATATTGCATATTCCATCAGTATATCAAAAGAAGCCACAACTTACATCAAAAAGAGTTTCAACTTTTCCAGACGTTTTAAAAAAGAACGTAAAAAGTTTCTCGAGAGTTGCAGAGTGACCTTTTCCAAGGTTTTAATCCATATGGTAGTTATTTCTATCAGTTGCTTTTCCTCACTTTCAGAATGAAGTGGGGGCATAACTCCAAACACACTCCCCAACTGCTGAAGCACATAGTGTTTAGGATGTTAGGTGTGCAGGATTTCACATTAACGGTTCATGTTGTAAAACATTTTCTAGAATAACTTTCAAAATGACAAGGACATACTTTACAGAGCTGACAACTGTCCCAAAAGTCCATATTGTCTAAAACTCAAAATGTATTTTATTCATAATGGCGAAAACGTTTCCAGAGGAACTCCGTGAGTACGGAAGGGACTGATATGAGTGTGTGTTTGAGGTGGTTTGAGGCAACTATGAGGTCACGAGCTAAATTCATTATTCCGTTATCTAAGTTTTGAGACGATAACATTGTCAATAACTCTGAGACTAACATTGCCAAGAAAATTTAATTTTTTAATCAATTGTTTTCCTTTATCTTTTATTTAGTTTGTGGCCCATCCTCACGCACAACAGTTACTAGCTCACATCTGGTATGATGGTTTTCCTGGCTGGAGGCGTCGTCATCTCGTCACCAAAGTTGTTATCTGCTTGGGACTCAGTTGTCTTCTTCCGTTTATGGCAATCTATTACCTTATCTTTCCGCGCAGTAAAATAGGGCAGCTTATGCGATCGCCTTTCATGAAGTTTATGAACCACAGTGCATCTTTCATATTCTTTCTGCTTTTATTAGTGTATGCATCAATTAACAGTATCCCGTGTCATCTAGATAAAAGAGGGCGTGCTTTGGATTGGATAGAAGCAACTATCATGGTCTTTGCATTTGGTAATTACACGTTACAGTTGTATGTCCTTTTTATTGTACAATAAAAAATATTACCAAAACATAGAAAATTGTTTCGAATATGTACCGTTAACTGTTTAACAGAAGGAAAGAGATGAATGTTTTGCGACTTTGTTATTTCAGTATTTTCCCCAATCACCTTGTCACAAGTTTTGCTCTTATTTAAGTACATTGGCATCCCTCAGGGAAGTCATCTTTTGAATATTACAAGTTTATCTATACGTTAGGGAAAGAGTCGCATGATATAAGGTCAATGAGGTCAATTCTGTTTGGTAATTAACTGAATGAACGTTACTTATGTAAGTTGACCCCATAGATCACGTGATATCTGTACCAGCATTTGAAATAGCGCGCTACTAAGGCAATTTTTTAATCAATTTATTTACTTCCAATACAATTCATCATTCATACAAATCTCATCAAGACTGATTGTTACAAAATATTTTTTTAAATTCTTGTTAATTAAATGTAGGCAGACTAAATTCGGTGAGATTCTGCGTGCCACAGTTAAACAAGCAAAGCCTGGTATTAAGGCCTACGCATATTGCTCTTGAATTTGTTTTGCTAATCAGTGCCTTCAGTGACGTAACCGTGAATAGCACATGTTCCTATCCCTTACCCTACCCCCAAAGTAGGTATATCTTTAAAATGAGTAAAATTTTAAGAGGACATAGTTTGCACCTCAAATGACCCTCTCAAGCCCTCATTAAATCGTCAATGTGTAGCTGAATTGGTTAGGAGCATTTGCTCCTCACTTAAGATCAGTCCCTGTTAAAATGATAAGATGTTGTTTTTGTTCAAATTTACCCAGTTTTCCCTATTTTTTCGTACCGGTAAATGTAACACAACCGCACTATTCATCTCATCCCTTCCTTCTCAAAGTGCAAATTCCGTGCATAAATGCTGCTCTCATGATGGTCCCAATTACCAATTGCCTGGTAGGTACTGACTTGAGGTGAGATACATCAACATTTCGAAATGAACGTAGGCTGAGCGTAATGACCGTTTTTAATCAACACTGTTCTGTATTCTTTGTAGGGATGATTTGGGCGGAATGTAAGCAACTGTGGGAAGAGGGACTAAAAGCGTACATTCGACAGTGGTGGAATTGGCTGGACTTCATCATGCTTTCTTTATACCTGACCACTTTCAGTCTTCGCTTTGCAACAATGTACTTAGTATACACTGGCAGAGATGGATATAACTCTGACGATCCCAGAGGAGAATGGCCACAAGACGATCCAACTCTGTTAGCTGAAGGGATTTTCTCGATTGCGAACGTCTTCAGTTTCGCCCGTATTATATTCCTCTTCCAAGCCAATCCGTATCTTGGTCCCCTTCAGATTTCTCTGGGATGTATGTTGATCGATATTTTCAAGTTTCTTCTCATTTTCTTCTTGGTTCTTCTCTCATTTGCGTGTGGAATGAACAAACTCTACTCTAACGACGCACACACCGGCTTTGATAAAAGCTGCTACAATAGAACAATAGACGACGATACGTGTGATGAACATACGGGGAAGGAATTTGCTGGGTAAGCAGAGATCAAAGATTTACCAAAACGTCACTCTCTGTCTGTGTATCCCTGAAAGTATAGTCCGGACCTTTTCGTATTTTGTATTATTTTTGCTATATTATGGGGATTTGGCATACTGACATAATAACCAGAAAAATCCAAAGGTATTTGCTCCATTTTCTTGTGGGTGGGGGAGTGGCAAAAGTTTCAAGGCAGCCGCCCTTTTGATCATTTTTGGAATAGTCCCTGGGCTAGAAATATGCCACCACATCCATCATTTGCGAAATCTTTTTTGTCATCTTGAAAAATATTTCAAGTGATACCAAGGAAAATTTTGGGGTCAGATTCTGCATTTCCGCCATTTTCCAAAATGGGCGGCTTTGGGGGAACCGATTTCCAGCCATAAATCGGTATCTGAGGCTGCTGGCTATACCCATGTTTTCAATGTCACTGAATTCAAACGAATTTTAGAATGGCTGCCATAGCGATATATCCATTGCAAGTTGGATTGTTCTTAAAGGAATCAAAACAAGATACATTAGTTGAAAAAAAATCGAACGCTTTTCAAAGTGAGATTTTTGCATTCGAACCTTTCACCTAATTATACTGAAAAAGTTCAAAATGGCGGCCATTTTGAAATGGCTCTCACGCACACTTGCACATTCAAAAAAGAAGTCCTCAGAATATGTGATAACTTTTCTACATCATATCATTTTTTTGTAAAATATAGCAAGATAAAATGCAAACCCCCGAGGTTACAAAATGTCCTTGATTAATATTAGTCAAATAAATTATCCTTCAGTAAGAGTAAATTATAATCATGTGACGTTGCTCGTTGCATTTTCAAAAAGTGTGCGATAAAAAGAAGACTTTTGAAAGTGGTATTGGTAATCTTTTTTCTTTAATTTTTTTTCAAATGTCAGCATTCTATCAGAGATATCTGAGTTCTGTCCTTTCGTGGTTTAGTTTATTTCCCCATCACACCAATAACGTAATGTCAAAGGTCTTAAAACCTTGTCTTGTGGCAATTTCTAAGCCTTTGCATTTTTCAGCACTTGCATTCCCTATCTCCGAAACTTCCAGAGACTTTATTTGTAGCTTCCAAGGTCTTAAGTTTGACGATGTTTTAATATTTGGAACAGTTTTAAAATGGGTTTCACCGCATTTGTCTTACTCGGTCAAATAATCAATCGAGTTTTTATGCAAGCTGAAACGGTTAGTTTTATGTCCATACCACTGAAAATCACATTGATATACTAACTTTTTTAATCTTGGCTAGGAGAGATATAGCTTCGGTGTCGATCTGGAGTTGTGGGTAAAACCAATTGTCCTCTTCGCCTATGGACCTATTTCCAAATAGCAATTACAAAGGATTGTGGGATAGAGTTTTGGTGTGTGTCATTTTTTACCACAGTAAAATGTCATTGACAATGACGACACACACCAAAACTCTATCCCACAATCCTTTGTAATTGCTATTTGGAAAAAGGTCTGTAGAGGGTTGTTGTTTCGTCTGCAACGATTAAGGTTTACTAGGCTGCCAGCATTCCTTTCAATAGACTGATGTAAGTCTCAGAGCAGACACGGATAAAAGCCTAGAGGGTGAGGGGGAACCCTTTCACGAAGGCACAGAAGAGAGAGGTGCGCTTTGTGTGTTCTTCAAATGAAAAGTCTCTTTTGTCTATAGATATGCCATGTTTATCCGCCGATATGTTTAAGAACATGTTAATGTTTCGATGACCTCTAGAGTATTCGAGCGTACTAGCATTTTGTCTCTGTTTTTGCTTCCACTTGCTCATTTGGTGGATAATTAGAAGTGCACTCAATAACACAAAAAAGAACAAAAGGACATCTCACCAGTCAATGGTGAAATAGATGTGGTTGTGGAGTTTAAAAGTGTCACCGTACTGTTGTGTATGATAAAATTATCTGACATCCATTTATTACTTCCCAGTCAGTGAATTTCTTTTTGTGAGGAGTTAATTTCTTATCTAAGTTTCCCAGATTCCTAATTTGGAAAATTGCATCATACACATACCAATCATAGATACAAAAGAATGAAAAAAAAAATATTTAACTTGGGTGCATTTCTGTTATAAGTCATATGTTGGTTACATTTTGATACTGCGCCCACTATTTTCACTGACAGGTTGTCTAGTGCCATACGGTCTCTAATCTGGGCGTTGGTTGGATTAATCAATAGAGAC
Source organism: Holothuria scabra (assembly GCA_037179385.1). Classification (NCBI taxonomy): domain Eukaryota; kingdom Metazoa; phylum Echinodermata; class Holothuroidea; order Aspidochirotida; family Holothuriidae; genus Holothuria; species Holothuria scabra. The sequence goes on along the minus strand of CM074192.1, from coordinate 15,367,648 downwards.
GTCATCACTAATCGAGACCCTTCTATAGCAATATTCGGTGAAATCCTCTTCCTCTCATACCAACTTGTCGCCATCATCGTTCTCCTTAACATGCTCATTGCTATGATGAGTAGCTCGTTTCAGAATATTGAGGTAAGTAACGTCTAGTACATATGTAGAAAAATGCGCCCTTAAACTGATCAACCTATCGAAGTCAAGCAGTGTCTGCGCACAAAATGTCGTGTTACCATATACATGGACACAGCATGTAATGTATACGTCCTATCCGTAGCTGGTCGCCACCGACTGGGGCAAAAAAGGCGCACCAAGATGGCAGACGTGAACCTATAAATCGTCTGATTTGACGACGACTCTGTAATTTTTTAAGCAAAAGTTCAACTTGAATGGGGGACAATATCATATTCCTGCAATATGTGAAGTGATTTTGACCTTACCTTGCCATATTTCAAAAATATTCCAACTTTCTTGCAAAATATTGGAATATACTTGAACAAGTCCAAACTTTCACATAAAACCTCAGCAGACGGCCATCTTGGTGCGCTTTTTCTCACACGTACGGTAGCAACAATATACCGTGCAGTATGCTCTGTCCATGTATAGGAAGTCCATGCGTGTTACCCACTGACCTACATAAGTGCAATGCGCATGTCAGATACAACCCGTACGGTCTAAAGCCCGGTTCACACCGCCACGACGACCCAAGACATGACGGCGACCACCCAACGCGTCGGCTGGGGTATGGGCGGTGTGAACACTCCGACGACTACGATTCCGTCGGGTCGTATGCCGTCGGCAAGATTAAACATGTTCAATCGTAGTCGGGTCTAGGCGGTACTCGTTGTGTTGGTGTGAACTCGTCTTCGACGCGACAAACAGGCCTCATGCGGTTTGTCCAATCAGAGCGCAGCATTCACCCATGGTACACAGTTCCAGTTACGGCATGTTTTTATTGCGCAACACCGAGAGCAGGTGAGTACGTATCAAACCATGTTACAGTATATGCTACAGCTGCAGGCTTACTACTTTAGTACTAACCATGGCGATGATGGCGGATTTTTGGACGGAGGCACGAGAAGATGATTTAGTCACTAAGTGGGAGGAGAGGCCTTGCCTCTACGATCCCTCTTTAAAGGCACACGCAAATCGGGAAGGTAGGCCTACCTGTTGCAAGAAAGCGGAGGGTGATCATTAGCCGCTGTCCAGGTTGTATGCTATCCCTGAAATTAGTATTTTGTCGCCTTATCTTAGGCGTCACTAACTCCTCTAAATGATAAAACTGCGCAGGAAAGAGTCTGGAGAAGTTGATAAATGAGGGCTGATCTTCATCCGCCAATTCTCGGCACAAGTTATGAAAAGCCCCTTGATGTTCTCGCCTCAGCAACCAGGTGTGGCTCCATAATTTTCCCTTTCTACTTCGGCGACGTTTCCATCGCTGCAATAGCAGAACTATTAATAGCTATTACTGAAGCCAATTTCTGTCTCCTAGTTAAAGGCATCTTAAAAACTGGAATCGATGTGGAGCGGAGATAACTTTTCGCAGTATTCTAATCTGTCTGTTCAGCGCGAAGCCAACTGCATGTTTGCAATATATGCCTGCTAAGCGGACTGTGATTTTGCGTTGATGAATTGCCCACGATGGCTGTGCTGTACAGCAGGATAATGAACGAAACGACTCGAGAATAAGGAGCTATTCGTGTAGGGACCATCTTTTTTCTTCATTTTAACAAGTGTACAAAACGTAAGCGTGTTGGAGGCAAAAGACATACGAACCCTCCTTTTGAATAGTAGGGCGATGAATTTTGCGCTAAATCAGTCAGAGTAGACTAACGCCATGTGATAGACCTACCAACTGGAGGTTCCAAGAAGGGATACCCCAAAGATATTATAAGCATATATTCCATACGTTAACTTACACTGTTGCTGAAATTGATTCCTCATAGAGACGTAAATATCGGGGTGGAAGTGTAAATGAGACCTAGCGTTGACCAGTCTAACCGGCGATTCGTGTAAAAACTAAAGCCGCATTAGCAAAAAAAAAAAAATCCATCGTTCAAAGAGGTCAGTGTGCGTACGCTTTTACAACGCATTACATACGCGAAGAAAACATTTCTCAGTGTATTATCAGGATTTTAGTTGATGCAAACTTCTGCGTGCTCGGAAAACGATCGCACTTATAAAAGTGCGTCACTTGAAGATACTTTGCACAGAAAAAGACGGAACAAGTCCGTTAACTTCAAACCAGTCATTGTACGTTCATGTTCAAGGATTTCCGTAGGCCTAGAATACCGAGCCAATTAGAAATTACTTCCTTTTTAAGAGGAATATTTTTCTTTCTATATTTATTTTCAAAATGACAAGTGTTAGTACCTTTGTAAGACATTCGTTCGCCTACGAAGGCTGACAGATAAATCTGCAATAGCCGACTTGTATTCATCCTCTTGCATGTAGGCACAATCGTGCTGGGTGGAGACGGCGGTCAGAGCAGGGAGGTGTTAGAGGTCCTAACACCTCCCTGGTTAGGGAGTAGCACCGTAGTCTTCTTGAGCTTCTTTTTTCGCCTTATTTTTTTTGAAGAATTCTTTTGCCTCATTTTGAGCGGAACTCCAGCTGGTGCGGGGAGGTGCGGACGCACGCACCCCCTCCTCCAGCCTACGTCCCAGGGAAATCACAGCCCTTAAGAGAAGCAAGCCAATGATCCACAACTGGAAAAAAGGCCGTGGCCAACCCGACATTGACAATTCGGTTAGAAACTGAGCCGTTAAAGCCCATCTAACTTACTAATTCATATACCGAGTTCAATCTTTTAAAGGACACGATACGCAAACTTTGGACAGTGTAAAAGGCCTACTTTAGAGCCTGTACACGCCAATAATTTCTAAATTGCGACCCAGAGGCCCAAAAAAGGACCATTTCAAATTTATTGTAGGGCCTAAATCTCAAACCTGGAATAGCCTGATTGATGGCGCGCCACGTGCAGCGTCGCTCAATCGATTAGTGTCGGAGCGGTGTGACATGGTATTTTCGTGGGTTTAGGAAGGCGCCAGAATGTCTACGATTTATGCAGATTGTCTACGACAAGTGAAGTCTTGTCGCGTCGTAGGTAGTCGTGGCGGTGTGTACCGGGCTTTAAAGACATATTCTCCTCGTACCAGACAGTTCCATCAAGCAAATTTTATCCCCAACTGTTTTTAGCTGATTCTGCCTATACAAACCAAATTTACTGCATCAAAGCAAAGCCTGCGCTGTAAAAAATGTCTAAATTTACAGAACAAAAAATATAGGGATACATAAAGATTACAGAAAATGAGATAGCAACCAAGTTTTAAACGTTGCCAGCACATTTTCTGTAATCGCTTTGTGTTTCTCTATCGTTTTGTTCTGAAAGTTTACAGACATTTTCACAGTGTGGTAAACAGGAAAGGTTGTAATCTATAACACGAGTGCACCCCCTGTACTGTTCGAATGTAAGTAAAGCCCGGTACACACCGCCACGACTACCTACGACGCGACAAGACTTCACCTGTCGTAGACAATCTGCATAAATCGTGGACATTCTGGCGCCTTCCTAAACCCATGAAAATACCATGTCACACCGCTCCGACACTAATCGATGGAGCGACGCTGCACGTGGCGCGCCATCAATCAGGCTATTCCAGGTTTGAGATTTAGGCCCTACAAAAAATTTGAAATGGTTCATTTTTTGGCCTCTGGGTCGCAATTAAGAAATTATTGGCGTGTACAGGCTCTAACGTAGGCCTTTTACACTGTCCAAATTTTGCGTATCGTGTCCTTTAAAAGATTGAACTCGGTATATGAATTAGTAAGTTAGATGGGCTTTAACGGCTCAGTTTCTAACCTTATTCAAAGTCGGGCTGGCCACGGCCTTTTTTCCAGTTGTGGCTCATTGGCTTGCTTCTCTTAAGGGCTGTGATTTCCCTGGGACGTAGGCTGGAGGAGGGGGTGCGTGCGGACGCACCTCTCCGCACCAGCTGGAGTTCCGCTCAAAATGAGGCAAAAGAATTCTTCAAAAAACAAAGGCGAAAAAAGAAGCTCAAGAAGACTACGGTGCTACTCCCTGACCAGGGAGGTGTTAGGACCTCTAACACCTCCCTGCTCTGACCGTCGTCTCCACCCAGCACGCTTGTGCCTACATGCAAGAGGATGAATACAAGTCGGCTATTGCAGATTTATCTGCCAGCCTTCGTAGGCGAACGAATGTCTTACAAAGGTATTAACACTTGTTATTTTGAAAATAAATATAGAAAGAAAAATATTCCCCTTAAAAAGGAAGTAATTTCTAATTGGCTCGGTATTCTAGGCCTACGTAAATGCTTGAACATGAACGCACAATGACTGGTTTGAAGTTAACGGACTTGTTCCGTCTTTTTCTGTGCAAAGTATCTTCAAGTGACGCACTTTTATAAGTGCGTTCGTTTTCCGAGCACGCAGAAGTTGGCATCAACTAAAATCCTGATAATACCTGCTCTCGGTGTTACGCAATAAAAACATGCCGTAACTGGAACTGTGTACCATGGGTGAATGCTGCGCTCTGATTGGACAAACCGCATGAGGCCTATTTGTCGCGTCGAAGACGAGTTCACACCAACACAACGAGTACCGCCTAGACCCGACTACGATTGGACATGTTTAATCTTGCCGACGGCATACGACCCGACGGAATCGTAGTCGTGGGAGTGTTCACACCGCCCATACCCCAGCCGACGCGTTGGGTGGTCGCCGTCGTGTCTTGGGTCGTCGTGGCGGTGTGAACCGGGCTTAACTCTGCATCTTCCGAACTTCAAACAAAAAAATGATGTCAATCAAAAACAGTTGTCAATTGGGACACAGAGTTGTCATCTTACTCGTACTTATTTAAGTTCATTTCAATAGCAATGACATAATCGGTCCTGCGAACAGGACGGGGTTTTGACGAAGAAAACAGTATGGATCAAGTGAGGACATTTCTAGACCTTACCGGGCCCCATTGGGAGAATTGGGCGGTTACCGAACCTTGGCTTTGAGTCCATGACAAACAGACAAATGGCGTATCTTAAATGTCACCACAAACCACTATAACGACATTCGTCTATCCTACATTCCTACATATTGCCACACATGCCCTAAAGAGAAATTCCGACACAACATAGGTCGGCAAAGCAAGTAATGGAAAAAGGACAGGAGAGTTACAAAAGGGAAGTTGAAAGCATGCTGGAGTATGTTTGTCAAGTGGATGACAGAAAGCATGTGACCGGTGTATCCAAATCTTTCAAGGAAAGGGATATTTTATTTTTTAACTTTATTTTTTTAATTTTGTCTAAAAGGACAACAAAGTTTGGGAAACTTTTGAAATGTTATCGGAGAGTGTCAGTTCGTAGGCCTTTATAGATAACATTATGGTAGCAACAAGGATTTAGTTGTCGTGCAATCTAGCTTCTTCGGGAAGCAGTTTATAGTTTGGTTTCGCCGAACGGCTCTTTGCCAGAGTCGGGACGACTTTAGAGAAAGCAATCATTCTCAGATTTGCCACCAATATATGAAGGAAGTGCAGAATCTTCAGTAATCCCCCAAATCTTAATTTTCCTTACAGGAAACCCAGAATCCAAAACTTTCTGCAATTCAAGCCCCATGTCTACATACATTTGTTTAAAAGGGGCAAAAATTTCGGCACGCGAATACGTCCCTGATACAGTTATGTTTACACTTGGAAGAAAAATCGGGAAATTTAGCTACTACTTACAAGCCCGAGATATGCTATTTCCGGGCGTCTCATGGGTCGCGATTTTTCAAAATTTTCTGTACGCTCCGCGCTAATTGAAGATAATCTTTCGAGCAAGACTTCAAATTCCATGCAGGGAACCATTGGATCACCGTACTCAAATTCTCTCGTACACACATATCATCAGGTACCTTTCAACCCTGCCAGTCGAGCAGCCTGTCTAAATTCTTTAGTTACTGAAGTTTCAAAATGTCTTATCAATGTTCAATGTTGCAGAGCAGTGACGTAGCTACCGTTGGCAGGGGCGATTATCCCCTAGCTTGAAAAAGTGAAAAAATCGGAAATTTGCCATTTGAGACACCAGTCAATTACAGTGCGGTTTAACCAACTTTTCCTTCAGTGGCAGAGCTAGGGATTTCGGTCAGAGGGGGCAACATGGTCTGCAGGGGCGCTTCGAAGGAGCAAATACCCCGAGCCTCAGCATGATAGAAACCACGGCTTTTCAGACTTCCTATTTGATTTTCAGCACCTGACAGAAGACTAGTTTGTCATTTCTTCTCAGCAAGTATTTCTGTTAAAACATGTTAAAATTTTCTATTCATGGGCCTCCGCGGAAGAAAATTCGGGGAGAGGATAAATTCTTTTAGGGTGAAAACTCCGCGCCACCACGAGTTGGCGCGAAGTGCAAGAAATTTTGGCCCAAAATGCCTCTCAGATCTCTGAAAATGACATATCTAAAGCCTATTTACAACATATAAATAGGGAAAACATTGAGTGAACTGTTAAAAAATATTGATGTTAATTTGTCTTTGTCTTTTTCTCTATGTTTTCTTCGTTTTTTCAGGTTTTTTATTTTCCAGGGGAGGGCGAGTTCCCCCGCCATTTCCCCTTCCTGCGGACGCGCATGTTTCTATCCCTCCCTTTCACATTCTAGTATGAAGGCAGTCATTAAATTTTGTGTGTTATTGTCAGGTCTCGATTTAAGATTTTAATGTAATCTACTTTGTGAAGATAAAGATTAAACCTGCTAGAGCTAAATAGCAAGCAATCTTACAGAAGGAAAAAGTTATGGAAATTAATCACCGTTAGGTGTACACTTTTGGCATCTGGGAATCAAGATAAGGACACGAAGAAACATCGATTGACGTAATTTAAATCACGTGATCACTCTGAAATAGCCATTAATTGGGTACATTTAAAGAAATAGCCAAGACAAGAAGTCTGCTTGGCTCTCTAGATACCGAATTCATAATATAAATGAAGCCTAAACTTAAGCTTATGTGATGCAATTTTCTGGCTTTTGAGACCACGGAAGTACAGAAATACGCATTTTCATGGGATTATCGTGCAGTGTAAGAAATAGCCATTTATTTTGAGAATGGCCACTTGAAGAAATGCAAAATGGAAACTGCTCATTTAATCTCTTAAACCATTACCACTATGATGACAGTTTTATTTTATTTTAACCTGAATGTTCTCTCCAAATGATTTTGAAAAATGTTGAGGAAGCTTTTTTGATATCTCTATAAACTCTTTTTGGTCTGTGTTGAAATTATCCCCGACAACAAGAGGGCTATTTGCGCTACAATTATTGTTGCGCCTTTTGCAACATCTTTTATTTGTCGGGAGGGTTAATTTAATGTCAGTCTGTGTATTTTGCAATCTTATAATCACGCGTGGTGTGGAAGCAGTGAACTTAGCACAACGACAACATTCATTAGTGCGTATGAAGCATGAAGATACGTTTCGGCAAAACCTATCCCTATATTACAGAAGATGACCCTTTTCATCAGAATAAAGTGCAGATAGTACAGTTACTGGTAGCTGTTTGAGCGTTTTGTTATCTGGGGCTTAAAACAACGCTATTAAATTATGTCTTTGCGAAAAATGTTGCAAGAGTAAAGTATGTTAAAAACCTAAAAAGGGCGCCGACAGACGATTTTGGTCCGTCGGGGGGGGGGGGCGACAATATGGCAGCTCCGCCACTGTTTTCTTTCATAAAATTCTGATTCCTTCCTAATAAAAGCTCCATATTTTAAAAGGGCAACATTTTCCGCGCGCTTTGCGCACCCTGAGTTGTAGCCTTTAATGCAGGAAGTGGCCGCGCATAAAGCAGTCAGTGGTAAACTTTTCCAGGCCGCTACAGTGCCGTTTCCCTACTAAATTTTCTTCAAAATAGGACTTAATTTTCGAATATTTTGTCTAAAAAAGGCAACAGAGTTTCGGGAGCTTTTCAAAATATCGCCGAGAAGCCTCACTTCCTAGATAACATCATGTAACAACAACGATCTTCAGCCTTCATGCTATCTCAGATGTATGCTAATAGGAAAGGCAGATTTTTCGATAGTCCTCAAATATTCAAACTTCCTTACAGGCAACCCTGAATCTAGACTATTTTCTGCAATACATCGACTTTAGGTTTGCTTTCATTTCTTTTACCGTTATAAATATGGTACTTGAAATGGAAGTTAAGGAAATCATATGAATGGCAAGGACCTTTACAATAACCAAAGAAAATATGAATCTTTGAAAAACAAAACTGTTTCTCCAAAAAGTGTTCTTTACTTTCTGTTTCGATATTGCAAAAGGAGAAAATGTCAGAGTCACATTTACTCATGGTCTTTAAAAGTTTGTTTGTGGCAATTAACGTGTGCAAAAATTTAGCTACTATCACGGTATAGACGAATCCGATTACCGCTTGTGTTAAGTGACTGTATAGCCGGCCATTAGTGGCGTCCATCAGCCTTAAATCGTCTTCATTTATTGTCTACCTGAATTTTAAACCTTCATATTCAGTGAAATTGAAGAAATCAATGTGCAATTTAGTCTACATCCATTCATGATACAGGTAAGCAAAGAAATTGAAAGTTTAAAAGGTGATAGACCCCAGTTATGGACGACTGAAATCAAATCATCACTTGCTGTCCGGATTCGTGTACAGCTTGGCCTAGTAAAGGGATTTGCATGAGACGAATTCATTGACTCCAAAAATTAACAGTAAAATTTTTCTCTTTGAGGAAATGAAAACTTCATTTCAATGGCATATAGCTTTCGGAAGATACTATTTTTAAAATGCTTTAATTTTTCTGAGATGTTGTGCATTATGGGAAATCTGTGATGTCATCGGCGCACATTCTTTTGACATTGCATTTAATTTATTTATAGCTTTATCCTGCATATGGTGGAGTAATGTCATACGTTGCAAAATGATTTACAGGTATTCATGGGAGCAGGTTTGCACTTCCATGGTTCAAAACGCGACCTGTTCAAGAATGTGATGAATGATGTCCCTATATTTTCACCCAGGTCCCTGACAACTACTGAGTTTCTGACGAGATTCGTGACTTGTTGCAATGCTTGTTTACTCTGATCATGTGTTGTTTGTTTTTATTCAGAACCATGCAGACGTTGAGTGGAAGTTTGCCAGAGCTAAGCTGTGGATGAGCTACTTCGATGAAGGCAGTACACTGCCTCCTCCTTTAAATCTTGTGATCAGCCCAAAGTCAATTTATTCCTGCTATCAATACTTGAAGAGACTTTTGTGTTCTCGTATGACCAATACCAGAAAAATGTCGAAAATATCAAAACGGGATTCGCTTAATGGGACTTTCAAGGTATGGATTAGACCTAAGCAAGGGATTCCTGACAAGGGAGACGGGTGGCCGAAGCGCTGTAGAAAGCAAACTCTTCGGACGTGAATCAAGCAAAAAAAAAATGGGTTTAAGTCGAGGAAGTTTGAGGATTAGAGGGATTTAACTAACTAAAATTGATAATTTTGGTCTTAAATGGGAGAAGCTGTTCAGTCTGGTTTTTCATTAACTAATTTTCCCTTACGCGAAATGGAGTAAATCGTAAAGCCAACCGTAGTCAGGGACAATGTATTTCATCGCACACACTACCTACAGTCGCGACAAAAGCGGGGAATTTCCAGGACACTCTCATGCACCATGTACCCAAGTGATTTCACAGGGGACATCCGATTGCGATCTGCAAACCGTTGAACTAAACACAGTTTTTTATTCATATTATATGTTTTTATGATTTATTTAATATTACTATTTATTTTACTATTTTCAGATAACATGTTCAGTGAAATGCTCTGATAATTGATTAATGTTTTCAGTTTTGAGTATCTCTTTGAGAAAGCAAAATATTTAATGGACTACCCCCTCACCCCCAACATTTTTGAAAGTTACCTCTATTTAATGGTCCCTTAGTCTCCCTCATGTTTTGTTTTCAAACGACTTGCGAAGGACCGTTCGAACCTTGACAATACCTTCTAGCAACCGAACGCGGGGGGGGGGGGGGGGGTGCCCAGGCTGAATCGTGACTCAATCTGGGATTAAAATTATTCGTTCGTTGGACAATATACGTTTCTCTGTGTTTTCATTTGACTAAGCATTCTGATAACAGTCAGCCGTCGACTGCAGTGACCCCAGATTTAAGATACCAAGATGTGATGAAGAGATTGGTCAGCAGATACATCCACTTGTACAAAGCGAAACAAAAGGCAGACGGAGTCAACGAGGATGACCTCAATGAAATCAAGCAAGATATATCAAGTCTCAGGTAATGAGTTTAAAAATTATCTATCACGACGGAAGCCTCACATCAACTTACATTTATCTAGTGATTACCTTTTCAAAAAACGAAGAAAATGTAAAAGAACATGCACAACAGATGTTGATTGTTTTCAGAACATCTTCGATTCCTTTTTTCCTTAGAGATAAGATTATTTACTCTTTATTGGTGCTGGTATTACCCTTTAAAGGACTGAAGGATCGAAAAAAACTTTGCTTGTGAGAAGAAATAATGAAAATATGTCTTCCTGTCTACACTCGTTAAAAGAAGGGTTTAAGGTCATGACAGGATTTGGTATGTCAGAGGGATACTTATTCTTAGCATTTGAAATTTGCATTGAAATCCGAGGTGTAGTTCTCAAGATATGAACACGTAAGGTTTTCACATTTTCAACATAAAGTGAACTTGAAGCAAGCACATATGACATCATATCCCCACATAAGTGCACAGTCTTTTGTTTTTCTGTAAACTTTTGAGTTGATTTTCTCCTCAAAAAAAAACGACATTATTAATATGTGATTGCCTAAGTGGCAACAAACTTTGCATCCCCACAGGGAGGTTCTATTCCAGTTAACTCCAAGGACAAGACAACAGTCTAATAAAACACAGGGATACAAAGCATTCCTTGTCAATGTGAGGAAGTGATATAAGCTCTGCTGCCCTCAAACTCACTTTGGAACACAAATCTACTGACTTCATTTACTGATATCTCGAGAACTACACGTCAGATTTGAATGGGACTTTCACCACCCTGTGTAGTTTCGGTTCCTCTTTCACATATGAAAATTAAATTTTTGCTTAAACCTTCCCTTTAAAGTTTTGCTCTGCCACGTGTCAGTTTGTTACAGTTAGATTAGGTTGTAAAACTCAATTTCTAACCAATTGGTTTAAATCGGGCCAGGGATAGCTCGCTGAGTGGACCAAGTCTTTTCGTTCAGCTCATCACTACGAAAAAACCAACTGAGCAGCAAGCTAACGGGGACTGCAGCCACAGAGGCGCTACGCAGGCTAGGCCGGGCAGACTGTAAAAAAAAACCACTGGCATCAGAAGTCCTCATGTCCCTACAGTGTTACCGCATAAGCAGTTGATTGGGAAAAAACAATCCAATAACCTCCATCTGGAAAGGGGATATGAACACTGCTAGATTAAGCTAAACCAGAATGTTAAAAATGTGGCTTAAATCCATAGCAAAATTAATCAAGCCTACCTTAGCTCATTCTATCTTGATGTATGACATTTTCGAAGTAGAAATTAGTAGAAAAGATGTGCCAAGATTTAAATAGATTAAGTGAAAGACAATAAGACTTTCTTCAAATTTTAAATTTTATATTGTTTTTCAGATACGAGCTGCGGGAGGACAGAAAACGAGAAGAAGCCAGGGGAAAGTTTCATTTTAATGATATCAAGAAAGATATTGTTAATGCCTTACAGGTGAAGGAAATGAGGAGAGATAAGATGCACTTACCATCGACTAATCGCGTGAACTCTTTTCCCACACGGAGGGGAGATGCCATCGACGCAGATAGTGCCAGCACTGGATCAGACAGCAGAAGAAGTCCCCGTATGTTGAGAAGTGGTAGCAACATTAAAAGAGTAAAACAGTCTTATTCTGCTGATCCAACATCATACTATCAGCAAACGTTCGCAGGGGGTTGCAAACGCAATACGTCACCTGTCAGCCAAGTGTCTACAGAACAATACGTTACCAAGAGAGATTTAGAAGAGACTAAAAGAGATATTGTTGGATCTTTGACTGAAGAAATACGTAAAAGTACAAACACTCCTCCTCCGCGGCCTTCATCACCGAGTAACACCCTTTCCTACCATCACCATGTTTATGTAGAGAGATCTGATTCACCGTTACCGCCTACTCCACCGCCTAAACCCAGAAACTTTCAACCAATCCATAGTAATATCGAAGTAGATATTCACGGAATACGACAGCGAGCTAGTAGTCCCGGAATACGATACCACTTGTCACCTGGGCCACCTGTGTACGGTACATCAAGTGATTCACGTGACGGCAGGCATTCTTACACACAACTTTGACATGTCTTTTGAGAAATGCAAATTTAATTCGGTGTTCCAAAATTGTGCACGAACATGTTCAAGTCTTTGACCAGAAATTGACCCTTTCGCGTCACATACACTACTGACATATTTGATAACGAAGGAAATGTGATACATCTGCATCTTCTGTTTATAAATGCAACATAAGCATTGCTTTTATGCTTTCTTGTGTGGAATTTGATGTTATTCTGATGTCATTTTATAAATACATCGATGATCGATAACCTAATCAAGCAGGGAGGTAGCAAGTGAGACTCCAAAGTATACATTAGTACTGTATTACTGTACGTCATGGAACCATGATTGCAATAAGTTAGTTTTACTTTGAATCATGACGTAGCCCCATACACAGGTATCCTATATGCGCAATTTAAACGATGAGTTAAGTAATTCTGTTTCACCAGACCCAAAACGCTTTCTCAGTCCGGCCCTATTATACGTTTGCTGACCCCAGACACCCCAGACTGCCAGAAAGGACTGGGTTTAAGAGAATATAGTGAATCTCTGGTATCAGGCAGTCTCGCATATCTGTATAACATGCTTGCAAACTTCAAGGACATGAAACATGAGATTCGGAGTCCTACTCAAGCTGGTTGTTCTGCCGAGTATAAAGGAGAATTAATTCAGGTTGGGACTGAAACAGTAAAAGTTTAATTATATATTTTTAAACCTATTTTAGATCATATATTTTGTATAAGGCTGATGTATATGTGCATTAGGAGTCAAATAGGGTAATCACCCAAAGCTTTTGATTATCGCTACAGTTGCCGACTGTACAGATGAAGAAGACAAAAAAGAGTCGGTGGTCAAGAAATGTTGTGCTGCATTTTTACATCATGCCGATGGGGGAAGCTTGAGTTGGAAAACAGGCTCAAAAGTTGAGGATACGTTTGTTAATCAAAACCTCTTTCGAATATACATAAAAAATTCAACATTTCCACAAGAAAGCGTTGCGAAATAAATTTATTGAAAACTGCGGTAGTAAAAGCTGTAGTAAGAAGGCTGTATCATATCTTCAAACAAGAACTTGTTTGCTTCCCTAAATCAGGGAGTTCACAGCTCCTTGCTTCGAAGTCGACGGCGCAGTTCAAGTACTTAAAATATTGGAGAACCATTTTCGTAAGTTGCATAGTTACAAAAAAAGAGGTCTTTACTTTAGAAAACCAGCGTTGTTTAACGAATTAAACAAAGACTTTATTGACGCTTTTTTCAAAGCCTTCTTTAGCATCGATGTCACGGTTACGAACTTGAACTTTTGAGGCTTTAAGCAAAGAGATATCTTTGCTATGAATTTTTAATGTTGGTTAGCATCATCTCTTAAAAAAATATTGACTTTGAAATGTTGCATTTCATGCCAAGGTTCGAATAATATGATGAATAGTTTAATGACATGCATAGAAGTCTTTTTACACGGAACCACCCACTTATTTATGCACTTTGATAAATGAGTCTATAGATCTACGACTTAATAGTAAGAGAGTTTAATATCCACGGCTGCTTTGGCAAAAGCTTACGTGAGTACCGGTAAGCTACGCCGGCAGAGTAATGGAGTCATGTAATAAGCTATGAATCCTTTCATGTTAAGAATCTTTGCTGTTGCAACTTGTGTAAGCGAACAAAGTTGTGATGTTTCGTCTGGTTTTGAGCTGGGCGGCAAGAGGCTGTCGACAAGGTGCTGTATTGACGTCAAACAGTGGTTGAAAAGTTACTACTGACCCACGCACAGCCAGTGGCGGATCTACCATATGGTCAGAGCCTGGGCGACCCCCCCCCCCCCCACGGACGTAAATTGCCTGTCGGCTCCATTTTTAGGTTTCTACCATCCTGTGCTGAAACGCCCCTGCACGTCATCCTCGCCCGTCTTACCATAATCAGCTCCGCCGGTGCACAGCTCCTAGCTCCGCCACAGCTAACTTAACTACAAAACAGTACGTATCATGAATGGATATCCCCGTGAAACATAATCAAACCTTCGATTTTGTAAAAACACGACATCAAGTGACCAGACAGCTTATTGACTCACTTTCACAGCTATATGTAAAACACAACGGTCTATGTAAGTGACAGCGGTAATTTTTGGCTCATGGAATTGTTGGGCACAACGTGGGATACACAAACCGAGCTCATCACATAGTGTGCGACGCTCCCTTGTTTCCGTATCGCAAGCCTTTTCAACATTTACCTCGCAATTTCACTTAAGTGGTATACATTTCACTTAAGTGACATGCATTTCACTTAAGTGGAATACGATATTACACTAAGGTGAAATGCATCTTAATCAAGTGAAATGCATTTTACTTAAGCGCAATTGAATTCCACTTAAGTAAAATGCATTTCACTTGAGTGGAATTATATTTTGCCTAAGCTGACTGGCTTAGCTATTTTACTTAAGCGAAATGCAGTTTTCCTTCAATTTCACTGAAAATTTCACTTTTCACTGAAGTGAAATTAAATTCCACATAAGTGAAATTGAATTCCACTTAAGTGAAATGCAATTCGCTTAAGTGAAATGTATTCCACTTAATGGAAATTCAATTTTACTTCAGTCGAACCAAATTCCACTTTAGTGAAATTACAAGGTAAATGCCAAGTGTCTGGCCAACTCGTGCGAAAATTTTAGTCTCAGTCCTACTTTACGAAAGAAGTTAAAACGCATTTTTCACCAAAAAGACAATTTAGACACAATCCACTGAACGTACAAGACCACACTTTAGATCCCTCCTCATATTATGTATTGATTAAGAAAGAATGATTTCAAATTCATTTTTTTGTAAACTCAAATTTTGGAATACGCGTTGTAGGTGCGAAATCGGTTTGTCAATCCCGACGATTTGGAGGATGTGCGCATGTGCATAGCCACCCAAATGAATTACCGAACTGGCTTATTCAAAATGCGTAAATGAAGCATTCGGTTAATGATCGGAATTAAGCAGCCGGTTGTTGTTCAATTCATAGAGAGTCCATGCATGCAAACCAAATCATCTGATATATAACCAGTAGGCTTTCATTTTTTTTCGTCCGTTGATTTCAAGTTTTATGGACAGTTATGTTTTAAAAATGTGTCATTTTTTACTTTCACCTCCAGGTTCATCTACTTTAAACAGTTTTAATATATTTTAAATTTATTATATAGTGTAATGTAAACTTTCACAGTAACAGTAACTAGCAGCACCTGTGTCAACCAGTTATGTCTACAGTTGAGGCTGTGTGTGTATATTTCAGGAATCTATGGTCAACTGAAATTTTATACCATATTTTTGCTATTTTTCCCGTTAAGGCTGTAACAGAAGTGCACAGTTGTTCTCTGTTGCGGAAATATTGAAACAATATATGTGGCGGCACTTCAGTGATTGGAAATGACACTACTGGGATACTTATGTACCGGTGCTATCTATGTTTAACATTTGGAAATCAAATCACTTTGTGTAACCATGGAAGTACTACCTCGGTACCGGTCGATACTGTGGTAGTACTTCCCTAAATATATATATATATATATATATATATATATATATATATATATATATATATATATATATATATATATATATATATATATATATATATATATATATATATATATATATATATATATATATATATATATATATATATATATATATATATATGTATATATATATATATATATATATATATTTACATGTGAATAAATTTTATTTTCATTTTTCGTTTATTTTCTTGAGATTTAATATTCAATTTAATATTCACAGGGTCTGCATGACAATCGATATAGTCAAAATGATTGTATATATAGCAATTCATGAATATTGAAAACCTGTTTGCACCAGAGTTGGATCTAGGGAATGTTGTCGGCTATGTATACCTTGCCTTACTTCTTCGTTCTTATGCTAGGTAAAGGGACTATAAATTTCCATGATAGCCGATTTGCGAAATTAAGCCCATGCTAAATCTTTATTGAAAGTCACAATTGGTACGTGCTTTGTTTTTTAAGTCAGATCGGTCTGAACTCACATATACGGTAAGTGCCAGAAACTTGAAACTGATTACAATTCACCAAATGTTAGGTATTTAAGCTAAAAAGAAAATAAATTGATTTTAGGAAAGTCTTGAATGTCCGACCACGACCGACTGACCGTCTGTATCCAGTCTTGACTTCCTCGAATATTTGTGGTAATCATTATGCACGACATACGCGAGTGTGATCCCAATCATTTCAGAAGATATTAAAACCATGCTTGATGCTTCAACTTATTTTCTGCTGTTTTCATGTTGCATCATTTACGTTTCTTTCTGTGATGGTTATAATGATTTTTGAATAATTTGGTCGCTTTATTCAACTGAGAATGGTGTTCATATAGCCACCGTGAAATACTACGTTCGCGCACTCTATTTAACTGCATTTACACCAGTAATTAATCAATATGCCATATATCGACACAATTATAGCAACACATTAAACTGAACAAAAGCCCACGCAAGTGACAGTAAAAGCCAAATAAATGTAGAGCAGTAAATACCACTGAGATTTGGGTGTGTTATAATTTTTGCAAGTGTTGTTGTTGCTATATTTTTCTTTGATATACTTTCCAGATCCTCAACCAGCTGCCAGAGATAAATTTGAGGTCCACATCGTATCTTCAATGATTACCCTTGGAAGGTTAGAAGGGAACATTTGACATTAGATGACAAAAACATAAAATTAAGTCCTGTAATAACTATTACGCAAATTATAAATTGAAAGGGCTAGAGCAGTCGCCCAACTTGAAGTAGTGTAGTAGACTGTCCTGTTTCATGATTGGCTGTTGAGGGTCATGTGACGGCAATGTTTCTCTTCAACTGTCAAATTTACTAGAAGTAACTGCTTGTTTTACATGGAATATGTAACATTGAAGTTATAAAATAAGCTTAAAGATATAAAGATACTTTGAAGAGGAATAAGAAGAAAATTGTCCTATTTAGCTGTTGCTTCGAAATAAGTTTGGGGGACTGTTATTTACCTAGAAGTGCAAAATGATGATGGTAGAAGGTGGGGCAGTGGCGGAGCTGCCATATGGTCAGGGGGCGACCGCCCCCTCCCAGACGGACCAAAATCGTCTGTCCCCGCCCTATTTAGGTTTTTAACATACTTTACTCTTGCAACATTTTTCGCAAAAGACATAATGTAATAGCGTTGTTTTAATGCCCAGATAACAAATGCTCAAACAGGCATCAGTAACTGTACTATCTGCACTTTATTCTGATGAGAAGGGTCATCTTCTGTAATGTAAGGATAGGTTTTGCCGAAACGTATCTTCATGCTTATGCGCATTAATGAATGTTGTCGCTGTGCTAAGTTCATCGCTTCCGCACCAAGCGTGATTATAAGCTTACAAAGTAAGCTTCCACACCAAGTGTGATTAAAAGCTTACAAAATACACAGACTGACATTAAAATTAACCCTCCAGGCCAATAAAAGATGTTGCAAAGGACGCAACAATATTGGTAGCGCAAAACCCTCTAGTTGTCGGGGATAATTGTCAACATAGACAATGAAAAGAGTTTATAAAGATACCAAAATAACTTCCACGACATTTTTCAAAATCATTTGAAGAGAAAATTTAGGTTTAAATAAAATAAAACTGTTATCATAGTGGTAATGGTTTACGAGTTTTAATGAGCAGTTTCCATTTTGCTATTCTTCAAGTGACCATTCTCGTGATAAATGGCTATTTGTCACACTGCAAGATAATCACATGAAAATACTCATTTCTGTACTTCCGTGGTCTCAAAAGCCAGAAAATTGCATTACACAAGTTTAAGTTTAGGCTACTTTTATTTATTATGAATTCGGGATCTAGAGAGCCAAGCAGACCTCTTGTCTTGGCTATCTCTTTAAATGTACTTAATTAATGGCTATTTCAGAGTGGTCACATGATGTAAATTACTTCAATTAATATTTTCAGGTGTACTTATCTTGTTTTTCAAATGCCAAAAATTTACACCTAACGGTGATTAATTTCCATAACTTTTTCCACTCTGTAAGATTACTAGCTATTTAGCTCTAGCAGGTTTAATCTTTATCTTCACAAAGTAGCCCATTATTATATTAAAATCTTAAATCGAGACCTGACAATAACACACAATATATAATGACTGCCTTCATACTAGAATGTGAAAGAGAGGGATAGAAACATGATGTGCGTCCGCAGGTAGGGGCAAGGCGGGACACTGGAAAATAAAAAAACTGAAAAAACGAAGAAAACATAGAGGAAAAGACAAAGAAAAATTAACATCAATATTTCTTAACAGTCCACTCAGTGTTTTCCCTGTTTATATGAGGTAAGTAGGCTTTAGAAATGTTACTTCCAGCGATCTGAGGCATTTGGGGACAAACTTTTCTTGCGCTCCTCGCCAACTCATGGTGGCGCGGAGCTTTTACCCCTAAAAGAATTTAGCCCCCACCCCCCGAATTTTCTTCCACGGAGGCCCATGGATAGAAAATTCAAACATGTTTTAATACAAAAACTTGCTGAGGAGAAATGCCAAAGTAGTCCTCTATACCAGGCTCTAAATCAAATGGAAAGTCTGAAAAGCCGTGGCTTCGATCGTGCCTAGGCTCAGGGTATTTTCTCCTCGAAGCGCCCCTGCAGACCATTTTCGCCCCTTCTGAACGAAATCCCTAGCTCCACCACTGAGGTGGGGGTGAGGCATTCAGATTACTTTCGTGTGTTTATATCATAAAGTATAGAGGCTTAATATCTGCCGATTAGTTTTCGGCGGTGCGGAACTGGCTTAATCCAATTTGCGGTTTTTATGCCGTCATAGTTGTACAAATGTATATAAATTGCCAATACATGCCGTATTGCTTGCCTTTTCGATTGGTATTTGAGACTATTGAAGTAAGCACTGCAGTATTATCACCGCCCGAGTAAAACAACCCCGTGAATATCTCCTGTCGATTGTCGATAACGGGTGAATTAATTAATGTGCTCTTGTGGAGAAGGACGATGACATTTAACCCTTTGCCGTTGTTTGGGTCCTTTTGGACCCATGCGGAGAGCTCGGCTGTCACCCATCTTTACTGTTTCACGCGGAGCTCGAAACTGCGAGTAGCTACCCGAAAATTCGGCCACAACAACGGGAGGGACAACAGCTTAAGGTCACGGGGTCAATGGCCTACGGAAGCCGATGCGGGGCGGGCTACGTCCGCTTTTCCGCCCACTCCCGAGGCGCGCAAATATGCCCCGATCGGAGCACAACGGTAAAGGGTTAAGATAAAATATCTGCACCAGCCGGCTAAAGGGTGACGTGCACACACGCAGAGACAGTGGCATCAGCTTTGCAGTAAACACACTCCACAGGCTTATTTTAACCCTTTGCCGTTGTTTGGGTCCTTTTGGACCCATGCGGAGAGCTCGGCTGTCACCCATCTTTACTGTTTCACGCGGAGCTCGAAACTGCGTGTAGCTACCCGAAAATTCGGCCACAACAACGGGAGGGACAACAGCTTAAGGTCACGGGGTCAATGGCCTTCGGAAGCCGATGCGGGGCGGGCTACGTCCGCTTTTCCGCCCACTCCCGAGGCGCGCAAATATGCCCCGATCGGAGCACAACGGTAAAGGGTTAACTAGATTCCATTTTAAAGAGGTTGCGTGCACGCTGTGTAGTTCATTTGGTTGAAAGAAAAGACAAACCTAACTTGCAAAGATAATCGCGCCCTAGTAACGCGCTTGCTTAAATTGCCGTTTCAAAATTTTTGGTGGTCAAGATCGAGTAGTGGGATCTGGACTCCCCGGATCCGCAACTGTTATTACTCAACGCCTGTTGGGATGATTTAGGCAACATATTGAAATGTTTAACGGGCACAGAAGTTCGTAAGGGGCATAGCTTTACGTTCCTCTCTCCTTACGTCTAAGGGCCATTTGTCAGTTTTACTGAAAATATGGGAAATATTACTTTAACACAAAATTTAGACATTTAAAAGAATATTCAGGTAAAATCCAGTTGGTATAGGCCTGCATACTGGCATAGATGATTAAGTTCTCATCAAACCGAGGCCAGGGTATATACTGGTACACCACATTATGCCCTATATACCGGCAATGTCCCCCAATATAAGTGTTTTTACATGTTTTTCTCTCTCTAGTTTTACCTGAAATTTTTCTTGGTCGATCTGAGTGGGAACGGTCGCCCCTTGTTCACCCCTCTAGATCCACCCTTGCATTAAAAACATTAGCCTGAAAAAGCAAAGTGACCTCGTAAACTTTTTAAATAGAAGACTACTAGTGTAGACTACTGGCTCTCACAAGAAAGTTGATAAGTTTGCTAAATTGCCATTCATTCCAATTTAAATTGAACATAGGCCTTGGTCAGTGGTTGAAGATTTTCTGCCAGTGGAAATCAATGTTTAAAGGACTTTTGAAATTTGCGGTTTTTATGCCGTCATAGTTGTACAAATGTATATAAATTGCCAATACATGCCGTATTGCTTGCCTTTTCGATTGGTATTTGAGACTATTGAAGTAAGCACTGCAGTATTATCACCGCCCGAGTAAAACAACCCCGTGAATATCTCCTGTCGATTGTCGATAACGGGTGAATTAATTAATGTGCTCTTGTGGAGAAGGACGATGACATTTAACCCTTTGCCGTTGTTTGGGTCCTTTTGGACCCATGCGGAGAGCTCGGCTGTCACCCATCTTTACTGTTTCACGCGGAGCTCGAAACTGCGAGTAGCTACCCGAAAATTCGGCCACAACAACGGGAGGGACAACAGCTTAAGGTCACGGGGTCAATGGCCTACGGAAGCCGATGCGGGGCGGGCTACGTCCGCTTTTCCGCCCACTCCCGAGGCGCGCAAATATGCCCCGATCGGAGCACAACGGTAAAGGGTTAAGATAAAATATCTGCACCAGCCGGCTAAAGGGTGACGTGCACACACGCAGAGACAGTGGCATCAGCTTTGCAGTAAACACACTCCACAGGCTTATTTTAACCCTTTGCCGTTGTTTGGGTCCTTTTGGACCCATGCGGAGAGCTCGGCTGTCACCCATCTTTACTGTTTCACGCGGAGCTCGAAACTGCGAGTAGCTACCCGAAAATTCGGCCACAACAACGGAAGGGACAACAGCTTAAGGTCACGGGGTCAATGGCCTTCGGAAGCCGATGCGGGGCGGGCTACGTCCGCTTTTCCGCCCACTCCCGAGGCGCGCAAATATGCCCCGATCGGAGCACAACGGTAAAGGGTTAAGATAAAATATCTGCACCAGCCGGCTAAAGGGTGACGTGCACACACGCAGAGACAGTGGCATCAGCTTTGCAGTAAACACACTCCACAGGCTTATTTTAACCCTTTGCCGTTGTTTGGGTCCTTTTGGACCCATGCGGAGAGCTCGGCTGTCACCCATCTTTACTGTTTCACGCGGAGCTCGAAACTGCGTGTAGCTACCCGAAAATTCGGCCACAACAACGGGAGGGACAACAGCTTAAGGTCACGGGGTCAATGGCCTTCGGAAGCCGATGCGGGGCGGGCTACGTCCGCTTTTCCGCCCACTCCCGAGGCGCGCAAATATGCCCCGATCGGAGCACAACGGTAAAGGGTTAACTAGATTCCATTTTAAAGAGGTTGCGTGCACGCTGTGTAGTTCATTTGGTTGAAAGAAAAGACAAACCTAACTTGCAAAGATAATCGCGCCCTAGTAACGCGCTTGCTTAAATTGCCGTTTCAAAATTTTTGGTGGTCAAGATCGAGTAGTGGGATCTGGACTCCCCGGATCCGCAACTGTTATTACTCAACGCCTGTTGGGATGATTTAGGCAACATATTGAAATGTTTAACGGGCACAGAAGTTCGTAAGGGGCATAGCTTTACGTTCCTCTCTCCTTACGTCTAAGGGCCATTTGTCAGTTTTACTGAAAATATGGGAAATATTACTTTAACACAAAATTTAGACATTTAAAAGAATATTCAGGTAAAATCCAGTTGGTATAGGCCTGCATACTGGCATAGATGATTAAGTTCTCATCAAACCGAGGCCAGGGTATATACTGGTACACCACATTATGCCCTATATACCGGCAATGTCCCCCAATATAAGTGTTTTTACATGTTTTTCTCTCTCTAGTTTTACCTGAAATTTTTCTTGGTCGATCTGAGTGGGAACGGTCGCCCCTTGTTCACCCCTCTAGATCCACCCTTGCATTAAAAACATTAGCCTGAAAAAGCAAAGTGACCTCGTAAACTTTTTAAATAGAAGACTACTAGTGTAGACTACTGGCTCTCACAAGAAAGTTGATAAGTTTGCTAAATTGCCATTCATTCCAATTTAAATTGAACATAGGCCTTGGTCAGTGGTTGAAGATTTTCTGCCAGTGGAAATCAATGTTTAAAGGACTTTTGAAATAAAAAGCTTACTGCAGATTCAGCAAGACTAACTTTCCTCAGAATAAGGAGCTTTTAGTCAGAGATTTGACTGCTCGTTTGTTTCTTTTTGGTCCTGCTGACGAGTGGCGGCTCAAGAATGTAAAAAATGGGTGGGATGAGACTACCGAACGCAATTAAAGATCTCGCTTCTGCAGGTGACGTCCGGGGCAAAACTCCGATGCGGGTTCAGAGGGGGAACCCATCGGAAGATCAGAGCTTTCTGCATATCTCTGGGTGAAAAATTAACGTATCAGTCAATGGCCTACGGAAGCCGATGCGGGGCGGGTTACGTCCGCTTTTCCGCCCACTCCCGAGGCGCGCAAATATGCCCCGATCGGAGCACAACGGTAAAGGGTTAAGATAAAATATCTGCACCAGTCGGCTAAAGGGTGACGTGCACACACGCAGAGACAGTGGCATCAGCTTTGCAGTAAACACACTCCACAGGCTTATTTTAACCCTTTGCCGTTGTTTGGGTCATTTTGCCCCGATCGGAGCACAACGGTAAAGGGTTAAAGCGATGAAGCTTGGTCCGACGGGGTTCAATTCCTGGCCGGGTCAAAGTAAGATGGGTTTTTTCATTCTGAAACAGTCTAGGGTTTCCCATATGAAGCGGTCCTTCAAAAAATACAAGGTTGATCTAACTTGTTGAACTGGTTGACAACCGACGTGAAGTCATACAGGTAATTCATAAGATAAATATTTATCCCACCGTTCTTCGTCGCTTAGCGCCTTTAAAACAAACTGCCCTCTAGAAAGGCTTGATTGAAAGTTAACATCCTTCAGTGGCGTAGCCATGGGGAGGGTTTGGGGTGGTTAGAACCCCCCTCTCCATGAACCAACTTTGCAATGCAAAGACACCTAAAATAGTGTTTTTTTCTCTCTATCCTTAAGACTTTTCCCTGATATCATGCCCCAACCCCAACCCCGCCCATGACACCAAAACCCTTCCCATGACACAACCCTGACTACGCGCCTGACATCATTGTACCGTGGGTGCGATCTGAGCTCGAAACAAAGCAATCCAGCTCACATTAGAATCAGTTTTTTGTTAGCGAGTAAGGAGCGGGTTGCTTTTTGCGGTGTTTGGAAACGGGCACGAGTGAACTACAGTTCCAAGCAAAGACCGCAAACGTGAGAAACAAAGACGAAACACGGCACCGACTGTTTACATGGGTACGCAAGGTCATGGTGACACCCCTAGCACAGGGAATTCGTTAGCAATCACTTCAGTGTGATTATCGTGATCACGGGCACCCCTGAGCCTGTTAAGTATCGGGTAGTCATATGAAAATATACCCCTGGTCCTACCAGAAGTTACTTACATAGATACCATATTTATCTTTGGAAATAGCGGTTTTCTTCAAACAAAAAAGGGATTATTTTTTATTAGTGTTGCTCATATCAAAGTGTCGAGATTTTACTGTTGTTCATTTATCCCCCATTGTTCCAGCCTTTATTAATTCCTGCCTACCGACTGCTTTTCTTAGTTGACCTTCGTTTTGTTAATCATTTTCTATGAAGGATGCTGTTAGTTAGTTGGTAAGATGAAGTTTAACGGTCCAGTTTCTAACAAAGTGGTTTAAGACAATGAGAGGAACCGGTCAAGGTCTTTTTCCAGGTGTGGCCCACTGGCTTGTTTTCCTTACTCCATTGCTTATGTTAAGCACCAAGCACAATGGCAGTAGGTTTCATTTTTAAGTTTTTGGTATGACCCGGAGAGGACTCGAACTTCCGACCTCCCGACTGTCGGAAGTCGAATGCTCTAACCCCTTGACCACGTAGTCGGTAAATTTCTGAATCACGTCATTAGACGCAATTGCATGTTACCTCTAACCCTTCCATAAAATAACAAAACAATTTTTCGTATGTAAGTTTAACAGTTTCATGAGGAATATTTTAAATTTTGCGATGAATTGATTTCATATTTCAAGTGGATACATTTCGTATAAAAAGTATTATAAAAAGGCTACTCGTCTACTGCCGTACCCGAGAAAATTTCAGTAATGTAAAATATTCTAAACTGACCGACTTCAAAATATTTTGTTCTATTGCAACTATCGGAAAGATTTTTTTAGAAAAGTTTACAAAAGTTGACTTTTGTTTGACGGACAGATAAATTCTACGCGTTTTCTATGTAGTTTCAGCGCCATATGTCTCGGTTCCGTTTAATGCGAGAGCCCCGCCCAAAACTAGGTCTAATTTACATGTGCATTAGTTAATCTTGACAAACACCTGTAGAAGACATTGAAATTTGCTGTATTAACCATACTAGAATTGGATCTTTTGTCACTTAAATACGAACTGTAGAGTTCCCTGCTATCTCTGCTACCATGTCGAATCAATTGCACCAAGTTAATAATCAGGCCTTGAAGGGCAGTTTTTTTACGACGCTAAGCGACCACGAATGTGGGAGAAGCCATTGGCTTATGAATTACAACTTCATGTCGGGTGG
Source organism: Holothuria scabra (assembly GCA_037179385.1). Classification (NCBI taxonomy): domain Eukaryota; kingdom Metazoa; phylum Echinodermata; class Holothuroidea; order Aspidochirotida; family Holothuriidae; genus Holothuria; species Holothuria scabra. The sequence continues at coordinate 15,342,442 of CM074192.1, read as the reverse complement.
CAACCAATTGAGCAATTTGAATCAAATTTGGTATTTTTTGAAAGGTCAGTTCAGATGGGAAAACCGCAGATTGCTCTTGGATGAAAAACCCACCTTACTTTGACCCGGCCAGGAATCGAACTCCAGACCTCCTGGTTGCTAATCCCCATTGCTTCAAATGCCACCGCCTTTATCCACTCGGCCATAGCACCGGTTTGAAATTAAAAAATGACCTTTGAATCTGACCTGTATTTAAGTAGCTTTCTCAAGTGGGATAAATAACTTTGATGTGCCAGAATGCCACCAAAAAGATCATCCCGAAAAACACTTGCCCCAGCAGCAGTGAAGGCGAGGGTGGGGGATTTGCGTCCCCCAACTTAGGTCAGTGAGGAGACTGATACGTTAATTTTTCACCCAGAGATATGCAGAAAGCTCTGATCTTCCGATGGGTTCCCCCTCTGAACCCGCATCGGAGTTTTGCCCCGGACGTCACCTGCAGAAGCGAGATCTTTAATTGCGTTCGGTAGTCTCATCCCACCCATTTTTTACATTCTTGCGCCGCCACTCGTCAGCAGGACCAAAAAGAAACAAACGAGCAGTCAAATCTCTGACTAAAAGCTCCTTATTCTGAGGAAAGTTAGTCTTGCTGAATCTGCAGTAAGCTTTTTATTTCAAAAGTCCTTTAAACATTGATTTCCACTGGCAGAAAATCTTCAACCACTGACCAAGGCCTATGTTCAATTTAAATTGGAATGAATGGCAATTTAGCAAACTTATCAACTTTCTTGTGAGAGCCAGTAGTCTACACTAGTAGTCTTCTATTTAAAAAGTTTACGAGGTCACTTTGCTTTTTCAGGCTAATGTTTTTAATGCAAGGGTGGATCTAGAGGGGTGAACAAGGGGCGACCGTTCCCACTCAGATCGACCAAGAAAAATTTCAGGTAAAACTAGAGAGAGAAAAACATGTAAAAACACTTATATTGGGGGACATTGCCGGTATATAGGGCATAATGTGGTGTACCAGTATATACCCTGGCCTCGGTTTGATGAGAACTTAATCATCTATGCCAGTATGCAGGCCTATACCAACTGGATTTTACCTGAATATTCTTTTAAATGTCTAAATTTTGTGTTAAAGTAATATTTCCCATATTTTCAGTAAAACTGACAAATGGCCCTTAGACGTAAGGAGAGAGGAACGTAAAGCTATGCCCCTTACGAACTTCTGTGCCCGTTAAACATTTCAATATGTTGCCTAAATCATCCCAACAGGCGTTGAGTAATAACAGTTGCGGATCCGGGGAGTCCAGATCCCACTACTCGATCTTGACCACCAAAAATTTTGAAACGGCAATTTAAGCAAGCGCGTTACTAGGGCGCGATTATCTTTGCAAGTTAGGTTTGTCTTTTCTTTCAACCAAATGAACTACACAGCGTGCACGCAACCTCTTTAAAATGGAATCTAGTTAACCCTTTACCGTTGTGCTCCGATCGGGGCATATTTGCGCGCCTCGGGAGTGGGCGGAAAAGCGGACGTAGTCCGCCCCGCATCGGCTTCCGTAGGCCATTGACTCCGTGACCTTAAGCTGTTGTCCCTCCCGTTGTTGTGGCCGAATTTTCGGGTAGCTACTCGCAGTTTCGAGCTCCGCGTGAAACAGTAAAGATGGGTGACAGCCGAGCTCTCCGCATGGGTCCAAAAGGACCCAAACAACGGTGAAGGGTTAACGTATATCTCAAAGCTGCACAGGTGTATAGCTCCGTTACTTGATCCAGGCTTGATCGTTGCTGGTTTCGGACACCTTTAATTTGCAATTGCATTATGTGGACAAAATTCCACCTTGAAAAGCTTCATAACCAAGACCTACTGGGAAGGGCCGTTGGGTCTTCGAGTGGCAGAGTGGTCTATTTCAGCTGCTGTGCCCCAGTGAGATTCACATATGTATGCCGCATGGGTTGAAATCATGATCACTCTCGGTGTAAGCGGGATTTTCTCTGACATTCTTTCCATTTGACGTTATGCTTGCTACTTAATCCGTTCCCCGGTTGTGCGTCGCACTGAAGCAGTGTTTTAGTGCTCGAGACCGGTCTCGGTCTCGACACCCTGTGGTCTCGGTCTCGAACCCTTGCGGTCTCGCAAATTGTCCTGGTCTCGCTTCGAAATGGCTAAAAATTTGTTGTTCTATTTTTTTTTTTATTTAAGTATTAATTAATAGTATTATTAAAAATTAATGTCTAAAATAGAAATTGAAGTGTTACATTGTTTACGTATTTATTCATTTTTTTAAGTGAGTGCCTTTTGGGCATTGTTATTTTATGATGGATATCAATAAATTTTATCTTACCCCACCAGTGAAGTAGTCAGGGAGGTTATTGGGCAATGCCACCCAACCCCTTTCCTCACAGAAGGTAGCATACGCGGCTGGCAGATTGCATGTAAGGGCACCAACTTTCACAAACAATTTCAAAGGGTAAGGTCCATCCATCAGGTTCGTTCCGCAGACGGTAAAGACGTAGGCCTACGTGAAAGGGACAGGGGAGTAGAGGATGTTCAGGTACGCTGAGCAATAGTTTAACATTTATCATGCAACAGGTGTTTGGAGTAAAACCATTTCTAGTCAGGAGTTCGAACCAGTGGCGTAACCAGCGGGGGCAGGGGGACAAATTGCACCCCGGACACAAAGAAAACGGGAAGGAAAGAAAAACGGGAAGGGAAGGAAGGGAAGAAAAAAGAGGAAAAAGAGAAAACGAGAGGGAAGAAGAGAAAAGGAAAAAGAAAAAGGAGGGGGAAGAAAAGAAAGAAAGACGGCAGGAAAAAGGAAAACGGAAGAGAAGGGAAAAAGAAAGGGGAAAGGAAAAAAGAGAAAAATGAGAAAAGAAAGAAAGTAGGCCAACTATAACGGCGAAAGCAAGATTGATCTGCATTCATGGAACACTGTTTTGGTCAATGTATGAATATTCATTTAGAAAAATATATGAACATTCATTTAGTCCCCTAAAGTTAAAAAAATAATATCTGAGGTCCACTTTATTGGAGGAAAGACTTTCCTCTCTAGCTCTTGGCCAGACAGTCTGGAGGACTTCAGAAAAGCAATCATTCTCAGACTTGCCACCATGCATGGAAGTGCAGATTCTTCAGTAAGACAGGAAACCCAGAATCCAAAGATTTCTGCAATATAAATCCCATATTATGTGGATAGATTCTTTAGTTATTGAAGTTTCAAAATTTTGTCAATGTTGAATATTGCAGAGCAGTGACGTAGCTACATGGGGCAGGGGAGATTGCGCCCTTGCTCGAAAAAGTGAAAAATTCGAAAATTTGCTATTTGAGACACCAGTAAAATACAGTGAGGTTTGTCCAAGTTTTCCTTCATTAAATTCCGATTTCTTCCTAATAAAAGTTCCATATTTGAAATTATGAGTTTAGAAAGGCAAAATTTTCCGCGCGCTTTGCGCGCCTTAAATTGCAAGCCTTAAAGGTGTAAGGGATCATTCATAAAGCAGTCAGTGGATAATTTGTCCTAGCCGCTACAGTGCCGTTTCCCTAAAATTTTCTTCAATAAAGGCTTTCATTTTTGTCTAAAAATGGCAACAAAGTTTCGAGAGTTTTTTAATGTCGCCGAGAAGCCTTAACCCGCATTTCTTAGATAACATGATCTTCAGTCGACATGGTATCTCAGATATGCTAAAAGTAAACGCAGATTTTTCGATAGTCCCCCAATTATGCAAATTTCCTTGCAAGAAACCCTGAATCTAACCTATTTTCTGCAAAAAAAACCTCCATATTTACAAATATGTAACGTTAAAAGGACCCAAATTTTCGGTAGGTATCTTCAGCGGAGTAACCAGACCTGACTGTCCGGGAGGCAATAGCATAGAGGTTTCCCGATTTTGTACTAGTTGAGCTGTGGTAGTTTGTGGGTGTCTTAGGGACGTAAGGAAGTGTGTGTGTGTGTGGGGGGGGGGGGGGGGATTCGAACCATGCAACTCACCCTACCACATTGACCAAAAGGTACATTTTTTGCTAAATTTTTTTGCTTTTTCTACGAGCAAGAACAGCATTTTTTTAAATAAATCTGGTTTTTTCCTAAGTGTGAAAACTATTGTATAAGGAACCGTACCTTAAACCGTAGACGCACTTGCTCCTACAAGTCATTTTAGAGCATAAAGTAACTAAGGTTACAGTAGGTAAAAACGTATTCAAAACTTTGGACAGTTTATTTTCCTATGCAAAATGTACATTCGGTCTCGGACCATGTCGGTCTCTATCTCAGTCTCGAATTTTACCCCTGGTCTCGGTCTCGACACCCCCTGATCTTGGTCTCGGTATCGGTCTCGGGCATGGCGGTCTCGACCTACAACACTCCACTGAAGCACCCCGGGTGGGGCAGTCAACCAGCCAAATTTGTCCTCTGGGATTGTTGTGGTTCTAGTCCCCCAGTGGAAATTCTGGGGCGGAAGTATCGTTTAGTCCTCTTATATGGAGATAAAAACCGTTTTTACTCCATTCTGCTATCCGTTTTCATAGCAGAAAATTCATTCTTTTAATAACGATGTGCCCGAGAGCACCAAATTGCATTTCACGACCTTTGAAAATGGAAAAATTTTGAACAGGGCCCCTTCAGGAATAAATTCTTGATCCGTACTTCAATAAGTTTGTTTTGTTTGTAACTTACTTCTCTTACAAAATGAAAAAAAAAAAACAGGTTTAGCAGGTATGACGTAATCTTTCAAAGGTAACCTCCTTAGGATTTGCAAGGAGTAAGATAGTTCTGCCCCTTTCTCACAAAAAGAAGTAACCCACATTTTCAATATTTTGAGTTATGGACCAAAACGCGTTACTTTAAAGCCAACAAAAATGCTTCTACATGGCACAATGACACCTTTTGTAAGTAATCAAACAATTTATAACTTAAACATTGGAAAATATGTTTTTGATTTCCAAGATTTTACAAGTGGATTGCTTCTTGTTGTAAGAAATAAATCTGTTAAAATATTTCTCACAATTTCTGACAGAAGAAGTACAAGCCACTGCCTTTTTTTTTGGTTAGAAACAATTTAGTAAAAATAATACTCATTTTTTCTGACAGAAAGAAGTAAAAGCCTCTAATTTTTCTGTCAGAAACAAATCAGTTAAAATAACACTTAAATACTTTCTGACAGAAAAAAGCAACAAGCGACTGCTTCTTTTTGTCTGAAAAGAATTCGGTTTTGGATGTGGGTTACTTCTTTTCTTGGGTGATTATCTCAGGAAGTAGACGACATGTGAGAATGCTTGGTATCTGAACATGTAAGTTTCAGTAGACAGAAAAAATATGAAATTAAATCAGTTATGTCAAATTGTGGATTACTTCCTTTTGTGAGAAAGGGGCAGTGTTAGGCCGGGGAATCGGAACTTACTTGGATATGGAGGGAAGCAGATTTGCCTTAGAAACCCTAACTTTTTAACTACCTACAATAGGCTAATATTTCTCATATTGTCAATTTCGCTTCAACCAAGATCCCAAATTTTTCGGTGATCTTTGGGTGCAAACTGTTTTTTTTATTTGGCACTCTTTGGACACGTCGCATCTAAAAGGGATTTGGGGTTGCAGTAACCCTTGCGAAATATAGTTTGTACCACCTATAGTTGAGTCTGCATGCAGATATAACCACGGGTTAATAATTTCCCTGAAAATATTCTGTACAGTATTTAAGTATTTAAATCACAAAGTCTTTCTTTATGTGTGGTAAGTTTCCGTTGGAGCGAAAGCCTACCCTGTCCGCTTGTCCATGATTCCCTGTACCCCAGTGCAGTGCTTCAAGGAGATCATTCGTCCGAGCAATACTAATTACCAAAGTACAATTGACATGAAACCATAGAGTAGGATAGTTCCTATATCCTGCTCTATGCATGAAACTTAGGAGCGCCATCACTTATAATTCAGAATCGGCCTCCCTTTGCACGTTTGAAAGTACAATCATGCCATTGTATAATGATTACAATGACAGGCACGTCGACTACTGCACGTACGTACGTCAAATGGTTGCACACTGTGTCTCGCACGGTCACACCAAGTACAGCCTGATATATGAGAGACCGCTCATCAACGCAGCGTGAAGTAGTACTGGGCGATAAACGACACAGCGGACGGATAACGAGTAATAAGAATTGTCGATTTTCCTTTACAAGGTAGGTGATGTCTTCAATAAAGTATTCGAGTGACATAAATTCACGGTTTATAGTATAGAAGCGTTAGAGAATGTTGGTGCTGTGTCCAACTGCCTACCAGAAGGACTTAAAAGAATTTGTTTACACCATGGCCTCCTACGATGACTTATACTTGGCCTATAGTACAAACTATTTCGGTCTGCCTACATAGGCTTAGTGTCCTGCCTACCAGTAGTGGTACCATTGACATCACAGTAAGCATGTGTTTAATTCTGTGTGTGTTGTGACTGTGAGTAATTTGTTGTATGGTACAAACTACGATCTTCTGTCATGTGCCGTTTTGTGGTCATGTGGTGGAACTGTCTGCCGGAGGGTGAAGTTGGAACAAGTATTGAAAAGGTGAAAAGTGACATTATGACTAATTCAAGGTAGCTAATGCTGTCAGTGTCTGTATCATATGTATAAACCTAACATTAGGCCCTATGTCGAATCATTGTTCATGTAGGCTAGGCCCAGCATGGTTAGCCTGTATGAAAGTTTCGCGCATTCCAGCACTATTTTGTACACATGATAATCAACATACCCTTTGAGTCAAAAAACTTTTACCCAGGCCAAAAAATCATTCCTTTGCTTTATTTTGATATGAAACATGCTTAACTTGAGTTAGATAGAAATTAAGGAAGTTATTGTTGATTAAAGTTGGGCTCTACTGTATTGTCACAACTTCATGTTGTTTCATGTCCCTCAGTTTATACCATAAATTTTAGTGATGGCGTCCTTTGTGGGAGTAAAATTGGATACCACATTTGTCCGATGTTGCAAAAAACTGTGTTTTGGCAATTTGTCAGTCTTTAAATGAGTTAAAACTGATGAAAACTGGGTTTTCATTGACCAAGTTGATGACTGTTTTTCATTCATTTTAAGCTATGGATCTGGTGATGTTGACATGACATATAATTATTTCATATCCATAATAAGTAATCTTTATAATGAGTGTTGCCCAATCATTAAATTGTGTGTCAATGAAAACAAGTGTGACAAGCCATGGATGACCACTGGGTTAAGAAATTGTTGCAAGAAGAAGCAAAGGCTGTATAGGGATTTCATCAGAAATAGATCTCTCAACTCTGAAATGATATATAAAACCTACAAGGATAAGCTTTTACTCATACTAAGGCAATGTAAACAGGATTATTACAAGGAACTTTTGTATGTTAACAAAGGTAACATGAAAGAAACATGGAATGTGTTAAATAGTGTTATAAATAAAAAATACACATCACAAAGTGACCTACCTGATGTATTTGTAGATAATGGAAAAGAAATTCTAGGCACAGATATAGCTGACGGATTCAACAACTTCTTTGTAAATGTTGGACCAAGATTGGCCTCTACAATTCCAAATCAGGCTAGATCAGTGTATGATTACCTGGATAAAGGCAATCCCCACTCTATGTTTTTAGCAGATACCTCTGAAACTGAAATTCTTGGCATTGTAAAAAACTTCAAGAGCAAAACTTCAGCTGATTGTAATGACCTGAGTATGTCTTTATTAAAAGATATAATTAATTATGTGATCAAGCCTTTCATACATATATGTAATTTATCGTTTATGACTGGTACATTTCCTAATAATATGAAAGTGGCCAAAGTAATACCCATTTTCAAGAATGGTGATATACATTCTTTTAGTAACTACAGACCAATATCATTATTACCTCAGTTTTCAAAGGTGCTAGAAAGCTATTTGATAAACGGATGGACACCTTCATTGGCAAATATAATTTACTTAATGATTCCCAGTATGGTTTCCGATCTGGTCGGTCTACATCTATGGCATTGCTACATCTTAATGAGGAACTCACTAACGCCCTGGATTCTAAACTATCAACTGTAGGGGTATTTATTGATTTAAAGAAAGCATTCGATACCATTGACCACCATTTATTATGAAAAAAGTTAGAGTACTATGGCTTCCGAGGAATTGTTCATGAGTGGCTAATGAGTTACCTCTCAAATAGGAAGCAATATGTGCGTGTTGGTAATATTAATTCAAGTACTAGGGATATGGTGTGTGGTGTACCACAGGGGTCAATCTTAGGGCCAAAATTATTCATTTTATATATTAATGATATCTGCTCAGTTTCAAAGATGATGAAATTTGTTCTGTTTGCTGATGACACCAACTTATTTTGCTCTCACCCTGATATAAGTACGTTATGCACCTTAGTAAGTACTGAACTTCAAAGGCTAAGTATATGGTTCTGTGTAAACAAACTTTCACTTAATGTTGACAAAACTAATTTCATGGTTTTTTCTAATTCTATAATAAATAATTCAAATGTACTGGTCCACATAAATGGTAGATGTATTGACAGGGTGGCACATACTTCTAAATTTTTAGGTATCCTTATTGACGATAAATTAAACTGGAAGCCCCATATTAGTCATTTGACAAAGAAATTATCAAAATGCAATGCTGTTTTATACAGAGCCAGTAAAGTGTTAGATAAACAGGCACTCTTGACTTTATACTATGGGCTTTTCCATCCATCTTTAAGCTATTGTATTGAAGTGTGGGGTAATACATACAAATCTAATCTTAATCAACTATTTATAATGCAAAAGAGGGCAATTAGGATTTTGGCCAGTGCCAACTATTTAGAGCATACTTCACCTCTCTTTTGTAATCTGAGTATACTCCCATTAGAACAATTGGTTAAATTCAAGACAGGGATTTACATGTACAGAGCATACGACAAGTTGCTACCACCAAACTTGCAAATTTATTTTACCACCTCACATTGTATTAATACCAGACGCAAGAATTATTTTCATCAAAGATTTGCCAGAACTAAGAAAAAGCAATTTTGTATGTCAGTTACAGGGGTAAAGCTATGGAATTCCTTCTCTCAGAATCTAACAGGCTGCAAAAATATTGAGAAATTTAAAAAGATATTAAAAGATCAACTGTTGACATCCTAGTTTTAATGAAGGTAATGGTTCCCCCACTATAGTATAACTCATGAATTACTTCCTATCTTTTCGTTGTTTTGTGTTGTTTTTGTAATTGCATGTTGTTATTGATTGTTTATACATATTACGTACTGTATTCCTTAAGTCGGGGGAAAATGATTAATAAGTATTTATACTTCTTTTTTCTCCTTTTCTGTGCAATGATGTCAAACTCATCTTTCTTTAAACTATTTAACAGTGTATGTACATGCTGTACACTGTATATGTTCATTGCTGGAATAAATAAATTGAATTGAATTGAAATTTGTCTTTGTTTAACCCCCAAAAATAGTGCCAAGCAACAGTGAAAACAGTATGAAACATGGTCTATGCCCAAGGAACAATTTACCAACATCAGTATTATTATAGATGTCCTAAGGATGGGATAAATGATTAGATTGTACAGCATGTCAATTGCACCGGGAAACACTACCTCAAATTTTAAGACAAAATGTTTTTGACCCCTTGCTATAATAGCGAAAAAAAGACTTCACATCACTCTGCTTAGCAAAACTGATGTATGTAAAGATGCACAACAAGTAAATAAACAGACCATCAAAGTTTCTTGTCGCCATAACATCTTGTGACCAAGGAAACAACAGATTTGTGACACTGCTTTTCAAAAAATATTGTAGCAGAAAATGAGGTATTATTTCAAAATCCTGAATGACTTCAAAGGGAAATTGAACTTAAAATGGATTTATTCTGATGAAAAATGTCACGCTTAATATTTTACCATCAAATGGCTTGGCTTTTGTGTTTCTACCGTGATATAGCGAAATTTGTATGGTATGATATTTCATGGGTGTGCGATATTTACGGTCATTGACTATTGTAATATGCAGAACTTTTTAAGTCCATGTTGAGCCAGAGGTTAGCCAGTGAATGGTTTAAAAACCCCAAAAATTAGGAAACCCCCCTCCCTGCTCCCAATTTTTTACAGCCCAGTTGATCAACTGTTTTTTTTTTTACGTGACCCAAACTTCAGGCTTAAATTGATGCTCAGAACTTAACCTTGAAAGTAAAACAGTCTATGTAGCAAATAGCGTTTTATGCCAAATTTTCGTAGTATACTTCTGTGTGAAATTTTGTGTTGGCAAGTTCAGTCACAGACTGAGTTTATCATTTCTCCACAGGCAAATGTTTGGCGATATATCAGAAATTTAATCAAGATAATAATTATCAGAGACTATACAATATTACATAGTCCTAAAATGTGACGAACAAAAGCATTTGAAATAAATAAATATGGCATGTATCTATTTCTTCTTTTTTTTTTGGTCTTCCTTTTATTTTCTCATTTGCAATTTTCTGTTTTAACCTTGTATTGACTTTATAGTAATGAAAGCAAAGTGCATTCTGTCACTAATTTCATCTTCTATTTCCCTCTCAAGCAGGCTAAATGAAAGGCAATGAAACCCAAAATGAGATAAAATTATTGATTATTTATGATTTATGTGCTTTTCTCTTAGTCCGCTCATAGTAGAGAAAACTTACATCTAACTTGTTTCAGGATAATTTTCTTCACTAAATCAATATTTTTTATTTGATTATGGTGAGGGTTAAAAATGAACATCATCCAACACCAGCAATGTGTCCTGCTTTTAAGGCTTCAGTTTTAGATATTCAGTGCACTACAATTGCAAGACACACTCCTCAGGAAATTTAGGAATATCAAGGTATTCTCAGGAAATTTAGGAGTATGGTAGATGTGCTGTTTGAATTTGGGCTCCCATCACCTTAGGTATTTGAAAAGCAAAAAATGAAACACACGAGTCCTCAGTCATTTGCTGGTGGCTGTGTGATCACTCATACATCCCTTAAAATTCAAAACCTGAGCCATGATGTACCCAATCTTCTACTTTTGTACTTACCTCCCTAGTAAAATTGGGACAGTCCATGAAATGATCACTGGCAATGAAGTTCCTTATTTGTGATTAGTGCTATACCAATTATAAATTTTGATCATCTCCAAAAAAGTTTGACTTTAAATAAGAGTTGGTTGTATTGATAATTTGGTAGTGAACTCTATTAAATGACCTTCTTCCCACAGAATGTGAACATACCATTTTCACAGCATCGTTGGAGAGACCTACTTACTTAGATAGCAGTTTCATCCATTCTAAACAGAAGGGGGAGGCCCCTTGTTCTGTAATGGAATCCATTTTCGATATTTTAGAATGTTCAGTGTGTCTTGAGAGGTTGGACACAACCAGCAAGATACTTCCATGCCAGCACACATTTTGTGTACGCTGCCTTTCCACCATACTCAAAACCAGCCATGATTTGAGGTGTCCAGAATGTAGGGAACCAGTTCCTGTAAGGGATGTCAATGAACTTCCGACAAACATACTCCTTGTTAGAATTCTAGATGGTTTAGTGAAACCAACCCCTGGATTAAGCCATCTCGAAGACTCGCCTTCTAAGCATTCATCAACAGTAACAAGTGGAATAGCTGGCAAAAATGCTGCAAACGTAAGTCCTTTCCTTCTTTTTCATCAGTGGTCTTTAAGTTTGTGTGCTCACTCACACCATTGGGTCCATATTTGTGCCCACACACCATAGGGCCAGTGTTTGTGCCCACACTCCATTGCCTAAATAACAAAGGCATGAGGCACCCAGAGATAGCAATACAGTTCAATTACTATTAAAGAGAGAAATGCTACTGCTCAGTATTTTAAATACAGGATCCACACTTGAGTAGTTTACTCAACCTTGAATTTAAACAAGAAGAAAGGTGAAATGCAGTTTTCCTGTAACTGTATACTAAATTCTGAAGGCTTGGTCTCAAGTAGCCTGCTGAGCAGTCAAAGTCTTTTCTTTCATCTCATCACTATGTAAAACCAATGTCCACCAGCACTGGAGACAAAATCATTTCAACTTGCTTAGAAATGCAACGGAAACTTCATTTAAATAGCTCTATGTGAATTGCTTGAAGCAAGGCTATTAAATGTTTATTTAACAGGCAAACACCTGTACCATTGTAGTGATTGTACAACAGTACACAAAGTCAAGGCGGTGGATGTTATTCGACACTACTGCAGGGAATAATTTATCCAGTATTGCATCGCAATTTGCTACACAAACAGGCCAAACTGTTACACAAGTGAAAAATTGATTAGCATTTTTTTTGTGTGCATAACCCTTGAATTTTCACAAATAACATGTGAAAGACCTCAAAAATCTTCAAAATTGCTATTCAAAATTTTAATGCTAAATTATTCCCTGCTACTGTAGGTATTGTATGGTACCATGCAATCACACACTGCAGTGCAAGGGTGAATTTAGAACAACCAATCACACAGCCACTGGAAAAGATGTTCGATACTTTTCAACAAAAGATTAATATTTTTAAATGAAATCTTTGATGAAAGTTGTTATTGTTTGAAAGAGGCCCTGATTGAGACTTCCATCAAAATTAAAAGGCTTATAAGGATGTAAAAAGCCTAGATGGTTTTGTTTGGTTTAAAAATGTCAAGTGTTCAAAGCATTGCATTGCAAAGATTTAGTCGTTGAGCACCTCCCACCTGAGAAATAGACCAATTGTGGTGAATGCTCATGAATATTAAGACGATCAACTTTTGGGCTCATTTAAAGGAATTTCTGAATCTCTGAGGGGTGGTAGCCTAAAGGGGGCTGCAGCCACAGAGGCGCTACACAGGGTAGGTCTCACATACCTCCCACATTCACCCTCCCACACCTCCAATACTAGGTGTTACTTGATGGTTACAATGGGACCAAAAAAACTTAGGTTAACCCTGTTTTCCAGGCTGTGTTCTCACGTTCCCCATGTTTGGATAAGTGTGAAGTGTCACCATAGTAACGAGGACAAATACTGTATCATACATCTCAGGCCATGGATTGCTTTACTTGAACAAATTGGTTGGAAACTGGCTGAAAAGTATATCTAACCTAACCTAACCTACTGTAACCTAACTTAACATGACCTGACCCAACCTAACCTAACCTAACCTCACATCTCAATTAGTACTGTCAAATGAATGAAAATATGGGCTGCCAGTGATGGTAACACCTGTTAACTAAGAATGATAACCACAAACGTGTTTAAAACTGCAGAACCCTGCGATCTGAGTTTGGTCAACCCCAAGTAAACCCTTGTTCACATGTTACTGGAGCATGAGGTAAAACATTGTTACTCTTCCTTAAGTGTGGGGAATGTTAGACACAGACAGCTGAACTTAAAGGGAAGCAATTGTACAGCCTTCTAGACAGCACAGAAATTCAATAAAATTATTCCAAGCAATGTGGCATCATTAAAGACCAATTTTATCCCAAGTCAAACGTAGTATGAGTTTTTCCGAGGCAAGTCTGGAAGGCAGTTAGGCAAAGCAGTGCAAAGCACCATATTTCTCCGAAATTACCCATAGTGCAACAGAACAGTGACGTAAAACCTGCACCCAATGTATACTTTTGTTTGCTATTGCGGAATATCATATATACTATACTGCACAAACATTCGTAACACTACTGAAGACTAGCACAACTGCCCATCGTTTCATTCATTTTACAAATGTTTCAACGGTTGAGTTTGAGATAAAGGTTCAGAAATCAAAAGATTAACTCCTTAAAAGCATATGGCTGCCTCTTCCGGGCCAAGTGCATATGATTTTGAGCCAGTTCGACCAAGGAAAACTCGAGCACCTGCGAGCGATGTGACCAGCACGCGCAGCGAACCAGCCGTACAGTCTAAACGTAGTAGACCAAGGGTCAGTACGTTACGTATAGGTTTATACTAGTATAGCAATACGTAGCCTATGCCGTATAACAATAACACCGATCGATGTGTATGGTGTCTTAGCCAATTTCTCTTCGCGATTGCCTTCTTTTAACGTTTAAGTGTCAACAAATATCCTACATTACTTACGAGAATTAAAAAAGGTCCGACTAAATCGAATCTTTGGAAAATGAGTGAAAACGAACCTAACTGTTGCACCGGAAAGCATGCTAAAATACGGTCTCGCTAGTCCCAGCTTGTTGTTGTTACCGCTTGTAGTTTCAGGGTCTACCGGAAGTAACTTATCTTGGTTTGTACAAAAGCAGTCAGAAATAACGAGTATTTTTTATTTGAGGGATGAAACAAAAAGAAGAACAAAAAATTATTGGGTTATCAAAAATTTTTATCAGTAAAGCAAAAGCAACTATGAAGTTTTTTAAGCTTCGTTAAGGGTAATTATAAATTCAGCTGTAAGTGTACGTAAGTTGGTAACCACTTTTGTGAAGTCTGATCAGGTGCAGGTTTTACGTCATCAATCAGCTGATCCATGGTCGTGTTTCTTCGAGTATGGTGATACTCATGTCTTGAAGAGCGGGAGATTTGAAACTTTTTTTTCGGTATGAGTTTTTTGTGGAAAAACAACACAGTAGTGTTAATATCTAATGTTTATATATGTACTGCACATATGTGGGGAGTCAAATGGCCACTATTGCTTCCCTTTAATGAATGTTTTCCAACCAATAAAGTCATCTAATGTTTCATGGCAAGGCTCTTGGGGATCTCTTTCTTAATTCTTAATATAATATGGGGAAACTAAACTTGTAAACAAAATAAAGTCATTTCTTTACTTAAACATGTTGACACTTTTTAGAATGTTTTGAAGTATATAGTACAGAATATTTTTAAACTTTTGTGGATATTTTGAAAAAAAAACAGAATAGGAATTACTGTAGATCATTTAAGAAGGCAAGCGTACCGTCGGAAAGCTAGAAACTGTAGCCTTGACAAAGATCTTTTCCACTGGACATCACTAGTGAGCCTTTTCAGTTTTCAAGTTCTATAAAGTTGCATTAGTGTTTCAGTCAGGTCTTGTGATGTATCCGTTAGGGTCACTTGATTTCCAAAATGTATTCTCATTGACTATAAAGCACTTGCAGGGTCATAGTAGGGTCCAGTGACTACACACACTATCATTGGGAGTGACTCAATTCAAATGTGATGACTAAAAATTGTGCAATTATATTTGATTTGCCAGATGACCTTAAAACTTGTAAAAGTTGTAGGTACGTACAGTAGTATCACAGCAGCACACCTTCCCCACTGGCATGCAATTCCACGTAATGTGATTGGATGGTGCACCCTAAACTTTACCATCACATGCCACAACATACACATACATAGGTCTATCTCACAGACTTATATACATGGACAGGGCATGTAATGTATATGTCCTATCCATAGATGGTTGCCACCGGCTAGGCCAAAAAGGCGCACCAAGATGGCTGCTGTGAAGCTATAAGTCGTCTGATTTGATGACAGTTCTGTAATATTTTGAACAAAAGTTTAATTTGAATGGGAAACAGTATCATATTTCTGCAATGAGTGAAGTGAGTTTGACCTTACCGACCTTGCCAGATTTCAAAAATATTTCAATTTTCTTGCAAAATATGGTAATATACTTGAGCAAGTCCAAACTTGCACACAAAACCATAGCAGACAGCCATCTTGGTGCTCTTTTTCTGCCACGTACGGTAGCGTTAATATACCGTGCAGTATGCTCTGTCCATGTAAAAGTGAATATTCTTTTATAAGATTGAAATTGAAGATAACTTCAAAAGAATTTGCTTAGGTGCAAGTTTCAGGATTTGCATGAGATGAAAAGAACTGCTGTCAAATTAATAGCTTGAACATTGCTTTGACTGGGGAATATAAGGGGTATTTGGAATCTGGAATTTCAACATAAAACCTCAGACTGAACTAAAAAAGTCAAACCTGATGTAAACTATTTACGTAAAAGTGGTTTGGCCAGTTACACAATATATAATGCATTTGCACTGTCCTGCTAACATAAAGCACTTCAACGAGTTTGGGCTTTTCTTACCTACTGTACAAAAGGGGGATCTCTGAAAAATGTGTATTCAAAAGTTTGAGTTTCTTTGAAGCCAACTTTGGGTCTGTCGAAATTTGGCCTTCTTATGAAATGTGTGAGACATTCCAGAAAATTTCATTTTTTTTCTCACTGGAAGTCTTACATGAAGGAAACAGGGTCTGAACCTCTTCCAGAGTTGTAAGCCAGAGTGCATGCTTTCCTTTAACAATATCTTTTGAAATGCCAAAACAGTGGCAGTTAAAATACTTTGATAAAATCCACTGAATTTTTTACCAGCACAGAAATGATCCGAACAGGAAGATAAATTTATGGAATAGTATACAACAGTTATAAAGCATTGTTCCTTTTTTGATGGGAAATGAATTATTACCTTGTTTTTGCCCTCATGTCTGACATGTCTGCAATATTAGCACATTCTTTCATGTCTAACCTTTGGGGCTGTTTTCAGTCAATATTCAAGGCTTTATCCTTCTTCCATTTGTTAAAGTTATGAGTGTTTTTACAGGTCTCTTCCAGTCTGAAAATAGCTCCCAATCAGAGGGGAATTAAGGTGTGGGAAAACTAAAAATTGTTTAGTTTGATGTATGTACCATACCTTTACTGGATTATGGGGGGTAAGAGCAGCTGCACGTAAAATGTGCAACTGTTATTGGTGAAAGAATGATAAAAACATTGTTCAATCTTCACATGTATCTTTTTTAACATTATTGAGCTGCTGTAGCCCAAATTTTAAAAATGTATAGTACAATTTTGAACATTGAACAAAAAATCTGTACTTGAACTCTATGTTCCTCATAAATGCAGTAGGCCCTAACTACTATAGGACTGGTGCTGCAATATACTTAGATATCAACCAATGCATCTGTTTTGAAAGGGATATTTTCTTTTCCATGAATCCTCAATTTGTTGTCATCCCCATCCCAGCTCTCATATCATCCATCTCTCCTTCCTACCAAATTTTGGTGCTCTATGTTTCTTTGAATGGTAGTTTCCAATTTGATTTGAACTTTTACAGTTAAGAAAATCCATTTTATCTGTGTGCAATTCCTTCAAGTAACAGTATCTCCCTTGCTGAAGGAAATACGTAGTAAAAAACAAAACTTCTGATGAGATGTTGTGCCTTTAGCAAAGGGGCTTTTTGTTCAACTTCAAACTTTCAGAAGTATTACATCAAAGTTTTACCATGAAAACCCTAGCATATGCGTTTGGGGTAGTTTTCTATAAGGGGGCAAGAGCATGTTTTGCCCGAATAATGTCACTTTGTAGTGTGTATTATGTTTTGCTGGATTAGATGAACTGCTTTTGCCCGAATTGGGAGGGCCAGTGCCCTCCCTGCACCCCTGCCACATACGCCTATGAACCCTAGCCCAATAAAACACTTTCTACTCTGTGTGCATTGAGTTAGGTAGATGAGATTTAATAAGACACCAACATGAATGTGTAAGTGTCAGTCAACTGGATAAAAACTTGAAAGTTAAAATTTATTTTCTAGTATAGTTCAAGTTTGGTGTCCCTTTTAGTCACTTCTTACGAGAGGCGGGAAATTACCGTGGTTATATTCTACAACTCCCTGCCCACAGTGGGTTCTGTGTTCATTGAGTACAGTGTTAACATGGAATCTACTTTCAATTTAAGTGCAATAATTTTGGAAAATTTCCATCAGCTGCAAAAAATATTAATTTGGAAAGAACCTACAAGGAGACCAGGATAGCGGAGTTGAGTTGTTAGCTGTCACTTGTGACACTTAAGGCCTTTTGAAGCTTGTAATAATCTGGACCTTAAAATCCCAGATTGCTTATTTTTATCCTTTACCTTTAGGGGACAATTTCAAATAACATTTGCATTTCACGGCTCTTTGCTTTTAAATCCAAAGCATATGGCCAAGATTTGGGAATACAGTATAAAGATGTCCGTCACAAAAATTGCATGGAAAGCAAAAGCGTTTCTTCCCTGGTACAGTAGGAGGAAGGAGAATGAATTTGAAAAAATTTGATCCAGCAGGTTGATCTATTGATGGTGTTTTTTTTTTCTCTAGACAAGTTACACAACTGATTTGGAGGTGGGCCTTGTTTGGAGGTGTGTCATGGCTAAAAAAGCTTTCCATGGGCAAGATATACTTTACTACCTGTACCTCAAGGCAATACTGTGTGATATTTTAGAGGATTTTTATAGTGTGAACACCTACCATCCCTCTCCTTGGTTAGAAGCAGGGTTTTTAGCTGCAAGGGTGGGTGAAGGATGGAAAAGACACACACTGGTTTTTGCTGACCTTTACTCTGCTAAAATGAAGCCTTTTTGACCCTCACCAATCCTCACCATTGTCATAAATCAACTTGCAATCTATCACCATATCTCTTCCCTCAGTTCTCAACTTGTCCATGAAGAGAAGCATATGGGAAGCACACATACTTTTGCAAAAAGAAAATATATTTGCCAATAGACATTACATACTTGTATGCATTGCTGAAACCCAAACATTTCGTATGAATATTAACAATGAAATGCATGGTTGTACCTTTGGACTTTTTTGTAGAGCATGAATGGAAGGGTCAAGGGTAGGTTACATACAGTCAGATTTGCTCCATCAACTGTTAATGGCATGCTGGTTTTAAAATTTTGATATACATAGTCGTCAATGCAATTTGCATGGGTGTAGATTCTGACAGGGATGCGGGGCAGGTCCTCACCAAGTGGGGATATACATGTTGTTGTGGTGAACTTTCGCAAAATTTTATGCAGCATTGTGTAGGCCTATACTGTAAGTATTGACAGTTCGTCCATTAATCCAAATAAAAAATAAGCATGAAAGCATGATAAGCATGAAACTGGTAATTTTGCATATTGGATGCAAACTATATGTTGGCGATGTGAGCTAGTTTCACATCCTGGCTTCTTGTGTTTTCATTTTTGAGGGATTTGACATTTTAGAAATTTAGGAGGTAAACTTGTCTACAATTTATTGTACTGTATGCTGCACATGAACCAGTGGTCACGCCCAGCTTTGGTAGTCTGTCAATCTGCCAGAGAACAAGCATGCATCCCTACCATTTTCCAAGACCTTCTGTGCCTATGGCAGTTTGTGTCCCACACTCAGGATCTTTCTGGCTACAACCATGGGTGCAAGCTACATTTAGTCAGTCTCACAACAATTCAGTCACAAAATGCAGATGAGGGTCATGCAACATCAAACCAGTTCAGTACTCTTAAATAACAACATCAATAATCATCTACTGTGACTGTATTTACGTATAAACAAAGTTTGATGTACAAGTTAAGAATTCAAAACGCACAACATGTTGTAGCTTTAAATTCAAAACTTAGGTCTTGCTTTACGATCAGAAAATGCAACTGCCACAGTCTCCTCAAGGAATATTATAGACTAATTGTGTCACAGGAATGTAAATTGGTTACAGTGTATTTTTTTTTTTTTGAAGTCCTGGAAGTCAAGGTTTTCCTGCAAATTTTTCACAAGTTTGAAACTTTTCATTGAATGCCAAAGATGACAATACTGTAGAAGCAACTACTGTACATTACCCTTCCATTGTCAAAACATCATGAAAAATACAGTACTAGTTACTGTGTTTTACAAAATACTGTAAAATGTACATCAGTAAAGCATAATGGTTCCTTTCATAGCAAGCAATTATTTATTTTTTAAGAGTTCCTTTTTTTCCAACCTATTTCTGAAGACCCAATTTGGAGTTGCGACTTCTGTACTGACTTGCTAAATGCCATTATTCTACTTGGTAAACTACATGTCTTTAGTATGTCAGGAGAGCTTTTAGCTTTTAAGTATGCACTTCCCTTCTTATCAGCAATTTGCCCTTTTAGACCATGTTTTCTGTAAACAAGCTTAAAACTGGTCTAAGAAAGACATCAGAGAGGAGTGTCCACTAAAGAGGGAATTAGAACTGTTTACAATTATGCTAAACCAGAGACTCTCAGTAAAACTCAAAAGGAAGTAAAATGGAGGAACCTTTGAAGTGTCACTCCCACTAACCCCAGTGTGAAGTGGAGTCCACTTTTATGCTAATTTTTGTTTGATTTAAAGTCATGTGCAGTTGGATGGTGTTTTTAGCAAGACATAAGTTCAAGTATTTATTATACAGCTGCAACCAGTGATTGCAGCTGATACTGCACAGACTCAAAAAGTTCTCATAGAAACAGCCTGTGTTGTGATCAAGATATCCTGTAGTATATCAGTCATGAATATTCAAAAAGGGCTTGGGCAAGCTTCATAAATAACAAATGCTTCATCCAATAGAAACAGTAGTATTTTATGATTTGAGTAACAAGAAGTGATACATGACCAATAAGGTTTAATTAGATCAAATGTTGTCATTCAATGATTTATTTCAAACTGGTCTTAGTTCAAACAATCTGTATAAACTCAATAAGAACATGTGACTGATCAGATGATCAGTGCTTCAAAATTGCTGTTTTTATACTTTTATGCGTTAAGTGTTATAGAGAGTCAGGTTAAAAAAGATATAAAAAAAAAATATATATTTCTCCTAATTTTTTGGATGAAATGTAACTATTGTACTAGGGTTTCTTTTATATTTTGATCTTGTCAACTGCCCAGTGGAAACATCTTTTAAGTTTTAAAATGAAAAAATCTTGACTTTTGTATAAGATAATCTATGCAATGATTTGCAAAATTGTTTTTTTTTTTCAAAAAATGTCCATAATTGAATATGAAAAACTTCATTTTGAGGTCTTACAGTTAAGGAGGTGTTTTCAAGTATGAAGGTTACTTTGATAGAGATATTAAAAAGGTCTAGTTACTAGTTAAAATTTAATTGAATGTCAATTAGAAATGAGATAATGGGAATGTAAGTGACCAAGAGATGTACAAAAAAACTAAAGTGTGATTATGCATGGAAAAGTTACCATGCTTAATTGTACTTTGCATCTCTTGTGTTGCCAACAGGTGTCATTTGTCAATGATGTCACTGCTGTATAAATTTTCAGAGAAGCTAGTGCCTTACTGTAATGTATTCAATTGCATTCATTTAAATAGTCAATTTCGTTTACCAGAGGCAGTTTGTCTACATTGTTGTGGTATGCTTTGTTTATGGGAAACCTTTTGGGAATTGTACTTTATAAGTTTTCAAAGAGTGAATATTTCAGAATTTTATTTAATAGTTGAGTACTGCAGTGTTTTGGGGATCTTTCTTGTACTGAAGCAGTAACTGCAATGTCTTCCAAATTTATTTGATAGGTGTATGGCAGTAAATGAAGATATACTACTCCACTCTTACAGGGCCAATTCTCTCACCCAAACAGCACTAATTCTCCTAACCTTCTTACAGTACTTAATCCCCTCCCACAATTGTCTGATATTTATCCTCTTCTAGACACAATCTCAGTTTATTGCTTCAGGGTGAGTATGAAAAAGCTCAATGTGTATAATCAAAACACCCTCAGTACAGCTCATGCTGTGTAATATAAGTTTCAATGGTACTCTGCACTGTTTGAATTAGCTGTCAGTCAAAGAGCTGAGCCAATTGAGAATTTTGGTAAACCCCTATGAGAATTGTACTTTGGGGTGAGAGGATTGGTCCATTAAACTAGATGTATCTAACTCTTCCAGTAAATTATTCAGAGCTATGTTACTTTGATATAAACCTTCTAAACACCACTAGGATTTTGTATATATGTGACAATTAACTGAACACTAATGGTAAACAAAATTGTCAGATCAAGAAGATTGTTTCTGTGTTCCACCAGTAAAAAGGAATCTTTCTTAACACATAAAATGGTGGATGGGAAAGATTCAGGGCTGTTTTTAAGAGGTGTCTGTTTGCCACAGGGCAACCAAAAATATGACACCTAGAGATGGAGAGTGAATAGAATTTGGTGGACTGTCCAATCTGAGAGTTTCTAGAGATTCCTTGGTCAAATGGGCAATGAATTTTCATAAAAGAAAAACAGGTGGTAATTTAAGCAATTTTAAGCTCCCTTTTTGGT
The DNA here is from genome assembly GCA_037179385.1 of Holothuria scabra. Taxonomy (NCBI): domain Eukaryota; kingdom Metazoa; phylum Echinodermata; class Holothuroidea; order Aspidochirotida; family Holothuriidae; genus Holothuria; species Holothuria scabra. The sequence continues at coordinate 15,320,482 of CM074192.1, read as the reverse complement.
AAATAAAGATTCATCTTGGACAATCAAATAAAGAGATTGCCTGGTAAAGATGGTTTAATGTAAATTTGTTGAAAATTTAGACTCTGGATTTGTTTCTGATTAAAATTTATCAGTGAGCAGGAAAAAGATTTACCTGCAGTATGTCTCTTGATTTTCATATTTAATGGCATGACTTATTCAGGCACCTGTAAACTAAATCAATGAAAGGCATTAACATATTTGCCATGAAATGTTTTCCACTTAAGCCTTTCATTCCACCTTTTTGCGTAACACCCTCCAGTCACCTGAAATCAAGCCTGCTTTCATAGGGAATTCAGGATGGTATCACGATTGCACTTCCTGCACCCTGTTTTCAAACAGTACTGTAAGTTTCTGTTCAGTAAAATTTTTGAAAACCCAAAGTTCTTTCCAAATTGGCAAATTACTGTGCAAATTTGCACCAGAGGATTATTAGAACCAAATAAAACCCTTTCATGTATGAATGAATCACACCATTTAAGCACAAACTAGTAGGTAGTTCTTCGGCTTCTTCCATGATCTTACGTTGTACATCAGCTTGTGTTGAAATAGAAAAATGACTTAACTTTGAGAAAACTTGGCACAGTACAGGTAAGTTTGATCATGGAAGTTACTTCCATTGTTTGATTTAATCAAAATCAAAATCATGACTTTAATTGAAAAATGTCATGACTTAAAATCAATTAATTTGATTAAAATCAGTAATTTAAATCATGATAAAAAAGAAGAAATTAATAAAAAAAGTTGACTGACCATGCAACTTTGAAGCAGGTCTATCTTGTTTTATAATAGACTACTTGTGCTTACAATTTGTATGTTTCTCTAAATGCAAAATATGCAGGTGGCCTGAAGGCTTAAAGCAAATTCTGTTTAAACCACTTCAGGTGGAAGCACTTGTTCCTTCAATGTCCACATGCCATTATAGAAAACATCTTACAAAGTAGTTCTGTACATAAACCAAATGTTTGTTCCTTAACAAGTGTTGGTATCTGCTTTTTCAAAAGATCATTGTCCTACAGCCTTTTGAAGTGTCATCTAATTACAGGTGTTTTACTGCCTATTTTATCTTTGAAGGCACACCTGAGCACCTAGACTTAAACTGATAACTGTTTTCTGTCTTTTAAGCTGACCATTCATTTCCTGCTGTCTGTTTCATAAAAGCAAACAATACAGTTGGTTGAATACAAGTCAGCTGGATCAGAAATTGAATAACCATGGATGAACTGACGATTGCTCAAAAACCCCTCTTGCAGTTTTCTTGAAATCATGAATAAACATTTAGTGGTCAAGCCTGTCCACACCAGTACATATTTGGATTATTTGGTCTCTCTCAGGATTTTCTAGGGTTTACTGTCCTCTGTCTAATACATCAATCCTATTGCTATATGTATAGGATTCTTCAGCCTGGTTGACTCCATGTAGTCTAAGAATAGACCCACACCCTCTGAGCTTCAAGAAATCCCTACTAGTGAAAAGGGTATAATGATTGTTGTCTATAGTAAATTGAAGGTTGGTGTTTGTAGTGCAGACAGTTTTTCAGTTTTGTGTAAAAAGAATGAAGAAGAAAGAATCTTACACAAAGGTCACTTAGTGATGTGTGAATTTCCATGAAACTTATGCATGAAGTTTTAAAAGAAGAATGCAAGACCACAAAATTCTCTGTTTCTGCTTGGAATGTAGCTTTCAAGTGAGAAAGCACTTCTTTTGAGGGCATGCCCTTCTGCAAAAGTTCCAAAGGTAGTGTGAAAGAGTGTGGTGAGATATGGGATGGGGACAAGGGGAAGAATTGTCAAGTGAAAAATTAAAGCTGTTCTTAACATTTCCAAAATGTTGAAGTTGCCAAGGGTAATGTTACCCTACCTCTACCAATGATTTCTGCACAGATGAGAGGTGCTAAAATACTAGTTGCTATAACTATCCATCAGGTTGTCACATGAAAAATTCAAGGCATTGTTAACATTTCCAAAATGTTGACGTTGCCAAGGTTAATGTTCCCCTACCTCTACCAATGATCTGTGAACAGATGAGAGGTGCTAAAATACTATTTGCTATAACTAATGTATGCATCAGGCCATCAGCATTGTTGCAAAAGTGGGCCAGCAGTGCAATATCTGAAATCATTTTACTAACACTTTAAAAAAGATACTATAAAAAGGGTGAAATCAGTCCCCCACCCCCAAACTTACTATGAAACAGCAGCCAAGATCATACAGAAATCTTCTCATATCAATAATGATATCCTTCATGATATTTTATGGCTTGGATGTTACATTTTCAAGGTAAACGAATGTGTTTCTTCCAGAGTTTCAAAATTTAGTGAGAAAAATATTGACACATGCCTCACACGGACCAATCATGAAACATGGCAGAGTGACCATCTGGAGTCAGACTATTGGAATGCAAATCAGGGTGACTTTATTTACCATTAGAGGTTTGGAACAGTGATATAGTTGGCAATATCTTTGATGAACTCTCAAGTTTTCAAGGATGTCATAATTTGTAACTCTGCAAATGATGTGGTAGTCATGCCTGGTACTTCAGCTCAGTAACAGTGGAGCATCCATCTTGCTACACTATTGAGTCTATGGAGTCTGTTACATAACATACTGCTTCATAATTTGCAACTTGGCACTTTGCTGTTCTCGTTAGACTTTCAAATACAAGTTGATATTGATCATTTAAACCACCAGACTAGCAAAAATCTAAAATCATGCCTGCAGGCTTCAATTTCATCTCTGGCAAATGCTGTAGTCTGTTCCAATATTTATTCCCAGTCACTTGAAAGGAAGATTAAATTGAAGTGGAGGAATTATGGAAGATTGAAACTGATACACCCGCACAGCCTCAGTCAGTTTAAAAGCTGAATGATCTGTGTTTCACACTTATGCCTGTATGACTGAACTGTGACCCTTTATGTTAGGTCAAATTTTAATTCTTCTTCAGCAAGTAACATCTATCTTAATCTTAATTCTGTAGGACTTTTGAAGGCTGCCCTTGTATCAATCTTTTCCAACAACGTAAAGCCCTTATTGACCTTGAAATCAATGGAAGAAATTACTGATAGTGGTTTTCAGCAGTATTCTGGAAGTACTGTGAACTCTACTAAACTTTTTGGATTATTCACAGACACTTTTGTTCTTTGTTTTCAACTTAAAAGGAATCTGGGCAAGTTTAATCATAATAATTGGATGTATGGCTATCCAGGGAAGTAGTACTTTACTACTTGCATAGCCAATGTGGGAAACTGTAAGTGACTTGCCCTAGTGCGGGTTTTGCTGTTCATCTAGTGTTGCCATCCATTGTGATTTATCATGATAGCTTCATTTTGTAAAGGAAAAGAGAGCTTCCCAATCAGTACTTGAAAAATTTCAATTTTCTCAAAAAGCAGTAGGAATACTATCTATTTATTTTACTGCTAGACAACTTTTTCATAATTGACTTTGTCTTCTCTTAGTATGAAAAAGATGTTTATGTGAATGTGAATATTATTTCATTTCAAATTTTCATTAAGCCTAAACAGTGCAGTCAAATGTCTATAGGAGCCCTCAATTTGATTGATTCTCTTCCCTCTTGTACTTCAACCTTCAGTTGGGTACATGAACTAAACAGATGGCTCTGTTAATAACATGAATGTATACCATCCGTTAATTAGAAACTGAATTGCTAATGTAGGCAGATGCACCATAATGAGTTTAATAGTACAATTACAGACTGTTTTATAGTTCTGTAGCACAGTCTTTGCAGAAATGTGTAGGCTACTCCCCAGTCATCATCATGTGTACACACAAGATTTTCAAAGCCCAATCAATAAGTTGAACATCTTTGCTAGCATTACCCAGACATTGGATGGGATTGAAACTTTGCAGCATGCTCACAGTGCTCGTTGCAGCTTGCACCGTAGGTTATGTATGGGTTTGTAGCTATCGTACAACCAGCATAATGTTGACTGTACTCTATTCTTGGATGCAGCTAACATAACTTGAAGCTGGTACTTTTTGATCCTGTTCCTAGAAATACACGATTATCATTTGAATCACACATCCAACAGTCGACTAGTTATCTTCCCCAACCCCCTCTCCATAAAAATTTTTTACTCAAATGTGGGTCAACCATTGATGTATGACAGTTTGATGCACAGGTCTGCCATTGTACCAATATTTTTAGTCACCAGATTGGTCTAGAGGTGAGCCACTTTGTTTGTGGCAGCATTTTATCAGTCATTGTCTTGACCCAGGATTGGGAGGAGGGCTCATTGAAGACAAGTTGTTATACTCTAGAGACATCTCAATTAACTGTCAGCAAACAGTCTCATTTGTAAGTCAATTTAGTGACCCATATACATGTCAGTAAAGAAATTTTAAATTGTACATCAGTTATGACTTAGGGTGTACTTGTACAGGTCAGTTACAAGTGATGAAGGAGTTTTACGGCCTAGTTTCAAACCAATTGGTTTTAGTTGGACTGGCCATGTGTCCTTTCAGTGATTTACTGCCTTTTTTTTCCTGCTCCATTGCTAATCCTGAGCACATGGGGTACAATACTGGTGAACTATTAAAGAGGCATTACCTGATTCACTAAAGGGAAATACATAAAACTTCTTCCTTTCAAACATTGACATACCGTTTGAGCAGTCCATTCGAATGATGATGATAAATGAAGATTCGACTCACAAGCATCATTGCCAAATGCTGTTCATACTTAATAGAAACATGGATTAAAAATATGAAAACGGGTAATGATGGGACGTCAAAGTCTATTCCAGTAAGATACGCTCAAAGCTGAACAGGCCAATCAGCGAACACCCAGATATGAATATCCAATAGGTTGAAAATAGAAATCGAACTGACAGACCGATCAGCTGATCCACACAACAACAACAGTATATGTATGATACACTACGTAAATATATTGCACGTGTACCTACTACGTGTGGACTATAGTACAACTATACTGCATTCACTCAGCAATAATCATGGAAGGTACAACTCAAACAATCCAAACGTTTTGCCTGGTATGCCTATTAGTATTACAAAAAGTTAGGCTATTCCATTGCACTAACATGCCTGTTCCTATCAAATATTGCGGCATGGGCTTAGGCTCTCGGCTTTCATTAGTTTTCGATCAGTTTAGAAAGTGGTAACTGAGAACGTACGCAGCCTAACGATGTTGATTCCACGAGATAAGCCATAGCAGCCACAAGCCTATACCCCGGGACAGCCTGAAACCTCGGAAGTAAACCTTTCTGAACAATTGAATCGGTCGTTTCACTTTCACATGAAGAGCTCGGAAAAACACCTGATGAAAGGTAGGCTACTTACCATGATTAATATCTCCTCTTATTTAAAACAAATGGCCGAAATTCCGAATATTTTACTCAAAAAATGTTGCGAAGAAATGAGGTACGGTAATACGAGAGAGTGAATGAGAGAGTTACGGTTCCAACTTTACGAATGCATGCATTATATGTATAATGAACGATATAGTGTGTGTAGTGTACAGGAACACATATGCACTCGGTCTTTGTTTACGTTTCATCTAGGTACCTCTGTCGTTGACCCTTGCCCTTTAGTGTTGCATATTCATTGCAAATCCACATGTAGGCATGGTCTAGTTGTTATAATGAGAACAGTTTCTTTCAAATGCGTGTTCTAAGTTGAAACGATTTTACTCCATTTTCTTTACTTTTGGTAGTTCAAAACACATTTTATAATACCAGTACATTGTTTGCGATACTTGAACAAGCAAACTGAAGCACAACAACTATTGTTTTTCTCTTTGGGGAATCAGGTAATATCACTTTAACTTGCATCTAGGCCTGGTTCGCTAGCTACACACAGAAAGTGTAGTTGGCTAACTCCATGAAGTTGGGGCACTTTTGAAATTATAGTGATTCTTGGAACACTATGACATATTTATTGGTTTCGATGAAAAGAGAAACCTATGCATTCATGATGGCGTGCGTGTGTATGTATGTGTGTATGTGCGTGTGTATGTATGTGTGTGTGTATGTGTGTGTGTTTGTGACACTTTGCTTGTTTACACGATATCTTGAAAAGGGAAGATCTGACAGTTTTCAAACTTGGTACACAGATACCCCTTACTGAGAGGAAGAACCCTATTTATTTTGGTTGAGGTCAAAGGTCACCTGGGGTCACAGGGGGTCAAAAACCAAAATCTTTGTTTACACAATATCTCAAGATAGAAAACTTGGATTAATTTCAAACTTGATATGTAGATGCGTTATGATGTAAGGAAGAACCCTATTGATTTTGGTGGAGGTCAAAGGTCATTTGGGGTCACGTGGGGTCAAACCCCGAAATCCTTGTTTACACGATATCTTATGGTAGGAAACTTGGATTAATTTCATACTTGATATGTTGATGCATTATGATGTAAGAAAGAACCCTATTGATTTTGGTGGAGGTCAAAGGTCATTTGGGGTCACGTGGGGACAAACCCCGAAATCCTTGTTTTCACGATATCTCATGGTCGGAAACTTTGATTCATTTCAAACTTGATGTGTTAAGATGTAAGAAAGAATCGGATATATTTTGGTGGAGGTCAAAGGTCATTTGGGGTCACATGGGGTCAGACCCTGAAATCCTTGTTTACACTATATCTCAAGGTAGGAAACTTTGATTCATTTCAAACTTCTTATGTTGATGCGTTATGATGTGAGGAAGAACCCAATTTATTTTGGTGGAGGTCAAAGGTCATTTGGGGTCACATGGGGTCAAACCCAGAAATACTTGTATACATGATGCATCATGGTAGGAAAGTTGGATTCATTTCAATCTTGATAGGTTGATGCGTTATGATGTAAGAAAGAACCCGACCAATTTTGGTGGAGGTCAAAGGTCATTTGGGGTCATATGGGGTCAAACCCCGGAAATCATGGTTTACACTATATCTGAAGGTAGGAAACTGATCCATTTCAAACTTGATACTGTATGTTGATGCGTTATGATGTAAGGAAAAACTCAAGAAATTTTGGTGGAGGTCAAAGGTCATTTGGGGTCACATGGGGTCCAAACCCTGAAATCCTTGTTTACATGATACATCATTGTAGGAAAGTTGGATTCGTTTCAGACTTGATATGTTGATGTATTATGATGTAAAGAAGAATCCTATTTATTTTGGTGGAGGTCAAAGGTCATTTGGGGTCAGAAGGGGACAAATCTTGAAAAACTTTTTAACACAATATCTCAAGGTAGGAAGCTTGGATTGATTTCAAACTTGATATGTTGATGCGTTATGATGTAAGGAAAAACCCTTTTGATTTTGGTAGAGGTCAAAGTTCATTTGGGGCCATAGGGGTCAAACTCAGAAAACTTGTTTACACTATATCTCAAGGTAGGAAACTTGGATTCATTTCAAACTTGATATGTTGATGCGTTATGATGTAAGCAGCTTGTTTGCAGAATATCTTAAGGCACAGTATGAAATTTGTAGAAATGTTTTGGTTAAAGAAAAACCAGTTACTAACAGGTGGAGTCAAAGGTCACTTTGGGTCACCAGTTGTTACAAGAAATGTAGCATTTCATTGAAAAGAGCATGTATGTATCATCGAAACCTCAATGCATTTTTGCATTCTGGTTGATATATGTCACCAGTTTTTTTCCAAAAGTTTTTTTTTGAGTAGCTCTTTGGTGGAACTATCATCTGCAAGTTAAATGAAGTTTATGTTTCCTACGATTATTTTTTTTATGAACCATTGTTTAAGGTTTTTAACCCTTTTTTAGGGGCATATTTTGTGACATTAAATGTTGATGTTTTTAATGAGGGGATTATTCAGCAACTAGGTAATGGAACACCAAAAATTGTTAACTTTTCCATTAGTATCAACATACCCATGCCCTGGAAACAGTAAACAAAACAGAAACAATGTATTTTTCAAAATTATGGAAGAATGAAAATTTTTATCCCGATGCTACATGTGGTGTCCGCAGTAATTTTTCAAGTAGTATCAGCTTGTACAGTCGACCTTGAACACACATGGTATTCTATCCTTGTTAATAATCTGTGTTCAAAATATTATGACAGTGGTCAAGAATGAACTTAACAGGCATTTCTGCCCAAATAATACTGCATTCAAAATTTTCACAGGAAAATACCATTAACTTTTATTGTGGTGTCCACTGTAGCATCGGGAGTTTTGAAAACATCACACATGTCTCTTTGCAAGAAAAGAACTGATACTGAGAGAAATGGGCATGTCCTAGGAAGTGGCTAGCAAGAGGATTCCAACGGAACATGATTTGTTGGATAGCTACAACACACAATTTTGTAATTTCAGCAAAGATGCTGTGGTGTCCGCAGTGTAGCATCGGGATAGTTGTGTAGCATCGGGAAGGCATATTTCATTTATAATGGACCAAACCTGATCTGATCAAGTCAATTACTAGTTTCATAGGAGCTGTGTAGTAACCAAGAGGTAAAACTAAATGTGTGCAGGAATTGAGCCATTATGGAAATTTTTATCATCAGTAAATGATCATGGACACCATTTTCACCGGTGTCCATGTAGCATCGGGGCATCCACAGTACATATAAGTACATATTCAGGGTTATTGGTGTTTTTATCTCTTGCAAGTGTCAGTGCTAGTTGATAACCCTCTAGAACATTATAATTCAGTTAAGGCCTAACAAAATTAATATGTTCATTGGTTATTTTCCTACTAGAATTGATCCCGATGCTGTAGGACACGGTGTCCGAGTAGCATTGGGTGAAAAGATCCATTACAGATAATACTATTTTGGACAACACAAGATTTCAATTTGTGTCCTTATTTCAATGACGACATTAGAGAAGACAGGATTATGTATGTGGACGAGTTACTGGATGACTGTATCCTCCTAACTAACAAAAGATTTGGCGGACGGTGTCCATGTTGCATCGGTAGCTGTAATAATGCCAACCTGCTGTTGTGAATGATGTTAGGAGATATTTGCTGGAAATCCATCGACAATGCCAGAACTTGTTTGAAGTGAACTAGATATAACATTCAATTGATGAAAAGGTTGTTTGGAAGTTAAAACCTACATGTCACAAAACGTGTCCCAACTTCATGGAGTTAGCCAGTTGCAAACTGTATGCTATAATATGTAGGCCCCTATAGCAGTAGTGTGCATGTGCCAATTGTGGGGGTGCATTTCCTAATCATTCGACTGACAATGTGTTATAGCCAGTCATATAGTGTGCGTGGCCCTGCTGTGCAACTAAAAATCATGACAAGGATTCAAATCTAGGTCACGATGGTCAAGTTGAGTTGCGATACATGTGCAAAATCGTATAGTGAGCGGCAGGCTTAAGAGTGGGAATTGTGCAATTGTGCACCGTAGTGTAAACACTGTGGTATGCACATGTGTAGGATAATAGGACATTATATTTGCCGATCTACAATGGCACATCTGCTACCAGTATCTTGTAAACATCATCAGTTTTCCAACGTAATGTCAAGAGTATTGTTAATACAATTCTTTTTCAAAGTGGTCAGTCCATCAATCTACATGCAAGATTCAAGTGTGCCCTAACTTCCCTCTTAACTTTGAAACTTTTTAAATTCATGCAATTTAACCTTGAAGTGATTAGAAACTAAGCCATAAATCCAAATCTAACTAACCTCATGAATTGTACATTAATTTCATTCAAAGAAAAGAAAAATAGACTCTGGGAACTTTTTCAATGTACTGTGTGATTTTATATAGAGGAGACCATCTTCACACCACAGTGTGCACACACTAGGTTGCTACCTTACATCAACTCCCTCACTCTCTGAAATGATGTGTCCCACATCAGGTTCCTGCATCAACTCCCTGACTCCCTTAAATGTCAAGAGCAGTTCCCCGAACTCATTTTGAAGCAACATCTTAAAGCGGCTCATTGAGTTGATATCGATAACTTAATGACAGTCTCAAAGGGTCACTACCACATAACAATGCTTACAGTTAGCATAACAAGTCAAGTTTCAAGTCCAAAAGTCACAGAAAATGTTAAAATTTTGAATTTTCTAGTGTCCTGACTTGTAACGGTTTTGTACATAATTTGAAAAAGTGTCTGGTCACAAATTTTTGAAAACAGACTTGAATCATTAATTACTCAATCATAAAACAGTTTTTTGAATGTTGGGTATGGAAATTGTCTAAGATTGACCATTTGTCATAGGTGTGTGAAGAAAACTTAACAGGTTTGGAAAAATTTGTTGAATTTCATGAACCAACTCAAAGAGCCGATTTAATCTCTCAATTTTCCTCTTATTTCTCTTCAAAGTATCCTTTATCATATTTTATCATATTTTATAGCTTCAATTTTGCATATAATGTAAAATAAGCAGTTACTTAAAGTAATTTTCACATCTGGAAAAAAATTTTTTGTCATATGACTCTCAGCAGCCAATCATGAAACAGGACAGTCTACTACTCTACTTCAAGTTGGGGTGACTGCTGTTTCCCTGTATAAAATGATTTAGATTGTGCAAGATCATCACATTTGAATTTTGTTGCTAAACTTGTGTTACATGCATTTTATTCTTTTATTTGTCTACTAGATGGTGAAAGTACATTATTTTATTGGTGCTGAGCCAGTTTATATCCCTGTCAGGTGTGGATATCTATAGGCCTCTGATGGGTACTTGAAAGGACCTTATGGTAACTTAATGAGGTGTTACCTGATTGATCAACTTGTATAATGACTCTCATGTGAGGGCTTGTTTTAGTTCAAAGGGGGGTAAGAATGCCCATAATTGCACCCAACAGACAGCTAACAAATAAACTTCACCAAATTATTTCACACTCTGCAAAGAGAATTGTAAGGGATCATCCCCTGAGGTGTGATTCGTGGAAGGTGTCAGAGGAAACAGGAAAATTATTGTCATGAAATTTTCGATGCTTGTATCTTTCTTCCTCAGAGCATGAATTCTTGCACCAAAACTGTAAACAAGGGATTTTTGAAGTGATATATGATGTTTTTGCAGTATTTACGATATTGAATCCTCTTTACTGTCATTAGTGGAACGTTTTTTATTGTGTTATTGTGCCCATTTTGAAATCTAATGGGACACAGAAATTCTTATTACAATTCTCTCTGTCTGGAAAGTAGATTGACCAGATGCACTTTGAAAAAACAGTTCTTGGTATATTTTATTAAATTTCTTGTAGTATAAAGGCTGGCTTTAATGCTTATGAAATGAAACTGGAACAGAAGAGAATAAATAGACTTGTGTCACAGCCCTTTTGGGCTTTCATGTTTTTTGCAGACATGGGAGGTTCATCCCTGTGTTTCTAAAACAAATTTCAGTGATTAAATGAATAAAATGCAGTTAAAGCAGCAAAAGGTATAACAGTTTAGATGTTCATCAAATGGTAGCTCTCATGTAGATGTCCTGTTTCTGTAACTATAACTAAGCTGATTGATGTAAAGGGATGGGAATCTGTCTGAAGGAATTTTAAAGTGACTTAAATTATATACTGTAACCTTTCCAGAGTAGCATTTGAAACACTACAGATAGGAGGAACCTGTTGATCATCATATGTGACTAAAGGCATGAAAATATGGGGGCAGCTCTAAAATATATCCCTTGTGGATTTATTGACAGTGTTTTCTACTTTTGAGTAATCCCCTACCGTCACCAAGGCTTATTTCAAACTATTTCATCATTTTCATGCACCATATGGCCAGTAGTATGATCAGTATCACAGTCAGCTGTTTCATTGCTCTACTTATTTCATCAATGATAAATTGGAGACCTAATGACCATAATTAAAGTCAGCCTTCCCATAAATTCTTCTGCCTGGCCCTTTTCTGGTTCTGAAGGGAATTCCTGCACCATTTTGCTCCAATAATGGTCCATTGTGGGTCACACTAATCACTGTTAAGAGACCCATTTTAGTGATTGATTTTGGACTAATTTATTTTCCCTACAGCAGCCTAAAAGAATCAATATCTCTTGTCATTGGGACTTCATGAACCCAAAACAAAAGAGGTCAAGCAAAGATTAAATCAATCTTCTTGATGACATATCCAGACATGCACAAAGACTACAGCAGGTTTAATATTGATGTGATACTATACCTACCAGGAAATGTCAAGTAGACATCCAAAAACTGCACACTTCCAAGGAAAACAAATGCCAAATTGGAACTCATGTGGGTAGCGCTGAGTAATGGGGGATTGCAAGTCTGTCATTAGCTTCTTGTGTGACCTGACTGTAAGGTAGGCAATAGGCTCTGACCTAACTGTTTACATGTAAAACTCCACTTGCTAGTTATTCGAGAAACAACAGTTGAGTTCAAAAATACTTTCAAAGTGTTAGTGTACAAAAAGGCCTAGGTACAGAGAAACATCTCATTTTAATCCTCTTTGTCATGGGAACAGAGGCGATATGTGGCATTTGAAATCTGTCATGAATATTAATCATAATTTTTTGCAAGTTTTACTTCGTTCATCGTATTTTATATGAACATTGTGATCTCATGGCTTAAATTTCATGACATAATTGTGTATCTTTTATCAGTTTGTGAGCATTTTGTGTTCAAACCAGAATGTCTTTGTGATATTGATGAGGTAATTCCATCATACATTGTTAGTGTGTCAGTACTCCTACTCACAATGCAGACCTTCAAACATGTGTGGTATTGAGATTGTGTCAATCAATGGAGCTGATTTAGAGGGTATTTATAGAAACTTCTGCACTGAAAAATTTTGAAAATCACTTTTTGCCCACAGTCTTCTCTCCCCCACTCCCGTACCAACCAAAAAAATGTGCCAGCATGCTTTATGACCTGACATGCTTGTACTAAAATATGCCTACACAATACTTTTTTCTTCTTTTGAAAAGGGCTCATTGAGTTGATATCAAAATTTGATGAAAGTGTTACTTTTTAAGGATACTACCACATAAAAAAATTTGTTATTTTTATCATGATCAGTCAAGTTTAACATCCAATAATTATGGAAAAAATTAAAATTTTGAATTTTATTGTGTCCTGACTTGAACCGGTTTTGTGCTTTAATTGATTGGAAAAATTGTCTGGTCATGAATTTTTAAAACCAAATTGAGCCATTAAGTACAAACTCACTCATTAAAGTTGAATTTGTATTTAAGAAATGTTGGATTACAACAACTCCAACAGTTTTTATGAAGCACCATATGCAAGGAGTCCCAAAGTACTAAAAACTACACCCAATATTTAGGGAGTCAATATATGATGTATAACATAATACATAATGTGCATGTAACACAAGAATATCTTGTGGATGGTGCATCATTTTTGGTTTCGATGAAAGAGAAACCTATGCATTCATGATGGTGTGTGTGTGTATGTGTGTGTGTATGTGTGTGTATGTATGTGTGTGTGGATGTGTGTGTGTGTGTGTGTGTGTTTGTGACACTTTGTTTCTTAACACGATATCTCAAGATAGGATATCTGACAGTTTTCAAACTTGGTATGTTGATGCGTTATGGTCAGGAGATGGTCCCTATTGTTTTTCGCAGAGATCAAAGGTCATCTGGGTTCACCAGGGGTCAAAGTCTGAAAATCTCGTAACTCGTTAACACAATATCTCAAGATCAGAAACTTGGGTTGATTTCATTTTTGGTATGGTGATGCGTTATGGTCAGGAGATGGTTCCTTTTGTTTTGCGCGGAGGTCAAAGGTCATCTGGGGTCACCGGGGGTCAAAGTCTGAAAATATTTTTAACACAATATCCCCAGATTGGAAACTTGGATAAATTTCATATTTGATATGTAGATATGTTATAGTCAAGAGATGGTCCCTATCGTTTTTTGTGGAGGTCAAAGGTCATCTGGGGTCACCAGGTCAAAGTCTGAAAATCTCGTTAACACAATATCTCAAGATAGGAAACTTGAATTGATTTTATATATGGTGTGGGGATGGGTTATGGTTAGGAGATGGTCCCTATTGTTTTTGGTGGAGGTCAAAGGTCATCTGGGGTCACTGGGGTGAAAGTCTGAAAATATTGTTAACATGATATCTTAAGATAGGAAACTTGGATAAACTTCATATGTGGTATGTGGATGGCTTATGGTCAGGAGATGGTCCTTGTAGTCTTTGGCAGAGGTCAAAGGTCATCTTGGGTCACCAGCTGTCAAAGTCTGAAAATCTTGTAAACACAATATCTCAAGAAAGGGAAAGTGGGACAGATTTCATATTTGGTTTGTTGATGGGTTATGGTCAGGAGATGGTGTCTATTGTTTTTGATAGAGGTCAAAGGTCATCTAGGGTCATCGGGGTCAAAGTCTGAAAATATTGTTAACATGATATCTCAAGAGCGGAAACTTGGATAGATTTCATATTTGGTATGTAGATGTGTTATAGTCAGGAGATGGTCCTTATTGCTTTTGGCGGAGGTCAAAGGTCATTTTGGGTCACGGGGGATCAAAGTATGAAAATCTTGTTAAAGCGATATCTCAAGATGTCTATCTATCTGTGTAAGTATCTATGGCTTTTATGGATGTCTAAAGGGCATCTGGAAAAACAAAATTATTTTTTGAACATGCCAGTATAACATTTGAGTGAGAAGATAATGGTGCATGATGGCACATTTGAAACAGTACATTTATGTATCATTGAAACCTCAATGTATTTTTGCATTTATGTTAAGCATGAGAGCTGTACTTGTTTTTCTGGTTGAAAATTCAAGTGAGAATTCATTGTTAATTTGTTCAAATATCATCAGAAAACCAGTCAAGCAAGGAAACTTATTTCCATAGTCAACCATTTTAACATAATCTGAGTTTCTTTTGTACAGTGCCTTAAGTGTGCAGTTTCAAGGTAATTTGGTTCATTCCTCACAGAAAGGTCATATGTCTATTGTTTCAAATTTTGTGATATATTTTTGGACAGAGACAAGTTAGCTTTACCCTTTTTACTTAGTGTTTATCCCATGTAGACCCTAACTTTGTTAATTGGTATCCATAGTAACCAGGAATTTTATTATGTTCTGTTCTGGCTGTGTATGTGCTTTTTCAAATTTAAGTTTAAAATGAGTTTTAAGTGCTTCAATGAAGGCTTTCGCTTTCAATGGCGAGAACACGATAAAATATTTTATAATTCAGTGGAAATGTTGAAAGTTAGTGGTCTCAGTATTCCATGTCGATTTAATCTAAGTTTTAGTTTACTTTTTACCAGCCTGACAGTGATTTTTTTAAAGAAGTTTTGTAAGTGCATAGCATCTTTTGCACACAGTAGTTGGGCACAAACATTTTTTCAGTAACCTTGAGTGGTAGGTTATAGGCCTACTGTATAGGTGTCATTACTATTACTATGTGTACATATTGTAATGGTTTCTAGATGATAAAAGCCCTTCATCTGTCTATCCCATCTTTCTGTTACATTGATCTTCTTACACCCAAACTTTTACCACATACTGGTTTGTAAATAGATCTTGCTGTTAATCTTTGTGAATTGTTGAAAGGTGAGATTATTCAGCAGAAAATTTTCTTTCACTATTAGGAAAGGGCCCCCAAAACACAATGTAAAGCTGTGAATGCCAGTGGCTTTAGCCACCAGACAAGGCCAGGCAAATTCATTCAATGCCTGTTACATGTGAAGACTTGGTATTTAACAACAGTACAGACAGAATGGTGTGTTGTGTGTGCATTCAAAGTGAAGCAAACATTCCAAGATGCAAGGTGTTTTGACCAAATTCATATGACAGAAGCTCATAAAACTAATTTTACTTGAACAGGAAGCGCAGAGAAAAAATGCTGGTCATATTGTGTTGAGGAGTTTTGGTCAAGCAGTGGCCTTCTTTTCAAGACACAAGTTTCCCACAGATAAAAATTCAGTTGTTTGTCGCCCAAGAATAATTTGTTCACCCAAACTTCCACCATTTCCAATGATGCAACGTCCATGGCTCCTCTTGCTCATAGTATTGTGAAGAGATGTAGCTATTGGTGGGGTTTATGATTAAGACTGAATTGTTGGATAGTATCTGAGCCATTTTCTTTGTACTCTTTGTTGGGGCATTTTAAAATACAATATTTCCCTTTAATTCTAACATTTTTCTCTCTGTGAAGTATAGCACAATATCTAAGCTAACCACAAAATGTAATTTATGGTGAAAAGCATGAATTTCCACCATTGTGGGGTAACTGTCCTACAATGGAATGTGGTGAGGTCACCATATGTAAAGGGGAAAGTCAAGCTGTGACATGAATTGTGGGTTTGTTGTCAAGGAGGATAGTTTCTTCAGTGAACCATGAAATTTGTTTCTCTTTTATGGATTTCAGAAAACTGCTGACAGAGGGAGAACTTCTGCCGAGATTGCTTTCAAAATGAGCCGAAATGATAGAAAACAAATTTCGATCTGGACGTGAAATGCGATTGATTTCTGCTCTTTGCATTTTCTTGCTTTCTACTTCACTTGTCTTGTCAGCCCATTCTTGGGTTTATTTTGAAGATCATTTTTTGACAGTGACAGATAAGGCAGCCTGAAAAGAACAGGAAATAAAGAGAGAGCAGGAATATTGATACATATGGCTTTACACAAACAAGGGTTTATGATATCAAAACATACGATTTGTTTAAACACTAGACCTGTGCCTTTTCCAAAGGCCTTTCAGCTGATGGGTGTTTTCTTAATTGGGAAAAGTATCCCACTAGCTACCTGAAGCTACTACGTGATGAGGTCTTCTTGGTGTGTGTAGCCCCAAGTGTTCATGTGTCATAAAAGAAGGACCTCAGATCAAATGTGAACCCAAAAATGACCAAAAATATTTCAAATGAAGCCCTGAAGGCAAATATCTGTCAATTTCGCAAAGGACAGGATTTTGTCCTCATTGTGTAGACCTATGCATTGCATTTATGATGAAAAAAAAAAACTTTTGATAAGTAATGACACTATGGTCAGCTAGAATATACATGGCTATATGTGCAGTAGATCCACATGTATTTTAACTGCTTTGTCTTTGTGAATAAATTGTAGATATTTGCATGAATTGCTTTAACAAGTTATTCCTTTGCTTTTGTTTCAATTTCAGGTCTTCAAACCAACTCAACCATTTGCCAGGGCCAAGTTTAAATATGAACCTAAAGAAGCTGGGTAAGAGCAATTAACAAAAAATTGTGTTCCTTGTCTAGCCTAGTAGACTAGGTCATATTTTTATACTGTAGTGTACTTTTAGTTTCAACAATACTGCCATACCATTCAGTACAGTCAATGTGAAAAATTCTCTATGATTCCAGATGGGGATAATGCACAAATAGCTCTTTTTAACCCCTTGGGTATAACACATTCAAATGTCACTCAAATCAGGTTATCCTCTTCATTCAAGAATCATTTTCTGAAACCATGGAAAAGGGAAAACAGTTTTCATAATAACTAAGATTGTGATCTTGTCTTCATCGAACCTAAGGTTCTCTCATGGAGATCCTCATGGTGATGTCCAGCACCAAATACCTATAAAGAACAACTTAAGCCTTAGATACATTAAACAAAGTGTGATCTAAAAGCGATAACGATAAAATGACAGTGAACACTAAAAAAAGGAAAAGAATGAAGTGTTTGCAAAAGCTCAAGGCAACACTAGGCATAGTAATTACTTAGCGCTCAGGTATAGTAGAAGCCTAGGCTAGATTTGAACAAACCCATGTAAGTCAAGTGCAGATCTAAGGTGGTGGGGGGTGGGGGGCTTTCTCAGCTTCAGCCCTCCTTTTTAGCCACATCAGTCATTGCATAGGTCTATTAATTATCACAATATTCAATCTGTTAAAATTATCAAGGGCGACTTTCTGTCCAGACCTTTTCCAAATGTCTGGATCCATGCCAGCAAGTGGAAACTTCATGTTTCCTTTCAAAATCACAAAACCCAAACCTCAAAAGCAATTTGAAATGGGCCTAAACCTAAAACTGAAGTCATTTTTAAATAGATACTTAGGATAAAACCTGCTGGAAAAACAAGGATAATTCAAAGTCACCTGCAGAAACCTCTTTTACAAGAGCTTTGACAGTGGGAGAAAGGAGCCCACTCGACTTAATACATGGTGGATTTGGGCATGCAATACATAAATGAGGTAAGTGCATATATTTGATTTAGCAAGAGGAAAGGTTTAGTCGCTTATGAATATCTACCAGTTAGGTGGCGGAGGGAATCTACCATTTTGGATCAAATTACTAATATGGGTAATTGACTCTCTGCCATTGACAGAAATGAAATTGGGAAGCCTTGTCCCTTTTCCTATCAGTACAGTTAAGACTGTCAACAAGTGTAAATTAAAGTTTCATGCATTTAGTTGTTTATGAGTTATTGTATTTGAATTACCAGTTTGGAATATTGCAGGAGAGGTGCTACAACACATAAGTGTAGTAGTTATTTACTACCAAACAACCAGGGGTGAATCACCTGGTCACTTATTATTCCTAAGGCCTTATGTGCCAAATTTCTCTGAGCATTTTCCTTTCACATTCATTCTTTCGATTTAGATACCTCAAAGATGCCCCTATTTGTCCACCCAATAAAATGTAAATCATACGGTGAATACTGCAAGACTGGCTTTTTGTTTTTCTCATATTTTATATCGCCTCCTTGACCCGTCAACATCCTCTTCATGAGGCCCTTGTTATCTGAGAATCTTGAAATGGTTGTTGGGTTTTCTCAAGAAGTTGCCTGTAGCTTCAAAGTTAGACACTCCCAGTACTTGTCTTCTGCATCTCCATCACAGATTGCTCTGAGGATGACTCCTATCACTTACAGTAATTGACAAGCCAAGAAGATTGAAAAACCTATATCTATATATACCTGTCTGTGTCTCAAAGCCCTGGAGTGTCATTGCATTTATGTTAAAATGCCATTTCTGGCTTGTCACTGACAATACAGCTTTGATTTGATTGTGTAGTTGAAGTAGCTCAGAGTAGAGAAAGCATGTTAGGCCAGTCCAGTGTCATTAACTTTCTTGACTGTGTATGTTGTACTTAACAAACATCATAATTCATAGCAGAGGGAGTTGGTTCCACAATTGCCTGGTGTGTATTTAGTTATACTGTATTTGCTAGGAGAACATCAAGTTTCCTTTGTCTAATTACACACATAAAAGAAAGAAAGTTCAGATCAACCCTTTGTGAGATTTAGACAGTAATACCCGTAGGGTAATAATTTGTGCTATTGATGCCTTCAAGATATCAAGTTCTTTTTGGCTTTTATTTGCTGAAAATTTGAAGGACTGGGATCTACTGAAGCTATTAGGCATAAATTGAAATGGAAGTTACAATATATATGGCATCCAAAAGAACAAAATACTGTAGAATGTTTTTTGCTCTGAGTATTTGCATAAAATAATGACTGTGGTGTTTTTGAATTGTTTATAAGTAGTCCACATGGTGAGATGTTTTTTTTTGTAGGCTTGAATTTAACCAGTTCCAGAAGGCTCAATAAAAGTAAAACCAAACTAGATAGAGGACTGTTATTGTGGAACACTTATTTCACATGAGCTACAGTAGGAAACTTGATGCAGCTGTTTTTCCATGACATGTAAAACGACCCTTGGGAAAGGTACATCATTTTACCAATGTATGTCATGTGTATGCAATGATGCATTGTATGTCTCCAAATACAGTACCACTAACATTTTTGTAAAGCTGATCTTTGACAAGTCATGTGCCACAGTTTCAAAGCAACTAGAAAATGGCACACATTTTTCTAATTGACTGATAGTCGCACTCACGTTTTATTGCATGACAGACAGTTTGATATTATAATTGGTACCCTCTGTCAATATTAGGTGATGACGTAAAGCTAGTCCAGTAATTGATTTTGGTGGTTATGCACATGCACGCTGCAAATCTTCAGGTTAAGCAAACCAGTCCTGCACGTACAACATATGCTCTTTATATTGAGTTTACACAAAAATTGCATGAAATGATTCATTCTTTTTTCATCCATAACATAATCAGGGATCTTAAGTGTGGTTCTGTACAGTGGACCATGTCTTTATTGTCTTCTTGGTGGAAACATTTCCATTTTAATCTGCCATTATATAGGATATAGACTCCTATTTTTATCGAGTTGCCCAGACACATACATAGATTTATGCTTAGTATTTAATGCCTGTACTGATGAAAACAAGGGAATGCCATACACTACTGTATGTGCTAAGCTTGGTTTGTGTATCCCACTCTTTGACCCACAATTCCGTGTGGCTACGAATTACTGAACTCACTTACAGTTTTCATGCATCAAGCATCAGTATTTGTAGGAAAGGAATGGTAAATGCCATATATTATTCAAGAATACACCTCTGACATTACCAGCAGCAATAATTGTATGGACCCAAACAGTGCAAGGTTGTTGCATTCTGGTAGAAACACAAAGATGAAGGTCAGGAGGCCAAAATCACCACTGATGAAAACTTTTTGTAATTTTGGTTGAAACCCTTCCCTGTGCATGTTTACAGGCAGTATGTATGCTTTCCACCCAGAGCTCCACATCATTGAGAAATATTTCACTCTTCCATGAACTTTGGGAGATCTCTACATGCTCATTTGCATCCCTGGAGCATGGCATGACTTCATCCAACTATTGGTCCACTATATTGTGGCTGACCTGGAATAACAAAAACTAAAAATATTAAGACACTGCAATACTGAATTTCAATTGCTCACATCATATAAATGTATTTTTAGGCTTTTTGTGTCAAAATATTTACATGTCATGAATTGATATTTACAATGTCTTTGAAAAATATTTTGCAGCACTCATCATTATCTGAAATGATTCTTACCTCACACAGACTATTTGATTTGTACAATATTGCATGGTTCTCACCCTTCAAATGTCATACTGTTGTAGTTTACACCTGATACCAAATGTGTCAGTGTTATTGCTAGGCCTAGTCCAAGTTACAAAATCTCTTGAAATATTTTGGTTATACAACATCCTAATTCTCAGGAAACTTTTATCAAACATTTCTGGGGTCATCTAGATGAATTTCTTAAAAAAAAAGCCTCATCCTCCAGGCCTTGAGTTTTGGATTTTCCATGTGTGATACAAATCACACTCCTCAAGAATTTAAGGAGAGTGGTAAATGCATTGCTTTATTGTTGTTTCATTAAACTTTAATAGACTAAATACATGAGCTCCCCGCATCTTCATCTAGGTGTGTACTTGGTGTGCACAGGGATTTGAGGTAAGTGGTGGTGAGTTATGGCACTCACATGCCTCAAAATTGAAGGCCTGATTCTTCCATCTGCAACTAATAACCATGTGCTGGTCAAACAATCCAAATTGCCGGTGTCAATTGGGACTCAACCTGGCCTAGGTCCACTATCTTCTTCACCTCCTACTCCGATCCCCTCATCATCTTCTTTATTTGTCCCTGGATGATGCCCTGTTGATACTGCATGCCCATGCATGCCTATGTAGTTCTATGAATCTTAGACCTGTATCACTGTCTCCCAGCATCAGTTTCCCAGTATGTGAAGGGAATGTTTCCATCTCAAATATTCATCATAATATTCCTTCCAAGTCATAAAACTTAACTATTTTATTAAATGCCACATGGCAAAGTTTC
The DNA here is from genome assembly GCA_037179385.1 of Holothuria scabra. Classification (NCBI taxonomy): domain Eukaryota; kingdom Metazoa; phylum Echinodermata; class Holothuroidea; order Aspidochirotida; family Holothuriidae; genus Holothuria; species Holothuria scabra. The sequence continues at coordinate 15,298,936 of CM074192.1, read as the reverse complement.
ATCAGTGGTTTTATTATGAGACAAGGTTGAATATGCCAATACACAGAAAGCTCTCAGTTTGTTACAGTCACCATTGAAGTTAAGGATGTCTCTGCAGCTTTATATCAGGCATTTCAGAAAAACACTCTTTACAGTATGACTGCAAACTTAAAAATACAAGAATGCATTGGAAGTCTATTCCTCTAACTCAAGAGATTTGTGAGGGGGACATTGTTCATTCCTTGTATGATATTTGGGTGTGCACTTTTTAGGCTTTTGACTTATATTTGCATTTTGATAATTTTTATCTGTCAGTATGTTATGAGAACTTCACTTAAAGGTTCATTGTTTACTCTATAGTCTGATATGTTGTTTTGCTGTTTGCATCCTTGAGATGTTCTATTGAACTTTTGCTCAGGGTGTGTTGCACATTTTTCAAAGAATTAAGTTCTTGCAAAATGTCAGGGGTGGTCTAGAATGAACACATTTTATTTCATGTCAGAGGAATACTTTGAAGTAATGACCTGAGTGCTTTTCATATGCTAAATCCATCCAGTGTTCATGGCTTCCAGGGGCCTGTGTCCTATATGTTGACATAGCACTGCTGTAATAGGCACATTTGTATGCTATCTGTGGTATAGTACTGTTTTGATTTAGTACATCATGCTGACAAGTGTTTGCCTAATCCCAGAGATTGCCTGTGGTTAAAGGTAGCTTCGAAGATCAAGGGTCTCTTTCAGGTCTTGTCAACGAATGAACTATTTACTCAAATAGGGTTTTTCCATAAACTCCAGGTTACTGTCAAGTTTTTCCAGTCAGTGGCAAAGTACTAGATTTGCCATTCTGTATGTTCTTACAAGTTTAGTGGAGCACAGTCTGTACTCAATTTTTGTAGTAGTCCACAGAAAATCACAATTGGCATGGCTCTTTGATTGAGTGCAATTTCAAAAAATGCAGGATAGAAAGCCCATTTTCACAGCATGTTAGTGTACAGGAGTGCTTTGATCACTTATTAGGATCTGGTATACTCACCCTGAAGCAAAAAAATATACAAAAATATACTGAGAGTCTATTTCGCTCCTCACTACCTCCTATTGACCTATGTTTATCGTTATTGGCCGCAATAAATGTCTGGCAAAAACCTAATAACACCATGGTAACTCTCTACCTGAGGGCACACAATACCCTAGCTACTCCCTTCTCGTTTTTGCCTGATCGTGTTTACACGTTTGGAAAAATCATCTGGTAAAATTCTGCTATTTGCAACTTCAAATCTTGTGGTTCTGACCAATCCTTATCTACGTCGTGGATTGCTCCTTGACACCCTCTACCACAACCATGAGTATCCTTTTCTGGTATACACTCACCTTGAAGCAGTATACTGAGATTGTGCCTGGATGAGATAGAATTTAAAGCAGCATACGGATCTCCAACAGTCCTGAAATGAGCGTGAGTTTATGACTGCGATTGGCAGTTGCAAGACCAGTATTAAGTCGTGTCTACTTCAGTCGGGAAGACTTCCCAACTGAAGTCGGTGCAACTTAAAACTGGTCTTAACATTGCCAATCACAGTTGCAGCAAAGATCGAGTTGATTTGAGGTGTGCAAAGTCATGTAGTGTGCAGCTGGCTTTAGATATATGTAGAACTTGTGGGAGGGGCTTAAGAAAGTAGATTAGGAAAATTGGAACTGTTTGGAAGGAGAGGATTGTGCCTTTTAAATAATTGTGACAAGTAGGGGATTGTCTTTAGCTTTCCTTGTTGTAAATTTACTGTATACACATCTGAAGACGAGGTAAACATTCTTGATGCAGTTGTGAAAACAATTTTAATTCATGAAATGTTGTTGCATTCTAACTTTTGGTACATGTTTCATTTCATGGCAACCATAGAGTTAGTAAGGTAGAGTTTCACAGCCCAATTTCCAACCTATTGGTTCAAGTCCAGCTGGCCCCTGCCTTTTTGGTTTCCCGAAAGGAGAAACCTATGGACTCATGCAGACAAGACTTTTGCAAAACATGTGTAGGGTCGTGCCTTTTAGTGTTGGGGTATACTATGGCTCATCGACTTTTTTAACATTGGTGCACAAGTACCGTACTACGTGACTACATAATTATTCACTGTCTGAAGCCAAAGACCAGGTGTATCGAAAATTGGTTTTGATAACTCAGCCAGATGAGACCATTTATAACATGGGCAATTGTGTGTCCTGTTTTAAGAAAAAACCAGAACACTTTTTATTCTGTTTTATTCGTTTAATGCATATTACTGTATGATACCAAATTTTCTCTTCATAGTTCAAACTTTGAGGAACAGCAACTTTTAACGAGAGAAATATTTTTACCTCCTTTGAAATATTTCAAACCTTCGCTGGGCATTGAGTTACATAATAGGTTTTATCGAGTTGCAAATAAGATTTAGAACATATGGAAGCCGAGAGAAAGCTTGCAGTGTATCCGTTAGCACTTTGGAGGAAGGCGTCATTCCCTCGGCAGTGATTTTAAAGGCCTTCTGGTGGCTTTTCACCAGTGTTTTATAAAATAAAATATTACACACCGTGTCCTTGAAACCCTGTCACAATCCCTTTTCCTATAACTCAACATATCTCATTTTAAAGATTGGTTGCTTTTGATTAAAAATACCACTGCTCTTAAACAAGGCTACAAAAAGTTATGTAATGTGGGCACATTGTCTCTCATTCGTTTTGTCTTTCTACAGTATATTAGTTAAATCCTATTGTCCTTAAAATTTTATACTGTGGGAATGTTTAAATATCTTTGCTTGTAGATCAAGCATTACCCTTCACCATATGTAGAGTAAAACTACCACTGTTGGTTAATATTTCCTGCAGTGGCATCAAAATTATAAATAAATTAAATATAATGTCAAATTAATGAGCCGCGATGACATCACAGGTTTACATGATGCACCAAATCAGAAAAAAAATTGCATTACGTGGTAAATTTTTGTCTTCCAAACGCCATATGCTATTGAGATGAAGTTTTTGCCTCCTAAAAAAGAAAACTTTTCTACATATCTTGAAGTGAATGAATTTTGTGTTCAGGAATATGCCTTTAATTATCATTTCGGGAAATGCTTCACAATTAAACTTGTATTGATTTCCAGTTGTGGCTCACTGGCTTGTTTTCCCTACTTCATTGCTTATGCTGAGCATCACCCACAAGGGCAGTACTAGGCTCCATTTTTAGAGTCTTTGGTATGACTCGACCTGTGAATAGAACCAGGGTCTTCCCTGTGAGAGGCAGATGCTCCTACGGTTAGACCAAACATGCGATCTGACAATCATAGAGACATGCAGTCTGTATGATATTGACGTGTAATACTGTATGTCACAGGCCTTTCCCAAGTGGCAATTTGTAAAATTTTACAAGGGATTGTGGGTCAGAATTTTGGTATGGACCATTTTTGTAAATGGCACTTCATTGTGGATAAGAGGAGCTGTTTTGTGTTCCTTTAATAAAATTTTTAGGTTCTTTTAACAAGACCAATTCTGTTTAAATGCAGTTGTAAAGGTTGTGTCCTTAATAGTTAACTTGAAAATCATTGCAGTTTCAATGCACACGCTGTGCTATGTTTGCAGACAAGCACACTCACAAAAACTTGTCTGAAGCCAAACTGTCGTAGAGACTTGCTCACTCCAACCAGGGAGATATACACTCAGTGTGTAGCTAGCTCTTTTCGTTTTTCATCAGCCTTGCTTCCAATCATAATAATGGAAAGTGTCTGTGTTTATGCATTTCAGAGCTTGTACAAGGAAAACTCATTTAGTCTAGAATTTCACCCAGTTTTCCATGTCCCACAGTTTTGGATGACTGGGGAATTTATGAGACAAATAACTCAGATTACTTGTTAAGTTCATTTTACCATCTGTTGGCTATGTATGAGAAAAAAAGAAAGAAAGAAAAAAGGATGGGAGGCTATCAGACCATTGATCTGAGATTATAAAACTGGTATAAAAATGTTATGTTGACTTGGTAATGAAAGGTTATACAGAAAAGAATGGTTATAATTCATTACAGAATTTGCAGTCATTGCTAAAAAATTAATAGGAGATTGTTATCATTCAAGCTTAGTACCTGCAAATCTCCCTTGCTGGGAAATATTGGTTGAAGGGAATTTGGGTATTTAGAGTGAAATTTGACATGATTTGTATGACATCCTGCAAAAACTTGTGGGAAATGTGACTCTAGAGCTTTCCAAGTAAAATTTGCTGGTGATTATCGCTTCAGATATCTTTTATAGGAAAGAACTCTTGATTCAAGATTTCAGTTTGGTCCATCCTGGAAGAGAACATATGTTTCTTGTTGTGTTGGTTTGTTTGTTTTAAGCAGTCAATCTTTTATCTGGATGGAGATAGAAAATAAACATATCAGAGAGGAATTATGTATGTGCCTTGAGGCTAAATGGATAAATAGAAGTCTAGGATTTTGTCTAGGATGTTGTAAATGTGAATAGATTCCAAAGGGTACTACCTTCCTTGAACAGTCCTTTTTAATTCTGGGGAGCTGTCAACTCAGTGAAGGTTGTTCACAGTCTTCACATTGTCATGGAGTCTTTTCATGTCTTTCAAATGTTTTGATAAATAGTTTCCTACCCTTCAACAGCCCTTAAGAACCAGGGACCTGCCAGACAGGTATTATGTTGTCAGATGTCTTGAGTCAGCTGTTGTCAGAAAGGAAAGGGGGACTTCAGTTTGAAAAAAACTTCTTAAGATTCTTCTTGTTCTTTCACATGGCTTGCATGATTTAGAGCAAATCAATGTTTATTCAATAGTTCCTCTTTGTAACTGTGACTATGCTGAGCCTGTTACAGACTATCTATTTTACAGCATGTCACACTCTCAGAAGTGCGCGACTGGACAGGTATAAAGTAATCCCTGGCTGTTACATTTGTACAGTATACTGTAGCATGAGTCAGCACTTTGAAATGGATTGCTTAAAATTTAGCTGCAAGGATGTTGTGTTTGTTGAAATAGTTTTTTTTGTAAAAATTGTTTTTGTCCCATCATTTTACATTTCTTAATCCTACCAAAATCCTATGAAAGGAGAGGCATCTGAAACACAGAACAGGCTAAATGTTGTTCATATTGTACAGTGTGATAAAGTCAATGAAACATGTACATATGAGCTCTCTAGATGTGTTGAATAAGAGGTACAGTGTGATTCTTCTGATGCACTTTGGCTTTCTAATAGATCTTTTTATCACCGTTTAATGTGCATTAAGAAATACTTTGGAACCCTTTAACGTTCCTTTAGACCAGGTACATGTCGTTTTATGGAAATTCATTTTGGTGTCATCTCCGGAAGCCAGGTGTTGTAGGGGCAGTTAGGGGGCCCCCAGACTTCATTGTAGACCCAACAGTCACCTTGTAAAATGCGTGTGATTGTGGTTTGGCTCAGCTCTGAATTTTGTACCAACTGGGATTTCAGGCTCTGTTATGTATTTATTGACAGAGGAGGTAGCCTAATTCCCTAGGAATAATAGTTGATGAAGTGAGGCCCTGCTCAGTCAAAAGTTTGAATGAGAGTTGACCTACATCCTACTGTATTTCATAAATGGCTCTTGAGAATCATGTTACATGATTTTTCTCACTATTTGTTTTCCATGGTGTAGTTGCTCAAAGTTGGGATTATAAGTGCAATAGGACATAATTATCATGGGGCGTAGATTCCCAAACCAAGAAGTGTTCATGAGCATACCAGTTACCCTCCCTTCCTAGCCTGCATCAACAATTTTTCATTCTGCAATATCTGCAATATTGTACAATATGTAGGCCTAAACATATTTCAAATGTTTATAATACTTGTGTGCATTGTTCTGAAAATTAAGTACATTAAGTAGTCATTATTTCTCAAAGGTTTCTATTTTGAAATGTTTCCATGAAAAATTCTACCACAGTCAGAGCTTTTTACAGCCAAGGAAAGCTTCCTTGATATTAGCAGCACTTCTTCAAATTGTATTCCCTCAAGCAACCTGTCACCGGATACCTCTCATCTTCGATAAGCCAGCTCTCAATATCTCTCCAAATCAAGTCGAACTACAAAAACATTGCGGCATCATTAGTTGATGGCTTTTGGTCCAAAATCCCTTCAGTCAGTCTTCTCATATCATGCCTTTTCTCTTTCCGCTTTCGTCCTCCATGTCGGAGAGCGTCAATTTTCGGAAGAGTAATTCCCATCTAGTGATAATTATCTCACTGCCTCTGGGTACTAGATGTTTCACTATTATTGATCCTATCAGTATATTCAGCTGGCAACATCGGCTCTGCATCATGGAAGTGGTGTCATGTTTTTCTGAGTAAGAAAACTTTCACCTGGTGGTGGATGTTATTACGGCCAGAGATGGAATTGATACGTGCCTCCAGAAAGGCAGATAGTGGAAAATATGGATTTTCCAATCACAAAGTTGGTCACTTGAAAAGAGAAATGAGCTAACAGTGTGTGTGGCATGCGGAATTAGTCAGAGGGCATTGAGATTTTAACTGCAAAAACATGGTTATGGAAATGAAAATCTCAAAAGAAACATTGTATGTTTGTATGGATTTAAGATGACTTAAAAGTGAGTGTTTGTGAATACCGCTTCAAAGTTTATGGGTAAGCAAGGTTTCATTTGCATATACGGTTGGTTGTTTTAAAATGTAACTCTCAGCTACATACTGTATGATGTATGAGACAAATTGGAATTATTTTGTGGTGGTCCAAAGTGGTGGTTTAATTCGCAGAAAGTATTGTATTTATCCAAACAAAAAAAAGGTAATTGCAACAGAAAATGTCAGATTTCAGAACTGAAACACATGAATAAGGGTGTTAATATTATGCAAATCACATTAGCTGTGTAATGCCAGTGGCAAGATAGGTGCATATAAATTGCATTTTACAGTGTTGACACTTACTTTCCCCCTTATGGCCTGCATTCCTGGCCTGTAGGGTCTGTCCCAAGTGGCCATTCATTTTTTCATTCCTTCAACAGTACAAGATTTGCACTGATTGATTATCTTGTAGAAGAAACTTTGAAAATGATTGAAACAAAATGGATAATCCCTTAGAATATTTGACTCATAAAGCCGTGAACAAGGACTGAGGAAACTTATAGTATTGTACCTCCACTCTGAAGGATAGCCTGTAGCTGATGATGATTAGCCAGGAGCAACTAGCTACTTGCTTCTTTGGTCCACTCCAGTGGCACAATATTAAAATTAGTGCTACCAGCCTGAATAATTCCATCCTGAAAAATACCAGTAATTTTTCTTCCACAGAGCCATGTCCTATTCACACATGATTTCTGTTGTAACATTGGCATAAGTACCCCACAACTTCTTCTACCCCCCCAAAGGGAACCCTCTCCCCCCTCCCCCTCCCCCCCCCCCCAAAAAAAAGTATGGTAACTGGCTCTATTCACTCTTACAGTATAATTGAAGTTGATTTAGTTGTTACTCACAGTGAATTGACTTTTGTGATCAAGATAATATGATGAGGTCAAAGAAATGCTATGGTTGGAGCACAGTCACTACTTCTCATGGTCAGGGATGATTATACATCCCTGACCATGAGAAGTAGTGCTTTTCATGATCTTTTTGTCAGTTGTAAGAAATCATATGGCTGTATTTATTCCCCAGTAACAGTGAAATAAGTGATACTATTGTCCCTCTCTTTATCTCACATTATCTTACCTAGTGCAGTATTAACTGCTGTCTCACATTCTAAAACCCAAGGAATCCTCACTTTGCAAACCAAGGCTTCTCAAGCTTTTAGAAGGCATACTCCAGTGAACATTCACACCTCCTGCAAACCTTTATTACTCTTTTAGGACCACTTCCTCTCAAAATGATGGCATTTTATTATTTTATTTATTTTCAAGATTTGCACCAACAATTTTCATTGTTTTATGGCTAATTTTCTTGGAGTTTTGACAGCTGATCAGTCACCTTGTCTTGGTAAAGATCTGGAATGTTTGGACTTCACTCCAGGCAAAAAAATAAAAAAAAATTTAAAAAAGTTGAACCGTTTGGAATGTTCTCTGTTTTCATTTGAATGCAAGAACCCCTTAGTTTGAGTGTAATATCAACAAGTAAAAGCACATTTCATATGAAATTCATATTGAAGGTTTGGAGATGGTTTCTAGGGGTTGTGCTTTCATGCTGTTGCCAAGTAACCAGTACTACAAACAGAAGTAAGTTGAAACATGCCAAAAGGGGAGGCACTCAAGAAAATTGCTTTATGTCAAACTTTTGATGTCAATATTAGCTAATGCACTACAGCCTATATGTGTTTGCATAGGTGCTGTCGTAAAGGAGAAAATAATGGGTGAATTGTGTATATTGCTATAGAATTTATCCCTTGTCTAGTTTGCTATAAGGCATTTGAAAAATGTAGTTTAATGTAGTAAGAATTGAAATATGGGTGCTGTAGGCCTACAGTATTTTGCAAGAGGTGCCTTTATGATTCTCCATGTTCAAGTGGTTAAAGCACCAGACTTGCAGTCAGGAGGCTGGGAGTTTGAATCCTGGCCAGGTTATGCCAAAGCCTCAAAAACAGAACCTACTCTTGTTGTTCTTGATGCTCAGCATAAGCAATACAGTAGGGAAAACAAGCCAGTGAGCCACAACTGAAAAAAAAAGGCTGTAACCGGCTTGACTTGAACCAATTGGTTGGAAACTGGGCCGTAAAACTCCATCTAACCTAACCTTTATGATTTTGTTTAAAGGCATCTGTAGGGTGGACATTTCCTGATGACAGAAAGTGAGGATAACTCTAGCTGCTAAGTGGTGCAGGTGCACCATCATTGGTTGGCTGGTAGAGAACCAGAAAATTTTTGGCTTCACAAACCCCCTCCAATGGCTGGAAATATCCCTTCCTGATGTTCTGAGCTGTATGATTAAGGTTTAGAAATTAGGATACATTGTCTGAAAGTGAAATCATCAATCTGAAATAAGAATAGAGGAATGTTTATAGAAAGTGAGCACAATGTGAATCTGCATGGAGAGCAATGTGTTCAAAACATACATAATCCAGCAGAAAACTGGATGAATGGCCACTCTACTTAGGTGCTATGTCAATATTCCCAAGGTTCGCTGTTCCCAAGGTTCAGTATTCCCAAATATAGGCTTACTCTTCAAAATAATAATAAAAATAATAATATCCATAGCATGGGTGAAGCATCCAAAGCATGGGTGAAGCATTCAAACTTAAAGTTGATCCCATGCTCTTGAACATAAGGTATGATCTGATTCTAATCTAGTATTTTTTTCTCTCTTCCTTGTAATTACAGAGATTTGTCTTTCAACAAAGGTGATGTTATATTCCTGAAGAAAAAATTAGATGACAACTGGTATGTCGGAGAGGTTAATAACCAGATGGGCTTCTTTCCAGCCAATCACGTAGAGGTTATACAGCCGCTTGTCGAAGACACTCCGAAGTGCAAAGCTCTCTATGACTTTGAAGTTGCGGAAAATGAAGAGAAGGACATTCTCACTTTCACAAAGGTTAGATTAAGTTCGATGTGCTCTCCAAGGAAGCAAAAATATGAAAAGATAAAAAGAAATTAAACGCAAATGACATAAATATGATCTTAGTGGTAATCAGTAAAAGCCAGATGTGGGGGTATTAATGTCTGGTAATAAATGTCCCATATGTCTCCCAGCTGTGTGAAAACTTGTTCTTTTGGTGCAGGATACAAAGTGGAATGCTTGCTTCCCCATATTACCTCTTTCCTTTCCCTTAACAAAAAGAAATGACTGTGAAGTAAACTAATTACAAAGGTAACACCATTCTTTGCTAGGTACCTGGTTTATTCAGGGTTTAGTAGAATACCCTGCGAAGACAAGTTTTGTTCTCACAATGAAATCATTTGTAGATAGCATCCTAAGGTATCCCTTGGACGTAAGAGATTATATGCCCGTTGTGCACACCTTTAAATTGTTTGTTATCATATTCTAAACTTGGGATGATCTTCACCTTCTTTTACTACTCAGCAAATATATTAATTCACATTTTGCCTCACAATTTTCAATGGATGTGTAAAAGTTAATGGTTTTGACACTTGAAGAGAAAATTAATTTTTTTATTTGTTCCCAGGATGAAGTTTTGAAAGTGATTCGAAGGGTAGATGACAATTGGGTGGAGGGACAGAAAGGAGATAAAATCGGCATATTTCCAATTTCATTTGTGCAAGTAAGTCATTCTTTTTGTCATTCATCCATTTGTTCGTTCATTCGTTTGTTGGTTTGTTCGTTCATTCGTTTGTTTGTTTGTTCATTCCTTCGTTTGTTCGTTGGTTGGTTCGTTCGTTCGTTCAGGAAAAAGATTAAATTTACTCACCCTTTGGTTTTGCTTATCTTTGGGAGAATACAACATTTTCTTAAGTGAACAACATGAAGGTGTTTAAAGCTGTTTGATTACCTTTCAGTTGATCCATGATATGACAATAAGTTATTTAAACCTGTTTAAAAAATGTCCTTGTCCTTGTCATACTGTTGTTTTTGTGCAACTGCTGAACTCTTTAAACAATCTGTTTATTTATGCTACATTTTGAAAACAAACCTTCCAAGTTTCTAACTGGTATAACTACAGACAAGTCTCCTTTATACTGAATTTTGTTTTTGAAACGGAATTCACTCCTGATTCAAACAAATCACTAACAAAGAAATTGTCAAGATGTCAGATAAAGTGCTTTTTAGAAAGTATAGTTTGAAGTAATGGACTCACTGTCTCTGTTTTAGCTCCTCTGTTTGATTGATGAGGCCCAGAACTCATTCATTATGTCAAACAGTATCCGAGAATGAGGCGAGTCAGGGAAACATCATAGAGAGAAATTTGTGGCAAGAACTGTAACAGGAGTTGTAATTATCTTATACTGTATCCTGTTTGCTCTTAGCATATTGAAGGGTTTCATAAGGTTTCTCAACAGACTGAAAGCTAATTCAATTTCATTGCAAATGGCAGCCATATTTGGAGCTGTGAGCATAATGTTAATGGAATAAGAAATTTTCAGTACCTTCTGCTGGTTGTTTTAGACGACAAGCAACCCATGTAGCTGCCTATTTGGGAACAAGTTGCACCATTTTAGTAGCTTTTCCCCAAATTTCATTATCTTGATTATTGTAAAGAAAAGCTATTTCGGTTTCCTTCTGCTGTCTATATCCCAATGGGTTTTCTTTCAAGCTTAAAATTTCCTCCATTTGGTGGAATCGGAACAGGTTCTAGCCTTGTTATTAAAATCTACTTTAAATTGACATCACCCACACATGGTGTCTGCATCTTGTGTGTGGTGATGAGAAGCATGAATTCTTATCTTGACATATTATGGTTTCATATATTCCAGAAAACTGGAGGCCTGGTAATCAACCTGGCTTTTTATCTTATCCTGAATCATGTGACATCATTCAACAGCCAATTACTCTCTGCGAAACTGTTAAAAGCCTCCTTTAACAAGCTACAAAATAAATTTGATACAGCTATAATGAACTATGAAGATGAAAATATTTGCCTTTCCTTTTTCCACAGTTCAATGACCCTGCCAAGAGTCTTATTGAAGGTCAACCAGGTGGAGGTTCTGGTGATAATTCAAGGGTACACCATTCTCCCCAGGGAAGTGGCAGCAGTGGTGAGGGAAGCTCACAAGGGGGTCAAGTCAACTCAGAACAGGGGGCTACTGGTGTGACTCGTAGACAGGGGGGAAGCAGGTAAGTCTAATGTTACATCACTTTATGAAAGTTGTGCTTTTTTCAGGGCTTTGATGAGACAAAATCTTAGGAGTGAAACTTTGAGGCACCCACCCTCAGTTTTATGACCTTATGATCATGCAAGGAATAATTTATCCAGTATCTCATGGCAATTTGCTACACAAACAGGCCAAGTTGCTACACAAATGAAAAATTGTGTAGCAATTTTTTGTGTGCATAACCCTTGCATTTTCTCAAACAATGTGTGTGAAAGACCTCAAAAATCTTCAAAACTGCTTTGCAAAATTTGAATGCTAAATTATTTCATGTCATGCAGTGTGAGAAAAAATGCAATTGCTTGAACATATGTTGGGAACATGAAACATTCAGCTAAATGTTTAAAAGCCATCATACAAGTAGGACATTGTTCAAATTCATTTAAAAAGCAGTTCATCTGACCATATGCTTGTCCACTAGCACTGTCAACCAAAGCCATGATAACTTTTTTGACTAAATGTAGGACTGTTGATAGGGCTTTGAGGATAATACACTTCTCTGTCAGACACTTCATTGTTAATATAAGCTGTGGTTAATGGTATAAAGACAATAGACAAATAGATTAAAACATATGTTTAGCTTAAACACCTCAGAATACTTGCACCACTAAAATGCCAAAACACCATTCATGTTAAACTAAACATTAAAATGTGTGTTTATGGAAACTATAAATGCAATATGAGTTATAGATTCAATTCATTGGGGGCTGCCTTTTAAAAGTTTTCTTTGCATTAACATGTTTTTCAATGGGCATCTAGGTATTTATTGGGTATTCAAATCTTCTATCTCTGCTGTGAAAATATCACAAGACCATAATATCTCTAAACTGTTGCCAGTATTTAATAGTGTTGCATACCAAAAGATTCACAATCTTGAGCTACATCACAATAACCAAACTAAAAGTCAGTGTGAAACAAGAAGCCCAACCTTCCCCCTTCCTCCCAAAAAGAGAAAAAAACACAAAAGAAAGAAAGGTAGACTAAAAACATAGTCAAAACCTTCAAAATAAAATCAATACCTACAATGAAAAGTAGATAAAAATGAATGAGTACCAGCTAACGATCAAATGTAATGTAAGAAAGGAGAAGTTAAACATCAGAAACTTGGGAGTGGAAAAACCTATTTTCAATTGAATTGTAAAAGAGTCCTGAAGAAAACTTAATTCTCATCAGTTATGGTAAGCTAAGGTAAACATATACAAAGACATATGTACTTACCCTGATATTAAAACTGCAAATATACCGATAGTTTCATTTTTCAGTCCTTTTCCTTTTTTCTCCCCTTCCCCTTTCTCAATTCTTTGTAAAGAATCCCTATGCATTTTTATCATTTCTTTGGGGTAATAGTGATCAGTTCCCTCAAGCTGTTTATTTTAGAAATGGCACCTGGAAATATCAGCAAATGACAAAATAAAATACAAGTTCTCAATAAATGTTTTTGCTTTGAACAAAACAAAGTACAATTCCTCTCTCCCTTTGCCAGAAGGCAAAAAAGGCAGCCATTCTGTTTCCATCATTCTCCAAATTTCCTGAAATTAGGCAGGTGGTATACTTTTATAATTAGAGGTAGTTTCATGTTTCTATCCATCTCACCTAAACATTGCTTCCCAGCCAAATTTTAGCTCGGAATTTTAGAACAGAGGGATAAAAGTGGCGATGTTTTCCAGACAACCATTAAGAGAAACCTGAAACTAAAATGTCCTTGGAAAATTGATGAAGCTGTCAGTCAAATGTTATCCTATCTCTAAATTCACAGTCACCTTGTTTATTTTCAGATAATGACTTTCACTGGTGAAAATAATCAGAAGACACTATGAACTTGTATCTTGACTTTATTTCTTGTGACTTTTGGAAGTGTTTGTTTACATTTTGTCCAAATATCAGATGTACAGCAGTAATAGTTTGTACAAGTGATTTGAGAGGGCCCTCATAATTTAAATGTCATCAAAAGCCTTTTAGGATGGGTTAACGGAAACCTGCTGAATGGGGAACATATTTTGTGACTCATACATGTCTAAACGTCTAGCCTTCATTCTCCTTCCCTTGTACCTTATAGTCTACCGTTTTCAGGTTTGACTGCATGGTCAGGTGGTTAGACCATCTGACTTACTGCTGGGATGTCTGCAGTTTTGACTCCTGGCTGGGCCTGCTTAAGCCTTACTTAAGACTTTAACTGCTCAACATATGCAGTGGACAAGGAAAAGCAAGCCAGTGTGCCACAACTGGAAAAAATTCAGCCCAACTTAAACCAGTTGGTTAGGAATTGAGTTGTAGAACCTCTTCTAATGAACTCAACTAATGAACTCATCTAATTGACTGCTTATCATTCAGATACTGGTATTTGTGTTCCATTACATGGTGCTATAGCATCAGTAACTGCTGGCAGATAAACCTGCAAGGTTTGTGTAGCACTGAGGTCGTTCTCCAGTATAACAGTATGATGTTATATCATCAGCCATTTCTGGCACTCATATTTGCCTGCATAGCACTCAAACACTGGCCTGATGCTTCCTCTTTTAGCATGGTAGCATTACTTCCTGCAGGTAGATTTTCCTGCTCAGCAGTCATATGCTGAAAACTACCAACTTTTGCACTATTGCTATTACATATTTAAAAATTAAAAAGAAGGAAAAAGCTTTGCTTGCTAATGCATAATTCAGAGTTAAGCTGTGCAGGCTCATATAACTATTGTTGTCAAACATATATGAATCAATTGAGGAGCAATACAAATAGGAAAATAGTGGCAATGCTTTTATTTTTGCATTCATTTTAAAAGTTAAAATATTAATCATAAACATCAGGAAATTAATTTAACTTCAGTCAAACTGCAGACAGTTTAAGTTGACATTAAGTTGCCGATTTAGGTTTTGGTTCAAGTTTTTGCAGTTTAAAATTGAATGTCCAAGTTGTGGTATGTCTGCATTTGTTCAACTAAAGTCTATATATGTGCTGCATGTTAACCCCTTTCATTACAGGTTATTTGTATATTTTTCCACAAAGGACAAATCCTTTTATTCAAACCAAAATGTTTTGACTCCCTCCAGAAATAAATCTTCTGCCAAGAGGCATTCATTCACTTCAGTACTTGGGGTCCAGCTAAGACCCAAAGACAACCAAGAACGTACTAATGGGTCCGCCCGCCACTCCATGGAAATCAGCGAACCAGAACTGGTCAGATCCAGTAATCCCATTGCTGCAACTTTACTTGGAGCACGACAACAGGGGGGTAACTCCTCTTCCGGGAGTCCTACCCCTCCTCCCACTCTGGTTGTTACATCATCTGCCTCTTCAAGTGGTGCTACTCAAGTTGCTAATAGTGGGATTTCTCGGAAGAAACCTCCACCTTTAGCAGCTGTTCCCCAGGTAAGATGGGTTCAGGTCTTTCTTTAGACAACTTTATTTGATTGAAAGAAATGGTGCTGCCTTTACAGCAAGCTCTCTTGCTTGCAGCATAAAACCAGTAGCCTTGATTTTCTTTACCCCTTTAGGCAAGAAACTTTGTTATCAAATTTGTCCTTTACTACTTTGGCTTAAAGTATGTGAGTTGTGACAGTTTATGGGGTTCAAGGGTGAGGACAGTGGGGGAGGGGGAGATTAATATGTAAGAAAAGATCTGAATTGAGCTAAGGACACCAGGGAGAGAATATTGTGGCTTTAAAGAGTAATGAAGACACATATACTTTCAGCATTTTTCTAGCACTGACCGTTTACATATTTCATTCAATTTTGTGATTGTAATCATTGTATTCTGTAACATTTGATTAAGTAAAATTGGGGGGGGGGGGGATAAAACAGCAGAGGTAAGGAAATGTAAAGTCTTTTGAAGGAAAGTATAGCCTTCATTAATTGTCTACTTGTAAAGGAGGTTTTATGGTATTTACCTCTTTATATCACCCGGGCTCTCTTAACTTTATCTACAAGGAAGTCAGTAAGTTCCTGTTAACTTCCTTGTCAAAACCTGTAAATGTAGGACCAACTGACAGCATGCAGAGCAAACACAGGTTCATTAATATTATGTTTGTCTTTATTTTGTGTCAGGTCTTGTTGGGTGGTGGTTCCTTACCTGGTTCACCATCAGCAGTCACACATGGAACAGATTCTGGGTCATCACCAAGACCAAGTGTAGAAGTGTAAGTTACAAGTGACTATGTTCAAGAGGCTCAAAATAAGCTTTCAGAAGGACACAGCCAAAATGAGCAAAATGACTGTTGGTCTGTGTTATTTCAATGGACATTCACTGATGGCCACATCCACCAGAAAGGGCCTGACAGCCATGGCCGCTGGTGCCGTCTGTTATTTTGAGCCCTAATAAAAAACAAATAATTGGGACAAATTAGTGAAGGAGATATTTTGGAGACATGCAAAACTTCTGTGCCTCCATAAAATATAAGTTCACATATCTTTGTATAGTATGTATACTGGCAACTCATTTGTCAAATTGATATTTTTGGGGGTTTTTCTGAATCAGTTCGTCACTAAACAAAGTTGGGATTTTGCCTAGTCATGAATGTAGCAAATGGGGGAGTAAATTGTATCAATTTATCCCCATATTTACACCCCCAGATTATTTCTTCCAGGGGAATTTTACCTCCTGAAAATAAAGCTACCATTCTGCCATATATTGAATCACTTATCATTGTCAACTAGTAATCATGGATTTTCATCGCTTGGGAGTTTGGGGGACTTGATGAAAGTTTCCCTTTCGACAAAATTGTGCTTTAAAAGTAATGAGTGTTTTATCATATGTAGGTACTGTTGCAGTCACTTTTCAAGTTTGAAATCTACTCTGTTTGAAAAATCTTTGTCCAAGATCCTTATCCTTATAGGATGTCGTTCTTTACATTTTACCAATTTTTCACTGTGGATATTTCAGTCACATTTTAAGAGCTGCTGCAGTTCCATGCTATCAGAATACCAACTGCATTGTTAAGCATGCAAGTATGATGACACTAGGCAGGAGTTTGTCGTTTGAGTCCTGACTGGGTCATACAAAAGACTTTAAAAATGAAACCTACTGCCGGTGTATGCTTTTTGCTCAGCAGTAATGAAGTAGGAAGAACAAGCCAGTGAGCCACAACTGGAAAAAAGACTCTGACTGGCTTGACTTAAACAAATTGGTTATAAACTTAGGCGTTAAAACTACATCTAACCTAGCGTAGCCAATGCATGCTATCAGGGATTACTCTTAATTTATTTTCAGTTTCAAAGCAAGATATTCATATAAACCCCAAAATGCCGATGAACTTGAAGTCAGTGCTGGGGAATTCTTCACTGTATTTGAGATTTGTACGGATGGTTGGTTCAAAGGCATGTCTCTCTCCAGTGGAAAGGTTGGCGTGTTTCCTGGAAACTATATGGAACCTTACAGGTAATTGAGAACAAGTCATTTAGTATGTCTGGAATGTATTAATGTCAAATTGGATCTACATGAGAACCAAAATGTGTCTGTGTGGTTCATTTTGTTACATTATATATACATTCTTCAAAAGTTAAGACTGGAAGCAGTGTCATACTGTGTCCCATGGGTTCTTACACCTTGAATGTGTTCATGTTGAATTTCAAAGGGAAGTGACCGACTGGTTTGCTTTGTTGATACAGGTATTGTAACATACAATGTCTTATAGTGTTGATAAACAGATGTCAAAAACTTTAATTTGTCTATTTCTTGTGTATGGAAAACATGATTCTGACAGTATGCAAAAGTTTTTTTTAAGTATGTTGTCAGTTGCAGAATTGTAGGTAGACCATTTCAACTGTCTTGAAAAAAATTTAGCCCTTTTGTAATCATTGCAAATGTTCAGACAGCATTGAGTTAGGGATCGCGCGGGATTTCAACCGGGGAGTATCGAAGGTTTAAGAAGCAGTGTAGCCCTGCTCATTATGCAGCCTGCACATCACTCACGCTTGAGTGCACACAGCAACGGAACCTCCGTGAAAGTTAATGAGCACCAAATTGCCAACAGAGAGATGCTGCTATTGTTCATTAACAATAGCTGCTCTTGGCTTTTACCGCTCTGTGGTTTTTCACATAACAATAGCACTACTGGCTGAGAATATCGATCCAAACATGTTCAGTGAGGAAGGATGTGTTGTTGTGTTTCCCTATTGCATATGTGCCACAGATACTTTCTGATTACTGTTCCTTTTCGTAACATTTTATTCACTAACATTGCATGGTCCATAGAGTTATTTTCATTCGATAGTTTACTAATGTGGTTTTTCACTGCCGATTCCTAACATCGGCCGATATCCGATCCATCCCGATGTTTTCGCCGCATCTATGCGTTTAGGCCCACAATTTTTTTCCTGTTTACTAGTAGGTCTAGATTTCCTTCTTGTAACTATAAGCAATGCCTCTTTATGTACATCGCCCGCGAATTTACTCCTGTTAAAAGTCATCTTAAACATGTCTAATAGTTTGCAAATTAGTGTGAATTTAATCAAGACTGTGAATGAACTGATCACCTGAAATTATATTCGAGTTTGAATGTTTGTTTCACTCTATTTAATTAAGTTGAAATTTTCACCGGTGGGAGGGCCGATCATGCTTTTCAGATCAGTGTAAGCTATAACGTACACTACCTTTGGAATCTGCATGCAAGCTATAGTGATTCATACCGTAGCAACGGGCGCGCCAACACTGCAAGTCAAGTTTTCAAGTTATGTAGAAACTTGCAGACAAGATGTACTGCGTGCCGTATATTCTGCAAGAATCTTTAGCAACTCTGCCTAAACCGAGCCGATCTTGCGTACAGTAATACTAACGATTTCCTAAAATACACAATACGGGACGCTTCTTCGAGTATACCGAAATGAAAATCAAACCTAAAAATAAATGCAAGAATTGTACAGGCCGATATAATGGTTTATTGTGTCAATATTTTGCAAACGAACACTTTTCCACTATAGCTGAAATGAATTTATTTGTTGGTTTTCATGAACTTAAAGGAAACGTAGCTCTTCGCACTTATACATGTAGCGCTCGACCGACCATGCTATAATCGGTAATGACCGATTACCATTTAATTTAACTATAGGCCCGACGCCGATTACCGATTATCAGAAAGAGGGAAGTTTGTAGTTTGTTTGTCGCTTAAGTACGCGCCCCTTGCTTTGTGCATATCGTGTTAGTTCAGGTTGGAAAATATTGGGAATAGTTCCGTTCGTTTCGGGAACAGGATATCATTTTTGTGCGCCTAATATTTTTACCTCAAAAGTGATGATAAAAATCAATCATTAAAACAGTCGGAATGTTTGCAGTCGATGTCAAATGCCCATAATATAGTTCTTGGGCCAACATCATGCATGCGCTAATTTTAATCGCCCAATGATGTCTGAACATTTGCATTATTTTTCTGTACTGGGTTGTTGTTGCGTTAATAATGTACTGAAGAACCCCACGTTAACAAGACCAATATGTAGAAACTTGTACGCAATCATATTAATCTTAGCGGTTCTGGGCTGTAAAACAATTGCACCAGATTACCGTATCCTATGGTTCCTTTCTGATAAAAATATCCCCAAATGTTTTTAGCAGTTTTTGTCCAAAACTTACGTCTTGTTTTAAAAGAATTTGCAACTGAAATGCACGTAAGTCGGGTCCCCGAAAATTCCACCTATGCAGAGATTTGTGATGCCGTCTCGTTGTTAATTTCGCACGGGGCTCGCACGGATTCGCTAACAGGCTATATATAAGCATGGAAGTGCAATCGTCGTAACACAAACTCAATAGAAAAATTCGTCTTGAGGCCTAGTATTTTCACACACTAAATCACATAGGCGAAGGCGCGAGTTGTGATTGGTTGGCTAGAATAAACACAATTGAACCAATCACGATGTAAGGGCAATTTAAATTTTGCAGTGGGTCGTACGCATATGATGTCACGGAGCAAAACATTATGCCTTGTTTTGCCGTAAAAACAGACACGCACGTAAGTCTAATGCATACGTGAGCTTAGAATTTTGCTGCATATATGACCACGTGCATCACTGTTTTCATTCGCAATGACGTCACATGACAACATTTCATAAGTCCTACTATAAATGACGTAACGGAAGGAATGCTGGGGTTGCTTAATTTATGCAGGATAACAACCGCCGAACTTTGCAAGGATCTAGGTGCTACGGGTACAAAACGTGCACAGATATATACATGGTAAGCTTGGGAACTTGAAAATCGGCCAAACACTGCTGCACGATAGTCTGTACTTAGTGTTTTTGTGCGGCACAATTTGTACGGCAACCTACGCGATAACTTTCGGCAAGACTGCAAAGTGTCCTTGAATGAGTTCTAGATTTAACTCCTGGTAATACTAAGTTTTACAGGGGAAAATGAGCAACGATCACGCCCATGGCAGGGGTTAAATTTACACGTCTGCGATTATCAATGCATCCCGTTTTGGCGGGAAGTTAAAGGATTGAGTATTTACAGGAATTTCAAAGAACTTAAGAGCAAGTTTCGAGTATATTTGAGCCCCTTTTCCAGTTTGCAAATAATCGGTTGAATGGCAGAATTTGCCGATGCTATTATTTACCAATTTTCTTGCAAATACATATCTACCCGCAATCCAATCGGAACGTTCTCACTAACGACTATATAAATTCATTAGCCAATTGAAAATTGTGGTTTTGTTTGGGTTTCACATTGCTTGTGTGCATTAATGAGACGGAGGATTTCACTTAAATGCTAAAATTACGGGGATGACAACCTTGCCACAATCGCACATAGTCGAAGCGGCAGAGCAGGTGGTTTTGTCTTGAAGGAAACATCAGCAGTCACCGCACATAATATTGTGTAGATCTTACTAGTCGTAGGCGTACGAAACGGGGTTACGGGGGGGGGGCACTTGTCCTCCTAATTCAGGGAAAAACAGTTGGTCCTTTCGGGCTAAACATGAGATGAAAGGGTGTCATTACTCGGGCAAAATATCCTCTTGTCCTCCCCACAAAAATTATTCCCGTACATAGGCGTAGGCTACTTGATTCAACTTCTGATGGCTGCTTAAATGACGACGACTTTCAGGGAAGGTTTTCGTGCCACTCAGATGGGGTGATTAACAAGTGAATTAAGAGCACCAAATATGCAAGAACATGATCTGTTGACACTTCAAACTAAAAGGGATAGAAACAATAAAAGATATACTTTGGGTACGCGTGACAAGCATTACTACAGATTAATATTTCATTTGCGGCATAAAAATACGAAGTGACTTTTTTGATGTGCTATATAATTATGAGGGCTGGCGGGTGGGTACCACGGGTTTTGGGGTAACCTCTGCCAACAGTAGTTTACATGTTGCAGCTTAATTGCGACGATTGAAAGAGAGTGCTTGTGAGGTACTTAACATTTACAATGATTTGAAGATTGCTGAACTATACCAAATTTGCCTTTACAATTTTTAAATATTATGGGATAGAACATTCTATCCAGCGTCGTAAATTGATTATTGACAGTGAGTTTCAGCACGCAAATAAATCGTTAACAATAAATTCACTCAGATGTGGTTCTGGGAATTTATACCAGTATATCTGTATGAAATGCAGTGTATGCGGTACGGTACCACCGACCGTCATGGTACTGAAGAATTGTGGAGACGGGTACTCAACTATAAGCTGAAAATCTTTTCCTAAAATTATAAAATTTGAATGTAGTAATATTAAAATGTAACTGGAAAACCATTTTATAAATGCCCGTGTTTATAATCATTCCAGTATAAACAGGAAATATTCACTTCTCTTTGCACCATTGCAGTCACAAATTCCCCCTAAGAATTTTGGAAATTGCCGTATAACGTTAATTTCGCAGAACTAGTACCTACCACACTAACAAGGAACTTGCTTTTTTTTCGGCATTCTGCGCAACCTCGAACGATCGTTGCTCATCGACAGAGGCTTTGACTTTGTGTTTAGTATATTTACCATGCATTGATTCATTGAATTAATACTTTCCTTACGATATCACACAACATTATATTTTTGAGAAATTCATTGTAAGCAGACAAAAAATCATAACATTGCAAGCTCTGACATGAACATTGCTTCGGCAATTTCTGATTCTGACACAGTGACACATTGTGAATTGTGCATAAAGTTGACTGTATGTGGGAGAAAAACTTTCGTACGAACACAAAGAACGTTCGTTCAAAAAAATACTTAAGTGAAGCATTTGGGCTTGACACACGGTAAATCCCGCATACAATATCAGCAAGTGGTCACATGGAATGAACTCGCTCGCTACCAGTGAAGTAGGCCTAGTGATATTGTACAATGGATTGCTGCGGGATGCATTCCGTTTATTCAAACATGAAACACTTTTCAAAAATGTTCCAATAGTAATAACTCGGTGGGGAGAAAGCTTGATAAATCAATATTTTAAGGAAAAAATAAGGTAAAGTTCTACATAATAACTTTTGGTTACAATTTAGGAAGGCGATTTTCCTTTAGAAATTATATTTGCAAACTACACTACAGTTCTGAGTCTTATCATCTTGTGGGACTCTTAGGTGCGGAATTGTCGTGCGGCGCTGATTTAGTCTCAGTCCCGTATTTATCGGACACTCATTTGCAGAGAGTTTAACCTTTTTCGTTTACCAATATGTTGCGTGTGGGATAGTCTAATGTTATAAATGTGCAGTGGTAGGCAGGGGTTATCAGAAGAGTTCCCTCGTGTCAAAGCATGGTGTTTTAACGGATACTTGCATGTGTTAAAATCCTACTATTATACTCTTCAGCTGTACCGACGGTACCAATCATCAGCGGTACCGTGAAAACTTAGTCTGGACGTGTTCATATGAACACAGATATGCACATTATGAACTTAATGTACTGTGTACCAGGTACAGTACACATAGCATTTTGCTTAATATACCATCCTCTGATCTGTGGAGAGAAATCTATAAAAACCTTTTGTGTACATCCTGGACAGCTCTGGCAAGTTCATTGTTAGGTTTTCTTTTGTGTAGCGAGCGCATTGTTAGGTCGGCTTTTGTGTTTGAAAGGCTTAACTTGTGGTCACCTAAATCTGTGCATACAACTGTTCACAGACTCTGGGAGGCCAGGATCCTGTGTGCATTGAAGCATAGCTCATTACAAACTGGTTGCTGTGCTCTTACAATGGGTAGCAACCACTGACTCTTGGAGGCTCGCGGGTTTTATTCATGAGCGAGCCCTTACATTCTGTCCAGAGTACAGAAAATGCTGACTTTTTCTGCATAAGTTTTCCATCTCACAATCCCAAACATGTTTCTCCCCCTTTAAAAACAGTAGAATATATGTAGACCACAATCTGTTGTTAAGCAAGAAGGGGAAGGTCGAGGGTGCCCTTGCTCCTTGTTCTGGGGAGCAAGGTTACCCTCGCTCTCAGCGCTATTAGTTTATGAGTGTTAGTTGCATGGAAGGGGAATTCCATAGGTGAATAGGAGGTAAGTATTGGGGCTTGTAGATTCCCAGTCCGGTTAGTTGGGGAAACAGGTTTTTTACTGTCATTGAAGCATTCCTCCACAAACAATTACTTCCAAATTAAAATGAATGGACACTGCAAATTAAACCAGAAGGATTACAAGTTTAGGTGTAAAACCCCAACAAACCAAACTAAATTGTGTGTTAATCCTGGCTGTGATTTTATTTCAAGGCATCTCTCTTTCATATCGTATTGTGATTACAGTAACTGATGAGTTAACTTCTCTTGGTTTGACAACAGTCAGGCACAGGGCATGACAATAAAAGATGTAAACTACTGTGAAAATGTAAAATCTCACTGGCTTTGAGACAACTTACCAAAAGTCTACTAAGTTCAAAAACCATTTTTTCTATTGTTCTTGTTAAAAGCAGAGAACACAGACTGGTTATTGTCTGATAACATTATTCTTCACTGCTGTGCCCTTGTTGTAGTAAAAGCATGTTGAACTACCAGCCCATGACAGTTTTATTATCATACCAAAGTTATGTCAAGCTGTGATAAGCTTTATCTATCAACACATTTGTACTTTTATCCCTGTTGAGTTTATCTATCAGTGTCATTATGTTGGGAGAGATAAGTGGAAATATTTCATCAATTTATTCCTTTGTGTCAAACAGGTTGAAATATTTACCTGAATAGCTGGCAAGTGTTAGTCCAAATTATCTCTTTGGGGTGGTGTTAAACACCTTTCAGGGTTGTGAAATGCTTACTACATTGTCCTTGCTATGAAAGACTTAGATGTTTCTAACTCAAGTTCAAAAGTGGAAAATTCTTTTGCAAAATAGTCACAAAAGGACTACCTGTGTTACTTTCTGACTCATTAACAGCTTTGTAGTGGAATAGTTATGAATATTTAAGACCTTTTATGAATAACCATTCATGCAAAGAAACAAGATTAATAATCATTCATTCAAAGAAACAAGATTCAGTCAAAGAAGAGAGTTTTTGGAAAGAATTAAGTATATCACCTTTAGAGATTAATAAAGGTCATGGGTAGTATTTGATTCTATGACTAAGCAGGGACAAATGCAGTGTCAAATCCAACTGCAATGAAGGTGGGGAGAGAAAGTAAACCATAAATAAGGTTAATGTTCTTAAATTACAATTTTTACTTGTAACATAGGTCTTGGGCAAGGATTGCTATTTAGGCTCAGCTGGGAATCACTTCTTTCTATTGTCACAATGTTCTGCTTTATTGGCACTGCCTACTTCCAAAGGTTCATTGGACCCTTTTATGTTATGCAAAGGTGCTTCCACTATCTGGTCAGCTAAGTTACAAAAATAAAGGTTCTGATGTATTTATCACTGGATCCAGTTGATAGGTTTATGGTAGAAAATGTGGAAGCCAACAGACCTGCCCTTGACCAAGTAGTATATCTGTGACTCATCTAGAAGGTGTGCTGTAATCTGTTATGTGGCAGTTCCCAACCCAGTTTGACTACTGAGGTGTGACCATTCAGGAAAATGGCCATTGTTGCAGTTTATTTCAGCTTCCTTTGATAAATTGTCTTCCAATTACCTTTTTTTTACAATGCAGTAATTTGTACTAATCCTCCCATAAACAGTGGATTTTCTTGTAGACACTGGCAATGACCAAAAGTCACATGTAGGCAAACTTTTGTGTTGGCCTGCACAGCTAGACATACTTTCCCTATCTCTAAACAACAGAGGAATAGCTGTGTTGCATTGTAAAGCCAGAAGAGCAGAAACAAAGTATCCCTGCTCTGGATTGTACCCTATGTGTGTTAACCTGCTTGGCTGGGCTGCCCATGATATCTCTAGAGTGCAGTGAGGTGCAATTTGTTGGTTTCATCAAAGTAAGCAATGAATGAACAATCTGTTAGGGTATTTACCTGTATTTAACCTATGCTGCATAAATATTGTGGAAAGGCCAAATGCAGAACCATTTCAGCAGATGGGTATACCATTTATCTCTCAATAGAAAATGACCATGTTTTTTTCCTTATCTCTTTCAGGATAAGCAATAACTCTAGGTCAAGTACCCCTGCCTCACCAGGAGTATCAACTTTTTTCCCATTGCCGGATTCTTCCTCACCGTCACATCAATCACAGTCTTCCTCACAACCAGTAGTCAGGCCGAAGCAATCACAAGTTACAACAACCCCATACAGTACATCTCAGACTAATAATCATGCCACAACTCAAGTCACTGCAGTTCGAACCAAGGGGTTACCCAAGCCCCCCACCATTATGCAGCAGGATTGTCAGAAGACTGTTGCCCAGTTACAGAATGAGAGGAGTAGGCAACAGCAGCTTTTTAGGGAGATGGCACAGAAAGGAACATTAGTGGGGAACCATGGTGCCCCTTCAAGAGGCAGTCCTCCCCCTCTTGTTGGAAGTCCTCCTGTCAGTAGAGTTGTGCCAGATACATCAAACGTTGCTTCAAATTCAAGAACTACTTTAAGACAAGGAAACAGACATAGATACTTAGAAGATGGCAGACGACTGTCATCTGGTACTGGAATTCCTCAAAGTGTCTTAGAACAGATGTTACACGATGAAGATGCTATATCACATGGACACCGTAATAAAGAAAACTTTCCTAGAAATGGATATGCAAGGTCTGGTGCAAGAGGAAGAAGTAAAAGTGCTAGCCGTATTTCAAGTAAGACTGTGGTCTCTATTGATGGCAGAAAGTATGGTTCTTCACCTGAGGAAGGAACTAGCAGCAAGGCAAATGGTAGCTCTTCTCCACGTAACCAGGTACAGAGACAACTAAGTGTTCCTTGTACCCCACACCATGTGTTTGACATTCCCCCTTCATCCCCTACTACCTCTCCATCTAAGAACAGGATTGATCGATTCAGGCCGCGGAGGTACAGCGAAGGAGAGCGTGATGCTAAACGCTTTCATCGCAGCCGTTCTCAGCCTGGTCCTTCTCAGACCTCTTCTCCAGTTGAAAATGATGTGTGTCAAAATGAATGTTGTGCATGTCAGGCTAGATTAAGAACTTATACTGCATGCTCATCTTCTATTCCTGCATCTCATCCCAATGACCATACAGCTTCTGCCTTTGCTTCCATTCCTAAAGCTGCTGTGGTTCTCAGAGGTGAAAAGGTGAGACTCATCAAAAAGCGCACTCTGTTATGATAAATAAAGGTAGAGCAGACTGAGAAAATGGTGGAATGGGCAAATTACCAATATAAAATCCCATCTTTATAGTTCTTTTAGCAGGAGCAACCTCATTAGTGCTAAATGTAAAAATCTAAAAATTTCCAGCCAATTTCCCCAAACTATGGCTTGTCATTAGAAATGCAAACTTTTTGATATAGTCCCATCATGCAATGCTGTTCCACATTATATACATCTGCTCTTCCTTTATTTCCTGCACCATGATTCATGTGCATGGTTTGAAATATTCTTTGCTTGTCTTTAAACAGTGTTTTAGCTTGCAAGATATATGCATGATGGAGAAGGGGGTATTCATTACTTAATACTCATCAGTTTTCAAGATGTATGGCCTGCCAAAAAGTTCAGCGTTTTTTAAGATTAGGTTTCTCTGTAGTACTGTAGAAATCAGAATTTTTGGCAAGCAAATGTTGGTAAAATTGAAGTCTAGTGTAATTTTCCATGTCCCATGACAATACCTTTGCTTCCTTAAGTCCAAATTTAAGGTGTCTGGTAACAGGTTTTTTGTGTGTGTGTATTTCTTATGGTGTTTATCTACATGTAATGTGCCTTTAATTCCCATGTGATATTGGGGTGCTAATATCCATTACTAAATAAACTTTGGAAAGAATTTCGTCTGTGAAAAAAAAAAAATAAATAAAAAACTGGTTGTCATACCTTATCATCTTTTCTCACCCAAAACTTTATTAAATTGCTTTGCATCACTATTGAGCTTTTAGCTTTTCTTTTTTTGCCCTTGGAGGCAGTCATTGGTGAAGGAATGCTTGCATGATGATCTTTGTAAAACATTGCATAAAATCAGTGCTCTATCTCTTTGGTTGGAAAGTTGGCAAGTTAACCCTTTACCATTGTTTGGGTCCATTTGGACCCATACGGAGAGCTCGGCTGTCACCCATCTTTACTGTTTCATGCGGAGCTCGAAACTGCAAGTAGCTACCCGAAAATTCGGCCACAACAACGAGAGAGACAATAGTTTAAGGTCACAGGGTCAATGGTCTACGGAAACTGATGTGGGGCGTGCTACGCCCACTCCTGAGGCGCGCAAATATGCTCCGATCGGAGCACAAGGGTAAAGGGTTAATATGTATTAAATATCAGTGCTTTCCCCTTTGTGCATGATTTATACCTTATGTACCTATGTTTGCAACTGTTGCATGACAAATGTCATTTGTGACACTGTTTAAATGTCTGTGTCAATAAATATAACCTGTATTCAAGTGCTAAGGTGAACATAAAAACTTTAATACGAAACAATAGGGTTGCTTTAATAGTATTAGAAAATTCTTCATGAGGCAGTTTTGTCATATCATACTTTGAGACAGAGTGCTCTCTGTATCTGTGTATTGTTTGAGTTACTTAAACTGGGTATTTTAAGAGACATGTTCAGATAACTACTTAAGAAAGTGTACCTCAAGTCAAAACATTCAAAACAATATATTATAAAGCTCAAGCTCCCGTCTTTATAGGACATTCCTGAGCTGAGATCATTAGTCTAGGAAGCAATATGAAATGGGGCGGGGGCTAGGTGAAAACAGTACTGAACTATGTTTTCGCTCTTACTATGAGCAAGAACGATTTTTTTTTTTTAATAAAAAAAATTTCATGCCACAACCACAGACTTTCTATAAATGGACAGAGCATACTGCACGGTACATTGCCGCTACCGTATGTGTGAGAAAAAGCCCACCAAGATAGCTGTCTCTTATGCTTTTGTGTGAAACTTTGGACTTGCTCAAGTATATTACCATATTTTGCAAGAAAGTTAAAATATTTTTGAAATATGGCAAGGTAAGGTCAAAATCCCTTCACTTATTGCAAGAATATGATATTTTCCAAGTTTAAAAATTAAAAAAGCTTAAAATATTACAGAGTTTCCATCAAATCAGACAATTTATAGGTTCATGGCAGCCATCTTGGTGTGCCTTTTTTGTCCCAGTCGGTGGCGACCAGCTGCGGATAGGACGTACACATTACATGCTATGTCCATGTAGGTAAGTCCATGGCCACAACTCATTTTTCAAATGAAACTGCATACTGAAAAAGTTGGAAATATTCGTCTTTTGCCAGCCATGCAACACAAGACAACAGTTCCAGTGTATCTATGCCCTCTGCAACATTACCATAGCTAGACTTTCTCCAGGGGGCAAGCATCCAAATTTTCAGACTTTTTCTTAAGTGTGAACATTATTGTATTAGGATTATACTTTGTGGCGCCTGGAGCAGTCCTTTTACACATTTGTAAATATGGAGTTGGTATGGCAGAAAATAGTTGAAATTCATGGTTTCCTGTTTGCATATATCTGAGATAGCATGTGGAGCAAAGATTGTTGTTTTTACATGTTATCTAACGGTTGTGGATTGATGCTTCAAGCAACATTCAAAAAGCTTCTGTAACTTTCTGCCTTTTTTTAGACAAAATACTTAAAAATTAAGAGTCTTTATTGGAAGAAAATTTTAGGGAAATATCACTATAGCAGCTCGGAAAAGTTTTCCACTGACTGCTTTATGAGCGACCACTTACTGCATTAAAGGTTGCAAGTAGCGCACAAAAAAGTTGCCTTTTTAAAACTAAAAATTGCAAATATGGAGCTTTTAATAGGAAGAATTTGGAATTTTATGAAGGAAAAGTTTGGAAACCGTTCTTTAGTTGACTGTTGTCTCAAATGGCAAATTTCCAAATTTTTCCCTTTTCAAGCCTCACATTTTACACCTGTAGAGTGTAGAATGCTGTAGAATGTCCTATGAAGATGGGAGTTGGACTATCAGAATTCGTTAGAATTCATATTTCATGCTTTTTATTAAATATTTTTTAATTTTTTGGCATGAAGTACACTGTTGAATGGTTTTAAAGGTTGTCAGATCCATAGCCAGACTAAGTACTGAAGAGGATTTTTTTTTTCAGGGCCAAAGAAAGTATAGTACCAGAATTGGAACTCCCTTTCTGCTCTTGTCTGAGAAGAATAGGCCTTCAAAGGCCTGATCCTCTCACCCCAAACAGTTATAATTCTCCTAACCTACTTACTTAAGCCCTTCCCACAACTGTTTAAAATCCTTCCTCATCCATTAGGGTGACCAAATAAGGATGGGGGTGGGTAGCACAAAATTCAGGAGGGGGCATGACTTCTTGGCTATGGGTCTGTGTCAGTCAAAATAGGTCAGTCGTAGGAGAAGAGAAATAGAAGAGAAATTTTGCAAGGTCTCAGCGTAAATCTTAGTCCAGTTTTGTGAAGGGTTTTGCTTGAAATTGTGCAATAGTTCTACTTAATTTAGACAAATTAAGATGATTAATCAACTTACTGGGTGAGGGCCCTGGTTTGATATTCAAATAAGTGGAAACAATATTTTTATCTCTTTAATTTTACAGAAGGAGAGAAGGGAAAAGACAAGGAGGAAATCCACTAGTTCAGACTTGCCTCATCTTGTGCAGGGACCCCCACCACCAGTAAGAACCACTCCACCCCTGGAGGTGCATCATACATCAGGATCACCCATACATGGTGCTACAGGGGGTAGTGAGGTGGTAAACCATGTAGAGGAAGAAAGGCCACCAAAAACTGTTCCACTTGCAAGAGAAAGGTAAACATCAGTTTTAGGGACCATAGCTTTCTTTCCCCCAGGAGTCAGCAGATAACTACTCTATCCATTCTCCTCCTACTGTGAATATTCTAAACAGCCCCGTGACCACAAGCAGTCAACTGTGTGCAAGTTAATGAGGCACCCATGGGTAGAGACTACAAGCAGAGAACAATAGCCTTTCATTCCATCACAGCTGTAGAGCTCATTTCATGATCTGAACACACAGTTCAAAGTAGCTATTCCTCCCTTGTCTGCTGGGGACTAGATGTAGCTATGCTCCTTTATGTCTCTTTCTGTAAATGTAATAGTAGGTCATTCATTCTTATATGTCCAACATGAAATGATTGGTGAAGTACACATACTTTTTCGTAGGTGGAAATGTTAAGTTTGTATATAGGTCATGTGATATTGCTATGGACAATAAGGTCTTCATTGGTTTTGGAAAGAGTGTGATAAACAACTTCTGTAATTCCAAAAGATGTAATATTGGGGTCTATAGGTTGTTACATTTCCCCCTTCTATGTACAGTAAACTTATGAATAACTACATTCATTTAAGATTAAATATTTCTTTAAAACAATTCAACTGCATGCAAGTTGAGAATTCTAGACAGTAACCAATAATATGGTAAGGGAATCAAGGTCTTACAACTTAACAAAACATTCAGCAGTGAGATACAGACAACTGATGAGGTTAGTAGTCAGATTTACTTCTCATCAATGAGGGATTTGAAGAGAAAAAGACAAGTTAAACAAAATGAATGGAAAACAGCAATTTGTGAAGCTCATTACAGGAAATTATGGTATTTGGGGGTGATTAAGGTACCTGGAGGGAATTTTGTCTTGTTGCATACAAGATTTGTGTAAAAATGGGGCAAATTTTACTTACTCTTGGGTATTAAGTATATACTTTGTCTAGCCCTCCAGCTTACAACTGTAGTTGTTAATTTTGGACTTGCCTCATTTCTTCAAAGGCTCAAGGTAATACAAAGAACCCTTCTGTGTATTTAAAATTCCTGGAGTATGTTGATTCTTAGACTTGCCTCATTTCTTCAAAGGCTCAAGGTAATACAAAGAACCCTTCTGTGTATTTAAAATTCCTGGAGTATGTTGATTCTTAGACTTGCCTCATTTCTTCAAAGGCTCAAGGTAATACAAAGAACCCTTCTGTGTATTTAAAATTCCTGGAGTACGTTGATTCTTAGACTTGCCTCATTTCTTCAAAGGCTCAAGGTAATACAAAGAACCCTTCTGTGTATTTAAAATTCCTGGAGTACATTGATTCTTAGACTTGCCTCATTTCTTCAAAGGCTCAAGGTAATACAAAGAACCCTTCTGTGTATTTAAAATTCCTGGAGTACATTGATTCTTAGACTTGCCTCATTTCTTCAAAGACTCAAGGTAATACAAAGAACCCTTCTGTGTATTTAAAATTCCTGGAGTATGTTGATTCTTAGACTTGCCTCATTTCTTCAAAGACTCAAGGTAATACAAAGAACCCTTCTGTGTATTTAAAATTCCTGGAGTATGTTGATTCTTAGACTTGCCTCATTTCTTCAAAGACTCAAGGTAATACAAAGAACCCTTCTGTGTATTTAAAATTCCTGGAGTATGTTGATTCTTAGACTTGCCTCATTTCTTCAAAGACTCAAGGTAATACAAAGAACCCTTCTGTGTATTTAAAATTCCTGGAGTACGTTGATTCTTAGACTTGCCTCATTTCTTCAAAGACTCAAGGTAATACAAAGAACCCTTCTGTGTATTTAAAATTCCTGGAGTATGTTGATTCTTAGACTTGCCTCATTTCTTCAAAGACTCAAGGTAATACAAAGAACCCTTCTGTGTATTTAAAATTCCTGGAGTATGTTGATTCTTAGACTTGCCTCATTTCTTCAAAGACTCAAGGTAATACAAAGAACCCTTCTGTGTATTTAAAATTCCTGGAGTATGTTGATTCTTAGACTTGCCTCATTTCTTCAAAGACTCAAGGTAATACAAAGAACCCTTCTGTGTATTTAAAATTCCTGGAGTACATTGATTCTTAGACTTGCCTCATTTCTTCAAAGACTCAAGGTAATACAAAGAACCCTTCTGTGTATTTAAAATTCCTGGAGTATGTTGATTCTTAGACTTGCCTCATTTCTTCAAAGACTCAAGGTAATACAAAGAACCCTTCTGTGTATTTAAAATTCCTGGAGTATGTTGATTCTGTTACATTTTCTTTATCATCTCCATTTCAGATATCGTGTTGTTGATTCATATCCAGCTCACAGTGATGTGGAGTTACACTTAGTGCCTGGCGATATCATATTTGTTCACAAGAAGCGTGAAGATGGTTGGTACAAAGGAACATCTCAAAGGAATGGCAGGACAGGACTATTTCCAGGAACCTTCGTTGAAAAGTTGTGACGTAGGATGCAAGTCCTAGTTTGTCATATTTTGAGATTCTATGCAATGGGAAAATTTTTTATTTCATTCCAAAACTTGGAAATATATGGAAAAATGTGTAGGATGGAGAACATTTTAGAAGCATTGAGTGGATAATGGGTGTCATTGAATAAGAAGGGGGGAAGGTGTTAAGGTATGAGGTATGGGTGAATGAGTGATGAATTATTGCTGTGGTCATACTGTGCATTTTAAAGTGTACCTACAGTCAAAAAATTCAAAAATATATATCTTCATCTTCATAGGACATTCCTGAGCTGAAACATCAAATGTTTAAGTTTATTCACTTAAATGAAAATGGTACATTGCACAATAATTTGTGATGTCATTCTTGTACTACTCAAATTACAATCTTTGTATTTCTTTGTTTTTCCAGAGGTTACTGCACCTTGTACGAAGGTGTGATAGCACTGTTACTCTTATGAGGTGATGTAATTAATTAAGCCCTCCTTGTGCAACATGTTATGCAAGCAAACAGGAAGTGTTCAAGGTCATAAAAACATATTTAATTATAAAGGGAAACAAAGCATAATATGTGAGTTGTAAAACAAGAAAGTCACAAATTATTGTGCAATCGACCAATTTGTTTTAAATGAATAAACTTCAACATTTGATATTTCAGCTCAGGAATGCCATATGAGGATGGGAGTTGGACTGATAGAATTCATTTTTCATGCTCTTAAATATATATTTTTGAAATTTTTTACTTGAGGTACACTTTAAACACTGATTCTGGAAAAAAGTATTTTACCCTAACATTCCTCCTGCAGCCTCTTGTGAAGGCCTTTTAAGAAATAAAGTAACTGTACTGAACAGTTTCGATATGTTTTCAGAAGTAGTAATTTATGTGACATTCATGCCATTCAATTTGGAAGCTTTGTGGATGTGGATGGAAGTCAGTGTTTACTTCGAAGCAGATGAAGTATATACCAACTAAGGTTTATGCAAACTATTTATCCACCAGAAAATAATAAAATATTTATCTCTTGTGTCTACCTATTCATGTCAGCATGTTATGCTGTCTGTCGAGTCTACTATGTCATTTCAGCATGTCGTGTTGTAGGATTATTGTCAACATTGATGTGTTAAATTATTTTCAATGTTGCTATGTTGTCATACTACTGTCAATATCATTGTTCAACATGTGTCGTTTTGTGCCAACATCGTTGTTGCATGCACTATGAATTTTAATAATATAAAGTGTTTTACGAAACAAACCACAGAAAGATGTCTTATTTCTTCAATATTTTTAATTTATGCAATGAATTTTTTAAAATGTAAATACATATTGAATAGTATCTTGGCTCCTTGAGCGATGTAGTTTAATTTAAATCTTTTGGTGGAAGAAATAACAATAATTTTTTTTAAACTGGTATTGGTTTATCTGTGTGCTGTTAAAATCAGTTGGAAATAGTAGAAGTCAAACGTTATGTTAGTAGAAAATCAATGAATGCTGTATTGATTTAATTTGCTCTAACGATTGAAGAAAAAACATATTCACATCTTAGTTTGTAAGCAACGGAATCTTAGTCTGTTGGTGGATTTTATTTTCTTTGAACAAAAGAAAATGTGGTGCATTAGTGGTAGTTAATTTGCCATGACGTAATTTATATAGAAAATTCTTAAAGCATTTGGTTTGTGCCAAGAAACACTGTTCAGTTTGGTCTGTAGGTTATTTTTTCACTTATGACACTACCACTGCATAATATTATCCAAGGAACGGATTGCATTCATTAATTCAAGGTAATTCCTTTAATATTGGAGATATCTCAGTAGCTGTCAATATTTTATAAGTTGAAGTGGTTTAAACCGTGATACCTCATAATCAAACAGTCTTTAGAGAGTAAATTCACCTGGCTTGATGCCTAGATTCTTGCCCTACTTTTGACCAGGGCATACACCAGAGTTGTAAGGAGTCGCCCAATTTTTGCGGTCAAGTCGAGTCATTTGCTGCTTTTAGTGTGACTTAAGTCGAGTCGATGACACAAGTCACCGTGCAATTTCTATGAGGTAAATCATGACACAATTCCTCGAGTCATTCCCCTTTTGGAAATTTGTGACTCGTGATCGGTGACTCATTACAACTCTGGGATACACAAAACAACCAAGTCCATTAATTTGTTGTGTACCATTCTTGCATTATCATTCTCTATGCAAAGGTCGTGCAAAAGTACTTAACCATCTGCATGTGTGTCACTTGTCCATCTTAAAACAACACTCAGCATTGTTTATAAATACCATCATCAAATGACCTATTTTTTTATAGTTAACTTTCTTATACACTTTATATGGTTACGTTGTTGGAGAAAGACAAACCAACACTTGAATGTGTAATATGATCAATAATGTTTAGTGTGTTTCGTCACACAGATAGATGCATGTGAGAAACAGAAATATTTATTAGCTGTGGCATGTACTTTATAGTGTTATGGTCATGTAATGTTTTTCATGTCTTATCTGCCTGCTTCAAAATTGCAATAACAGATTGGAAATCATAGGAGCTGTGAACTCGTGGGAAATTATTTCACTAGTAAGTTTAAAGCAAATGATTGGTTCAAGTGCCTAGAGAATGTTGAAATCTTAGCAGTAAATTTCAAAGTGACTTTTAGTATGACTGGTGGCAGCTTATTTTAAAATAATGTATGATTTTCTAACCAGTAAATGTGGAGAACCTTTGTAATAGTTTTAGTTAAGAAAGTTAAATTCCTCCAAAAGAACATACAAAATTTTCTCTCAAATGTGTGGTGCGTGTGTCTTATCTTCTGGGGTCTTTTTTTTTTTTTGACCATCTATGTGTCTTAATAAAGAAAATGTGTTGATAGGCTGAACAATGTCAGGTACAGTAATTGTCCATTGGTTGCCTTAAATTCCTAGTAACTCAGTATAACCACAACAAAGGTTGGTAGGGGAGGGGGGGGGGAGGGGGGAAGGTAGTCATATTTAACTTAAGTGGAAAGTGTTGCTTG
Organism: Holothuria scabra; assembly: GCA_037179385.1. Taxonomy (NCBI): domain Eukaryota; kingdom Metazoa; phylum Echinodermata; class Holothuroidea; order Aspidochirotida; family Holothuriidae; genus Holothuria; species Holothuria scabra. Next base: position 15,263,629 of record CM074192.1, on the reverse strand, counting down.
CCCAATTTCATGTACAATTGTTTTTAAATATGGGAGGAATGAAAACTATAAGAGGTAAAGATTTTGTGTGAATTGCTATTCACCGTTGAGATTGTCTTTTTGCTATTTCAAACATCTTGAGCTGAGTGGTAAGACATGCCTAAGTCATTCCTAATTGCTGCTGCCAACTTTGAACTCTTCGGTGAATAACTGACAGCAAACATCGCTGATACAAACTTATGGAAGGATTTGTGTACACTTTCTTCCCATGCAATTTTTTTCTACCTTGTACAATTTTCTGCAGCTTGTTTAATAATCAAAATGTGAAGGTACTGGAATTCTGTGATAACATGCTTCATCAGTTTCCAGTGATGTACAAATTTTGAGCCACAGTTGGGATCCATCGGTTGCTTGTTGTGAGAATAAAGATGTGAAAGTCATGTGAACAAGTTATTCTGCGGACCTTTTTCCAAATAGCAAGTTTGAAGGATTGTGGGATAGACTGTTGTTAGGTGTTATTTTCGTCAATGTCATTCTTCTCTGGCCAAATATGCCACACAACAAAACTCTTTCCCACAAGTCTGTATCACTACTTTTTTGAAAAGAGTCTGTGTAGAGGAAGAATAAATTAGTAGTGAGTTTGTAGCAGCCTAATCAGCACACTTTGCTATAAATCATGGTTTGACAGTTGAACACTATTATTGCGAAGGGGTGATTGGCCATGAAGCATGGATGTGTTTATAAACAAAAACCCTGACATTTAAGGAGTAAAATTTTGTCTTATGAGTCATGGTTGTGATTCAGTAGTTTCTTGCAACAAGCCAAAATAGGAGACTGGGAGCACAGTGTCAAAATTATTTCATTATAAAAATGGATGTGGTAAGAGAAAAGGTGTCTGAATACTGGGGAGGGAGCTTATCTCCAGCTACATAAAAAGTTATGAATGAGGTTCTGCCAAGTGCAATGTGAAGTCATTGTTTTAGTTGGAAGGATGCTTCATGGTCGTCTCAAATCTTTATCCATGTTGAATTTTTAGAGTAGTTTGTTGTTTACAACTCTCCGAGCTCTTAAAATGATAAGGGTTAAGTATTGCAAAACATATTAAGCAAACTTGATGAGTTTAAAATCTCTACTGAGTATGTGGTTGCTGCAAATATGTACTTTCATCTGAAATAATTTGATATGTGAAGATTGCAAATTTTTGAAAGAGATTCAGAACTAAAGCTGTGGTATTTAGTCTCCATAGGTCTGCTGGTCATTCTGAATGTACACAAAACAATGGTATCATTCTTTAAAAATGATGAAGCCCCCCCCCCTCCAGATATGAATGATAATTATACACGTCACAAGTTCCACAGTTTTTTAAGTTTTCTGTACTCACACTGTATTCTAGTTGGTATTTTAATTGATGAAGGGAATCACATAGGTTGCATTGCTGGTAAATTGTGAACATTATGTTGTGAGGTGAGAATAATGATATGGTTGAAGTAATTCTTGAATTGCAGGTTAGTTTGGACTAGTACTTGGACTAAAAGGGGGAGGGGGGAGGATTTTTAAAGTATCAACCTTGTAATGTCATTTGTATCTTTCAGTACTACTGTATAATTGAAACAGACATATTGTTGAAGCTACCTAGTTGCAGCTGAAACTGTGAATTGGTTAACCTGGTTTGCTAGTATACTTGTTGTAGCAACTATTTTGTTGCTTAAATGATTATGATGGTGTCATGTATTGAATAATAGTCTTCTGACAATTGCCAGAAAGACTGCTGTAATATTCCCTGTACAAAGGTATAGTAAATGTTTCATATTTAAGTAAATTCCCAGTGACAGGTAGGAAAGTACCTCTTCTAGGTCTGATATTACAATCCTAAATATTGATAATGGAAGGAAAGTTATGCTCACATTCATAATATTCTTTTTATTTATACTTTCCTGAGCTATAACACTTAAAGTGACATCATAATTGGAAGTGTGAAACCTTTGAAAGGGGCTTAGATCAGGTCATTTCAGAATAAAACAAGGTAGTGAATGGTGAAATTTTGGTTTTGTCCCCTCACCCATGAATGTTCTACTATAATTGACAACTTCAGAACTTCCCACAAATAGGGGGTTGGGGTTGAAGAGGGGTGTGTCATTTTCCATTTTTGTGTGGGGATGTTTTGATAGCTGTAGTGATTCGAGGTGAGAACACAAATAACCTTTGTCCTTAGAAGGGTTTTGGGTAAAGTAAAATGGTGGACAAATCACCTGTGGTGAGTAGAGGTCTTGATCATTATATGATATTAAAAAAATTATCTCCAGATTTATGGGTCAATTTCTGAGAAAGAAAAATGCTGGTTAAAGAAATTCACATACAATTTGTACACCAAAAGGTTAATAGTATTCAAATATTGTGCAATGATGATGTAATGGATTCACACATGGTTATCTTTTTGTGAGTATAGCTGTATTATCTTTGATGTATCCACTAACTTTACCTCAAAAGTATTAATGACCCTATTACTAGAGGGGTAGAAAAAATCATGAAATACTACAAGTGATTAATAGGAAAGAAAGACATGTATTTGTTATGTTGTATTCATATATATCATTGGTGAAGAGGATATTATTTTATACCAAAGTCGAGGAAATGACAAACCAAAATAAAAAGAAGTATTTCAGTTTATTTTGAAGACAAAAAGATATATAAAGACATGGCAACTCAAATAGGAATATGAACAAGTTTAGTGATTGCTCTAGATGGTATTGATGTCAATCCACATAAAAGATTGCTAGTAATGATTACATTTTTTGACAACTAGAAAGAATGCCAATACGCTGTGCACTTTGGTGGATACAAAGTGCAAATTGAGTGCATACCAGGTTAGGTTTTATGCATGATATGTGTTGCATATTCATTACTTATGTCTTCAGTGATAGGGTACTCCCAGTCATGTTTTCATTTGTTTTGTACTTTTATTGTTTCATTACATTACAGTTGCCATTCTGTATCAAATATGGAAGAGAGGGTCTTTAACAAACAAAATGCCAACTTGTTTTAAGCCTTTGTTTCTTTTGTCAAGCCTTTTCTTGTAATGTCTTCTATATCTTAGATACGGTGAACAAATTACAAAGTCTCAAACCAATTTGCCATCTCAGGTCACTGCCATACACCAGTAACAACCCCAAAGAAAGAAAATCTTGCATTTTGTTCCTTTTGTTATCAAACTGAGTTGGCATTCAGAATTATGTTAGTAGTCTCCAGCAAGTTTGACAGTGAGAGGCTTTTGTTTGAGATATAAAGGTTTTCTCACATGATTTTAATAGTGGCAATTTTTTTTTTCATTTTTAATGCCATTTGTAATTGACATTGACAGCATGCAGCATGAGTTTTAGATTCCCCGGGTGTGGTAGGGTGAACAGATTTATCTGCGTTCCCAATCTTTACCACAGTGTGCTGAAAATTGCCCTCCACATGATGATTTGAAGCAAGTGGTGGTGTGCGATGGCACTCGCAAGCCTCCTAATTCAAGACCTGAGTACACATCAATATCACATCATATCTTAAGTCAAAAAATGACAACATAAAATTAGAATGCCCAAAGCCTGACATTTTTGTAAAAAATAGATTCATGATAACAATCTTATGGCACAGAAAAACACTTGCACCTACATAATACAAGAGACTTCAATTTCAAAGATATACTAGGGATGAGGCACAAACCCTATTTGACTAATACATTAGGGTTAATTTACCATGCGATTGAGTTCCATAAGACAAGGGGTGGATCATGGTTGTGGCTACCTGAGATGGTAATAACCCTGGTATTTACCAACCCATTCTCATGCTAAAATGAAGCCCCTCTGACCCCGCTCACAAATTCCCATTGTTACCATATATCAGATATGAATATACCCAATCTATGTAGCAATTCTCAATTTGTCCAAGAAGTTACCCCCAAACAGAATATGACTTCTCTTAAACTGAGGAGTATGGTACAGAAAGTGTTATTTCCTGCAACCTTGGAGGCACATTTTTGGCAAGAACTGTCTGTGCAGGGGTTTTCTGCAAGACCAAAGGTCTGGGAGACGGAAGGTCCACTAGACCAAAATTGCATTTCAGTTTATGGGAAAAGCTGTAACTTGTTTAACATGTGATCATAAACACATTAAGGTTCACAACACCAAAGGTCCGCAAGACTGAAAGTGAATAAAGGTCCACAAGTTCGAAAGTGAATTAAGGCCCATGTAACATAGCATCCAAGAGACTGAAATAATCTAAATATGGCAGTTTTGAATGGGGTTTAACCAATGAGTCATTGAGAACTTTGCAATAGTACTAAGGATTTTGTTCAGATAAATCTTTTAAGGAAGGGAGGGTGGGTCCCCTTGGCACCCTGTGCACACATCCTCTCAGCCTGGCACACTTAACCTATGCAAAAGGGCCAGAATTCAAGGACCTAAGGGACATAGCATGGTCAAATTAAAACAGATTCCCAGTTTTTTTTTTTAATGTTATACATTAAACCTTTTTTGAACCCCTTTACAGCATCCGATTGATTTGTCTTGTTTAGAACTTTAAAAAAAACAAACATTTTTAGCTCATACCAGCAAAGCTTGTGATCACATGGTGTCTCTCCAATCTTTAATTAACATTCAGTCCCATGAACCTTCATTCGATACCTGCGATCTCACCGGCCTTTGGTCTCACACACCCGCGGTCTCAGGGGCCTTCAGTCTCATGAGTGGTAGCCCTATGCATAAATGCCATTTCCTTCCCACACTAGCATTTGTTCTAGCTACAACCCTGCTTGAACTTGAAACTCATTTAAGATTCACTTGAATGTCTGTTTCATCAGGTTCTGCTTTATCATCTGAGAAAATTTTTGCCAGACTTCCTGCTAAGATACCTGCAAACAGGATGGCACCAATTCTGTTGTTGGAGCGAAACTTATTCCAGCAGTCTTCGGGATTGTTTATATCCAGTGTACCAACCTGTGATGGAAAAAGTGATAAAACAAGTAAGTATTATGAAAATTCAAAGAAGAACTTCAAAGGATATTTTGAATAAGAATCCAATAACATCTGGAAACAGGTTGCTTAATGATGGTGTAAGAGAAATGATAACTTGCAGTGAATCAATGCCATTATTGTTCAAAGGCCTATTCATCCAAACAAAATGGATTCATAGACAAAGTAAAAAATACAATTGAGCAGACATGAACACAACAGAAGCACTGTTTCAAGTTCACATGACCTCAATAAATTTGGCATATAAAGTGCAAATTTCATTGGGATAGTTTGGGTACATTAGGTTTATGAGAGTTTTTCCATGGGTACATAAAAATAACCACAACCAATTATTCTGCAGCTGTGCCAACATGCGAGAATAGCTAGTAATGTCTTGCAAAGATTATTGGAAACTGCACCCAAGTTATTACTGGAATCAGTACCAATAGTCGATTATAAGACATACTGAAACAATTAAATGGTGCTGAAAAGCTGCGAACAAACAGTATAAACACAAAACTGTGAAAACAGAGGCAACAGCAGCCACCCCCAATTTGCTCAATATGTTTTGAATATTCATGTCAAAAACAGTAGGTAAACCAAGTAACCAAAATGTAGGACAACATATGATAAGAAAGAACCATTTTTTCCCTTCTTATGCACTAAAGTAAGACTCACCAACCAAAGAACCAAACACCAAGAACACCACTGCAAACAAAAATAGAGCAGCTATGCTACAGAATCTCAACACATTAGTAAATGTAGGACCAACGGTAATCATGAAGCAGTGGAATTACCCATTAAAGTTTTTTAATGGTACAACAGAAAAGAGAAAACATCCTTTTGGTGATCTGATACAGTGTCATGCATAAAAATGACATATGAGACAAACTTCCAATATCAAGACATAAAGTCTTCCATACTGTACAGGGAGGTTAAGCTATTGTGTGTGGTCATTTAAATATTTATAGCAGAGATTTATCATATCCTGAATGATATCGTACATTTTGTGCTCAAAAATTACCCCAAACCTACCTCTGTTTTGGGAACCTATAAGCCTTCCTTATTTCACTTTGTTTTGTGAACCTATTGGCCCTTCTTACCTCACTTATAACTACTATTGGGAGTTATAGGGAAGGTAAATTGGCAACCCTAACAGGGTTTGAAAAGATTATAAAATACTTAAAACAGCAAATTCAATAATGACACTGTTTTACTTAGGGATAAATGTAATCATTGTAAAGCATGTTGAGGCATGTTGAAGTAAAAGTAATCATCCAGTAATTTTCCAGCTAGGTGGAGATCAGTCTTAAAGCAAAAGCCTTTTCCAACAAAACTTATTTTCCTTCTGCCTTTTACTCTCTTTGTTCAACACCACCCTCCCTAATCTCTTATAGTCTCATTGAAACCTGTAAATGAGGAACACAACTTTTAAAGGTTGAGAACTGACATCCTTAATGGGGAAAAGGAGTATAAGCAATGGAATCGTTTTGTCCTTCACATCTATTTGACCACTTTTCAGCCAAAATAACTACCTCAAAAAAATTATTAAGATCAAATTCTGAGAGATTCACAATACATATACTATGGCACACAGCTACAAGATTTGATGATAAAATGTAAAAACTCCGTAAGATGGCCATGCAGAACAAGATATTCAGCTACAGCTATTAACTGCCTCTTGTGACAATATTTCAACATGTCATACTGCGAGCAGTCACAGACACTAGAAACGGAAAGAAAACACCATACCAAACCACCATCCAACCAACATAAAATATTCAGCTACAGATAGTGTATTGTGACATATCTCAAAATGTTACACTGCTCCTGAGTACACAGACACGGGAAAATGAAAGACAACACTAGACCTTACCCCCATTGCTCAACAACAAAACCGGAAACCTCTAGGACACCAGGCAAAACCGCTATCGCCAACATTAACTGCCTCGAAGGGCCACAACCCCAAAGGGGCACAAGGGGTCTGGGTCCACTTGCTATATTTACAGTATATACCCAAACAAACACCGAAGTCCTGAAGAGACTGAACCACAGCATGTTCGCTCTTTGGAGATTTGAACTGGACCATTCCTCAATTTAAGAATGTTGATTCAAATTTTGGAGTACTTCATTTTTCAATTAATTGATGGAAATTTAGCAGTCACTAAACAATATTTCGAATAGTGTTCGACTGATTATGCTATAATCGGTAATACCCGATCACCGATTATTTAATTTAACAATCGGCCTGATGCCGATTACCGATCACCGATTATTAGAAAGAAGGAAGTCACATGTTTGTCACTTAGGTACGTGCCCCTTGCTTCGTGCGTTTCGCATTACCATAACTAGTTCAGGATGGAAATACTGGGAATAGTTCTGTTCGTTTCACCAACGGGATATCATTTTTGTCGGCAAAATATTTTCACTTCAAAAGTGGAGATACAAATCAACCCTTAATACTGTGCAATTGTTTGCAGTCGATTTCACATGCCCTTTGATAATTTAGTTCTAAGGCCAACATCATGCTCTGCCTAGTTTTCATCCCCCAATCATGTCAGAACATTCCTTTCTTTTACTGTACTCGGTTGTAGTTGCGTTAATGTGCTGTAGCTACTCTCCCGCTTTTAATAGCGAACCCCATGTAAAGCAATCATGATAATCTTAGCAGTTCTGGGCACCCGTATAACTTATCTTATGGTTCCTTTCCGATATAAATATCCCCGTATATTTTTAGCAGTTCTCCTCCAAAACTTCTGTCTTGTTTAAAAAGAATCTGCAACTGAAATGCACGTAAGTCCGATCCCCGAAAAATCCATGTACGCTGAGATTTGCGATGCAGTTTCTAGGTGAATTTAGCACTGGGCTCGCCCGGCTTCGCTAGCCGGCATTACAAGCGTGATCGTCGTAACACAAACTCAACGTGAAAATTTGTCTCGAGACCGAATATTTTCACACACTAAATCACATAGGCGAAGGCGCGAGTTGTGATTGGCTGCCTAGAATCAACGCAATTGAACCAATCACAAAGCAGGGGCCAATTTAAAGTTTGCAATGGATCTTTTGCATATGATGTCACCGAGCAAAATATTATGCCTTGTTTGGCGGTAAAAACAGACACTCACATAAGTCTAGTGCAAGGGTGAGCCAAGAAGTTTGCTGCAAGAGATCACGTGCATTACTGTTTTCGTTTGCAATGCTGTCGTATGACAACATTGCTTAAGTCCTATGTAAATAACATTACGGAAGGAATGCTGGGAATGCCTTAATTTATGCAAGGGAATAACCACCGAACTTCACAAGATTCTAAGTGCTAAGTGTACAAAACGTGCACATAAATGTATGCAAAGGTTGGGGATTTGAAAAAACAGCGAAACACTGCAGCCAGATAGTCTGTACTATGTGTTTTGTGCAGAACAGTTTGTACAGCAACTTATGCGGTGCTTTCTGCGAGACAGCAAGGAATACACCTTGAATGCACTTCTAAATCGAATTCCAAGTAGCCTAATACTACCTGGTTATAGCGGAAAACATCAAACAATCATTCCCATGGCAGGGGTAAAATTTATATGTTTGTGATTATCAATGCATCCCGTTTTGGCGGGAAGTTAAAAGATTGAGTATTTACGGGAACTTAAGAAATTAAGAGCAAGTTTGAAGTATATTTAGCCCCTTTTTTTCCAATTTCCAAATAATCGGTGGTAGTGATCGGTTGAATGGCAGAATTTTACTGATGCCGATTATTTACCGATAACACAATAATCGGCCCGATGCCGATTACTTAACAGATGATCGGTCAAACACTAATTTCGAAACACCAGCTAATCTCCTCATTTCTTCAGCTAGTATCCTATATAAAATATAACTATTACATATTTCAGGTAAACATGGTTTTTCTTCCTCAACTTCACAATAATTTATACTGACTCTAACACAAAGATGTTCTCACAGAGTACAAGAGAGCTATATTTGTAAAATTTGTAAAATAGATCTTTAGGGTACACCAGTCTTTCAAATAATCCTTTACAAAGGACACGATATCTAGATCATGTTTATTCATGATGCACTTTCAAAAGAAAATATCTGGTACACTATGATGAGAATTGTGGCTATTTCAAACATTTCCAATGGTATTTCCATCAAAATGTTATCTGAACTTTCATAGAATTTGACAAGATATATTTAAAAAAGTATTTACCTGGACACCAAGATGGGCAGCTGTAATTCCTACAGCCACATAGTATGGCAGTGTTTGTTCTGATAGGTACCCTGCAAGTAATAAGTTACTGATCATCAGAGAACTAAATCCCGTCAACCATTTCTTGGTGTTATCTCCCATCAAAATTGACGTTGATTTCAGTCCAACTAGAAGATCATCTTTTTTATCCTATAAACCGACAACAGAAACAAATTTAATTTGCATATTCCAGAGATTTTTAAACGAATCTTTGATCATTATGAAAACTGATCAATAACTTTTACAAACACAAGAATGACTTGAAAAAATAAATATGTCTGAAGGTCTGATTAACTTGGCAAAAAAGTCAAAGTTGAATTCTCCATCAAAAAGCCCTTTTATTAACAACAGGGATAAAGGATGCATCAACTGGTTTTTTTTTTTTTTCCTAAGAAGATAGGGGTTGCATTTTATGTTAACCACCATGTTTGAAGTCTGAAAGAGAAAAATTCATGGACATAAGGTGTTATGTCTGTATTAGATTTTCCATTCTCACTTCTGAACATGGCTTGTTATTAATTGCCTCAAATACATTTCAGAAAATTCTAGTATATTACAAAAGAATTGCAGATAAACCCAATTCCATATTTTTAAGGAGTTTTCAAAACCCTCTGACAGATCATGAAGGTCATGACATCTTATGACATTAATGTTTTGGTTTATTCAGAAAGAAATATTTCAAGAATTGGTTTATTCAGAAAGAAATATTTCAAGAATTAGTTAGAAAGATAAGAGTTTTACGGCCCAGTTTCCAACCTATTGGTTCAAGTCGAGCCGGCCACGGCCTTTTTTCCAGTTGCCACTCACCGGCTTGTTTTCCCTACTCCATTGCTTATAGGGAGCATCACACACAACGGCATTAGGTTCCATTTTTTGAGTCTTTGGTATGACTCGACCTGGTAATAGAACCTGGGTCTTCCACATGACAGGCCGATACTCTTACCATTAGACCAAACACCTGGTTCAAGAAATTAGTTATCATGCAATAAGATTAAGATGTAATACCTATTTCTGAGTTCAAGTCCTTCCCTGTTGGAAAATAAGCCTTAAGACTACATAAAAGTAAACAATCCTCACCTGGTGTCCATAGATAGTATCATATACAAGTGTCCATGATATACAGGCTGCATATAGAGGGAGCACTACACTCCAGTCACATGACCCTTTCACAGCAGACCAACCCAACAAAGCTCCCCAGTTGAACGTAAGACCTAAATAGGAAAATAACTATTATTTGAGGAACAAAGGTGTGCAAAAACTTGTTAAACAAGTTGTAAGTTGGCTTCTCCCACATTTGTGATCACTCAGCATTGTAAAACAATTGCCCTTTGAGGTCTTACAGTTGTTATTGAACGGTGTGTTACTTTAAAAATTAGAAGAGCTGAATCATGCAAATATTCTGTTTTCAAAATCAGATTGAAATGTTAAAGGAACATCATGTTCCATGGTGCAACATTAATAATTCAAAGAAAATGCTGAAACTATTGAATTAGCAGTATGAATATCTTTGCCAATTGAAGTTAATTTGATGAGGTTTCACTGCTAAGTTTCTAACCAACTAGTTTGAGCTAGGCTGGCCACAGCCCTTTTTCCAGTTGTGGCTCACTGGTTTGTGTTTCCTATTGCAATGCTTATGCTGAGCACCAAACACAATGGCAGTAGGTTTCACAGTATGACAAGGACTCACTCAAACTTTAGACCTTCCGGCTGCAAGTCAGATGCTCTAACCACTTGACAATGCACTTGGTCCCTTCTAGGTCAGACCAAGCTGGTTTTACTATAAAAACACAGCTAGAATTGTCTGCAAAAATGGTTGGGGTGAACGCCTTAATATAGCCTATTAGACTAAAATAGGTAATATATGCACTGGTGTACAGGATTTTTGATAGGGAGTGGCCAGGTGCGGGGCATTACTGCCAGTCCTGGAGAGAGGACTGAGGGGAGGTGGTGTCCCTCTCCTCCTTTGAAAAAGTTTGAATATCCAAGTTCCCTCTGATGCAATCTGGTGCAACATTTAGCACCATTTGAAGTCAAAGATCTACTCAATTACCAAAAAAAAATATTTTGATAATTCAATTGAAGGGTCAAGGCCCCTGTGGTGTTCCCCTGGCTATACCAATGGAAATATGATGAATTAAAGACTTGCCAAAAATCCAACATTTGAATATTGTTTATCTACCTAAAACAGCTTGGGGCCAGTATGTAATCCGCTTCATCAGTGGATAGGTCACCACAAAGAACATGGATGATGCACCAAGGACAACACTGCAAGGTAGGAGGAAAAGGAATATTACAGGAGACATGCATGCTAAAAATGGACAAGACTTAAAATCATGGACATAGATATCCTGTATTACTATAAATAATTGTATAGGTACAAAATTATCCATTATCATTACAAAGTCCCTTTGATCAAATAGCTGGGAAGCTACAATCCTAATGTAATTTTCATAAATATTAAATAAGCTTATTTTGCCAGGTTCCTCTTATTTCATCAATGCTTTCCATGATTTGCAAAAAAAAGAAGTTACTGCCACTACTGCCACATCATGTACAATTTAAATGCATGATTAAATTAGCCACACATGTCAGTAGTACAGTGAACTTGAGACAATCAGTTGAGGTACTTCAGCTCATCAATGACCAAATGATTAAATTTGTCACAAATGAAAATCTACAAGATTCTCACTGTGGCAGGAATCATAGGGATGCATGTGTTACCATGGCAACAACTTAACATCCCGTGGATGTGAAATTATACCCCATCAAAATTTGGAACCATCTGAAAATTTCCAGTGTATTTTGTTTGATACAGGTTATTCTCTCTACATTGCAACACTTTTACACTTTCAGGACTGGGAAAAAGATACTATGTGAGCAAGGCCATTTTATATTAAAACATCAGTCAGAAGTTGTTTCTGAAATATTTTCAACTTCAGTTCAGCACCACATTTGTACATTGACTTAAAACCAACAAAAAATGATTCATTAAAATGATCTACCATCTTGATTGTCCACGCCATGGACAAGCCATGAAAGCTGTCTAGTTTTCATCTGTGGGTTTTTTTTTACATGACAAATATTTGGAAATCTTTATTAAACAGCAACTAACACAAAATTAACAAATTTTCTAACATGAAAGATCTCTTCTATGTTTCTATACACTGCTAAACAATTTGTCCAGAAGGGAAAATGAGGTGTTGGAACTAAAGGTTAATATTCTTTCAAACCCTGATTGCCTCTTTACATTTATGTGGCTCAAATTGCACCAAGACTGAATAGATTTAGTTCTATATAGTATAAATGAGTCCAATCTGTGCTTGTTTTTAGTGACTGTGGGCAGCCATTAGTGGGGTGCATTGGCCTTGAATCATCTTCATATATCGTCTACATGAGTTTCAAACCCTCATATTCAATGAAATTGAAGGAATCAAGATACAATTTAGTGTAAAACCATCCATGATTACAGGAAGGCAAAGAAATCAAAAGATTAAAAGGTAATGAACCCCCGTTATGCTAAAATCAGACCATCACTTGCTGTCCAGATTTGATTATATGCTTGGTAGTATTTTCTTCAAGAAGACAAAAAGATCAATTGGCCTGGAAAAGGAAAGCATTTTGAAAGACAGCAAAGCCCCGGTGGCAGCTTTCTTACCTGTACCAGTTCAGGGATAGCAAAATTGCCAGACCTGCAGAAAGCTGAACTCCTAGAAATACGAGGGCTTGAAAGGGACTGATTTCACCAGCTGCAAGGGGGCGATTTTTTGTTCTTTCTACCTGTTGAAAAATATAAAACAGAAAAGATGTAGCAGTCCCTGCTGAAGGAAAGAATGTCTTTACATGCACAGTAAGTCTGATCTTAAAAACCAGGCTAGGTCATTCAGCTGACAGACAAGTGGTAAAAAATGCTCCTTCTTCTCCCCCCCCCCCTGCCCCTGACTCCCCCCCCCCCCCGCCCTCCACACACACACACACACAGGCACACATACACATCTCCCAGAAAAATGACTTTGGGCATGAACAGTCTCAGTGTTTACTATTCTGAGTCACATTTTATCATAAAGAGTAGGTAAGTTTTACTCCTTGACATTGCCCCTTTTAAGGAATGGGTCATACCACCAACCAAAGCTGTTCTTACACTGGAATAACATCCTTGAAAGGGCAAAAGCAGTCAGCCCAAATGAATTTTGAAATAACAACTAATTTTCACTTACTTCTCTTCCAAGTACCTTTTATTATATCTGGGGATGTTTATTACATACCCAAGAAATGCAGTAAGTTACTCATATATTTAAAAATTTAGTAAGAAAATTAAAGTCACATGATTCTCAATAGACATTTTTAAACAGTTGTTTACTTTACTGAATGAAACCACGACAACTGCATTTCCCCTTTAAAAAGAAGGGTTTAAGGTCACAACAGGATTTGGTATGTTAGAGGGGTACTTATTCTGAGCATGTTGGTGAAATTTTCATTGAAATCAGATGTGTGGTTCTCAAGATATGAACAGGTAAAGTTTTCACATTTTCAACAAAAAGTGAACTTGAAGCAAGCACATATGACATCACATCCCCACATTAATGGGTAGTCTTTTGTTTTTCTTTAAACTTTATACTGGTTTTCTCCTCAACAATCCCATATTATTAAAATGTGATTGCATAAGTGGCATGAAAATTTTACAAACTTTGCATCCCCCACAGGGAGGTCATATACTCCTATTAACTTCAAGGTTAATGCAGTAGTCTGATAAAACAAAGGGAAGCAAAGCATTCCTTGTCAATGTGAGGAGGTGATAAAAGCTCTGTTGCCCTCAAACTCACTTTTGAACACAAATCTACTGACTTCATTCACTGATATCTCAAGAAATACATGTCCGGTTTGAATGAAACTTTCACCACACTGTGAAGATTTTGTTCCTCTTTCACATATGAAAATTAAATTTTTGCTTAAACTTCCCCTTTAAATACTATTCTCAACATTTTTAAGACTGTTATTCTGAAATAACTTGATTTTTTTTTTTTTTTGCAGGAATGGTCATGGGGGTGGGGCTTTGCAATAAGTTATAATTCTTGTCTGATTTTAGTAAGAGTTTTTCAAATTTTTACAAGAAAACATTTTTAATTCCACAGTACACCCCTCAGGACATATAAGGTTAACAGCTGCAATTTAAATATAGACTGTTGAAGCACATAATAATCAAATTCTTGACACCTCCTCTTTGCACAACACAAATTTGCATACTGAGCTCCATATTAATTCATGAGGCAAAAATTATGTAAAAGTGTCCTTACAAAAAGTCAACATTTGCAGTTATGTGATGGGATGTGTGGATCCTTTCTATAGAATGTACAATACGAAGTATCCTTAAAGCAAATACTTACAGATTTGTCAAAGTCTCTATCCCACATATCATTAATAGTACAACCAGCTCCTCTCATAATCAAAGCCCCTGCTCCAAACAATGCCAGTATATGGAAATCCGGAAAGTGTCCTGGTTGTGCTGCAAGAGCTATACTCCATGCGCCAGGCCAAAAGAGAAGCCAGCTACCTGATGATAAAATGCGTATGAACGTGGGTAACATGTGGTCAAATATTTTTAAAATTACTAGTATTTTCTTTACATAACACCTTTCCAAGAATTACCAAAATTAGAAATAGCAACTGTAGGCTTGAATGAACAACGTTTAAACATGCATTTTTTGATCTCCGGGTTGCCTCTTGGATGAACATTTTTAAGTAAGAGGTCAAGAGTAGTTTTCCCAAACTACAGAAGCAACAGCCACTGAAAATATCACATTTTTCTTCTGATTTCTCTTCAATCTATTTTTCGTAACATTTTATGACTTCAATATTGCCTATTCAAGGCCAATCATGAAACACTACACTTTTTTAAGTTGGGATTACTGCTCTATCCCTTGAAGCTCAACTAAGATAAGAATATTTTAATTAACTTGAGTGAATAGAACTGCATTTGCTAGGGGTCTCCCAGATGTTCCAAGGGTTTAAATCTTCCTAAGTTTCCATGTTCATGGTTTTTGTATTATGAAGATGATTTGCAATAATTAAAAGGTTTGTTATTCCTGGGGTTTGATGTTTCCAGAAGTGCTAATGTTCCCAAGATTCAGGAACATTCAATCTCAGGAAAAATGAACCCTTGGAACATTGAAACAACCCCCATTGATTGTACTCTTTTTGACATGATCTTTAATGGTTCTCACACCATTGGTATGTCAAAGAGATAAGTAGGTTGGGATGGAGATGATTCAAGGGTAGTTCTAGTACACATGGAAGTGTCCCATAGTAATAAATGTCTCCCCCATCCGATCCAACCCTTCAAATTCAAAATACCTTGCCAGAAGTTAGCTTAGCTTCCTGGATTTTATTTACAGAACTAAACTATAAAGAGTTAAACTCACCAATAGGTTTATCCAGCCTCATTAATTTCAAGTAAGGCTGTATCTTTTTAGGAGCACCATTTACCAGAGATGAAGGATGTAAACTTAAGGATCTGTCAATTTTCTCCACGCTGTTGTGTTGGTCAACTCTCAGCAAAGCATTCTTGCCTCTCATGAAAGCATAACATGTCACCTGTCCTGTGTCAAACCTATTCAGTTTATTTACATGGTATCTGCGAACAGCTGATCTAGATAGTGTCTCCTGTGCTGTTCTTATGGTACTCACACAAGGTTTGATTGTTCCACGATGGGTGGCCTTTTCCATGAAGTTCTTACTGTCATAATAGTTTCCAATATAAATGTGACACGAGAAAGACTGGGGCAAGGAGTGAGTGCCCTTTGCTCCCCAAAGGTAAGCCGACCTAGTAAGGATTCTTGTCAGTTTTGCTGTTTCCATGGTAGTAAGCTCTAGTCTACAATTTGAAGAGAATTCAGAGAGAAACAAATGTTTACCTTTCTTGAATGCATGTTTTGTTTTTGGTTTTTCAAAGTTTTTATTTCTTTAAATGTGACGGACTCCAATAAATTAGCCTACTATATTATTTAAGTATAAAAATTTACAAATTCTATCCAAACTGGTGACCAAAATTTCTTCATTTTAAACTTTTGACAGAAAAAAACTTATCTTTTTCTTATAAAACAAGTTTAACCTTAATTGCAGTACAGTAGCTAACAGTATTTTAACTGCTCTTTTCATGAAATAATAAATTTAAAACAAGAATAATTTCTCAATTTTATTGGGCATGATATCCCCAATCCCCCCCCTCTCCCTGCCCCCAATCACTCCACATGATTCCAGGTACCTCATAAACCTCATATATTGTCACATGTATAGTATTTATCCAAAACTGAAGATCCCTAATGTCACTTTTCAAGAATGCCAAACCTAGCCCTCATTGAGACTTGGATGTTACACTATTGGACAGAGTTACATTCAGGGATGGAGGCACACAAATTTAAGAAAGGCATGGTCTTGGTCTAGCATGAATGGGGCCGGTTTGCTTGAAATCTCCTCCCTTTGTGTTTCTGTGTTATTGTACATCCACACTTCCATAACACATTTACAAAGAATAATGTCAAGGGTTCTTCTCTCTGTAATCTAGAAGAATACAGGATGTGAAAGAGAACAGCCTGTTCTTCTGTCATAACCAGTGTTGTGAATCATCACTTTGGAGTGCATTTGGTGCATTAATGATTGACCAACTCAGGCTTGTGATTCAACTCTTCATGAGCTCATCTCACTGAAGTGCCTGTGGTGTAACCATATTTTTTAACTCTGTAGAGCTAAGGAGGCATGGCAGGAGTCAAAGCTGAAGTGGTAGGAGGCAAGAAGTCATGACAGACAGATACAACAACATAGAACATAAGAAAAAAGCAAAACTTAGAGAACATCAAGATAAGCATAAAAAAAAAAAAAAAAAAAAAAAAAACAGAATGCCATTTTGGTACATACAACAAAGGCAATATGCAGTCATCAGAATGTGAGGAAATACCTTGATTTAAGCCAAACCAAGAATATTTAACAATATTTTGATGAGCATTTAGGCCAATAGCATTTAAAGTTGTTGCACTCTTTATGCAAAGATCACACAGCCTTTTACAGGAATAACAAATAGGGACTAGCCTATGGGCCTACAATAGCATTACTTATTGTGAGGCTATATGGGATTCTAACATCAAAGGTGACTTCAAAACACTTAAGATTGAGAATGTCCAAAGATGTGCAGTCCCCTTTGTCCTTTATAACTGCAACTATACAGCAACAGTGTCACCAACATGTTAACAGATCTCAAATGGAAGCCACTTGAAGTATGTCATACCAAAATTTGTCATACCAGTATCAGGAGGTACATAACATTACTCCCCCCCAACATCCATCTACAGGGTAACCACAAAAGGACCACCAGAGGGCTTGCATTTAACTGTTCCCCCATCATTTTAAACTTGATGTGTCCAAGAACAAGTGGTACCATCTTTCAAGATTCCAGTTATGAGGTTGAGTGTTTAAGTCCCAGCTCCACCATTAAAAGGCCAGCCAGCTCAGCTAGTGTTGTGTGCAAAATTATGGAATCCTTAATCCAGGACTGATTCCTCGAGCATCTTTTAGATAGTTCTAATAAGTTACTCAATCTGACTCAGCATGGTTTTTTACCCAGTAGGTCTTGTGATACAAAATTGCTTAGCTCTCTTGGGGATGTCTCTTTGTCTCTCATTCTGGTTCCAGTGTTGATGTCATTTACCTTGACTTCCAAAAAGCCTTTGACAAAGTACCTTTAGGTAGACTCATGGTAAAATTGCATAGGTTAGGCATAAAAGGCAAGTGTGCTCATTGGATCAATTGGTGGCTCACTGGTAGGTCTCATCGAGTTGTTGTCAATGGTAATTTTTCTTCTTGGAAAGAAGTCTCAAGTGGTGTACCACAAGGTTCTGTTCTTGGCCCACTTCTTTTCTTAATTTTCATAAATGGTTTTGACAGCTCTATCACTTCTAGTAGAAGTTTGCTGATGATACTAAGCTCTATAGAAAGGTTGGGGGTATGGATGATTCCTTAATACTGCTTCAGAAAGATTTGGATAGGTTATTTTCATGGTCTCACACTTGGCAAATTTATGTCTTTTGATGCTGATGAGTGAAAAGTCCTCCACTTTGGTTCTAAGAATTCCTGCTATGATCACACCATGAATGGTACAATTTTGAATAAAGTGTCTTCTGAGAAAGACCTAGGAGTAGTTATTAAGCGGGGGGGGGGGGGCTGTTTAGGCATCTAGGAAGCATGCAGCTACTGCTACCAGAGCAAATAAGGTACTTGGGTTGATCAGGAGGAATTTTAAAGAATTTTAGTAAAGAAATTGTGCTTAATTTGTATAAGCAGCTGGTTAGACCCCATCTTGACTATGCTGCACAGGCCTGAAGCCCCTTCTATGAAAAGGACAAATTGCTTTTAGAGCAAGTTCAGAGGACAGCAACTCATCTCACACCTAAGGTTAGAACAGAGAGCCAATTTTGAAGTGCGGGGGCTAATCATCGAAGCGGCCCAGTAAGTCCAATAAAATAAATGCAGTTGAAGACGGCCCAATATGCAGTTTAAGGCGGCCCAAAATGCCCACAGCAAAAAAGTGCGGGGGCTAAAGCCCCCTTAGCCCCTCCCCCCCCCCGTCTCCGTGGTCCCTGTAGAAATCTACTTTTTGTATATACATAATTTGACTATTTTTCTTTTCTGTTAGTTCTGCTCAGTATAAGTTTTGCTTTTTCAGATCTTCCACACTTTCCTGTTGTAATTATTGTTTCTATGCAATTTATTTAACTGTAAGGAAAGTGAAAATAAATGAAACAAAATGGAAAGAAACTATATCCTAAAAGGCTTAACCACTTTGGAGGTGAGAAGGATGAGGTGAAAAGGATGAGGTGAGAAGGATGAGGTGAGAAGGATAAGGGGAGACATGCTCCAGGTTTACAAATTTCTATCTGAAGGGAATCCTTTGTTTATAGCTTGTAGTTATTAAAGGTCCAAAGTAATCCTCGGGCTAGAGGCCATTGTAAAAAGCTTGATAAGTCTTTTTGCTAGACTTGAAATTAGGGAGTTCAGTGTCTTTCTTAAGGTTGTAAATGGGTGGGATAGACTGCCTGAGTGGGTTGTTACTGCAACTCCGCATCGATGCACTGCTTTAATGTAAACATTGACAAGTTCTTCCATGACTTTGGTAAAATCTAATCTTTCTGGGTTTGTGAGGTATTCACCTGTGTGCCACCTGGCTAAGCAGGTGAGTGACAGGAAAGGGATGTCTTCTTATGTCTTTTGATGCTGATAAGTGAAAAGTCCACCACTTTGGTTCTAAGAATTCCTGCTATGATCACACCATGAATGGTACAATTTTGAATAAAGTGTCTTCTGAGAAAGACCTAGGAGTAGTTATTAAGGGGGGGGGGGTGTTTAGGCATCTAGGAAGCATGCAGCTACTGCTACCTGAGCAAATAAGGTACTTGGGTTGATCAGGAGGAATTTTAAGAATTTTAGTAAAGAAATTGTGCTTAATTTGTATAAGCAGCTGGTTAGACCCCATCTTGACTATGCTGCACAGGCCTGGAGCCCCTTCTATGAAAAGGACAAATTGCTTTTAGAGCAAGTTCAGAGGACAGCAACTCATCTCACACCTGAGGTTAGAACAGAGAGCCAATTTTGAAGTGCGGGGGCTAATCATCGAAGCGGCCCAGTACGTCCAATAAAATAAATGCAGTTGAAGACGGCCCAATATGCAGTTTAAGGCGGCCCAAAATGCCCACAGCAAAAAAGTGCGGGGGCTAAAGCCCCCTTAGCCCCTCCCCCCCCCCCCCGTCTCCGTGGTCCCTGTAGAAATCTACTTTTTGTATATACATAATTTGACTATTTTTCTTTTCTGTTAGTTCTGCTCAGTATAAGTTTTGCTTTTTCAGATCTTCCACACTTTCCTGTTGTAATTATTGTTTCTATGCAATTTGTTTAACTGTAAGGAAAGTGAAAATAAATGAAACAAAATGGAAAGAAACTATATCCTAAAAGGCTTAACCACTTTGGTGGTGAGAAGGATGAGGTGAAAAGGATGAGGTGAGAAGGATGAGGTGAGAAGGATAAGGGGAAACATACTCCAGGTTTACAAATTTCTATCTGAAGGGAATCCTTTGTTTATAGCTTGTAGTTATTAAAGGTCCAAAGTAATCCTCGGGTTAGAGGCTATTGTAAAAAGCTTGATAAGTCTTTTTGCTAGACTTGAAATTAGGGAGTTCAGTGTCTATCATAAGGTTGTAAATGGATGGGATAGATTGCCTGAGTGGGTTGTTACTGCAACTCCACATAAATGCACTGCTTTAATGTAAACATTGACAAGTTCTTCCATGACTTTGGTAAAATCTAATCTTTCTGGGTTTGTGAGGTATTCACCTGTGTGCCACCTGACTAAGCAGGTGGCCGACAGGAAAGTGAGTCACAGACTCATATAATCCCCCATTAGATGCCTCAAGTGATCTTTACTGAGGAAGGAATTGAACATGTTGATAGAGTTGAAATCAACAGCTTCAGGTGGTCACTTATTCCAAGCGTTGATGACCCTTTGTGTGAAGAAGAACTTCCTTGTATTTAGTTTACAATGACCCTTTATATCATGTGACTGTGCCCTCTGGTAACTCCATACCTCTTTTCAAATAGACTACTAGAATTTATTTCTTCAAAACCCTTAATAATACGAAAAGTTTCAATGAGATCTGCCCTAAAACCTTCTCATTTTTAATGACATTTATAAGTCTAAGATCATCGAGTCTCTGCTCACAAGGCAAATGACGCATGTCCGGTACCACACATGAAAATCTCCTCTGAGCCTTTTCAAGCAGATTAACATCTTGTCTAAAAGAGGATTCCATGCTGGACTACATTATTCCAAGACAGGATGAACTAGAGACTTAAACATTGAAAGCAGGATTTCTCTGTCCTTAACAGTCAAGGTTCTACTTAATACGCCAAGTGTTTTGTTTACCCTCCTTTAAATCTGTGCTTGGCTCCTTTGCAGGTTAAAGAAAGGCTCATAACTTTTGTTTGCGTTGAGACATGTACAGTAATATTTTCCGTTGTGTAATCTTGTGCGCTTTTTATCCTCTCCAGTCACAACTCTCCTTTTTGTAGTCCCTTTTTCTCCCAATTTTTTGGTAGAAATGTACTTTTGGCAGTTTTTTTTTTTTTTTTTTTGGGGGGGGGGGGGTTAAACTTGTATTTCAGTGGGGGACGGGGGTGGGGGTGGAGGCGGGGGTGGGGGGGCGGGGCGGGGCGAAATGACCTCCACTTTGGGGGCGAAACGACTTCCTTTAGAGGGCCAACTGGTAAGGGGCCAAACGACCGGTAAACACCTAGTCTATGCCACGTTGCTTTAGCTACTGTGGAGCTAGCCTAGGCTTGTTCAGTAAAGGACTAGCCTAAGTTAGGCCTATGATAGCGGACCACTAACTCCAATACTCATGTCTGGGAAAATGTTTACTGACAGACAAAGCGCCATAAAAAAATTATGGGATGTTGTTTCTGACTGTGTTACTTACAAAATATGATCATTTTTGCATTTGGGTTTTGTAGACGATGAGTTGAAATACATACTGTGCAAAATTCAAGGCAATCTGACCAATTTTAGTGCCATTTTTTTTATTGTATTACTCCGCTCTGTGAAATGCCGTTTTTGAGTAGCTATTATGGCGGGAAACGCATCCCTATCATTCAAGGCTCTCTAGCTCAAAATTTCAATGGTCATGGTATGGAAATTTGAAAGTGCCATGAAAGCCGAGATTGTGGGCTTCGATCAGAGGGGTAGCATGTCCTGGTTGAAAACTTCTACTGGGAGCTAGGGGGCACGGAAGTAGCCTAATTTAGTGTGTAAGTCAATGGGACTTATAATTAGTGGCCCGCTACCTTAAGGCAAGTTATGAAATTTTTAAATTTTGTAGCTAGAGACCCAGAATTGGTCTTAAATGTTTGCTTGTGGTCACCAAAATGGAAATACATGCTGATGAGGAACAATTTCATGCTTGAGTGATTTTTAGGGCCAAAAGTGGCATTTTTGGCCAAAATTATCAGTTTTCTTGTTAAAGTTGACAATTTAAGCAGAATTCATTAAAATTTCGTCAAAATAAAAAACTTAGCAAGCTCATGATCCTCTGGGTAGGTCTTAGCATGATAAAAGCGAAGTATTTATGTCATCCTGAGGGATCCGTAGCTTACCTCAGTGCATTTGGTATGTACCTAAGCAACAGCCAGCCACAAGCAGTTTTTGTACAGTGGACTTTGTTCAGTGGTTCTGTATATAAAACACATGCTGGGTTGTGAAATGACTGGACCCAAAGCAGTTAAACTGTGTGCACCGTTGAGTGAAGTGTCCAGGAATGTTGCATTACAGTGAAGGTATGCCATAAACTTAAAAAAGTGAGTGAATTTTTATTACCGGCAACCAACTTAAATTTCTGCTAGGACCTGTGGCAAAACAGGATAACTTGAAGAATAAAAAAGATGCTTGTATCAAAAGAGGTAGGATTAGGGAGCTACAAATTGGTGCCCGAGTGGCCTTGGCTGTATATGAGAAGGCCAGTACTACAGTAGGACCTATGGTGGCGGTGGGGGGGGGGGGGTATTTTGCCTGTAAAATTCAGCACAGATCAGAGTGAATTATTAGCCCTATACCCTTAAATTTAGAAACTCTCCTAACTTCTTTTATTTTTAATGCCATGTCTCTTTTATTTTGTTCTTCCATTTTAGACCTTAAAGGCTTTAAGGGCTTGGTATACAGGCCCACTGTAAACAGGGCAGCCTAACTAGATCACAGTGGAAGCAGGGTGAGCAACAGTCAGACAACTGAAATACCTGATGTCTTCATGCTAGGGGTGGAGGAAGTTTGCCAAGGTAGGCATATTGCAAACTGTTGACTCTTAAACCCACATGAAGTAAATTCTACTCCATTGATACCTGCTCCCTGTTTTGTTAAATGTAAGAGGAAGTAGGCCTAGAGACCTAAGCTGGCTTTTTAAAGCATGATGGCTGCATAGAAACCCCTTTACTGTAGTCATATGTAGCAACCATACAGTCCTGTAGCTTAAAATTTTTTTGTTTTTGTACCAAGGTGTTCCATGCCACCTGTTCCCATGTGCTTGTTTGGATTCATTAAGATGTTGCACATGTATAACCTAAATTTCTTCAGAATTTATAAGAAACCACATGGCCTATTGTTAAATCAAGCAGATGTTCATGATAATGTAGTAAGAGTGTGAAAATTAAGCTGCTAAATCCAACTTATTTTCTTATCCACAGAGTTGATGGTGCAAGCATGTACAGTACATCAGCATACAGAAACAAGTCTGTGAAAGTGTGAGAAGCACCAAAAAGTGAAGTTGAGAGTACCCTCATATGCAGAAATGCTGAGATTACAATACTGTCTTGGTACAGATCAGAAATGATGAGTAAGCAACTCAGTAGAGGATTAAGCAGTACATTAAAGTGTATTTTAGGTTGCCGGCAAATTTTGCCCTATCAGGGGTACAGATTTGCTAAGACTTACTGCCCCGAGAAGACTGTCAAATGAAATGATGGGTTTATATTCTTTGAGAGGATACTCTAGGGATTACCTGTGCAAATTTTTTTATGGAAAAATCCAACTCGGCCACTGCCTTAAGGTAGCGGACCACTAACTCCAATACTCATGTCTGGGAAAATGTTTACTGACAGACAAAGCGCCATAAAAAAATTATGGGATGTTGTTTCTGACTATGTTACTTACAAAATATGATCATTTTTGCATTTGGATTTTGTAGACGATGAGTTGAAATACATACTGTGCAAAATTCAAGGCAATCTGACCAATTTTAGTGCCATTTTTTTTATTGTATTACTCCGCTCTGTGAAATGCCGTTTTTGAGTAGCTATTATGGCGGGAAACACATCCCTATCATTCAAGGCTCTCTAGCTCAAAATTTCAATGGTCATGGTATGGAAATTTGAAAGAGCCATGAAAGCTGAGATTGTGGGCTTCGATCAGAGGGGTAGCATGTCCTGGTTGGAAACTTCTACTGGGAGCTAGGGGGCACGGAAGTAGCCTAATTTAGTGTGTAAGTCAATGGGACTTAAAATTAGTGGCCCGCTACCCTATGAATGGTCGGTCGCATAATGGCTTCCTATACATAGGGTATAGGCATAGTGATGATTGCGAACAACCACATTCCTTCACTGAAGACTATGTCGGAGCTTACTTTAGAGCCTAATGAACGTTTTCTTTTCCAAACTAGGCAAGAAAGTTCCTTGGAAATACTTCCACGGTCAGAAACACACGTAAATAACAACTCTTTGACTGTTAATTGAATTCGTATCGGTCTTGGAATAATACGGCAATGCTGTGTACACTCAGCGTGCAGGTCATGCGAAGTAAAGGGAATACATGGATACTTACAGTGTAACTTAGTTACAGCACTGGATATGTAGATCAGGATTCAGGCATACAGTCATGTACGTAGCCTTATTTCCGTGCATGTGCTGTTGCGCAACTGTCGTGCTCCGTTCTTGTTGAATGTAGAATAGTTACAACACGATACACTTATTTTGTATACAATGAATATTGATATAATTTTTGAGAGAACAGAGAACACTCTCATTGGTTAATGCCAACCATTTGAGTATTCATAAGGTATAAGGAATGGTTTAGGCCTACCTAATTTGAGTATTCAGCAGGAATGAGTCTCAGTACAGTGATGAAACTTAACTCGTATTCGTAACATGCTGGAAAGAGGTTTGATGGCAACTTACTCAGTCTCATAACGTAAAAACACATGAATCCAAAGAATATATACACTGAACGTACGTGAACCACCGCTCCCGAGCAAAGCCAATCTCTCGGACTTGTCCTTCACTCGTGTTGACATTCTTTGTGATTTGTGTAAAGTGGTATAAACTCTAAGCTTGTTATTTAATTCTCAACTAGCCTAGTATACTAACTATACTAACTTAGGCCTACAGGCCCTAGCCTACTTTACGTCACAGGTCGTCCTAGCGTTATATAGTATATATAGTATATATATATAAAAAGGAAAAGGTAAGTCACACCGCCTAACACCAACACAGTGCTTCGCACAAAACTGTTCATGATTTCTCACCTTATACTACATTAACCTCTTCAGATCTCTCCAGAACCCTCCCATCACCTTCTTCTAAAGAAACACAACAAACTTGACGTTGTCTTAAACAAAAAACCTCACATCAAATGCAAAAAATCTTCTCCTCCGATTCAATCTTAACAACGGACTAGATCACTCTTCTCCAATTCATGACGTCACATTACGTAATGGGGGTTACCCTTTACGAATACGGTTCTCTCATTGGATAGTTCGAACTGCTTTCGAATCTGTCAACGACCAGACTGTATTTTTTTTTCTACTCGGGGAACGTGAACAAGAAATGGAAAACACGAGCATACAATTCCCCAAGCTGTGCTACGAAAAAAAAACTTGTGTGTGGCCTTCGTGCGGTCTTTACGAACAGCATTTATACAACAGGCGTTCTCGGCATTTAAACATGCACTGGGTTAACAAGGAGTACCGGATTCGTACAGGGCAATTCCCATTACGTAATGTGACGTCAGGAATTGGAGAAGAGTGATCTAGAGTGTGGTTAACGAAGAATCAGATGAGAAGATTTCTTGCATTAGATGTCAGTTTTTTTCTCAACGTTTGTTTTGTTTTATCAGAGAAAGATGAAGGATAGTTTTCGAGAGATTTGAAGGGGTAAAATCTAGTGGAAGGTGAGGAATCATGAATAGTTTTGTGCGAAGCACTGCATTGGTGTTAGGCTATGTGACCAACCTTTTCCTTTTTATATATATATACTATATAACGCTAGGACGACCTGTGCTTTACGTAGGCTACGAGTATAGTAAGTTATCATGCTGAATGAGTCGATCACTGTTTTCTAAACGACATTGAAGCGAGTAGGTTTGATGTGATTGCGATACTAGAATAACTTCCAATGCAAATTCGGTTCTAATTAAGAATCCGTGCCCGGAAGTAGACATAATTTTACTCACTTCACAACTTCCAAAAGAGGGCGCTGAAACTTAAAAGTTTTTTTTGTTTTTTTCTTTTTTAAGTAAAAAACCCTTTTCTTTTTTTCCTCACTCGAGGAACAGCGCTATAAGTGTGTGCTGTGGAAAGAAGTGAATGGTTAGTGCTGTGGAAGAAAGAAAAGCATTGTTAGTACCGGGACCCGAACCCTCGACCCTAACAGTATAGCGATTCTAGCATCAAGACCAGCGCTCTTGCCTGCTGCGCTACGAGCGCTGTTGCCGGTGGATGGGTTAAAAATAATATAAGTACTGTCTAATAATACTATCTATTACATATAGCTGTAGGTTTACGTATACCTAAAGCTAACTGTATGTACTTGAGAGTGTACATATATGTACAGTATGAGATACGTATACGTAAAGGTTTATACCCCTACGTATACAGTTCCTATGCATGCGTACACCTGCATATGGCCCACCCTAACCCTATACCTATGCGTACGTAACCCTTATACTATGCGTACGTAACCCTAACCTTATTACTTACCTAACCTTATTACTTATGCGTACGTACCTTATACTATGCGTACGTAACCCTAACCCTATTACTGTGCATACGTAACCCCTAACCCTACAGCTATGACGCAGTTCCGGGCACAGATTCTAAATTAGGGCCACAAATTCTTCAAGCAACATCAAAACCAATTATTTGTCATCATGTTTTTGATTTTTAAAGCAAAAATGTTAGTCATGGGCCAGATTTTCAAGTTTCAGCAAAAGTATGAACCAGAAATTTGCAAAAATCAGTAAAAATGATGATGAGATTGTCTATTATGAAGTTTTAAGTAGGAATTCTGATAGAAAGAAGATTGTTTTGTATCATTATGTCAAAATCTGACCATAAAAATAGTAATTTGTAGGATTTTATTTGTTTGTTTTATGAAGTGATCGACTCATGATTACTTTATAAGCATTGCTTCTTGCACTGCCTCCTACATTTCAAGATTAATTTTCTACAAATTACTCTGTCCAAACAACACCAAAATATAGCACAAAGAAGAAGACATATTACAAAATATTACTGTCAGATTTTATCTATTTTTGTAGATGCTTTCATATTTTTGTGGTAACGAACTGTATTAGGTGATCGACTCATGGTATACTAATAAATAAAAATAGGTCTACAGTAGCCTATACTTTTACTAGCTACTGTACGGTAACAAACTTTAGTACTCTTCATTTTTTTATTTATAAGGTGTCAATCAAAGAGCTAAGCCAATAAAAAACTCTGTAGACTACTACCAAAATTGTAGTGGGCTATGGGATGAGAGGGCAAGCCTTTGATTCCAACTGCCTAAGTAGTAGGGCCTAGGCCTAGGATAATTTGCGTTAACATGAACCCCCAAATATTTTTATGCCCGTTTTTAGTAAAGAGAATTTGTGTTTTATTGTTGTGCAAATTCTCATAATGTGATATAATGACCATATACAATTGGGACACTCCTAAATCTTCACATTTTATCATGGATGCCATAAGATATGAAATTGTGAACAGTGTGAGGGGTCAAACATTGATTTCTGATTCCCCCCCATCCCACACTGTGGGGGTCAAACATATTGATCCAGGCCCCCACCTACAATAATGAGGACAGAATGGAAAAACAAGCAGAGCATACAAAATACACCATCATGCTGCTAGAAGGCCCATTACTGAAATGCAGCACCTTCTGGAAACTCAAAATCCTGTCAAGTGGTTGTCTCTGCGGGTTCTTTACTGAGTTTATTTGGAACATTTATTCTGAGAGGTTGTGCAGTGGTGCATATCAAATCCCTCACACGATAGACTCAGTTGGTAGTTAGCAGGAAATGGCTCTAGCAACTTACTGATAAGGAAGTTGTTGTCAATGGGGACTAATTGGGAACTTGTTTGCTCAATACATTAAGAAGAGATAAAAAAATTTGGGGGTTAGGTGGAGAGAGCTGCATTGGTGCTGCATTTCGCTAATGGGTCTTCTTCCACCATGATTGTGGTATACAGATGATTTTAGGGATCCAATAAAATGTCAATTTGATTTCTTAAGCCTGTTAAAGTTACTGTGTAACAAAATTTATAAAGTACTGCATTTAGGAAGCCCCAACCCTCTATGTTTTGTGTATATATGTTGCAATCTGAGTGTGTAAGTGTGTGTTTTCTTTATGTTCTGCTCATAGACAGATCCGGTATGGAACACGATCTAAGGTTCTGGTTCCCCCCCCCCCCCCCCCACTCAACAAACCAGATGGACACCCTGCTAGATTATTTTCTAAAATGAATTAAATTTAAATAAGTTTGAAAAAAGATTGCAATACATGTCAATCAGATGTTCTATAGTTTTTCATTCAGAGTGGTTGTGATTAGCAACAGGGTGGTCTATCTGAACAACAAGCTGTTGTCATTATCAACAATAAATGACACATTTGAACACTGCTGTTTTGCAATCATCAAATAGGATTGATATCTGACATTCATCCTTGATTTGACCAACATGTCTGGTCATATGTTGTCATAAAAATTACAGGCTAACAAAATTTCGTCTACAAAATAATTTACTAAGCATTTTTCTCTTAATCAGTTGGGAATCCCTCACCCCTGACCGTAGGCCTAAACCTATGTTTTTTAAACAAAATGAGCAGGAACAGAAACTGGATAATTTTTCCTTAGGGCAGAGTCATTTATCTAACTCGCAGTTATTGCCAAGTCACTTAAATGTATTCCCTGTGCCCAACTGCCCATACTGGACAGTTAGTAGGGCTGTGAATGTTAAGCAAAATAACTAAACGTTTAACCTCAAAAATATGCGATGGTTTAGCGATTAATCGCGATTACCTTATCACAAAAAAATTATTTCAATATGTAGAGATTAATACTGAATGTAATGCAGAAATAATAATAGTTGTTATCTTGCATGGTAAAATCAAATTATTCTGAAACTTTGAAGCCTACAAGGTTCAAACATGCCCAGAATATTCCATTTAACAAAAAACTGGGGTCATCAGAGTATAATGTCAAAAACAGGTTTTGCGATTTATCTCTTGAGGCTTTGTGTTAAACGTTTATTCCACATGCGATCGTTTAGCGATTAATTGCTGCACGTTCACAGCCCTAACAGTTAGATAAATGACTCTCCCCATATGGAACCAGACCATATATCCTGTACACCCCTATTTATGAACAAATATTCCCATCCTAGTACGCAGCTGTAACAACTAATAAACACAGTATTTGGGATGTAACATAACATTATTTAAGGGCAAAGGAGGTAAGGTCTCATAAGTTGCCCTATAGTCCAAACCCAAAAAGCAAACAATTAACCCAGACACTACTGAAACTATTTTTGTTATATTCTACCAAAGTAATGGAAGAACTTGTTAATGTTAGATTGTTAGCCTTTTAACGTTGCACAAATGGGGAGTTTATTACCCACTCTGGCAGACTATTGCACTCATTGACAGCTGTATGGGAGAAACTGAAATTCCTAATTTCAAGTCTTGTGAAAATCTTTACAAGCTTTTTTCAGTGGCCACAAATCAGAGAATTACTGTGAACCTTTAAATAACCTTAACGGGCAAGAGCAGTCATCCCAAATAAAAGAAGTGTAGTAGACTGTCCAGTTTCATGATTGGCTTGCAAACACAATATATCAATGAAGGTAACTAACTGTGATAGATCTCATACATGTGGCAGCATTCGCATGACCCATATTGGGAAGGCAGTCACTATTGTTTTGGAACATTTAAAGTGATTCTTTGTGTTTCACAAAAAAGAAATATGTAGGGTTTTTTGTTAATCATGGTTGAAATCTATCATAATTTGATGAACCATGACAATAAAAGTGCTCAAATTCAGAGAATAAGCAGCTAAATATTGAAAAGTTTGCAAGCTCTTTTGAAAAACGCTTTCTAACTATAAGCTGCTTAAATGAATATTCAATATGACACACGAGCTATTTTTCTGATGTGCAGTTAGTGGAAACCCTATATGGTTATTGTGGAAGTGGCATATGGAATTAAGCAGGTCTTCCTACTTTCTGATTCAAAATGGGAGACTATGTTGGTTGAATACCAAGTGAGTAGGCCTACACATTGCATTAAGTTACTAAGTAAAATGTAAATTAGTTTTCTTACTTGTCAATTCCTTGTGAAAAAAGTGGTGCTTGGGGTATTTAGACGTGGTCTTCCCCAACAGAGAGTTATCACTATGTGGGCTTTCTAACACTTATGATGCAAGATTACAAGAAATATTCAACTTGCGCAGTAACGATACTTGGAACATTAAAACAACAGTCCATGTCTCACATTCCATGAACCAAACCATTTCCTGTGGGAAGAATTTGAACCACCCACACTGACACTGAGGCTTTTGTGTTACTGTAACCTTGAGAGTACCCAAGCTCAGTTACAGGAGTACTTGGATGTTTACTTATAACGATCGACAGTCCTGTGGACTTTTAGAATAGTTTTGAAAAACACAGGTTTTCTCTTCGAGTTTCCTTCATTATGTTTTCGCATTAGAGCCAATGAAGGTCTAGTAGTAGAATTGTGCATAATTGAGCATAGTCACTGAGTATTATGGTGGTATTAGCATTACCACCTCTTGTACAGTGCTCGTTCTGTGTTTTTGTTTTGTTGTACTGAATACTCATATATGAGTGCACTCTTATTGGTTGGGTTGCTGACTGGTACAGATGAAGTAGGATAAAGTTTGATGGCTCACAATGTTGAATTTTGTATTTTTGTCATTATTTTCATGGAAATTGAGCAAAATTTGGCAGAATTTTCATGTTGAGGATTGTTTATTTGTCCTCATTGTTCACATGGACTGTTTAAATGTTCTGTGAAAAGTTTGGTCACAATAATTTAATGTATCTACTATTTGTTGGACACGAAGTATCAATGTAAGAAACCCTGTCAATTTGAGAAAAAATAGACTTACATTTCAGCGGCAAGAAATCACTGGGCTTTTGGCTTTCTGGTTTCCAGTTGTGGCTCACAGGCTTGATTTCCTTACTCCACTGTGGATTATGGATTACTAAGTACAGTATGCACTACACTAGGACATATATTCTCATATTGCCCACTTACAGTCCAGGTCTGTTGTTATAAACTTAACACAGCAAATTAAAGGCCCAGTTCTCTCACCCCAATCAGTACTAATTCTCCTAACCTTCTTACTCTAGCCCCGCCCACAATTGTCTGAAATACTTCTTCATCCAGATACAATATCAGTTTATTGCATCAAGGTGAGTATACAAAAACTCAATTTATATAATCAAAACACTCTCAGTACCGTTCATGTTGTGTAATATAAGCTTTGGTACTCTGCATTGTTTGAATTAGCTGTCAGTCAAAGAGCTGAGCCAATTGAGAATTTCGGTACCCCCATACCAAAACTGTAGTTTGGGGTGAGAGGTTTGGCCCTTTAAATTTATACTAACCTTATGTGTACACCTCAGTGAGTTAAATAATCGATGTTATGGAAGTTTTCTGGCTCACCAAGGATCCTACTGTATTCCAGCCTTTGTCAGGGCTTTTCGGCCAACACTTATCTTTCTTATTTTATTAACACCATAACGTGGCCTCATATCTGTCCGCCTCAGACCTGCCTGGCCTCAAAGCCTTTGGACAAAGTCTTAATTTATGTACTGTATCTTTGAATAGTCAAATATTCAAGAAGTGTTTATGAAAATTACGTTGTCGTGACGTATAAACTATACTTGACCATTGAAAGTGTGACTATCATTATGACAATAACAATCCCATGTGCTTCAAAACTCACAGAACCAGTCCCTGTTGCGCTAGTACTACTGATGCCACATATGTCGGGGGTTGCAGAACACAGTGGCATACATTGGTAAATTAAGCTCTTAGCAAATCTAGTCGGTAGGTTTAAAAATGTGTCATTCCCTTCTAATATCTACACGATGGCTTCAAGCTGCTGATTATCAAAAGAAGTTTTGTCTACCCCAAGTTGAGCTGATGAATTTTGTGCACTTAAAATTGAATCATCCTGCTTGCTACATGCCATGTTCGCTTGAAATCGTAGGCATGGTGCAGTTATGCATATCCATGAACTCCTAAAAGCAAGAGACTCTCTGATTGGTTCCCTTAATTACTGCTGATTTGGTAGTAGATTTTTGAAGGTTTTAGTTAAGCAGTTTGTGCATAAAATTAACTTTGTTCAGAGTCTTTCCGGTGTAGCGATTCCAGGGGGTGTAAAACAGAAAGTAACAGCCAGTGTGCTTCCAGAGGGAGGGTACAAAATTTCACCAGAAAGACTAACAGGGGCTAACTGTATTCCTCAGTTGGCATGGATGAACACTGGCAAAATTTGCCTTCTGTTTTTTGACTAGTGTCCATTGTTAATGAGGGTGGGGAGGTGAGAACTTGAGCCTCCCAATTCTGTTAATGGGACTGCCATTTAACATCCCCATTCAATTGTGACTTTGCCTTGCACCACAACTGGACAGCTAAACCTTGCAAACTTGATGACCTCCACAGTTGAACAACTTCCTGAAATAAACAGATTCCAAAAATATATTTCACCAATTTGAATCCAGCATGTTTTGTTTCCTCTTCATTGTCTTGTTTTGTTGTAAATGACTGGTGGAAATTTTTACCCCCACTCTTCCCCTTCTAAAGTGGATGGGCCATATATTTGTTACTCTTTTTTTTTTTTTTCTTATCTAGACAGGAAGACACAGTATGTTTTTCTGCACATATGAAGGCTGCAGTGCAACATTCAAGAAGAGATGGCGCCTAGTTGAACATATTGTACATCACACTGGGGAAGTAAGTCATCAACATACAGGCCTCGATTTTCAGGAGAATTTATGGTTGTCCTTCGGGCAACCTTTTCACTAGTTTTGGTTGTCCACAATGAAAATTGGTTGTCCGAAACACTTTGCACACAATTACAAAACAGTAATTGTGTTCATGTATTATTGGTCTTAAAGAAAAAGCTAGGATGTTTGAGAGACAGACAGAAACACTTCAAGTCTGAAACATGGTAGACAAAAAAAGTTGAAAGAGTTTATCAGTCAGCTTTATAATTCTTCAATCTGAGAGAAAAATAGTTTTCCATCGGACAACCAACCTTAAACTTTTGGTTGTCCGAATGAAATTTTAGTTGTCCGGGACAATCGGACAGCCATGAAAATCGAGCCCTGACATACCTGTCATTATGTTTAAATGACCATACCAGGGGTAACTAGGATGATTCATGTAAATGACAATTGCATTTAATAATAATTACATAATTAAGAATGTAATTAGAACTTGGAAACCAGTTATAGCTGTACAGAAAGTTCAATTTGTGATATGTTATTGTTTATAAAATGTAGCAGAATAGGCAGAGTAACTTATTTCAGGTCTACCTGAGTTTAAAATGAATACTATACAGACATGACTTTGTGTTTGTTGAGGTTAGCATGTGGTGTCATACCTTACACAGCCTTACATGCATAAAACTGCAGACAACTGATTTGTGTAGAGGTAGAGATAAGTATTGTATCTCCTGGAAGTGTGGAATAGCATGCTCCAATTTTTGGTTTCGATGAAAGAGAAACCTATGCATTCACGATGGCATGTGTGTGCATGTATGTGTGTATGTGCGTATGTGTGTGTATTTGTGTAAGGGTGTATGTATGTGTGTGTTTGTGACACTGCTCGTTAACACGATATCTCAAGATAGAAATGTCTGACAGTTTTCAAACTTGGTACATAGATGCGCCATATTGAGAGGAAGAACCCTAATGCTTTTGGCCAAGGTCAAAGGTCACCTAGGGTCACTGGGGGTCAAAGTCTGAAAATCTCGTTCACACGATATCTCAAGGTAGGAAGCTTGGGTAGATTTCATATGGTATGTTGATGCATTATGGTCAGGAGATGGTCCCTATTGTTTTTTGCGGAGGTCAAAGGTCATCTGGGGTCACCAGGGGTCAAAGTCTGAAAATCTTGTTAACACAATATCTCAAGATAGGAAGCGTAGGTAGATTTTATATTTGGTATGTTGATGCGTTATAGTCAGGAGATGGTCCCTTTTGTTTTTTGCGGAGGTCAAAGGTCATCTGGGGTAACTGAGGGTCAAAGACTGAAAATGTCATTAACACGATATCTCAAGATCAGAAACTTGGATGGATTTCATATTTAGTGTGTTGATGTGTTATGGTCAGGAGATGGTCCTTATTCTTTTGGCAGAGGTCAAAGGTCATCTCAAGTCACCAGGGGTCAAAGTATGAAAATATTAGTAACATGATATCTCAAGATAGGAAGCTTGGATAGATTTTATATTTGGTGTGTGGATGGGTTATGTTTAAGAATAATACCTATTGTGTTTGGTGGAGTTCAAAGGTCATCTGGGGTAACTGGGGGGGCAAAGTCTGAAAAATTTGTTAACATGATATCTCAAGATGGGAAACTTGGATAGATTTCATATTCAGTATGTGGATGGGTTATGGTCAGGAGATGGTCGCTGTAGACTTTGGTGGAGGTCAAAGGTCATCTGGGGTCACTGGGGGTCAAAATCTGAAAATATTGTTAACACAAGATCTCAAGATGGGAAACTTGGATGGATTTCATATTTGGTATTTTGATGGGTTATGGTCAGGAGATGGTGCCTAATGTTTTTGGCAGAGGTCAAAGGTCATCTTAGGTCACCAGCAGTCAAAGTCTGAAAATATTGTTAACAAGATATCTCAAGATTGGAAACTTGGATGAATTTCATATTTGGTACGTAGATGCGTTATGGTCGGGAGATGTTCCGTACTGTTTTTGGTGGCAGTCAAAGGTCAACTGGGGTCACCGGGGGTCAAAGTCTGAAAATCTTGTTAGAGGGATATCTCAAGATGTCAGTCTATTTATGTATTGCTTTTGTGGAGGTCAAAAGGGCATCTGGAATAACAAAATTATTTTTTGAACATGTAGCATAACATTTGAATGAGAAGATAATGGTGCATGATGGCAAATTTGAAACAGTACATTTATGTATCATCGAAACCTCAATGCATTTTTGCATTTTGACTTTCCTTGAGAATTATGTCACATTATGTCAATGCATAACATCTATTGCATCCATTCACATTGAAGGCAGTCAACTCTCACCCCAAACTGCAACTTTTGTAGCATTGTATAGAAACTCTCAATTGGCACAGCTATTTAAATGACAGCAAATTAAAACAATGCAGGGTAATGTAGCTCATATTACACAGCATGTACTTTGAATGTTTGGATTGCACACTGAGGTCTTGTATGCTCACCATGAAGCAATAAAACTGAGATTGTGTGTGTCTGGATGAGGATGAGTTTTAGACAGTTTTGGGAGGAGCTTAAGTAAGTAGATTAGGAAAATTGAAACTCTTTGGTTGAGAGGATTAGGCTATTAAATAATCCTACTCTTAGGAGCTCTTGTTTTTTCACCCATTGAATAGTAAATGCAAGTTTGATTATTTTAGCCTTGACTGTTCTTTGCACACAAGAGTTAAAGTGGAACTTTTTATATTTTGCTAACTTGAAGTTATCCTAGTTTTTGTCCCTTTGTGAAGTACTTGTGTATTATATATATGTTTGCTCTGTTCCACAGGGTGTATGGTCTGGTGGTAGAGCATCATACTTTCTGCTTGCAGGTCCAAAAAAAATGCCAATATATTGGCCTCCCTAAACCCGCTCAAACCTAACCTAGGACAGGATCTGGACCTGAGGTTTAGCAGTAATCAACCCCCACCCCTTCCCCCTCTTTTTTTTTTTTTTCTGGTGGAATCCCTGTCTGATGGTTATTAGTTAAGGTGTGAAGCCCCAACAAATCAAATTTTCTATTTTTACCATTGCAGGATTTTCCCTAGAGCCTAAATCCTACCTTAATTTTTGACATTTTCTACTGTATGGCTCAGGGTTATTCAAGAAATTATGATACATCTGTGTGCCAGTATAATGCTTTTAAGGAAATTTGCTTGGCATGCAAAGAGTTAAGAAGAGTTGAACATACATGAATGCAGGGGTATTGTTTAACAAAGTATTGTAATGCAGTAGTCAGTTAGAGATCCAGCAGATGATGAATAATTCCTTTAATATTTTATTCCTTTTGTTGCAGAAACCATTTTCTTGTACTGAAGAAGGATGCAACAAAGCTTTTAGTAGGAAGAGCCATCTTCAACGTCACATGAAAAGTCATTCAGGTTTAAAAGCCTTTGAGTAAGTCTTGGTCCATCATGTGGAATTGATAGAACTTTATTTTGTGGTGTACATGAACTTACCCAAATTTTCAGTGTAAATTATGTACTTAAATTTCTAGCTTGTATTTCATGCAAAAATGTGGTCTGTTGTAATTTTAAAGGTCTTGTAAGTCACATTGAGGCAGTCTTTCAGTTATTCCAAGTATGGTTCTGTGATTGGTCATGATATCAATAGGAATTTTAATTAATAAAACCAGAGCTAGGGGCAAAATAGACAATGACCTTTAGGTTCTGTGAAACTATTTAGAAGAGCTGTATAGGTAGTGGAAGCATAGTTGACAAGTATTGAGACAATAGATGGCAAGTTGTTGGCTGCAATGATATGAATGTTGACCCTTAGGTTTGGGGATAAAATTTTAGAGTGTAGTAGGGGTAGTGAGTAGTTACAAAGTTTGCAAGTAGAGAGGCATTGACAGCTATGTATCAAAAACATTGGGAAAAGAGCAGCAGCGGCAGCGTAGATTCAGCACAGTTGGAAAGATTTAATTTTTCATTTGGCATTGTAAATTTTGTCAAACAGATGGTGATTATCTGGATTTAGATCCAATCCAACTTTCTGAAGGTTGGAGAGAACTTGTGTAGCAGCTATATGCCCCTTTAATCTCTGTGGGTTCTAGCTTTTATGTGTGATGTAATGTCCATGGCATACTTGCAATGAGCAAAAGGGTGATAGTGAGGGAATTTATATAAATGTAGTTGATGACATTTTTTGGTTTTGATGTATAGAGAAACCAGGGAAGTCATGATGGCATGTGTGTGTTTGTAGTACATAAGTGTGTTTGTGACACTTTGCTCATTAGCACAATAACTCAAGGTAGTAATGTCTGACAGTTTTCAAACTTGGTACATACATGCCTCATATTAAGAGGAAGAACCCTACTGTTCTTGTGGAGGCCAAAAGTTATCTGGGGTCACCAGGTCAAAGTCTGAAAACCTTTTTAACATTATGTTTGAAGATAGAAAACTATGGTAGATTCCATATTTGGTATGTGGATGTATTATAGTGAGAGGATGATGCCTTTTGTTTCGGTGGAGGTCGAAGGTCATCAGGGGTATGCCAGGGATCAAGTCTGAAAACCTTGTTAATATTTTATCTCAAGATAGGAAACATGGATAGATTTCATATTTGGTATGTGGACATGTTATGGTGGGAAGATGGCTCCCCTGTTGTTGAACTAGCTCTGGGACCATCTGGGGTGACACAAAATTATCTTCCTAACATGCTAGTTTACATTTAACTGAGGATGTATGGGACATTGTGGCATTGTTTTGAATGGAAGATATGTATATCATGGAAACGTCAATCCATTTTTGCATTCTGGTTTATAATGTTGAATTTTATTGTTATGTAAATTACATTGTAGTTTGGAGTTCAACTCCTGGTCTGGTCATACCAAAGAGTTAAAAATGGAACCTTCTGCCATTGTGACTGGAGCTCAGCATAAGGAATTGAGTGGAAAAAACAAGCAAGTGAACCCAAACTGGAAAAAAGATTGTGGCACATCCTACTTAAACAAATTGGTTAGAAACTGAGTCTGGGAACCTCATTTAACTAAGTACATTGTAGTCTGAAACATTGAGACCCAAATCAATAAAAGGAAGAACAAGGTTTCCTGTTCTTTTTGTGCAGGGATAGGGACAAACATTTAACTTTTTGTTTATGGTGATGATGTTCATCTAGTTTAGCATGGTCATCAGCCATGCACTCTCCCCTCTACAGATTATCACCAATGTAGTAAATAGCTCTAAAATGGCTATCATTTTTTGTCTTTGTTTAACAGATGTCAGCAAGATGGATGTGGGCAGAAATTTGCATCTAATGAAAATTTAAAGAAACACATAAAACGGATTCACCAAGAAAGAGTTTTTAAGGTCAGTCTCCTACATTTTCATTTACCAGACATCATGGATGTGAAATTTGCTGCCAAAGGCCCTGTCACAGTCAAGCAAGCACATATCCCACCTTTCCTGCTGTATGCTGCACTTAAAAGCTGTGTGTATTTGAAAAATTCCATAAGGAATTTATTTAGTTTTCTCATACAATTATAGTGTGACTGGGTCTTTATAAATTGTAGCATGTTTAGTTTAAATTGTCTGAGGGTAACTACTTATCTTATTTTACTGCTTTCTTTTTTGCCATAATCAATGTGACACATTTTTTGTATTCAGAATAGTTTTTACTTTCAATAATAGCACTGTATGCTTTGAAACAACAAAGATATGCAAACAACCTGGAAGTTTGAGCCTTTAGCTTGCTTGTGTCCCAAAGCTTCTGGCATGATGAGGTCTGTGCAATTTGGTTTAATTATTTTGATCTAAAAGGCAAATTTTTAAGATGCTCAGTGGCTCAAAAATTTGGGGAAAACGATGCAGGGGTTTCGAGTAGCTTTCAATTCAGTATATACTTTTGGAATTTTGCAATGACCCTTCAGGTAGGGTAAACATATATAATTCAGTGTGTGTCCTGGATTACCTGATTGAGAGGGTCTTTGATGGCCTTTTAAGGCTGAGGAACTAAAGACAGAAATTAATAAGATGTCTACCTGTGCAAGGTGTCAATGTTATGCAGTGCTAGGTAGGTGTCATGATTTTGCAACAAGTGCCAGATGAAAAATGTCAGTTAGTGTAAGTTCCACACAGCTTGTCCCTTGATGACTCATGAGTGACAAACAGATATCACTTTTAGCCATGACCTTACAGCTGCAAGTTTTATCTTCGAATGCTACCACCTTTATTCTCTTGACCTTTGAACCAAGAAGACCTTTATGCAGTGACATCACATGACAA
This sequence comes from Holothuria scabra, assembly GCA_037179385.1. Classification (NCBI taxonomy): domain Eukaryota; kingdom Metazoa; phylum Echinodermata; class Holothuroidea; order Aspidochirotida; family Holothuriidae; genus Holothuria; species Holothuria scabra. The sequence continues at coordinate 15,224,368 of CM074192.1, read as the reverse complement.
CATTTCAAGGAAAACAATAAAACATGTGACACACATGCAGAAGGCTATGCCAGGCATGTAACTTAAGCTTGGTCTGATTGGTCAATGAATCAGTCAGTGGTCTGCATTTGTCAGCAGAAGTTGCAATGTTACAGGCTTCCTCCATACTAGGGAGTACTTTTTGCTCTGTAGCATCATATGGAAAAGGCCTACATTATTGGGAATGCACCAGTGATGTTCTCATTTTACCCTACTCTGTAGCAGTTTTCTGAATTTCCTATTTGATCTTTTGGTTTATTGCTAAAGAGTCATTTCTTTAACCAAAGCTACCATATTTGTCCAAAATGGACCTATTTCTCTGATTTATGCAAAAATAATTTTTTGTTATGTTTGAATAACTTCATTTTAATTTGCTGTCTTTTTAGTGCACATGGCCAGATTGTGGGAAGACCTTCAAGAAACACCAACAGTTAAAGTACCACTCCAGTTATCATACGAACTCCAGACCACATGTGTAAGAAAACTGTTGTCATTATATATTTAACAATTTTTTCAGCTTCTACAGAAGCTGTTAATGTTATATTGAAGGGGAACGAATGGAGAAGATGACATGTAGTCTAGGGTGTTTTCCAGTGGTTTTTACAAGGGCCTCATGGGAGGAAAAAAGAAAATCATTTTTGGACTGTGCAAAACTTGTAGCAGTACTTGCTTCCTACTTTAGAATACCTGATTTTGAAGAGTAGCATTTTTTTCCAAATAATACCCCAGTTATACTCATCAGTGTCACTGGATGTTATGTAAAGTGGGTACATTACATCTTATCCCTTTTGTTTCTTTGTAATTGTTTATTCTGTCTCTTCTTGGAAATTTGATACTGTTGGAATGTTTAAATGTCTTGCCCTTAGATCTACAATCCTGGACAAAAATACATTGGATGGTCCCCTGCTCTCCCATTCAATGTTGAAATACTTGAAGTTTGGGGTGTACTTTGTCGGGGACAGCATTGATTTAGGGAGGGTGTTTTGGAAGACCAACAAATTTTTGCATACGTGTTGCTACATTTGGGAAAAAGTGTGCCATCATTTTTGTCAAGGATTGTGCCTTTTACATGCTAACAACAACATAACAAGACCAGCTAAGTGATAACATATGGCCAACAATAAAAAATCTGAACACCAAGAACACCCTTGCAAATAAAACAAAAACTACTCCTGAGCAGCCACAGACTAGTGAAACAGAAAGGCAAAACCAGACCAAACCATCATCACCAACAACAGTAACTGCCCCAAAGGGCCACAACCCCAAAGGAGATGAGGGGCCTGTCCATTTGCTATATTTACAGTATGTACAGTAGATTCGCTATTTACACCCAACCAAAACCAAAAAAAGCCAATGTCCAGAAGAGATCAAACTGCAGAACATCCGATCTCAGCAGAGACCCTAACTGAACTTTGTCAAGGATTGTAGGACAAAACTACACTACATTAGGCATAGCAAACGAAAATTCTCTCTACCTTTAGAAAAGGTTGTATAGTTTTTAGAACCTTCCAAATGCAAAATGAAGTGAGAATCCACCTCCTAAACAGCAAATGGTCCTCCTTCTTTGAAGTAATTGAATTTAGTGATTTATGAACAGTTTATCTTCTTGCGAATTTCCAGCATGTGTGCATTGCTGCCATACTGCCAGTAACCAATGTAACAATTGAAGGAAGCTTTTCAAAGGTAGCTCTGTGTACCTGTAACAGTTAATCCAGTCCTTACACTGGTACAGCCCTTGTTGAGAGTAATAAATTACGGACTTGATTAGTAGGTATTGTGTGTCATTTTAATACCACAATGCATTTAAACTGTCAGGAAGTTCTTGGCTAAATTGTGCATTTTAATGGAATACCCAGCAATGGCTTCAACTTGAGAGATGCTTAAACTGAGGTGAATAGACAACTGAATGGAGATGAATGTGTCAAATAGCCTGTTGTGAATAGGATTAGTTGGCGAAAACTCTCTTCAATTTGAGGTTAGCTAACATATAATAAGTACTGTACTTGGTCTTAAGTCATCTGTGTTTAATCCAATCTTAGGAAATAAAACAAATTTAATTCAAATCACAAACAATTGAAAGAGCAGTTGATGTAACAAATCATAAAGATGTTAATGTACAAACAAGTAGCAAAGTGTGGCATGTCTTCAAACAACCCTTGACAGTCAAACACTTCCGTGTTACCATGTGTCACAAGGTTCTAACCAGTGTGGTGTGGGTATGAAACGGTATTCTACATGCTGGACCAAGGAGGTTCTAGAACCTCCTTGATGGAACCATGCCATCTTCTCAGATATGTACTTGCAGCAATGAACAAGCATTAGTTGTTTGTTTGTTTGATTGTGTGTGTTCTTGTTTTGAATTCAAAGACATGACCAAAACAATGAATTTCAGGTCCTCTGGTGGAAATTCAATAGATTTCTGGAGTCTTGTCATGTTTGAACAGTTAAAAAAGAAATCAGGGACAAAGGGAAAATAACACAATGTCATCCTTAGATTGTATGAGAAATTAACCTGTGTGTGTGTGTGTGAAAAATGCATTTCTTGGACAAAATTTTGGAATAATTTAGTGCAATCAGCTTACTGACTGTAACTTTGCATAAAATGTTCATAAATCAGTTGAATCAAGACTTTCACAATTATGTCTTTCAGGTGTGACCATGAGGGGTGTGGAAAATCTTTCCCAACACCAAGCAAGTTAAAGTCTCATAAGAAAACTCATGAAGGTATTATACGTGCATCACTTTTTGTTGTCTTTTTGGTACTAAAAGATGTGTCCTGGTGACACTGTTGACTGTTTAATTTGTTTCTTATTGGTCTTCATGTTGGAACTTAGTATGTCACTTAGAAAGTGTACCTCAAGTCAAAAAATTTCAAAAATTCAAAAATTTATTTTAAATGGTGTGAAAAATGAATTCTCACAGTCCATCTCCAATCTTCATAGGACATTCATGAGCCTAGGTGTAAAATGTTGAAGTTTATTCACTCAAATTAAAATGGTACATGGCCAATTATTTTTGATGACATTGTTGTACTTCTGACATTACAATCTTTGTATCTCTTTGTTTTCCTGAAAGTTACTGCACCTTGTACCAAAGTGTGATAGCTCTATTACTCTTATGGGGTGATTTGAATAATTAAGCACTCTCTGTGCAACATGCTATGCAAGCAAACAGGAAGTATTCAAGGTCATAAAAATATTTTTTATTGTTTAGGGAAACAGAGTAGGAAAATGTTAGTTGCCCGACATTAAAGTCACAAGTATTGTGCAATGGACTAATTTGTTTTAAGTGCATAAATTTCAACATTTCTTATCACGGCTTCAGAACAACCAATGAAGATAGGAGTTTGACTGCTAGAATTAATTTTTCATGCTGTTAAATATATATCTTTGAATTTTGTGACTTGAAGTACACTTTATCTCTATCACCTTAACAATCTTTGTAATTTTATTGAGTTAAACCTCTCCTTTTTACAGTCATATGCTTGTTTTTAATATTAAATAGCCATATTTGTTTTACATTTCTATATTTAAAGTACAGCAGCTTTAGGCTCCTATGTTTGACCACCTGTGCTACTCCTATGCCTCAGTCCATCTCTCTTCCAATTCACACTCATACTCACCAAGTTGGCCTTCTTCTTCACACTCCTAATCCTCCTACCCTAACTCCTTGCACAACTACACAATTTCATTGGGTGGGTATAACACAGCATATCACATTAACTCTAGTATTGTCATTATGTGCAAAAAGTAATTCTTTCATTCAAGGGTTTGAAATTCACTTCTTCTCTTTTTCTTTTTCTTTTTTTTGTTTTTGCTAAATAAAATGAACTTTTTCCCTTTCTTTTGTCAGGCTACTCATGTGACTTCCCTGGATGTGATGTAATTGTCTACAAGTGGACATTGATGAGGAAGCACAAAGCAGAAGCTCATAAAAGTAGTAAGGAAGCCTGTTACAAACATACCTTGAAAATATATAATGCTTTTTGTTTGTTATTTAATTCACATATGCAAAATTGTGTGGCTCTTTTTTTATTTAAAATCCTTGGACTTTCAGTAAGCACTGAGGAAATTTTTTTATTTGAAAATTCAAGTTTTTTATTGACTTCAGTATGGTCTTTTACAAATTAAGATCCAATACAATGTAGTAATTCTTTGAAGAATGATAAAGAGGATATTTAGATGAGGTTTTCATCATAGTAAAACATATACTAAAGACTTCAAACTGATGTCATTTTGTTTTTATCTTAGGCAGCACACTCTGCATTCAAAAGACTTGATCAGCATATTATCCTTAAAACTTTCTGATTGGTCACTGTATCTCTGTTAATGTGAACAGATGATGAATTGAAAACTGCACTACATTTTTTTCAGTCAGTCAGATAGGGCAGAGATAGGGTTCACTAAGTTGTTGATTACTCAGGAGAGGTAGTTATGTCAGGTACTGGCAGTTGTTACATTCGGATTGTACAATGACAGCATTGTGTAGAGAGTATTGTTTGGGAAGAGTTAAGAGCTGCTGTGGTGTCTTCAGCAGTAGGAAGATCTGCCCAGGATAGTAAAACGGCTAAACAGTAGTTTTTGAGACAGCTGTTGATATACAGGAGTATTACATACAATAAAGGAACACAGGGAGAAATTAAAATAAGTTTTCTTTTGCCCTAAAAAACATGCTATTTAAAAAAGAACAAAATTAACAGTTCAAATATTCAAACTCAAGTAGATTTAGTCCAGAACTGTTTCCTTCCTCTAAAATAAAATTTTTAATTTGTCTTGTAATGTATCACCATTGAAGCATATTAGTATTTTTTTTTTTTTTCCTATTTAATTGCAGCATTTCAGTGCCAGTGTTGTGGAAAAGAGTTTAAGTCTAATTCAAAGGTAAGTTTGCACGTACAATATTTGATGTGAACTGCTACATGTATAATTACAAAAAGGGCAAGAGCAGTTTCCTCAAACATATTTTGAAACAACAGCTTTATTCTCACTAATACCTCCATATTTCTTTTCCAAGTGCCTTTCTCAAAGTTTCAAAACTTAAATTTTGAATATCTGAGGTACAGCAATGGATTACTTCCATAATTTATTTCACAGTTCAGTAACAAAACTATTTTCACATGATTCCTGATGGCCATTCATGCAATAGGATAAACTACTAGACTTGATAATATCAGTTTGGTATTGTTTGAAAGGCTAGATCAGACTGGAATAGAATATAACAGAACAGAACAGAATAGAATAGATTGCTCATGGATATAAAACCCACCTTACTTTGACCTAGGCCGTGTTCCTACTATTCTGATCACCCCAAGCTCAGTCAACTGGAAAATTTTGTGACCAATGGCAAGAGCGTTTCTGTTGATCTGCTGTGTGAGATTTGGTCGCCTCCTCCAGTTCAATCAACAGGAAATTGTATCATTGAAATTATTTCCCCTGGTCGTGTTTGTATACACAAGTTTGTGTGGTACCAAGCTGTGCTGCAAAAGTACATTACTGATCTCATCTCACCTTGATCCTTCGTTGTATTCCCACTTGTTTTCTTGATTGCCCACTTGGGATCTGATCCTCCCCAAGGGGGATCAAGCTCTCAGGATCTAATCCGGGAATGAGAGCATTTCCACTTGCAAATGGATTCCCTGTTCAGGGTCAGATCTGGATCTGATCACCTGCTCTTTCTGGAGTGGGAACACACTGCTAGCTAGAGGTACTTAACCACCAACATCCCAGTTGCTATAAGATGAATCACATCAACTGCCACTGCTTTAAACCACTTGGTTATAGAATGGTATGGAATAGAAGTGGAGGGGATTAAAAAGGTTGTTTTCCAGTTTGTGAAATATGCCCAATTAGTTTAACCTTTGAAACTGATGGATTTTTTGTCTGGTATTCTGTTCAGTGCAAATATGAGAAGTCACACAATTGATCACATTTCTTAGAATTCAGTATTTGGAAGAGTAATAAAAAACTTCTTTGTAAATTAATTTAACTGAAGAAAAATTACTTTGATTTTATCAATGATAAGATCTTATGTTAACTTTATCTTTGATATTGTCTTCATTTGGATTTAGTTGAAGAACCACACGAAAATTCATGACTCTGTGAGAGATGTATTTGAGTGCCCATACAAGGACTGCCAAAGACTTTATGCAAAGGTAAATTATTTTTTTCTGTTTTTGCTCAGATTTTGAGGTATATGATGTTTTATCGAAAGACTTTATCAAACACATAAGTTCATGTGCATCGTTCTATAAATAATTTAACTTGCCTTGTATGTTCAATTTTTTTTTATTTCAAAGGATAGTTTAGTCAATTGTTCAGAACAGATAAGGTATTACTAGCCTTCACTGAGTATGTGAAAAGATGCCTATTAGTTATTGCCTTGATGCTATTGACCATTTAATGTCGTTGACTAGTTATGAATTTTTATGTCCCCCTCCTAATGCCCCTCTCCTCCATTCCTCAAATGGATGAGGAATTTAAATTTGGTGTGATGGTAGTTGAAGAGGCCAAATTCTGGACAATTTATTCAAGTTAAACATTTCTCAGGTATGAGTAAATAATAAGGGCAAAGTTAAAAATGTGAAACACTCATGTATAATGAATAGGATTTGGTGGGAGGTCCCCCAACCCTTTGAGTTGAGATGACCTCTAATTTATTTATGATAGAGGATAGGGGGTAGAGGCAAGGGTCAGCCTTATCCTAGACATTCAGATTCACATCTGCTGAGTGTTTCACAGGATTCACAATGTTGCAAGTGCACTTTTTTTGGTTAAACATGTACACAAATGGTGAAGTAGATGTTGATTGAAATGTTGTTCCATCTTGCTTCTGCAGCTGGCCTCTTTAAAGTTACATGTGAGCAATTATCATGAGGGTGCAAGACCATATGCATGTTCTCATGAAGGCTGTGTGAAGACTTTTGCCAACAAAGTTTCACTCGTCAAACATCAAGTTGTGCATGAACCTGGTTATTGTAAACCTCCATCTAATGTAAGTAGTCTACATTAAAATTCAGCTGAAGTTTTTGTTCAGTTTGACAGTTTCAAATACAGTTGAGAACAATTTCAAGTCCTTCCCTGAAGTGGCCTCTTCCCTCGAAATTGTGCTGCTTCCAAGTACATGCATTTAAATTGAGTGTTTAAAGATCCTATAGTGTAGTAAAGAATATTAAGTATGTGCAAAAGTTATGGCAACCCCTCTTGTTATTGAAGTAATATTGCCAGAGTTGTACAGAAAATTTGCTTATTAAACCATGGTTGATAAAAACAAAGGATATGACAATTTGTTTAAATGGTAGTTGGGATGCTCTCTTTTCAAGAACTAAGTGATTCCATGAGAAGATATTTTTTAAAACTTAAAAACTCGTAAATTATTTGATTACCCCAATATTTGAAATGTCACATGATGCAATATTTATAAATCACATAATACATAATATTTTAGTGAAAAGGGATAGTGGTGAGCTAGCATGGTCTTATAATAATGGAAGTATTGTTATGCCTTGTTGGCTGTGTTGTGATAGCCATCTTTTGAATGTTTTCATAATTTTGGTTTATTCTTTTCAGCCAAAGAGAAAGAGATCCCTTGCATCCCGTCTGAGTGGACATCCAGATAGTGCAACAATAAAGAAAAATCCTAAAAAATTGCGCCAAAGAGATGTTGCAGATAAAGATGATAGTCTAACCAGAACATTAGAAGAAGAGGGGAGTAAAAGCAGTAAAGTGCAAGAATCAGTGACTTCAATCAATATGCGACTGGGAAATCAAAAAACTGAAGCTACTCAAAGTAGAAATACATGTGATAATACTTCCACAAATGTAGAGGAAGATTCTGGAACAGTCTCTCAAAGAAGTGTTCCTGTTTCTCCAGTTATAGATGAAGTGGAAAAACAGGACCAAACAGAGTGTGGGGCTGTTCAAATGGGGCAGAAGAATTTGGTTTTAGATTCAAGCTTAAACTTGACAGTATCAAATGATGGTGGTCAGGAAGCAGTATTAGAACAAAGAATGAGCTCCAAGGAGGAAAGTGATGTAAATATGAATCAGGCTGTTCCATTTTCACACGAGGTTAATATCTGTTCTCCAGAGAGGATAGAGGATGGACTGAGAAGTGCAGTTGAACAAAGTCAGGGTCCATCATCTCAAACTAGTTTTGAGAAAGAACAAGCTTGCCACAGTCTGTTAAACAAAGAAAACCCTGCAAACTTGGTATCTCAGTTTGACGGAAGTGAAACGTTGAGCATATTGGAATTGCAGTATCAAGAAACTGAAGTTGATGAAGTTGAGGCAGTGAAAAGACTTTTAAATCTAGATTGTTGGGGCAGCATGTCAAATGATGTTGCCGCTGATTTAATGGTTGAGGTTAAAGGTCAGACGTGCACAGAGAAAGCACAGAAAAAGAGAACAGTTATAACTGTGCAAAGTTAACACAAGAAACTGTAAGCTGAGAAAGTCGGTGACGTATGGTTTTAGCAGGAGTAATAAATAACTCTGTGACATTGTGAGTTGGAAATGAGAGCAAAACAAAAATCATAAAAATTATATTTTTATATAAAAACAAGAAAAGATTACAATTATCAGGCAAAGATGAGACTATTAACACAGATGTGAAGACAGCTTTTCCAAACAAGTTTTCTTTCCTCCTGAATGGTGTAGAGGTTGTAACAAATAAAACAAAAACACAGAATTTGACAACTTCACTTTTTTAGACCAGCATTTCAGCCAGCCTGTATTCATGCAAGAAATCTTTCAAAGGAACCTGTTAAGAGGAATTCTCTGTGCTGCTGTTTCTTTCAATGAAACTACCTTGAATTAGTTTTTCAAAAATCAGTCATTGCAAGTTGTACTTTTTACCTCATGCACAAGGTCTTTTAGTGTCAAATATTAAACCCTTGCCATATAGGTGTACCCAGTGTGCTGTTGACTGCACACGAAAGAGAAAACTTCAATCAAAAATTAATTCTCTCGTGGAAAGAATGTTGCATTTGAAAATGATCTGGCGAAATCACTCCTCTAGACTACAGAAAACTGATCACTCAACAACAGAAAAGAAAATTCACAGAATCTTGCCCTTGAGAAAAAAGAAAATGTGCCACTATTATATTAACCTTTATTCAAAAGTAATAATTTAGTATCATTTATTTGTTGATCTATCTGGAGTTTGAGTCCTGGCTGGGTAATACCTAAGACCTAAAAATGGAACCTACTGTCATTGTGTTTTGTTCTCAGCATAAGCAATGGAGAAAGAAAAACAGGCTAGTGAATCACAGTGGAGAAAGAAAAACAGGCCAGTGAATCACAACTCAAAAAAAAATGCCATGGCCAGCTGGACTTAAACTAATTGGCTGAAGTTTAATTGAAGATGTAATATAAAGTAATCAGTTGCCAGGGTATCAATGTATTCTTTAATGATTGGCTCTTAAATTGATATTTTATAATTGGTGGATGTATGCATGTACTCCTCTAAATACATCATGACAGATCTACATCAATGACCTTGGACCCAACATGAAGGAAGTTTTCAAATATTTTTGAAATTGCAACAAGATGATTATGTGCTAAGATTATTTATGGCTATTTGAAACCATTATAATAGTTTTACAGAATATCATTGTACACCAAACTCAAATCAGCTGAATTTACTGGCAGGGTTCAGACTGAGTGAAATGTTCTTTACCATTCACATCCCACTGCCAGCATCACAAATAATGGTCCCTTAGGGATTAATGCACCACAAATATTATTCAAACAATAGTAAATAAATTATATCCTCATGAACAGAAGAGGTTTTCATATCAGTAAATCATGGTACCAATGCATGTGCTTTGTTGTTTAGAAGCCTTTCTGTGGCTTCTAATTAAAGTTTAGAAAGTTTAGGAAAAAATATAGGAAGGTGTTTGTGAACATGGTTTTTCCAATGATTGGAATTTTCTGCAAAATACTTAAAAGGTTAGAGTAACAATGGTTGACAGTTACTGAGTTGTCCATTGGTTTATAGAGACCCAAATCTCTATAGTGAAGTTTATTCCTCAAAAGTTATCCTCAGCAATACTGCAAGGTTGCATAATTAGTCCAGCTGTGATGAAAATCTAAGTGAGGCTGTATGAACTGTCATTTCATGGTTTGAGAACCTTAAATACAAAGAAAAAACCAGCTCATAAATTAAGGTGATTTATTTAAGAATTTTGTATACATAGTTGCCATAGTGTCTTTTGCATTGTCTCTTTTCCACTCTTACAATAAAAAGTGTACTGGACATCAAACTGCTTGAATAAGACCAAACTAGGGATGTCGTGAGAAACCACATCATTAAAGCTTTGCAGTACTAGTACTTGCTCTCTGTTGTTAGAATCTGAGTGACTAAAAATTGGCCCATAATATCGGTCTATTTAATTTTATATCTGTTAACAGATTCCATCTAGAATTAAATGGTAGACCACTTTTAAAATGTGCATGGCAATGGTCACAGTAGCTTCACAATAGCACTCAAGCATGTTATTTCTTTGTAGGGTTTGTTGTGAAAATATCACTTGTTTTGAAAGTTTGCAGAAAAAAATGGTACCTGCACTTCCACAGTCTTACAAAAGCTGCCTAAAATTATCTGATTGTTATGAAACCTCATCACTTGAAAGGTGCGACAGGATTTTATTAAATATGGCTGCTTCGTATTTTCCGGGCTCATATCATGAGAGTAGTATACAGTTACACTGTAAGTTATTTAATTCATTTTGGTTTTGTGATTAATCACCAAATCACCATCTATATTGTTTACAAAGTGTTAAGACCTTGTATTTCACTGAATATCACAGTCCCTTGTAAAGCCAAGAAAAGTGCCAGTAGTCTGTCATAGATTCCATGACACTTTACAACAAAATTGCAGATACACTCTGAAAAATATCTTGTGAAAATTTTACCACATTCTGTGTTTGCAGACTACACAAATCTGGTTATCAAGTAAATTAACAAAGAAACTGGTTTAAAACTGAGTTGGATAATAGCCAGGTTTGGGGTTAAATTCAGCAGGTTATTGGTGAAGATGACCACAATTTTGATAAAGTAATAGCCAGATAACCAGAATTGTGTAAATGGTATAGGCCTGTAAATGCAGGGCTTGTGAAATTTCACCAGGATGTTTTCGGGATTGCATGTGTGAGCAATTTTCCGGACAAAAAGTGCAGTGCAAATTTTTCTTTGATAGAGTTGCTCACTTAGCTAGTGTTGATTACCATAGTTGCTGACTTCATGCAGTTTCATTTGTAAAAATGAAAGCTTAAAATTTATGATGGGAGGATTTTTCGGCGGGTATGGTGTGAGTGTTCATGCCAGTGCATATTTTTAATTTTTTTATTTAATTCCTCACATGATTATTTTCCCCTGCCCCCTCACTTGCTACGCTATTGTCCCACTTCCCTGTAGTGCTGCCAGTGTCCGAGATTTCTTTTGGAACCTGGAGAATGAGATCGTGCTGGAGGTTGGCTGGGAAAGAACTGATGCTGAGCTCAGCCATTGGCTCCAGCCATGTGATTTTTTGTTAAAAATGCATTTCCAGAACCTTATTACTGCATGGCAAGAATTGCACTTTCCAGATGTTTCATGCTCCTGGACTTTCGGTCAGAAGGTATTGTTGACTGCCTAAACTTAAATATAAATATACCTTGATAATGGAGGTGAAATGATACCCAATAGAAATGTAAACGCGGGTATAATTCCTTCCTGGGACTATGGTTATGTTGCGATGAACGTAACTTATGTTTGAGAACATACTGTTTTAGAGACTCTTAAAAGGGGGCCAGGATATCCCTTCTTTGAACTCTGCAACAGGCCATGACGCATGAAAGCTTTGGCAGCACTGCATGGCAGATTGTAGGTTGTTGCGTGAATTATTAAAAGCATGCATTTAAGTTTCATCAGATTGACGTTGAAATTATGCCCAAGAAATGATTAGGTGTATTATAACAGGGAGTAAATAACGGTCACAATTGCCACTTGTTCACAAGCAAGATTTGCACGACAAATCGTGTGCGTTATAATTGAACGTGTTTCACAGTAGATGAAGACTTTCAACGTAGGAGCTTGAAATAACGCAGAAATGTGTGACTCGATGCGTGAGAGTTAACAGCCATGAGAACAGCTTTGCATAGAGAATCGAGCTAACCATGCTAGTAGGGTTAACATACTCCCAGGGGCGTAGATTTCTCTTCAACATTGGGGGGGATGATGTGTGCACGGCTAGCACGAAGCCCGAAGGGTGGGGTCCAGGGACCCGCCTTAGGGCCCCTGGTGCGGTCCAGGGGCGAAGCCCCGGTGGGGGTCCAGGGGGCAAAGCCCCCAGAAGCTCCTGGGTTTTAATGCCTCAGAGGCCCCAGGAAGACTGCTTTAAGGGGTAAAATACAGAGGTAATGTTGTAGGGTATTGACATGTTTATACGCTTAGGAAAGGCTCTTTTGAGCACAAAACTCTTTATCAAGTTGCACTGGAGGACTGAAATCGAACAATTCTAGAGCAACAATGTACCGTTAAGTTTTAAAAGGCAGTATCAACTTAGGGTTATCCCCGGTAACAAAAATTTGATTTCGAAGACCATTACATGACTTGCAAGTTGACTGGAGATAACCAGAAAATTTTCAACTTTATTCATGAAAATAATGCAAAGGACATACATATGAATACATAAAACTTAAGCTGGAATTTTTGTGCAACCTTACAGCATGAGATGATATAGTTCCCAAATTATCAACCATTCCCGCCAAAAAAATCATCAAATATCGGTAAATAAATTGAGCTTGTAAAAAGGATTGTGACGGATTGAATAGTAAAACGTTAGAACAGTGTTGTAATATGGCTTTATCATATATTATTCTCACAACCTCAAACAACTTGAAATCGATTTAAAATACTTGCAACCATGGAAAAACGCATAGAAATTAAACGGAGACTTGAGATTTCCTTACGAAAATTACCCCATCGATATTTACGAAAGTAACTTACTTGTCTGGAAACCTTCTGATGTAACGTAGCTTACATAGACAGCATTATATTACACACGTAGCTGAACAACGTGAGTCATGTTAATCATGGGGGGAGAATAAATGTAGCTTGTCAGTAAAAAAACACGTACCTGTAGACTGAACATTGGGGGGATGATTACATTGACCATCCCCTAGTCAAATATTGGGGGGGTATATCCCATCCCCCCGGGATCTACGCCTGTGCATACTCCCCTTGAGTTTTATTTTTCAAATTAACTTCGCAGAGCACTTGACCCACGTGTTCAGGGTTTTTAGAATGCATTTTCAGACAAAATTGTAAGACACCATGGGTACATAGGTGCATGATGACAGCTTTGACGGAGGTTGCACGGGGCTTTGGAAGAATATATTTTTCCGTTCTAACGGATGTCTGAATGAGTTATCCAATCTAAGATAAGAACACGCTTAGCTAGTGCATCAAAGTGGCATTTGTAGGTATTTGTAGTAATTAACATCGCTTTGTTTATTATTTTACTTTGCAAAATGCTTTCAAGTAATGTTTCCTCTTTATGTTCAATAGAAAACGAAACGATGTACGACGTACTGAACAGGTTGGACATGTTGTTCGTGATACAAAAGTAACACTAAGGCCAGGTCGAAAACCGCGGAAATCTTCAAATACCGATTACCCTAAAAATGAAATTGCACGGTTTCCGCGTTTTCGCTTTTTCCAATTAGTTATATAGTCAGTTCGCAAACGCGGAAATTTATTTTTCCCGTAGAATATGTGTGAAAAGTGGAGTTTGATAACAAATCATAACTTGCAATGCAATTTCAAAATAAAAATGCGAAAGAAAGGGGAGAGGAGCAGAGGTCAGAGGCGGTGAGCAATAGTTTGTCATTTATCATGCAAAAGATGTAATGAGTAAAAGCATTTACAGTCAAGAGTTCGGACAGTCATACAGACGTTTTCATCAATTCAGCGGATCTTGAATTCACCCAAGAGTTACAATAGAGAAACATTAGCGCATTTTCAATTGTATTTCCCGGAAAAGATGGAGGACCATTTCATCTAACGGTAGTGGTACAATTTATGTGAGAATTTTCTGATCTTTTAGCAAGTTGCTGGTATTTATTATTGAAAAAGGGGGAGGGGGCTGTTTAAATCCTCTTTTCAAGCTTAAAAACGCAATTTGGCCATCTGATGGTTCGCCATTTTTCAATTTTCTCTTGTCTCGGCGCCAGCCAGTGGTAGCGCTCTACTTTGATACGCTTTCGGGCAAATTAATTTATGATTACTTTGCAGTTTGTGAACTTATTTTGAAGTGAACATTCTATTGCAACCCCCCAAAAAAGATAACGACTGCTTAGATTCTTAGATACGTGTAAGAAGTCTGGGAAATGCTGTTTCCCGCCACATGAGGGGCCGATTTTTCGGAATTTTCTGGAACACTCCGCACCAACTTATGGTGGCGCTCCGCTTGGACTTCTTTTTGGCAGAATTGCGTTTTTCGGGCAAGAAAAACCAAGAACTGAAATACTCCCTTACGCCTATGCCGATCACTGATGCTCTTTTACTTAAACTCTTAAAAGTACGCAATTTTACTTCAAAAAGATGGCGTGCAGCATTACATTGCATGTAAAGACAAAATTTTCAGTTTTATCCCTATCAATTAACCATCACGATACAATTTTTAGACTATTCTTGTCGAAGTGGAAAATCTTGCACCATTTTGCATTTAGACTCCTTGAAAAGGCGAAAATTTTCAAAGGGTAAGCAGGGGTGGCGCCAGGATTTGCCCGACAGGGGGGTCAGAATTTCAAGGCCCCGACAAAGGCGATGTTATGTCCCTGTTGAGCGTGACTTTACAGCGAAATTTTGGGCTTTCTTTTTAACAAATACTTAAAAATCTGGAGTTTATTTGAAGTAAAAATTACAACTTATGAAAGGAAATTGGCTTAAATTGGTACTATAGAAAATTTTGGCTGTTTTTGAAGAATCTGTCCTTCATAAGGGAAAAATCAAAAACGTTATATGGGCGAGAGCTGAAATTCTTTTTTGTTTCCGCATTGAACCGTACAAGACCTACTTACTAACTAAGGCTTTGAGACGAAAATAGAAGTTTGTTCGGAAATTTTTTCCCTTTTTTGAACGAATCTTTCAAAATTAAGAGCTTATTATGTTGGAGAAATTTTGGATTTTAATGAAAGAATTTTTTTTTTTTTTTTGAAAGGTTATAATGAAAAATTTGGTTTCTTTTTTTAAGTGATCGTGGGCATCCGCAGAAATTTTTACGAGAGGGGCAAGGTCATTCATGGATGATTGAATTGTGTACACTATCTAAGCGGAGCGCCACCATCGGTTGGCGCGGAGCGTACAAGAAAATTTTGGGTCTTACAGATCAGCACGGGACCAAACCAAGACCAACGCATTCATCAATAGTCGGATGCCATATGCACACTACATACCTTACAACCAGTACAATTTTGGCATTGTTTTTACAATTACAAATTTCCGATAGATATCACGAATGATGGTCCCCAAATTACGATTTCACTATTCAGCATACCATCTTCTCTTTGCTATTCCTAGTCAAATGTCCGCATATTCAGTAGAAACTGACGCTGTGAGTGAACATATTTTGATGATTTTTTTTATTTTTTTTTTATTTTAATTTTTAATTAATTTTTTTTACAAGTTTGCCCTTCCCCCCCCCCCCCCCCCCCCCCGCGGACGCCCATGCAAGTGATATGCCTTTCAGGAGCAAAATTAGGTAGTACGCCGGCTTTGGTTATTTATTGTACGGAGAAATTGGAAAATTTTGCCATTTTTTACAGTCTAAAGTTAATGTTGAAGGAAAATTGTAATTTTATGACAGTTTGGGGTTTTATGGAGGAATCTAACGTTCTCATCAGGAAAATCAAGTAGGGGGTGATCTGTAGTTTTGTTGAGGTTAGTGAATATCACCATGTTGATTTAGGCCCTCGAACCATTTTGAAGCATTCTCCCGAGGAAAACATTTGGCTTCGCATATATTTGAAGTTTAATATTTTATTTATTGTCATAGGCTTACGGGAGCGTGTCAGCTGAGTTTGGGAGGGGGCAGAATTGTTCTTTTGTCCGAAAAATGTAATCCTGCCCGAAAGATTATCTAATTCGAGCGCACAGAATTTTTTTGAAAAATGGAGAACCCCCGGTCAGCAGAAAATGACATTTCCTGGGCTCGTAACTAGAATTAAAGAAGTCTTTACTTTCAGATTTCTTTCGCAATAAAATTATTTTCACTTCATAATACTGCCCAAAACGAAAGATAATTTACAAACACGCATTGTTCTGTTCAGTTATCTGTTCGACTAAAACACTATCTATGCGGAGCGCCTCCATCAGTTCGCGCGGAGCGTACAGAAACTTGTTAAGAAATCTTACCGCTAAGATAGCCGGAATGGCATTTCCCAGACTTGTAACTAGAAATGAAGCAGTCTTTATTTTGAGCTTTCCTTTAAAATGAAAGTTTCACTTCAATAGAGAAAACCCCAACTTGCTAATGATCAGAACAGTACCAGGTAAAAGGTACTGCTACAATTAGATGTAATGGTCTTGTCTCTTTTCTCTTTTCGGGGGAACTATGCAACGGAATTGAAAACATACTAAAATGTTTTCGACTGTATTAACCCTTTACCGTTGTGCTCCAATCGGGGCATGTTTGCGCGCCTCGGGGGTGGGCGGAAAAGCGGACGTAGCACGCCCCGCATCACCTTCCTTAGGTTATTGACCCGTGACCTTAAACTATTGTCCCTCTCGTTGTTGTGGCCGAATTTCGGGTAGCTGTTCGCAGTTTCTAGCTCCGCGTGAAACAGTAAAGATGGGTGACAGCCGCGCTCTCCGCATGGGTCCAAAAGGACCCAAAACAACGGTAAAGGGTCAATAATCTTCGTTGAATTCAATTGCAAGGTCCACTAAATAGATGAAAGTTTTAAAGTCACTGCCCGAACTCAAGACTATAAATGGTTTTGCTCCCAACGTATTTGAAAATATGACATGTTTCAAGGTGCCTTCAAATAAATTTTCAGTCTGACTTATGGGAAGATTTTCTCACACCACTGTTTATCATTATGTGTAGCTGAAAACGACATGGCCGATATTCGTTACCTTTGTGAGAATTCGGCTGTCCGGGCAGGCCAGATGGCAGACCATTGAGTACTGCACGCGCATGAACAACCCCTAGTCCGTTTTTGTAAGGAGGATTCGGAATTGTGAGTTTTCTTGAAGATTATGGTCTTCTAGTAAGCAAGATCAAGAGGGTCGTCCGAGTGACTACAGACTTACATCTTTTATCGTAGGTCTGTAGAAGAAGGGTCCCCGAAGAAATTGGATTTTCTCAACAACAGGGGTGAGTAGCCCGTCCCCGACGGAGGCATGACCTTGCGCACACGGATTGAAGATGGGATGAAGGATAGAAGAGCTAGTAAGAAGTGATTAAAACCGATTCAGATATGCGTTAAAATAGCGATACAAAAGAAAAAATAGTTCGAACATCGAAAGGAAAAAAATCATGGCCATCCATCCATTAACTTCAGTCCTTCACGTTTTTCACGTTCAGGCCTCCCCCAAAAATTGCCGTCCTTCCCCTACGGCGGAAGAGATAGGACAAGGTACATAGAGAATGGGGTTTAACAGAGTTAAGAAGTGATTTAAAATCGATTCCGATACGTTTTAAAATAGTATTTCAAAACAAAAAATATGTTCTAGATTGCCCATCCAGTAACTTCAGTCCTTGTGGGTTTTTTTTATTATTTTTTTTATTTTTTAGGCCTTCCCGACGAGACCGCCGACCTTCCCCTACGGGGGGCCATGGCCCGCGAAGCGCGCCGGAATTTTTCCTTGTTTTGAGATTTAGCAAAATGAAAAAGAGGTTTTCGGACCCGGGAAGTTCGGGGGGGGGGGTTGAAGGGGCGGAAGCATGCTTACGCCCCTTCGTTTTTCACTGGGGGTTGTCGCTCCCCAGTCCCCACTTCCTGCGCCTATGTGTTTTTAATTACACCGAAAACTCATACGAGTGCCCCAGTCCTTTCAAATTTGTCTGAATATAACAACACATTTTAGTAACAGAAAAATTTTCATGAAAAATTAAAACGATAAAAAAAGTCGGGACTACTTCGGGCAGCTTATTAAACAAAATTATCCTCACTTCGTAGTCTTGGTCCGCACTTTGCCCTAAATGGTAGAAAATTCGGACGAAACTTGCAAAAATGTTCTAAAATGATTTCAGTTGTCTGATTATACAGGAATACGGGAGTGTATACATGTACATTCCCATACTGGACCCCGATGGTCCAATTTGTATGCACATATGGAGTCCACATGATTTTGCACCCGGGATAAATAAGGGGCCTTAATGGGTTTACCACATCACCAATATGGCCCATATGTGATAGGTCTAGGGTCCATGTAAACGACTGATATGTGGGGAAAATATGGGCTATGGCCCTATTACGTCCACGTGGCTACACATATTGGGCCCTCATTAATTGTGGGTGCAAATTTAAATAAAATAGACCTATGGGTTTACCCATATTGGGCCCATATCCGTTTGCTCCCTGGGATGTGGTAAAAATTTTGCCTGAAAATGGTAGGCCTAGTGATATATTTTATGTGGTAATTTTCTGATCATTTTGAAGGCTAACTTGCTCTAGTTTTGATTAAAGTTAACATGTTAATGCATCCGAAAACTCAAAGTGACGACTGCTTAGATTTTTTATTCACAGGCAGTGGAATGCCACTTCCCGTCTGATGGTCGCAATTTTTAAAAATTTTCCGTACGCGCCACGCCAACGAATGGTGGCGCTCCGCTTAGATCAGTGGTCCCAACCATAGTACCTGGGAAGCCTCTTATGGCTTAGCTTCATCAGAAGTTCATTCAATGCAAACTTCAATAACTCTCGGCTTCTGAATAATATGTGAAGCCTTTGTAAACGGGAAGGGGAGGAAGCAACATTTTCATTGGTTAAATTTGGTCATTTGCTCCCCCGCCCCATCCTCGACAACTTACCACAGATTCTCCACTCTGCAAACACCTGCTACGAAAGTAGATATGCCAACATGCACCGTCCGCCAAAGCTAACAGGACTGCGTCCAGTTTTAGACGCAAACTTCATTTCCATAATATGACTTATTCATGTGCTCTCTCATGAACCATGCTATTGTTTTTGAGCGAGTGTTTGTATACTCCTGAAGTCGTATACTGGAAGTCTAGACTGGTACCTGAGATGTCCGATCATTATTGTGTTGCGTAACCACCTGTGCAGTGGGTACAGCAATCAGGGCCTCATGGATACTACAGTAGCAAACCATAACCAGCTGGGAGGGTGGCATTGGCTACTTTTGAATGAGCAACTTAGTTGGGACAACCCTGTTATGTTTGAAAAGCATGCTTCAATGTACAATTTTTCATGCTATGTAGGACTCGTTAGGCTATGTACACTGTTAAAAATTTCTGTAAATTTACAGACTTTTTTTAACTTAAACTTTTTGTATTTTACTTTTAATAGAGATTATCTGTATCTTTACAGACACTTTGTATTGCTACAATAAAAAAAAGGTTGTTTAACATGCATTTTCTGTTTATTTGAAAAACCATTTCTGTCTGCTTTTTTAACCAAATTTTACTGCTTTGTAAAACTTTTTCTGTAAATGTACAGAAATTTTAACAGTATTTTGTATTTTTCTGATTTCACATAAATATACTGTCATTTAACAAACATTCATTTTGTTTTTAAGCTGAAAAAGAAACAAAAATAAGCCCAAACAAACAAATAAGAAATAGCCAGAAAATTTTCAATATATAACATGCATCGTTCTGCGAAGTTTCAGTTTAAAAAAAAAAAAATTTTGGCAAATTTATGGCCCTATTTGAAAATAAATAAATAAATGAGATGGAAAAAAAAAAAAACTTACATTTATTATAAAAGCATACTTAGTTATTACGTTCTTAGTTATAAATATCATACAACTGGTGTTTTGTCACACATTTTTAAGTAAAAAGAAATTGTAAGGCCCTAATTTCAGAGCACTGACAATTGGTATACTGATGTCAACTCATCGCCACAGGCGCTCATGCACTTGATCGGAGCAAATTTAAAACATTTCACAAATTTACTTGAAAGAGTCTGTAAATTTACCACTTTATGACGCAAATCTCATTTTGCATAAATGGGTGGAGCTTATTTTGTAGGCATTTTCCTAACAAAAGGATTGCTGCTGCTTTGAATAATATCTTCTTTGGCGTTTTTTAATCAGGAAGTGATAAACTTATTGTTTACCTTGTCTGGAAATGTTTGCAACCAATGTATTTGCATTCTTTGTCATATTTATTTTAAAAACAATGATTATATTGTACAAAAAATGTGACTTTCCAATTACAAAGTTCCTAGAGATAGCAGTCTACTTGACAACAATATGACAACAAAGCATCCTCAATGTGTTTTGATTGAAAACAATTTCGTAACCACACATTACGTTGATAAGCAAATACCTGATCTACGTAATGGAGAAGTGTATGTTATAACATATGAAAGGTAAAAAAGCGATATTATAATAAATATCAAAACGTCGGGAATGAAAACAGTGGGTTGTAAATTCACATAAAATTAAGGTAAACAAAACAGAACAATTCTGTAATTCGATTTTACAGTAGACTTTTGTAAACTAATTTACATGCAAAAACTGTAAAGAGAAAACAAACCCTTAATGTTTTTTCATGATTACAGTCTGGCTGTAAAAAAAACATTATTTGGTTGGAAAAAAATTTGCCATAAAAATTATGTAAATTTACAGAGAAATTTTTTAACAGTGCATTTGCTAATCTACTCTGGGAAAGTAACATAACTGGTTCAGTTCTGCATCGTTCTGCAGTTTTTCATGCTTTCAAGCATTTATTCTGGGAACAGAACAGATACACTGTTAAAAATTTCTCTGTAAATTTACATAATCTTTATGGCAAATTTTTTTCCAACCAAATAATGTTTTTTTTACAGCCAGACTGTAATCATGAAAAAACATTAAGTGTTTGTTTTTTTTTTACAGTTTTTGCATGTAAATTAGTTTACAAGTGTCTACTGTAAAATCGAATTACAGAATTGTTCTGTTTTTTTTTTACCTTAATTTTATGTGAATTTACAGCCTACTGTTTTCATTCTCGGCGTTTTATTATTT
The DNA here is from genome assembly GCA_037179385.1 of Holothuria scabra. NCBI lineage: Eukaryota > Metazoa > Echinodermata > Holothuroidea > Aspidochirotida > Holothuriidae > Holothuria > Holothuria scabra. Next base: position 15,203,171 of record CM074192.1, on the reverse strand, counting down.
ATTATAATATCGCTTTTTTCCTTTCATATGTTATTACGTAACATACACTTCACCATTACGTAGATCAGGTATTTGCCTATCAACGTAATGTGTCGTTACGAAGTTGTTTTCAATCAAAACACAATGAGGATGCTTTGTTGTCATATTGTTGTCAAGTAGACTGCTATCTCTAGGAACTTTGTAATTGGAAAGTCACATTTTTGTACAACATAATAATTGTTTTTAAAATAAATATGACAAAGAATGCAAATACATTGGTTGCAAACATTTCCAGACAAGGTAAACAATAAGTTTATCACTTCCTGATTAAAAAACGCCAAAAAAGATATTATTCAAAGCAACAGCAATCCTTTTGTTAGGAAAATGCCTACAAAATAAGCTCCACCCATTTATGCAAAATGAGATATACGTCATAAAGGAGTAAATTTACAGACTCTTTCAAGTAAATTTGTGAAACGTTTTTAATTCGATCAAGTGCATGAGCGCCTGTGGCGATGAGTTGACATCAGTATACCACTTGTCAGTATAATAAATGTAAGTTAGTTTTCAAATAGGGCCATAAATTTGCCAAAAATGTTTTCTTTTTTAACTGAAACTTCGCAGAGCGATGCATGTTATATATTAGAAAATTTTTGGGCTATTTCTTAATTGTTTGTTTGTTTGGGCTTATTTTAGTTTCTTTTTCAGCTTAAAAACAAAATGAATGTTTGTTAAAAGACAGTAAATTTATGTGAAATCAGAAAAATACAAAATACTGTTAAAATTTCTGTAAATTTACAGAAAAAGTTTTACAAAGCAGTAAAATTTGGTTAAAAAAGCAGACAGAAATGGTTTTTCAAATAAACAGAAAATACATGTTAAACAACCTTTTTTATTGTAGCAATACAAAGTGTCTGTAAAGATACAGAAAATCTCTATTAAAAGTAAAATACAAAAAGTTTAAGTTAAAAAAAGTCTGTAAATTTACAGAAATTTTTAACAGTGTAATTGTCCTAACTGGATGTTCTGATTTCAATAGGACAAGTTGCTGTCTTCCTGTGAACAGAGGCGTACGCTTGATTTCTCTGAAGGGGGCCATGCAGTCTGTTGAATGATCGCCGGCCTGGGGGAGGGGATCAAGGGGGGTCCCCCTCTGAAAATTTTTGGCATTTTCACGGACCGTAGATGCAAAATGGTGCAAGATTTTCTACTTTGACAGGAACAGTGTTAACAATTAAGAGCCCAAGGGCACTATGGTTCCTTGCATTTAAGACAATTTTGCATTTGAGAAGTCGCAAGGTAAGACATTGCACCTTCCACCCCAATGACTTTTGGCCTTCACCTTAAAACATAGGAGCACATTATATTTCAAAATCATACAGACACTTGTACTTTGAGAGAAATTGAACACTAAGATTTTTCAAGTTATATCACACTGCTACCTCCCATTTCCATGTGACAAATACACACACTCATCACTTTTCACTAAAATGTCATTTACTTGAGTTTGGGGCAGTATGGGAGGGTAATTAATTGCCTTTTTGGTCCATCTCAACAATTCAGATCGAGACCTTTCAAAGAAGTCACAAAGGTCAAATATCGTCAAAGTAGGTCAACCCTGCATAATTCTTCTTTTCTTTTATACATAACATTTGTCAAAAGGCATTAAATTTCAGCTTGATTTTTTATACCAGTTGAACAAAGTCATATTACCCAAATAGTCTTAGTGACGTGTGTCATAAGGCATGAAACAATCAAGATGAGCTTTTTTTTGCTTTTTCTCTAGAGTTTTAAGTTGCTGCAGTACCATAGCTTACAGCAGAGCTTTTTTCTTTCGTATCACTAGGAAATACTGTTATAGCTTGCAAACACAATTTCCCATATGCCGTGGGGGAGAACCAAAATTTGGAAAGGACAACCAAATTTCCAATGCAGGTTGTCCTCTGGACAATCAGATATATTTGCTAAAGGATCATCCCTGCTTGTGTGACCTCCCTGTATCATTTGGTTCTTGAATTATCACACTTTATGACTCGCATTCCAAAGCATATAACACCCAAACATACACACACCACTAACTTTTCACTGACATGACAATAACTCAAGTTAGAAACATCATAGGAAGGTAGTTTAATTGCCTTTGTTGTTCGTCTAAAAAAGAAAAAAATCCACGCATCACAAAAAAAGTCACAAAAGGTCAAAAGGTCAAATGAGGTCACAAAGTAGGTCAACAGGTGCACTTTACTCAGATGAACACAACTTTCCATTATGCCACCCCCCTATGTTGCTTGGTTATTGAGTTATTGCACCGCATACCTCACATTCCAATGCATATGACCATGTACACACTAACTTGCCTGTCACTTAAATGTCAATAACTCAAGTTAGGAACGTCATAAGAGGGTAGCGCAATTTCCTTTTTGGTTTGTCTGATTAAGACAAATCCAGGTGTCCCCAAAAATTTACAAAGCACAAAAGGTCAAATGAGGTCAAGTGAGGTCAAGGTGGGTCATCACATATTGTCATTTTAAGAATTTTTACGTTAAGCCCCGCCCACTCTTGAATATGCAAGATATGACCACCAAAAGCAATAGGGCACATCTACTCAATATGATATATGTACCCACCAACTTTTATAAAAACTGAGCTCTCGGTTATCGAGTTACTGAGTAACATACCTCACATTCTGATGCACACATTAAGCCCTGTACACTCATTAATATGCAAGATATCGGCACCAAAAAGGACATGGCACATCTCCTGAATATGACACACGTACACACCAAGTTTGAGAAAAATTGAGTACTCGGTTATTGAGTTATCGTGTCACATACCTCGCATTCCAATGTGTCACATACACACACGCACACACACAAACACACACACGCACATACATATGCCGACTTGACTGCATAGGTTCCTTTGTTAACACAAGGAACCAAAAATTGAATCGTGGTGGTTCATGAAGATAAAACTAAAAATTTCGTGTCTACATGCAAGCCGTAATGCGTTTAGTACGCTACCTTTCGAGGTAAAATTTGTTTTTTAAAATTTGCATACTTTTAGGAGCCAACATAAAAGAATATCGATCGGCACAGGCGAACGGGAGCATTTCAGTTTGCTGTTTTTTTTTCTTGGCCACAAAACGTCACGTTGCTATTAAAGACTATCTAAGCGGAGCGCCGCCATTAGTTGGTGCGGCGCGTAGAGAAAATTTTGAAAAATCGGACCCCTAAGATGGGCGGAAATAGTATTTTCCATACTTATACGAAGAGTCTAACGAGTTCCTATCTTCTTTTGTTGTTTGCAATAAAATAGTCACTTCAAAATAAGTTTCGAAAAACTGCAAAGTGATCAGAGAGTTGAGAAATACTTTGACCCCAAAAATTTAATTTGGCCCGAAAGACTGTCTAAACGGAGCGCCACCATTGGTTGGCGCGATTCCTAGTCTTCGAAAAAGCACACCTCTCATACGGCCGGAAATGACATTTTCCAGACTTATACGAAGAGTCTAACGAGTCGCTATCTTTGTTTGTTTTTTGCAATAAAATAATCACTTCAAAATAAGTTCGCAAACTGCAAAGTGATCAGAAACTTGTTCAAACTACTCTTACCCGAAATATGTTAATTTGCCAGAAAGACTATCTAAAAGCAGAGCGCGACCAAGAGTTGGCGCAGAGCGCAAAGAAAATTGTGAAAACTGCGATCCCTCAGATGGCCGAAAATTGCGTTTGCACGCTTGGAAAGAGAATCTAAATTATCTTTACGTTTAGCTTTTGTTTGCAAAAAAAAAAATCAGCAACTTCATGCTAAGAGATCAGAATATTACCACATAATATGTTATACCACTTTTCTATAAATGTTCTTGATTTTTTCGGGGAAACTATACAACGGACTATTGAAAATATGCTAATACTTCTCTATTGTGACTCTATTGTCACTAGATCCGCTAATTGTCTGTGACTGCTTGAACTCCCGACTGTTAATAATTTTACCCCTAACATCCCTTGCATGATAAATGGCAAACTATTGCTCACCGCACCTGAACCCTCCGCTTCCATGCCCCGTCACTTTATACGTTTATATGCCGGCCGGGGAAGGAGTCTAAGGGATGGGCTCCTCCCTTTTAAGAATTCTTATAAAGACAGATGTACTCAGAGGCAATCGGTCTACCTTTTTCAAGTGAAATTTGAAATTTGACAAATCTGTAAAAATCTGTGTTAGTAAGTAGGGAGAATACGTATTTTTACCGTCTTAGAAAGAAAATATGCATCAGTGAGGGGAGGACCCAGTGCCGCCCCCCCCCCCCCCCCCCTTCGTACGCCACTGCTTAGCATTCAACGAATCTCGTGGCTACTGTATACGTACTTCTATCCAAAAGAATTTGTTTCGTGTTCACTCTGGCAGGCGTTAGGCGTATGACTTAACAAGGATAACTTCTCCCCTCCCTCTCCCCTCCTTCCCCTCCCTTCCTTCCCCTTTCACCTCCCCCATTTCATGACACGATCCTGGCTACTCTGTGCCCCTCTCAGGTTTTTGACTTTCCGCGGTAGATTCAATTTGGCTTTTCCCGCGTCCGGAAAAGACCGAAAACGCGCGAAATTTAATCGCAAGCAAATTTGAGCAGTGGAAAAATAGAGCAAAATCATTAAGAAGGGAATACTTTTACCCCAAAATGAGCAATAGAACAGTAATAGGTACTTAAACAGATATATTTCACTTTTTAAGACTTCTTTTTGTAGAAATTTGTTACTTTAGGGATGCAATAACTGTGTCTTGTCATATGAAAACTTTTGACTCATTTTAAAAGTGGAAGTGGTAATCTGACGACCTGAAACCAAAGAAGCCTCACGCATGCGTGAGGATCATTGTACACAGAAGAAGGCTGAAGCTTGAATATTTGGCACGTACGAAAACAACAACTACGCGATATCCCCATATCATGTGCTCGATCATGATCACTGCATGTGCACTGTGTATATTTCTTGCAGTTATTGATCTTATCATATAATGAATACGTTGTAAACTTTGGGCCTAGGCTCAGTTATCCTACCGTCGACAACTTTCCACGATTTCTTTTCATTATTGCGGAAAGTTTATTTTGTCATTAAATGACAACTGATACTAATTCGATTGAAGCGAGTTTACCACAGAAAACAGAGGGTGCCGTTTGCGGTTCGTCATCAACTCCGACAGTAAATACACGTGCAACTGAACACAGGCCTAGGCCTATCTCAACAGGGAGAATGCCTAACATCAAAATTTTTGGTGGATCGTCCCATAAAGACCTAGCCAACAAAATCGCCGACAGACTAGGGATTGAACTGGGAAAAGTTGTGACCAAGAAATTTAGCAATCAAGAAACATGGTGAGTTGTTGATAAGGCAGAACGTGGATTCGTTCATTTTGATTTATTTGATTTGGCTATTCAGTATTCATTATGTTCCTGGAACCCAAAACAATTAATTTTGTTGCAATTAATGCGAAAGCAGTGTGCACACCTGTAAAGTAAGGCCTAACGTTAATGTTACTAGTACTATCATTACTAAGTCACCAACTGTAGTCCCAACATTTTTCAATCTATTATTGACCACCTAGTTTTTTAACCTTCATAAAATCATTGAAATTACAAAATTTAATCAATATAAAGTTAATGTCAAGTGGTATAATTAATTGTCATTTACCAAATGTAAAAGAGTTTTCATTGGTAACTGTTATCACAACTTCTACGTTATTACTTCGTATGACCCTCATTAATTAATTTTACGGTGCTAATTTAGAATCCGTGCCCGGAAGTAGACATAATTTTACTCACTTCACAACTTCCAAAAGAGGGCGCTCAAACTTGAAGTTTTTTTTTTCTTTAAGTAAAAAACCCTTTTCTTTTTTTCCTCACTCGAGGAACAGCGCTATAAGTGTGTGCTGAGGAAAGAAGTGAATGGTTAGTGCTGTGGAAGAAAGAAAAGCATGGTTAGTACCGGGACCCGAACCCTCGACCCTAGCGATATAGCGATTCTAGCATGAAGACCAGCGCGCTTGCCTACTGCGCTACGAGCGCCGTTGCCGGTGGATGGGTTAAAAATAATATAAGTACTGTCTAATAATACTATCTATCACATATAGCTGTAGGTATACGTATTTACGTATACCTAAAGCTAACTGTATGTACTGGAGAGTGTATATATATGTACAGTATGAGATACGTATACGTTAATGTTTATATACCCCTACGTATACAGTTCCTATGCATGCGTACACCTGCATATGGCCCACCTTAACCCTATACCTATGCGTACGTAACCCTAACCTTATTACTATGCGTACGTAACCCTAACCTTATTACTATGCGTACGTAACCCTAACCTTATTACTATGCGTACGTAACCCTAACCTATTACTATGCATACGTAACCCCTAACCGTACAGCTATGACGCAGTTCCGGGCACGGATTCTAAATTAGAGCCAATTTTACCATAAATTTGCATTTGCTCTCAATAGGGAGGTTGAAAATAGCCAATTTTCAACCTCTCTTCATATCCCAAAAGGTGAAAACTAATTAAACATAGCCTAGCCTAGATGGTAAATGCAGGTATTGAAGGTTGTTACCCAAATGTATGTTGGTTCAATGACCTTGCTTGATTTAATTTTTAAAACCAAAACCCCTTAAGGTTTAAGTGGTCGAAAACCCCCTAATTTACCCTAGCCTAGGCGTATATGTTGTTTTGGTTGGCTAAGTATTTGCCTTATATTTATAGGCTTGTGATAGGCTAAGGAAGCCTTGTTACAACTGCCAGACAGGCTGGCTGTGCACGTATTCAATTGTGTCCAGTGTGTCCACTAATACTAGATCAGAGTGCCAGTACTGGCCCTCAGAGTGTGCAGATTTCTTCTTTTATCTTCATGTTCCTGTAGGTGTTTCCTTTGCTTCTATGTTATCCCTCAGCCCTAGTACAGGTTCAACATAACATAACATTAACTGTATATACATGATAACATAACAGGTCAAAAGAAGGGTTTAAGGTCACAACAGGATTTGGTATGTTAGAGGGGTACTTATAAATTCTAAGCATTTTGGTGAAATTTGCATTGAAATCTGATCTGTCGTATTCAAGATGTGAGCACGTAAAGTTTTCACATTTTCAACGAAAAGTGAACTTGAAGCAGGCACATATGACATCACATCCCCACATTAATGGTCTTTTGTTTTTCTTTAAACTTAAGACTGGATTTACTCCTCAACAACCCCATAATTATTAAAATGTGATTGCATAAGTGGGTGTGACAATTTTACAAACTTTGCCTTTTCCACAGGGAGGTCTTATTTCTATTAACTTCAAGGTCAACACAACAGTCTGATAAAACAAAGGGAAACAAAGCATATGTTGTCAATGTAAGGACCTGGAGCATGTGTCCCCTAATCCTTTTCAGCTCCAAAGTGGTTAGCCCAAGGCTAAGCCACTTTTTGACTTTGGGGATGAAGTAGATTTCTAACCTCAGGTACGATATGAGTGGAGTAGCTCTCTTTTGAAGTTGCTCTAAAAGTAATTTGTCTTTTTAAAAGAAGGGACCCGGGCCTGTGCAACATAGTCATGATGAGATCTAACCAAATGAAACACAAATTAAGCACAATTTCTTTACTAACACTTGTAAAAATCCTTAGATCAACCCAAGCACCCAATAACCCTTGCAACAGTAGTTGCACACTGCCTACAGTAGATGGCTTTAAATCAGCCGCAGTGTATCTACACAGTGAAATACTTAAACTGAACTTGACATCCGTGAGGGGATCCCAACATATTAATCTGAGTTAATTAGTTTGTCTGCTAGCAGTTTCATGCCTACCCCATTTGCGGAGATCTTTTTAATGTAGTATCCTACCAGAACCAGAACAAACAAAAATAAACTGCCTTTAATGCACAATTGAGGCATGCTTGTTTTATTTATGGCAGTCTGTGGCCTTTGCTCCATAGTCTGGTAATGAAAATATTCTGATGTGAACAGTTGGGCAATTCATGCCTGCTTGACGCAACCCTCATAAGCAATGTCTGTTTTGCAAGTTATAGTGAGGGCTTGCTCAACCTTAAAAACAAATAAAATATTTGAGCTGAAGTTTTTAGTTCATAACTATAAGTAAACACATGGCACCATCCAATGTAAAAGTATGTTACTTTAGGCAAAATTACATTGGCATTGTTAGGGCTGTATAAATATTTCATTCAACTGACACTCATTTGGTACAGTAGTACAGTAATTGTTCACATCTTTTTAAATGGAACACTTACTTAGTCCCAAAAAATTTCCCTAGCAATGTGTAATGTAGCTTCAGGGCTATATCACTTAGCTTTACAATGTCATTCACAACAAATTTTTGAATGATTCTTGAAGTTGATCTGTGCTGCAGCAGAAATTAAGGGTTAGGCCTAACAAATAGACAACCCATGGTTGACAGGTCTTCGGGCAACCAATTCAGTATTTTTAGTTGTCCTAAAGAAAATATGGTTGTCCTAACTATTTTGGGCACGATTACAGTACAAAATAGTAATTGTGTGTACATATAATTGGTCTTGAAGAATAAAAAGATATGATTTTTGCAAGACAAAAACACTTGAAGTCGAAACTGCATAGAAGAAAAAGTTGGAAAGAATTGATCAGACAGCATATATAGCATACTTCTTCAATCAGATGAAAGCAAGCTGTTTGAATATAAGGGTCATTCCATTAGGGCTGTGAACGTGTAGCAAAATAACTAAACGTTTAACCTCAAAAATATGCGATCGTTTAGCGATTAATCGCGATTACCTTATCACAAAAAAAAAATATTTCAGTATGCAGGGATTGATACTGAATGTAATGCAGAAATAATAATAGTTGTTATCATGCATGGTAAAATCAAATTATTCTGAAACTTTGAAACCTACAAGGTTCAAACATGCCCAGAATGTTCCATTTAACAAAAAACTGGGGTCATCACAGTGTAGAGATGGATATTAAAAATGTCAAAAACAGGTTTTGCGATTAATCTCTTGAGGCTTTGTACTAAACGTTTATTCCACATGCGATCGTTTAGCGATTAATCGCTATACGTTCACAGCCCTACATTCCATGGGGTTGGGGTATCAAAGTGTGACATTCATGTCAAATTTTAAATTTGGTAGATGCAGTGCAAATCATTGTTTTTTTCTTAAAGAATCATTCTAAGAGGAAGAAACCATGAAGAATTTCTTCATGCAACTAATATACATTACATAATATTGATTTCATTTTTTCTCATATGTTTCACTGTGGTAATATTACCTATGCAACGAAGACACCGTGTCTTACAGACCTCCAGTACAAACAGGTTGACCTACAATAACCATAATCTAACTTGGGAACATGTCATCAACATAAGCAGATTCTATAGCTCATGTTTTATGTATTCCGTGAAAAAAAAGAGAAATGGTGTACCAAATCAATTTTTGTGGGAAGACAACTACATAGTACCTACGCAACAAGTCTGCCTATGTAACATGTTGACACCATGAACATACTCGCAACTTTCACGATCTGTGTGCTTCTAATTATTACCAAATCTGCATGGATATGACTGTTGCAATTGAATGAATTGACTTTCACATATTAATATTTTTTGTTTGAAGCAAGAAGGAAATGCATCCTTATCTTGGGTTTTATAATACCTATGCAACAGTTGACACCATAAGTAAATTTCATCTATATAGGCTTTTTAAAAGTATATATCTTGATTCTACAACTTAGATTCTTTATTTACCAAGGTAACTTGTTGACCTTTTGCTGTTGGAGTGAGTGTGGTGGTAAGGGAATTTCAGTGGCAAATCATGTGAAGCAAATATACCTATGCAACAAAATGACACCGTCCGTTGCATAGGTATGACTAATTTCATTCAAACACTGAGAAAAAAGTTGGTTCCATTGCAATTGTCTGGTAATAACAAATTGTTTTATCCCCTGTGTTTTGCAAATGCCTGGATTAGGCAAGGTAAAATTACATCTGTAAAGGGAATGGGAAGGGCCTAAATTCTGCAACATTTTATGTCACAAATTTTTCAACAATTTTTCATGTGACACTACCAAAAAATTGGGAAAATCTCAAAAAATCATGGGGATATGTTAGTTGTATTAAATATAACAAAACAAACATTTAATGCATTTCATCCCATACCAAACTTAAATTGATCATGTATTCACATAAGATTTAACAAGTCTTTCTTACAGGTTATACGCATATGTATTGGTTATGACCCAACCCTGTGGAATGACCCATAATTCATTATGAGAGAAAATGGTTGTCCAATGGACAACCAACTGCCAACTTTTGGTTGTCCGTATGGAATTTTAGTTGTCCCAGACAATCAGACATCCATAAAAATCGAGCCCTGGTTGACTTATCATTTGGAGAGGTATAGGGGTGCACCGGATTTGGAAATTTAAAATCCGGCCGGAACCGGATTTGCCGGATTTAAACCCAAATTCCGGCCAGATTTGCCGGATTTAGTCAAATGAAAGAACAGGAACCTACTGGTGGGCTTATACCTTAGGATACCTTAGCAGCCTCAGTGGATGCAGGTCTTTTGACCTCTATATCTGTATCATCTAAGTTCGCCACCATCAGCAAATGTAGCAGTAGTGGTCAGGAGCTGTGTTATGTCTATTTTATTTGTGGTCAGAGTTTTGGTATTCCCTCAGAAAAGCTGTTGAGTTCATGTCTAATTTGGGTTTTGTGATGTGGCACATTTCATGAATGGCTGGGCTAATTGACTAAATGTTACTCCATATCAACCCTGAATGAGATGCCCAAGGACTCAGTTCAGTAAGGAATAAAATCACGATGTATTTTTAGCACTTAGCTGGCACTTTTAAAGCACGACATGCAACATGTTGAAAACGATTTCATAAACGTCTGTCCATGCAAATTAAGGGACTAAAGTATGAAAACATTGGCAATCAATATCCAAATTGAAAAGAAATCAATTACAATTCTTAAGGTGATTCAATGCATGTTTTAAATTTTGATTTGGAAGATTTCAGTATAAAATCTAGATGCACTGTACATGCAAAGTGGTGGTAATCATGCCAGTAACAGTGTAGGGATCATGTATTTGTTGATGGGCAATTACATAGGTAGGAATCATCTCAGAAAGTTGTACAACTGTCAAAGGACCATATGATGTAGGACTATGCTAAGTAACGTGAAATTTCCTCGATGTACTGTAGGCCTATCAACCATTGGCATTATATTTCTTCGGTTTTTTATCCATTAATTGCAAAGCTGATTTAAAGAGGCAAGGAATCACTGACACCATTTATACTGCCACCATCACTTGTACTATATTAGTTGATAAGTAAGGATATTGATGTACGGTGATTAGAAAATTTGTTAGTAAAACAGCCAAAAGGCCCCAATAACAAAAATGCTTGATTCTCATCACCGTGGCAAGACTGATTTTGGGCACTAGTGGATATTTATTTTAAAATTTGGTATTACCGAATTAACTGTTCTTGGATGACCTGTAAGTCAATGCTGTCCCTCATCAACTCCTATTTATGTAATTTCCCAGCTTGTCTGCAAGCAGCATCTGGCGTCAGTCATTTGGCACCTGGATACAGTAGCACCCTCTAAACTAGAGGGCAATGTGATAGCTCTTCTTTTCTGAATGCGACTTGCCAGTTGAGTTTTAGTAGTTCACATGTTCCTCGGTACTTACACACTTTGTACACCTAGTTGCTATCGCTTCATGGTGTCGGGACAAGTCCAAGCTTGTAAAGGAGCAAGAGGAGAGAGGAAGAGCTACCATGTCGCCCTCTACTTCTGGAGAGTGCTATCCTTGTGCCAAATGACTTATGCCAGAAAGTGCTTGCAGGCAAGGTGGAGAATTACATATGTACATAGGAGGTGAGCATCTGTTTCATAGACTCTGAAACCAAGTGAGTTTTGTTGATTGCTTCCGTCAACTCCAAAATTGCATTTTGGCCAAAAAAATTGACACCTGACATCTTTTCTGATGGCTTTTGAATCACTATAAATCCAGCAACTGACTTCGGTACAATGTACATCAACTTGAAAAGAGCACCAGAGAAGATATATCTGGATTTGATAAGCTGTGAATTGATTCATTGACACTGCTTCACAAAATTTTTTTAATCACTAGGACCTTTTATGAGTAACTATACATACATTAAGTACTGAATGGGGGGTGACTAGTCCTTTATCAACTGATAACACCCCATAGCTAGATCTTAAAATAATATTGAAGTAGCAAACTCCCATCTTAGTCTTTAGCATTTTAGGACATTTTAACAAGTCCTGTAGTAAATTAAGTTGTGTTGTATAGCTTACCTACAAATCCCGCAAATCCGGCCGGATTCAAGACAAAATCCGGCCGGATGCCGGATTTGGAAAAACCCCCAAATCCGGTACACCCCTAGAGAGGTAGCCTTATAGCCTGTAAGGCTATAAGTTTTTCAAGCCTGTGAGTACCAGTGCCAATATTTTGGCAGCATCTTGAAGAAATTGTGTTGGCTGACTTGCCAGGAAAGTATAGCATGTAGACGACTCTAGAATTCAACAATTTTTGGATGGTCCCAATTCCTAGGCTGGCAATCCATCGAAGGACAGGTTAGAGGTGGACAGGTATCTCAGAACTAATTGTGAACTACTGTATGCTGACATGTATTTAGTACCAGGTATCTTTAACTTTGCGGGACTTTGCCAAGTTGTAATTTGCCATTCACTGATGAATTTAAATCTAGTAGGCAGAGTGCCTGCTACAGTTGTGTTGTGACTGTTCTCCACAGACATTGATGTCATAAAATGAGCACTATTAACCTTTGTGTTTGTACTTACCAAACAGATATGGCAATATGTGCTAACTAATTTTCTAATTTCAGTTGTCCCTTACTCTCCCTTATCAGTTATCAGCAAGATCTGCAAGTGTACAGTATGATGCATTCAGGTCACAGTGTTGGCAGATTTGTGTTGCTGAACTATTTGACTGTAGTCAAAGGGGCCAAAGAACTTTGGTGTACATAATATAAACTATAGTGTGCCAGGTTGGAAGCAAACAGCTGATATGCATGGCATATGGTCTAAAGGCAATGTCTCATAATGTTATCAAGCACTTGGCTGTACAATACATTTCCACTAGAGTTGTTCCTGATTGTCCCATTAGAAGTTTAGTATTCCCAAGTACATAGCTAACAGTGGGGAGATGAGGTGACCCAGAAGCTCTGATATTGTAGTGTATTTTACTAGAACACCAGGAACTGAGAAGTTAAATTGTTTCACAGTAGCATTGTGGGACCAAAAGTGATACAACCTACAGATTTGAAAGCAAATGCCTGTTTACAATAAAATAAAGTAATCGAATGAAATAGAATAATTCTATGGAGGTACTGTAAGCCTGTACTTGCAGGGTCTCATTAATATTGTGAAAAAAAAAAGGCCTAATAAGTTTAAGAATGTTAAGTTCCCTGCAGTAGTGTTACCATGGTGGTAGCTGGTAACTTAGCCTACTTAAAGGTGTATCACTTTTTGGACCCACATCAATTATTTCAGTGCCTTTATATGTATTGGTCCACCGTCCAGTAAGTAGAAACATATAAAATTGTGAGCCGACTTCTCAATAGTGCCAATGATTTTCTGTTTTAGAAACCACAAAATTCTCCTTTTTTTAAAACATTTTCTGAAACTGCATGAAATTCAATCATAGCCAAATTCTGAAACTTTTGTCTTCCACTTTCCTAAAGTGAAACCTTAGGCCCTTCAGTTACATGCACAGCATACATACAGGGTGCACTATAGTCATGGGGCCATGCAAACATAGTACTGATGTTTGCCAATAATATTGGAGCAAGGCAGGAGAAACTTACATGGAACCAGTAGTAATATTCACATCACTGGCCGCTACATGTAAATTACATATTACTCAAGACCACGCCCTCATGTCACCCTGATTGGTTAGTAGATTTTCCTCATAGACCTGCCAAGGATAGTTAATACAGTTCAAGTGGTAACTTGAAACCATTTGTTGCTATTGACTTTGCACATCAAAGTCAATAGTGTACACTAACCTGCATCTTAACTTTCTGTCTTGCCACTGGTACAGAACATGTGAAGTCCCATCAGCATAAAAAGCATGTCACCATCAGGTTTGAGATATATCGCCATATGGTATTCACAAAGTTACACCCTGAATTAATGTGTTGCAAATTTTAAACTTTTACAGCAAGTTCAATCGACATGACATGTCTTGAAATTTGTGGCCTGTTAGTGCCATTGCAAACCATCACTCACTTCAAATCATTTTGAGGAGTGTCAATTTCTGCACACCTTAATATGGATTTGGGGCACAATAAATCTATTTAATTTAATAAAACAGCATACATACCACACTTTTTAATTTTCTGAGGAGTGTGATTTGTGGCCTACCCAAAGAATCTTTAACTCCAGACCTGATATGGACATGTCCTCCTGGCCCTTTAGTACTAAAAAATTAATTTGCCAGGCTCAAAATTAGCAGTTGTCCACTTGCCCAGACAAGTGGTTTTAGGGGACAATTTATGTAAAACTCCAGGTTGTCCACAGGACAGACACTTACATCCGTACTTGTCTACTGTACACACTGCTTCATACAGTAGTTCTAACTAAATCTTTTCGTTTGGACCCAAAATTTCTTTTAGCAGGTTGTGTGAAATACAACTTCCTTGTAACTTACTGTATGCTTCAACTAGACTAGGAATTTGGAAAGTCTTTAACAGTGGGACAAAGTTAAAGGACCAACCAGATTTTTTTTAACCACTTCTTTGTGGGACAAATAATTTTTTAACCTAATTTTGAGCCCCTATTTGACAGCAGTTATTTTTAATACTTCAAGGTGCAAAATTGACATGGATTAATTTTCTGATAATCCCCAAAAGAATAACATATCAGTTTCCATTTGCAACATTTCAGCCAATTTTAAAATTTACAATGAAAACCTGAGGAAAGTTTCTGTACAAAAATATTTCAAGGTAGGGGTTGCCCTTTTCATTTATTTTCTGATTAACTTGATGGATTATCATGACGGGAGACTTTGTACTCGGGGACTGTCAGGAGTCTTTTGTTTCATTCATTCTTTCTTTTCTCCTAACCCTGTGTAAATTTATTGATTGATTTATTTATAAGGTACATATAAAACACAAAACAGAAACAAATATAAAAGATGTACCTACAAAAAAGGAAGATACAGGCAAAGAACAGAAATGTAAGACGTAAAATATGAGTGAAAGGAGTCGCAAACAGAGTACCAGGGATAACCCCCAAAACCTTAAAAAAGCTTATTAATGGACATGACACAGCATGTCCATTATTGTGGTTGGTCGCAGTTTCTGATGATCACGTGACCCCATTTCTTTCGTTCAGTTTATCGGATGACTCCCAATGAGAAACAAACCGATCTTTTGGGAAAAGATTTGTACAGCAAAGGAGACGGTATGTGACAAGATTGTGTGAAAAATGTCGCTAATTACGAAATGCGGTACATTTTTCCTCAAATACTCGACATTTTAATATTAAGTAGGCTAATAGTAATATTAAGTAGGCTTATAGTAATATTAAGTAGGCTAATTTTAATATTAAGTAAGCTAATATTAATATTAAGTAGGTAATGTGCCTGTTACTTTACATATGACGCAGTCAGGAACGCGAGGGATGCTGTCCTACTTTGGTCTGTATTTTCAACATCACTTTATTTAGTAGAACTGTTTGGTCACCAAATTAATTTTACATTTGACTTATGAAGTGATTATAAAGACAATTGTATAAATTTGAAAACATTCGTATAATTTTCTTGTCGCAATTCCCTGGAAGTGCGACTGAGCGGCATGCTACGATGTCTCCGTTTGAACTGCTTTCAGTGAAGGAATGTATAAAATGTGTACAGTAGTGTAAGTGCCGGGTTTGGCGCAGCGTTCAGCAGTATAAAGTCATTATGTACGGTCCATTGCGATCGTGTACAAGCAATGTGACCGATTGAACGTATAAACAAAAAGAATTTCACATAATGTTGTACAGATCGATCGAAGGCAAAGTGCAATCGAACCTCAAGTCCGAATTTTCGATGCAAATCTCCTATTTTACCATACGTATAAACCATTATAGGTTTTCAATTTGCATAGGCCAGCTGAGGTCAAACGTGAACGTAGCTAGTGCACATCAACTGCACGTACATTCGCAGGTTCACTTCATTCCGGGCAATTATTCTAAATCAGAGACAAATTTAGTACTACACACCTGCTGTACTTTTTTCGGACAGGTTTGTCAATCCTCGGTGGCAGGTAGGGAATTGCAACAAGTGCCTTTGCACGGGTATAGGCCCTACTAAAAAGTAGGACCCGGGTACCAAATCGCCATACCCGTCGGGTACCTGGTGTTACACTGACTTAAAAGATTAGAACATTTTGTTAGGCATGCTCCATATCAGACATGCAAAATAATATTTACAGCTGTTTTGGAGAGGTGATGATCACATTCCCAAGTTCAAAACATTTGATTTGCGATAAGGTTTTATCACCTCCTTTTGTTTTAAATCAAAATGACAAGTAAAAGAAATGAGAAAGGGCTATTGTTGGAACATCTATTGTGCCTTAAACACCACACACAGCCAACAACCTTCACCCCTATTTTAAGTGTATTTAAGTTTTAGTGGAACGACCGGACGCGTAGTGGCCATGATCCCAAAGAAACGTAACAGAAAACAGTCAAATAAGAAAATAAGTACTTTCCAAGGCCTCTATCAATATTTGATATTAAATTTTTTGACGCTTTCCTACTCTAAAAGCAAGCATCCTAAGAGCTCGAAGCTTCTCCTTTTAAAACACCGGTTTAAAAACATCAACCAATCAGAGCCCTGTATTATGGTATTCTCTTGCACGTCCAAAATTACCGATTGTAAACAAAGACGTCATGCTCGTGAACTTCTCTCACAGTAATGCACAATGCACGTTGGAATTTTCACTGTAGGGTTATGTATGTTTTGATGTAGCAGGCCTCATGTTGACATCCGGACATGGTGACATAAAAGTGTCATACCGCCGTATTAAGATCGTATACATGCAAGGCTCAGTTTACCTAACATGCCGAATGCTACGAGCACTGTCTGTGCAACTTGGTCGGGGGGATGTGTCTGCTAGTTTCTGCACGAAGTACGAAGTGATTTTGAAACACCGTCGGATAGCTTGCTCGAACAAAGTGACGTACATTGATGTGTGAGAAGTAACTCACTACGTGACGATAAAGCGCGATCGGGCCGCACGCTGATAAAAATTTCAACTTCAGGAAATAAAGTACAAACAACTTTCAAACTTTTTGATTCATTTATTTGGTACATATTAAGCACAAAACACAAACAAACTTACACATAATTTCTAGGGCTCTCTTCATTCTCAGGCCCGGAGAATGTTTACCAAATTAATTGTAATCGTAGTAGATTTGGAACCAGGTTATATGATAGCTAGTGCATGGTTTCCCGTGCAAATTACACTAATTGCATCACCAATGAAAATATTGGGGGAAGCAAACATAGGCCTTGCCCCTCCAATAATTCAGGCAAATTTAAAATAAAAAAAAAAAGGAGAATAACCAAAATGAAATAACATTTTGGGATATGGGGGGCTTCTTGAAAACGTCACTTTGAGTGCATGTGCGTGTCGTTGTGAGTGTGTATGTGTGTCTGGTTGTGTGTGTATTTAGGCCTACGAGTGCACTCGCTTTCACAGGGTGGATTGCTTATAAATCATTCCGGTCCTCGACACGAAATAGGGTTCAACATATAGTCTGTTGGAAAATTTTTGTCCCCCAAACCACATACCACATATACGTCCCTGTTGTCCGTCGGATTAACCAGGCAGTCCATCCTTCCCCTACATGGGCAACCAAAAACTAGCACAATGTCATGTCCATTGTGGTTACGGTACGTAACCACATTTTCTAGTTTTCATTGAGGTGCCTATTAAATCCATTGGGGTACTGAGTGTTTTCATTTGATATAATAATTTGGTGAGCCAAGTCTAGTGCTGGGCAAAAGTCAACAATGGTCACATACCTACAAAACTGCATTCAAGAAAATGGTGGGCATGGTGGCCCCAATAAAAGCACCCTGTTAAATTTTGTGTGTCTTGTTTGTTACATTGCAGTGTGGAGATTGGGGAGAGTGTACGAGGAGAAGATGTGTACATCATTCAAAGCGGATGTGGTGAGATCAATGATAACTTGATGGAACTTTTGATTATGATCAATGCCTGTAAGATTGCTTCTGCATCTCGAGTCACTGCTGTAATTCCACTTTTTCCATATGCAAGACAAGACAAGAAAGACAAGGTGAGAAGGAGAATAAGATTGAGAAGTTCTTAATAATTAAATATTGTTTCATTTTAAAAGATTGCAGAAAATGGCCGGCACTTTTCTGCCTCATTACTGCATGTGCAGAATTACCAGTTTTCATACATGCAGAGCTGCCAAGTCTTCCTGATTCTGCAGAAGACTTCCTGAAAATTTCACCTCCAAACATGCAAAATATAAAATCTTTCTGATTGAGAACAGAATTTTCCTCATTGAAATACACACAAATCCCTGAAATCTTCCTGATTTGTGAGGTAAATCTTCCTGATATCAAGATCTCAATGTTGGCAGTTCTGATATATGTTTATGTTCCTGGAAATTTGTAGGAGACACAATACTAGGCCTCACAATAGGCCTCACAATAGGCTATGAGAAACTGGCAGTGTTCTGAACCTACACCTGTCACCATTATTGTTTTGGCAACTTAGAATTGAAGATATCCTGATCATTGAAGTATAACAAAACCGAATAAAAATACATAACTTGAGGAAAAAAGTTCTTCCTGGACCATTGTTTTGTTACTATTCATATATGAAGCAATGTACAGTAATTAATTAGTGCTATTTTATCAAAATAATGAAACTCAGAAAAATAAAGTGACTTTGCAAACAAGGGTATGTGGTATTCTTTGGCAGGTCATTAGCAAGAGTAACCATCTTGAGGGCACAAAGGTGTAGAAGTTTTGCTAATCTGTGGAGGTATCCACCTGGGGAGGGGGGGTGTACCTCTCCCCTTTGGAAATGTTTGTCTGCATATGGAGCCTAGAGTCCTAGACACAAAATGATGCAGTTTCCCCACAGTTGACAAGATTACAGTAGTTTGTGTTGTGAGTGAAATTTTAAACTACTGTATATTGAAACACTCCATGAGAAAGTGTTGCTTCATTGTGAAAGTGTGATATTACATCAAGTATACCATACTTTCCAGTCAGTTACTGACTTGCTGCATCTGTCCCATCATCCATGTCTTTCACCCCTCCCTCATCCCTCAAATAGACCCTAATGCATATGACTGACTGCATGGTCGAGTTGTTAGAGCATCAGACTTGCAGTTAGGAGGTCCGGAAATTCCAGTCCTGGCCAGGTCATACCAACAACTTTAAAAATGGAACCTACTGCCATTGTGCTTGTTGCTCAGCATAAGTGATGGAGTAGGGAAAACAAGCCAATGAGCCACAACTGGTAAAAGGCTTTTGCCGGCTTGACTTTTAACCAATTTGTTGAAAACTGGGCCATTAAACTGTATCTAACCTAAATGCATATGATGTCACAGAGCAAAAAGTATGCCCTCGGTTGGGAGCAAAACAAACCAACACTGACAAATGCAGACAGCTGGTTAGGCATTACAACAGTAATGCCTAATGGCCAGGTCATCTCTATTAAAGTAGTGGTAGCTTTGCCATTTTTCATCATTGCTACATGTAAGTATTAGACACTGATTTCAGTTTTTTTTTAAAAAATCAGGTCAGGCCAGAGTTAATTCGGCCAGATAGTTTGCACTGTCTACTAGAATCTGGTCTGCCTGGATCTTAAAATTCCAGATTGTGTATATCCCTATTGGAGTTGTTGAGAATATATGGGAGAAATAGCATTTTTTTGAATAGAACACAAATATCCTTGAAACCTGGATGCATTTTTGCATTCTGGCCATTTACTTTTTTTGTATGATAGTCTTTTATTAGTTATAACTGGTATAAATTAAAACAGAGCCCAGTACACTACTACTAAGTTGAGAGCTAACCAACACTTCCTAAGTTAATTATTGCCTTTCCTTCTGTTTAACTTCCTCAGAGTCGTGCACCAATATCTGCCAAACTGGTGGCGAACATGTTATCAGTGGCTGGAGCTGATCACATAATCACAATGGACCTTCACGCTTCACAAATACAGGTACCGTTTTGACCCCTCACCATAATTTGACAAAACAGGTGCTGCATCACTTTCCTAGATACGCTGTTTTTATCTAAAGGAAAATTTTTGTGATTAGCTGATTGCTATGCTGCTGCATAGAGAGGGATTTAGTTTTTACTCATGGATTATAAGACTAATTGCTTTACATTAAAATGTAACCTCAAAGGTTTGCAAAAGTTGCCTTTCATGCAGGTATTGGAAAACATTATGGGTAAAGGCTACAGTTTGCTTCTAAGTTGAATGTTTTCACAACCATCCCTGATTTCTTGATGGTACACTGTGTAGCCAGCTACTGACCGTCAACACAGATTGTGTACAAATCAACTGTGTAATAGATCACATCCAAGCAAAATTTGAAATGTGCACAAGAATGTCACAAATGTTTATTCAGTTTGGGTTGTTTTTATACATAATTGTATAAATTTTTAAAACAAGCACGAAAAAATGTCAGTGGTGCCAGTCATAGAGAATCTTGCAGAAAGCCAGTTTAACCTCAGTTTGGTCCAAGTCTTTATCTAACTTATTGTGCTTAGCTCTTTTTCTAATATCTCTCTTTTTAGGGTTTCTTTGATATTCCAGTGGATAACTTGTTTGCAGAACCAGCAGTGCTTAAATGGATAAGAGACAACATTCCAGAGTGGAAGAACAGTATCATCGTTTCACCAGATGCAGGGGGTGCTAAGAGGTGAGTGGTCAGTCTGCATTTATGGCGGTCATTTGGATAATTGTCATGGTTGCATTGCCAGAAGACCCCTTGTTACAAAATTAAACTGACATACCAGCCTGCATTGATTCTGGGTCAAGGACAGATGCATATGAATTGTCTCTGTCAGATAGACAGACCTCTTCCTACGAAACTGACTGCAATGTACATCGCTATGAAGGCTGGGAATGCAATTTACATCTGAGCAGTAACGATACAATGTGGAATACACATAAATGGAAAAGCTGCATCTATTTCTCTCCTCACCTCCTATTAACATATGCAACTCCCCTACTTGCCTACAAGTCCATTGGCAAATGATCCTTTAGCACCATGATAGCGCCCTCTCTCCCTAGCTTCTATTTCCATCTTGTCCTGCCCCAAGCAAGACATGTTTCTTGCTTCTATCTGGCTCAGGAGAATTTTGGGGTAGTATTTTCAGCTATCCCTATACTCCTATCTTGACTCCTAGGGAGCATGAGCCTCCTGGCATGGTTTTCAACTAGGGTCCAAGCTTGCCAACCCTCAGAACGAGGAGTTTGAAAGGCCCCAGGAGGTTCCACCAGGGAACTTTCAATTAAGGACAAGCTTTTTTTAACTCACATGTGCAAAGTACATACACATGTCAGGCCTTGATTTTCAGAAAAATATTTGGTTGTCCGAAGTCTCTTTGCACAATGACAAAACAGCAATTGTGTTCATGAATTACTGGTCTCAACTCTTGATGAATAAAAAGATGTGCTTGAGAGACAAAAACACTTGAAGTCTGAAATATTGTGTGATGAGTTTAAAGAATTAATCCGTCAGCATTATACTCCTTCAATCAGATAAAATCAGGCTGCTTTTTAATTCACTCTTGAGAGAAAAATTGGTCGTCCATCGGACAACCAACTCTTGACTTTTGGTTGTCTGTATGGAATTTTAGTTGTCCTGGACAATCTGACGACCACGAAAATCAAGCCCTGCATGTACAAAGTACATGTGTGAGGTTTTCAAATAAGGCAGATGGCATCAGCTTTCAACAAGTCTTCTTCTTCCTCTTGTGTGGAGATTTGGAGCTGAAATTTTGTTGTAGAATTTCTTGGGGGCAGAGAATTAACCCTTTGTTTGGGTCCTTTTGGACCCATACGGAGAAGGCAGCTGTCACCCATCTTTCCTGTTTCACGCAGAGCTCGAAACTGCGAGTAGCTACCCAAAAATTCGGCCACAACAACGAGAGAGACAATAGTTTAAGGTCACAGGGTCAATAGCCTATGGAAGCTGATGTGGGGGGTGCTACGTCCGCTTTTCCGCCCACTCCCGAGACACGCAAATATGCCCCAATTGGAGCACAACGGCAAAGGGTTAATCTAAAGTATCCGCAGCACAGGACTGTGCACACACGCAGAGAGAGCGGCATCAGCTTTGCAGTAAACACACTCCGCAGACTTATTTTAACCCTTTACCGTTGTTTGGGTCCTTTTGGACCCATACGGAGAGCGCTGCTGTCACCCATCTTTGCTGTTTCACGCGGAGCTTGAAACTGGGAGTAGCTACCCGACAATTCGACCACAACGATGAGAGAGACAATAGTTTAAGGTCACGGGGTTAATAGCCTATGGAAGCTGATGCGGGGTGTGCTACGTCTGCTTTTCTGCCCACTCCTGAGGCACGCAAATATGCCCCAATTGGAGCACAACGGTAAAGGGTTAACACCCATCCGCTTGCATTTTATAGGAAATTTAATTCTTGTATTAAAGCTGCTTTTGTAGGGGCAGACCATTTTGACTTCTGGGCACTCGGCTGTTTATTTATAGTATTTATAGCAGTGTTCTTGGTTGTGTGTTCAGTTTTTGTCTTGCACATGGTTGTGCAGGCTGTTTAACCTGGTCCTGGATGATACAGCTGGTTGAACAAAGCATTTACAGTTCCAATTCACTGTTTGTTTGCTGAGGTGATCTCTATTCAGCTGTGGTCAGCTAATGTGAAGTGAAGTGGGCTAACTAATCTACTGTGGAGATACCTCTCATTCTATTATGTTTAATTTATCATAAATTGGCCAAGCCAATTAAAAGCTTTTTAGCTGTTTTGAGTTCAAGTACAGTACAGTAGGAACCTTTGAGTCTCTGTGTTTTATTTTGGTCAGTACCAAGCCATATAGTGTGTACAGTACTTGTGGATTTGTAGTTGCAACAATATACTTTGCAATACTTAAGCAGTTTATAGGTGCACCAATACAAAAGTTTTTTATTTTTTATTACTGCCTAATGCCCTTTATACAGTGAAAGCTTTCATGATTTGAGAAAATGTGCAGGGATATTAGGATCTGCCATTAAACTATGTAAGATGTCGATTTACATACAAAATCACAAATGTTTTGCCCTCACTCTTCATTATTTCTTTGCATTCATTTTTGTAATGTAAGGAGCTTTTGAAAGCAGATGAATAAAAGATCAAACTTGGTTCTTTGAGTTCTTGTTTTTAGCAGACAATAGAAGTTGTGTGAACTTCACAATATCATTTGCTTCTCTAGTTTTCCCTTTCTACCTTTTAAACTCTATCTGTCAGCCACTTAAAATTTTGTGAATTTCCTGACTTGAGTGATTATGCTTTCTTTGTGGCAGTGCTGAAACCAAATTCGCAAAATTACATTTTATTCAAATTGATCATTCCCAAGAACACTTGGGTTTATATGTCCTTGAAAGCCGAACAAGTAAATTATAGACCCAGAACTTCTGTACAATACATCAGGAAATAATAATGATTAATAGCAATGGTAAAAAGCTGTTGCAAATTTTTTTTAAGTGCTGTGCTACACATTCAGAGTCCTAATTGGTTCTTGGGGGGCATAAAGGCAAAGAATATTTCATTTGTATGGACATAAATTGCAGTTACCAATCACAAAATTAAAATGTGTTTAAAAGAAGCATATATGTAAGTTTTGTGTTTACTTGGTCATCTTGTCATAGTGAGTAAGTTTTTCATTGCTGTTGAATGAGGATGTTGTGGAAGATATTAACCAACGTTTCTGTATTGTTTTTGCTTGTTGGCAAACCAGCCCATTAGGTCAGGACTGCAACAATTTATAAATAAAAGTCTGCCTCTTGATTTAAGGCCAGTGTTTAAGTGAAGAACCCAAGTAAAACTATTTTTTCTATCAGGGGTAGGAAGAGGTTGGGACCCACCAAAGTAATATGAATATTTTCAAGGAAATTTTTGTAACATAGTGTTCCCATGCAGTTGTGAAAATGTGAAAAATTTATAAGTTGTCGGAAAGGTTATCGTGGTCTTCAAAATCCTTGAATTTTGGGTGATTGGACTGGAAATATTGCCATATAGGCCTAGTCTTGAAACTTAATACTTTCTGCAGTTGGGATCATGTGTAGTTAGTATGCATTCATGCTAGGTAAACCAAGAAATAAAGTGATCATGTGTAGTTAGTATGCATTCATGCTAGGTAAACCAAGAAATAAAGTGATCATGTGTAGTTAGTATGCATTCATGATAGGTAAACCAAGAAATAAAGTGATCATGTGTAGTTAGTATGCATTCATGATAGGTAAAGAAATAAAGTGATCATGTGTAGTTAGTATGCATTCATGATAGGTAAACCAAGAAATAAAGTGATCATGTGTAGTTAGTATGCATTCATGGTAGGTAAACCAAGAAATAAAGTGATCATGTGTAGTTAGTATGCATTCATGCTAGGTAAACCAAGAAATAAAGTGATCATGTGTAGTTAGTATGCATTCATGATAGGTAAACCAAGAAATAAAGTGATCATGTGTAGTTAGTATGCATTCATGATAGGTAAACCAAGAAATAAAAGTCATTTTGTGCAAAAACATTTTTATTTTACTGTTCTAATTATTTTTGTTAAAGTCGTTCAAAAATTCTGGAACTTGAGTATTTCAAAGATGTAGGAAATGCTGCTGTAAGCAGCAGCATTCTCATAAAAATTTGTTCTCGAACCCAAATTTGCAAGCAAGATATTAGACTGTCCTTGATGCCTAGTATACTTTCTACTTCTTCCCTTCATAGAGTTTACTGGTGGTGATCTTGATGAAGAGCCTACAGTACTTTGATCTGTAAGGTGTGGTAATGGATGACATTCTGTTCTGTTCAACCAGGGAGTTGCTAGAGAAAGAGACACAATGTTCTATAGTCTCTTTGAGACAATGTTCGTTTCCGAAGATAATCTTGCTTTTATACGCCTAATTCTTATCTCAATACTTTGATAAACAAAGATTAGTGACGCATTATCAAAATTCCAATGCAGAAACATATCCCTTACACTCTACTTGTTAACATTTTGTTGCCAGCCATCATGGAAAATTGTGAAATATATGTCATTTGATGCTATCCGAGATGCGACCTATTGTTTCATTTGAAGACAGCAACAACTTCTCTGCAAATTGTACTTAATTTTGGGGTTTCTTAATGATGTCAAAATTGTTTAAATCTGAGGTAAAGGTATAGACTTGAACAATGCTTCCATCTAATGACAAAAGGGGAGCAATTGAAACACCTAGTTTAACCGTTTGTTTCCAGTTGTTCCAGGTGCCTCAAAAGATATAATCTGTTCCAAGTACATATTGTCTGGAAAAATTTGTTTGTTGTATCTCCTTTTCTGGCAACTCCCTGGTTCAAAAGTCAGGTGCATAGATCCTTGGATGATACCATTGCTTTAAACATCTCCTTTAAACAGCCAAGTCTCTGCAAGGAGGTCTATTCACTTCACAGCAACAATAATGTTGGCAAAAACTTAAGTTTTTATAATGTATTGGCTTATTTTTAATTCACAGGGTAACATCCATAGCAGATAGACTAAATGTGGATTTTGCCATGATCCATAAAGAGCGAAAGAAGGCAAACGAAGTTGCATCTATGGTATTGGTGGGGGATGTGAAGGACAGGACTGCCATCTTGGTGGATGACATGGCAGACACATGTGGAACAATGTGCTGTGCTGCAAACAAGTGAGTTTGGAAGTTGCTTTCTGTGTAATGATAGCATTTCCTGTGAAGTGAGTAACGCTTTTGTAAATTTACATTTCAAGTCCCAATGTGTAGCTAAATACACCTTTTCCATCAATTTTGCACAGCACCCTTTTTTTGTAAAGCTACCTGTACATGTGGCTTGGCTAGAAATTTTTCTAAATGTTACAGTCATTTAATAGGCCACAATGTGTCATGTTACTTTGGAGACATTAGGGCTCATTGATGATTGAATTACACAAGTCTCTGATTCCTCAGCATACTTGCACAATTAAGCACTCTTCAAAGGAACAGGTTTAAATGCAAAAAAGTGATTGAAATTAACTTCAAACTTTCTGCTGCTTTGTGTGAAATTGTTTGATTTGTTGTGTGCTGAAATTTCATATCAAGAACAAGATTGTATATCATTTATAAAATTCAGACCTTGAAGGGCAGTTCCTGTCATATGTCAGATTGTAAAGAGTTCTGAGATGGTCCTACTTACAAGGCACTATATAAATTCAAATCATTGTTAATTTGGTAGACACCAACCATCAGTTCAATTAAAGGCCCAGTTCTCTCACCCCACACAGTACCAATTCTCATAACCTTCTAACATAAACCCATCCCACAATTATCTGAAATTCATCCTCATCCAGACACAATCCCAGTTGATTGCTTCAGGGTGAGTATGAAAAGCTCATATGCATTATAAAAATACTCTCAGTACAGTTCATGCTGTGTAATAAAAGCTTTGGCACTTCTGCTTTGTTTGAATTAGTTGTCAATCAAAGAGCTGAGCCAATTGAGAATTTTGGTACACCAGTACCAGAATTGTAGTTCGGGGTGAGAGGATTGGTCCTTTAAAGTTGGCTAACATACCCAACATTTCAATCAAACTTGCTTTGCTTCGAAAGGCCACATTAAATGGAAATCCATAGATTGTTCTGGCAGGGTCACTGAATCTATTGTTTCTACTTACCTTGCCTGTAACTATTATTGGACAGTTTGTCTACCTGTTTCATGGAATGATCACATACAATGGAACCTTCTCTTCAATTGCCATTGTTTTATCCACTCGGACTCAGCACTGCTAAGCATCGCAATCAATTATTCGGTTCAAGTGCAGTGAGATGTGCACTGTCTGGTTGGCATAACAATAAGTTCTTGACGTGAGATGATTTAATTTTCATTACCCTACCTCTTGTTTTGTAATTCATTTGCTTCAACTTAAGTGTATTCTCATAGTGGTTAAGTAACATTAACTCACTTTATAGGGCTCATATGAATCATTTGTAAATATATTTCATATATGAAATGAAGTTTAAGTGAAAAAGAAGAGAAATTTCAGTTTTATATACATCATTAGCTCTATTAGTACTGCCTAGGAGGTAGGAGAAACCTTCAGCAGTAATGCAAACATACAAAGGTTTAAAGGTCCCTCTCATGTATTTGGTCAAATAGAGCATCCGCCTCTCACGTGGAAGGCCCGGGCTCTATTCCCAGGTCGAGTCACACCAAAGACTCAAAAAATGGAAGCTACTGTCATTTTGCATGATGTTCTACATAAGCAATGGAGTAGGGAAAACAAGCCAGTGAGCCACAATTGAAAAAAGACTGACTGTGGTCAGCTCAACTTGAATCAATATGCTAGAAAGTGGGCTGTAAAACTCTATCTTACTCAAAGGTTCCTCTCTCTTCTTTATGTCATATTTGTACTGTCGTGGCTCAAAATTCTGTTGGCTTGTATTTTCTAAATGGTGTGAAACACCTGTTTGGCAAAGTAAAACCTTGCAATTGGGATGAATGGAATTATCGTTGGATAAATGATTTTGCTTCTTATGGTAGTTTAGTAATAATTTAAACTAAATTTTAAAAAGGAAACATTTCGTGATATTTTCTTCTAGATTGAAAGAAGCAGGAGCTGTCAAGATTTATGCCATTCTGACGCATGGTATCTTCTCTGGACCAGCGATCTCCCGCATTGAGAATGCATGCTTTGAGTCAGTGGTGGTCACAAATACAATACCCCAGGAACACAATGTCAAGGAGGGTGGAAAGATTTCTGTAAGTTGTAATAAAGTTATCTTGTGTGTCATGAAATATAGCACAGCAGAAGTGGGCCAAAAGCCCCTTAAATATCTGCCAGGGTCTTTGGCTTCTACAGGAAAGAGGCCCTAACAGTGCAGTTCTGCATGTACCACACTGCCTGTGAATTTGGTATACTAAGTGTCACATCTTACATAGGAGAAAAAGGAAATTTTGACAAAAACTTTCTCTGTCCTGAAAATATACACTGGATATATGTGCTGTTATTAATAGTCCTCAGTCAGGCCCTATACTCTATGCTACATTGCACTTCACATGCGGTAGTATTTGAAGTGTAATATGTGGATCGCAGTGCACTCATTCACTTATTGGTTGCTAAGTTGTTTAGTACTAAGTCTAGGATGATGTGGGCAAATTTCTTTTATTTAGTTTAGCAGTCCCTTTTATTATTGGCCCCTAAATTTCTCACTTGGTTTAAAGATTTTATTAGCTAGGGGCCTGGTTGTCACCCCCCTAAAGTTTGAAGGGCACAGTTTTTCTGACCCCTGTACAGAAGAACAATATTTGACAGTGTTTGTGTGTATTAAACTGGCTGTGAATACTTCATTTATTAGTTGTGCACTTCAGATTTAGTGCAATGTTCAGTGTGTTTCGAGATGAACACAATTTTGTAAAGAGAAGGTGTAAGCCATACAGCATG
This sequence comes from Holothuria scabra, assembly GCA_037179385.1. Lineage (NCBI taxonomy): Eukaryota > Metazoa > Echinodermata > Holothuroidea > Aspidochirotida > Holothuriidae > Holothuria > Holothuria scabra. Next base: position 15,174,480 of record CM074192.1, on the reverse strand, counting down.
TGGAAATCGGGTTACAACCCATACCATCTACTGGAAATTGGGTTACAACCCATACCATCTACTGGAAATTGGGTTACAACCCATGTCATCGAGTGATCTATTGGGAATACAGGATTTCTAATCACTTTCAATTCTTCTTTGGTGGGTAATGCTGATTTGCTGATGTGTTGCAATTCACCAGTTTTACATATAAAATTAATGATTAGATAGATTATTGTATTGTTCCAAGTGCCTACGTTGCCAAGCATGTGGCTCTAGCAGAAATGTCAACCCTCCCAGATTCTCACATAGGCTCAAAATTCAATGATTTCTGTCCATTCAGATTCCAAATATGACAACCTTTGTGATTCAAGGAGGCTTTTCACCTGTTTAAAACCTCTCTGATTTCTGGGTCTAAATGTTGACATCTCTACTCTAGTACTTTACCTTATGATACCAGCTTTACATTGTGAGTTCAAATTTGTGGGACAAATTTCAATAGATTTTCCTAGCATGAGTCTGAAGAATATCAACATACATACATCTGCTATGACTTTAACAAATGAATCTTTTTGCCATCACAGGTCATTGACATCTCAATGATACTAGCAGAGGCCATTCGGCGTACTCACAATGGGGAATCGGTGTCGTATCTCTTCAGCCACGTACCATTGTGATGTCATGGGAGAAATCTGAAATATCACTGGAGGAAACTGTTTCTTGAAAGCGTCATTCACAACACATGCTGTGTCTTAATGTCGTTTAAACATTTAAGTTCATACTTAAGGACTGCTGAATTGCAAATTCCAAATTTTTTCTTGTTTCAAAACTTTGGGTGTTTTCCCATTTTACATGCACACATATATTCCATGTGTTTGAAGGGTGTGCTGCTCTGCTCATTTCCGTCTTAATAGCATTTGAAGCATGTGAATTATGATATATGAATATGAATATTCATATCACATAAATGGACATCAAAAAGAGTCATGGTTGATTATGATATTTGAATATTCATATCACATAAAAGGACATCAAAAAGAGTCATGGTTGATTATGATATATGGATATTCATATCACATAAAGGGACATCAAAAAAGCGTCATGGTTGCATGTGTTTTGACAAATTTAAGGTCATACAATTGTTTTTTGTGTGTTAAAGCATGGTCTTCATTGCAGTCACGAGATCAAAGAGAATATTTGTGTGCCCAGTAGACTTGTAGTCTCTCTTTGAATGAGGTGACTGAAGTATGACTGTCAGATAGTGTAATTTGCAGTGTGCACAATTCTTGTGTAAGTATTCTTTCTTCATTTCTGTCACCATTTTCCTTTTTTTTTTTTGCCCATGTATTTTGTGTCTTGCTTTCACCTTTATGTGAGTGAAGGGTTTGCTGATTTTAGGAATGGGCCCGTGAGGGAGGTAGCTGGAATTTTGTCAAATGCACAATTAAGTGGAAGGTAATATTCATCGAATGTATTTCCTTTGGTTTCAATTCTCAAAGAAGCATGGATGCTGAAATGAGTTTAAATCATCTCAAAGTCCAAAGAAATTGAAGTTCAATTTAAAAAAACATTTAAGTCAGAAAATTGCAGTTATGTTTAGAGGATTGGAACATTCTGAAGGAAGTTATTTTGCCATATAATGAATATTTTGTTCGCTCATTCATGTATTAACTAGTTAATCCCTTGCAGTGTGTCCTTGCATAAAATGTAGTTGCTTTATTATTGAATGTGTAAGAACACAATAACTAACGTTAACATTTGTAGCCATCCAATACAGAATACAAAAGGAAAGACAAACATGTTTAATGTAGAAGTATAGACCAGCATATCACCAAATCACAGCTTCAAAAATGAATCCTGAAATTTTGAGTCACAGTCACATTTAAGCCCAACAAAAGTAAGGAATGTTATGTTTTTATGCAAGTATTGTGTTCTTGCACAAATGCTTTCTTAAACTTGAAAAAGCTTACCCACCACATGGTCCAAATTCATTCCCTTCCACTTTTGCTGATCATTTTGCACTGTGTTTCAGCTGCTGCAAAAGAAACTCTCTAGTGGCAGTAGATACTGTCACAGTTAGACTGAAATCCGACTATGGCAGTGGGAACAGTTATCAGTGTTGAGAGGGGTAAAGAGTAGAAGGGGAGAGGGTTAGTCACTAAACATGACTGTTTAATCTGCTCCTTCTAGTCACTCCTTGCTATAGTCACTGTCCTGCATGTGCAATATTTCAACAATTTCAGCCAATCAACGAAATTGCTCTAAAATGCAGGAATATGGTTTGCTTGACAATTTTGCAAGAACGATACTTCCAACCTTTCTTAAATTCTGTAGTTAGTTTCTGAAGTGTTTTCAATTAACAACCTCAAGGCAGAAATCATGAATGGGCCTCTCTTTGTCTTGGGTTATTGTTTGACCAAGGTCAAGTAAAGTCAATGTTTCCATGCATCCTGAAATTACAGAAACTTCTACAGTTCTGGGAAACATTTGGACATTTTAGGAACAGGATAAGTGTAGATCTTTACCAGTCAGGAGTCCATTTTGGGAAAAATTCTTTGGGCTTGAAGAATTATGGAAACTTCTACAGTTCCTGGAAATTTTGGGTAACAGGATTAGAGGAGTTAATATTGGGAAAAGGTCTCTGGGTTCCAAGACATTATTCTAAGTTAAGAAATTTATTCTTAATTTGAAAATGACAAATGACATAAAATCATTGCTGTGGTGTCAGGACATTTAATTAAAGAACAACTATTAATGTTTACCAGTTTTGCTTTTTTCTCCTTTTTTTTTTGTTGTAAATTTTCTGTTTTTAAAATAGCATTATCAGCTTGATGGACTTTCAGACATTAGAATACAATAGTAGATAGTTGAAATATTAATCTGAAATTGTCATCAGAATGTTACCAGTATCTAAAGGAAACCAGACTATGTTGTAATTATGAGGTAACAAGATTTCTCGGTGAGAGGCTGATGATAATCTATAGGCCAGGAGGTCCAAAGTAGTACAATAGATCTCAGTGACATTGATTGTAATGGATGGTTTTACATTTTAAGAAACCATTGTACAGTCAATTTTCTGGGGATGTGAGGCTGCAAGATGGGGGTATGATTTGGGGGGGGGGTATTAAAGGTATTACAGCGTTTCATGATGAGTTGAGGCAAAATCAAAGTGTGATTGCTATGATCGATTTCCTCAGAATGGTTAATTTTCATCAAATAATTCTACATACTACATAGTTTTTTGAAGTATTTCATTTATGCATATCTGAAGATTTTGTGCAAGTTCATTGGTCAAAGAAGGTGTTTGAATGTAACTTTTACATAGTTTTGATCCTGGGGGAAAAAGTTTCACATCAGTACTACATTCATTGATTCATGTGCTATCACAAAACCTCAGTATGACTCAGTTCAATGTGATAGACATTATTATTGGTTATTGATTTCATTATTAAACATAAGTTGGTGGAGTACAGCACCATCTTAAAAGTGAAACGTCTCTGGTCTTTTCTTTTTATCAAGCATGTTGCCTACATTTTACATGGTGTTTCCATCGGCCTGAGTTGGGCACCAGACTGAACATACAGGTACTCAAATCTAAAATGAGCAAACCGGCCTGATAACAAAATACAGGAACAGGTGTGTAGGAACTATCCTTGCCATTTTCCATACATCAGTACACAATACTCTGTCACACCAGGGAGTTGGTCAGGGAATGAGATCCAACATGCATATCTACCAGACAATATGTACTTGAAACTCTTTAAGCCCTTTTCAGGTAACAAAATTTGATTCACAGGTCCTTTTATTCCCATTGGTTTGCCCTTTGAACTTTCACATTGTACTCATTACCTACTCCTTTCAAACAGATATAATTAGAAGCAATGGCCATTGTTAACTGTTTCTTTGAAGAACAATGTGTTTGCCAACAAGTGCTCAGCTTCAACAAAGACTTAATGTAAAACGACTGTCTATAAAACTTTAAATTATCATACTGTACATTTTTTGTCTCTCTAAGATTCTAATGAGTTGCTACCTTAACACATTGTTCAAGCCTAACAAAACAATCACAGTTTTAATTACTTTCCAGATTAGAATAAAGTATTTTTGGAGGAGAATTTTAAAAAATCTGCATACCAGCTACTTGAAAAAATATTAGATGAGATGACAAGCAACTCAAGCTTAAAATTTAGATTTTTTTTCTCAACGACTGGCACTGCAATGGCAATGGATGGAATCATCATGATAAGCCTTAGAGATGTAGCAGATGACAGAGACCATTTCTTTGGAGCATTAAAAATGTCTCAAGAACAAGACAGTAAGCAGCTTAATGTAAGCTACTACCTTGGCTTAAAGCACAGATAAATGCTGGATCTTCTTCCCTGACAACTCCCTGGTCACACAGACATTGCTTTTTCCCACAATTTCCACAGTTGGTCTTGGGCTTGAATACCAGTTACTCCACCAATAAGGAGAAGGGGTACACCATTCCAAATATCTGCTTCCCAACTCAGGCTTCTGTTTATACATATTCATAGTTCCAATGAAACTGCAAGGTGATGTGTATGGAATTATTTTTCACCTGTTTTGCATCAGTCCCTGGCCAAGAGGATTACAGTAGTCTTCATGGTATTCATTTATAGTTTTATACAGAAGGTTTTGCACCTGATAATGTAGTTCCTAGCAGAAACCTTTTTAGTGTGATATAATTTATTCAATCTTTGTTGGAGACCAATTTTCAGTTCAAAACTGATTAATCAATAGCAAAGTCCAGTCTAATGGTAACAGCAGTATCTTCACTGTTGATTGTTTGATCAGGTTCAGGGTCATTCCATGTCAAATCACCCAAATTTGGAAAAAGTTGCTGCTGACCATCTACCATGAAAGATGCAAATGCTGCAATTTTTAGCCAGTTTGATTACATTTTGGCTAACTTAAATTTTTTTGAAATTCTGCCTATCTATTCACTTGTTTCAATATAAGTTGGTGTAATGTATATTTACCGAGAAATGGTATCCCCAAAATTCAAAAATCAATCAATTGGCTAAAAATTTAAGCATTTGCATTTTTCAATGAAAACCACACATGAAAATTTTTTGAAAATTTTGGAGACGGGCGAGCAACGCTCTCCGGTGATTGACATGGAATGACACTTCATTAATAATTGCATTTAATTTGCATCCTGCAAATTGACTTGACGATAGTGACTGACGATAGTAACATATGTTCAAGGATAAGCGATGGAGCAGAATGAAGCTGGCAGGTGTACATTTCTTCATATAAGCACTCTGTGAGTGTGATAGGAAGTAGAATTTAAGGTTTTGAAGAATAGAAGTTACACTTGAAGGATGCTGCATATGCCATTATAAGCTATGAATGTCATAATTGACCTCAACAAAAACATTGGGTGGCATAAGTGTTTGTAATGATGAAAACACACTCAAAATAAGGGGAGTGGCAGGAAACACAAAATTTTCCCGAGGGGAAATTGAAGACTGCTCTCACCTTACAACCTGGTTGGGAACTGGACACTTCCTTATGATACCATTGTGAACTCCCAATATTAAATTCTAAAATCTTAAAAATGAGGGTGAGTTGAAGTAACATCTTTAAGTTAGAAATTAAGAAGAGGTTGAAAATGGCATTGTTTTTTACTTCTCCAGAATGAAAACCAGTTTTCAGCAGCTTATATCTGCAACAATTGTTGATATAGAAAAGAATGATAGACACAAGAGATATAATATTACAACTTTTTCTGTATTAATACTGCTCAAAATACAAAGTAAAACGTAAGTATAGCATACCTGTTATTGCTCTTAAGGGGGATACCACACATCTACAAAGAAAGCTATAAAATGCCCTATTCTATACTGAACAAAATTTTTATGCCATCAAAAAAATGTTGACATCCTAGCACCAAAACCATTACTTAAGCACACTTGAGAAATTGGCGAAGTTTCAGTTGCACAGCTTTTTGTATAGCCTTAAAAGTAGAAAGCTGATGGTGTGAAATCATGGAAAATGACTTGGTCATTCAAAGAAATGCAAAAGGCTTTCACTAATAAATAACATTGGACCACATTTTGCAGAGGTTTTCCTTGGTCCTCGGAGTATGTACTTACAGGAGGCAGCTTACCAAAAGAACCACAAGAACAACATGCCTTTTTGAATAAAATACAGTACAAGCTTTACATAATTTAAAAATGTGAAAGTACACAAATGATTGAAAAATAAATAATTTCGAAGTTTTCAGGCATTGATTGTTAGGCAATGGCATAATGGAAGACATGTCACATGGCCCATACACCTAGGAGGAAGTGTTTTGTGTAGTATAGGTCATTAACACAATCTCCTGTGGCTGGGGAAATGGTATGAGAAGGGGGTTGGGGAGCTTTACATTGCTGTTATATTATTGAACATATTGGGTGATTGGGTAATTTTGAAATGCAATTAGCTAGATATTAAAGACTTTTAAATTGTACCTCAAGCCTAACATTATCAAAATATATATTTTAGGAGTTGCATAATGAATCTTATTCATCCAGCTATCATTATCAAAGCTTTTTCCCTTGCTCAGATATGAAATGTTAAATTTATTTACTTTAAAACAGTCCATTGCACAATAATTTTTGGCTTTCTTTTTGTATTACTAATATTACTTGCTTTGTTTTCCTTTTAAATTGAAAATGTTTCCATGACCTTGAACAATTCCTGTTTTCTTGCCAAGCATGTAGCACATGGAAGCCCTCTGTAATCACATCTCCCCATAAATAAATTAGATTCTCACAACATTTTGGCACAAGAGGCTGTAGCTTCCAAAAAAACAAAGAAACACAAAGACTCTACTTCAAGAAGTACAACAATGACATCACAAATTATTGAGCAATGTACAAATTCAAATTGAGTGAATAAACTTCAACGTTTTATACTTCCCCGCTCAGGAATATCCCAAAAAGATGGGAGTTGAACTATGTAAATATGGATTTGTCATGCTGCATAATATACTTTTAAAATTTCAGAGTTAGGGTACTGTACATGTTGAGGTAAAGACTCAAGCAGCTGACTGGTGTTGGAGCATTTCAGCATTTTTTAGTGCCAATAAAAATGAAAATTGGCAATTTTTTTCAGCACATCAAATCTAAACAATGATGTGAGGAAATGTGATGGCTTTGAAGAACTACATAAAATACACAAATACACAAAAAGAGGATCTTCATATTTAACACTTTTTAAAGTGTTTATTAAGTCAAAAAATTCAAAAATATATCTTAACATAAATACAACAAGAAAGTCAAAGATCATTATGCAATGGACTAATTTGTTTAAGAAGTGAATAAATTTCAACATTTTATATCTCGGCTAAAGAATGTCCTATGAAGATGGGAGTTGGACTATTAGAATCCCCAAAACTCACTGGATTGGGAATCTATGATACCTACCTCCTATTTACCTATGTAATCCCCACTTATCTGCAACTGACCCTGGTAAACTTACAGCACAGTGAAGAGGGGGCCCTCGCAGCTCGTGATGATATGTGCGGGCCCCCAACCTAGTCCTTTTCTCACTTGCCACCAGACCGTTCTGACGCAACTTTGGCCCTGGTGTTTTCCTCCCTCTGGAATTTGTACTTTTTGGAGTGTGTGAGTTTCCAGGGTTAGTTGGGGGTAAGTGGGGATTAACACGATCCACCATGATTTTCTACCTTGTACAACATGTGCAGAGCCAATAATTCAATGTGAAATAAACCCTGATTTGTGTTTTCATTTTCAAAGCAATTGGTCCCCTCAGTTATGGGCCTGATATTGATATAGGTAGTCATTATCTCACAAGGATATTTGACTAGTACTAAGCTTTTTAGTACAGGGGCAGTCAATTATTGCTGAAAATCTTTGAAAGTCATTCTAAGGTTTTTTTTTCCTAAAAAAGAGGACACTTGAGCAAGTAAAAGAAACTGCAAGTTTAAATGTCAGCCTCAAGAAGTTATATGTTCATTCAATAGTCTCACCCTCTCTTGCCACTTGCAATATCACACATGAACACTTCTTTAATGGTGTACATACAGAAAAAAGTGAGGAGAAATCCTTTTTTTTTTCTCTCTCTTTTCTTACAAGTGGGTCCTCTCATTATTAAGGCACTATAATATTAAATGGAGATACTACAGAGTGCAGCTATAAGTCACTTTGTCTACACTAATAATAAATACTTGACAATTGATTCCATCTAAACAATGGAGAGTCATCACAAATCCTGTTCTTCACTGGCATTACATCCGTTCTCACAGACATGCTAAACTTTCACACAGGCCTTGCCTAGACTCCACATGTCTTTTGGGATTGAGCTGAGATCTGAAGGACACTCTGTGAATAGGAAAAACAATTGTGGAGAAACTACATCCTGTCCTGAAGTTCACACTGTATTTTTAATTGTGACAGGAACAACAAGCCTGTTTGAACTCGTGCATGGTGTGAACAGACTGTTTAAAGCAAGAAGTAACTAGAATGACCTCCTATCTTTTATGAAAGAAGAACCAATAAAGTAGAGCAAATCCAAGTGAAAGGCTGAACCCACACATTCTCTTGAGTTCCCACCACCTCATATTTCTTGAAACAGAATTCTGTATTTGGTGTGATTGAACTTGATAGTCCCTTTTATAACTAGAATGATTGAGATAAAGAGGAACCAACCCATGGATTGCACATGGTACCTACTCACCAACATAAACCATATTTTATGGATCAAAACCTTAAATCTTATCTCTGAAACGTTTAAAGACAGTACAGAAGAACTGTACAGCAGTGTGACCTCTTTATTTATCATAAACACTGCATCTACTGCAGCTGCAAACTAACCAAGGAGTCTAAACATAAAATTGTTAGAAATGATGACTGTCTCTTAACCTCATCAGATCATGGTATAATTCCATGATCAGAGATAAGTAGCCAGACAAGGTATTTGAGAGATAGAAGCCCAACTTTTCTCAGGAATTTTATCAGGTTTGTAGCTGGAAAGATCTGAGAGTAGGAAACAAATGGCATCAATGAATATCTAAAACATAGAGCTACCATCAGCTGGGGTAAAGATTTATAATTAACGGTCCATAGATTTTGGGGTGAATCTTTAGGGCTCTTACTTTTAATTGTGCCAATTTATGAAGGTATGAGGGGCTTCATGGAAGTATGGGTCAGCAGAAACCAGTGAGGGTCATTCCCCCATTGCTGACCCTTGTAACTACATACCTGTGCTGCATGATGCCACTCATCTTATTTGATCATTTTGTACTTATTGGATGTTTCCTTCTCCAGCATATGAATATACAAGTGTGATTTCTACTGTCTCCCACCAAATTTACATAGCCTTGTCTATGTTTATTACTTTCATGGAAAAGTTAACAACCAAAGGGATAGCAAAGTTGTATATAATTTATATCTTTGGAACAATGAAGTTTCATTCCTTCTTACTATTATTGGTTTGGATGAAAGAACAAGAGCCCAATGGGCACTGTGGTTCCTTGCTGGATATTATAAGAACTGTACAGCCAGTCTCCAAAACAGAGCTAAGCAAAAGCTCATACTCCATGTTTGTAACATCTTCACAAGGGGTATTCAGGTACTAATATAACATGAAATCAATGATTAAATTTTTGTGGCCTTACTTACATTCAACTTGTACAGAGCTTGGTGATCCTTCAAAAACATTTCCTCATTTCCGTATGTATTTATGCTTGTAATCAAACTTGATATTATCACCAATAAACACAATGTGGTCAGAGAGAGAAAAACACCCCTTGTACTTCTCTCATAAGTTATTTTTACCTACTCTCAAATAAAACTTGCTATTACTTTAAAACAATCTACCATTTGTCCTGTTTGTTATCTCTACACAGAAAACAGTTAATTCAGCAGTTAAGCAGAAAGCAAGTGGTTAATGGGGTGTGATAATAGAATGAGGATTAGGTTACCTCACACTGCACAGCAGTATTAAAGAGACATACTGTATAATCCATGCATTGCTTTCACTGGCAGAGAGACCAGTTTAATGCAGTGTGACCTGTGTTCATTGAAATCTACAGATTTCAGTTATTGTCCTCTTAAAACTTTGAATGATCGAAAATCTGTGTACAACCCAAAGGAATCATTACTAAACATAAAGGCCAACTTTCTAAGGTGTTTGGGTGTGAAAGCATGCAAAACCAGGTGAGGTAAAAACTATTGAACCCACAGTATCTTTACCTAGCTTACAAGATTTTCTAAATAACATTTCCAGTGGTTGACCTCTAGTGACCTTGATGACCTTTGACCTTAACCAAACACAGATTGAGTTGAAATCTGTCCTTTCTACCTCAAAATACTGTGTTAAAATGTTTTTCAGTGTTTGACCCCTGGTGACCCCAGATGACCCCTTGACCTTCACCAAACATATCAGATTTCATTCTTACACCATAACACATCCACGCACCAAGTATGACATCTATATAAGTTTCCTACCTTGAAATATCATGTTGAGAAGGTTTTTAGTTTTTGACCTCTGGTGACCCCAAATGACCTTTGACCTCCACCAAAAACAATAGGGCACACCTTCAAACTATGGCACTTCTATATACCAAGTTTTAATTTAATCCAACTTTCCCTTGTTGAGTTACAGCGTACCCAAGCTAGCGTCACAGACACACACACACACACACACACACACATACACACACACGCCAACCTGACTACATAGGTTCCTTTTGCTAACGCAAGGAACCAAAAACCTATGCAGTCATGATGGCGTGTGTGTGGATGTGTGTGTGTTTGTAACACTTTGCTTGTGAACACAATATCTCAAGATAGGAGTGTCTGACAGTTTTCGAACTTGGTACATAGATACCTCATATTGCGGGGAAGAACCCTTTTGTGTTTGAACACTATATCTAATGGTAGGAAACTTAGATGGATTTCATACTTAGTATGTGGATGCAATATGGTCAGAAGATGGTCCCTCTTGTTTATGGTGGAGGTCACAAGTCATCTGGGGTCACCAGGGGTCAGAGTCTGAAATCTTGTTAATGCAATATTTCAAGATAGGAAACTTGAATAGATTTCATACTACACTCGTCCCTTGGCCAAAACTTTTTCTAGCAAAATGGCTTTGCTAAAAATTTACTCAATCAATTTCTGCCTATTTCCTGAAATTAGGATATCATCCACATTTCTGTAAATTTTCAAATTCTGATTCTGATTTAGTGTGACAATTTTCAGTGAAACAAACATTTTCCCTTGATGCACCCCCTATGTCCAGGTACGGGCTACATAGTAGTGGTTATAATTGACAAGTACAAAACAACTTATTCATTGAAAATCAAAATTAAGAAAAAGAAACAGATTTATATTTTTCTCACAAAGAATAATTACATGTCAAAATAAGAAAAGTTGGGGCCTTACCATTTTCACACCTGGTTCCATAAAAGCCTGTTCCACTGCATTTGCAGGTGTAACCATGATCTTTGACTTGAGAGCAGACACCATTATTCAAACAGGGGTTAGTCTTACACACATCACCTGTATTATAAGAAGAAACCCATAGAAATTTAAGAGAAAATGGAATCAGAAGACTATTTGCACTTAAGAAACTCATTGAACTGTTTGTATGGCAAGAAAACACTACCATGAATATCCCTTACATGTTTGAAATACAGCAGAAAATTGTAAACTGCATGAAGGTGCCAAAATCACCAAAGATGGAGCAGTAGGATTCACTTATATGTTCAACTGAAAATACAAAAAAGCATATTATGAATGGATGTTTACCATAAACAATTTTTCTGACATTGTTTGTTCAGCAGAAACTGTACAGTACTTAGCTTACAGCAGTAATTTTCTAAAATTGCTACGGCAGTAGCTTATTTGAGTTTGAGCATTCATTTTCCATTTCTCTTGTATCAGATGTTAGAAAAGAATCTTTTATTTCCAAAGTCATAAAAATCTAACATTTGCACTAGTGTCACAGTGAATCTCTGTAGTGAATATTACTCTACAAGGAATACCATTTTCAAAACAGTTTGGCAAAAGAGGGTAAAATAACAAAACCATTCAAGCACTCTGCAATGTATATACCCTGTATGGGAAGACAAAATCACCTGGCATTATTGCTTCAGGTCAATAGGCCAATAAACATGACCTGAACTGTTCAAGTAATGAAGGTTGCTTTATCGAAAATATGAAATACTTTAATACATAATCTATAATAATCTTAAGACTTTGAATTTGAAATAAATATTAGCCAAAAGATTCTTACCACTTTTACAATTACATTATAGAGTGTCAGGGTTTTCCCTGGGCGTTTTGAACGTCGCGGCCCGCGACGTTCAAGCTTCAAAACCAAGGAGGCCGCGACGTTCAAAAAACGGCCGCGATGTTCAAAATTGCTGCCAGCTAGCCTCCATAATTTTTCTTCTTTCTGTCAACGACAAAATCATTGACTTATTTGTAAAACTGCAACTAACTTTTTTAATTTCCATCCACATACCACTGCATGCGAGTCGGAGCTCTGTATGTATATCCCATAGTGCCTAGTATTGAACGAGTAACAACACAGTATTATAATTAACTAGCCTGCACTTGCCGTCGTAGGCTTGTATCAGGAAAATGTTTTGCTCACTCCGGAGCACAGCAGCTATGTGGCATAACACGACTTGCATGACCAAAACACATACGCCCGCCTTTGGCAGGTTAGAGGCGGGCTAATGTCTCAGATTTGCGAAATTATCAATCAAACGCACGAACCATGTCATTGTATCTTCACGATGTAATCCCACATATTTCCTGTTACTTCGTTCTTAAAACTTACGACACGATTGTTTTGCCCGGCTACAACCAAAGTTTGGGAAATTCGATCGTAGCAAAAATGCAATGGGAGTATTAGAATTCTATGCGAAGACGGTTGGTTTCTACATGTTTTTCCTACACAGTAAAACTGCATTGACGATATCACAAGTATGATTGGCTGATTAAACGCAATAATGAACCAATCACGCTGTTTAGAGGTAACTTAAAATAAGTGCGATGGACCTTATGTGTATGATGTCATAGAACCCTTGTTTTCACAACATGTTTTCATGAAAAGATCGGGACACACACAATCTGTGATTGCTTGCAGCCACGTGCTCCATTGCTTTTATAAATTCTGGCACTCACTTGATCATTACTCCCGATTATTTGCAAACTGAAAAAGGGGTTAAAATATACTTGAAACTTGCCCTTAGTTTCGTTAAATTCCTGTAAATACTCAATCCTTTAACTTCCCGCCAAAACTGGTTGCATTGATAATCACAAACGTAAAATTTTTACCCCTGCCATGGAAGTGATCGTTTGATATTTTCCGCTATAACCCTGTAGTATTACATGGAATTAGATTTAGAATTGCATTCAATGTCTTTTCCTTGCTTATCGCAAAAAGCGCCGCGTAAGTTGCTGTACAAACTGTTCTGCACAAAGCAGACTATCGAGCTGCAGTGTTTCGCCTCTTTTTAATCCCAAAGCTTAGCATACATGTCTGTGGACGTTTTGTACACGTAGCTCCTAGAATCTTGTGAAGTCCGGTGATTATTATCTTGCATAAATTAAGTAATTCCCAACATTCCTTCCGTAATGTTATTTACAGTAGGACTTGTGCAATGTTGTCATGCAACGTCATAGCAAACAAAAACCGTGATGCACGTGGTCTCGTGAAGCAAAATTCTTGGCACACGCATGCAGTAGACTTGCGTGCGTGTCCGTTTTTTCCGCCAAACAAGGCATCATGTTTTGCTTGGTGACATCATATGCATACGACCCATTTCAAAATTTAAATTTCCGCCAAACAAGGCATCATGTTTTGCTTGGTGACATCATATGCATACGACCCATTTCAAAATTTAAATTGGTCCCTGCATCGTGATTGGTTCAATTGCATTGATTCTAGCCAGCCAATCACAATTCGCGCCTTCGTCTATGTGATTTAGTGTGTGAAAATACTCGGTCTCAGACAAGTTTTCCCATTGAGTTTGTGTTACGACGATCGCACTGCCAATGCTTATATAGCCGGCTAGGGAAGCAGGGCGAGCCCCGTGCCAAATTCACCATGAAACGGCATCACAAATCTCTGCGTACGTGGATTTTTCGGGGATCTGACCTACGTGCATTTCAGTTGCAGATTCTTTTTAAACAAGACGTAAGTTTTGGACAAGAACTGCTTAATATTTCCGAGGATGTTCATACCCGAAAGGAACCATAAGATACGTTAATCGGGTGCAATTGTTGGCTGCCCAGAACTGCTAAGATTCTACTTCTAAGATTATCATAAATGGTTGCTCTACATGGGTTTCGTATTAAAGCAGGAGAGTAGCTTCAGTATATTATAGCAACTACAACCGGCCAGTGCAGAAAAGGAATGCAATAGTTCCGAAATGATTGGGGGATGAAAAATAGAATGAGCATGATGTTGGCCTAAGAACTAAATTATTAAAGCCTGGGGCATGTGACATCGACTGCAAACAAATCTATCGCATTAACAGTTGATTTGCATCTCCACTTTTGAAGTGAAAATATATTACGCCTACAAAAATGACATCCCGTTCGTGAAACGAACGGAAATTTTCCCAATACTTTCTATCCTGAACTGGTAATATTGCAAGCCGGCCCAATCACGTAAATTTTGGTGAGCAACGGACGCGAAATAATGGCCAACCGGGGGTGAAAATCTTCTGGTGCCAGCGCTTAATAAAGGCCATGCCGATGAACCAAAACTTTTGAAGCAGAAATTACGGTGACATGGAAGCCAATGTGACCGCTATCAGTAGATCAAAATTTGTACGAATGTGAGTATCGGTGCTAATATTTTTGCGTCAACTTACAAAAATTGTGTTGACTAATTTGGCTCAAAAATGTCACCATTTTGCGTCTAGGGACTTGCAGAAGTCACAAAATTTCCAAAAGGGGAGGGGGACACCCCCTCCCCTTATACCCCTCCCCCAGGCCGGCGATCCACCAATGGACGCATCAGATGCGCGACGTTCAATTCTAAACCCAGGGAAAACCCTGAGTGTTATAAAGTAATTGTACGTATCTATCATCTTTTATCATTTGACAGGAAAAAAGTATAAAAAAAAGCTACACAAATGTACATTAAAAGGACAATTGAAGCAGGTGGATAGAATACTGAGAGAGGGTCTTCCTTTTGTCAACACAGTCATATAAAACATGTATTGTTGGAGTTTTGCAGGTAGTACAGCAACTCTTCGACTCATTGAAATTAATACTACTTTTGTTTTGGTTGATTATTCTACTACAGTACTTCCCACCTCACCACCATAATGCTCCTTCAACATTCCAATTTTTCAAGTTCTGATTTTGCAGTTTCTACTCACATTAGACTTCATAATATCTTTTCCTTGCATGGATTAAGTCAGCACTATACTCCTTTCTATGAATAGTTTTGTGTATTTAACATTCAGGTGATCACTGCTAATTTTTGATTTGTCATGCATGATTTTAAAAATAGGGAGAATTCTCCCCTGCTAATTTTTCATTTGTCATGCATGATTTTAAAAATAGGGAGTTTTGGGAGAATTTGGTGCAAGTCTGTCCCAGCTCCCTATGTAGTGTACACCTTTGTAGGTATTTTCCTACTTACTCAAAGAAAGTCTGCACAGACATAACTGATGACCTAGTTGATATGCTCACCATATACTGCCCCAGCTTTTCAGTTCTGAAAAATACTGCCCCAGCTTTTCAGTTCTGAAAGCAATTCTTACAGTCTGTGCAACTTTTTGTGCACATTTTTTTTTTTATAGATTTTCTTTACAGTTTTGCTCTTGCGGTTCATACTATACGGGTGAACAGGTTTCAAATTGGCATTTGGGTTTTAGAACAAACCCATATAGTTTGAAAGTTGGTTATGAATATCATAAATAAAGTATTTTTAAACAGACACCCGATACTGCACACAACCTTTACTGCAGTCAGACAGCACAGACTGAGTGACATTCAAGAAACCTGCAGGTTTACTGACCTCATCATCAGCAGGGGTCTTCCAAAATTTAACCATAGTTTCATGCAATACCACTCACTACACACATGATGTCAATCTGACTCAGTTTCCAGTTCCTTTCTCGTTTTGATGACAAATATTTCACGATGGCAATGCTGTACTACGTACAGTGCATTACAGATGGCTAACAATGACAAAGTAACACCATGCAGCCACCACAAGCTGAAATTGGTCATTGGAGTGCTGAATGCACTTCTGTTGATACCCCATATAATGATGACAGTCCAAGTACAAATACCTGGTGTTTCCTCTCAGAAATTATACACTGAGTCACTACACTCAATATGAGGAAAATTTGACTCACTAGAAATTTCAGTACTTCAGTGGAGCTTTCAGAAACTGTCTCAGAATGGCTTTTCCCTTGAGAAATTATGGGGCATTAGGATATACCTTGAGCTGCCACCCAGCCAAAGTTTGACTTAAACGTTTTCACACCACAAGCCAATAGGTTTCAAGGGTAATTTTCACCATCCCGCCCCCACTTTCTTACAAATACAGTATCTCCATCACCGTTCCCCTTCTCCACATCCATGACTTATCCCTCCCAACATCCAGTACTTTCATATATACAGCATCAAGATATACCTTCTAATTTACAGTATGCCACACTGTATACTTTAAATCCCAAACTTAGACAAGTATCTTACACTGCATGTACATTGAGCACATCTCAATGCCATTTCACATCAACTGTTCCATGTAACTAACTACACAAGGAGAAGGTAACAAAATGTAAATTTATTCCAAACTTTCTCACAAATTATACAACTGTATATTACTGTATGACCAGAATAATTTATACAGAACATTCTCAACTCTTAGAATCTCATGGGGTGCAATTATGGCACAAAAATTATTTAGCTGCAACCATTACAACCATACATAGCTTAGTATTAATACATTCATTATGACCCAGATTGTGACCTTCAGTATTCTCTAATGTATTCACAGCAGTGTCTAGACAGAGTCAGGAGGATGTGGTTTTCACATGGATTTATGCACTTACACAATGTCTCCCCTAACTTCACAATTTCCAGTATAGTAAATTGTTATTGAAATTACAGTGATCACTCAGCAATATGATACAACCCTTGTTATAACAAACAACATGATAAAATCCTTACATTATAATTACTTTTAATGTGCAGGGAGCTGCTACTCTAATGGATATAAAGGGAGTTTCATTGCAATAGGGTATTTGAACCAACCTAGAAATACTGATAGATAAGGCCGAGTAAAATAAAAAGTTTCCCGTCTGAAATAAAGGAGGAGGAGGCCTCTTTTTTAACCACAAGAAACCAAGGTGTACCAGACCGATTTTGTATGTGTACTTACGTATCATATGAATTCACAGCGTATGAGGTGGGTATGCATTGTATGTAACTTGGTGTATATATTTATACACACAGTCAAAATGGGAATTGATGCACACCTTTTTTTTTGGGGGGGGGCCTTTCTGGGGAGTGGGTGGCAAAAGAGAAGATTAAATATTGCCTTATCTTTCATGCATGAAAAATTAGGTGCATGATCACTGACCAAACAGAACATGGGTACAGTGCTGCAATTTGTGGAAAAATGATGAAGGAACTGAAATAAAATGTTATTTATGTTGTTGAAAAGTCAAAGAAAAAAAAAGGGGGGGGGAACCGGCTCCCAAAATGATGTGGGCAGGGACGGAAAACATACTATTTATATTACTTGGCCTAATACTGTACTGTACATGGGGTATGCCAAAAGTCAAATTAATGCTTGCAATATTAATGAAAAGAAACATGATGGCAAAGAGATACATGTAATTATTTAGCAATTTTAGTCAGTTTAAAGGGCGAATCCTCTCACCCCAAACTACACTTCTTTTAAGGGGTAACAGGAACAATTGGCTCAGCTTTTTGATTGACTGCCAATTCAAACAATGCAGCATACCAAAGCTAATATTACACAGCATTAACAGTTCTGAGAGTGTTTTGATTATACACATTGAGCTTTTCTACACTCACCCTGAAGCAATAAACTGAGATTGTGTCTGGATGAGGGTAATTTTCAGACAATTATGGGAGGGGCTTAGCTAAGAAGGTTAGGAGAATTGGTACTGTTTGGATGAGAGAAATGGGCCTTTAAGCACATTACTGTACCAGGCAGGTCCAAGCTATTTGCACTGTGACGTACGGGACATTTCAGAGATTTAAATACGACAGAAAGTTACAAAGTTGGTACTCCAGAAAATTTTCATGTTTCTATAATTATTAGAACAAACACTTATACAACAAGCTAATAAAAACTTCCTGCAATACCTTAATTACTTAGCATCTTAATTAAAATCCACCATGATGCATGGGACCAGAAAAATCTGTTTTTTAATTGAAAAACAATTTCAGCATAAAATGCTCTGAAACTAAAGGTGGAGCAATCAGGCTAATATCACCAATGAGTAGCCTAATCAGGGTCCACTCTATGGTCCCCCATCTCATTGATCTGCCATCTAACTGGTCCCCCATTTAGCGGAATTTGTCTCATTAGTCCCCTGTCTCATTAGCCCTGGGTTAGGGTTAGGGTTTAGGGTGAGGAGACCAATGACAGGGGACTATTTAGACGGGAAACTATAGACACTATAGACATTAGCTACAAGCAAAGAATATCAAATCCTGTCTTTTGACAACAAAATAGCCATTGGCAGTTGATCAAAAAAGGTGTGAAGATGAGGAGGGGGAAGAGCTCCCAAACAGAGGGGCCAGCAAACTGAATCCATAACAAATGCAACAGTCCTGACTGCATGGAAAATGACAAATAAAAAAATTTGGCACAAAATGTCCAGCTTGAAACACCTCGTTCTAATGATAACTAGCTCTAGTGGCATAACTACTTGAACATAATCATTGTCCACCCTTTTTTGTTCATTTTGATCACAACCATGGTCCACACTTAATACAAACCCAAGTTGGGCTGACCAGCACATGCACACACTATTCACCTAGCAGTTGCAATGTTTCAAGGATGAATCTCTATATCTAGTTCATCCCCTGATAAGGGCAGGGATCAGAAACTTAAATGTGACCTGCTTGTGTAGGACAGTGGCATAACCAGAAGGGGAAGAAGATACCAACAGTCTTTCCTCCCCTCCCTCAATCCCTCCCTTCATTTCCCTTCCACACTCTTGTCTTCTCCCTCCCACAGGTTCTCCCGAGCTCCCTCACTATGAAATTTGTGCGAAAGTAAGAAAACCTGAAAGAAAATACACATACCATCCATTTAAACTTGATGAATGTTGATAAGAAGTGCTCATTTGTATACATTTAAAACTGACAAATTACAACCAGCCTTGTGTGATGCTAGATCATATCTCTTCAAGACCCATTCCAGCTCATGACCAGGGAAACAAACTTGAGCTGATGAGTGAAATAGCAACTCTATGGATAAATAATGAACCCACATGACGAAGTGGTCACAGTAAAAATACACACTTGATTTCCTTCCTTGCCCAATTACACGATTTGATGATTGACAGTCAGTAATACTACATGCAAAGACATTCAATCCAAGTCAAGAAACCCTAGCCACAGTATGCAGTGCATGCAGAGGGGGTTTTGATTACAATCCTGCCCAAAGTGCCATGTAATTTTTTGCAACCTTGGACTAGAAGCTTGGTGAAGTGATAATAATAGACCTCCAGCAGTGGGTTTGGAAACTTGATATACCTTACTTGAACAATAGATTACTGAGGTTAGAAAATCAACTTTTTACCGCAATCAAAACATGCATGCACTGTCTGCAATGTCTTCAAACAGCAAGTTAAGCTGTGGAATAGATACTAAAATGACTGAAGGATCAGTAATTAGATGACTGGGAACTATTAATAGTGTTTACAAAGTTGATGCAGGCAACTACCAGCAGATTACTGTAGCAGTCAATACCACAGTAATTGGAATTTTGTTCCATGCCGACTTTTGCCTTGAGGCTGTTCATTTAAGTTAATAAAAACCATGAAAAATGATGGAATGGCCAAAAATTACCAATTAGAGAATAGTCCAGAGCCAAATTTATTTCTGATACGTTAAAGAGGAACATATTGCTATTTCCCACATTTGGTTCTCAAGATGTTAGCAGTTGAATGTGGCAAATTTTCTACATTGAACGAACTTGAAAAAATAAGCAGGTGTGATGCCATGGTTTGCTGGCCAATGTTGTATTTATTTGTAATTTACTGCCACCAATTTAATATTCTAAACTCTGATATATGGATATCATAGATGCATTCCTGAGGAATTGAATTTTATAACTTCAAATGCCTTAGGAGCATAATAGCATCCCTAATCAATTCAAGTTAAAAATAATAGGATGAAAAATAAAGAAAACCAGAATGCAAAAATGCATTGAGGTTTCGATGATAAATGTTCCCTTTCAAAGAGTGCCATCATGCACCATTATCTTCTAATTCAAATGTTATACTAGCATGTTCAAAATATAATTTTGTCATTCCAGATGACCTTTTGACCTTCATAAAAGCCATACATAGCTAGACATACAAACAACACACAGACAGATGGACAAACAGCTATCTTGAAAGATCATATTTAAAAAGGTTTCCAGGCTTTGACCCCTGGAGACCACAGATGATCTTTCATATCTGCCAAAAACAATGGGGACCATCCTCTGACCATAATGCATCCACATACCCAAATATGAAATCTATCCATGTTTCCTACATTGACATATTGCTTTAACAAGGTTTTCAGACTTTGACCCCTGGTGACCCCAAATGACCTTTGACCTCCACAAAAAACGACAGGCATGATCTCCTGACCATAAGGCATCCACACACCAAACATGAAGTATATCCAAGCTTTCAAACTTGAGATATCATTTTAACAAGATTTTCAGACTTTGACCCCTGGTGACCCCAGATGACCTTTGACCTCCACCAAAAACAATAGGGACGATCTCATGACCATATTGCATCGACATACTAAATATGAGATCTATCCAAGCTTCCAAACTTGAGATATTGCTTTAACAAGATTTTCAGACTTTGACCCCCCGGGACCGCAGATGACCTTTGACCTCTGCCCAAAAACAATAGGGACCATCTTCTGACTATAACGCATCCATGTATCAAATTTGAAATCTATCAAAGTTTATTACCTTGACATATGGCATTTTACAAGGTTTTCAGACTTTAACCCTGGTGACCCCAAATGACCTTTGACCTCCACCAAAATTAATAGGGACCATCTCCTGACCTTAACCCATCTACATATTAAATATGAAATCTGTCAAAGCTTCCAAACTTGAGATATCGTGTTAACAAGATTTTCAGACTTTGACCCCTGGTGACCCCAGATGACCTTTGACCTCCAACAAAAACAATATGGACCATCTTCTGACTATATTGCATCCACATACCAAATATGAAATCTATCCAAGTTTCCTACCTTGAGATATTGTGTTAACAAGTTTTTCATACTTTGACCCCTGGTGACCCCAAATGACCTTTGACATCCACCAAAAAAAATAGGGTTCTTCCTCTCCATATGGCTCATCTATGTACCAAGTTTGAAAACTGTCAGACATTCCTAACTTGAGATATCGTATTAACAAGCAAAGTGTCACAAACACACACACACACATACACACACAAACAGACATACATACACACGCCATCATGAATGCATAGGTTTCTCTTATCATCGAAACCAAAAAAACCAAACATTGGCCAATACTGTGAATCCATGACATTTTACTGCTTGCATAAAGTTCACTTTTTGCATAAAATGTGTCAACTTCAGTTGCTAGTATCTCAAGAACAGAACAGAGAAATGAATGAAATTCTACCAGAATGCTTGGAGTATGTTTCTCATTAATATATAAAACATAAATTTGGCTCTGGACTATTCTTTTGAGTGTCATGGAAAGCAAAAAATAATTAAAATAAACAAAAAATGTCATTTAATGTATTTTCTAACCCACAATACATTTGGAATGATGAAAAGGGCCCTTAAAAGGAAGTCACAACACCTGCAAGAAATACAACATGTGGACTTACCAAACACAGCATCTAAACATGTCTCCAGTGTGTCATATTCAAATGGGTTTTCACAGCCCTGACCCTCAGTACATGTACAATGTTTTTCCTCTAAAGTACACCCCTTCCACACAGTATCACATGTAGATGTAGCTGAAATATAAAAATAAACGTTATAAACCAAAGTTCAATTAAAAGCTACAGCACCAACACTGCTGAAGCTCAAATCAATCATTCCAACACATGATTTGTCTAAGAAAGGAAATATCTGAAGTGGTATATGGCACATTGCATACTTTTCCATGAACTCCAAGCTAACATGGAACTCAATAAAGTTAGTACAAAACAGAAGAGTTCCATTTTATATCCTACTGAAATTCAACTTGCTTAAAGCTTTTGTTTGACCCCAATGGATCCGTTTCTTTGCTGCTATCTTATGCAAAAGAGTCAACAAATTAACAAACTAACGAATCAACAAACAAACAAACTAACTCAATACAAAACTAAAACCAAGTTGCAAGCAGCTCTATCCACATTTTGAATGACTTACTTACTTCTCAAAAGAACAGTCTTTCACACAAATATGATCAAGCCACAATAAACCTTTTTGCAATGGAAACACAATGAAGAATGCAATGTCGTGAAGCACCACTAATATAAATTGATAGGAAGCACTCAGTATTTAAAGATCCAAGTATTGGCATTTGCTGCCTTGACCCAATGATCATGATCAATCCATTTATTGATAATTTTCAAAGTAACTTTCAAGGCTGCATCCAGAGAGGGCATCAGGGACAGGACTCCAAGGTACTTTTGAAGGGATTCAAGACTTACAGTACGGGGCCAGAGAAACATGGCATAATATTTTTAGGACCTTTTTTCACAACACTTTTTATCTGTAGTGTAAGTTGCACTGTCACCAGCAGGGTTGTCACCAGCCCAATTTGAGTGCCGGCTAAACATCTGGCCCAATATTTGTACCTCACCCTACCCCCCATGGAATCCACCTCATTTTTGACCCATTAATTTTTCAGCTATTACGAATCTTTTTTTTTTTCAATAATTCAATCATTTGCAGTGTAGAAAGGGAAAGTAAGAAATTCCCTCCCGAACCACTCATAAACGCTATACCGCTAGCCCTAGCTGTAGTACGGCAAGTTTTGCAAACCCTCTCAGTCATTCAGTCATACCATCGTAACGTTATGTTTATCGTAATCTGTTCGGACCAGGACTAACGGAGTTGCCGCTGATTCGATAAATCAGTACATCATTTATACTACAAAGAATAGAAGGGTAATAGCCGCCTTGCGATACTAAAAGTGTACGCAACTGCATTATGTGCAATGAAGATTTTGGGCTGTATATAATGCATACCTATCATCATGCGTGCATGGCTTTCTCCGTACAAATTACTTTCAACGTTCGCCGAATTTTGTAATATCAATTCTAAACGCCCCCAGTTTGTTCACATTTTTCTCCCAAAAATTGGAAGTCTTTGAAATTGCATGCGATGTACCACACGGTGTGTTGTAGCAAAAGAGAGATTCGTGAAAGTGTGTTACGAAGAGTTTAATTCCCTCGTTTCTTTTTATGTTCATCATTAAGAATGTGGTTCCCGCCATGCATGCTGTAGTATCTTGCATATAACTACATTATTACACTTGCACAAAATCAGCGATAGCATGCTGTTTCCAGCACATACATTACTGTGTAAATAAAGCGGTGCGAAGCCCACGCTGTATGTACGAAATTTGAGAAGAAGATTGTCGTCAGTTGATCGTGTGAGGCTCCGCCTACAAGCTTATGAGTGACAGCGATACATGCCTGTGTGAGGGATCTACTCTTCCATGTTTTGAAAAACTTGGTGGGGGCATTGTGTACTGATTTCAGAAAAAAATGCACGTTGCGCAGCTTTTTAGAGACGATCGTTGTATACCAAATACAGCGCTATATACCAGTATACAATAGTATCGTGGAAGCCTTACCGTACAGGCAGGCAAAATACTGCGTGTATATATATGCCAAAGGTCATACTACCGTTACTACGTACTTTCACTTTACAGAGCTGAATTCGTAAATCCGACTATCACTCTTATGGTAATTTTTTTAATACTTCTATTTATCTTGCCGTCTCTGAATTTCTCAAAATGATATTCAGCTGACATCACATGGGTATTGAGTGTGTTCAAAATTGTCACAAATCCATGCCAAATAACGATTTCACAGACTGCATTTTTCAAGTAGAAGATCATTTTTGTGCCGGTCGGAAGCCTTGCATTTTAGGTGTTGTACCGGTCGGCAATGTCCAGTGCCGGTTAGTCCCCACCGGCGCCGACCGGCGTGGTGACAACCCTGGTCACCAGTACATACTTGAATGCAAAATAAATGTGTTGACACTACTGTACCTCTGTGTATACAGACAAGCACAAACATCAGGATGGCACAGGCTAAAAGAGTGAATCTCGTCATCTTCTTTTAGTAGATTGAAGCTGTCATCAAAAGAGAGGAAAGTTAATACTATACATAATAAATAAAAATAGTAAACTAGAACAGCAATGCTGTTGTGAAGTTCACACCAAATTTTATCTGTTATCCATTTCCTAAACCTCCTTAGAATACAAAATTAAATGCAAGGAAGTAAAAAACAGTGAAGGCAAAACATTTGTGATTTTGCTGCATATAAATCTACATCTGATATAGTTTCATGGTAGATCTAAATACCACTACATATTTTCTCAAATCACAAAAACCTGGACTGTGTATTCTTATAGGCAGTACTAATAGGCAGTACGATAACATTAATGACTTATGTATGGTGTAACTGTAAACTGCTCAAGTACTGTATTGCAAAGTACATTCAGTTACATCTACAGTACAAATCCACAAGTAAACACTGGATGGCTCTGTACTAATCAAAATAAAACTATACAAAATAAAACAATATTAAGTTCCTAGTACACTGTGCTTATTGAACTCAAACAGTAATGTTGGTATTGTTTGGTTTGGTCAATTCATGATAAATTGAACAGAACAGAATGAAAGGTATCTCCACAATAGATAAGTAATACAACAGGGTCTGTTGTAAGTCCCTGGTTACAGAGGTAATTCTCTCCACAATAGCTGACCACAGCTGATTATGAGACCACCTACACAAGCATACAGTGACAGCACTATAAATGCTTTGTTCAACCAGCTTATTACGAAAACCAATTGACGTTCCTTCAGCAGTTCAGCTTTGGCTTTCCTTGGAATGCACCCTGAGCTGCAACTGAAAGTGATTAGGCAATGAATAAATTGCGGACTTCCTATACACACTCATCACAGTCAGGCGTATAAGTACAGACAAGGTAGAGATCTACCTTTGCGTAATTCTTTGGCGTATGGTAACTTTCTTTCAGTACGGCTTTCAGCATGCATAACCCAAGGGTCCTCCTGGACACAAATATTGACTTATTGAAGATATTTAGCAGAATATTGTTACACCAGGAGAACATAAAAAACAAATTGATGGCAATGAATATCTTCAGGGTTGTTTGATTTAAAGGGCCAAACTTCTCGCCTTAAACTACAATTTTGGTACGGGGGTACAAAAATTCTTAACTGGCTCAGCTCTTTGATTGACAACTATCTCAAACAATGCAGAGTACAAAAGCTTCTGTTAAACAGCATGAATGGTACTGAGAGTGTTTTGATTACATATATTGAGTTTTCTATACTCACCTTGAAGCAATAAACTGAGATTGTACCTGGATGATACAATTGTGGGAGGGGCTTAAGTAAGAAGGTTAGGAAAATTGGTATTGTTTGGGGTGAGAGAACTGGGCCTTTAAATCACCTTGATTGAAAGCACCTTTTGAATCATGATTTTAATTGAAAAAAATCATGATTTAATAAAAAAAAAAATCTGATTTAAATCGATTTACTTGATTTAAATCACTGACTGAAATCATGAATTTGTTTTAAAAAATCAAAAAAATCAACAACCCTGAATATCGTAGACATGGAGAATGTTGAATTTTGTAAACAAATCACAGGTGATTTGAGACAGATCACCTGTGATTAGGTAATTAGCTATAGGGCGAAGAGATCTCTTCTAAAGAACTAACAGGAGATAAATCCTGGAACAATACGCACCACCCCATAGAAGAGCACAATAGGATAAATGTGAATGAATCAGACTACTAAACAGAGTGAGAAGGATCTAAGGAGGAAGATAATGATGCAACCAAGCCATATGCAGTGTCATTCTGCCATTGGTACATTCCGCCACAGGTTTCGCACCTTTCTGCCATGGCAAAAAGGTGCGAAAGGCTTAAGAGAGTAAGAACTTTGAATAGAATTAACATGCACCTACTGAAGGATTTGATTTAGGCTGTGGGGAATAAAAGTTTAATCCTTTCAAATGTATGAACAATGGCTGAATATAGTCTTTATAGAGTTGTAAAGCAAAAATATCAACTTACATAATCACATGTTCGCACATGTGTACATGTATAGGAGATTACTATCATTATACTCAATAGGGAAGTTAGCGTTCATTGACACTGACCACTATTTTAATCTGTAACTAATCGGGTAAAGTGATTTCGTTTCTTTCATTCAACCATGAAGCACCAATCAATAATGCTTTCAATTCAAATTTCTAAACTCCATATAGCCAGTGTCCCTGAGTCCAGTAAGTTCCAACCTAGCATACCTTCCAGTCCACAGAGTAATGTGCTCATTCCACCATAGAAAAAGTGCCTTTCCGTCATGAGGGAATGGCACTTTTCCTATGGGGGAATGAGCACATTTCCTATGGCAGAAACTACCGATGGCGGAATGGTATGAACCCCAACCGCGCCATACAGTAATTCCAACGTTCTTTTAGATGGTTTTAGAGATGGTCTGAATGTGGGGTCGATGTGCACTGTTTAACAAAAATTTTCCTTACTCGCTAACGATAGCCTAATCACTAACCTAGGCTAATCCTTAACCCTAACAAAGGATACAATCGATACAATACAGTGAGCGATGTGATCATTCAAAGTGAGGTGACTGTCAAAAAAGACACCGAGAAACTTAGCCACTTCACAGAGGGGGACCTCAGTGCCACAGAAATCAATTCCTCTATACCGTTAGGCACTGGTTGAGTGCTAGGCTAGGCCTTAGGCCTAGGGTAGAGGCACCAGTATTCAACCCCCCTCCAGTATTCAACCCCCTAAGACATAATTCTTCATTTTTCAGTGAACTAAGGCTCCATCCCAATTCCCAAATAAAAATTATACCAAAGGTGAAAACAACTTCTCTGCTTAATTGCCATCCACTTCTGTGAAACCGATTTGCAGTTAGGCCTAAATACCTTTTGGAGATATTTGTATGCAAGAATTTGGGGAATTTTTTTTGAAAATAGCTATTCTTAAAAGGTCATGTAAGGCAAGACAGTTAAAATCAAAGGAATATAATTTTCTGTCATCCATTTAAAAAGAGACTGGGTTAAGAAATAATGAAATGACAAGGGTAATATTTCATCATTGTAGCAATTTATAAACAAATTTTAGGACCATAGTGAAATTACGGAAAATTTGGAGGGAAATTTTTAGAGGGTTGAATACTGGTGCCGCAATCCTTATCTGCTACCCAGTATTCAACCCCCTGGTACATTTATGGAACCAAAGATGTTGTGAATGAAATCCAATAGGATTTTCTGGTCATTTCTCAAAGAAGTCACTAATGTTTAGTTATTCAGCATAGTTCTGTAAAAATATTCTGGGTCTTTTAGAAAACATTGTAGAATCAATAATTTTGCACTGAAATGTGTGTTATTTGCCCCTACTGACCTAATAAAAGCAAACGGACATAACAGCAAGGTGGAATTTCCCTCTAAATTGCATCAAAAAGTTGTTCAAGAATCAAATACTGAACAAAAGTAATGAAGTTAATTTATATTTCCATCCTGTTAGCATTTTATCTAAATTGTACTTTATGGAATAATTTTTGGGGGTATAGTGATCGGGGGGTTGAATACTGGACCCCTAGATTGAATACTAGTGACAGGGGGTTGAATAGAGGGCGCTTCAAAACTGCAACATGGGAAGGATTATTCCATGTATGGGACCACAGGAGTGAATCGTCACCATGGAGAAGGCCAATGGTCGCAATGCTGATTGGGACCTGTGTTGGAATAATCCTTCCCAGAGTGCAATATTACAGCTAACTGGCATAAGGTCTATGGTGAGCTATTTCTGAAAGGAAAGACTAAATCCAATATTTTTTTATGGTAACATGTTGTTAGCCATCATAATATCTTACAAAAACGATTTGAGCCATATGATTCCACTCTAACTGGGAGGATAAATTTCAAGAAATTAAAGGGTTGAATACTGGTTCCTCTACCCTATGCCTGACTCTAAAGGTTTAGCCTAGGCCTAGGCTTTAGGCCTAGGCCTAGCCTAAACTCAGTAACCTAGGCCTAGCCTATACTCAGTAACCTAGGCCCGGGCCTAACGTTAGGCCTAGGCAAAAGGGACTATAACTTGGCTTAATACCGTGCAATAAGTAAAGGCCTTGGTATTCTGTACGTGATGCCTTCGTGTGCACTTCTCCTTTTCTTCGATGATCGAGAAGTGTGCTTTGCGTACTTCTACCGGCCTTGTGCAAGATGATGCTGTACAACGTCAACGTAAGCCAGTGGTGTCAGTAGTGTGAAATGTGCTCGCATTAAATTACCGTACCTACTCGGCTCCTCGGTACCTTACGTTACGATCTAGTTGGAGTAACAGAAAAGTTACCGCCCTGCATTTATACCTGAAGTACAAAATGGTACTGTCTAAAGCGAACATTATTTTTCATAAAATTTTCAAAGTTGCGCCTTTTTACACTAAGTAATTTTTTTCCAAATTTCAAATATCCTTCGTGCATCTTGTTGTATAAGTTTATGAAAACCATCCGTTTATTAAATTTGTTCCATTTATTTGTAGGTGTGCGAATAGTCGCCAAACTTCTTTTAAAAGTTTTCACCGGAAGTCGTAGTTTCAGACTTTCGGTATGTTCTTGTTATTACGCTCCTTGTGATTGGTCAAATAACAACCATACCGTGAAAGCCATCCAATTGCATACTGTGACGTATCCTGACTAGACTGTTGCTGGTCGCAGCTAGCTGGCTAGTAGATGTGTCAAGTTGAAAACACTCATGACTCAAGTATCCAGCTTGCGAATTGGTCCCTTGCAACTCGTTCTCTTAGTCGGAAAGAAGCTCCCGTTCTGTTGAAGAAGGTTGGCATGTGGAAAGAACCTGTGAAAAATTCGTTACATTTGCTTTGCAGTTATCTCGTAGTATTTGAATATTTATTTTTATACACTGAGTACAGAACAAGAAGCTCTGGCTATTTCATTTTCAGTAGCTGTATATGTCTAGTATAGGGGCCAGTTGCGCTATATTTCGTAAGGTAGGGCCCATGGCATTGGCCCGGACGTCCGGTTGTATTATTGAGAATTTCTCTTACTAACCCGGATGAGACTCCAAATTTGGGAACAGGCGCCCAAACAGGACTGTCATTTAAGAGATTTTTTCAGTCTAGTACTTGCACGGGTACTAAAAATTAGGACCCAGGTACCTGATGCCATACCTGTCGGGTACCCGGGTTACCCGGTGTTACGGTGACTAAAAGAAATGCCCTGAATGAGCATTTTGTAAGGCATACTCCATAAGACGTGCATGGTAACATTAACATCTGTTTTGGATAGGTATAGCGATCACATTCCCAAGTTCAAAAACGTTTGATTTGTTAGAAGGTTTAATCATCTTGTTTTGGTTTAGATAGTAAAAAACAAGTAAAAAAAGATGAAACTGAAAACAATCAAATAAGAAAAATATGCTTCCCAAGGCCTATATCAATTTGATATTGAATTTTGAGATGTATTCCTACAGGAAAAGCTAACGTCATGTTTGTGAACTTCCCTCGCACTACTTTGTAATGTGTGTTGGAATTATCAGTAATGGGGTATGTACGTTCTTACATAGCTAGCCTCGTGTTGACATCCAGGCATGGTAACATAGCTTTCACACATAAACTTCGCAGTCTGCTAAAGCACCACTTTGGGGCAAAAAAAATGTAATATGTATTGGCCTGTTTTAAAAAAAAATTTGGGAATGTTTACAGTGTTATTTACATTGATGTCGTTTTACTTTACAGATAGGGCAAAGTGTTGATTTGCATTAAACTGACATTTTTAACCATTAAGAAATATTCGAGGATTATACTCGAGGTGGCATACCATATTAATAATACGATCATATGTACATGCAAGGCTCAGTTTACCTAACATGCCAAACATTACAGGCACTGTCTTTGCAAGCAGGGCAGGGGGAATACAGTATGTCTTGCTATGTCTGCGTGAAGCAGTACGATGTGATTTTAAATCAGCTGTCAGATAGTTTGCTTGCGTGTAAGTTTATGATCAATATACATGTGATGTGTGAGAAGTAACTCACTATGTGACAATAGCTCGATCGGGCTGAAGGCTTCTAAAAATTTCAACTTCAGAAAAGAAGTACAGACAACTATCAAACTTTACACATGATTTCTAGGGGCTCTCTTCATTCTCAGTCTCAGAGAATGTTTACCAAATTGGCAAAATATTTTAGTTCACCCTGGGAAATGGCATAAATGGGGTGATCCTTTTTGCATGCATTTTTTTTAAGATTCGGGTAGTAGATTTGGAACTGTGTAATACGATGGCGGGCGGGTACCCAGGTACCCGGGTTACCTGTGCAAACACTACTCCTTTTTGCCTCATTGGCTGTTCTACAATCTCCTTTGACTTGTATTCAATGTTGTTTTCTTTTGAGTGCTCATTCACAGCATTCTTCATCCATTCCAATTCAGCTGAAAACTGTTGTTGGTTTGGTGTTAGTCCACAGTAAAGGACTGTAGTTGTCTGCTATACTCACTATAGTCTTTACTCCAACTGTTTTAACAAGTGCATACCTCCCAAGTGACCTGGGTAGGACGTTAAACTGCATCCGGTTGTGGAGTTTGTTTCAACGTGGGAATAATGAGGTTACCCTTTGCCACAACTGCCTCCGGGACACCCTTGGGCAAGGTGTACCTGTATTTGCCCAGTGCTTTTTGCGTGTTGTTGCCTTCGGGCGTGTTGTTGCCTTCGGGCGTGTTGTTGCCTTCGGGCGTGCTGTTGCCTTCGGGCGTGCTGTTGCCTTCGGGCGTGCTGTTGCCTTCGGGCGTGCTGTTGCCTTCGGGCGTGCTGTTGCCTTCGGGCGTGCTGTTGCCTTCGGGCGTGCTGGTGCCTTCGGGCGTGCTGGTGCCTTCCGGCGTGCTGGTGCCTTCGGGCGTGCTGGTGCCTTCGGGCGTGCTGTTGCCTTCGGGCGTGCTGTTGCCTTCGGGCGTGCTGTTGCCTTCGGGCGTGGTGTTCTTGGTTTTTGTTGTTTGGGGGTTTGATTTGGGGCGGTGGTTGTTGTTGAGGGCGGTTGTGGTTTAGTTGACGGGTTGTTCGGGTATTGGGGTGGGGTTGGTGTGTCGTTTCCGTTTGTGACAGACCTTTTTGTCCCGTGTTTTGTGTGTGGATTGTTGATGGTTAGCGTTTTGTGTTTTCGTCCGGCCGGGTTGAGTTAGGTCTATTTGTTCATACGTGCCTGTTTCTATGTACGTTTTAAAAAGAAACCTCCCAAGTGACCCACATTTCGCAGGTTTGACCTGCATTTGAACACCCAAACCCACTGACCCGCCCAGCTCTCAAAAAAACCCGCATTCCAAATCTCTGAAGTATTTGTAGTTAAAATAACCACACAAATTGACAAATAATTCAGCTTACCAATAACTTTAAATTCAGTTAAATGTATTTCACAGCCCATTCAACTGCTCGCGCTGCTATACAATGCATAGGCACTAGGCGAGGCCTAGTACTATGTACATACATAACATCAGGGTTTTCCCTGGGCCTTTTGAACGTCGCGCCCCGTGACGTTCAAGCTTCAAAATCAAAGAGGCTGCAACGTTCAAAAAACGGCCGCGATGTTCAAAATTGCTGCCAGCTAGTCTCCATAATTTTTCTTCTTTCTGTCAACGATTGCTTTTGTTGTTAATACAATAAACGACAAAATCATTGACTTGTTTGTAAAACTGGAACTAACTTTTTATAACTTCCATTCACATACTACTGCATGCGAGTCGGAGCTCTGTATGTGTATCCAATTGGGCCTACTACTGAACAAGTAACACCACAGTATTACTAGCCTGCACTTGCCCTCGTAGGCTCCTATCAGGAAACTGTTGTTCTCACTCCGGAGCGCAGTAGCTACGTGGCACAACACAACTTGCACGACCAAAACACAAACGCCCGTTTGGCAGGTCAGAGGCGGGGCTAATGTCTCAGATTTGGGAAATTATCAATCAAACGAACGAGCCATGTCATTGTATCTTTACGATGAAATCCCACATATTTCCTGTTACTTCGTTCTTAGAACTTACGCCGAAATTCAGAAAATCGGAAAATAAAGTTGTGCGAAAGTACACTGCAGTCTAACCCTCCCCCCCCCCCTCCCCTCAGTAAATACTCTATCTCTGAACTGTTTTGCCGGACTACAACCAAAGTTTGGGAAATCTGATCGTAGCACAAATGCAATGGGAGTATTAGAATTCTATATGAAGATTATTGGTTTCTACACGTAATTCCTACACAGTAAAACTGCATTGACGATGTCGCGAGTATAATTGGCTGATTAAAAGCAATAATGAACCAATCACGATGTTACGATGTTTCTTATGTAGAGGTAACTTAAAATAAGTGCAATGGAACTTATGTGAATGATGTCATAGAACCCTTGTTTTCTCAACATATTTTCATGAAAGATCGGTACGCACACAATCTGTGATTAATGCTTGCAGCATTGTGCTCCATTGCTTTTATAAATTCTGGCATTCACTCGATCATTACCACCGATTAGGCTGTTTGCAAACTGAAAAGGGGGGCTAAAATATACTTGAAACTTGCCCTTAGCTTCGTAAAATTCCCGTAAACTCAATCCTTCAACTTCCCGCCAAAACGGGATGCATTGATAATCACAAACGTAAAATTTTACCCTTTGATCGTTTGATATTTTCCGATTTAACCCTGTAGTATTACATGGAATTAGATTTAGATTGGATTTAGATTTGCATTCAATGTGTTTTCTTTGCTTTCTCACAGAAAGCGCCGCGTAAGTTGCTTTACAAACTGTTCCGCACAAAACAAATTGTACAGACTATCGAGCTGCAGTGTTTCACCTTTTTTTCAAATCCCCATGCTTAGCATACATGTCTGTGCACGTTTTGTACACGTACTGTAGCTCCTAGAATCTTGTGAAGTTCGGTGCTTATTATCTTGCATAAATTAAGTCATTTCTAGCATTCCTTCCGTAATGTTATTTACAGTAGGACTTTTGCAATGTTGTCATGCGACGTCATTGCAAACAAAAACAGTAGGTGCGTTCGTTTTTTAGCGGCTCGAGCCGGCTCAACTGGCTCAGCCAACGATCGATCTTTCTGAAAAGTGATCTTAACGTCATCAAAACGTCACAACTTGAGCCGGCCAAAACGACCAGCCCCCCGAGGTGGTCTAGTTGAGCCGGTGACGTATTTTACGTCATATTTCGTCCAGTCAAAAAACTAGTTGAGCCGACTCGAGCCGCGAAATCGAACGCACCTAGTGATGCACGTGGTCCCGTGCAGCAAACTTCTTGGCCCACGCACGCAGTAGACTTACGTGCGTGTCCGTTTATTCCGCCAAACAAGACGTCATGTTTTGCTTAATGACATTATTATGCATACGATCCATTTCAAAATTTAAATTGGTCCCTGCATCGTGATTGGTTCAATTTCGTTGATTCTAGCCAGCCAATCACAACTCGCGCCTTCGCCTATGTGATTTAGTGTGTGAAAATACTCGGTCTCGAGATAAGTTTTCCCGTTGAGTTTGTGTTACGACGATCGCCGGCTAGCGCAGGCGGACGAGCCCCGTGCCAAATTCACCATGAAACGGCATCACAAATCTCTTCGTACGTGGATTTTTTCGGGGATCTGACTAAAGTGCATTTCAGTTGCAGATTCTTTTTAAAGAAGACGTAAGTTTTGGAATAGAACTGCTTAAAATGTACGGGGATATTTATATCCGAAAGGAACCACAAGATACGTTAATCGGGTGCAATTGCTTTGCTGCCCAGAACTGCTAAGATTATCATGAATGATTGCTCTACATGGGGTTCGCTAAAGCAGGAGAGAAGCTACAGTACATTAACGCAACTACAACCCAGTGCAGTGAAAGAATGCAAATGTTCTGACATGATTGGGGGATGAAAACTAGACAGAGCACGAAGTTGGCCTAAGAAATAAATTATCAAAGGGCATGGTTACATCGACTACAAACAATTCTACAGTACTGTATTTAACGGTTGATTTGTATCTCCACTTTTGATGTGAAAATATTACGCCTACAAAAATGGTATCCAGTTCGTATCCCCAATATTTTCTATCCAGAGCTGGTAGTATTGCAAGCCGACCCGGACCCAATCATGTCAATTTTGGTGAGCGACGGGCGCGAAATAACGGCCAACCGGGGATAAAAAATCGTACGGTGCCAGCGCTCAGTAAAAGCCATGCCGATGAACCAAAACTTTTGAAGCAGAAATTATGGTGATATAAAGCCAATGTGACCGCTATCACTAGATCAAAATTTGTACGAATGTGAGTTTCAGTGCTAATATTTTTGCGTCAACTTACAGAAATGGTGTTGACGAATTTGCCTCAAAAGTGTCACCATTTTGCGTCTAGAGACTTGCATAAGTCACAAAATTTCCAAAAGGGGAGGGGGACACCCCCTCTCCTTATACCCCTCCCCCAGGCCGGCGATCCACCTATGGACGCATCAGATGCGCGACGTTCAATTCTAAACCCAGGGAAAACCCTGAACATAACATAACAAGTTGAAGGGCAAAGGAGGGCCATGACCCCATAAGATGCCCTGAAGTCCAAGCCTCTTGATTTTCAATGCTTTTTCCATCAAATATCCGATTTTGTCATTTTCATGTCATATGAGTTTTGTGGTGTTCTGACTTTATGAGTTTTGTGCAGAATTTGAAAAAGTGTTTGGTCATCAATTTTTGAAAACAATTAAACAATTTAGCATTCCCTCATGAAACAGTTATCTGTATGAAAGATATGGATTGGCAAAGTTTAACCATTTGTCATTGATGTGTAAAGAAGTTGAACAGGTTTGTTAAAATTTGTTGAATTCTCATTCTCAATGAGTTGCTTTGAGGCCTGTATACACAAGCAACATTTGCAAAACATTCCCAAAAACATTTCCAAAACATCCACCTGCAACAAATCCAAAACGTGTTTGTTTTCGGTTTGTTGCACAGTGTAGACAGGGTATACATCATGTTTTGAAAATGTTTTGGAAATGTTGCAAAAGAACTGTCCTGTCAATTCTTTTCAAAACATTCTCAAAACATTTTCAAAATGTTTTTAAATTGTTTTTACTTTGTCTACACTGTGCAAAAGATCTAAAACAAGCATGTTTTGGGTATGTTGCAGGTGAAGTGTTTTGAGAATGTTTTACAAATGTTGCTTGTGTATACAGGCTTTTATGTAAGTAGGTCATGAGAATTGGAGCTGTTTTGTGTGAGAAAATAGAGCCTGTAAGCTTTAAATGCATGTAATTTTATTTGGTGTTTGATTGCAACTTTGAGAAGGGGATTGGTCTTTTGTGCATATGTGCACACATGAAAAATATTGTGAGAAATTCACAAGCTTTCTAAATAACAATCAAGCTGATAAATAACTATCAAGCTGAGAAATCACAAGTGCAGTATTAATGTGCTCTAGCTACCTAGCTGCAGTGCTAAACTATAAGTAATTTCAGGTGCAAATTTGGGCTTTGTGATTGTGTTTGGTGCCAAGACTCTTTTGTAAACCTGAAGAGGGTATTATTCATGTATTGAAATGGTTGTAGCATGGATGGGTGGAATTTTGCACATGCAAAGTTCTTTAAAAATCAGAAATATTCCAGAACTGAAGATGAAATGCCCCTGGAAGCTACGTATGCTGCATCTGTAATGTGGAAACTTGAATCTGTTCAAATTTCAATCAAATATCTTCAACATTTTGCTTTAAATTAGTGATATCAAGTTGACTGGAACAACTGTTGTTTGTTGAAAACTGCCAAATTTCACGCATGAGGTGGAGATCGCAGGCATCGAAAGGGATAGTGCAAAACATATTGTAACTTCCGATACGGTTAGTATTCCTGTAATCAACCACTGAGTAAGCTAGCATGCTCCCGCTAACAATAGCCAGGATAAATGGAGCAAAAGTGTGATTTTCTCAGCCCTTAATTCAAGAATCAACCATTGGCTACAGTGAGGATTAAATGCAACTAATTTTGGTAAAGATAAAAATGTACCAACCTGATTTGGCTTCAGTGTGGACAAAAACAATGCATTTGGTGTTTAGTAAATCGTTCTACAGCTTAGGCTGGTGCTTTGATACCCGTAGTGAAAGGAAAGAATTTCCACCAGTGAGCGAAATTTGGCAGTGCGCCAAATCTGGTGTATTTACTATATATGTACTGTAGTTTCCATCAGCATTCATTCTTTCATTTTATTTTGCTAATATTTTTGCAGACAGTTTTATGGTTGGATTCCTATTTTCTTGCCCAATGACCAAATTAATCAGACAGTATGTTCAGCATTAAACCTCCAGAGCCAGCAGCAGCAGACCCAGAGAAGGTTAAGAAAATGAGAAAAGAGACGATCACCAGTTTCCTTTTGTATGCAGCCATTGTCGTAACACTCAGGCTCAGTGAGTAATAATGGATAATTGCAGATTCTCTATTTTGCTTCTTCAGCAAAATTAATCATTTGCTTTTTGATCATTGTCATATTTGTCATAAAGAAAGCAGGGCTTATCCAAATATGAATAGATTCAAGACAATCTTCAAACCTTGTTTGAATGAGGATATTGTAATTTATCTAAAGGCTTTTTGAGTACAACTTTCCTATTTTTGTTGATTACAGCACCCTATAAATGTTTCTGATACATTTAGTGATTGATTAGAACTAGTTTATTTTGATGATTGAAAATTTATTGACTTTGATTGATTGATTGAGTTTAATACTCATTTGCACAATGAAAGAGAGGTAAAAAAGGGGCACCTAGGCACAAAAATGAAAGGTCTGACTGGGATAGTTT
Organism: Holothuria scabra; assembly: GCA_037179385.1. Classification (NCBI taxonomy): domain Eukaryota; kingdom Metazoa; phylum Echinodermata; class Holothuroidea; order Aspidochirotida; family Holothuriidae; genus Holothuria; species Holothuria scabra. The sequence continues at coordinate 15,137,199 of CM074192.1, read as the reverse complement.
ATGTCATAGAATCACATTTAATTGCCATCTCAGTTTAATTTTCATGAACTACACAGATATTTGTTGTGTCCTCTCTTAGAAGTTGACTATGCTAGTATGGAGTTTTATTCCCCACTCATAAAATCAATAAAGAGGCTAAGTGCCAGTTTTGCTTGCTATATTTGATTTTTAAAGATGGTCCTTTTCCATTTTTTTTCCTTTTCAGCCCCCATAGTTCTTGAGAAATTGAAGTCATGATTGGACTCCCATTCTATTCCACTCCCAGAGGAAGGAAGACCTTTTCTGCACCGCCTTAATTACTATTGAAGTGGTTGAAATATCTTGAGAACGGTGTAAACTGTCTTGAAGAATAAAAAGGATCTTCACCATTACACAAATATGCAGTTTTGGCTCAGATGTTTACGAAGTTCTGCCAAATATAGATGCAATGATGATTCACAAAATGATTCCATAACCATGTGAGGAAGCTCTTGTAGACTAGGGTAGCCAGCTCTAGTCCTTCCCATCAGTTTGGGCACTACAGGGTCAAGGGGAGACATATTCTCCACCCCCTCCCCAAGTTAGGTCAGTTAATAGGAGTGTGTGTAACTGGAAGAATAAATAACATCCCTCTCTAGAAACTTAATTTTTTTCATCCAGCGGTATGCTAAATCCCTTGGCACTTTTGTGGACTACCACCACTAGGACTGTGGCTTTAGCTTTTTGGCTCAGTTTGTCACTGCCCCCTGAAAATTATCCTTTGATTTTAGGCCCCCCCCCCCTTCCCATTTTGACATTCTGGCACCACCACTGCTTTCTGTAAGGTAAGAGTTATAAGTTATGAGAAGTAATATTTGTTCCTAGGCCTAGCCTAACCAACTCGAAAGACTTGTCTTTCACCCTTTCTGTACAACTTTCCAGACTGCACAATAAAAGAGGACCCTCTGCTCAGTGCTGTAGTTACACAGGGGCATGTACCCCTCACATGACAAAGCTGTGCCCCTTGTGGAAAATTTTGGAGTGTATATGTCCTTCTTTGATAAGGGAACAAATTCAGAAATTGTGCCCTTCCTCCAAAAGGTTGGTGAGCCCCCCACTCAAAATTCCTGGCCATGCCACAAAGTGTCTTTGCATTCAGTTATAAAGCAAATTTCATTATAGTAGACCTTAACCTCTAATGTACTTCCAAAACTTTTTCTTTCTAAATCTTACAGGACTGTACGATAAATTTAAAACCTTAAAGTCTCCTGAAAGTTTTGTAACTTACAATACACAGATGCTGTCAGGGTCATTATATTTGTGTATGTGTGTGTGTGTTTGTGGGGGGGGGGGGGGTATATTGCCAGATGTGTATGGTAGGACATGTTCTAACCAAGCAGGTTGCCACCAGCAGTAAGTACAGAACATACTGGGAAATGTTTATAGGAATTTCTCTCAAATCACAGGAAGTAGCATTGCAGCAGCATTTGAACAGAATCAAATTGAAATTTCCTTGTCGATTAACACCAGTTCCACCCTTGCAAATCAATAGCGCTTAAATAATTTTCAAAGTAAATTTACTTGATTTAGTGGTTCACAATATAATTAGGAAATAGGGAATACACATCCCCATTATCTTCCCTCCCTTCTGCCACCGGGGCACTTCTACTGATAAAATATTAACTGTGATATATTCAGCTACAGTACTATGATGATCCCTGGTTTTTGTTAACTTTACGGAAAATTCTGGGCATATTTGACCCAGAATTTTCCGTAAAGTTAACATTTGAACTTTGCAGGCTTGAAAGATTCAGAATAATTTGATAGCAACTGTTATTATTCTGAATTACATTCAGCATCAATTGTAGTGAAATTGTTTTTTCTTTTTTTTTGTGATAAGGTAATCGCTACTAATTGCTAAACCATCACAAATTTTTGAGGTTAAATGTTTAGTTATTTTGCGTAAATGTTCACAGCCCTACTTCCTTTGTGGCAAGTTGCCTGTCTAATGTTCAAACATTCCTCATTAGGTTATAATGCTGCTCACTAGCATAATATTAACAAGCTCTCATGCCATAACATTAACAAGCTCTTATGCCATAGAGGAAAAACTTCATTGATATTTTAACTTGGATACCTTCATTTTCAGTACAAATCCTACAGAGATAATTTCAGAAATAGGGCCAGAAGCAACTCCGCTTTGGCAGCAAGAGAATATTTGTATTAAGCAGCAACAAGCTATATAATTGGTGAGGGGTTTTGGTGAGCCGTAGCCCCATACTTAGTTTGAAGCAACAGCTAAATCTCACAATTTCTGTTTTCACTTTCATAATATTTTAGGACTTCATACAATAGTTACATAAAAACCCAGCTTATACATTAAATATTTCTTCTTAGAGAGTAACAACTATTGTAACATAACTCTCAAGTGCCAATCATGAAACAGAACAGTCTACTACAATACTTTCAGTTGGGATGACCTCATTTCTCCTTTAAGCTCAGCTGAATTTTAAATAACTTCCAATGAAAGGAGCAGACCTAGTCAGGTGGTATGAAGGGTTTGAAATGAAAATAAGGTCCATCCAAAGGGACATTTGAAGTGAAAATAGGGTGAATTCATGATATTATGGTTGGTTTTGTTAGTATCAATTAGGACCACTGTCTGCATCATGATCATCAAGATAATTCACATAGAAAACCTCCATAAAAGGGATGGCCTAACTTTCTTAGTGCTCTCTGACAGCTGCACCAATGTGAACTGTTCCTGTTTCAATTTTAGATGGTTATCACCCAAAGGACACTTTTGGACAAGCAGTTTCAAATCCCCAGTTGGTAATTGCTCGAGTGTTTTGATTACACATTATGGTCTTGTTATCATCCCTCCATAAGCTTGTGTCTACAGAAGATCAGAGATTAAGACGGCAGTTAGAAAGGATAGCAGTGACTTGAATGGGAGAATTTTTAAAGTGGGCATGACACAGCCAAAGTAAGTTCCTCAGTGAATGTTCTTTGGGTACACCTTGACATAAAAAGAATATTTTCCCTACTAAATTATGTCCATGAATACCAAAATACGACATTGTGAATTCCCAATTACAGCCCAGGCTCAGCCCATTTGAAATCCGAAACCGAAAAAACGTACATGTGAGTGCGTCTCAAGATGGTGGGGCCACTGGAGGCATGGTTAGCAACACTGTACCAGGGAGCTCACAATCATTGAATCATGTGCTGGGTTACGCGTGTTAGAAGGTACATTATTGCAAACTCTTGTGCTATGATAGCAGTGAGCGTCGCCACTGACTACATTGTGAGTTGTGCATTGCACAGTGACAGCTTAGTATTTGCAATAGCACCTTCACCACACAGCTCGTACAGTAAAGACGCGCTCGTGTTGGGGACGGGCTTGTTGTGGACTGGCCATATATGTTCATAGCTGTTCTGTTTAGCGCCTGAACCACGTCTTCCTTGCACAAAAACAAAATTGATTTAACCTGGGCGCATATGCACGCAAACATACTGGCCAATGATTAGCTCTGAATCCCCACCATGGTCCACACCTTTCGCTCTGTATGTTGGAGGAGTATTGTGATGCAATCATTTTCATGAAGTTGTTAAGATAACTTTACTGAGCATTACATTAGTCCAACAGTAGATGCCCGTTCTTAAATAGGGCGGGGTTTGTTCCGCCAATTGCATTGTGAAAGTCAGGTGACCTCTTGTGGCATTTTTCAAAATTGGATTTTGAACGTTTTTCTTCAGATATCCTTTATGCCAAACTGTACAGGTGTTTAATGGGGTGTGAGATGATATTTGTAAAATACTGTATCTTACCTTGCAATACACAAAAGTTTTTGTGGCTGTGTCATGCCCACTTTAACCCTTTGGGGTGAGATTTAAATAATACTTACCTTGGAATGGTCTCAGTGTATTATTATAAAAGGATTTGTTTGTTGAAACTGGGGAATTTTGTTTCATTGACCACTTTTTTATCACCTGTGTTTTTAACTGGTATTTTAGAGATCTTGCATGTGGCCTGTGTATTACCAATACTGATGTTTTGTTTACCAATATCAGCCTATACCACTGCATTAATTGGGATACAGGCATTCTGCATACAGTACTATTGAAAGGCCATGGGGCATGGTAGCTACATGTCATTTCACTTTACAAGGCAGAAAATTGAAATTTCAGAGTATTTTCTTGTAATGAGTGAAAAAAATTAATATAAGCCAATACCAGTATTGAGTATACTGATAATTTCGTCAGTACTTCTTTAACCCAATGCCTACATGCAGGACTATTTCTAAAATTTTTGTACAAAATGTTTGTTGCATCCTAAGTTAAATATCGGACACGAGTCATGTTTGTGGAAAATTGTTTAACTTTAACTGCCTGTATGGGTATCAGATATTTCCCATCAAGCAGTGCTCTGTGATAAGATCAATGATTCATTTCTACAGTATTTTATAAATTATACTCATACCAAGCTAAAGAGGCATTTTTATCAGTACAGAGAGGAAGTTTCCTTGTTTGAAAGGCAGGCTTTCAGCAAAACTTTTCATGTATAAAAGAGGAATTAAATCCACACAATTTGGTGCAACTTTTATTTAAATCAAACATGGATATCTTGCGATACCAGCAAATGAAGTTGCAACTTTGTGACCCAAGTCCCACAAAAGTGATATCAAGGGAAGCAGGGTTACATTTTCTCCTATTGATAAGCACTTGTTTCCTTGTTATTTAGTCTGTTAATTGTGTTGACCTCAAGCTAAAAAGTGGTAGGACTTCCTCATTATGAATGTCAAGTTTGAAAGTTCCCTCCTGCAATTACATATTGACAACTTTGGATTCGCTAAGGAGAAAATTGATTGCAAAGTTTTAAGAAACACAGTACTGTACATGAATGTGAGACTACAATTTTGTGCTTGCTTTCAAGTTTACTTTTAAGTGCTAAAAATTAGAAAACCATAGAAGGATTAAGGTCCTATCAAGTTTTGATATCATGAAGGGGTACTTCCTCTAAGCAATTTGATGAAATTTACATTGAAATCTGATGTGTGGCTCTCAAGATATGAGCAGTTTAAACTTTCATATTTTCAAGACAAGGTGAACTTGAAGCAGCACATATACATTATATCCTCATATTAATGGACATTCTTTTGTTTTTCTTTAAACTTTGCTGCCAATTTTCTCCTTAACAATCCCACACTAGCAGAATGCAATAACTGTTTAAGTGGAATAAGTACTTGACAAACTTTCCATTCCCTACAAGTCCTCCCATTCCTGTTGGTCAACACAACAATCTGAAAAAGTCAAAGGGAAATTTAAACATTTCTTGTCAATGTTAGGAAGTTAAACCAACCTCTACTACCCTGAAGATCATTTTGGAACATAAATCTAGTCACTCAATTTACTGATATCTCAAGAAATACATGTCTTGACAGTTGCACTTTGTAGATTTGGTTCCTTTTTCACATATGAAAATCAAATTTTTGTTAAACTTCCCCTTTAATTGTGGATATCTTGACAACAACACTTCATATGCCAATGGAAGTATCACAGAATTGCTAAGAATAAGTGCCTCTAAAATATCAAAACTTAAGTTTTAATGCTTCTTTTAAAACATGTTCATATTGGTATCTATTCCATCTAATATACTCAAGCTTACTCATTGATAATACAACAAATAGTAATCAGTTATGTACGGTGTGGCATGTTTATTTCTGCATTTCATGACTTTCTACACTATATTTGTACTAACACAAGGTGGAAAAGTAGAATAAAATTACAACCTGCCTTATTATGCAGACAGTACTTAAAAGTGTGACTTGCTACTGAAACAACAACAAGACTTAGAGTCTCAAGAAATTCTTATCCCATCAACTTTTCAGCTTCTGTTCCAATTTTAGTTAACCTGGGATGCTGATGTTGAAGTATAACTTTTAACATATCTATAAGTGGTAAATATAGTAACAAGAGCTAATAAGACCACATTCAAAAGCTGTAATGTGTGCATCGGTGGTGCACCAATCCAGCACTTCTTAAAATTGCTACCACATCTGTACATCCCTTCTTTGGGAAATCCTTAATAAGATCAAGTTTGCAAAAGATCTACAGGTACAAACAGGTTCTCATCCTCTTTTTGTCCTTTTTTTAATTTACATGGAAAATTTCTGAGCCTTATTAGGTCATGCCTACATACTATCTATCACTATGCTGTTCCACAGGTCAGATTATCCTGCAACTTTGCCATAATGTTTGACAAGCCAATGCAATTTATGTGACAGCATAATCCAAACAATTACACTCAAAGCTAAGCAAATTTGCCAGATAACCATTTGCTTCAAATTTTACATTTTATAATTTACAAAGGGTGACAGGGGTGTTTAGTTTTTACCACAATGTGAAAAACAACTAAAATGATTGAAGAAACTACATATGTGAAATATTTACATGGAATTGCCCATCTGTACAGAATGCTATACATCCTCATCACATCATATCAAGTGATATAACTAGCCTTGAAGATAAGGGGGACATAGATGAAGCCTTGGGGTCCCAAAGGTGGTTAATTATTTTTCAATGAGTCATAATGGGGATCGCTTGGTCTCTGAATGGAATCTGTATACTTTACTCCCACCTAACCTTCCCTGCTAGTTACATCACCTGCCCTAACCTCATAGCCTAGTACAAAGTGTTACCCCAACAAAACATGATCCTAGTAAACAACAAATACAATATACGTCTTAGGTTAGCGGACGTGAAATCTTAAAACCACCAATGCAATATTTTCAAACTATCAGCTGTAATGTGAAGTACAAAAATCTTAAAGATTCCATCAACATAGAACTTTGGCAATATTTAAAGATAGTGGGAGTTGAGTGAAACTATAATACCTGAGCTACATCCATAGCAAGCTAGCAGTGAGAAACCAAAGGAGCCTTGAAATTTGCATGAACTTCAAACCTCAACACACCACACTTGACAACTAGTGACTTGGTTGAGTGAAACTTTCTGCAAAATTGAACTTGGACCGTTATCCAAATAGCAATTACCATGGATTGTCGACAGATTTCTTGGTAAGAATCGTTTCTGTCAATGTCATTTGACTGTGGGCTAAGACAACCCACACCCAGATGGAGTCTCACAATCCTTTTTAACTGAAATTTGAAAAAGGTTCTATGAAATAACTTAGTTTATAAAGGATAAACAGGGTTACCATATTGCAGATATAATTATCAAATGTATGAGATGGTAGGAGTTTGTACTAGCAGATTTGAAAGTTTTGCAGGCAAACTTTGTCACACAGAGAAAGGATAAATGAAAAATGTTTTCAGAAATAGATTTCATTCAACATTCACAACAATGGGTCAATTGTGCAAGTCAGAAGGGCGTAACTTGTCAAAATTTCTCTAACATGCTGTAAACCAAGGAGGAACTACTCATTTTTTCTTTTTTTAAATAGAGCACATAATAACATGTCTGTAAACCATGTATGTAACAATAACTCTTATCTTTAACCTGTAGGAGTCACTAGAAGTTCAAATATGCAAGTAAAATCTTGACACAGGACCTTTTTGAAATATTAAATTATTACCGTACAGATGTCTTCCAATCACATATACAAGTGAAAAAAGCAGCTTTTTACAGAAAAAGTTTATATCCACATTTGTTTTATGTTCATATCAAACAACATCTCTTCATTTCCTGTGAGTGGCCATTTACTCTAAATACGAGGAAAGCTTGATTTTTGTTGTCATAAAATGGGAACATGTACACTATTTCTCTAAATACTTAAGTCACCGTAATCTTATGTGTAAGCTAATCAGCTTGGACAGCTCTGCATTGTTTGTTACAGTGATTGTGAGAATGTTTTCAATTTCAGCCAGGATACACTCATGTCGCCTCCTCAAAACCCTCCTGTTTGTTGTTGAAATACTTCTATCTGGTCCATGTCATCCATATGAAGCTGGAAAAAACAAATTATCAAAAGCTTTTTAATCACATCCTGTACTTTAAGTTTAACTTGACCCTCCTACAATTTGTTGAGCAAAAGCAGTAGTCACTCCTCAACTTAACCAGAATGCAAAAATGCATTGAGGTTTCGATGATACATATATGCTCTTTTCAATAAAATGCTACATTTCTTGTAACAACTGGTGATCCAAAGTGACCTTTGACTCCACCTGTAAGTAACTGGTTTTTCTTTTAACCAAAACACTTCTATGTTCAAAAAGCCAAATTTCATACTGTGCCTTAAGATATTCTGCAAACAAGGTTTTCAGAGTTTGATGCCAGGTGATACCAGATGACCACTGACCTCCACCAAAAACAACAGGTACAGTGCTTTCAACTCACCATAACACATCCACATACTAATTAGGAAATCAATCCAAGTTTCCTACCTTGAGATATCCCATTTTGACAAGGTTTTCAAAGTTTGACCAATCATGACCCCAGATGTCCTTTCACCTCCAGCAAAAACCTTATACAGGCCATCTTCTCACCATAGCTCATCCACATACTAATTATGAAATTCATCCACGTTTCGTACCTTGAGCTATCCTAAACAAGGTTTTCTGAGTTTGACCCCCTATGACCCCAAATGACTTTTGACCTCTACCAAAATCAAAAAGGGTTCTTCCTTACATCATAATGCATCAACATATCAAGTTTGGAATCAATCCAAGTTTCCTACCTTGAGATATTGTGTTAAAAAGGTTTTCAGGATTTGCCCCCTTCCGACCCCAAATGACCTTTGACCTCCACGAAAATACATAGGGTTCTTCTTTACATCATAATGCATCAACATATCAAGTTTGAAATTAATCCAAGTTTCCTACCATGAGATATTGTGTAAACAAGGATTTCGATTTTGACCCCACATGACCCCAAATGACCCTTGACCTCCACCAAAATCAATAGGGCTCTTCCTTACATCATAACGCATCAACATATCAAGTTTGAAATTAATCCAAGTTTCTTACCATGAGATATTGTGTAAACAAGGATTTCGGGTTTTGACCCCACGTGACCCCAAATGACCCTTGACCTCCACCAAAATCAATAGGGTTCTTCCTTACATCTTAACGCATCAACATATCAAGTTTGAAATTAATCCAAGTTTCCTACCATGAGATATCGTGTAAACAAGGATTTGGGGGTTTGACCCCATGTGACCCCAAATGACCTTTGACCTCCACCAAAATCAATAGCGTTTTTTGTTACACCATAATGCATCAACATGCCAAGTTTGAAATTAATCCAAGTTTCCTACCATAAGATATCGTGTAAACAAGGATTTGGGGGTTTGACCCTCTGTGACCCCAGATGACCTTTGACCTCCACCAAAATAAATAGGGTTCTTCCTCTCAGTATGGGGTATCTGTGTACCAAGTTTGAGAACTGTCAGATCTTCCCTTCTCAAGATATCATGTAAACAAGCAAAGTGTCACAAACACACACACATCCACACATACATACACACGCACATACACACATACGTACACACACACGTCATCATGAATGCATAGGTTTCTCCTTTCATCGAAACCAAAAACAACAGCTGTTTCACAATTTTCTTCTTTTTTCTCTTCGTATCTTTCATGACAATTCAGGTCTCGAATATGGCATCTTCATGTCTAACCAAGCAGTTACTCCTAGCAAATCTTACAACTGAGGAGGGAAAGTATTATCACAAAGTTCTCAAGAGCTGTTCTTGAAATAGGCTATACTGCTACACTGATTCAAGTTGGGGTGACTGCATTTTCCCTTAAAACCAACATACCCCTGTCTAGACCACCTCCAACAGAGCCTAAAACACTATACCTTGTCTGCCATGAATTTCAACGTAGACACTGTGTTTCATTTAACTGGGAGCGCACAAACTGTACAGGTCATTGCTGACCAACCAGAGCAGCACTATGTTGTCTGAATGAATGTGAGTGTCAATTAATGTACAGTTATCATCAATTGTCTTCAGAGCTCTAGATCTACCATACTCCTAAACATATAAATGGGAAGCAGGGTAGGAGATGCAGGTTTCAAGCAAAACCCACTTCTGAGGCAAATTTTTGGACAAAAAATCGGGTTTCTTTCCCCTGCAATACTATTTTCCTCATGTAAAATCACGGTTCAGCCCCAAACAAAAAGTATCCCAAATGGGTATGGGTAAACAGTAAACTGGTGCCTGCCTCCATCAGGCTTGAGGTAATCATAAATCAGTAATCGCAATTGAATGCAATCGATTACACATGTTGAAGTCATTGTAATCGCAATCGATTACTTTTGAGAAAATCGCACAATAATTGCAATCCTAATCGATTATGATGGCAAAGTAATCGCAATCATGGTAACATTTCTGATTACATTGAAGTTGAATTGAACAAAGAGGTAAAGTTACTAAACAATTTTTTCAGTGCTTAGTTGTTCTGTTGGAAAGACCAAATTTAATTTGTCATTACCTCCAGAGTTGTTTCTTTGTCTAGTTACATCATTCTCTAGAAGTATACTTTTTTCCAAAGAAAATGTTAGAAACAAAATGTAGTTAATTAGATATGGTTTTATGCCTCAACCTGTATCCTTCTGGGCTTATTTAGAGTGTCCATGGCCTTTTTTCCACTTGTGGGCACTGGACCGTATTGCCTACTACATTCTTTATGTAGAAAGAAAATGTAATCATGATTGCAATCATGATTACATTGCAATGTAATCGCAATCGTAATCAATTGCTTTCAATTTTGGCTGTAATCGTAATCATAATAGCAATCGTAAAATATGAAGTAATCGCAATGGTAATCGATTACATTGAGATGTAATCACCCCAAGTCTGGCTTCCACTAAATCACTGCAAATACTACTTTATCCAAGCAAGGAAAAACTTTGTTATTCAACTTACACCTTCGGGTGTGTCGTTGTCATCAATGTTTTCACCATCGTACCTAAATCTCAAAGTGTTGAGAGCACCGCCCTGCAATGAATGTTAAAAACAAATCTTGACATTGGGTTTATTGACAACTAAAAAGGTTGGATTGTAAACTATCTTACAAGATTGAGAAATGCAATACACTACTGTGGCTCAGTGGATAAAGGTGATGGCATTTGGTACAATGAAACCGAATGAACCTTAGCAACCTGGGGGTTCAAAGTTTCCTTCCTGGCCATGTCAAAGTAAGGTGGGCCCTAATATTCCAAGAGAAGTGTAAGTTTTCCTATTTGAGCTAGCTAGTCTTTGAGAACAAACCAATGTTATGCTAAGTTGTTGAGTAACTGGCAACCCACTAAGTAATTCATGAGCAACAGGCCTTCTTTATGTTTAAGGTTTCTGATCATCTTAAAACCACTTTCCCACAAGGTCAGATTTATTGTTTCTGACAGTCCCCTGGCTGGAATGTTAGTGAGGCAAATTGATCTTCATCTCACCAGACAAACCCCTTTGAGGCAAAACACCTGATTTTGCAAATATTGCATAATTTCAGTCACTTGAAATGTTTTTAGCATCAGGGTCAAAATAACAGGCGCCCATGGGTCTGAAACCCCTATAATTTTTCTCGGGTCATAGCTTCTACATGAAAGGACCCAATTGTCTCTTAAATAGTGTGTCTAATCAAATCAAGCCTTGAGTTTCAGATTCTCTAGGTGTGCTACAAATTACACTTCTCACAAAATTAAGGAGATGGCAGGTAAAATGTTTTATTCAACCAAAATAGATTTATATGAGCTCTAAATCTTCACCTAGTTGTGCCAAAAATCACACTCCTCACACTTATTTAATGTGAGTGATGGTGTGTGATGGCACTCGCTCACCTCAAAATTAAAGGCCTTTCAGTCTGTTCATGAACCTCTCCATCCACCTCATAAAGCCTGTGCATTTGGTAAACTGATCATCTCAAGAGGGTAACAAGAAAATTGTAACAACAGTTTTTGTTAACTTTCTCAGTCACAAAAATATACACCATGCATAATGTGTGGTTGTTGAGTACTGGTCCAAGGTTTTGATAAACTGCTTTTGGTCTAGTTTATCAGTCCCTTTTTATTTATTTTTGAAACCTTTATTTCTCACTTGGCCACTTGATTGTAACCAGAGCATCTTATCTTTTAACATACAAATCTACATCATTACAATCCAATTCCTTTGTTTCACTTGTTTCTGTATAGAAGAGTTCTTCTGTACTCATTCTGCTTTTTTTTGGGGGGGGGGGAGGGGGGAACTGCAATGCATCCACCCCACAGAAAAGAAAGAAGTTAAAGGAGCACACATTAATATAGGGAAATGTGCTTTTGAGCTAGGCTTCCAGGAAGGTGAGCTTAAGGTGGATGGTACCCTAACCAATTTCAGGCAAGAAAATTACCCCATCTTTCTCCTCTCCCCCCCCCCCCCCCCAAAAAAAAAAAAACAAAGTAGATGTAAGTGTGTTATACAAGTTTCTTACAAGTTCAGTCCCTTTAATCAGTTTGAAATGAATCAAATCAATGGAAGAGGATAAATATGTGGTCCACCCTTGAAAAGGAAGGAATGTTCTTCCTCCTCTCCACCAAAATACTACATTCACAATGTAACTGGCAACACAACAAGGCTGGGAAATAATTTACATCTCTGGAAGCAAGACAAATTCTCTGTATTTTAAGACTAGAAAAACACTGATTTAAATCCAGTTACTAAAATTTCTTTTAAAGAGATTTCCAGCCTTTCAACTTACAGTTACTCTACCCATGAGTACCACCATTGTTTGTCACTTGTGATGTTAGTCATTTTGACAGTCATAGATGAATACAAACTTGTGAAAGTACAGACTGGATATTAACAAAGCCCTTCAGCCCTAGACAAATCCTAATGGGTCTTAAATCCTGGATCCCATGCCTTTTGTATTCTACATTGAACAATTGTAATTAATTAGTCCCTAAGTTTTTTTCTGATGTTAAGAGGAAATATTGATTTTGTTTTGCAAGAAAAATTCATCCTTTGAAACTAATATTTATTGACACAGCTTGATAGATTATCAAAAATAAGGCAGTATGGTAGCTTTCTTTTCAAGAAATGTTTCCCACAGATAGAAATTCAGTTGTTTGTTCCTCAAGAATAATTTTTTTCACCCAAACTTTCAACATTTCAAATGATGCAATGTCCATGGCTCTCCTTGTGCAGAGTATTTGAAGAGATGTAGCCATTGCTGGGGTTTATGATTGAGACTGAATTGTTGGATAGTATCTGAGCCATTTTCTTTGTACTCTTTGTTTGAGCATTTTAAACACAATATTTCCCTTTACCATGGACAAAATTAGGAGAGGCAGCCACATACCTGTTTTTCACAATATGCCCTCATCAGTTTTCTTAAAGGAGTTGATTTCTTGATTTTAAATTGAACAGCTGATCCTTCCTGAAATGAGAAAAAAACAGAGAGCAAATCAAACAAAAAAGCATCAAGGCAATACAGCTAAGGAAGTGATGATCAAGGCTTGATTTTGGGGGTGGTCAAATTTTCCAGGACAACTATAATTATGTACTGACAATGAGAAGTTGGTTGGTTGGTCATCTGGCAGAAACAATGTTTTCTTTGTACAAATTTTACTGCAGCCTGTATTCTGGATATCACCTTGAAGAAAGTACTGCTTTCTGATAGATGTAACTTTTATCATTGTCATGTGCTATTTTGTCATTCATTATAACATTTCTATTCTGCATGACTAATAATACTTTAACACTCACACTTTTGATTCCAACAACACTGCAACACAAAACTTGCCAAACACACTGCTTTATAGTTTTGTGCAAATATGCAAAAAAATGTTTCGGTCATAATAATTTCATTGAAGATGACTAACTATGGTTGTCTGAGGGGCAACCATAAATTTTTTTGGAAAATCGAGGCCTGATGATGGAAATGGTTTTGAGTTTTTAATCATAAAAAATTAACAGACTGTTTTAAGTTAAATTTTATGACTTATTAACAACTTCTGTTTTTACAAAATTCTATCTTCGATTCGATAAATTTCGAAAAATTTGATCTTTCCAGGACTAGAAAATGAAATGATATCTGATGACTTTCTCAGGTTGCAGGAACCCTGTACTTGACTCAAATTACCTGACTTTTGCTAAACATCATAAGTTCACACATTTTGTAAATTTAATACATTGATCCATTGGCTCAGAGGGGTCTTAAATGACAGCAACACATGTTTAGTGCCAGCAATGGTGGGTTGAAAAAAAGAAACTAAAAGGCTGGACAGACATCTACCAAAAAGGATAGTAAAAGCAAATGCAGGAGTTATGTCAAGACTTCCTGTAAGAGTAACTTTGTTTGAGAGAGCTCAGAGAAGGGTCAATATGTATATCTGGGTTTCATTGAACCTATTAAATTGACCTCAAAGTATTAGGTTCAGTATCTCTAATGAGTTGAGAATTTTAACTCTGGAACCTTCAACTTGTTGCCTATAGATCCAAAAATGATGTGGGGCATTGCACAAAGTGAAGTTTATATTAATTATATTTGACACTTCTAAGCTAGAAAGAATGCATTTCCTGTCATACAAATCGGGTGGCAAGAGACCAACATTGTACAAAGTTTGCAAAGTCCTCAAAGTTCACATCAGGAGTTCCAGTATGACATCTCAAAGTCCTCAATACTTACACCTCCCACAACTCGAAGTGTTATGTGCTCAGATTCATCTTTCACGTCCTGTGTATGAAAAAAAAGCAACAATGTCAAGTTAGATCTCTCAAAGGAATGAGAACTTTTGAGCAACAACAACTTATTTTGAAACATCACACGTATCTTAGATTTTTCCCTTTTAAGTATCTCCAAAGTGTGATGTCCATGGAAACCCCAAGAATGTCCTACAATATAACACTAACCAACAGCCAAATTTTATATTTTGGCCATGCTCTTTTTCATGCTCATTACCAGCTCTGGACTTTCCTCATGCAAAAAGGCCTACATTAAAAATTATTTTTAATCAAGGCCTACACTGAGTTCATGCACCTTTAGTTAACTCAAAGCCTTAAAAGCCTTAGTTCACACTCAGGCAAGATGGATGAGTTACCTGCAATTGCATGGTTTCTACAGCTTAGAGGCCAGATTTTATTTAGAAAGTTGTAGCCAAAGAAGTTCTGAATGTCCTTGAATGCCCTCTTTGAAAAAGTTGGTATCACCATCTGACATCTGGCCAGTGAGCTGTAACATTTCATGGAAAATTCTGGATGATGCAATTTGAAGAGCTATACAATCCACTCCAGCAACAAGCAACTAGAGCACCAATGGTGCACTAGCTCATACCTGAAATATTTCATTAAGTGGACCCTAAGCCAAGTTTGGGCCTTGAACTAAATTCCTAAACATTTTAAGGATGCACTAACCATGTACCATTATGACAAACCAATCATACTATACAAGAGAATCCATAGCTAAATTTTGCAAACTTAAAGTAAAAAGAGCCATGGGGGCCTTCGTGGGACCTTCAAACAACACATCAACACAGTGCTGTCTGCGATAAATGTAACACCGCATTGATGATTTCACTCCCAACAAGGTTTTAATGCTATTCTTTCAAACCCCAAGAAGCGCATACTAATCCTCCCAAAGGCTGCCACCCATGCTACATCAATGACCACTGAACCAAAGCTTCCTTTTGACAGTGACAAAAGGAGCACAAATCTCTTTTTTGTTGAAAGAAGTCATCCACTAATCCCTCCTGTCAAATCAGTACAGTGGGTATTAAATAAGTAAAGCATGTAAACTGTGTGAAAAGGGTATTTATTGTACCCTTACTAAAATAACAGCCGGGAAATGTTCAGCACATGTCATTGAAGAAATGACTACCAAAAGTTAAAAATGCCCTGTGAGGAATGTGTTTAACATTTTGACATTTTTCACATTTTTTGAAAACCAGAAATGCCTACCCCCTCCCTAATATTGAGAATGTATGGCTGCCTCTGCCCTACACCTTGACAATGACATAATGCTATTTCTTGTGGCAAGATTTGTACTTTGCAACAGGGCAAATGCCATGTTCGGGGGCCATACATTTCCCCTATCACGGTGCCTAGGTGTCATTTGCTAATTGATTTTTACACATTCATTTGGCTCCTGAAAATAATGCTCTAGCCTAGTCAGTTGTCTCCAAATGGGACTGGTTTTCAAAACCATTAGCTAGGCCTAGGCTAGGCTCCTCTATTAGAAACGAAACGATGGGCAGTATGAAACAATCCCTTAAGAATTTTGGTACTTGGTAACCTATCCTAACGTTAGGCCTGAGTTAGTCCTCAGTAAAGGACTGTGTATGGACGGTGATTCCGCGCTTGTGGGTCAACAGTAATATTTCCGGACGAAATTATTTTTTCTTACAGCAAAGGCAGTGGCGTAGGAAGCAAAATGAAAGTGGGGGGACGGAAAAATTTTGGACCATGCACCTCACCCTACCCCATTGACCAAGAGGTACATTTTTTATGCAAATTTTTTTTGCTTTTTTCTACGAGCAAGAATTTTTTTAAAAATAAAAATAAAAAAAAATCAGATTTTTCCCCAAGTGTGAACACTACTGTATTGGGAACGTAATTTGCGGTAATTGGGGTTCTTTTACACATTTGTAAATATGGAGATTGTATTGCAAAAAATAATTTAGATTCAGGGTTTCCTATAAGGAAATTTGAATATTTGGCGGACTATCCAAGAATTTGCATTTCCTATTCGCATATATCTGAGATAGCATGTCAACTGCAGATTGTTGTTTTTACATTACCTAAGGAGTGCTGATTGAGGCTTCTCAGCAACATTCAAGGAGCTCCCAAACTTTGTTGCCTTTTTCAGACAAAATATTTAACTAGAAAGCCAACAGGCTTAGTGATTCCTTGCCGTATGATATATCATAGCAAACATGGAAACAAACATGACATGCATGAGATCCCATACAATTATCCTACTTAAATGAGATATAATACTAGTAGGGTCCAAACTTTTGACCTCATGTGACCCAAAATGACCTTTTGACCCCTTAAAAACAATAGTGATCACCTTACCAACACGTCCATCAACATGAGTAATTCAAAATTAAGCTTAGTACAGAATGAGTATGGAAGTACTTCCACCATGGTATGAGATCCCTCACAGTTATCCCCCTAAAAATATTATGTCTACAAAGTTTAATCTGACTGTCACCTCAAACCTTTGATCTCCACACACAAGAGGAATTTCTCACACAGCTTTAATATTCCAGAAAACTGTCTCATTACTTGATAAAGCGGTATTTTGAAACCATTTTTATCAAAAGTTTGGTCAATGGGGACAGCTCTCCATTCTGAAGTCTCTATATGTTCCGATGCCTCTATGTTTCGAAAAGTCTGCATTGAGGTTAGTGTTTAAACAAGCCCTCATCGACGCACTCTCCTACAAGCATTGGATCAAATACTGTGTTCTCACATACCCCGCGCTCCAGGTAACACTGTATTACCACACGCTCGAGTAATGTGGGAACGTGGGTTAACGCGGGGTCGGTGTTTAAATTTCAATCCACCTCAAATCGCAGGGTTAAGCAGTTTTAAACATCGTGTTTGTTTTAATCAAGCAAGGTCACAGGTATTTATAGCACTGATGACAGGTATTTTCTTACATTTTGCTGTAATCGGTGTGTGAAATATTTGGTCTCGTTACTATGGTGACACTATCCAATCAACGAAACACTGGGTACATGAGAACACAGACTGGAAAACACAGGGTTAGCCTGTGGTTTTGTCTGATTGTAAACACGAGTTAACACTGGGTGTTGGGGGGTATGTGAGACCAAGCCTAAAGAGACATCTGAATAGAGATGTGTAACCTTGGCTATTACTGACAGCAATTTTTGATTTATGGGGGAAATGCCCCACCCATTGTCTATGGTATCCTTTGCAAATTAACAAAAGCAGATATCCCTATTAATCCATAATTTAACAAGACTTTTAATTTGCCTTTTGTCTACTTATACTGTAGGTACAGCATAACATACAGTACAAGTTTTCCTTGTTTGATACATAGTATACAACATTATGGTTGCTCTTATTACCTGAACTACTTTTAAATGATAGCAGCAATACAAAATAAAATCTTAATACTTTTGAAAAGTGTCATAAAGGGTCATCTTGAAGCAATGGTTCTATGCATTAAGCTTTATAGTACACTTTTTTTTTGAGGGGGGGGGGGGGATAGTGACATGGAAAAAAATGAAATGTGAGACAAGAATTCCCACTCGATGATGATATTTGACATAGCTACATAATCCTTTGCACAGGGGTTACTTTTTTGGTGCAGTTATCCAGATATAAGCAGAGATGAGGCAAGTAGTGTGCTGATACATTTTATGCTATCAAAAATTTAAAACAAATTCTAGAATGAAACTAAGTGACAAATAATCACTGTAGAGCATATTGAAACTGTAAAGCAGAAACACCAATCTAGACAGACACCAATGTTTAAAGTTTGTTCAACAAAATTCCTTATACAAACACACTTTTTGTTCAATTCCACCAGCTTCTATGTAAAGGACACTAATTTCTGAAGGGTGTCAATCTACAGTATTTCTAAGATAACTTTCAGTTTAGAAACTTGATCAGTGTACATGAACTTCTCCATCTCCAGACAATGGCTAGGCAAACAACTTTTATTTGTGGTCAGATGAGACAAGATAATGTGGACAGTTATTTTATGCTGGATTTAGCAGAGGTGTGACTTTCATGAAAGTCTGACATTTTGACCACAAAAAGAGTACTGAATGCCTGCAGGGAATGGCAGGAAACAGGAGTATATACAAACAATGGGCTGTCATGGTTATGTATTGAGATAAAAATAAGCTTTCTTCAGAGGGTTTATAAGAGTCAATTAACACCACTTATACAGTAAAAAGCTTAAGTCAATTGAGCTGTATGTTTGTATGAGGTAATCCTTCAGGACACTGTGGGGATCGATAACTGGCAGTCAACTGTGAAAAATTGGGCAAGATAACTGTGACCAAATGGCAAAGAATGGGTCAGTCACAATTTGATTCACTCTATTAGGCAATGACAGTTCATGTGCGCTGAAGGATATTTGATACCAAATGATCAGTGTAAATTAGGTTCTTTTTTGTAAAACTAACTAACTGTGGTATATCTAATTAATCAATTCCCACTTCCAATTAATGCATGCTTGCATGCACATGTCCTCATGAGGACAGTAGGTACAAGGTTTGTCAAATATTAGAACTTTTTGCCACTAAATTTAATGTTTTCTTCAGGTTTTCTTTAAGGTTATTGAAAAAGCAATGTAGGTATGTTATAAAAGAGATTCTTGTGCATCACACAGAGTACTCTCTGTTCAAAGTTTATACTTTTGAAGTTCCATATCAGTCATCTACTTAGTGTGCACAGAAGCATCTTCTAATATTTTCAGACTATGTCCCTAAATGACCCTTATATTCCACATCAGTTTCATGAAAATCTATTTACTTGTGGCTGCAAAATCAGCATACCCATGAGCATTGAAGCATGTATGCCAGCCTGATGAGCAGATTTTGCCTTTTAAGATTTTATATTTTGCTCTGCCCACTTTTTCATGTATTAATACTTGTAACTTAATGTAATAACAGGGCACAATTTCATGCCAGAATCAACATACTGTACAGTAACTACCATGTGATGTGCCTTTTTGTGCACCTTAGAACTTCTTCCTATGAGTTTGCTTCAGTACTTTACAAATGCATTTTCAAAATTACCTCACTAAAGAATTTACATAGTGAAGTTAATAAACTGTTCCAAAAAATTATATACCCTATGCCTATTACATTACACATGCCAAATGATTCTTACCCTTTCACCCTAACCGCTCATGGATATTAACTTCAACAGTTATATACTCTTTTGAGATATAGTGTTTGCAAGGTTTAGATGTTTTGAACTCTGATGACCCCAAATGACCTTTGACATCCAATAAAAACAATAGGGGTCATCTACTCAGTATGGACAATCCACTTAGTAAATATGAGATTCCTGGCACTTACCTTTCTTGACATATGGTGTTTACAAGTTTTTGAGCTTTTCATCTCTGATGACCCCAAATGACCTTTGACCTCCACCAAAAATAATTGTGATCATCTACTTAATATGGGCAATCCACCTGCTATGTATGAGATCCCTCACATTTACCCTTCTTGAGATACAGTGTTTACAAGGTTTTGACCTTTTTGCCTCTGGTGACCCCAAATGACCTTTGACCTCCATCAAAAACGATAGGGACCATCTACTCAATATGGACAATCAGCAAGGTAAGTATGAGATTGCTCACATTTTTCCTTCTGGAGATACCGTGTTTACAAGCAATTCCAAGGTATTTACATTTTGACCTCTGGTGACCCCAAATGACATTTGACCTCCACCAAAAAAAATAGGGACCATCTACTCAATATGGACAATCTACATGCCAAGTTTGAGATCCCTGGGGGTTACCGTTCTTGAGATATCGTGTTTACAAGCAGGCGTCACACACACACATACACACACACACACACACACATACACACACACGACATCACCATCGCATAGATTCCTTGCCTGCCTTCGGCAAGGAATCAAAAACTAAAAGCAAATATGGAAGAAAATTTTAGGGAAACTGAACTTTAGTGGCTCGGAAAAGTTTATCACTGACTGCTTTAAGGGCTGCAATATAGGGTGTGCAAAGCCTGTGGAAATTTTGCCTTTTTTGAAACTAGTAATTGCAAATTTGGATCGTTTTTTGGGGAAGAATTCAGAATTTTATGGAGCAAAAGTTGGGAAAACGGAACTGTGTTTGACAGGTGTCTCAACTGGCAAATTTCCAAATTTTTCACTTTTTGGAGCCAAGGGGCAATGCCCCCCCCCCCCCCCCCCTGTAGCTACATCACTGCTCTGCGACATTCAACATTGATAAAATTTTGACACTTCAACAAATAAAAAATCCATCTACACAGACTACAGTACTCAATTTTCAGGGTTGAAAGGTATGAGGACATTTAGGTACGGTAGGCCAATGGTTCCCTGCCTGGAATATGAAGTCTTGCATGAACGACTATATTCAGTTGGTGCCAAGAGTACAGAAAATTGAAAAAATTGCCACCCCTCAGACAGCCGGAAATTGCATGTTTCAGGCTTGTAAGTAGTAAAGTCTGATTTTTCCTTCAAGTGTGTCAGGGACGTATTGTGGTGCCCCCTTTTAAATAAACACATGTAGACTAGATATGGAGCTTTTACTGCAGAAAGCTTTTAATTCTGGGTTTCCTGCAAAGAAATTTAAAGATTTGTGGGATTACTGAAGAATCTACACTTCCTTCATATATTGGTGGCAAATCTGAGGACCATTGCACGACTGAATCATTGGTGCTACCTAATGTTATCTAATGCCTACAAACTGACACTCTTCTATGACATTTCAGCAGTTTCCCAAACTTTATCGTCCTTTTTGGTCAAAGCGTTTCAAAATCAAGAGCTCTGAAGAAAATTTGGAATTCTATGGAAGGCAGTTTACAAAATAGCAATATAGCTGCACATATGGTACATAGCCGATTTTGTCATTTCCGGAGCTTAATTGAAATAATTTTGATAGTTTTGTAACAAGGAAGAACATACAGGGGAAAATTTTTTAAAGGATTGTGATTTGAAGTCAATATCGTGAATTTTGGGGTTTTCTTCCTTTACCCATAACACTAACTGCCCCTGTGGTTCAAATTTCGGCTGTGCCTAATATAGAGAGTATATAGGCCTTGCGAACGACCACAGTCCTTTACTAAGGACTAGGCCTGAGCTAGGCTTCTGCATTGATAAGATTTTAACATTAGTGTAAGTAGCCAAGGTTGTTCACAGCATGTTGTTTCTTACTTAAAAGAAGGGTTTAAGGTCACAACAGGATTTGGTATGTTAGAGGGGTACATATCCTGAGCATTTTGGTAAAATTTGCATTGAAATCCGATGTGTGGTTCTCAAGATATGAGAACGTAAAGTTTTCACATTTTCAACAAAAAGTGAACTTGAAGCAAGCACATATGACATCACATCCCTACATTATTGGGCAGTTTTTTGTTTTCTTTAAACTTTATACTGGATTTTCTCCTCAACAATTCCATATTATTAAAATGTGATTGCATAAGTGGCATGAGAATTTTACAAACTTTGCATCCCCTACAGGGAGGTCATACTCCTACTAGCTTCAAGGTCAACACAACAGTCTGATAAAACAAAGGGAAACAAAACCATTCCTTGTCAATGTGAGGAAGTGATACAAGCTATGTTGCCCTCAAACTCACTTTTGAACACAAATCTACTGGCTTCATTTACTGATATCTCAAGAAATACATGTCCGATTTGAATGAAACTTTCACCGCACTGTGTAGATTTTGTTCCTTTTTCACATGTGAAAATTAAAATTTTGCTTAAACTCCCCTTTAAGCTCAGGTAGTTTACATAATATTAGGGATCTATGGCTGCTACGGTAATTGCAGGCCTAACGTTAGCCTGCTGTATCAGTATTATAAGTATTGTTTTACATAGCCTAACGTGATTAAGTTGTTATAGCTACTTTCATTGTTAATACTCGCATATTTAACATGGGATTCTGGTTAGATTATCTCGTGTTGGGAATGGCTGCATTTGCAACTTCCTGCATCTTTGATACAAGCGCAAATCAGTTTGAGGCATTCTTCTATTTATGTTTAAACGCGTGATCTGCTAGCCTGCCGTAACGTTGGCAGGCCTAGTATATACTGCATATATAGTGTGTGCGTTGTGTTAAGTTATTGTCAAATCTCTATGATGTCACACTGATTCTCAGTGTGACATCATAGGGCTTTCCCAGGGATTCCCTGTGCTTGTTATTTATTTCTATTTACATGAAGCACATAGGCTAAATGAATTTCGTTTTAAAAATGTTACGGTGAATGATTCTTTGACTTGGCTTGGACTGGTGTGGTTGTGTGACGTAGGATCCTCAAGTGACTTGTGTGAATTATTGAATTATCGACTGGAGTGAGAGTTGAATTGGGAAGAGCTCCAAGAAGAGGTAATCAGATAAGTCAAGCATTTAATTTATTTAGGGTTTTTCATTCATTATGATTTTGGAGTCATTTGTTTTTTGAGAGGTCAGAAGATTTAGGCTAGCGAGGGTTGGTACAGAATGCAACTGTGTAGCCTAGGCCGGTAACAGTTAGTTTCCGCCCGCGCTACTTTCCGCTCCTCAAAAATGGTGTTTTCCACCCCTTTCATTTTTAGCACAAAACATCTTTTTGGGTGGCGGAAAGTAATGGAATGAAATGTGAATAAGTGGTACTTTTGTCAAGTGAAGATTCCATTCACTTTTCCTGAAAGTTTCAAACTTCATCGATGTCTTTTACTATTCAATGCAACACCCGTTACTGCCATGTTGACGTCTTTCCAAGCAACATTCTCACTGCAGACTTTAGTATACTAATACATACTTACTGTACGTACAGGTATATGGTATTCAGTGCTGTGAATAATTGTTCACACATTCAGCATAAGTCTTCCTATAGACTTATGCTTTTACTTATACGTAAAAAAGTACAAGACCGTGACTAAACTTAACGTTTAGAAAAAGGTCATACAATTCGTTCTTTGCGATGATTTTTGAAGAGGATGCTGAAAAATTTTTAGGTCTAGCCACAAATTTCATTGTTGTCTTGTACTTGGATTTGAAATTTGAAGTTAAGTTATTTTTAACACATGTAAGTTGAAACATTACTTTCCGCCCCTAAAAATCTTGGGGAAAGTAACGGGCAGAAACTACAGCAGGTGGAAGCTAATGGACCCCACCTAGGCCTAGGGTAGTGTGTAAATGATAAACTGGCCACATTAGGTTATAACTAATGTTAATGAAGTAAATGAAAAGATGAGGATTAATTATAACTTTAGCGCATTGTAAAATTATAGTCCTTGAATTGATTTAGGGGCTAGGCCTAGGCTAGCGTGTCCACATGAAAAAAATTAGAAAGATAATTGCAATTCAAAAATTGCACCAGAAAATGAGGCGTAATAAACTAAAAGGAACAAAACCAAAATCATGTAAATCGGTTAATGGACCGCTGAGATATGAATTTTTTGTAATATATTCTGTAAGCCGTTCTGGCAACATTAGCTACCATTTATTACTGTAGAACAGAGTGTCGCAGAATGTGCAATGTTTACAATCCTTTCACAGGCTTCATTCATAACTCTTAGCCAATCACAGCCGATAATTCCAAAACATCACGCACACACCCTCTCCCTACGTATTAAACTTGTACGCTCTGGCTAAGAAATCATACTCAGAACTTTGTAAGAAATAACACATTTTCGGAATGAGCTGGGTCGTTTTCAACGGGTACTTTAGTACTTCAGCATTTCGGAAAGATCAAACAACATAACATGGTTTGAATGAAATGCTATGACGCTTTCAACGTTACGAAATCTCAAAAAATCTATGCGTAAGCCTTCATGGCGATGCGAAGAAGAAAGCCTAACTAGTGTTGTAGGTGCCTACAGATAAGCTTATGAAAACTAGGTGATAATTAATCGCTATTTTCGGGATGAGCTGGGTGGTTAAATTCAGTCAATCTTATATCATTCGAAAGAAAATAAAACGAAGATTCTTAATCCATATGAATGAAATTGTTTAATTTACAAAATGATGATAAAAAAATGAAGTTTACTGTGTACTTACGTTTAAAACGTCTCTATATCCCACCAAAATGAGAGTTTTGTGATTAAAAGAGTAGCTATGGGACTATGAATAATCAAATTATTAGGATATATTACTTTCCTACAACATCTGCTGTTCGGAACCACTTAATTAACCATTTTTGAAAGGGTATCATAAAATAGCGTTAGGGCAAATTTTACCTGCTTGAGGGAGTTTGGAGGTACGCAAGCTCTATGGTATTTCACACAGTGTTTCTAAAGCAGCAACACAAAACCAGCAGTGGTCGCAAAAATACTCCATTTTTCGGAAGATTACCACCTAACTGGACAAATTGTGCATGACATTTGATTTGTATGTTTATTTTTTAGTGTATGAGGTGCATTTGGAAGCATGAATGGACGGTTTAAGGTGAGATTTTGAAACAGTTCTGTGTATAGGATTGTCCGTCAGATTATGTCGTCGCAGTGTCAGCGTATGTGTGGACAGGCTACCTAGGCTAGGCCTAGCCTAGGTCTAGGCTAGGCCTATGTTGTTTCTTAGTTTCTTATTCTTGAGTTTTGTGATTTTACCCTGGAGAAAGATCTTCATATCACTCTAGGAGACAGCAATTTCCAAGTCGGTAAAACCACCCACCAAAGGGGCACCCCGAATTTTACTTTAGGCCTAACGTTACATAGTACCAGTCCACTTACATTACAATCAGCCTAGCCTACTATACTAACGTTACTTACTATTTGCCTACGTTACGGTAAACTGGAGCCTAACCTTTGCACGAACAAATGCTTCTTTTAATACATTATAGTTAAATGAACAAAAACCAAGCTTGCTCTCAAACTAAAACACACAAAAATACTCCATGCTTATCAGTATTCAGTTCGGTACATTACTTTTTTCTGTTCTGCCATTTTAACAGCTGATATTTCAACAAAGGGTATCACAGCTCAGCCCTTTCTCGACTTTCCGTTCTTATAACGTGAGGTTTTTCCAGTATTACCGACTTTAACAAGTTTAGATGCATTTGTGTAGAAGTAAGTCGAACTCGCGCGCTTTTGTGGACTCTACGTATAGATAACGTGTGGGCCTTTAAGTTCCGCAATGTGTACGCGATGTTCCGCAATATGCATGTAGTATTACGCAGTGCGTCAACTAGACAAGGAATTGGTGATCGAATCCGATAATTTTTTTAGTCCCAATTACGTCAGAAACTGAGCAAAAAAATCCCAAACAGTATGATTTTCATCAGTGGCGCACGGAAAAACCGGGGTCTTGTGAGAGCCGTCAACGCGGTGGGGCGGGGTTCGGTGGAAGGTCAGTTGTGCAGGAATGGGAAAATCATGTTGAGCGGCAGCAAGACGTACAATTTGAACGGCGGAGCGTTACCGAGCGAAGTTTCACTCTTGATGGAGTGCCCACAGTGATCGCTCTTAAAAAAGAGCGATCATTGCAGGCACTCGTGTAAGAGTGAATTTTCCCTCTTCCTCTAGTGAATTTCACTCTTTTTGGAGCGAACTTCACTCTTTTTGGAGGGAACTTCACTCCTCTTGGAGTGAATGATCACTCTAATAGAGTGAATTTACACTTTTCACTCGATCAAAGAGTGACTAAGTTCACTCTTTTGATTTTAGAGTGTAAGTCAAATAGGCCTATGGTTGGAAGGAATTTGCACTTTGCACGACCATTGCTGCCAGTCATTGGTCAGAACAACAACCAAACCCATGTTGGGTCAATGCAGTCTCAAGGGTCGCAAACTTACCACTATTACCCCACAGGACCTCACTTAGCTCTTGGATCGAGTGGACATGCCCAGTGGCGTACGAGACGAGGCAGGGAGAAGACTGTCCCAAATTTCCGCAAAAGTTAAATTGGCCAGGAATTTGGGAAAAATTCGGACAGCCCTTTAATTTTGAAATAATGGAATGGTTTTTCAGAAAATTCCTAAATGTGGCCGAAATCTTGAAAAGATATGCCCGAAAAAAGGAAAGAATCGTCATATAGTCGAAATAAAATTTTCAGGAAAAGCAGAGTCACGATTCTAAAAAATCGCTACACCTTCGGGCAGCGCAAAAAGCTATTATTCGTAACTTTTACTTCACAGATAATCACAACACAATGCCCGAAATTGTCGAATATCTAAATTCTTTCAAGCATTTGCTCGAAAATGGAAAAGTATCATAGTAAGGGTAACATAGTTACGAAGTATCAAACAGATAAAAAATCGCGACACATTTGGGAAGCATGTGGCTTATACAGTTATAAGAAACAATCATTTTGAGCCTGTTTTTAAATCTTGTGTAACCCAATATCCGAAATGGCCGATTATTTTTAATAGCTTCAAATCTTTGCCGAAAACAGAAAACGCTATATTTAAAGTTAAATTTTCATGCAAAATAACAAAGATGTGCAACACATTTGGGTAACATGTGAAGAAAGGGTTCCATCATCCCCACTTCATACTGTAGTCTTGCAAAAAGTGTCTGAAATGGTCATATGTTCGGGCAAAGGTCAAAAAATGCTGCCACTATCGCCTATAAGAATGGCAAATGTCTTCTTCGACTGTCTAAGGGGTCCGATTTTTCAAACCTTTCTGTTCGCTCGGAGGAAACCGGCATGCAGTGGTAGATAGTCTTCCTAACAGAATTTTAGTTTCAAGTGAACATTTATTGCAAACGGAACCTCGAAATAGCGATTCCTTTGATCCCTGCAAGTATAGAAAATGACATTTTTGACTGTTTGAAGGGTCAGGATTTTCGAAATTTCCTTAAGTTTCGCCCCTACTTGTGGTGGTACTCCACTTAGACCGCTTCATAGCAGAATTTAAGTTTCAAGTGAACATTTTTTGCTGAAGGAAACTCAAAACAGTGACTGCTTAGATCCCCCTATAAGCCCAGGAAATGCCATTTTCAACTGTCTGAGGGGTCGGATTTTCAAAATTTTCTGTACACTTCGCGCCAACTAACGGTGGCCCTCCGCTTAGTCTTTTTGGCTGAATTTTTTTTAGTTTGGAGTGAACGTTTATCTACAGTTGAAACTTAAAAAAGCGACTGCTTGGATCCCCTCTATAAGCCTGGGAAATGTCATTTTCGACTGTCTGAGAGGTACGAATTTTCAAATTTTCTGAACGCTCTATACGCCAACCAGTGGTGGTGCTCCTCATTGGCTGTCTTACAGGCAGAATTACATTTTTCGGGCAAAAATCCTCTGCCCCAAACTGAAATGCTCCCCTACGCCTATGGAAATACCTTACTCAGGCGTGCACTGGAACAGCTGCTTGCAACATATGATTCCGGATTTGCAATCCTAGGTTTCCTCCTCCAGTGGAGTAATGAACTAAGCTAATCAGTACCTCAAAAGTGTGTTTGAATCTGAGAAAAATCACCAATTTTTCGTACCAGAATTAAAGACAATTAAACCTGGCAAATGCCATTTCCAGCCATCTGGGAAGTGTTAAAATCCAAAATTTTCTTTGTACGATCCGCGCCAAGAGATTGGGGCGCTACGCTTAAATACTAAACTCCAGCCCTACAAAAGTGTCCAGTGCCCATAACCCCCCGCACTAAAAATCCTAGCTAAGCCACTGCAACATATCACCACACTATTACGTTACTATAGTGCAATTGAAGAACAGCCGTGACCCGATTTCCATTAACGTTGCCTAAATTCAACTGTCGGGGCAGGATACACATAAAAAACTTTTGCCCACTGCATTCACATGAACACCCTCTCGTCCGTCCGTCTCGTCCGCGTAGCCACGGGGAGGCCTGGGGTTCTTCACCCCCCCCCCCCCCAGATTTTCTTCAGCCCCCCGATTTTTTGCCTCCTGATAAAGTAATTGAAAAAAAAAATAAAATATTTGAACGGAAATACACTTTGAAGTATTTCCTTCAAAAACAGTAAATACATAAAATGTGTAAAAATCAAGAAAACATGCATGAATGTGTGTATTTGTGTGCACGTATGAAATCAAGTAATAACTTCAAGATGATTACTTTCACTAAATTAGATACCGTATATAATCTGCACTGTCGTTTATTGCATTGCACTTCGAAGATGAAACGAACGTTTCGATGGCAATTGAACTCGGATTTGACTATGTTAGGTTAAGACCCATTCTGCCTTTCGGATGGCTGGTTGATTTACTGAAAACAAGGCAATCATACACTGGAGACCATTCTTACACGACCATTCATATACTTTATCATACACAAAATAAGCCTTAAAGGTTGTTCTCTTACCCCAGGCAGTACCAATTCTCGTAACCTTCTTACTTAAGCTCCTCTTGTCTGAAATTCATCCTCATCCAGAAACAATCTCAGTTGATTGCTTCGAGTCGAGTATTGAAAAGGTCAATGTTTATAAACAAAACACTCTCAGTACAGTTCATGCTGTGTAATAAAAGCTTTGGTACTCTGCATTGTTTGAATTAGCTGTCAATCATGGAGCTGAAACAGTGGAGAATTTCAGTACACCCCTACCAAAATTGAGGTTTGGGGTGAGAGGATTGGCCCTTTAAGGGTAAGGTACTGCCTTCGAATAATTCTTCCCATCCATCCCTAACAAGTAAACCTATGTCGTGCCTCACTCCTTCCCATGACAAATGCCACTGTGAAACGATCTTTTCGACAAATCCTCTTTTTACTAGTTGGCATGCACTGGCGTCCGGGTGGATTTGTAAAATGTCCACAAGGTCCGGATTTCATATGTTTCCCGCATAATCCATACTTCTGCTTTGCGGTTTAATTACTTTGAGAGATTTACTCGTAGTATTTTAATTTTGACTACGTAATGTGCCGATGATTGCAGTGGCGTAGCTAGGATTTTTTCCAGGGGGGGCAAAGGTATGAAATTTCCCCAAAACTTTTCCCGGTCAATGTGTATGTATATCATATAAAATGTGCAAACTTACAAGTATAACAACATTACTTTGACATTTTGTAATATTACCTGCATCTTACCTGCATCTTAAAGTATAACATAGAGCAATCGGAAATAACAAAGTATA
The DNA here is from genome assembly GCA_037179385.1 of Holothuria scabra. Lineage (NCBI taxonomy): Eukaryota > Metazoa > Echinodermata > Holothuroidea > Aspidochirotida > Holothuriidae > Holothuria > Holothuria scabra. The sequence goes on along the minus strand of CM074192.1, from coordinate 15,107,580 downwards.
TTATTTTGGTAAACAATATCTGGTTTATTTGTATGTACTAAAGCACTGGCGTACGCAGGATTTCTCTGAAGGGGGGGGGGGGCATGCAGTATATGGTCTAAGGGGAGGGGTTTCCGGAAATTATTTGACGTTTTCAAGTAGCCTACATGCAAGATGGTGCAAGATTTTCGACTTTGACAGGAACAGTGTTAAAGGTTGAATCGTGGTGGTTCATGAGGATAAAACTGAAACTTTTGTGTCTTTACATGCACTCTTATGCCATTTATGCTACCTTACGAAGTAAAACTTGTCATTAAATTTGCACACTTTTAGAAGTCCAAATGAAAGAGCAATGATCGGTATTTGTGGTTTTTCTTGGTCACAAAATGTTATTTTGTCATAAAGATTATATAAGCGGAGCGCCACCATTGGTTGGCGCGGAGCGTAGAGAAAATTTGGAAAAATCAGACCCCTTAGATGGCCGGAAATAGCATTTTCCAGGCTAATACGAAGAATCTAGCCAGTCGCTTTCTTCTATTGTCGTTTGCAATAAAATTCTCACTTCAAAATATGTTCGCAAACTGCAAAGGGATCAGAGAGTTAAGAGCTAATTTTACTCCAAATATGTAATTTTGCCCAAAAGACCGAGCGAAGCGCCACCATTGGCTGGCGCGAAGCGTAAAGAAAATTTCGAAAAATCAGACCCCTCAGATCGTTAAACTAGCGTATTTGTGCTTGTAAAGAGAATCTAAACATGTAGTTTTTTTATAGTGGGAAATAGAGTCTACCTTTTTAAGTAAAAATTTGAATTTGACAGAATTTGCCTAGGTCTATTTGTAGGAATTAAAAAATTGGCATCACTGAAAGACCTTGCAAGGACAATTCTTCCCCTTTGAAAACTTTTGAAAAATTGGGTGTCCTTATTAGCATTCTGGTGCCGCATATGCTATCTTTTGAAGTAAAATCTGTGTTAATAAAGTTAGACTACGTACTTTTAAGTACAAAGAAAAAATGGCATCAGTGAGGGGGTATGGCCCAATGGTCTCCTCTTCGCACGACACTAAGGAGGCCTAATAGTGGCTCGATCACACAGGATATCCTGTGAGAAAAGCAGTCTGTTATGTGTAGAAGGCCACAAGGTACTCATTGTCCATTTATTGATACACTCAAAGTGAGCAGAAAGCTATTTTCCCGAACTAGCTTGTAAGTTTCCAAGGACTAGGCTAAGTAACAAAATCTAAGTGTGCCAACGGTTCCCGTTAATTCTAATTTCTAGATTAACTTTAAGTTTATCGTTGGCCATGGATTGTTTCAGCCCGATCCATCGTTATGTACACAGAGTAAAATCGTACTGCTAGCTTGTAGAAGAACATAACAACCTCGGGGGTCTACGGTAGAGACTTGTCAGTTTTCACATCCTTTTACTGATGAATTCCCAAAGTATCACCTGAATAACAGCTTCCCGTGCACTGAAATGCACTGATCATAACCCCCGTGCGTATACAAGCACAAGAGAACATTCAATCTGCTACGCGACGAGGGCATTTCAGTGGAACTCAAATTGGGCCAGTTCCTGAGACACTGACGAAATCTGAGTTAATTTGTTGCATGAAAATACGAATTATGTATTTGAAATGTCTCACAATTTCTTATTCTAACAAAAATTCTGAGAAATTTTTGTGAAATTTTTGTAATAATAAGAAGATTCATCAAATTTCCCCATTTTCATCAAATTTCCCCAAAAATTTTTCCAGGGGGCAACTTGCCCCCCCTGCCCCCCCAGTAGCTACGCCACTGGATGATTGAGCAAATACTGCACCATTTTGCATGAAAACAAAACTGAAAACCGGAAAACATTGTTTCTTTGGTAGTAAGTATGTCACTTGTAAAATCTCTACAAAGATAAATAATGAGTATTTTGAAAATTTTCATGCTCCCCAAATAGGAAATTCCTTAAATGTAGGCTTATAACCAGTTCAAAGTTCTGCCAAACATAGCGCGATTTTGCATCAAGCAAACCTAACGCAAAGGAAGTTTCTCAGAGGGGGACACAACTAACTTTGGTTTTCCTATTGACGCTGAAATCTATTTAAATATTGCCGCATTTGCGATCTACGTTCTCCTGAAGTTCACAATTTTTCCCAAGAGAAAGGGGGACACCGGTTCCCTTTAGTCTCATCCCCCTGGCCATGGCACGGATCAGAATTTCCCAGATTTTGGGTCCCTTAAAAGTGTATGTATCATCATTTTTCATAGACTGATTTTTATTCACACTATTTGAGAAGTGGCAGACATGAGATTCGTATTTCAAGGCTGGGTACATCCAGCTTAAAACACGTGGGAAGTGCCGTTTCCATCTGGAGGGTTTGTAAAACCCAAAATTTTCTTGTACCCTCCGCGCCAACTGATGGTGGCGCTCCGCTTAGATAGTCTTGCCGCGCCTGGCCCTCGGAGGCCCCCCACTTGTTACCTAGCCACCACCCCCCCCCCCCCCAAAAAAAATTATTTCATTCTGGCTACGCCACTGCGTCCGAGTAATTTTGAAAATCCTAGAACCCCCTTTTCAACTTTTCCCCAGATTTTTCTATTTCTGGCAAAGCTTTCGCAAGCCTAGACTTCAGTAAAATGAGATTAGGGAAATCTTTTTCCAAAAACCTCTCGGATGTGTCGCAAATCTTTGTTATTATTTTTATTGGTTCCTTGCGTTAGCAAAAGGGACCAATGCAGTCAGGTTGGTGTGTACTTGTGCGTTAGCAAAAGGGACCAATGCAGTCAGGTTGGTGTGTACTTGCATTGTAGCACAGCGGACCCGAGCAATAGATTTTAGGTCCTCTGGTGGAAATTCAATTGAGTTTTGTAGTCCGTTCTTGTCCAAACAATAGACAGTCTATTGTTAAGGTTAGGTTTAAGGTGTGTGTGTGCGTGTGTGTCTTTGACACTTGCTAACTGGGTACGCGATAACTCAACAAGGGAAAGTTGGACTAAACTGAAACTTGGTATATAGATCCGCCATACTGAGAGGGTGTGCCCTATGATCGCTTTTGGTAGAGGTCAAAGGTCATTTGAGGTCAACAGAGGTCAAATACTAAAAACCTTTTAAAACTGATATCTTAATGTAGGAAGCTTAGACAGATGTTATATGTAATATGCAAATGTATTATTGCATAAAGAATAATTCTGTAAGTTTGGGTGGAAGTCAAAGGTCATCTGGGGTCACCAGAGGTACAAAACTAAACACTTTGTAAACAATTAAATCTCAAGGCAGGAAGCTTGGATAGACATCATACTTTTATACATAAATTCATGGCACAAAGATTAGTCCTGCTTTGTTTAGTGGAGGTCAAAGGTCATTTGGGGTCACCAGGGGTCAAAAACTAAACAACTCAACACGATATTTCAAGGTAGGAAACTTGAATAGATGGACAGATTTCAAATCCTTTTGTGTTTGGTTAAGGTTAAAGGTCATCAAATCACTGGAGGTTAACCACTGAAAATTTTCTTTAGAAAATCTTGTAAGCAAGATAATGGAAGGTTCTACAGATTTTTACTTCACCTGGTTTTGCATTAAATCAGCTTTCACACTCAAATACCCTAGAAATTTGGCATTTATGTTTACAAGTTCAGTAATGCTTCTTTTGGGTTGTAGACAGATTTTGGATCATTTGAAGTTAAAAGAAGGCAATAACTGACATTTGTAGATTTCAAAGAGCACGAGTCATGCTGCTTTAAATTGGTCTCTACCATAGTGGAAGCAACGTATGCATGGATCATTTGTCGCTTTTTGTGCTCAGTGAGGTAACCTAATCTTCATTCTACTATCACACCCCGTTAATCGATTGTTTTCTGCTTAATACCTGAATAAACTACCCTGTTTTATTTGAGAGCAGGTAAAAATAAGTTAAGAGAGAAGTGCATGGAGTGCTTTTCTCTCTCTGACAACATAAACATTGTGTATTGTTAATTGGTGATAGTATCAAATTTGATTACAAGCATAAATACATGTTGAAATGAGGAAATGGTTTTGAAGGATCACCAAGTATTATGCAAGTTGAATTTTAGTGAGACCTCAAAAATATATTCTTTGATTCCATGGAATATTAGTTCTAAAATACTCCTTGTGAAGATATTACAAACATCTGGTATGAGCTTTTGCTTAGCTCTAGTTTGGAGGTCAATTTATCAGCTTTTCTACTGGCGGTACAGTTCTTATAATATCCAACATGGAACCACGGTGCCCATCGGGCTCTTGTTTTCCATATATTTTACTTTGTCTATTGCTTTTCTTTGGCGGGGGAGGGGGTGTCGAAGGAATTCAAAAAATCTGCCATGTCTGCCATGCCACTTATAAAAAAACAAGAAAATATTAGAGACTATGATACTTTTTTATTTCGGGGGAAAGAACTCGGATGTTCGACCAGTTCAGATATTGTGTCACTCAATACTATGGAGTAAAGCACGCGGGTGTTATATTGGAGCTGTTCGAATGAACTTATTTCCCATTTTCAGCCATATCTTTTGAGAATTCGGGGTTTCTGTGTAACTAAAACCATGCCAATTTTTAAAACTCGAATGACTGTCCGAATTTTTGAGTTTGAGTTTGAGTTAATTTCCACAGTTTAAAATACAAAATGATACAACATTTAAACAAGACGTTGAAGGAGGACTGAAAAAGCAAAACTTATGCGAGCAGTCCCCCTTAACAAAAGGGAAAAACAAAACAAAAAACAAATCAATACAAAATAGGACAACAAAGAAAAAAAGAAAGCCAAAACCACCTAAGAAGAATAATCGCTAAGCAAATGGGATTTCACTTTAGTCTTGAAAGAAAATACAGATTTAGCATCTTTTAAGGTTCTGTGTAGTGAGTTACATATACTGACCCCGGTATTTATGAAAAGGCGGCGTGATATTTCTGTGTAGAAAAAAATTGTACGCAGATGTTGAGAGAAACGTGTGTTATGGGTATGAACATCACTGTTAAGTATTCATCAAAACTGCGGGGTAACAATCTGTTAACATATTTATACATAAAACACCGGCTTGGAATTTGAAGGTATCGAAAATCGTTAGAGTTTTTAGGTTTGAGAAAAGTATGGCGCTGTGGGCACAATAACTAGAGTTCGTAATAATACGAACAGCTTTCTTTTGGAGAACGTATAGACGGTTTAAAAAAGAGGGAAAAGCATTTCCCCAGATAATATTGCAATAACACAATTTAGAGTGTATAAGGGAATCATATAATGTTTTCAGAGTATGGGAAGGCACAAAATAGCGAATTTTATGAAAGATACCAATAACTTTAGAGATGTTAGAGCAAAGATAGTCCATGTGGTTTTTCCAAGATAATTGCCATTTGGGAATCTAAGTAAATGCCGAGAAACTTAGTTTTGTCAACTAAATTAATTTCATTGTTATCGATGTAGATCTGAATCGTATCAACTTTACGCGGGATGGGACGAAAAATCATGAAATTAGTTTTACTTGTTTTAATGATAGCTTGTTTGCTCTAAACCATGTAGAAACGCAACTTAACATCAACATTAACAATACGGGAAACATGATGAATGTCACTGTGCTTGAACATAATGCTGTTATCATCAGCAAATAGGGTAAAATTAAGCAAAGTAGAACACTTACATAGGTCATTAATGTAAATGAGAAAGAGTAATGGTCCAATTATAGAACCTTGTGGGACACCACAAGTTAAAGAATTGTACTTTGAAAATGTCTTATTTACGCATACAACTTGAGTTCTATCGGATAAATAGCTTCTAAACCAATTGCTAACAATTCCTCGGATTCCATAATAAGTAAGTTTCTTAAGCAAAATATCATGGTTAACGGTGTCAAAAGCTTTGCAGAGATCTAAAAAAACACCAATGGTTATTTCATTATTGTCGAATTCCTTAGCAATGTAATTCACGATTTCGGCTGCCGCCATGTAGGTTTTCCCAGATTCCCGCCTATTTCCATATCTTGCGGATACAAAGTTTCCGCTTACAAAATTTCCTTTGCTGTATTTGTGAAATCTTTGAGACTGTGGGCCTTTTCTTGACATTAAAACATCTATGCAGTGACGGCACCAGAATCAGAGAGTCTAAATGGGGAGAAAGGCAAAAGGCAAACTAGAGGCAAGGGAAAAAGTTGGGGGCAAAAATTTTTGTGTGCAGAGAGAACCAACTTTGGAACAGAACACGGAGCGCGCCCTCTAATAGGGTCATGTGGCAACGCATCAGTGAGGAATACAGGTAAGAAGTCACAGACGGAGCTCTGAGGTACTGGCAAATTTCCGATTAAAAATTAAATCTCAGGAGACGTAGATTATGTATTTTGCAGTTTACCAAACTCCTAAATGATTTAAGTTAAGGCGGAGGAAATGGGGTGGGGAAAAGGGAAATCTGAGGGGGAAATGATCCCCCCTCATTACCCCATCGTAGCTCCGCCACTGCATCTGTCCTCCAAAATGTATTTTGCCTTAAGGAAAACATCACAAGTCATGCACGGTAAAATTTTCATGAAAATCAACAGTTCTGGGTTTTCGAGGGGTTGCAAATTTCAAACCGATGGTGCCCGCGTCATTTAATCTTTCAGGCAGAAATTAAAATATAGCGACAGCTTAGGCCCTTCTCACAAGCCTGAATGCCATTTCTGGCTGTCTTAGATGTTGCAGTGATTTTCAAAATTTTCTGAGCGTTCCGCGCCAACTATGTAAAGTAAGTATCTCGGGCAACTATGCCATTTTTGGCTGTTTGAGTGGCTGCGCGAATTAATTAAATAACTAATTAACCCACACAGCCATAAGTCTGCATGAGAACTCATTTGATCTAACCCTGTAATGTGACCTATTTTGAAAATGTGCTAGAAGTACGAACATTTACAGTCGGGAGTTCGGGCAGTTACTTAATAAGTTTCACTTAAGCAGAGCATATACTCTGTAAGTATAAAAGTTTTCGAAATTCGATTGCTCAGAACCGGTTAGTCAACGTTCCTGCTGTCACGGAAGTACTGCAAAAACTTTCAAGGCCTGGCAAGTTTTTAAATTCAGGTAAATTGCGTAACATCCTGAATAAGTCATTCGGGCGTTTCACAAACAGGCATTTTTCCACTGCAGGTCACGGTGCGGGTCCAAAAGTGGACTTTCCCGGTCGACTCAATCCCCTTTTACGCTTTATAAGCAATAAAACACAGAAAAAGAATGCTTAAGTGCAGGCATCGATCCATGGGGGTCCAAGGGGTCCGAACCCCCTACTGTTAGCCACCAAAAACAGGGTTCGAAATTAGCATTGGTTTATCACTTGCCAGTGTCGTCGGGCTTTCACTCCTTGAAAGTCACTTGCCCGGACACATGTTTCGCTAGCTCGTTGCGCTAGTATGTGAGTCACAGTTACTGTATCAGGCTCGTAAGTAGCCTAATGCATAGCCAAAATGAACCTTCTTTTCGTAATACTTTGAAAATTCATAGTAAATGAATAATGCTTGATAGAAAAAAGTTCGTTTACCATATAGATGTAATGATTAAAATGAAAGTCTGCATAATTCTTTCAAATGTCTTTAGGTGAACGCAAAAATATACATTCCGGTACAACCAGGAAATTGGTTATAAATATCGACAAATTAATATATTAACACTTGTTTTGGCCATCATTTTTTAAGCAATTAGCAAGATTTTAACTTGCCCGACGGGCTTAGCTGACCAAAATTGTACTTGCCCGCACGAATGTTCAACTAGCCGGGGCTAGTGGGCTTACGCTGATTTCGAACCATGCCAAAAAATTTGAAACGCCAATTTTAAACATGTTTGTCACGGGGACAGTTGTCCTTACAAGTCAGTGTGTCTTTTCATCCAACCAAATAAACGAGTGTGCTCACAAGGACCTAAAAATCTTGATTTGTAAGTTTGAATCAAGTTAACATGTATATGTATTACATAATGTCAAAGCTGCACAGGTATAGCACCATCACTTGATGCAGGGAGTTTTCAGGGCAACTCCCTGCTTGATCGTCGCTGGTTATGGACACACTTAAGTCGAGATTGCCTATTTGTATGGCCAGCTAAATGTGCAATAATTCGTTAAACAGGGTTTTCCCCGATAAACTCACTTTCTCGACCGAAAAACTGAGTTTATCACGTAACGCTCTGTTTATCGACCGAAAAATACAGTCTTTCGATAAACAGAGTTTATCGAAAAACTCTGTTTATCGAGAAAGCCTGTTTTTCGTCCTATAAACTGTGTTTTCCACTCGAAAAAACCAACTTTATCGAAAAACTCTGTTTATCGAAAAGCTGTAATCTTCGGTCGATAAACTGAGTTTATCGAAAAACTGTGTTTTTCGCTCGAAAAGCCGAGAATATCGAAAAAATACACTGTAAAATCGCCCCTGAGATTACAATATTAAAAACAAAGAAATACATAAGAATCCGTGCTGCAAATGCAGCAAAGGTTCAATGTTTTCCTTTACATTTGTTACTGTAATTTTACAGTCATTTTCAACAGTGTACGTTTATCAAAAAAAAACCCGTTTTTAACTCGATAAACTGAGTTTATCGAAAAACTTAGTTTTTCGGTCGAAAAACAGAGTTTATCGGACAAAAACTCAGTTTATCGAATTATTGCATATTTAGCTAACCATATATGTGCATAAAATTTCACGACAAGTCTGGATCCGCGCCTAGCCTGTACTGTCACCTGTTTTACTATCTAAGGTTGGTCCGTAACTCGATATATTAAAATTTGTTACTATTTCGACTCACGGTTAATGTAATATGTAAAATGTTAAGAGCAATATCCTGAAATTCCTTTTATTTATTTGGTCCTATTGAAAGTCATGGAAATATCATGAATATTGATCCCCCGGCCGGAAAATGAAGCAACCCAGATTAAAGGTATCTATATCAAAGTTGTGTTGTATAAAACTGTCAGTAAATTTAAAGTGTGCCTTAAGTAAAAAAATTCAAAAAAATATATTTAAGAGAATGAAAAATGAATTCTTACAGTCCAACTCCCATCTTCATATGACATTCCTGAGCTGAGATATAAAATGTTGAAGTTAATTCTCTTAAAACAGATTGGTCGATTGCGTATAATTTGTGACTTTCTTGTTGTATAACTCACATAACATGCTTTGTTTCCCTTTAAAATTAAAAATGTTTTTATGACCTTGAACACTTCCTGTTTGCTTGCATAGCATGTTGCACAAGGAGGGCATAATTAATTACATCACCTCATAAGAGTATAGTGCTATCAAACCTTTGTACAAGATGCAGTAATGTTCGGAAAAACAAAGAAATACAAAGATTGTAATTTGAGTAGTACAAGAATGACATCACAAATTATTGCGCAATGTACCATTTTAATTTGAGTGAATAAACTTCAACATTTTATATCTCAGCTCAGGAATGTCCTATGAAGATGGGAGGGATTGGTCTTCAATACATAATTTTGAATTTTTTGACTTGAGGTACACTTTAATAACAACAAAAAATGCCGACAATGCAAATACATGACATCAAGCAGGCCTTTTGTAAAAAAATGTAATCTTCAATGGGTAATATCATGAGAACTGAACATGGGAAACGAATAAAAATTGACAAAACGAACATATAATTTTTTTTTAGTTTTGTTTATTTTAAGAGGATGTTTCCCTATCAATGTTATGTCCATATTACTTTTGCACATATCTTTAAATTCATTTTATTTTTTATAAAAAAGTGGTAGTCATGTATCCACATGTTATTACACCTTTTCAGTGTAATTCTAATTTTATGTATAATTTGATATGAATGACATGAAGCTCCTGTATTTACAAAGTATAAACTATGCATTTTAATATCTATACTTTTACCAGCTGCTGATTCTTGAGGCACATTAGGTATTATAATAACAAAGCGTTACAACAAAAAAGTTAAGTGTAGTTAGCATCACTATTTTAAACATATATTAAGGTACTATGAACATGACCGTATGCGACGCTCTCTCTCTCTCTCAGAGCGGAGGGGGGGGGGGCATTTTTGCCCGATTCCACATCGCCAGCCAGGGCATAATCTCTGTCCGACTGAGGAACCAAAGTCTGTCCGATTAAGCAAGGTTTTGGCCAATTGTGTCCCCTATCCCCTCAGGCCATGACTATGAAACAGTCATACGATATAAAAAAAAAGTTTAAAAAATGCCTAAAATAATGCAATGATGCAAGTCACTTTTAGAGAAGGAAGAGCAGCCCAAAGTTTATTTTCAGTTATCAACTTAGACTTGAAACCCTTCTACTTTTACTTTCCAGTACTGAACCTCTAAACGAAGACTGTAGTCGCCCCATATTTATTTCAGAAATTTGTTACAGATCATTTCTTATTTCCCTCACGAATATTTTGAATTATACATTTTCTTTATAAAATCATTCAATATTGAAGGTAAACCAAGAAGTACGATATTGATGGAAGCTATTCCATGGGTTTTTCAAGGCTAACTCAATCCAAACTGTCTGACATTTACAAGTGGCCATATTCTGGAAATGCAAGTACTTCATTTTTATTATCAAGTGAGTTGACAAAGCTATCATATGTCCCACTAGGTGGCGATGACCTCTTAACTCTCCCGGCCTACCGACCCCAACCACCCCCTCTACCAACCCCAACCACCCCTCTATTACGATATTTCATTCTTTTTGAACATTGTATGCCGAGTTTGAAATTTAAGTAAGAACTTAGACGACACTCCAAAGCAATCACTAAAATTTCGAGGCTGTAAATAGTGGTTGTCATCTGGTAACGACAATTGGGAAAGACTCACCCAGTGAAGTGGAACCAAACTTATAACTGAACTATGTCTTACAACGTGCTCAGAACTATCTGTACTGGAAATAAATGCTTTAAAATACTCTGTATTGCACTCATGCTATAAACAAAATTTAAACATAATTTAAGATTGTTAAAGACGTCTACTTAGGCTACTCGTGTCGCGCTTATCATTTATCGCGAGCGATATAATGGTTTTATCAATTAACTCAAGTTCTAAAATACAATAATATTTTCAACAAGACGTACAGAAATTTCCTTCCAGCACATATTGAGATTGGTGCAGGCATACTTGTTTTACAGCGGTTTGTCGTTTACCTAGTTGAAACGATTACAACATTTAGCTGTTCAGTGGCGTAACCAGACTTTTTCATTTGGGGTGATTCTTATACGGCAAGAAGAAATGACAGTGTTTAAGCGTAACGTCACCATCAGTTGGTGCGGAACGTACAGAAAATTTTAAAAATCGCGACTTCTCAGATAGCCGGAAATCGCATTTCCCAGGCTTGTAAGTAGAATCTAAGCAGTCGTTATTTTGAACTATCGTTTGCATTAAAATTTTTACGTCAACATTATAAAGTGGGCGAATGTTCAGGAATTTAACAAATAAAAGGTACCACTACCATTGAATTAAATGCACCTATAAACTATAATCCTTGGAAAATGAGCATGTATGAGAGATGGTCCCATAAATTAACATTAAAATGTTTCTCCCTTAAAAAACCGTAAAAACTGTAAGTTGCATTTTACATTTCTCCGCCATATTTATTTCTAGTTCTTAGATTGTAGCAAACAGAGAAAATTTTGGCTAAACTGCCTCTCAGAATGCAGGAAATGGCGCTTCTCAGTGTCTCCTTTAATACTGAAAATCCATACTTTCAAGGCTTAATTTTTAAGTTATTGTCTTAAACACACTTTGCCCATTAGATGTGTTCACCTTCGAATTCCATTTTGGAGGAGCGGGGGCAAGGCATTTGACTGAGGAACTCTCGCCCTCTGACGCACTCTGGTTACACAACTAATAGCATGCGATGAAAAAGTCGGGCTTTTAAGAATTATGCCAAGCAAGTTTTAACTGCTAGTGAGGCTGTTCCTCTTCCGTCCCCCAACTTAACCCTTGCCCTTTCCAGCATTGCAGAATCAAAAATGGTGCGTACATTTTTGTTTTCTGATAAAAGCACGGTTCCTTTGTTTCTGGATGGAGGGGATTAGAAGCGAGGTGGAGTATAAAAGTGTCTTTGATGAAATAATACATGTGAAGATGAAATTTTCTTCCAGTACCTCTTGGACTCTCTTTTTCCCTATTATTTTGTAGCAGACTTATTCATGAAAATCTACAATTGAAAAGATATTTACTATAATGCTTTCAAGCCCTGTTTGCCGTATGGTCTTTTGATTGCTCAGTGAGTTCTACATCTTGAATGTTAACTTTGCTGCATTTTCGCCTCAGGCGAATAAGAAGTATCATAAACAGCGACAGAACCAATGCAAGTATAGGGCAGACGAATAATATTACTGATAAACTTATCAGGAAAACACAGGTATGCCTTCCACAATACTCTGGTTGAACTGCTGAAGTTGTTTTTGTTGCCATGGTTAATGCAGTGGGGTGGGGCGTGGAATGTGACGAATGGTGTGACGTGGATTGTATATCCTGTGATGTACTAAATATATCTGTACTGAAATGTTGCATTTCCATGGTTGTAAGGGCAGCATCTGTTGATAAATAATCTTCAGCAAAGCCCGAATCCCGAACTGTGTGAGTTGTCTTTGTTGCCATAGTTAATGCAGTGGGCGTGGAATGTGACGTGTAATCTTCAGCCAAGTTTTGAAAAACGGCTTGTACAGGCCTTGAAACATTCCCGCGGTTACCGGCTTCATCTTCTGCTATTACACCGAAATGATACGATATCGTTTCGATTCCTGGAGGTATATGCACTTTTATGACAAAAGTCTCCGGTGTACCAAAGTCAGATGGTGAGGAAGTATTACCTTCAATTATATCTTCTACCCCAACAAGGGGCGTGAGAGAGGGGTTGTTAACCAGTTTCTCGCTCGAGTTCGATATGTGAATGTAATACCGAGTTGCTTTAAAAAGAATAAAGACAAGAATATTGTCAATTTATTTACTATCATAAATGGACTGCCATATCGGACATGAGATTAGTATAACACTCAAATTGTAACAGACGCTTCAAGTACAAATGTAACATAATCATCAGGCGTGGATCCAAAAGGGGGGGGGGGGGGTTAAGGCCTCAGTCCTCCCTTTCCGACACATCAACAATAAAACACATGGGAAATGAGCAATGCAACTCTCTCACACCCCTGCTTTCTCTTAAGTCAGCCCCCTTTTTGAAATGTCTGGATCCACGCCTGATTCTTAAGACAGACCTTGATCTAATCTTCCAAAACTTCCATTCCTCTTACAAACCGGTTATGCTGTGGTTAGTCACATAGCCAGACAAAGATACGCCTACTTAAAGGGGAATATGCGTTCAGGGGGTGAATATACTTTTTCCCATATGAGCTACGAAAATTCGTAAAATCAACGTCATTTTATACCTTCTAAAAAGGCTAAAATTTTTCCGAGAATTTTCCGCCCCTTGCTCCGTTAGCGGCTACAAATTTGGTGGAAGCTGTTGGTAAAGACCTTTGTGTAGTTAGTAGCACACCAACGAAAAGTACCGTCAGTATATTTAGCAAAGACCTAATACGACCTTCGACCTTGGTTTGTGTCCTTTTAAAGCTGGAGAGCGTAGGTCATGAACTTAAAGAAATATTCTCCAATTAGAGAGTTGTGACAGACAACACCCTTCTCCCAAGTAGCTATCCATGGCAGCTGCTCTGATCATGGAGCTACTAACACGGAAGCTCCATGCTCTGATTGTGCTGAACCGACTACACGTCTACTGCACAGTTTCATGCATGCTAAGCAGTTGATGTTATGTTTTGGACTAAGAATATCAAAAGGACTTATCTTTTGAACATACCATGCCCATTATCATAATCGTCCCCTGGGGCAGTAAAATTAAGAGTCACCGTTGAATTTTCTGTTGACTGTGATACAAGAGTAAGGTCAGTTATTCTACAAGGGGGAATTAAATCTTCACCAGGAGAAGAAGATTTAACGCGAGTTGCACCTCCTGATGCACCGATTGTGAAATTATGCAGTGACTCTCCTTCCAGATCTCCAATCGGTTGCCCGGGAAAGAAAGGATGAGTATCTGAAAGTAAAATCAAAGATAAGAGTGGCACATTTCCAGAATTGAAAAATAAAGACATTAGAGAGTGTCAGGATAAGTAGATAAGTAGGGTACAGTATATCTAAACCACCACGAGAACGTGAATTTATGAAATTAGATGAAGTTTCACCCCACAGTTTCGAACCAACTGGTTTAAGTCGGGTCGGCCAAGAAAGTCCCCTTTTCTACTATTGGCTCACGGGCTTGTTTCCCCTACTCCATTACTTATTCTGAGCACCAAACAAAATGGCAGTAGGTTCCATTTTTAAAGTCTTCGGTACGACCCGACCAGGAGTAGAACTCCAGAGTTCTCGGCAGCAAGTCGGATGCTATGAAGGGTGTGGCACTGTCATTGTGATACCTAAATTATAACAAGAAGGACGTAACGTTGAAACTGGTTTTCAGTGAGGCTGTAGTAAATAAGCTGGCATACATCGATACTTTTTCCCATAAGTCCCAACAGATGCATGTGGCCAGAGAGTGTGTGGGGGATCCACCTCTACACTTGGTCGGGGAAAATCAGCAAGTCGGGGGGGGGGGGGGACTAGTCCGAACTAAGTCTGATCGAGTCTAACCAAACAACTGAACAGCTCCACTATTGGTCGTCATGCGTATTTAAAATCAGCACCAGTTGCATTTCAGCCTTCCTAGAAATAGGGAAATTTTCCCCATGAGAGCCCTCTTCTCAAGCCCCTCGCCCAGGACAAAGAACAATCGAACTTTGTGAACCTTTTAGATACTTTCCCTTTATTGGTAACAAAGAAACAAACATCACTTCTTGACATTCCAGGACACTGTACCTCATGTTGGTCATTAGGAGGAAACATGTTTCGCTTAGCCAGTTTTGATGGAGAAAACTTTCCGGTGTCCCCAGTAGACCCCCTACCCAGGTTGGACGGGGGATCGAATTCACCAGCCCCGCCCCCATCACCCCGCAATTTCTGTTCAAACCACTGTACCATATTTCCTGTAACTGTTTTGCATTTCCCGGACTCGTTTAAGATAAGCTAATCACGATTTGGTTTCTCCCACGTCCCGCCCTTACGATGTTCATTGATAGTACAGACTGATAAGTCGCAGATTTTCTTTTCCAATTTCTCTGACATTCGTCTCAATAACATAAGTACGACAAAATGTGATATCCCGACGCGAAAGTAATCCTGCTACATACGGTTTCAACGTCGTTTCCCAA
Source organism: Holothuria scabra (assembly GCA_037179385.1). Lineage (NCBI taxonomy): Eukaryota > Metazoa > Echinodermata > Holothuroidea > Aspidochirotida > Holothuriidae > Holothuria > Holothuria scabra. Next base: position 15,092,375 of record CM074192.1, on the reverse strand, counting down.
GATTTTAGGGGTCAAAACTATCATATACCCCGACAAAACGAAGGAAACTTTTATATAGTGTTCAACAGACACATGATTTATCATTATCAATTGTAAAAATCACCGTGTGACGCCGTGAAAATGTCAGTGGTCGGAATGTGCGTTTGAAACGTCAAACATTTTGTGTGTATTGACACAACCCTCATTCACGCAAAAGTCCACACATTTCAGTTTTTGACGCACGTTTCCTGTATAATACGACGAACCTACACCCCACCATATAGGTTGCCTTGACCATTGGCGTATCCGTAATACCTCCATGCTTTGACACCCCTGTGGGTTGGGGGTTGTAGAAAATGCTCACGGTATTTCCCGCCTGTCGTAAGAGGGGACTAAAAGGATAACCACATTTGAACTTGAACCATACTGGAAAATACATTTTAACTTGAACTTTTTATCGAGTTGACCGACACTATATGACACATCCGTGTTGGTGTGTCATTAAATCTCATCTAACTCCATGCTTTGGCGGACCGTTTGGAGGACTTTGACGCACATTGTGTCACAAGCTGGACGAACATAACGCACGTTTGACTCCACTGACCTAAGGTCAGGAGGTATGTCTTACAAAAGGCCGTTAACTTGGAGTAGACTAACTCGATGTTTTGTCATGGTTTCGACAGAAATTTGAAAAGATATGTAGAGGGCGTGTGTACAGTCCTAACTCCGTACGAATGTTGTGTATACTATGGTCTTGGGTAAGAATTACAATACGTAGACCTATGTACACTCAGAACTTATAGCTCCATGGTAGGGCCCTATACCATAGGAACGCAATTCTGGGCCCTGTTCAAGGGTTGTCCTACTCCGCAGCCTAATGACCTAGTATGCTTCCCGTACTAGGTAAGCAATCTTTCTACTGACAATTTGCGAAATAACACTGTGTTTGCAAGCAACTACAACCAAGAAAAACTTAGGGGTGGGGCTTGTCTGACATTCATGCAGGGTTTATACAATATAGCGTCTACAGAGAACTTAACTAAATATTTGCATTAGGATATGATTATCCAAACAAAACCTGACTTTTAAAAGGAAAAGTAAGAAGGCAGAGCAGTCAATAAATGTAAAACAAATTATGAAATGAACAAGAGCCAAATGGGCACTGTGGTTCCTTGCTGGATATTAAGAACTAGTGTACAGCCAGCAGTGGCGTCGCCAAGGGGGGGGGGCAGGGGCACGTGCCCCCCCCCCCCTGAAAAATCGTGTTCCCCCCGTGTGCCCCCCAACTGAGATTTGAGATTTTCCCCAAAAAATTGTCTTCTGTAGTCAGAGTGTCACTATGAATTTTTTAGGATTCGATTCCTCTGTCGAAAAGAAAAGGCAGTAAATTTTCATGTTTTCCAAATGAAAATATCGCCAAAAACCTTGGAAATGCCATTTCCGGCTGTCTGAGGGGTTACGTTTTTTTCAAAATTTTCTTCACACTTCCGACTACGTCAATTGGAGGTGGCGCACAGCTCAGGTAACCCTTCAAGCAGGATTAAGCCTACATTTTTCCCTCAGAGGATCACATCTAATTGCCCATCAACTGCCTTTCTTTCTCTTCATAGTCACGGTGCAGCTCACCTTCCTCAAATTGTCAGCCTGATACGCTCTTGAGAGTAGTTTCACTAACGTTTTTTTTTTTACCAAAAATAAAATCTTACTCGAAATTGCCCTGTAAGTAATTTTTTAGGCCATTGTAAAAAACAACCCTTTTAAAAAACAACTTTAAAACTTACAAACACGCTAAAGGCCCAGGAGTTTCCAGGGGCTTCCCCCTGGACCCCCACTAAGACTAACATTGAAGTGCCTATCAACTTTCTTTGTATAGATCATCTTCCCTTTTTTAAAGTGTCAGCCGGATCTGTAGTTGAATCAGTGGTTTTTTTACCGAAAGTCTTACTTGAAAGTTACTCTGGAGGTAACTTTTAGACCAGTGTTAAGTCAATAAAATTACCCTTAAATAACGTCTTTAATACCTCACAAACACGCTAAAACCCAGGAGCTTCCGGGGGCTTCGCCCCCCTGGACCCCCAGCGGGGCTTTGCCCCTGGACCCACCAGGGGCCCTAAGGCAGGCCCCTGGACCCCACCCGTTGAGCCTCGCCCTTCGCGCTCGGTGGCGCTTCCGGCGCCATGAGTGGAGTCTAGCAATGCCCCCCATAAAATCATTGTGCCCCCTCAGTGTCCCCCCAGAATGAAATATCTGGTGACGCCACTGACAGCCAGTCTTCGAAATAGAGCGAAGCGAAAGCTCATACTCAATGTTTGTAACATCTTCACAAGGGGTATTTTATATGGAACGCGAAATCTGCAAGTATCATGTGACCACATCGGAGGGGAAGGTAATAACATGATGTGACTACGTAAAAACATGATGTGACTACGTAAAAACATGGTGTGACTACGTAAAAACATGGTGTGACTTCGTAAACACATGGTGTGACTTCGTAAACACATGGTGTGATAATGTAAAAACATGGTGTGACTTCATAAAAGCATGGTGTGACTGCATAGCATGGTGTGACTTCATAGCATGGTGTGACTGCGTAGCATGGTGTGACTACATAGAATGGTGTGACTACATAGCTTGGTGTGACTACGTAGCATGGTGTGACTACATTGCATGGTGAGACTTCACAGCATGGTGTGACTACGAAGCATGGTGTGACCACATTGCATGGTGTGACTACATTAAACACGGTGCGACCATTTGAAATTGCATTGTGAGGCAGGCGATGTCAACTGTACGTAGACTGTGATTGGTGCTCAGCATAAGCAGGGAAAACAAGCAGTAGCGGCGCTACCGGTACCCTCCCCCAAGTTTATCCTTGCCCCCACATGCCACCAGTTAGGTCAGTTAGGTGTTGAGTTAACCGAAAAACTAAAAAATATACCCCTCCAGATACTTAATTTTTCATCCAGAGATATGCTAAAACCTCAGACCTTTTGGGGCTTCGCGATCTGGATCCCATCTCCCAGGAACATGGGTGCTTTTGGCTCGGTTTCGCGCTGCTTCTGAAAACTTTCCCCCAACATTATCCTTTTCCCATAGTTTGCCCCCCCCCCCACACACACACACTTTTGAAATTCTGGCTCTGCCACTGGAAACAAGCCGGTGGACGACAACTGGAGAAATGCCGTGGCCGGCCAGACTTAAGCCAATCGGTTAGAAAATGAGCCTAAACTTTCCACCTAAATAGCTAACCCAGAGGTGTGTGGGAGAGAGTTCTGCCCCTCGACCACGGAGATGGCGGATTTTTTTTAAATAAAATTACATGGCACAAACAGCGCGCCAAAACTTAGCAAGGGCACAATCGCTCTAGTCGTACTCCCTCGGTTGTTATTCAGTAAAAATTCTTCCAACAATTCTTCCAGTTCAGCATTGCGGTGCACGTGTTATTAATAATTATGTCGAGTAGACTAGCTACACGCGGAAAAGTTCAATGCCCTGTATCAGATCATCACACCCTCATTTTAGGCAGTCACTGGCCAATTTCTCCTCACAGAACCATTTTATACAGTCACGTACAGATTTCTCATCACAACCACAGTCATTACACGCACAGTTGACGTCACCTACTGCCACTCACAATACAATTTTAAGTGGCCGCACCATGTTATGTAGCCACACCATGCTATAAAGTCACACCATGTTATGTAGTCACACCATGCTATTTAGTCACACCATGCTTCGTAGTCACACCAAGCCAGGTCGAAAACGCGGAAATCGCGGAAAAGTGTTTAGCACATGGTAGACCTAAACGAAAACTCTTTTATCACTCGTAGCATTTCCTATTCAGTGCAACAAAAGCCATGAGACCCGTTTTAATATCTTGAATTGAAAATTGCGTGGCAGTTTGTAACTCTGAAATTATGAGTATCCCGGCCCTTCATCAGACTTTGTCATTTGACTTCAACGCAGTTATTGTTATATATTATCAATTTCCACAACACTTTTGGCTCTCTCGTGGAGAAGTTTCCTGTAATTCCTTAAGAGGGACCTTTTTCCGCGATTTCCGCGTTTTCGACCTGGCCATATGGCCAGGTCGAAAACGCGGAAACCGCGGACAGATATTTGGACAACCTTCGCGGTTTTTTCGATTTCCGCGGTTTCCGCGATTTCCGCGTTTCCGCGTTTTCGACCTGGCCCACCATGCTATGAAGTCACACCATGCTATGTAGTCACACCATGCTATGAAGTCACACCATGCTATGCAACCACACCATGCTTTAATGTAGTCACACCATGTGTTTACGTAGTCACACCATGTGTTTACGTAGTCACACCATGTTTTTACATGGTCACATCATGTTATTACCTTCCCCTCCGATGTATTAACACATGGTCACATGATGCTTGCAGATTTCGCGTTCCATAATTTTAGCATTTATATAACATGATATCAATGATTAAATTTATGTAGCCTTACTAACATTCAATTTGAATAATGCTTGGTGATCCTTCAAAAACATTTCCTCATTTCCATATGTGTTTTTGCTTGTAATCAAAGTTGATATTATCACCAATGAAGAAAACACAATGTGGTTAGAGAGAGAAAAACACCCCTTGTACTTCTCTCATAAGTTATTTCTATCTGCTCTCAAATAAAACTTGCTATTACTTTAAAACAATTTGTCCTGTTTGCTATCTCTACACAGAAAACAGGATTTATTCAGCAGTTAAGGAGAAAGCAAGTGATTAATAATGTGTGATAATAGAATGAGGATTAGGTTACCCCACAGAGCACAGCAGTATTAAAGAGAAATACTGTATAATCTATGCATTGCTTCCACTGGCAGAGAGACCAGTTTAATGCAGTGTGACCTGTGCTCATTGAAATCTACAGATTTCAGTTACTGCCCTCTTACAACTTTGAATGATCCAAAAACTGTGTACAACCCGAAGTAATCATTACTGAACGAATGTAAAGGCCAAATTTCTCAGGTGTGTGGGTGTGTAAGCATGCAAAACCAGGTGAGATAAAAAATCTATTGAACCTTTCTTTATCTAGCTTACAACATTTTCTAAATCACATTTCCAGTGGTTGACCTCCAGTGACCTTGATGACCTTTGACCTTAACCAAACACAGATTGATTTGAAATCTGTCCTTTAACCTTAAAATACTGTGTTAAAACGTTTATCAGTGTTTGACCCCTGGTGACCCCAGATGACCCACTGACCTTCACCAAACATATCAGATTTCATCCTTTCACAATAACACACCCACACACCAAGTATGACATCTATCCAAGTTTCCTACCTTGAAATATCATGTTGAGAAGGTTTTAAGTTTTTGACCTCTGGTGACTCCAAATGACCTTTGACCTCCACCAAAAACGATAGGACACACCTTCAAAATATGGCACTTCTATATACCAAGTTTCAATTTAATCCAACTTTCCCTTGTTGAGATACAGCGTACCCAAGCTAGCGTCACAGACACACACACACACATACACACACACACATACACACGCACACACACACACACAAACCTGACTACATAGGTTCCTTTTGCTAGGGCAAGGAACCAAAAATAGGAAGCAAAAGCTGGAGTTGAAAACAGCAATATGTTTAACAGTGCAGACAACGTGATGTACACATTGTCACGTCTTCGATATATTTTAACCCACGTTTGACTTATTTCATTCGGATTCGACTACCGCCCTTTTTCGGAGTCGAGAGTCTTACCAACTGACCTTTTCCATAGGCTTTCAAATTTTGGGGGGTAAATCAATTCTACTACTCTTTATCAAGCATATGACATGCAGTTTGAATGAGGGGAGCGAACACTTCTTTTCGCCCACAACATTAGTGTTTTTTTTTATTTATTTAGTATTATTTAGTAGTATTTTTTTATATAGTACCCCATTTTATATTATTTTGAATATGCCTACATTATTTTGCTATAGTGCTTGGATGTTTCCCTTACATTCTGTATAAATGCTTTGCATTTTACTGACAAGCTTAGGGTAGGTTAGTTTGTTCTGTCTATGAACATCGTAAGGCAAAGTGTGTGTGAGGGGGGGGGGGGGCTAAAGAGAAATCAAAGAGAAGCAGATTTTCTTTTACAATTGCTTCGAGAGATATTTGGTCAGATTAATACAGGTACCATAAAATGTGTAATCCAGACGTTACCGATTGGGTCCAGAATTTAACCGACAAGGGGGGAGGGCGGGGGCAATTTTCTCAAAGTTTGACTGCAGTCTCAAGCCTCGGCAAGGGAGACAGTTTGGAGTAAGGATGCTGAGTGCAGAAATTTTGAAGCGCATTTTGAGTTTTTTAAACAAAAACAGTGGGTCAGTTATTCACTCATGCACTTTTCAGGCCACTCCAAAATTTACCTTGAAGTGAAACCCCATCATTAACTGCTACCATTAACAATACATACTAGCAATGGACTTGTTATTTAGTCTCCCATTCCTTGTCAGAGTATACCTCACCTCGAGGTCCCCGAGCTGGTGGTTACTGGCGCCTTGGAATTTCCAAACAATAACATAATCAGAAACGTGACCTCTCATAAAATTTAAATCAATTTTTTTCTCCGTGAGAACATTTTAAGTCGTGGTCCTAATCATCCAAGTTAAGAGCAAGTTGAATAGCAGAAAATTACTACGCAAAAATAGCTTTAACACCTACAAAACAAACTTTAATAATTGCTAATACACTGAGAAACCATGAGATCTGGGATTATAACAAAGAATGGTGACACCGGCGCTATTTTTTATAATCTCAGTTACCATGATTGCTTTAGCAACGATTTTAGTCTGTTATTTACTTTCTTTTTGTTACGTTACGTCATTTTCTACCACTCACACATTACAAATTAATCCCTTAACTTTTCCAATGGTGTTTGATCTGTAAGTTAACGTCGTCCGCCGGCTTATTCCCATATAATTAGTGGTGCGTTGCCAGAGGATGAGAGGTCAAACGCGTAAGTAGACTTGGTCAAGTTTAAAGGAAAAATGCATTCCCTTAAAATAATAGGGCAACTGCTTGTAACAAGGACAATGGGCACCAACTGTTGAAAGCTGCTCAAACCTGTTATCAGTTAAAGGCAAATCGTGTTTCCAAACGCCACATGCACTTAGCTAGAAAGAATGTCCAAAGTCAAGGAGGTGGCAAGGGGAGAAGACTCTGGAATTTTACGTCCCTGACTTGCCATTGACTTGCGCATTTGTCTCGTGAAAAAATTCTCGTCCATGGTAAAAATCGTCCCCTTCTTTACCTTTTATGGTTGCAATCCTGCTGTAGAAAAATATTTATGTTACATCATTAGAAAAAAACGTAACGTACCATACTGCTATGAATAGAAGATGCTGCATGATAGCGTCAGTAGACTCTTACCATTATTGGAAAAGTTACTGCTCAGGAGATCTGCGAAAAACGGAAGATTGACGAACGAACGCGTAAGACGGTTTCGTAAGTTCTTCAGAACTTTTGCTGTGCCGTCGTTGTTGGCTTGGACGGTCACGCCGTAAATTCCGGGGCCAGTAAATTGGGTGAAGTAACGAGAGTAAACGCCGTCGTACTGTCTTAAATCTGCTCCTGAAAAAATAATGTGTGAAAAATCATACAGACTTTATAAGTAAAGAGTTTGATATGGGTGCAACAGGTATCATTAGGACCTCTTAGGAAACTGGAGACGGAAATGTCTTTTCTAAAGGCCCTACGTGGTTTCTAAGGAATAGTCTGCATTCAAGTGCCAATGTGTCATGCCATGCTTCCGACAAGATGGGGATCGCAAATTAAAGGTGTCTGCCTGGCTTTCGTGACCTACCGTCGTTGTTATATTACTGAAACGTTATCTTCGAAAGAGTGTGGAACACCACCCTAATCTCAACCCATTACAGGTAGGAATCCTCTTTCTCGTGCTTATAGATGTGGAATCTCGAGTGCATCGAAAAAAATGTGATGAAAGGTATTTTAAAGAGAAATAAGAGGAAAATTTTTATATTTAGCTGTTGCTTCAAAATAAATTTGGGGCGACTGCTCTTGACCTTTAAAAATGTCTCATTATTTTAATATTACCTTATTGCCGTATTTTCCAGCTGATGTGTACTGTTTATGAGAATAATTTGTTGATTCTTGATTAGGGTTCGGGATTAGGTTAGACATTATCGCTATTATTAGCCATTAAGGAAATTTCATCTTAAACAGTGCGAATTAGCCGACTTCTTTTCTCGTGTTTCCTTTCGAGTCCTTCTGGATTTCTATGAGGGGATGAAAGAGCACACGCGTGCCCTCAATGGGGCGCCTGCCTCAACAGTAATCGAAACCTAGACATGAACATAACCCTTTATAGTATATAAAAACTATATTTACAGATGGAAAAGACAGTTTGTTCTGACGAATGATTCTCGTAACATAGACCTACCAGCTCCATTATCCAAAAGCTTTAATTGGAAAGGTTTTGAATGTTTCCTGTTAGCATCCGTAGGTCTTTCTATAATTGCTGTTACTTCGACATCTATAATGGATTCATCGCACCGGTGCACTTCGGCATAAACGGCAAATGGTTTGATACCAGGAATGTCAATATCAACGGCGTCCCAGTTAATTCTGACAGAAACTTCAACCGGACAAGCCTTCTCGTTAAACTGCGTAGAAGACGATATGGGCGCTTCGTCGTCGTCTTTATCGGTAGAACGGTAATTTACAAGAGAGTCTTGCCTCAAACCAACATTCTGAATAACCAATAATAGAGAATTCAAAGTTGAGGAAACTTTCCTCTTAAAATATCAGAGTTGCTAAATTCAAGAAAATGTATCTAACCGCATACCCTCAGCACAAAAGCACATGCCAACAACGTATAACAAACCCATATATCCTTGTTTAAGGTATATGTTCAGGCCTACAGTATTCTTGTCCACAACAGTTTTTCATGGCTATACAAAATACAATGCCATACCAGCAAATTACTTTCAATATTTTCTTTGAAATGGGTTGACCAGTTCAAAATCATTGAAACGCTGAACTTCGTTAATCGTAAAGGGTTATTCCCTTTACCCCAAAGTACAATTTTGGTAGTAGTCCACAGAAATTTTTAATTGGCTAAGCTCTTTGATTGACAGCAAGTTCCAAAAGTGGAGAGTACTGTAGCTCATATTATACGGCATTTATATACTGGAAGTTATTTGATTACACACTAAGGTCTTATATAGTCATCTTAAAGCAATAAACTGAGATTGTGTCTGGATGAGGATGAGTACAAGACAGTTGTGTACTTCAGTAAGTAGTTAAGGAAAATTGGAACTGTTTTGGGTGAGAGGATTAGGCCTTTAAAATTAGTCAAAATAAAGGTGACAGTGTTCTAACACTCAGTGTAGAAGAATACAGAAAGTTTAGTGCGCCTGGCCAACGGGCTACATCAACTCATACGTTTTATGTGAAGAGAAAAAAGGAATTAATTAAATTTTACATTTTGCGCTGTACTGGGATTCATTCCATTTATTACGATGCAGCTCACATGACCCGTATGTTACCGGACTAAACCTGAGAAGTATATACATCACAACTTCCAAGTGTTTTTCTTTGCTTAAATGGCGCAAGTACAAGTGCAATGGCAACATACCCGGATAATGCCGTGAGACATCAAAAATTAAAGCCAGACTGCTACACCATACCGTTTCTTTAGGGAGGAAACAAAACCGAATCATCTTTCTCTTATGGATTTCACATTGACATTCAATGTCCAACTGACAAACAGGATGTTGCTTCGATATCATCGGACTTTGTAAATTACTCACGATAGTTTTACCTGATACCCAAAGTTCGGTACAAGAGCCTGTTACTATTAATATTAGTACTACATTGTTCGCTCATTACAGGTGACTATTTACATGCCCTGTTTTTCTATTTCTAGGAGTTAACAGTGTTTGAAAACGACTCTAAAACTTTCACTTTGAAGCTTGGGTGAAAGAAGTTTACGTGTGTGATTATATTACTTGTCTTATGGCAACATGATTTCTATTCTTTTCATTAATTACAAAAAAGGGAAAGAGAAAAAGAAAGATCAACACAAGTGACGAAGATTGCCAAATATTTTGTAGTTGGGTTACAAAAGAATTATAGGAATCGCAAAGAGTAAAGCTAATAACGGTCTGAGCATTGTTTTATTTATTCATGAGCTCGAATATGCCCATTTTCTTTTCCTCATACCGCCTTGCTTTCATTGGAGAGAACTGGGAGCCCGTAAATAATACTCGTCTCATGCATCCAGCATTAAAAAGAAGACAACATCTCACCTGTGAACTTATGTAGTATGATATGTACAAACAATTGTAATAAAGTTTCTTTAAAAAATTATGGTGTTGCAAACATTGAGTCCAATTACCCTTTAAAGATAGTGTGACATGTCAGCAAAATGACCTGACTTCACTTGGCAGTTGTGGAGTGAAGTTTCCTAAGGAAAAATTCCTTGAAATTATTTGAATATCTTTTACGATTCTCAAGATATACCTAGTCAAAGTTCGAATGTTTCTGAAGAAAGTTTTTGCTCATGCAAAAATAATGATGAGGAGTGTTGTGTAGTGTTGACATTTCTTTTGTAAACCTTATAAATTATTTCTTAATTACACATCAATTAGTTTGTGGTTTGTTAACTGATAGTGAAGATATCCAAGGATACAATTTTAACTTCCAAAATAAAACCTTCAGGACAAACTTATGTTACAACTTACCTTGAAATGAAGAATGTAAAAGCAAAGGATACCATAAGCTACATATGGTACGTCCTCCCATGACATCACAAGATTTGCATATTGAGCTCATATTTATTAATGATGAAGTGCGAATCAGAAATTGCCCTGTAAAATGGTCAATTTTTGATGGATTTTGATGGAAATTGTGGCTACTTTCATGGTTTGTAATGCTTTGAATATACAATTCCCAATTTTGTCATTTTCATGTTACACAACCTTTAATGGCCAAAATTTTACTTTTCTAAAGAACGACGGTCCGACAAAACATTCATACAACCTTCCGCAGCTGGAACAGTTAGTTCGTTAGTGAGTCAATCAGTTAGTCAGTGAGTTAGTCAGTGAGTTAGACAGTGAGTCAGTGAGTCAGTCAGTGAGTCAGCCAGTCAGTCAGTCAGTCAGTCAATGAGTCATTCAGTGAGTCAGACAGAAAGACAGACAGACAGACAGATAAACAGGCAGATAGATAGAGTTTTACAGCCCAGTTTCCAACCGATTGGTTCAAGTCGAGCCGCCCAGACGTCCCTTTTTCCAGTTGTGACTCACTGGCTTGTTTTTCTTACTCTATTGCAGCTGAGAACAATAAATCTCCAATACATGTGGGTGTACTTTGCTACTAAAGCTAGTGCAGTTGGACTGATAGTGTGCCATCACAAAATTTAAAATGCCATATACAGATGCTTTAAGGAAAAGTTTTTTAGTCACAGAAATCCTGCAAAGACTTATTAAGTCATAAATAATTTTAATAAATTTATCTTTTTTCATGTTTTCATGTTTTTACCTCAGTCTTTGTTAGGAGCTTCAAACCGGTTCTACTCATGACGTCAGAGAGAGCTTCTAACAAACCTTCAACACCGCTGCTATTTGTTAGGAAGTACACCTTCCCGCCTACAAAACAAATAAAAATAATTTTTGTAATGAGCTTCAATTTGCCATATATAACTGTAAGGCGTTCAGTACGCCATGGAACTGGTCTTTCTTTTTTTCAACGAATAAACTCGAATAAATATCGTGCACCGCGTCCTTTCTGTGACTCATTGCCTTTGGGCTTCCGGCTGCTTCGCCCCAACAGAAGGTCAGGAATGTGTGCTGTGAGAAATTATACAGTTAATTCAAGTCAGTTTTACAATTAGAGTAAGGGGTGTCGTTTACTTGGTAAGTGGCGGTGCTACGATCGGACAAGAATGGCATTTGTCACCGAGTTTTGTCGTTCACCCCCCACTTTCCACCAAGTTAGGTCAGTCAGTAGTTGGGTTTACCGACAAAAATAACGTACCTCTCCAGAGATATACTTCGCCCCATGGACCCCCATCTCCCAGGAACGGGCGCCTTGGGCTCGGTTTCGCGCTGCGCTGAAAATTTTTTGCCCAAACATTTTCCTTAGCCCTTAGTTTGCTCCCTCAATTTTGACATTCTGGCGCAGCGACTGGCGGGGATAGGAGGTCCTCGTCGGACTAACCCTGTAGCCAGGCCAGCACACCTTCTAGTACAACGTAAGCCTCAAAACTTTTCTAGGAAAAGGAGTGTATCATACGGTACCTGTAGTATCAACAATATCGAAAATTGCCGCTGCATTGTCATCGTATATCAATGCATCGATGATAATTCCTTGCTGTGTGTGCTTTCTCTCCTCAACACCCATCCTCTCATAGACACTCATCAAAGTCGAGTTACCTTCCTTACCGGCTGTAATTAGAATAATATTCCCGCCACCGTTGTCACTTTGTTGAGACAATGCCTGGAAGGAACAGCCACAAAGAAACATAGGGGAAATCAGGAAAGGTCGGGAGGATAAATTTCCTGCTTTTTTGGATATGCTCTTATTTACTTTCAAGACAGGTCTGTTAATGTTTCTACACTGTTAAAAATTTCTGTAAATTTAGAGACTTTTTTTAACTTAAACTTTTTGTATTTTACTTTTAATAGAGATTTTCTGTATCTTTACAGACACTTTGTATTGCTACAATAAAAAAAGGTTGTTTAACATGTATATTCTGTTTATTTGAAAAACCATTTCTGTCTGCTTTTTTAACCAAATTTTACTGCTTTGTAAAACTTTTGCTGTAAATTTACAGAAATTTTAACAGTATTTTGTATTTTTCTGATTTTTCATAAATATACTGTCATTTAACAAACATTCATTTTGTTTTTAAGCTGAAAAAGAAACAAAAATAAGCCCAAACAAACAAACAAATAAGAAATAGCCAGAAAATTTTCAATATATAACATGCATCGTTCTGCGAAGTTTCAGTTAAAAAAGAAAACATTTTTGGCAAATTTATGGCCCTATTTGAAAATTAACTTACATTTATTATACTGACAATTGGTATACTGATGTCAACTCATCGCCACAGGCGCTCATGCACTTGATCGAATTAAAAACGTTTCACAAATTTACTTGAAAGGGTCTGTAAATTTACCACTTTATGACGTAAATCTCATTTTGCATAAATGGGTGGAGCTTATTTTGTAGGCATTTTCCTAACAAAAGGATTGCTGTTGCTTTGAATAATATCTTTTTTGGCGTTTTTTAATCAAGAAGTGATAAACTTATTGTTTACCTTGTCTGGAAATGTTTGCAACCAATGTATTTGCATTCTTTGTCATATTTATTTTAAAAACAATTATTATATTGTACAAAAAATGTGACTTTCCAATTACAAAGTTCCTAGAGATAGCAGTCTACTTGACAACAATATGACAACAAAGCATCCTCATTGTGTTTTGACTGAAAACAACTTCGTAACGACACATTACGTTGATAAGTAAATACCTGATCTACGTAATGGTGAAGTGTATGTTACGTAATAACATATGAAAGGGAAAAAAACGATATTATAATAAATATTAAAACGCCGAGAATGAAAACAGTAGGCTGTAAATTCACATAAAATTAAGGTAAAAAAAACAGAACAATTCTGTAATTCGATTTTACAGTAGACATTTGTAAACTAATTTACATGCAAAAACTGTAAAGAAAAAACAAACACTTAATGTTTTTTCATGATTACAGTCTGGCTGTAAAAAAAACATTATTTGGTTGGAAAAAAATTTGCCATAAAAATTATGTAAATTTACAGAGAAATTTTTAACAGTGTAGAACCCTTTCAAAGCCCCGTTCCTACCACCAATTTCGGTCGCTGAATTATAATTATTATAAAACATACATCGTATAGCATTACGTCTTGTGCTGCTGGGGAACTATGAATTTACAATGAAGCAGAATAATGTAAAGAAAATATCTGTCACCACGCCATCCAATGTTACACACAAATCACTGGTAGTAGCTTTCACTTTACAAGTATTAAAGCAATACATATAACACTCCACATGAGATTAATTTTTTCCTATGGGACGGTTTTGAAAGCAAGCGGTAACCCACAAACCCCTTGTCGAGTTTAGATAAATTTTCGATACTAATCAGCCGATCATTGAATCACAAACACAACCCCTGCATATCTTTAACTCAACAAGTAGTGGAATTGAAACTGAAATTAATTTATAGGCCTATTGCAATGCGTCCAGTTTTCAGTTGTTATATACAGATCTGCAGAGAATGAAAACTACATCCAATAAATGTAATTAGTTTTACTAGTTGTGTTGATTCTCAACTTTACCTGGCTATCACGTGACCTGATGACAAAGGTGCCGGTCTACCAAAAGCTGCCATGCCAATGCATTTTCACGACAACAAAAAGTGAAAAAAAAACTTAACTAAAATTAAATCTGTTATCTCTTTACCTTAACCGCCTTTATAAAACCATTTTCGATACTTGAATCACTATCACTTGAAACATTTACTTGAAACCAATTTTCGAATTTTCCCCCAGGATCCGTTCTGTCAATTTCGTGTAACTCGTGGTAAACGTAAGCTTGTCTACCGAATACCACGACGCCAGCGATAGTTCCATCTGGAATAATATTCTTGATAAAACAATTGACGGCTGCAGCGACGTGTGACATCCTAGCATCTACCTGCCAAAAAAATAAGATCAAACCATAAAATAGAATCCATCTGTGGGACGTATGCTATGCATCTTTCTGGTATAAAAAAATTTGTATAGGGTAATAAATATTATCTTACATTTTATGTAGCTCTTTTTGCATTGCACCACTTCTCGAATTTACCCGTCTTTTTAAGTTTTTACAAGATAACTGCTTTTTGGAATGATAATCATAAATGTGCCTCTGTGATTCCCCTTGACGGTCCTTTATATTTAAAGGTCGAACTTTTGAATATCTGTGTTTTGAAAACGTCGTCACCAGTAGAAATCGATCACATTGTAATTGTGCAAGTTTGACGTACACTGATTACTAATCTTTTAAGCTGTAGTCCTCAACTGCTATCCATAACATACCACAAATGAGCAAATTTGAGTAGAAGTAACGGTTCCTATATACACCTTACACAACTTAGGAGAATTGATGGTTATTTTCTTGTGAGTTTAGCGATCTGAAAAGGCATGCCTAAGCAATGACGCTGTTTGTGAACAAGGGAGCTGCTTTTGAAATGATTGATCATCTCTCCTATAAGTAACCACGGTAGATTCGTGGTTGAAGCAATGCCTCTCCCAGTGAGCTCCTTTCACCCCTTTAAACCTCCTTCTCACATTATGTTCTCAAGAGAATTTTTTTTTATAAATCGTTCTTGATTGTAGCTTTTTGTTGAGTCCGGGGATCGCCATCATCATTCCATGTGAACATAATATTTCCTTAACCAGATAAGGATCGCCAGCATTTTGTTCACGAATGAAATAACAAATTCGAATACGGGAAAGGAAAGTACTTGCATGTAATTGAAAGGTGACAATATGTTTTTGCCTTCCAGCCTAAGCTGCAGGCAGACCACACATGAATAAACGACAAGAATATTTTTGCAGACCTTCATTTCGTTTGAAATATCAATGACAAACATCACACGAGGTGGTCTAGAACGGATGATGTTGAACGTAGGGGTGATATCAGCGATATATCTCGGCGGGTTTCTGCCCTCTGTAAAATAAAAAAAAAGTAATAGAAAACTTACACTATCAACATAATCAAGAAATAGATTAATAGAATCTACGTCCATTTTGGGGAAACGAAATGCCTCCACATTTAGGGCTCGGCCGTTTTTCTCTAGTAAAATCTCCGCTACTCAAGGAACTGATCCATGGTTGAAGTCATTATAGCTTCAAACGGGGAACCAGAAACACGAGCCCCGCTCTTCTAATAATGGTAAAATGTTCCAAAATGTAAAAAAGTAGAGATAGGTATACACACTGGCGGCGGAAGGGGGGGGGGGGGGGAATTGACTTGGGAATGACCTATGTAATCACCTCTCCCCCATGATCTGGATGTGTATTATTTTGAAGAAATAATAATAAACAGCCTTAACGTTGGAACAAACAACGATCTAGATTCTACACTATGCTATTGCAATAGAAGGTCACAAACAGTCGAAACCTACAGAAACATGCGACCTAACTTTGAAATGTGATTGCCAGAACCTCAACCACAAACCTAGTTATTTTAACAGATTGGAATCCGGAATCCGCCAAAAATGAGCGAAACGTATCATCTAAGGGAAAATCGCCGAATGGTAGCTCCGTTCGCATGACGTGTGCGTAGGTACATGACCGTCCGGTTGGAACTTTGGAAGAGTAAACTACCTCGGTATTATACCGAGGTAGGCTACACATTGTTCAGAAGTTCGGATTCATCCTGATCAGATAGGTCTGCATTGGCAGATTCAGACTGATTCCAAGGTAAATATAAATGAATTTACACCAGATTGAATGTTGAAATGAATCCCGGTGAAAGTATAAGAATTTCAAGAAATAGACCTTCAATTAAAATACAGTGTCAAAACAAACTTACAGGTGCAGTACCAAACCAAGGGCGAGTACAGGGGGCAACTGATTTTAGAGTAGTTAGGTAACTGCGCCTCTTTTCCTTTGGATTTGAAAAATGATTTTAACAAAACCAAAATTACACACATAACAACGCAACTGTTGATGTCCAAGAAATAGACTATAGGCTATCTGTGAACGCAAATATTTCGCACATTTCTGTTCATTGAATTCACCGTAAAATGTTCCAAAAACGGCTTAGATTGCACGAGAGAGCTTGTAGAATATCAGAGCTTCCAGGGCCCTAAGGCGGACCCCGGACCTACGCCAGTGGGACTTCGCGCTTCGCGCTCGCACAAAGGGGTTCGTTTCACGAGTCCAACCATTCCATCTTATTTACTGATTGTCCCCCTCCCCTAAATTGTTATGCTTCCGCCGCCACTGGGTACACATGTATATGTAGGCCTTTATCTAGAATTTTGAAGAGCACCCTTCTTTTTAAAATGGTGTGTCCACTTTAGGATGTTCAGTCCCTGGCTTTTTCTCCTGTGTTTATTATTCGAATTCAAACACTCAAATCGAGTTGAAGTTTGAAAGCACACTCTCACCTTTAAAGTCTTCATGTTCTCTCATAATTCCCCACGCACTTTTCCCTCCACATTCCATGTTCTGTCTGTTTGGGGCCTCGGCATTATGCAAAGTAGCAGGGTCGTTTGAGTCACTGTCACAAAACATTGGTACCTATGAAAAAGGTAAGACAATCGTTCGAACATTTTTTTTTATCTTTTGTATCCGGCAGAAGAGAAAAGAAAATGCGACAGCAGTTCGGAACGTTTACAACTTTGTATCGGTTTTCAACATAAAAATGTTCCATAAATGTATTACTTTCCCCAGTAGCATGGGAATAATGCAGGAAGGAAGTGAATTTGACCATAGGCGTAGGAAGCCGGAGGGGGGGGGGCTGGGGACGACAGCCCCCTCCCCCAAGTGAAAAATATGGGGATGGAAGCATGTTTCCGGGCTCCATTTCCCGGGTCTGAAAAACCCTTTTTTGATCTTTGAAAGTGTCAAAAAGAGGCAAAATTTCCGGCGCTCTTCGCGCGCCGCTAAATGCAATGTAAAGTGCAGTTCTCGCTCATAAATCAGTTTGGTAAACTTTTCCGAGCTCTGAAAATGACAAAATCGGATATGTAACGTACCATATTTTGTCTGAAAAAGGCAACAAGGTTTCGGGAGTCCTTTGAATGTTGCCGAGAAGCCTCAATCCGCACTCCTTATATAACATAATGTGACAACATCGATCTTCAGTCGACGTGCTATCTCAGATTTATGCTAATAGGAAACGCAGATTCTTCGACAGTCCCCCAAATATTCAAATTTCCGTACAGGAAACCCTGAATCTAAACTATTTTTTGCAATACAAGCTCCATATTTACAAATGTGTAAAACGACCCAAACTTTCGGCGCTCCCCGCGAGCCGCAAATCACATCCCATAATACAGTAGTGTGCACACTTAGGAAAAAAAGAAGACCTTTTTTATTTTTTTAAAAAATTTGTTCTTGTTCGTAGAAAAAAAGCGAAAAAATTAGCACCCAAAAATGTACGTTAGTAGTAAGTGGGGCCACCTTAGCATTCGACCAATCAGAATCGAGTATTTGGATGACGTCATCAAATCATGAATATCCATGAGATAAGTAAGGTGAGAATAGCATTGGACCAATGAGAATGGAGAATGGAGGATGACGTCATGAAATCGTGAAGAGTGATGAGTGAAGAAAGAGAGGAGTGTCTTAGAATGACGTCATAATGAATATGCATGAGAGAAGAGGGTCATGAATGTTTGACCGGCCACCACCACCGCCCCCCCCCCCTTTTCCCAACATGCTGAGGTCGTGTGAACAAAGGAATGAGACATACGGACTCGGCTAGAGGTCTATCTCAGCGTCGTGTGAGACATTAAACGTACCGCTCCGTATTGAATATATACGTTTTCAAATCATTTATTGGACACATACACATAAATACATACATAAATACATTCAAAAAATATGAGTAATAATATGAGTAATAATAATAATGACATTTCAGTGCAACACTACTTTAGTTATCGTTTTACCATAACGGTGAGGAGACGGTCTATGACCGTTCCGACGAAAATCATTTCGGATACTAGCACATTCGGAGCCCCAACCAACGCTCCCAAACTGTGGAAAGCAACCGACGGTGACTCTTTCCTCCATGGTATCATTATTATTAATGACATATAATTTTTTTCGATATAATGGTAAACATTTTTTGTAAGATACAAACATCGTAAACACATTCTTTTTTACGTTTTCCATTTATAATTTTTTTAAATATTATTATTTTTTTGTAATAAACGTTTTTAAAAATATTGTTACGTTTTACAAACAATGGCAATACGTGCAAATGCATATTTCTTAAACATTACGTTCTGTTAAATCTGTCCACGACACTCGCCTTGGTTTCGTTGTGAGTGTCGTGGAGAGATTTAACAGAACGTTTAAAGAGAAGATGTGGAAATATCTTACCGCGAATAACACCTTACGGTATTTGGAAGCGTTACCTCGATTGGTCGAAAGCTACAACAGCGGTTATCATCGCAGTATAGGAAAATCACCGATCGACGTGAACGTCGAGAACGAATTGGAAGTTTGGAATCGCCTCTACCCGGGTCTTAGAAGAAGAAGAAGGAAACGTCCGAGGTACCGTTTCGAGGTGGGAGATCGAGTGAGACTCAGTATGAATGTGAGACATTTTCGAAAGGGTTACTTGCCCCGCTGGACGGAAGAAATTTTTACCGTGTACAAAAGAATTCCCAGAAAACCGGTGGTGTATGCCTTGAAAGACTGGGACGGGGAAATCGTCGAAGGTACTTTTTACGAAACGGAACTTCAACGCGTCGAAAAAGATGACGCCGACGTTTTCAAAATCGAAAAGATATTACGCCGGAGAAAGGATAAAAATGGAAACGTACAATATTTCGTCAAGTGGAAAGGCTACCCTGCAAAGTTTAACATCGATCGTATTATTAAACTGTGATGCGTGTCGTACGATACCTCACTCTAGACTTTAAAACTCGACGGTCGACATGGATTCGTTTTACGTGACCCTACCGAGTAACAGTTCTATGGATATTTTTCCCGATAACGCATTGGCGCATTATTTCACTCATTTGAGTAAACCGTTGGAACTTAGAGGGAAATGGGAAGTGGCAATGTGTGGGATTTCTTATGCTCGTTCGTGGTACGATTGGGATCACGACAGTGGCTCTTTTTGCGTGGTTCCGGGAAGCGGCGAAGATCAAATGGTATTCACTTATGGACACATACGCACCGACGTGGGACCTGAAAAACTGGCCGAATTACTGTCGAAAAGCCACGAAAATGTCAGTTGGTCGTGGAGCGATTTGCAAGCTAAATTTACGGTCCGGGTGCGAACGAACGACCCCGCGTATTGTCGAGTGTTGGCATACGATCGCGCGGCTACCATCACGGGATTCACGTCACCGGTCGTGGGCATCATCGAAAACGTCGACGACGAAACGTACGTCCATTCCCGTGCGACTCGACCGGCCGATTTACATCCCAGTCATCAACTGTACGTGTACACCGATATCATCGAACACCAACTGGTCGGTGATACCACGGCACCTCTCTTGAGAACCGTACCCGCCGGTAATACGTTTGGGGAGACGGTCGACGTGGACTTTACCAAGTTACATTATAAACCCGTGGCAAGATCCCTCGTCAACAACATCGAAATCGATATAAGGGATGAGACCGGCAAGCGAATACCATTTCAAAACGGACGAGTCATCGTAAAACTACACACCCGACAAAAATTATGAGTGGCATCCCCGTATTCACGGGTCCTTATTATCAAAGAGGTCACGGTTTGGGAGCAGCCCTCGGTGTATTCAGAAGTGCCGTGCCGTTTTTAAAACCCATGCTCAAAAGCGTAGGTAAAAGCTTTCTAGCGGCCGGTTCCAACATTGCAAAAGATGTCATGACCGGAAAGAAACTGAGTACTGCAATGAAATCTCACGTGCAGAACGAGTTGGGAAAAGGAGTCAAGCGTGGATTGCAGGACATGATAGACCAAACGGGTTCAGGGACTAAAGGACGTCGTTGTGTCAAGAAGAAGAAGAGAAAGCATTCGAGGAAACCTATAAAGAGGAAACGTACGAGAAGAAAGGTCATTTCAAAACGGACCACCAAACGGAAAAGACGTGTTTCGGACATTTTCGATTAAACCATAATGGCAGGACATAGAGACTCTTGCGAGTGTAGCAAATCCGAGATGGATCTTTTCAGCGTCCCACCCACGCAGACCGTCATCGAAAGAGGAAGTTGGGAAAAGATCAACCCCATCGCAGGCCTATCCGTACCTTACGAATTCGAAATCTCGGGAACCGGTGATCAATACATCGATTTGGAAGAAACGCAACTTTACGTCAAGTGTAAAATCACCAAAGCAAACGGAGGCGCCATTGATATAGATGCTGCCAGCACTCCGGATAAAGTGGGACCCGTCAATTATACTCTACATTCGCTTTTCAAACAAGTCGACGTTTCTCTCAACGGTCAGGAAATTTCAGATTCGTCGTCGATGTATCCGTACAGAGCTTATCTCGAAGCCCTCTTGAACTACGGAGAAGATTCCAAAAAAGGTCAATTGTCTTCCGCACTGTATTACTCCGAAACGGCCGGTAAATTAAACGATGCTAACCCTTCCCATGCCAATGGAAACGAAGGACTCAAAGCGAGATCAAAATTTTTTGACGGAAGCGAAGAAGTCGAATTGATGGGACGTCTGCACTGCGACGTGTTTCACATGAACCGGTACATGATGAACGGTGTCAACGTGAAAGTAAAGCTCACTCCGAGTCAGGACGACTTTGTGCTGATGTCGAGTGTCGCGTCACCCAGTTATAAGATGAAAATTACGGAGATAGCTCTCTACACCCGACGAGTGACGCCCAGTCCCACAATCCTATTGCAACACGCCAAGATGTTAGCCTCCGGAGTCACGGCCAAGTATCCGATTCAGCGAGTCCAAATGAAGACGAAATCTATCCAGTCGGGAACCGCAAACGTCGTCACGGATCACCTTTGGTTGGGACAATTACCCCGTCGACTCATCTTTGGGATAGTGACTGCTAACGCCTTCAACGGTGCTTACGATAAAAATCCTTTTTCATTTCAACATTTGAACGTATCGAGCGTCACTCTCAGGTACGCGGGACAACTGCATCCTTCCGATCCCATGAGACTCAACTTTGCAGACGAAGACGAACCGTCCACCAAAACGTTGCGCGGATACGATTCACTCTTCACGGCACTCCATAAAAAGGGTTCGAACGAGGATTTCGGTATAAGTCGAAATGAATATGAAAATGGTTACACGCTTTACGGTTTCGACTTTACACCCGATCTTTCGGACGGTGCGCATTATAACCGAAAACAAGAGGGTAGTTTGGATTTATCCATACGTTTCAAAGAAGCTTTGGCGGGATCTGTCATCTTGGTATGCTACGCCGAATTTGATAACATAATCGAAATCGATCAACACGGAAACGTTTCTTTCGACTTTGTGCGATGAATAACCGGTCTTTGACAAAAGTGCTCGAAAATGACATCGATACGAAATCCTCTTTTAAAGGCGTATTTGCTTCCGATACGTGTCCTCGTACCTTACAGCGAGGTAAATGTTACGTGATCAATACGGATCCGGTTGCTTTTCCAGGAAGGCACTGGGTTTGCGTGTACGTACCGCAAGGAAACGGTAGTGTAGAATATTTTGATTCGTACGGAAGACCGCCTACGACCGTGCCGGGTATAGCCGCTGCATTGAGGAATAGAAACGTCGTACATAATACAAAGCAAATTCAATCGCTTTATTCCGACGTTTGTGGACATTATTGCATTTATTTTTTAAAACGACGTTGCGGGGGTAGATCGATGCATCAAATCGTCCAAATGTTTACCGACAATCCGCGACGAAACGATAAGTATGTAAAACGTTTGATCCGTCCTTTGTTAAATAGTAACGGAATGCGTGTCTGATGTGTTTAAGAAATATATTCGAATGTTTTAAAATGTTGTTATGTTTGTCGAAGAATTGTCGTTGCAAAATGTTTAAAATTATTTATAATATTAGAAAAAATGAACAAAAATTTACGATTGTTTAAAGAAAGTTTTAAAAAATGTTTTTCTTTGTTATTGTTGTTGTTATAAAAAGTATTGTACGTTTTAAAAAGTCATTATAACATGTAAAAAGAAAAATTAATTCGTAAAAAATACTTGTTGCTATTGTAATGTTTAAGAAATATGCATTTGCACGTATTGCCATTGTTTGTAAAACGTGTAACAATATTTTTAAAAACGTTTATTACAAAAAAATAATAATATTTAAAAAAATTATAAATGGAAAACGTAAAAACAAAATGTGTTTACGATGTTTGTATCTTACAAAAAATGTTTACCATTATATCGAAAAAAATTATATGTCATTAATAATAATGATACCATGGAGGAAAGAGTCACCGTCGGTTGCTTTCCACAGTTTCGGAGCGTTGGTTGGGGCTCCGAATGTGCTAGTATCCGAAATGATTTTCGTCGGAACGGTCATAGACCGTCTCCTCACCGTTATGGTAAAACGATAACTAAAGTAGTGTTGCACTGAAATGTCATTATTATTATTACTCATATTATTACTCATATTTTTTGAATGTATTTATGTATGTATTTATGTGTATGTGTTCAATAAATGATTTGAAAACGTATTTATTCAATACGGAGCGGTACGTTTAATGTCTCACACGACGCTGAGATAGACCTCTAGCCGAGTCCGTATGTCTCATTCCTTTGTTCACACGACCTCAGCATTTTGGGAACGGGGGGGGGGGGGGGGGTGGTGTTGGCCGGTCAAACATTCATGACCCTCTTCTCTCATGCATATTCATTATGACGTCATTCTAAGACACTCCTCTCTTTCTTCACTCATCACTCTTCACGATTTCATGACGTCATCCTCCATTCTCCATTCTCATTGGTCCAATGCTATTCTCACCTTACTTATCTCATGAATATTCATGATTTGATGACGTCATCCAAATACTCGATTCTGATTGGTCGAATGCTAAGGTGGCCCCACTTACTACTTACGTTTTGATCAATGGGGTAGGGTGAGGTGCATGGTCCAAAATTTTTCCTACCCCCTCCCCCCCCCCCCCCCCACTTTCATTTTGCTTCATACGACACTGAATTTGACATTCACTGATCAGCTGACCGGTGTCATCAGTGAGATGCGTTTTATGGGTGCTTCACACGATTTTGACAGTCTGCTGCGCTTCGCGCGTAGAAGACAAAATGTTTTATACTAAATAAAAGCGGGCGATTTTTTGAAATTTCCTCTGTCAAGGATTTCCCTCATTTACACCATGGAAGTACACCAGGTTTGAAAATTTCTCGCCCTCCCCCATTTCATTTTAAAAAATCACTTTTGTTAAAAATACAGTAAGTCTCAATAAGTCTCAAGAAGGTTGTGCAAAGTTGGTACATCTCCTCAAATTCCCTTTGTTTTTTTGTAATTCAATTTGAATGTTATAATTGAATTTATCCTTAGTAATGTTTTAGTGTTTAAATATCTTTTCCTGCAGATCTAGCAGAACTCTACACACTAAATATGGGACAGCAGTGACGATGTTGCTAAATATTTGCTCCAGGGTAGTCAGAATAATCAGTAATTGAATGCAATCTCCAAAAACATGCCGCGTTGACATTACTGATTTCCCACAATACATTTTATCTTGAGTAAAATTGTAGAATTGATATCTTCCAGACACTATAATCATTGAGATGCACTTTTTACCTCCTGAAAGAGATGATTTTCTGCATATTTTGACGTCAACGAATTTTGTGTCGGCCAAGTCCCTTCTAACTGTCCGGCAACCAACATTTTGCCTGCATTTTATACAACAGGAAATAGAAAGCATGATTCCAGGTATACACCTCTCAGCCTCTTATTATTTGGTAATCAAATGATGTTGTGCACGTGTTTTACCTTTGCTGTATAATCTACTCAGAGTTGCTGGTATATTTTGTAAACAAAGTAACTATCCATCTGGGTCCTACGTTCATGTGATATGTTGCGAGAGAAAACTATACGAAGAATTTTTGTTAATTGTCACCATGCATATATATAATACTGAAAATATTCTGTTAATTGTAAGTGTCAGATCAATTCATGCATTTGCTATACGAGGAAATAAAATAAGCCACGAATTGAATCCCTGGAGTTTTTGACGGCCGTTGCTCTCTTGTTCCATGTGGGTTTTTGTGGGTCTTGTAAGTTGTAGGGAATGAATTGAAGTAAAAACATAGGCATATACAAAAGTAAGGCAATTTGCAAATTTTAATTTTAAAAATTTTTTAAAAATGCCATTACCCTGCTCAGTGAAGAGCTGTCTTTGAGAATTGGTCCACTACCTGACTACAGATCATGTTTCTACTATTGAAAGTGGTACCTCAGGTCAAAAAATTCAAAAATACATATTCAACAGCATGGAAAATGAATTCTAACAGTCCAGCTCCTATCTTCAAGTCGAGGTATAAAATACTGAAATTTATTCTCTAAAATTTTTTTTTTTCATTCCGCGATAATTTGTGACTTTTTTGTGGTTTGCAACTCACATTACCTGCTTTTTTCCCTTTAAAACTAAAAATGATTTTATGACCTTAAATACTTCCTGTTGGCTTGCAAACAATGTTACACAGACAGGACTGAACCAACTACATCACCCCATAAGAGTAAGAGTGCTGTCACACCTCGGTACAATGTGGAGTAACTTTCAGAAAAACAAAGAAATACACAAATTGTGATTTGAGTAGTAGAACAATGATAACAACAAATTATTGTGCAATGTACCATTTTAATTTGAGTGAATAAACTACAACTATCTCGGCTCAAGAATGTCCTATGAAGATGGGAGTTGGAATGTTAGAATTAATTTTTTTATGTTGTGTAATGAATATTTTTCAATTTTTTGACTTGAGGTACACTTTAATGACAGTTATTCATCACCCCTGTCAGTTCCAATTTTCCTTACTCACTTCTAGCCACTTACTTCTCATACACCTATCTAAAACTCACAATCATTCAGATACGGTCAAAATTTACTGCTTCAGGGTACACCATGTTGCGTATTCAAGACCATGTGTAATCAGAACACGTTCACTACAGGCTGTGTAATATGAACCCATCTGTATTTTTGGAATTAGATGTCAATCATCTGCACCAAAGGAAAATTTCTGTAGACTATACTGGTAAAATTGCAGTTTGAATTTGATGAATGGCCGCGTTTAAGAGTCCAGGGTTGTAGTTCAAAATGTTAGGGTGATTGATTCATGGGGTGGATTTTGAAAACATCATGGCAGTCTACATTGTCTGACATGTCCAGGTTTGAAAACTTCTATTGGTGTATAGTGGGAGCAGTACATTGGTCTGTTTAAGAGTGAAAAATTGAAGTATTTAAGCAATTGAAGAAACCATTGTGCGTTTAATGTTTTACATGAAAAGAACGGAGGGATTTCACATGTGCCAAGAGCTCAAGTTGCGCTGGCCAGAGCCTAAGTCCACAGCTCGGAACAAATCTGTTGTAGGCATAACCACGCCGAGTCGACTCTCTTTTGTCTTTTCTGAGCTTTTCAGCTTCCAAAATGAGACTGAATAAGGAATATGCTGTACAACCTGCTACAGAGGTAATCGTCGGCACAGAATGAGGGAGAAAACATATTCATTAGAGGAGCATTTATTGCGGGTCTTATATTTGATAAAATACTATTTAAGCAGACTACGCAGAGTCTAACAGCATGCAAGATACATAACATACAGTGGTGGGGCAAGAGGGGGCGTTTGCTCTTCCAGATTTTGTTCTTGCCCCCCTCCCCATTTGGTCAGTTAGGAGTTGAATCAACACCAAAAAATCAATGATATCAGGCGTTTGCTCTTCCAGGGCGTTTGCTCTTCCAGATTTTGTTCTTGCCCCCCTCCCCATTTGGTCAGTTAGGAGTTGTATTAGCACCAAAAAATCAATGATATACCTCTCCAGAGACTAAGTTTTTCATACAGATATATATGCTGAATCCTCGGAGCTTCCGGGAGCTTCGCCCGGATCCCGCCCCCAGGAACGGGCATTTGGCCTCGGTTCTCCGCTGCGTCCGAAACTTTTTGCCCCAACATCATCTTTTGCACTTATTTGTCCCCCACTGACATTTTTTGCATTCTGGCACCATCACTAATAACCTACAAAACAGATTACATCATAACAGGCTATCAGACACACAAGAAATTTTATGTTCACCGCGTCGTTTGGCAGATATGTTGTAACAGATACAGTATATTGCACATATTTACCTTCTGGAATTTCAAGTTCCCTTCCATAATAGATCCATTTGTCGCCTTGTGTCTTTCGGACGGTAGTGCAACGCATCCCTCTTCATATCCAGAAACGTCATCTCCTTTACACTTTATGTACGTAAATTCAAAATCGCTATCAGATTTGATAATTCGTTTCACTGCAACCATCTCCCATTGGTTGGAACATCTTTCGAGAAAACATTTCATTTGTTTGTTTGTTTTCCTTGTCCCAGTCATTAGCAAAGAAACGGGCTCTTTTAGTTCTGGAAATTGTCAGGGGTGCAGGGGCGCATCCCCCACTTACATTTTCCAAAGCTTATCTTTTCACTCTTGTAGATGGGTCTTTTTTACTTTTCTTGGGCTCAAAGTTTTCGCATTTTGGCCTTAATTTTTTTTTTCAAATTTGTGTGTTTTTGAAGAGGAACAGTGAAGGAACCACGGGAAATAATTTCAAATCCTCCTCCTTTGTCTGCTCAATCACTTTGTATAGAGAAACAGCGTCTAGCGTAGTTTAGTTGCATTGGTTAGACGATATTTTAATGAGGTGTTACATTGCATTAAACAATTATTAAATTAAAGACTCAGTTTCAGAGTTATTCATTGGTCATTATTATCAACACATGTCAATTGTAAAAATTGTACCAAAAAGAAAAAGTATGCGAAATATTCGGTAAAAATTGTCAAAAAAAAAAAACGTTTTTACGCACTCCAAAATGAATGGGATGGTCCGTACACATGTTTTGGGACTCTTGCAAATTCGTGCATTGTTTATCCATCGTGAATAAATCGGAGAAGGCATTTCAAATGCCTTTTTGGGCTTTTGCAAGAGAGATCTGAGACTGAAGGAATTATATTTTTTCCCCTGGCATTCTTTTTGTGACCTTACAGATTTTGGCTACCACTTCACAGAAAATTGCTCTAATTGCCACCACCGTATGTTCAACAATTGATAATTTTGTTAGCCCTCAAAACCGAAACAGGACAAGTTTCACAAAGCAGGTGGGTGTTCTGACCTGTATTGGTAAGGTTAGGTTAGATGGAGTTGTAAGGCCCAGTTGCGACTCACTGGTTTGTTTTTCCTACTCAATTGCCTATGCTGGGCACCAAGCACAATGGCAGTAGGCTCCGTTTTTAAAGTCTTTGGTATGACCCGGCCAGGACTCGAACCCCCGATCTGCATTGGGGAAACCGGTGCCGTAGTAACGAAATTTCAAAATTGAAAATATTTACATGTAACTTGAAGGCGTTTGGAGTGTCATTTCCAGCAATGCAAGAAGCATTTTCTTCGATAATTTTCTTTGGGCAAAACTTTAGTGGAGATCCGATTAGATAGCGACCCTACAGTTTAATTGACATGGTCCTAAACCATAGGAACTCTGGGCCCCCTAATCCGGCCCTGTGTACATAATGATATAGAATAGTACCAACGTTAAACTTGTATTTTATAAAGTCTTAACAAAACAGGGTCATGTGGAAAAGTACCGAAATTTTTAACCTAGCTGAGTCAAGCAAAGTCTCACTTGGATCATTAGTTATCAAAATCATTTTTGTGAGTTATGTTCTGATAAGGCTGACCAACTGGTCTGGATGAAATTGGTCCAAGTGTATTTTATGAGAAGTATCTTATTTCGGGCGTGTTCATGTATGTAACCCATATCATATTTGTATATGAGGAATAAAAATCATGAAGTATCTTTACAAAAAATACTTCCTAAAGTGTCTTCCTGATTCTGCTAAATTTTCGTTAGCCGTTGAATTTTCTATAGAAGTCCCAGAAAATGAGTTTTTAATTAAGGTTTCAGTACACACTGCTCATTGTTTATGACGGAACCAATCACTTCAGAGAACGGTTAAAATTTTATTACCAAAGTCAATAAAAAGTTACGTTAGGTAACAAAGAAAATCTAGTCTTTCCTCTCAAAAGTTTGAATGAAATGTCCACCAAAGTCATGTCATTACCTACGGTATTTTGGTAAAATTTTTAAAATTCTTGCTCATTTCCTCAGATCTGAAAAAAAGACAAATAGAACGTAGAATGAAATATCTTACCCGACCGGCTCCCATCTTTGGGTTTTCGTTGAGAAATAGAAACTGTCAGAATTCCTTCCTTCTACTGCGTCATTGGGGTATTCATCAAACAATCCCCATCGGTAATGGCCCCATTCATGGACCAAAATCTTACCTGTCGTGAATTGAGAGACGAGCTTGATGTTATTGAAACCATTTCATAGTCAATCTCTTGAACTAGCCTTATCAAGCATTAAACAAACTGAGAAAGGCCGCCTATTCAGTTTTTGTGGGTATGTTATGGCAGTGGCCTAGGAAGCAAAATGAAAATGAAAGTGGGGGGGGGGGGGGCAATTTTGGACCATGCACCTCACATTATCACATTGACCAAAAGGTGCATTTTTTATGCTAATTTTTGTTTCGTTTTTTTTCTTCGAGCAAGAACAATTTTTTGGCGGAGCGCGTCGAAAAAATTGGGTCTTTTACACATTTTTAAATATGGAGCTTGTATTGCAGATAATAGTTCAGATTCAGAGTTTTCTGTAAGGAAATTTGAATACTTGGGGGACTATCGAAGAATCTGCGTTTCCTACTAGCATATTTCTGACTGAAGATCGTTGTTGTAACATTATGTTGTCTAAGGAGTGCGGATTGAGGCTTCTCGACAACATTCAAAGAGCTCCCGAAACTTTGTTGCCCTTTTTTAAACAAAATATTTAAAATATAAACCTATGATAAAGCATGTATGGAAGAAAATATTAGGGGCTGACTGCTTTATGATAGACCATTTGCAACATTAACGGTTGCAATATAGGGCGCGCGAAGCGCGCAGAGAATTTTGGCTTTTTTAAAAACTAATAATTACAAATATGGAGCTTTTATTTGGAAGATTTCGGAATTTTATGGAGGAAAAGTTGGGAAGCCCGAACTGTGTTCGATTTGTGCCTCAAATGACAAACTAAAGAATCCATGTACACAGACTAAGGTACTCAACTACATGGTTGAAAGGTATCTGATGATTGGTGAGTATTAGGGCATTAGTACGGTTAGCCAATGGTTTCCTGCCTGTAATATGAAGTCTCGCTCGAAAGACTATCTTCAGTTGGTGAGGAGGGTACAGAAAATTTGGAAAATCGCATAATTGCATATTTCGGGCTTGTAAGTAGTAGCTAAGTTTTCCGATTTTTCCTTCAAATGTGAACATCATTGTGTCAGGAACGTATTGCGGCGCGTGAAGCGCGCCGTAACTTTTGCCCCTTTTAAACAAACACATGTAGATATGGAGCTTTTACTACAGAAAGCTTTGGACTCTGGATTGCCTTGTAACGAAATTTAAAGAGTTGAGAGATTACTGAAAAATTTGCACTTCATATATTGGTGGCAAAAAGAGAACGATTGCACGACGACTCAATCATTATTGCTGCAAAATGTTATCTAAGGCCTACGAACTGGCACTCTCCGATGACATTTCAAAAGTTCCACAAACTTTGTTGTCCTTTTTAGACAAAATATTTCAAAACCAAGAGTTTTCATTGAAGAAAATTTGGAATTATATGAAAGTCAGTTTACAAAAATAGCAATGTAGCTGCCAGTGTCTCTTGATGATGTGATATCACACACGGTAGATATCCGATTTTGTCATTTCCAGAGCTCGGGAAAGTTTACCAAACTAATTTTTGAGCGCGAACTAATGCATTCTACGTTGCATTTTGCAGCCCGCGAAGCACGCCAGAAGTTTTGCTTCTTTTGATTTTTTTTTATATAATAAAAAGGGGTTTCAGACCACTGTCTCCCCTAGCCCCCCTCCCGCTCCCTACGCCTATGTGTTATGGAAATAATTCCTCCTTGCGAGTTTTCATTCGAGTTCTCACTTTCTGTCCTGTGATATCATATTCATAAGGTCTATAAATAGATCTCACGTGACGTCTTTTGATCTTTTCACGAGCTGAGTAGTATTTCAGCCATATCAGAGGGCAACCCCGGTATTTCGGTACAGACTTTCCATCAGACATAGCCGCTGCTAGTCCCAAATATGACGTCACTGAGAATCATCTATACTAATTAAAAGAATGACGCCCTATCGTGACCCTGCTCGGTCAGAAGATACACAATGGGTACTAAACCAAACTCCCAGATTTTAAATCCTTCCCGAACGCAGTTCAGTTCTATGAAACCTCCTGCTTCTGTAAAGAGAAATATGCAACTACTACGAAAACATGTGTATACTCCCTTCGCTCCCAACGACACTGAGGACAAGGATAATGCATGTACATCATTGTAAGGGCAAGCTGCCTATTGGAAAAATAAACTGAACCTCACGGGGTATGTTATGTAGATTTGTTACTCACTTGGGTCATGGAGCTACTAACACGGAGGCTAAAACGATCCTGTTCTCCAACTACTACTTAGATAAATGTCAAGGAGAAACCCTCCATACCGATTGTCCTACAAAATTTCAAATTGTCGTTCACATATAAATATTTTCAATCTCGATCCCGGAAACCCCACCCCAAAGCCATCTTTCCCTCCTTAGTACCCTTGGTTGGTTATACTGTCCTGACGTCTAAGTTATCACCTATTTTGTTTACAGAAAGAATATCATGCAACCAGAGGGTATTCAAGACTACCGTAGGATAATTTAACGAGAAATCTCATGAGTACCGTAATTTCCCAAAAGATGTTGAGCCTTTTGGTGCTGGTGGATAAATTGTGACGTCATATAAATAGAAACGCCTGGTTTTCCACAACCTTCGATTTGCTTTGTGTACGGTAAGTCCACAGATCCGCCTTCAAGTGCGCCGTGTGATTGGATTATGGTGACATCAATATTTTTAAATGTAATGTTTGAATGACCTTGGTCCCATCGGTCGCTTGTCCAGGATGGTGGTATTAGTATAATCACATCCTGAAAATACGCCCTACTTTTTGTTGCTCGATACAAATCTGAAGACGCGTTGGTGAACATCTCCTGTACAAATGTATATTTAATAACGTTGTTTAAGAGCTAGAATAGAATTATCTTATATATTAAACGTAAGTTATCAAAACAGCGACGAGTTGTATGGAGATTCCTAATTGATTTTTTATTTTTTTATTTATTAATTTTTTTGGGGTGGGGGGGGGGAGGTGTTTGATTTGGTACTGCATGGAGTAATTTCAAATCGAATGCCATGATCAGTATATACTATAACCTATGCTTCAAACATAATGAATGGTGCACATGAAATGCCCAAATACGTCGCAAATTTCAAAAATATGTCCTGAGATGAATTGCAATCCAAACCGGTCCTCAATCAGAACGCCCTTTCCACACAACCTGGAAGGCCTCATGGTAGCCTCAATAATGCAAATGTTAATTTTTGTGACCGCGTCACTAGGGCGTCATCCATTTTCAATTGCGTCATCAAACCATTCAAATCATGCAAACTTGTCATCCGTTCACTATACGATCGACCTGATAAGTATGGTGAGGGCGTGGTCGTGACCGCATCAAGACGTGCTGATGGGATGGCTGTCAAACGTGAACACATGTATAGAAAATGAAGTTATTTTAGTTGTCAAGGGATGATCGGAATGGCATTCAGCTGAAAGCAAAGTAGTTTAGAATGGAATTAATACCGTTTTCTTTCAACCCTTCAGAAATATTACACCCACATAGGATCCACAAGTACATCATTTTATGACATTTTTGACACTGGGTGTCAAAAGCTATATATATGAGGTTAATTCTGTCACGAAATATGATAGTAAAGAATCAGGTAACTTGGAGAAAAATGAAATACTGCAGCCCTGATATCTAAATAATTACTCATCAATAAGTCTATGTTTCGCCCATAGAGCAGGATATATATAGTTCCCGTATCCTGCTTTATGATCTTGCAACACCTATGAGGCATAGCATACCAATAATTGCATGAGAAATTATCCTTTGCAATCTGGCGATTGGCGACACTAACGCCAACTTAGTCGGTTCTCATTCAACCTTCACCGTAGCGTGTACAACTATTGCTAGCTGACTATAAGATCTTAAACATGAACTAAACTGAACTTGACGGAAAATGTCAAGGACCCTACGAGAGGCAGAGACACCTTTCACACTGGGGGCAAAAGATACCGGGGTCACTTTAGGGCATCAAGGTGTTCTAGGAACAACAGCCAGATAATGATTAAAGGGGAAACCCCGACGTCTGATATCTACAAAATTACGAGATTGTGAATGAAGCATTTTTCTTAAAAGATATACCAGAATGAGCTAGGTTTGAGCAACACAATTATATTTTGAGCGTTGCTACGACAATCTGTTTTGAAAGTCCTTATCCTTTCACCGCTTCCGACTCTCCCAACGTACCCTACTTACTCTCTCCTCCCACAAATTTCTGAAACTCCGTCATCCTCATCCAGACACAATCTCAGTTGATTGCTTCAGGTGAGTATACAAGACCCAGCGTATAATCAGAACTCTCTCACTAAAGTAGTCTGAATGGAGTATAATGAGCTTAAAGGGCAGGAGCAGTCATCCCAAATTGAAGAAGTATAGTAGACTTTCCAGTTTCATGATTGGCTGTTGGGAGTCATGTGACAATGTTTTTTCTCCTCAAATGTGAAATTTACCAGAAATAACTGCTTGGTTTACCTTGAGTATGCAATAGTAAAGTCATAAAATGTAATGAAAGATACTTGGCTGTTTGAAGAGAAATAAGATGAAAATTGTGTTATTTAGCTTTTTCTTCAAAATAAGTTTGGGAGACTGCTCTTTACCTTTAATTTTCTGCTTTTAATTTGCAGTCAATCAATCAATCAATCAATCAAAGAGCTGTGACAATTGAGAATTCCTGTAGGCTACAACAAAATTGTAGTTTGGGGTGAGAGTTGACTGTCTTTAAATGCTGGATTCCATTAAGTTTTATGACCAATCGATTTCATGTTAGCCTATGGAATTTCTTGGTTTTAAGAGTAAGAGACAAATCGGAATTATTTCAGGCACATTTTTAAGCAAATTGAATAATTTCATATTCACCAACTGTGGGTAGCACTGGATACAGAGAAGCACGCAGAAAAGGCCCAGTCTTTGAAACAATAACGGTTCCTTTTCATTTTACATATCCGAAGTTCCAGGTTTAACAATAACTTTTGATTTCTGTCGATTGTTTCAAGTGTTCACTAGATAGATCGGGAAGGTGTTACAAGATTTAGATCCATAGAAAACTATTTTGAACCCTTTTAGTTATCGACAATAATCAATCTGTTTTGTGTAATAACACCCTTCTAGGTGGAGACAGTTTCCATTCGACCGACACCAGGTATTTAGGTAGTATACCGGTACTTCCCCGGATGAGGGAGCCAGCTCCCTGTCCGGATATTCGTCCCTGATGTAACTGCATGGTCACCATTATACGTGAGTATTTTAAAACGACTCGCTTTTCCCCCTAACATCAAACATACAATGACGTTTGAAGATACTTAAATACGGTACACGGTAACCATGCAATTACTACAAGAAAGGAATGAAATTAGACATAAACTTTGCGTGTAACGAGTACCGTTATCTTACATTTACAAATGGAAGACTAAACCTGTTGATTCTTCTTGGGAATATTACTTCTTTCAGTTTTAGTTCGTTTTGAGGTATAAATGCAAGGCAACTTTATAAGTATACCAGCAGATTGGCCAGTTCTGTTGGCAAAACACTCCTCTAATTCACGTAGTCCCTCTCAATTTACTCCTGAATGTTGAACCAAGTTGTTTTTCCTTCAAGTAGTCCCTCTCAATTTACTCATGAATGTTGAAGCAAGTTGTTTTACGGAAAACACATGTGTGGAATTTAAATTGGTTTAAGTTTAAGTTGCATTTAGGGAAAATTACTCTCATGCATCGGAACATGAGTTAAAGGGCAAAAACAGTCGCCCAAACTTATTTTGAAGCCACAGCCAGATCTCACAAGTTCCTTATTTCTCTCCGAAGTATCTTTCATAATATTTTAGGGCTTTATCATTGCATATTTAAGGTAAACCAAGCGGTTACTCCTAGTAAATTTCACATTTGAGGAGGAAAAAGTTTTTAACGGTCCAGATGAAATTGTATTCAGCTCAGGGAATGTGGTGGAGAAGTTTTGAAAATTTTCTTTCCTGTACATACTTTTGGTTTGATTTTTATTAAGTTTTTTTTTGTGTACTTTTGCACAAGCTTTCCTTTAACTTTACCTTTATCATTAGGCCTAGGGTTAGACAAGTACGAAAAGAGTGCAATAACAAGATCAACAGAGTCATGAAGTGTGTTGGGAACTCTTTCGGAAAAGGCAAGGGAAATCTGAGTGTTCACCTGCATATAAGTGAGGCATCATCCTGATGGGTATTTTCTGCTTCCTGGTGTTGTTAGACTTGAAAAGGCTGCATCCTTTTCTGTCTTTCGCATATCATGTGTCCAATTTACCACTGTGTACTAGCCATTTATAGCGGTAGCACACGAGTCATGTATTATAGTCATTTAAGATAATTTCATTCTGTAGACTTAACTTTCAATGTAGAGAAAGGTTGGGCTGTGTCATGCCGTGCACTTGTCGTTTTTCATGTGTTAGATTAAAGGCCCAGTTCTCTCACCCTAAACAGTACCAATTCTCCTAACCTTCTTACTGAAGCACCTCCCACAATTGTCTGAAATTCACCCTTATCTAGATACAATCTCATTTATTGCTTCAAGGTGAGTATAGAAAAAAACTCAATTTATATAATCAGAACACTCTCAGTACCGTTCATGCTGTGTAATATAGACGAATCCGGACAGGTTGTGATGGTCTGATTTAAGTCGGCCATTACTGGGGTCCATTACCCTTAATCTTTAAATTTCCTTCCTTACCTGTTCCATGGATGGTTGTGCAGAAGTGTATCTTCATTTTCTCAACTTCACTGAAAATGAGGATTTGAAGTTCACGTAGACAATAAATAAAGACGATTTAAGGCTGATGGACCCCACTAATGGCAGCCTTCAGTCACCAAAAAAAAAAGCGCTAATCGGAATTCGTCTGTTAGCTTTGGTACTCTACATTGTTTGAATTAACTTTCCATCAAAGAACTGAACCAATTGAGAATTTTGGTACCCCCGAACCAAAATTGTAGTTTGGGTCAGAGATTTG
Source organism: Holothuria scabra (assembly GCA_037179385.1). NCBI lineage: Eukaryota > Metazoa > Echinodermata > Holothuroidea > Aspidochirotida > Holothuriidae > Holothuria > Holothuria scabra. The sequence goes on along the minus strand of CM074192.1, from coordinate 15,056,239 downwards.
GCCCTTTAATGTTTCTTTGTGTGTGTGTGTTTTGTCTTGAATAATAAAATGGAAAAGAAGATGTTCACACATCAAATATATCATCAAATTAATTGCACATACTTTTGACATAAAATTCATATGATATATATTGTGTAGAAATGCAAAGAAAACTTTATAAAATGTTTCGCCAAGCTTAAAAATATGTGTACGATACATGTGGGATATATGTAAAGAGAAACTGAAATATTTACGATACAGTTCAATAAAATTCATATGAATATGTATAAGGATATTTGGAGTGAAACTAAATACGTTTTAACACAATGATAATGGAAAGATTTTTTATATAGAGGGAGTATACATATATTTTCATGAAAGTAATTCCAGAATATTCGTTTTTTTTGCATGGAAAATATTTCACATATAAAACAATTCAATCAGATTAGTCATTTTGTCTTTTGAGGTATATAGTACGGTAATAAGAGAATGTCAAAAATTTACGTGATATATTTATGAGAAATGAGGACATTTCTTAAAGGACCATGGAGTGGTGTAAGAGTTAAAGGTTAATTTATGCTTGGAATTTGTGGTACGTGTGCAGTCTAGTATAGTTGCGTTATGTTATGTAAGTCCTTGTGTTGTAGTGTCTTGTTTTTGTCTCGTTCCCCAACGCCTATACAATGCTATCACATGACTCTGAAGAGCCAAGCAGGAAAATGTACTACACTACATTTCCCCCTCAGTGAAACTTCCCCATCCTGGGTTAGTTAGTTAAATGGAATTTTACGGCACAGTATCCAACCAAATGGTCCAAGTCCAGTTGGCCACGGCCTTTTTCCAGCTGTGGCTCACTGATTTTTTTCCCACTCCGTTTTTTTGCTAAACACCAAGCACAATGGCAGTAGGTTCCGTTTTTTACGGTCTTCGTTATGACCCGATTAGGTCTCGAACTCCCAACTTCTCGACTAGAAGTCTGATGCTCTCACCACTTGACCATACAGTCTGTCTTTTCATGGCAGGAGTGTCATGAAACAGATGCCGTGTGATAAATGAGCAATGTCTATACAATTCTGTGAATGAAATTCCTGTGATTTTCATCCGATGAAAATCACAAGAATTTCATTGATTTCACAGAATTGTGAGAAAATTTTATTTGAGAAAAATTCCCTGACGATCTGCTTCCTCCCTGATGGACCTTTAAAGTGTACCTTAAGTCAAAAAATTCAAATATATATATTGAGGACCATGACAAATAAATTTTAACAGTTCAACTCCCATCTCCATAGGACATTCCTGAGCTGAGATATCAAATGTTGAAGTTTATTCAATAAAATTTATAATGGTACATTGCGCAATAATTTGTGATGTCATTCTTGTACTACTCAAATTACAATCTCTGTATTTCTTTGTTTTTCCGGAGGTTACTGCACCTTGCACCAAGGTGTGATAGCACTTTTACTCTTATGAGGTGATGTAATTAATTAAGCCCTCCTTGTGCAACGTGCTATGCAAGCAAACAGGAAGTGTTCAAGGTCATAAAAACATTTTTAATTATAAAGGAAAACAAAGCATGTTATGTGAGTTGTACAACAAGAAAGTCACAAATTATTGCACAATCGACCAATTTGTTTTAAGAGAATAAACTTCAACATTTGATATCTCAGCTTGGGAATGTCATATGAAGATGGGAGTTGGACTGATAGAATTCCTTTTTCATGCTCTCAAACATATATTTTTTAATTTTTTTGACTTGAGGTACACTTAAAGGACAAATGTGATTCTTTCAATGCACATGAGGGGCGATCTCGGGGAACAGAGGGACATGTCCCCCGAATAATTGAGAAACCACCCATTGACTTTCAAGTTTTCACACATAACAGTAATTCTTTGAAAATGAGGTAATGTCCTAACCCCCTCCCTTCCCCGCCCTAATACTGAGAACAAATCGCCTTCCTTGATAATGCAGACCGCGCGTTTGATCTAGCGGTAGAGCATCCGCCTCCCACGTGGGAGGCTGTGGTTCGATTCCCAGGCCGAGTCATACCAGGGATTTGGAACTCCCTGCCTGGTCGTACAAAAGACTCTAAAAATGGAACCTACTGCCGTTGTGCGTGATGCTCCGCATAAGCAACGGGAAACAAGCAGCCAGTCAGAAACTACTGGTAAAAGAGGCAGTGGCTTGCTCGACTTGACCCGATAGGATGGAAGCTGCGCCGTAAAACTCCATCTAACCAGGGAGGTAAATAACCCTTGATAATGCATTCACAACTGTCAGCAGTGTATAGCTACACAGGCGCAAAGCCTTATATTTCAAGGTTTCACCATACTTGGTATGGCCCATGGCTGACGGTACTGCAGGTGCATGGGGATAAAAATAATCTCATGTTCCTTTCAAATCTCCGCCGCACTCCAAGGAGTGACTAGGCCAACTGTGGGACATTTGCACACGCACAAAGTTTTTTGTCAAGACTTTATTATATTTTCAAAACGCTGTATGCTTACAGCTGTAATAGTTGCAGGTGGGGTAGAAAGTAAAGATTAAATGAAACTTGGTCCAAAACTTGCCTTTCCCATCTCCAGTAGTTTCCATGGTTCTAAACTACGAATTAGCCCCACGCTCATAGAAAATGCACAAATAATTTGCCTTGCTGCTGTATGCTACGGATACCTTTTATTAAAATTTGGGAAAATGCATTTACCCCACTTTTATCCACAAAATTAACAAGACAACACATTTTTATAATACTGTAAATAGTACATGGAAATACCTCTGTCAATAATGAAAACTTGGAGTGCAAGCTTATAATGGTCCCTGCATATGTTAGTATTGATGACCGTGTCTTGTCCTGGCCGATTTTAAGACAGCATATCGACCTACATGGTTTTGTAACCTTGTCACAAATTATCTTAAATGGCTAATGCCATTTTGCTTATTCATATTTGGCCATGGGCGTCCGCAGAAATTTTGGTAAGGGGGGGCAAGATCATTCATGGATGATTGAATTGTGTACACTATCTAAGCGGAGCGCCACCATCAGTTGGCGCGGAGCGTACAGAAAAATTTTGGGCCTTACAAACTCTCCAGATGGCCGGAAATGACACTTGGCGAGTGTTCTGAGCTGCATGTACCCACCCCTGAAACAGGAATTTCATGTCTGTAATTTTTAGATATTTAGAATTTTCAATGTAAAAAATTGTTGAAGGGAAAATCATGGATGATTGAATTGTGTACACTATCTAAGGGGAGCGCCATCATCGGTTGTGCGGAGCGTACAAGAAAATTTTGGGCCTTACAAACCCTCCAGATGGCCGGAAACGACACTTGGCGAGTGTTCTAAGCTGCACGTACCCAGCCCTGAAACAGGAATTTCATGTCTGTAACTTTTAGATTTTTAGAATTTTCAATGCAACAAATTGTTGAAGGGAAATCTGCCTCTCGGTAGCGGCCTCGCACGCCTATGCACGATAAAACTTACAACTGTCAAACAGCCTATATAGGCCTATGTCCGTTACCTAATTATGAACCATGCATACACCCCGGGACCAAACCAAGACCAACGCATTCATCAATGGACGGGTGCCATATGCACACTACATACCTGACAACTAGGCTAGTACATAGTTTTTACAATTACAAATTTCCAATAGATATCACGAATGATGGTCCCCAAATTACGATTTCACTATTCAGCATACTGCACCATCTTCTCTTTTGCTATTCCTGGTCAAATGTCCGCATTTTTCACGAGTAAAAACTGACGCTGTGAGTGAAGGTATTTTGATGATTTATTTTTAATTTTTTTTATTTTAATTTTTAATTATTTTTTTCACAAGTTTGATTTTCCAGGGGGGGGGGGGGGCAAGTGCCCCCCCTTGCCCCCCTTGCGGACGCCCATGTATATGGCGTACCCAAGTTGTTGAAAGAAATCATCCATAATAATAAAATAGCATACAGGATATCTAGGTTTTCCATAGTAGTAAAGGCAGAGGTGAGCCTGGACGACTATGTAAACAATGGTAATGATGTGACAAAATTTTAGCCTTCATACAGAAATAAAAAATTAAAAAATTCCCAAACTTGAATATAAGAACGTATTAACTTACCCCATCAAATGCATCTGATGACCATTAAGTTTTATGCTATGTTTTGTTACTGTAATCATTGACTCATACTAGTCATATACGTCAATACTTTGATTGTAGATTGTCTAGTGAATCGATTGGATAAACACTTGAACTTACCTTGATAATTTCAACCAAATGTGGATTCTCTGGGACATCTGAAGAAATGCCAACTATTACCCCTCTGTATCCATTTTCTTCAAGTTTAACGTTTGAAAATTTGGAAAGACTGCAGTATGCGTTGAATACCAACGAACACAAACATATTGCAACAACGTACACCAGCTCCATTGTTAGTGGAAAACAACAGAACAAAACAATAAGCTTGAATGGATCCTTATATATATACATATATATATCACCAGAAACATGAACTCAAAACAGCGACGGAAAGAATATGAAGTTGTTCGTCACTGGCTGTCTCTGACTTCCTAACTGAAAAGTTAAAACAAAATACATCTCTTAACAAATTACTGAGGATCATCAATTACATTTCTTTACGATTTATTTTGCACTGCTGTTGTAGATGTCGCGAACTGAATAGTAAAGACTGTCACCGCAGCTTCACAGCTCACATGGAAGTGACAGCATACTGCGATGCTGTTTCATTTTTCGGTTTCCAGGACAGACCGTGATATATGACACCACGTAGCTACGCACATGACCTCTAGGGGTTACAAAAATGCGGAAGCGTCAAGGTTACATCGTGTATGACTTTCCTGGGTCAGACTCAGTTTGTGATATCAATGACGGATGCCTTTGGTCTAATCTGCAATTCCGGGGCCTGATGCAGAGAGTAGAGTCGCCAGACTTAGTTCTAGGAGGGCCCTGGGTAGCACAAAGATTTTTGCAGGGGCACCGCTAGACACATTCATGGCGCTACAGGCGCCACCGAGCGCGAAACTCGAGGCCCTAATAGGTGGGATCCAAGGGTACAACTTAGGACCCCTAATATGAATCAAAAGAAAAGCTTCTGGGTTTACGGCATTTTTGAGATATTTAAATTATTATTCAAGGGTTATTCTTTTAACTAAAAAATGGTCTGCAAGTTGGGTTACATAATGTAAGGTTTAAAGTAAAAAAAAAATTACTCCAGGAACGGATGCAGCAGACATTTTGAAAAAGTGTGAGAGGGGCTGTACTGCAGAGAAAGCAGTTGATGGGTTCTAAATGTGGTTCTCTCAAGGTAAAACGTAGTCCTGCCTTGAAGGCTACCTGAGCTTAGCACCACCGTCAATTAACCGGGAGCGCACTGAAAATTTAAAAAAAAAAAACGCAACCCCTCAGCCTACAGTTTGAAATGACTTTTCCCAGGTGTTTTAGGCGAGTTTTCATTTGAAGCACTCCCTGTTTGAAGGACATCGAAATTACAACGTTGAAGAAAAGAGCTCCCTCTAGTTACAGCTCCCTTCATCCCGGTGAATTTCAGTAGTAAAAGTTAAAAAAAAAAAAAGACTATGTACAAATGTCGTTTGGGTATAGGTTTTGTTGAGTTTGTTGAAGAATTGAATCTATTTTCCTGCACACCCTGGATGCAAAATTTTAGCGCGCCTTGTGCGCTTTCGTCGTAGTTTCACCCCATTTATTGACCACCACTGCGATAATCGAAAGCTCATTTTTTCCAAAGTTTGCACCATTTAGCATTCAGACTATAATCAGACTTAAAAGTCAAGAGCAGTCCCCCAAACTTATTTTAAAGCAACAGCTAAATATCATAGGCGGCGGGAGCGGGGCCAGGTGGCCTGGCCCCCATATATTTTCGTTATGACATTTCTAGTGGGGGGGGGGGGCATGACCTCCTCAATAACTGAATGTCGCAAAATAAATTTTAAGTTGCTTTTATGACATTTCGACTATTCTTTGGCTCAATTATAACTTTTCAGAGTGCAAAAATTGCAAAGCTTTCTGGGCTTCGCCCCCTGGACCCCTCATAAAACATAACCTGTAGGGGAGTTTACTTTCGACTTTCAAACAGTTAAAACAGAACTTTTTGCAAGCTATCTGTGCTTTTCAAATTATTTTTTTCTTCTCAAATCAGGGCCTTTTAAACATACTATTGATCCCAATGACACACATTTGGCCCAGTAATAATGAACCTTTTAGGATTATTAGTAATAACCATACAAAGGTACTTTTTTGCTTCCATTACATTCTAAAATCAAAAGAGTGAACTTAGTCACTCTTTGATCGAGTGAAAAGTGTGAATTCACTCCTCTTGGAGTGAATTATCACTCTAATGGAGTGAATTTACACTTTTCACTCGATCAAAGAGTGACTAAGTTCACTCTTTTGATTTTAGAGTAAAGTCCCCTAAAAGGCCTTAAATGTCAGAGCTTCCGGGCCCTGTTGCGGGCCCCGGACCCCGAGCATACTGCCTAGGGATTTTAAATAGAACTCCCTATTGACAAAATGCCCCAAAATACTTTAGATCTCTTAAAAATGCCTTGTCTCAAATTATCAAACACATGTTCAATTTTGAGTAGCTTCAACACGTTGGCTTTGTCACCTAAAAATTACTGTAATGTATGTTTCTCCTTAATCAAATGCCATAGTACTTCCCGATTCCATTCTCTTCCCTTACCTCACCCCGCTCCTATATTAAATTCATAGTTTAGAATCCGTTTTTGAATATAACTTTCGATATATTTTGGAGCCTCTCAGGTCACTAGTACCCGCGCTGAGCTTCCAGGGGCTTCGATCCCTGGACACCTACCGGCCCTTTTCCTCTGCGGCCCCCTTAAGCGGGCCCCTGGACCCAACGCCGATGGGGTTTTATGCTTCCCGCAAAATCGGACGCCTACGGCGTCACCATTATGTCGGCTGCCGGAAACGTGTTGCGCCCAAGAAAAACATTTTCCGCCGCCTGTGAAAATCACAATTTTCCTCTTATTTCTTTTTAAAATAGGCATATCTTTAATATTTTATGATTTCGGTATACCTTATGCAAGTTAAACCAAACAGTGATTTCTAATAAATTATATACATTAAAAGAGAAAAATTTTGTCGCATGACGCCAATCATGAAACGGTACAGTCTACTACTACACTTCTTCAATTTGAGATGACTTTTCTTGCCCCTATAGTAATTTCTAAAGAGGTAGGAATTTGGGCAAATATCTGCCTTCTATAAACCCAACACAAAATGTTATGCTGACGTACATATCTCGAGAGAGCAGTCTTAACTACGGATCCAAAATTGTGGACGGTAACCAATATGGAAGACTAGAAAGTGTAGTACACACTATAGACCTTCTTCCTACAAAGTGCCCCCAAAAATAATTTGTTGTTGGTTATTTTGATTACATTCTTCGGGCAATTCGTTTCAGCGATCACACCGCGCCTATGATTGGCGCCGAAGAGTGGCGTAGCCACGGGCGTGGTTAGTGGGGGGGGGGGGGGTTATAAATATCCCCCATGATCCAACCTTGCAATGCAAAAACCTAAAATAGCAGGTTTTTCTCTCTATCCTTGGACTTTTCCCTTACGTCGTGCCCCTCACCCCCGCCCCCCCATGACACAATTCTGGTTAATTTAATAAAACTGTATATGAATAAAAAGACAATATACAAGATCGTGAACATCGTATACCAGTTTAGACTTACACCCTGTAAGTTCGATGTAAAGAAAGGGGTACTGGGCATAAGGGGAAACTCATTTGGAAAATATTGGATTTACTAGAGTGATTTTTATAAGACTGAAAACTAAACGAAACAGAAGGGTGTAAATACATAAACTTGCTCATCGTGTTTCGTCTTTCGTCAAAATTAGGAATTGTTATTCATTGGCAAAATGAAAACCCATGGCACTTTCAGCACATGGATCTAACGTAAAAAGAATACAAATATAGCATTACTTTGCATGTTAGTCTCAAGACAAAAAAAATTCGAAGGAGGGAGGAATATCCCATCCCTTTATACCGCTCCGGCGGTCGTCACGAATGGAGACGACGGCTACTCTCCAGCACTTTATCAGGTAGATTCTGATCAATTTGCAATGTGCTCATCTTTTATTGACGCGAGCATTTTTATTCTATTTTCAAGCCTGGGAAATGTCATTTCCGACCATTTCAGGGGCGATTTTTCATTTTTGCTTCTGTTTTTTTTTTTTTCTTCTGTACGCTCCGCACTTCGCTTAGGCAGTGTTTCGGTCAGATCAGTAAGAGAACTGTTTGCAAAGTCCTGCGTACGAGGCTGTTTGTGAAATTTGAAATTCCGCCCTCTATATAATCTTTTATGTGTGATTTGAAACCAATTGTACTTTCTTCCCTCTCTCCTTTCCTCCCCTCCAATATTTCAGGTTGGGACATTATCTCTACCCTTCCTAGTTCTTTCGGAGCCCGAGCCCCAGCAACGGGTCTTTAGATTAGTGTCATGCACAACTGAGTCGTGATTTTAGTCAAAGATGATTTGGCAAGATTCCGGTCCGTGGCCCAATTGATTAGATTCTATTCAAATTTGACTAGAAAACTTTTAGAGTGTACCTCAGTTATTTAATTCACTGTCCTGTCTCATTTGACAGAAGGCCTAACACCCTAAACAGTTCTTATTGTCCTGACCTACTTATCTGAAGGCATATTCTGGAGACCAAATACTTAAACTTCAAAATAAGCAGACAAATTTTCTCTTTCAGAAGGTGAAAACGGCATTTCGATAGCTTATAGCATTCGTAAGATACAAATTTTTAAAATGTTGCCAATTTTTCTTAGGATTTGAGGCATCATGGGAAATCTGTGATGTCATCGTGGCACATTAATTTAACATTGCATTCAATTTATTTATAATTTATGATGCCGCTGTATGCAATATGAAGCAATGTTGTTGGTTGAACTCTATGTATGGTGAAGGGTAATTCTAGATCTACAGGAAAAGATATTCAAACATTCGAACAGTATCAAATCTCAAGGACAAACAGGACCTTCAATTATAAAGAAAAACAAAAGGAATTTGAAAAAATGTGCCAACATTACATAACTTTTTGTGGCTTAAGCAGAGGTATCATATCTTTCAACAAAAATAACCAATCTTTAAAGTGAGATATTTTGAGTTAGGAAAATGGTATTGTGATAGGGTTTGAAGGTCATTGTGTGGAATATTTTTGTTTTTCTTACAAGACAGAGGCGAAAACCCACCAGAACATGCCTTTAAGCCGCTCCCCAAACCGTTTAAAGTTTATCCTCATCCAGGGGAAGTTCCCCAATGACTCGAAGTAAACGTGGTAAAACAGTTTCCATTGTCGTTCTTCAGTGGTACAATACCGTTTAACTTTTTGGGACTTGGACTTGAAGTCGGGATCTCTGGGCTTGGACTCAGACTCGGACTCTCTGAACTTGGACTTTGGCTTGATCTCCAAATCGATCCCATCAAGTCCGAGCTTTTTCTCTGTCACATTTCCTTTAAATCGTTTTGATTTTTTTACTTTTTATTGTTCTTTATTTGATTTTATGTATTGATTTCGGCAAATTTGATTGTATTTTTCTCTAATTGCCTTCGGATTTTACAAAGATATAAAAGAACATATCAGACTAAGTGTTTCTCATGTGTGTGTTTATGAACACGGTGCAAACTACTTTATACAAATATATAACCTTGATCTTTCCCAAGTGTGCTAGTTGTTAACAAACTAACTCAGTTTATGCAGATTAAGGCGTGAAATGGAGAATGTGATCACCCAGAGCCAAGGATATGAAAAGACGATGTGCAGGGAGCACATTAATAAGATTTTCTTAATACTATTTCATGCACTTTGGCATTCATTAGGTTTCTCTATTTGTTTCGTCAAGCTTATTGAGCTTAGTTACAAGTATATTGCACCGTCAAAGCTAAATATCAGAAAATACTATACTTCTTTTACAATTTGTGGACTTGGACTTAGCATTGTGGACTTGGACACTGATTTGGACTCGATCTAGTTGGGCTTGACTACAGCCATGGCTTAGTAGATTTTACTTATAAGCCTGTTTTCTTGTTTTCTGAATGTAAGTTTTTACTTATAATTCAGTTTCCGGCCATCTTAGGGGTCATGATTGGTCAAAATTTTCTGTACGCTATGCACCAACCAATGGGAGCTCAGATAGTCTTTTGGACAAAATTTCATTTTCCAGGCAGTGGAAAAATTAGTAATAACTTTCTGATCACTTTGATGTTTGCTTATTTAGTCTGAAGTAGGCTAACAAAGCAGAAAACTAAAAGAGCGACTGCATAGGTTCTACTCACCAACCTGCGAAATGCAATTTCCGGCTGTCTGAGGGGTCGCATTTAAAATTTTCTGAACGCTCTCCGCAAACTGATGGTGGCGCTCTACTTAGTTAGTCCTTCGGTGAGAATTACATTTTTCGTGCACAAAATCTTTTGCCCCCTCCCAACTGAAAAACGCTCCCGTACGCCTATGTAATTGTGATGGGTTTGTGATGTTTGTGAAAGGAGCTAGTGGTTGGATTCGTCCCCTGATAGTGAAAACTACATAACAGTTTTCACGGACGATCATACATAACAAAGGAGGCAAAGGAGGACTATGAAGGTCCCAAAAGATGCCCTGTATCCCCCCGTCACCCCCCCCCCCCCAAAAAAAACAAGAGGGCAATCCGCGGAGTTGCTGATCTCATCGCGGGACTTAATTCTATCAAGCTCATTGTTTTGAAAATAGACACTTCCACTTCCATCACGTGACCTTAAATGTCTGTTGCCATAGTAACCATGCATTTTGGTAGTTCTAGATATCCTCATGACACGTGCAAAGTTTCACGTCAATGCGATGTTCCGTTACAGAAATACGGTAAAAGATCAGAAATACAGCCAAAAAGTCCCGGGAACTCGGAATTGAACTATCGGATCTAAGGTGTTCTAACCTCGCACTGCATCAAATATGACATAATGGTCGAAGGGGTTCCAACAGTTTTGTCTAAGATTTGTAGGTACAAGTATTTCATGATTGAGGTAGTTTAACAGTGAGTGTTCAGTTCCTTTGGGGATTTTAGCTACAAAAACCTCATGCCAATTTTTATGTGCTAGAAACGCGTTCCAGAAGTGAAAATAGTGACGTCAGCGTGTTTTAATTTGGCTTACTGGATGTTACTGATCATACGCAGTAGGTGTGTTACCGATACGCGCGCACGATAGAACCTTAGCAACAATTGTTGCACAATGTACGCCTGGATAAACAAATAAAGAAACGCGCAACGCATTGATGTCCTCTGTGAGGAGCTTGCACCAAAGGTCAAAAGGTCAAATTCAGCGGACGCACTAGTTGTTCTAAAAGACATCCCGCCACGTACCACATTTCTTTACTTAGCTTCCGTGGGTGTTATTTGTCCTCCTGAAGGTGGTTGCGTTAGTTGGCTTTTACACGCGTGTAAGCTCCCTATAGTAAGACCGAGACGAACAAAACGCGTTTCATTGCATGTTAAACCAACAAATTCGGACAGCTGATTAACCAATCAGATACGTGCGCTTGGCTTACCACACGCGCATTACGAAGTCTTTATACTGCGTGCGGCCACAAGCGTCATTAGGGAGCTTCAGATAACACGACGTACGTGGCCAGAGCGGTGCGGCGTTTTAGCCCACAGTTCACGTCTTCGAGCTGACGTCCGCGCCCTGAAAATATTGCGCTTTAGATTTCTACGACGCAGCATGAAAGTCGCGTGGAGATATTCGAACTTCGTTTGAGTAGCAGACGCGCAAACCGAGCTGTCAATGGTATCAGTTTTTAGCGGAAACGCGTAAGTCAAACTAACTGATTATGTAGGCCTAAGTTGGAGAGTGGAAAACCATCGAGTTCGTGAAGCAATTGCAGTGTTTATTGAACTGATATCATGGACGACGATGAATTTATGAATTTCAGCTATTAACAGCATTTTATGTAGTGCGTTTTTAGTATAAGCACATTGCCGAATAGAACGACACGCAAGTCAAATTGTCACTTCCGCGTGCACTGATGTTTGTGAATCCACAAGGCGTTATTTTCCGCCTTATAAAACGGTAACTAATATTGACTCTTAATACTTTCAAACCCCATACGGTTAAAGAAGATTTCTATACGCAAGACAATTATGGAAAGGGTTTGCTACACCTTGGACCGGGCCCTACGAGACACATTTTCTCAGTTTGGAGCACATCTTCACCACCTTTAAACAAAAGCCAACCAGCAGCGTTTGAAGTAAAACCGTACATTTGACCTCCTGTTACGCGACTTCAAACCTGAGTTGCCATGGCAACGAAATATTTTGGCAGAACATGTCACTTCTGTTAGTTTCATGTTTAATGTTGGTGCAATGTTAACCCCTGGAATTATGTACAAAAAGCGGTTTTGACTCAATTTGACCTTTGGCCTTAGAACATCTTTTCCAGATTCTGTTGCCCATGGCAACCATATATTTGGGGTAGTTCTAGTCATCCTCATGACATCTGCGAAATTTCATGTCACTAACATGTTTCATTACCGAAATACGGACGAAAGTATGATTTTACCAAAATTTGACCTTTGACCTTCACTTCCGGGAATCTGCGAGACACAAGTTCCAACCCTGGAGTATCTTCCCCCCAAGTTTGAAAAGGATCGGTCTAGCCCAATAGGAGGAGTTCGAGTTAAAAGTTTCTCCTTTTTTCAATTGAAAATAGACACTTCCACTTCCATCACGTGACCTTAAATGTCTGTTTCCGAGGTAACCATGCATTTTGTAGTTCTAGATATCCTTAAGGCCTGTATACACGAGCAACATTTGCAAAACATTCCCCAAAACATTTCCAAAACATCCACCTGCAACAAATCCAAAACATGCTTGTTTTCGTTTTGTTGCACAGTGTAGACAGGGTATGACAGCATGTTTTGAAAATGGTTTGGAAATGTTGCAAAAGAAATGTCTTGTCAATTCTTTTCAAAACATTCTCAAAACATTTTCAAAATGTTTTCAAATTGTTTTTACTCTGTCTACACTGTGCAACAAACCGAAAACAAGCATGTGTTGGGTTTGTTGCAGGTGAAGTGTTTTGAGAATGTTTTACAAATGTTGCTCGTGTATACGGGCCTTCATGACACGTGCAAAGTTTCACGTGAATACGATGTTCCTTTACAGAAATACGGTAAAAGACCAGAAATACAGCCAAAAAATCCCCCCAAAAGGTTTATTATCGAAATATGACCTCTGACCTTTGACCTTCCGGAATTCTGCGAGACACAAGTTCTTACCCTAGAGTACCTTCCCACAAAGTTTGAAAAAAAAAAAAAAAACCGGTTTAGCCCACTAGGAGGAGTTAGATTCACAAATTTCCTCTTTTTTCGCTTAAAAAATAGACACTTCCCCTTTCAACATCACGTGACCTTTAATACCTGTTGCCATGGTAACCATATATTTTGGTAGTTCTATAATATCTTCTCATGACACTTGCAAAGTTTCATGTGCGATGTTCCATTACAGAAATATAGTGAAAAACATGATTTTCACCAAATTTGACCTCTGACCTTTACTTCCGGTTATGCAATATGTACAGTGGTTCCACCTAGGGTACCCTCCTACAAAATTTGAAGAAAATCGCCGTTTAGGAGATATTAGCAAAACAAAAATTCACACACACACACCCACACACACACACACACACGGACACGTTTTGACCCCTCACACAGAATTGGAGTTTTGGTTACCTTGGGGGACCCCACCTTAGGTTAGACCTAACACCTAACACCTGTGCGATGTTCCATTACAGAAATATAGTGAAAAACATGATTTTCACCAAATTTGACCTCTGACCTTTACTTCCGGTTATGCAATATGTACAGTGGTTCCACCTAGGGTACCCTCCTACAAAATTTGAAGAAAATCGCCGTTTAGGAGATATTAGCAAAACAAAAATTCACACACACACACCCACACACACACACACACACACGGACACGTTTTGACCCCTCACACAGAATTGGAGTTTTGGTTACCTTGGGGGACCCCACCTTAGGTTAGACCCTAGTAAAGTCCAGGCCCTAATCATTTGGCTCATTGAAGATCCTGTGCCAGAGTGAGCGTGGATGAACACCGGCGAGCTTCACCTTCTCTTTTCGACTAGTACTCAGAGGTAACGAGGCAGGCGTGTACTAATCGCCCCCAATCCTGCCCTCCCCATCCGACGGACGTGAGCGTATCCCCAGTCTTTAGCCACTTTCCCAAAGGCTGGAGGGGTGGAGGTTTTAATTGCTCTGCACCACTGCTCAACAGCTGAACTGAGCAAGCGGACAACTTCCTGAGTCGGACAAATTCATGGAAGAACTTGCTATTTGTTAATGTTAACATTAGTTGCTCTTTCGGGTCAACTATACGAACAAAGCCCAAAGGTGAAACAGTCGGCTCATAAAATAGCACAGTTATGTGAAATAGGAACCTGAGCCAACAATTTTCGAAACAAACAATTGGGGACGCAAGTCTGCCTGTGTCGCAAAGATTACCTGTACCTGGTTGAGATTGTTTTGGCAGAGCAGTTTATTCGGGCTATGTGTACTGTGTCAGCCTGTCAGTTGAGACTTTTAAATAGGCGTAACGACTGTATACGCATGGGATCGTGTGTGGCAGAAATACCATACGTAAATATGTAAACTCATCAAGATGATCGCGTATCCGTACCACAAATATTTCAGTCAGTCGCAGTCTTTACATAACACTTAACAGACTACTGAGTACTGTACTGTGAACACATATATTCAGGCTTGTATGTAACGCAGTAAATTGTACTAACGTTAATTACGCGATTTTAAGCCTACAATCATTGCAAGGACTTCTAATGGTTGAACGAATGAATACAAAAATAAGTATTACTACGAAGGATTCTATTCGGAGGTAAAAATGTTGTCCTCGTAGGCCTATGTAACTAGCATTAGACAAGGTGGACTTCCAAGACTGACGTTAGGCCGGCGGTAGACAGCCGAGTGTTGCCTAGGCTAGGCCTAGCCTAGTTTTTAACTAGGGCCTAGGCTAGCCTTGGCGTCAAACGTATAGCCTAATACTAGTAACGATAGGCCTAGGCTAGTCCTTAGTGAACTGTGAAGCCTGTGCTGTAGTGTAGGCCTGTTTGGTTGGTTAATTGGTAGTCGTTTTAACCGTCGAAAACAACTTTCTTCTGACAGCAAATTTTTGACCTAGCCTAGCCTAAAACACTCATTTGTCCCATAGGCCTAGCCATATTACACTATAATTTATAGGCTAGTGTCATTCTGCCATTGATACATTCTGCCATAACATTCCGCCACAGGTTTTAACATAACATTAATTTAGCAATCAAGAAACGTGGATTCGTTCATTTGGTTTATTTAACATAACATAACATAACAGGTTGAAGGGCAAAGGAGGGCCAAGGCCCCATAAGATGCCCTGAAGACCAAGCCCTAATCAAAAGTCAAACCACCAAAGCTTGACAACAGCCCCAAACAATCAGATTCTACCACAGTCCTGGAAAAAAACTTGTCAATGTTAACTTTAGAGCAGTGAACTGGGGAGTTAACTACCCAATCTGGCAGACAATTCTACTTGTTGACAACTCTGTTGGAGAAACATGTGCAAATATTTGCAAAAATTCTTGAGAGTTCACAACACTCTAAATTAACCCCCCCCCCCACATCCTTTCTGACCGAAAAGTTTGATAATAATTAACTAGCCTAGACTACCTTGTTGTTTGATTATGCAAAAGTTTGAACCAACCCCATAAAGACTGTAAAGGCCTAGTCATTATATTTTGTAATGGCACCACACTGATATGCAGGAGACTTTTGTAAGTTTTCACCTGCTGTAGATATCACCCTCTCAGTAAAAAAATGCTGCGGCATGCATTATACCATGTTATAGAACAAATAAAATATTGGTATCTAGGAACTTAGGAATAAAAATAAGAAGGAAAACAATCACCATCACACTAGGGTGTCCATTCATCCGGCTTTTCGCTGGACAAACTGGCTTTTGAGCACCCTGTCCTCCATTCGGTTCACATGGTGCCGGACGTTGAAATTCCTCCATTTTGAAAATTCTAATGTAAAACTTCTCCCATCTCATTTTCAGGACTGTAATCATGTAGCTCAGAACACTTGGAAGGGCCATTTCCGGCCATTTGGGGGGTTTTCTAAAGGCCAAAAATTTTCTGGTACACTACGCGCCAACCCATGGTGGCACTCCACTTATATAAGTACTGTAGTTACAAAGGTTGTCCTCCTTTCCTGTCATGAAGGAATGGACACCCTATACTGCACAGCTTTCCCATTAAGAATATTGCAGAGAAACATGTGTATAAAGATAGCTTCACAATGTACATATATGTGCTATATGTTAGGCAATGGCAAAAGTGGCAAGACATGCTGAAGAAAATTACATAGGCTAGTAGGGAAAAACTTTTCTCCTAAAGCTCACAAATTATGTATTGCAGATTGCTGTATGAGGGTCTTTTATACATGCCTTGAAAATATTTTTGATGCTCTTGGCCATGTGGATTTTTTTCTCAACCCTTTTCAATACTCCGTCCTGGTTTATAAAAGGAAAGTTCATTTTTAAAATATACTTAGAAACGGGCATGCTGTAACAAATAGACAACTCAAACCAGCCGGACCAAAACACAAACTGTAACCATTAACCACCTACACACAAAACGGGGAACCAAAAAGTCTGTAACAAATGAAAAAATGCTCTAATCCCATTCCATCCCCTAAAACATCCACCAATTCATCCACAACCACTTTCAATACTAACCCCACATCAACCCCAAGACAACCTAAAACAAGATCAAACACCACTACCCTTTATGGCCACCCAACCGCCCCAAAGGCAACAACACGCCCGCAGGCACAACAGGCCCGAAGGCAACAACAAGCCCGAAGGCAACAGCACTGAAAAAGCAGAGGGCAAATATACAGGTACACCTTGCCCAAGGGTGCCCCGGAAGCAGTTGTGGCAAAGGGTTACCTCATTATTCCCACCTTTTAACAAACTCCACAACCGGATGCAGTTTAACGTCCTACCCAGGACCCAGATTTGTTGAAGGAAAGTACTGCTGATAGCACAAACCTAATGCAGAAAGTTCTAGCTCACTCACTCAATCAAACCATACATTTTCACCTTTAATTTCTCAATTTAGGGAGCTAAACATGCACAAGTTTTCATTTTTTCTGAATGTCAAGATATGTCACTGTAGAATATCATCAATTTATTCATTCTTACCCATAAATGATTCATATGGGAAGCTTTTTTACGAGATTCCATAATCCATCGAAAAAATTTTTGAGATCCCCTAGCTAGCTGCACACAGTGAAGTTGTGTTGAATGTCTCACAAGTTGTGATTGGCTGAAAGTATGTAATCTTTGGTGTTTGGAACCAATCACATAATTTTTAACACAGGTACATTCTCTTTTAGTTCACCTTTTCTTCTTAACAGGTGTGGAATGTGTACTGTCTCCTTTGTTATTAGGTAGTGCAAAATATAGGTTCAGGTGCAATTCCTGTGCAAAATACTTCCTCCAAGTGGGTATATACTTCATGTAAGCCAGCCTGAAACTGTAGTGAATTACAGACACCAACTAATTCTATTCACTCTGGACTATTCAGTCTACACATCTCTCTTCAGTTGTCTATTCACCTCAGTTTGAGGTAGCCTCACATGAAGTATCTCCTGCCAAGTGGGCTACTTTTCAGCATGCATCTGTTTAAATCTTACACCGTTCAAATGTAAATACTGCTTTGAATAATGCTAATTATGCTTACTGTATTTCAAGCTAGTATTTGTCTGGGTGACCAATGTTTTTGTGCGGGCAGCTAAATTTAAAGACGGGCGCTAATGAAGCTCTTCAGATTTTGTCCTGGGAGTGCCCATTGATAAAACGGCTGGTGGAGAACACTGTACGTGGTACATATTTACCACACAGCTTCTCCTTCTAACTCTGAAGTTTCAGTGAATTCCTTGTATTTTTGTTGAAAATGTTAGGTGTTCTTCTTCATTGCATCATGGTGTATATTTCTATGTGGTGTTTCACTTTTTGCTTACAGCTGAAAAACAGTGTCTAAGAAGATGGATAATTACACTTTGCCAGGTATCACTTGAGAATACAGAAGTTTTGTCTGCAGTAGATGCAATCTGCAGAGGCAACATGAGTCGCATATTTCGCAGATCACAGTCAAAGGGGAATGACTCTTCAAAGTTATCAGTTGTTCCAGCACTAGAGAAATTCCAAAATGGATGGAAAGAGGAGTCTGACCCGGACAAGATGGACCCAGCCAAGGTCCGTTTTGATGTCTTTTGTAATCACTGGTGTCAGATAGGAAATACCATGTTTAAGTCTCACAGCACATCTGGATTACATCGTTTCCATTCGAGCAAAATCAGTCCAGATGAAGTGCATAGTGTTATAAATTATATGAGGCAATTGGTGATGCTTCTTATTGAAGAAGAAGCTCCAGGAGATGGAGAGGTTGGGATTATATTGCAATTTACGAACCAGGAAAATATTTTTGAAAAGATGTTTCTCTGGGGACAGCAGACTGGTGAACATGCAGAGGATATGAAGCATGAATTGCTCAGGTCTTATGAAATGATAATTGCACAAGCCAAGCAACCTGTTTTACTCCAGGATAGAATTTTAAATCCTTTGCTACAACTTCTCCTAGCTTGCTGGGAATCCTGCAGTGAAGTGTTAGAACCACAGCTGATCCTTTTACTTCATCAGCTTTGTGTGTCATTGACCAAAGATCAAGCTCTGTTAGAATACTTCTTTCAAGCCAGCCCTAGCAAAGGACCTGCAAAGTTTCTTCTTTTTTCATTGCTTATCCCTTTCATACATCGTGAAGGAAGCCTTGGCCAACAAGCCAGAGATGCCCTCCTCTTGTGCATATCTGCTTCTCGGGAGGCAGAGCATATTGCAAAGTACATATCAGAAAGTACCAACCTTTGCCCGGTAAGTAATAGTAGCAAGTGTTCATTCTAATTATTTTGCTGAATGTGGTTTCAGTTGCTCTTTTAGGGATTGAAATAAAATGCTTAGAGACATGGTTTACAATTGTGCAGGTTGGTGTTTGTTAAACTTGGTTAAGTCTGGGTCTTAAACCTGACATTCCTCTAAAAAGTTATCATCATCCAAAGTCATGAAAAATAATAGTCAGTAGGGCATACCTCAAAAAAGGCTTTAAAAATGGGATTCCGTGCAACACAAACGGGGATTACCTCAAAATCCGCCCAGTTGTACTTTACAACATAAATTTTCATATTTTGATTTTCCCCACGTTTAAAAGTTGCACACTGTTGACTTTATGGACAAAATGACCGCCATAGTCCCATAGACTACTGTACTGAAGGAAAAATTAATGTTACGAACACATTCAAGCTACAAACAAGCAGATTTTGGTCCAGAGTACCTCGCAATCTTTTCTCACTCACACATGACCTATTTCTGCAAACACTGACCACTCCCAGGGTCAGGGAAAAGGCATAAACATAAATAGAGGGCGCTATCCAAACTAAAGCAATACACATAATAATGTACACAATAGCTCCAGTGTAAACTATGTTTTCATTCTGACCTTTACCTGGCAGATCCATTGAACCACTACAGAAGGGTTTAAACGAATTCAGTACAACTATGCATGTTGGTCAATGGTCTCCTGGGGTCAGACCCCCCTCTCCTTTGCAAAATTTGTGTGTAACAAAAGAATCTTATGTGAAAACTGTGCAATATTTTGTCAAGTCTTTGTTCTGGCATTTGCACATTTATTTTCTTTTTAGATTTTAAGTTGGTTTCCTTGGGACATGCAAAACCTAAGGTGTCTTGGAGAGGGGTCCTGTGAGAAGCCCCCTCCCAACATTTGTGTATAACATACAACTAGACACCTCAAGTAATTGGGGTGGAAATATGATAATTTCATTAAAATATGTTCACTAATATGGGTAAACTTATTATTTTTGCTACTGGTAAGGGGTGTTACTGCAAAGGGTTCAAGGGGGTTAGGGCTCAGAACCCCTCCCCAAATTTTCAAACTGACATAGAATCAGGGGTTCTTATGCAAGGCAGTGCTAATTTTACAGAATGACAACTTTGCAGAGGAAAATTGCAATATTTTTATGCTCTGATGGGTTTACAGTTACACAGGGAACTTCATTTTGTAATTCACCAAAGATTTTTACATGAAAGGGTTGGGCTACATTCTGTTAAAACACTTTTTTCTTCTAGAAGGAAGGTTTAGATTTAAAGGTTATAGGCACGGAAAGGAACTCAACAAATACTTCTCGCTTTCTTTCAACTATCAATCAAAGAAAACAGTGCTTTTTTATCATGAGGCAATGATGGAAATTATGGGGTCTACCTGTCTGTACAATAAGTACATATGAGCACGAGTCCCCCCTTCCCACAAACGGTGGCTTGTTGCTAGGAAAATGGTAATGTTAGTCTCTGACTAAAACAAAAAGAACTTTAATAGAAACCACAGTTGACCAACCTTTGTTTTAACATCTTCCCCCCTCCCCCAACTCAAATGCACAATACTTACGTACTGTAATTCCTTCAGTTTTGAAGGGAAGCTCAAAACTACTAAAATTCATATTCAAACGAGATGTCTTAGTTTCAGGTTAGTGGGTCAAAGTAGAATGGAATGCTAGCACTGTTGAAAACATAGGTGTATAGGGCGGAAAGGGGGGGGGGTGGGGCTGCAGCCCTGTTCCTGCTGGGAAATTACTATTTTCAGACAAAACAGCTGTATTTTTCAGGCATGGGTGATTAAAATTTTGGGTAAAAGCCTAAAAGGGCTCTACCCCCTCCAAATAAAAGTGGCCTAGTACACCTATATGGTGGAAAGTAATGGAAAGAATGTTCTTGCAGTACCAAGGAATGTGGATACATCCCATAAGTCTTTTATCTTCAAGATTTCTGCCCGCAGTCACACACTCTGACAAGAGAGTTGCTGTTTAGGCTCCTGCCAAATACACAAGATAGGCGTTAGTATATTTCCATCCCGGTTACAATTCAGCAGCTACAACAGGAAAGGGATATTAAAAAGGCATAATGACAGTGTTCTCTACTAGCTGTTTTGTTAGGGTGACCCACCCGGACAAAATCTGCAGAGGTTTTATAGCCCAAGGACAAAAAATGTGCCACCCAGACAAAAAGTTCAGCCACCCAGACAAAAATTATCTATTTGAAATCTCGAAACAGAGAAAACAGCAATCTCAATGTGGACATTGAGCAATGATAATAACAAATGTTCCTAGTCATCAGAGAAAAGTATGATTACAAGCATCACTGATTTTAACCAACATTTTCCAAAGAGAGATGCTCCCTCTCTTTAGACTTTTTGTCAAGACAGTGATCACTGTTTACCTTCAGCCTTTGGAGCACCCGGACAAAATTTCAACCTGTGGAGAACACTGAATTGTCACTCAACCCTGACAACTAACTGGTTAGTCAGTATATCAACTTACATCAGGGAGTTGCTTACATCACCACCACACGACTGGAATTTAGTAAAATACACAACGTAGCATATACTACACTAGTCCTCACTCAGTCCCTACACACTAACCTCCATTGTCACTTGCTCCGTGTAGTATTCAGAACGTAGTATAATGGAGCATTATCATACTAGTATAGGCACTGGTTGAGAGCTAATACTACACAGATAAGACCCCTAGCTTCATTGAAAAGAGGGAGGAGATTGAATTTAAGGACACACGTTCACATGTAAAATGCTGCACTCCTATGTTTTGAAGCCCATGCACAGCAAACATGCCTGACTTCAATTCTTTAATGACCGCATGTAACTCTGTGTGTTGGTTCAGTTCAAGTTAGCAGTCACCCAATCCATTATTCACACAGTACACTTTTAATAATTTAGACAACCCCAGGAACCACATGAAGAATTTTAAATTCTGAGATATTAGGGGCAAGGTGGGCCACCCTGTGAGGCAGCTTAGAGCACTGACTTCAAGTATTGCTGCACCATTGTGGGACTACTACGGTCGCCACACAATGCATTGATTGCACACTCTATGGCTAGGCTAGCATGTTTATTTTCATCCGGTTAGCCAATTAGTTTACAAATTAAAAATTTTATAGAGGAACAGATATACGTATCTTCGCTAGGCTGATTCTGTGATGAACGTTTCTTCCGCTCAATTTTACCTTTGTCACAAAACCGCCGATAACAATCTCGGTGGTGCCCGATGTTTCGTGCAACGGGTACGTGTGAAAACAACTGGAGGCATTCTTCGATGTTGTCGAAGTCTAAACCAAGACTCGTAGCCGTACTGTCGACAATTTCGGCTTCAGGGCAGTTGAAGTGTTTCCATTATGCCCCATAACTAACAAACGTTTCCTAAGATGCTTTTGTGAATATTTTAAAGTTGGTTGTTGCACTGGAAACAATGTGCATGGCACAAAACTCCGGATTTTCACCGGGTTAAGTGTTTGGCATGGGGGCTGCCATTTTGTCGTCTGCTTCTTCTATGTAACTAGGATGCTACTGCCTTGTCATTGGTCAGTCTCCTCCTCTCCTGATACGTGATTGGCTGGTGACCAAACGATCGTAGTAGATTTAAGATGAAACCTTGGCATTGTTTTTGCCTCTTTTTTCGTTGCTGCGCACTTTTTGAACGTGGGGAAAAGTCATTTCGTGATGAGAAAACTATAATCTTCCTTTCTGGGTTGTTCCCCAGTAATCCCCTTTTGTGTTGCACGAAACAGCAGAAAAAACAGGTACGCCCGACTGACTATAACAAAAGCAACATTTAGCGTGAAAATATATTATTGTGCAGTACTTTTCAGAAAGTAGTGTGGAGCTGTTAACACAGATATATTGGTAAATGCCAATAACTGATAACTCAAGGTAAATGTATGCCTGATGCTAATACCAGTACTGATAACAAAAATATTAAAAAGAAGTCTTTCATAAGCACAACATGATTTTGTTACCATTGCAAAATTATAATTTAAATATTACTGCTCCTTGAATTTATTTTTGAACTAAGTGTGCATATTTCTGTTACCTCCCTGAAAAAATGTCTGTGTTTCTGACAAAGAATTGAAGCAATCAATGTATTTGATGGAAGCTATTCCCCATTTAAAGGGAAGATTTAAGCAAAAATTTAATTTTCATATGTGAAAGAGGACCCAAAACTACAGTGTGGTGGAAGTTCCATTCAAATCTGACATGTAGTTCTCGAGATATCAGTTAATGAAGTCAATAGATTTGTGTTGCAAAGTGACTTTGAGGGCAGCAGAGCTTATATCACTTCCTCACATTGAAAAGGAATGCTTTGTTTCCCTTTGTTTTATTAGACTGTTGTTTTAACCTTGTAGTTAATAGGAATAGGACCTCCCTGTAGGGGATTCAAAGTTTGTAAAGTTCTCATGCCACTTAGGCAATCACATTTTAAGAATGTGGGTTTTTTGAGTAGAAAATCCACTCTTAAGTTTAAAGAAAAACAGAAGACTGTGCACTAATGTGGGGATATGATATCATATGTGCTTGCTTCAAGCTCACTTTTTGTTGAAAATGTGAAAATGTGCAAACTTTATGTGCTCATATCTTTAGAAGTACACATCACATTTCAATGCAAATTTCACCAAAATGCTTAGAATAAGTACCCCTCTGACAAACCAAATCCTGTAATGACCTTAAACCCTTCTTTTAACAGCCCCTTTCGTAAGAAGCACATGTCATAAACTATCACAAATCGCAACGGTATCGTAGAGCCAATGGCCATACCTCCCAAGTAATCTGCATTTCATGTTTGTGACCCGCATTTGAACACCCAAACCCCCTGATCCGCCCAGCCCTCTGAAAAACCCGCATTTCAAATTTCCTAATTTTTCTTATTTAGAGAATCATACAAAGTATCGATAAATAATTCAGCTTACTGATAACTAAATATTCAGTACATTGTCCCTCACAACACATTCAACTGCTCGCGGTGCATATAGGTCTAGGTACATACTGACCTGCTTACAACATTGCTATTAGCTAACCTTCCCAGCAGGTATGGAATATATTCCTTTCACTGTGTAAGAGTACTGTATAGTACATACTGTACAGTAAGGATTTTGCAACTTCCAACATTTTTTGTAACAGCAGTATACTGCAGCTCGTGCAGAACACTGTGTAAAGTGTCGAGTCACAGCATAGATGAATTATTCCACTATAACATTACACTCAACTTGCAGTCTGTAACTCATTAATTGAATAATTTGTCTACTTCATCAGTCATTCAAAACAAAGAATGTTTATTCTGCATCACATATGTCAAATGCCATTCTGATAAAGAATTGTGTAGATGTACAGTATAGTACAAAGTTGCAATGTCAGTGGAGGTTTAAACTTAAAATTGGTTGGTTGGTGGTAGTTAGAACACCTTTGTGTTTTGCCCTTGTTTTTTTTTTTCTTCTTCTGGATCCCTTTCTACTGTACTTGGTATCAAGTTTATCACATGTCCAGTTGCTGTAATTCCATCCTATGTGTACGTAGTTGTATGTCAACTAGGTAGGTCAAGCCATAGAACTTTAAAGGCCTAGTTCTCACACTCCAAACAGTACCAATTCTCCTAACCTTCTTACTGAGGCCCCTCCCACAATTGTCTGAAATTCATCCTCATCCAGATACAATCTCAGTTTACTTCAAGTCTAGTATAGAAAAACTCAATTTATATAATCAAAACAGTCTCAGTACCGTTCATGCTGTGTAACATATAAGCTTTGGTACTCTGCATTGTTTGAATTAGCTGCCAAACAAAAAGCTGAGCCAGTTTAGAATTTCGATACCCCTTTACCAAAATTGTTGTTTGGGGTGAGAGGTTTGGCCCTTTAAGCTATGGTTTATAGAGCATTTTCAGCCATACAGTTCTTACATGGACTGGCCCCTACTCTTGTGCATTGTAAACAGAGGATCTCTCCTTTGCCATCCCATCCCTTCAGTGGCCAGCCATGAAGCCTAGCTCATTATAGGCATTACATTTTAAGTTTGACATGTAACCTTTGTTCAAAGGGAAATATCAGCTTTGTCAGACTTTTTATTGAATTTTACCCAGTCTGCATCTAGGATGGGTATAGTTCCATGAGAGAGGGGTACAGTAACTAGAAAAACATATTACCAAGTACAGTAAGCACTCGTAAGTAATTAGTAACCCAAGTTTTGTAATGTTCAACTGACAGATTTGTTGACCTATGCAATTATGCATTTCAAACCATCCCTTACCTCTGATTTAAAATCTGGACAATTAAATCATTCTTATAAACATTGTGTCAAACAACAACAAATTAAATGTCAATTCTACCAGATAGGCCTACTGTAGGTCAACAGTAGGTGATACCACAATTTTGCTATGTGGCAAAATGTTCTTTGTTTTTTTGTTGCTTTTTTGGGGGTAATATTGTACACACTACATTAAATTTATCCACAAGTTGGGTTTGGCAGTGGACTACTAGTATTGAAAGGGCCAATCGAGTTTGTTTTTATGTTTTTCACAGCTTTACTTCTGCACTGGTCACAACCATGTATTGAGTTGAAAGATCTCTTTAATGTCTGTTGAATGTGGTAAATAATCAGTTAAAAAATGTAAAAAGAACAAACAAACAACAAAAGGTTAATATTTACTAGCTGTCAAACTCTGAAATCTGAATGCCCCTTTAGGTACCTGATTTCACTAAGAAAGGTGTCACTTTAACTGTAGATTGACTACATAATAGTTCAGTAAAATAGATACTAGTACAGTATAATGCTATTTAATTTGGCAGACTTGCAGACTGTGCCTTTAAGGACCAATCCTCTCACCCAAAACTACAATTCTTTTAGGTGGTTACCAGAATTCTCAGTTGGCTCCTGCTCCTTGACTGACAGCTAATTCAAACAATGCTTTATCACATAGTATGAACTGTACTGAGAATGTTTTGACTAAACAGATTGAGCTTTTATATACTCAACCTGAAGCAATAAACTGATATTGTGTCTGGATGAGGATGAATTTCAGACAATTGTGGGAGGGGCTTTAGTAAGAAGATTAGGAAAATTGGTACTCTTCGGGCAAGAGAAGTGGGCCTTTAAGTTGTGACTGTTAATTGGTGATTTTAGTACTTTTGTTATACTTACTGTACTGTAAATCCCCATCCAGAATAGCCAGAATTTGCTGTATTTCCTTCTTTGCCTACAGTACAGTATAATTTCATCAAAGTTTGGCATTCACAGTTTGATACAAGTGTGTTTCTGCACAACTGCACAACACATAACTTTTTCTGTTGGTGTGTGAGTTCAGCAGTGCAGTAAATCACCATAACAAGTTCAAGTACTATGTACTATGACATTAAAATAATATCATGCGACTGTGGTAAACACCTGGCAAAGAAAACTTCTATTACAAGATCTGATTCCAACCCCCAGGCTTTAATTGTGAATGTGCCAGCCTGTATCCTGCTTTTCCTTTTGAAATATGTCATGCAGTACACTGCACAGTAGGTTAGTGTTTTGAACAGTATTTCAGGCAGTCATGAGCAGAGTATACTGTACTGTATGTTTCCCTTTGGTCCTGTTTAACCAGATCATAGGTTGGTCATTTTAATGAAGTTTGACTCAGTAGTATGTTGTACAGTATGTATGTACAGTAAGTGTCTTCCTGAGGAAACTGAGGGGGACACTGAGTGTGCAATTTGAGCATGAAGTAGTGTACGGTATGATACACAATGTTAATTCTTGCTTGAAACTCTTTTAGGAAGTGAGCAAACAGTACTTGTGATATAAAGCACAATAAGTGATGTAGTTTTGGCACTGCTTATGAGAATGACTTCTAGGTGTATACCTATACATTGTTCTTTCATCAAAATGAGGTTATGAGACATAAAATTATTTCCCTCAATTGGTACAGTATGTTGTGTTAAGTTACAATGAAGTGACAAGATGTACAGGTACTGTACATTAGATCATCCAAAATGCAAAAACAATGAGGATTAACCCTTTACCATTGTGCCCCAATCAGGGCATATTTTTGCGGCTCGGGGGTGGGCGGAACAGCGGATGTAGCACGCCCCGCATCAGCTTTTGTAGGCTATTGACCCCGTAACCTTAAACTATTGTCTCTCTTGTTGTCGTGGCCGAATTTTTTGGTTAGCTACTAGCAGTTTGGAGCTCTGCGTGAAACAGTAAAGATGGGTGACAGCCACGCTCTCCGTCTGGGTCCAAAAGGACCCGAACAACGGTTAAGGGTTAAGATAAACCATTTCTGTCTTTTTATGCACATAAGGTGTAGTTAAATACATGTATATCCTACACTTCAGTGAGGTTACAGTATGAATTGGTTTTCTGAAAGGGGGGGGGGAGGGCTACTTTTGCACCTGCAGGAGGCTTAAAATTGCCCTGAGACTCACTTGATCCCTACCCTGCCTAAATTTGATGCGTAAAAAGCAAAGAGAAGATACAGACTTAAATGGAAAATGCCATGCATGTGACCCTGAAATCACAGTAGACTGAGAAAGTGTGCAATCAGAAAACCAGAAAAATTTGGAACTTGTACATCAAGATCAAAGTACACATGCCAGCCTACATAGTAATCCCATATCTGCACTCTAGAATTTTTTCATGGGACTTTTAGTAGTCCTAATACAGTATTGTATGTCCTGTCCAGCATTAAAATACTGAACAATTTGTCAGATATTAATCCAGCTGAACCTTCATGCGTAATGCATCTAGCTCATTGTTGT
Source organism: Holothuria scabra (assembly GCA_037179385.1). Lineage (NCBI taxonomy): Eukaryota > Metazoa > Echinodermata > Holothuroidea > Aspidochirotida > Holothuriidae > Holothuria > Holothuria scabra. The sequence goes on along the minus strand of CM074192.1, from coordinate 15,028,459 downwards.
AAAATGTATTCTGAAGTAGCTTATTCATCTGTTCATTAATAATGTCAACCTTAAATGCAGTCGGCTTTGAAACTTGTGTTGGAACAAAACAAAATCATTATGAGTAAAACATAGCTCTGTCAAATCATTTGAGATGAGAAAATTAAGGTTTGTTGGTTCGTAGGTGCAAAAAATTGGGAAGCTTCTCCTAAAGAAAATTTGGGTTTTTACTGGGAAACTTTACTCGTATGTACATGTATTAAAATACAGGAAGAATTGTTGGAGCTTTTACTCACAGTTTTTTCCAGCCCCATTTTGCCATTTATTTTCCAAAAAGAAGGACAGGAATCACTGGTCTGGGGAAGGGACCTAAGGGAGTGGGTTTCTTCTCCCCTTTGGAATTCTTTAAAGGGTGTCTGGATTCTTTTAAAGCAAAATGAGGAAAAACCTGTCAAATCATATGAGAAATGAAATGTGCAGATTTTGGGGGCAATTTTAACAATCTGCTTGGATGCCACCATGAAGCAGTAAAAGTAGGACATGTCTGGGTAAACCGGAATGTTTGGTAACCTATCTATCCCAGACTTTTCTAAGTGCACCCATACTTGCATTGTGCACTCTCTTCCTGCTAAAACCTACTTACAGTAACTGTAAACATACAGTTATTTAGTCTTAGAACTTTCCCCCTCAATAGTTTAGGCAGGCAATGCAAGTTACAGTTTCTCTTCATATACTATATACACTTCACAGTTGCAACAACTACTAGCTGAGAGTCCATCCAGTAGCCTGTGCATTTGCCTGGAATTATGACTTAAACAAATACTGTAAAAATACATCATAAGTCTACCTACTTCTGTGATATTTCACAGGTTTCAATTTTAATGTACAGCCTCATAACACTCATGGGCTCATATTTGATGCTTTTCTTCATGCATTTAATGGAAAGTTTTCCTTCAATGAGTTCCAATTATTTACTGATATGCATGGTTGGCATTAAAGGCAACTACTGTAGCCATTGAGAAGCCAGTTAGTTTATAATCTTCTGAACTTAATAATAAACTCATATTTAAGGTTAGGCCTAATACTGATACTGTAGTTTGTGACTTGTGCATTATTACTTGTTGAGCTTTTGTTCTTCAGAACCACCACCAGTTGGGCTAAGGGAAACAGATTTATCAGGAACTATTTTCTCCTGGAAAATTCCCACCCAGACCTTCATTTCCCAACCCCCAGATACTTAACAAATCCCAGCCCATGATATTTATCCCTCTCCACTCCTGAACAAATTCTACCAGAAACCTAGGGATTGCCATCAATTAGGATTTTGTGAAATTTTTGTTATGGGTTGACTTGTTAAGGAACCAAGTACTGTATAAGCAAATCAAAATAGAATAGATTATCTTAGGGTAGGCAGTACCTAATTTCACAACTTTTTATGCATGTAAAAATATAGAACTTGTCAAACTCTTATTTTAGTATTCCTGTCAGGCTGTCATACTATCAGTAATACTGAAATAAATGAACATTATAATTGCAGTCTGTAATAAAAATTTTTTATATGCTGTGAAATGAAATAATACTGTATTTGTGTAAGAACACAATACTGGCTTACAAAAGTGGGACATTTGGGTCTAAAGCAAAAGATAAGAATGAATTAATGATTTAATTGCTGCAATTTGTTGAGAAATGTGCTGGGAAATGTCATCAAAATGTAAAGCATCATGTTTGTTGGATGACAAAATTTTGTATGTCAAAAAAACTGGTTGTAATGTTTCGTTAGTTACATTAAGACACCAAAGTAGAATTAGGTATCAAAAGTAAAGTGAAAAGACTGAAATTGGTTTAATTTAACTGTTAATTTGTTCATATTACAAGTTACAATGATATATTAATGTATCTTGACTAAAGATCCTCACATTTTGCATCCCTGACCATGTATGCACCAAATCTAACGTTAGTTACATAAGACACTATTTTGTCCCACTTTTGGTGTCCTCGTAACCAACGTTAGATTTGCATTTAGACTTTCCTGGTCAGCCACCCATAGTAAAATGTTAGGGAAGAGTAGTTTACAAACATGGTAAATTTCTATTCCAACATATTTATAAGCAGTTCACATCAAATTACATTATTGACTAGATTTTAGGTGCATAAGTATGGTTTGGTGAAGTTTTGGTGTCTTCATAACTAACGTTAACATTTTGTAGCCATCCAATACAGAGTACGAAAGAAAAGACAAACATGTTTAATGCAGAAGTATAGACCAGCATATCACCAAATCACAGCATCAGAAATGAATCATGAAATTATGAGTTAGAGTAACATTTAAGCCCAACAAAAGAAAGGAATGTTATGTTTTTATGCCAGTATTGTGTTCTTGCACATTTATAAATGTAGGCTATTACTTTGGATGACATCCTGTCTTCTGCTAGGCCTGTTACAAATCAAGAAATACAAAACTTTAATAGCTAGCCACCAACCTGGAGGAAAAACCCTTGAACTAATCCAGCCCAGAGATCAGGACATACAAGCTAGATGCATGCTGTGCAGAAGATATAATTACACTGGTATCACAAAAGTAATTTAACTACCACTTACTGTAACAGTACAGTATTACCATTTCCTATTTTTCTCATGTAGCTAGATGTGTGGTTTGGGTATTTTTTTCACAAACCACACATACTGTACCATATACAAAGCCTCAAGTGACACACAGTAGGTCAAAATGTACATTCCTGAGTCAGACACTTATGAATAGAACACAGGAAAGTTTTTCCACAATTAGTTTGATGACATGATGAGATTTACAGTAAAGCTGCACAGCATTGTGCATACAGAATTCGTATTAAAGTACAACCCTCTCCTGGGATCTTATGATATTGCTAAATGTTTGATTTTGTATGAATTCATTTCCACACCATGCAATCATGCACATGTACAGAACACAAGTGCAGTGTCACTGTACCGTATGTTCGTAAAATAGATCAATAAATTTGGCACTGCTTGTAATACAGTACTCATAACATTGTGTCATTAAAATTGGTTTGTTGATTTTGTCAAGGTCTTTAATAATAATGTTCAAAACAAATTGTTCTGTGATTTCCAGGTTGGAATCCAGTATGTACAGTACTTACTGTACAGTACATCATGGACTGGATGGGCTGATAGAGGAATATTTTTTGCTCATTTCTTTTTCAATTGTAAAATTTGAAGTATAATTTGTAGCTAATGATTCTTTAGAAACTCTTATGTAAGCATACAGTTAGAAAATATAGTCATCCAACTGGTTTTGGGGGGCTTACTTTGAAGGCAGTTTAGTTTACACACCTATCCATCACCTCAGACAGTCCCAATCCTCCCAACCTAGTTCTTCTAGCCCCTCCCATGGCTCTCTTAAACTCACATCCTTATTCAGACACTATCCTGCAGTACTTGGTTTTCTACTTAATGGCATACAGTACCTTGGTGAGAACACAAGGCCTTAATGTGTATCAGAATACTCTCAGCTTGTGCTGTGTAATACAGTATGAGCTACAGTACTGTTCTTAGCACTCTTTGAATGTGATGTCAATCAAAAAGCCTTGCCAACTGAGAATTGCGGTAGAGTTAAAGTTTTCACCATATTATTTCTAGCAGCTTCTGTTTACTGTATGGTCATGGTGCAGCAAGAAAACTTCCTCAACATAAAAATGGTTTTACAGTCTCACCCATGAGCATTGCATTCATGCACGTGTAGTTAAAGTGATTGTGCTAAAAACGGGAGGTTGTTAATACTGTAAAAGTGGAATGGGTGCACACTGCACAGTAGAAATCAGATTCAGTGGTGGTGGTGTTTTAGGTAGTACAGTGGGCCTAGTCAGGACTTGGAAAGTGCAATGCAGCGGTAAGTATCAATGCACAATGACTCCCTGCTTGGGAGATACTTTGATATTTGACACTACAGCAGTAATCAGCCTGGTGTACTGCTCACTGCCATAATTGAGGTATAAATTGTGTATTTTGGACTTGTGATACTGTAGAGCTACAGTACAGTAACCTTTGTGCGGTCATTATTTTCATACATGCAGTACCTACAGTACTAAGGGGACAAAATGTCAAAAAAGGATGTCCTTGATCAAGTAACAACACTCTGTAATAGAGCTGAGCATGGAGCCTTGTCCCATTCCCTGCATGGTTAATCCCATAATTGGGTTGTACAGTACGGTAAAGTACCCCTTAAAAAGTCAATGGTCAGTAGAAAGGTGTATGCTGGCACTTGTACCAAATCATAGCTTACAAGTGACACTCTAATTTTATAAATTTGTATTTAGTAGGTCTACTGTAGGTGTGAAAGTTTTCATGCTACTCTTATACCAGGGAGGTACTGTGGAGGGGGGATATGGTTTCCTTCGCATTTTATTGCTGTGGGAGGGGGAATATCATACTGGAATTCATTTCCTTTTCTAGTTTTTAATATTTCCTTCCATGTGTTCTTAAAATTTCAGTTACTGTACACTACTGAACTTAAGTACCTCATTTTAAACACTTTATGCAGGGGGCAAATTTACATGACAAAATCTATTTGCTGTATAAATCTTCAGGAGCACATTAGGGCTTTAATACATTTCCTTTCCATCACCAGTCCTTTGAGTGGCAAACTTGCTTGAGCTTTATATTTTACACTTTTGACAGCTGACTAGTTTTTTTTTTTTTTTTACCTGTACATACTTATTACCAAAAAGGAAGAGAATTTAGCATTTTTCATCTTGTTAGTGGACATGAAAGTTGTGCTCATTTGCAGTAGGTAAAATCCTCTTCATTTAATGTGCCCACATGTTTGTTTGGCAGCAGTGAATATTTGATACATTACATCAATTGACAGTAAATTTATAGTAATCATTTAAACTGCTACTCCACAACTGCAATTGTAAGAACACCAAATCTCTGTTGCTTGTCAAGTCCCTTTGCAAGGTGAATGTACAAGTGAAGGATGTGGTTACAGTACCTACTGCGGGTACGTACTAGCACTGTTCATCAGCAAATTCAATAAGTACTGTACTGAGAAAAGTTGTGACCCCTGATTAAACAGCAGGATATTTTCTGTGTGCTTAAAGTGGCTGATTGAGTTGATTCATGAAAGTCAACAAATCTTTCCAAACCTGTTAAGTTTTCTTCACATACAGTAACAAAGGCAAATGGTCAAACTTAGACAATTCCCATATCCTACATACAAATAACTGTTTTATGGGTGAGTACTAAATGGTTTAATTTGTTTATCAAAAATTTGTGACCAGACACTTTTTCAAATAATGTACAAAACTGTTACAAGTCAGGAAACCAAAACATTCAAAATTTCAACTTTTTCCTTAACTATTGGATATGAAACTTGACACTATCGAATATGAAACTTGACTCATTATGCTATAAGTATTGTCATGTGGTAGTGACCCTTCAGCACTCGACTCAATGAGCACCTTTAAGTGGATCAAAGGCAAACTGGGTATTAACATTAAAAGCTCACTAAAAGCCATTGAAGAAGACAGCATTTAAAAAATGTGACAGCCCAAGCCTGTTTAATATGATTTGTGCCTTGCAATAAATACTTGTTACAAGACTACATAAATTATTATTACTTTATTGCAAAGAAATAGTCAGGAATTCCCAGGTCTGTACTCTAGCAGTGTATCATAAAGACAGGTTTATAGTATGACATTTTGTTATGACATGTAAATGCTTTATGCTGGTAGGTTTGAATTACAGCAGGGTCATGTAAAGGTTTTGTTGTCAAATATCTCATAGGTTTAAGCCTAGAAGATGCTGCATGCATGGTCACTTAACTTTGCAGGGGTTTTGTTGTCTCTTTACTCATGTGGTTTGACCTCTTCTTGCTGTTTTCTTGTGTCGTTGTGCCCAAGCTGGAACATACAGGAAACCAGCTCAGGTGTTCTTCAATGTAAACTTATCAGAATTATCTTTGTGTGCAACATAAGACTAAATAATCATGGAAAATTTGGTTTTCATGAAAGATAACTAAAAAAGAGAAGGAAGAAAACAAGTTTTTTGACATTAACAGGATTGTCACCAGACCATTTTGAGAGCATGGTAATTTTTGAATTTCTTTGCTCACCGGTACCATGGATGATTGTACACTGTAAAGCCTCTTCATTCCCTCAATTTCACAGTAAACAAGGTTTGGAACTACATAATTTAGACAATAAATGAAGATGATTTAAGGCTGATGGACCCCACTAATGGCTGCCTACAGGGACACTAAACAAGGGTTGGTCAGATTGTTGAATGTAAGTTATCATGTATGTAAATGGTGATATAGTTACCAGTTTTTATCAAGGAATATTTGTAAGTACAGTACCATACGAAATTTTGACTTTTATTTCTTCATATAATGTGAATTACATGCACCACTTAACTGGAAATATTTATTGTACATCTTAACAGGTTTTGGCTGGTGGACTTGGTGCCCTCTACTCAAGACTTCCACGCAAATTAGAGCTACAGGCAGAGCATTGGCACTGCTTGACTGAAGAAGACGTGGCCAAAACTCCTGAATTAATAATGTTTCTCAACTCATTAGAGTTTTGCAATGCAGTTGTTCAAGTAGGTGACATTAACTTTGCAGACATATACTCTGCCTGCCCCTTGCTACATCTTCTTTACTATACTTAATGTCTTGAGTGGTAGTAAGACAGAAGCCTATTTATACACAGCACCTCTTGTCCTCTCACTGTATAGGTGACCTGAGGTCAGTCCAATGGCTGGCTGACCCATCTGCTGATAAATTGTTCAATGAAGTATTGTAAGCAGAGAACTGGGCCATTAAAGGCCCAGCTCTCTCACCCTAAATGGTACCAATTCTCCTAACCCTTTTTTAAGCCCCTTCCACAATTGTCTGAAATTCATCCTGATCCAGAAAATATCAGTTTATTGCTTCAAGGTGAGTATAGAAAACTCAAAACACTCTCAGTACCATTCATGCTATGTAAAATAAGCTCTGCATTGTTTGAATTAGCTGTCAATCAAAGAGAATTTTGGTATACCTGTACCAAAATTGTAGTTTGGTGTGAAGGGTTTTGCCCTTTAATGAAAAAATGTTTACAAATAGTTAAAAAAAAAAAAACAGTCATATGGAAAACTTGTGCTTTTTTACTTCTAGTTTCAGTGCAATATTATTGGCTTTGAAATTCCAGTCCAAGTTTTATCTCCTGAATCCACTTGTACTTGAGTACAGAAGACAGGATTTTGTTGCTCTACATAAGGTCATATGTTACATCTGATATTCATTACCAATAGTCATCAACAGCTAGGACTTTCTTTTATCTCTCATACATGGAAGACTTGCATTCATACCATACAGTAGTAGATTGTACTTTTTGCAGGCCAATAGACAGGTTCCAATTTGTGGCTGCATGACATCTTGGGGAAACATACAGGATACACGAACTGAGCTTTTCATTACCATGTGATCTCCAATGAAGTGTACTGTACCCAAAGGCAGTGCAGGCTAAGGCATAAATTGTTAGCCCACAGTTGTAACAGGGTCTTACTGAAGCATCTTCACAGGGTCTTAAAATGGAACTCTTTTACACAAAAGAGGTAATATTCACTTGACAGACTTACCCCTTGATACAGGTAATTTGCATTATTCTTGTGCTTCATTAAGCTTACACTTATAAAGTACTATCTGACTTCATGCATTTCTCAAGTAAACTCAAATTTTGGAAGACTTGTTATAATTGTGGAGTTTTGTTTGACCCAATGGCTTTGGGATGTGTACATAACATGGGGACATGTTATTGAACTTACTAATATGTAATTTCAGTTGAGAAGAATTCAGGAAATCCATGTACAATTTAGATGTAGCAAGGGGTGAAGCACTATAGGATATAGTTGCTTATGGATACATACTTGTGATTTCTTATCACGATGGTACCTTTTTAATATTCTGAAGAGAGACTATTAAGGAAATTATGCAAAATATTGACAATGCTGACCACAATGATGTTCTTCACAGGTTGCCCATCCTGTCGTTAGTGAACAGCTGATACGGTATTTTCATGATGGATTTCTTGTTCCTGTGGTTGGACCAGCTCTTCATCAGGTGATGATATAATAACTGTTGCTTCCATTCCATGCTCAACGTAATAGCCTCCAGTTTTAATTTGTTTTATATGTACAAAATTTGTTGTGAAAGATTATCAGGAAATTCTATATATTCACAGCCAACAGTGAAATCCGAGGTTTTGAAAGAGATATATCATACATGATGGAAACCATCAAGTTTTTGCAAAACATGTAAACTGTGTCTGCCATTGTTCTTTTTAGGTCCATGATCATCCAAATTTTCCAGCAAATGCAAGACCATTCACCATTACATAAATGTATATTCATTCTTCATTGTCTGATGTTATGCCAGAAAATAATCTCAAGAGTAATCCCGTAGTTTAGCCATTTGTTTTCTTTACCCTGAAGTTGAATATTTATAAAAAGTAAAAAAAATAAGAATGCTATTTCTGGCCTTTTTTAACATACAGTGATAAAAAATGGTAGAAATTTGCCATATATTCATGAATTGCTTAAATTCTTTACTTGTTGTTTAATTCTGTAGTTTGTTGTTTATTTTTGTTTCATTTTTTTATTATCAATAAAAGCAGTAAAACAATTTTTACAGTAGGAATTGAGAGATTTTCATTTACAATGAAAAGGGCAAAAGGTGGTTGCGTATATTTTGTCATGGATGCAGTTTCCTTTTCTCCAACTTCTTGACAGTATTGCAGAATTAAATGAATGAGGCAAATGAAGAAAGTACATGCCTTAAAATTTGTCACCAATATACTGGTCAACATTGAAATGTTGCTATTTATATGAGGTGACCAACCTCATGCAGTACAGTACATTCTTCATAGAAGTACTTACTACTGTATAAAGGGTAGTACTTAGAAGCTTTTTACTACTCATGGTCTCTTCAATGAACGCTTGAAAATTATCAACTGCAAAGCTTTGAAATAATTGTACCCTTCAATTAGATGTAAGAAATGGGCCAAAAACATAGGAAGTGTACCAATCATGAGCAAAATGTTTTAAAAATTCTCATATTTTATGAATTGTACAAGACTACCACAATATTGTATTGATTCCATGCTAAGTATTGCTATCTATTGCATACATGTGTATGTTTGTTCTTTGTTAAATGAACAGTATGAAGTCCTGGTACTGTTGTAAATAGCTCATAGAATACAGTATCTTGTTTTATCATGGTAAGCACTCATTTTGCGTGTTCCTTCATGAATCTCATCTCAGTTCTGACTTCCATTCTTGCAAAACATTTACAGTTCTCCGCTGGAGCGTGGAGTAACTTTTTCCGAAAAGGGGATGTGGTAGGTTGCGGTCATTTCTCACAGCTTTCTTCCTTGCTGATATTTGCATGTTAAATATTCTTCATGCTAATCAGAACTTTTCACTAACATTATATTCCATCCCTTCATTATCATGTAATCCTAACCCTCTAATATTAATATTAAATATATTGCAGGTAGGTTGCCAAGTATATCCTTTTCTGGATACCAGTGATGTTGTATTATTGTATTATTTGCTCAGTACAAGCAACTCAATGACTTAACAAGACATTAATTACTAAATAACACTAATTCCATAAAAACTTTTGACCTCATACTGTAGTTAAGTTTCTCTAAGTTTTTGGGGGGATTGCAGTATTCCTTTCAAATTTCATCAGTTTGAGGAAAAGGGAAAGTCACAAAACTTTAAGAAGGAATATGTTATCAGTGAAGCAGAAAATTTCAACAAGTTGGTCATGCAACCAAGGGACAGATTTACATCTGTAAGACATTGCAGTTTTTTAAACATGGCATCAGTGATTGAGATACACATTTCAGACTGAAACTTGACAGACATCGAAACTGCTAGATAGGGTTTTAACTTTAAAATCATCTTGAATTAATACACCACACTCAAGTATTTCTTTTCCTACATGTAAGTTTGAGACTACGAATTTTTAACCTTCTTGAATTGTTCCTTTGCTCATGTTATTAACTGCTGTTGTACCTGCCTGCTGATGTGCCTGCCTGGAAAAATGTTTGGAAGCCTGGAATCTCCTTTCCAGGAAATTTGGAGGGATATTTTGGCTAGTGTTTGCACGGGTACTAAAAATTAGGACCCGGGTACCCGATCGCCATACCCGTCGGGTACCCGGGTTACCCGGTGTTACGGTGACTAAAAGATATGAGCATTTTGTAAGGCATACTCCATAAGACATGCATTGGATAGGTATAGCGATCACAGTTCCCAAGTTCAAAAACATTTGATTTGTTAGAAGGTTTAATCGTCTCGTTTTGTTTTAGATCAAAATGACAAGTAAAAAAAAAAACGTAACAGAAAACAGTCAAATAAGAAAATTATACTTCCCAAGGCCTATATCAATTTGATATTGAATTTTGGGACGCTTTCCTACTCGAAAAGCCAGCATAGTAAGAGCTCGAAGCTTCTCCTTTTAAACCACTGATTTAAAAATATCAACTAATCAGAGCCCTGTATTATGGTATTCTCTTGAACGTCAAAAATTACTGATTGTAAACAACGACGTCATGTTTGTGAACTTGCCTCATACTACTTTGCAATGTGTGTTGGAATTATCGCTAATGGGGTATGTACGTTCTTACGTAGCTAGCCTCGTGTTGACATCCAGGCACGGTAACATAACTTTCACACATAAACTTCGTAATCTGCTCGAGCGCCATTTTGGGGCAAAATAACGTAATATGTACTGGCCTGTTTTAAAAAAAAAATTTGTGAATGTTTACGGTCTTATTACATTGATGTCGTTTTACTTTGCAGATAGCAGCAAAGTGTTGATTTGCGTAAAACTGACACCTTTAACCATTAAGAAATATTCGAGGATTATACTCGAGGTGGCGTACCGTATTGATACCGTAGTAAGATCGTATATACATGCAAGGCTCAGTTTACCTAGCATGCTGAACGTTACGGGCACTGTCTTTGCGAGCTGGGCGGGGGTGATACAGTATGTCTTGCTATGTCTGCGTGAAACAGTGCGATGTGATTTTGAATCGGCCGTCAGATAGCTTGCTTGCGAGTAAGTTTATAAGCGATATACATGTGATGTGTGAGAAGTAACCCATTACGTGACGATAGCGCGATCGGGCCGCACGCTGATAAAAATTTCAACTTCAGAAACGGAGTACAGACAACTATCAAACTTACACATAATTTCTAGGGGCTAATTTGGTAAACATTCTCAGTCTCGGAGAATGTTTACCAAATTGGCAAACTATTTTAGTCCATTACCGTGGGCAATGGCGTAAATGGGATGATCCTTTTTGCATGCATTTTTTTTTTTAAGATTCGGGTAGTAGATTTGGAACCGGGTAATACGATGGCGGGCGGGTACCCGGGTACCCGGGTTACCCGTGCAAACACTAATTTTGGCATTTGGGAGAAATTTACCTGTTTTGTACATGGAAAAAAAAAGAAAACTGAGGATAATTTACTTCCCTCCTGAGAAATAAACACTTTCTCCAGCCTGGCTAATGAGCAGGTTAACCTCTGTAATCCCATATCCAATTAGATTTTGCACATGTTTGCAGGTATTATTAGGTTGTATTGCTTTTTGACATCAGTCATAGGAGTACTTAACAGTTTTAAACATTTGCAGTGACCTTACCTTAATTGTTGCATGTTATATTGTTTTGGACAGTTGGCTTTTTCTTTTCTTTTTCTCCGCCTTTTTTGGTATGTATGAAGTGAAAGTGGCTTGATTTTACCTACTAACTTGTTTGGGGTTTTGCAATGGGTTTTAAACTGTTTCATTTGTCTTTAAACATTATTATATATTTTCTAAAACTGGATTAGTTGATTTCATTCATAATGGAATTTTTATTCAAAATTTTTTAATCAACACAACATGAGTTATAAACTTTGTAAGCAATGAATAAAAGTTGTCTAAGCAAAAGTTGAACAATCAGATGTGAAGGACTGTAACCTATCCCAGGCAGAATTTATTCAGGGCAGGAAGAGGTCCTGGTATTGGTTCACATACTTAGAGGTTTGTCATTACAGGCAAATTTGAATGAATACAAGATGGGACCATCTTCCTCTAGTTGTACTTATTTGCTATATCCCTTACAGTATGTATTTATGTGCCTCCTATTTATTAAAACCAAAGAAACATAGCATGTCATCCATACTACTTCAAAGTCATTGTCATTCAGGAGTGGGGTCTAAGGTTCAATTTATTCATGGAATGCCATGTTGTGTCAAATGTTTACTTTGGCAACTTTTAGGAGGTATTTTTTCCAGGAACAGCTTCAGTGCTAAAGGTTATTTAAAATCTGGATTTAAGTCAGAAGCCTGACACTTTTTCTGTTCAAGGGAACTATTGATTGGTTCATGAATGTCCTGATGTTTTTTATAATGTCAAACTAATTTATCATTGAAATCATTTTTCTGAAATTTGTGACCAGACACATTTCTAAAAGAAAGTATTTATTGTGTGCAACTCTCTAGACGATACAGTACATGGACAAGTAACACTAACTACCATGAAAACAACAACTTTTCACGTTTTCGAAAACTACAGGAAGTGAAATGACTAGTCTGGTGAATTGAAAGTGTTATATGGTACTGTAACTTCCTTCAAATTTTTCACCAAATCCTATGTACATCAAAGTCCATGAGCACCTTAAAGCAGTCAAAACTGATCTTTACATTTCCTGTTAAAACCAACTCGATGAAAATATACCTAATAGAGAGAAAAATGATGACATTTCCTCAAGGCAGTCAATGATCCCAGTACTGCCTGTTGCTTAAACCAGCAGTATACAGGGAAAAGATCACTTAGTGAATACTGATTTTACCATGCATTTAAAGTGCCTGAATCAATTTAGGTACAATCACACATAGATATTTTCAGGGCATGAAGTACATGAGTTGGCAAGCAAGCTGTCCTTTGTGGGAGTTTCAGACTAAGGTCAATTTTAAGTTTGGAAAGTCTTAAATGCTGCAAGTTTTTCTTCCTACCATGCCACCATTGTGAGATACTGGTTAAGCAATGAGGTTTCCATTCTGTCAGGTGTGGGTGGTTCTGGAGGGGGGCGGGGTGGGGGATTACATGCAAGAAGAAAACTTGGTCTTTGCATACCCCACCCCACCCACCCTTCTTTACTCTAAAAAGTGAGGGCAGTGTAACCGTTGTTCATCCTCAGTATACTATACTCTTCCTGTGAGGTCCTCAAGTGTTAAAATACATAATTCATTTATGTGGACTGCAGAAGATTTTAGAAAAACCAGAATATCTTTTTCGTGAAGTTTTTCAAGTCCCATATGGTGCATTTGTACTGTACAGCATTTGGGCTATAATTTCTACCACTCTGGTGATCCATGCATTGTATATGTAGAGGACATAAGACAAAGGATGTAATTTCCCCACAGTCTTTGCTAGGTTGGAAAGGATTTGGAATTCCCTGATATCTTCCCATACTGCCTTTTCACAAAAGGCTGGAAAATAAGCTTCCAACATTTTGTGTCATGACTACCTAAAGGGTAAGTGATTGACAGAATTTAATGCAGTTATTCCAGTTACAAATTAAAGCCTTTTTCCCAAGAAAGGATTGGAACAATCCTTCAATCCTTTCTGCATTTTCATGTACAAAAAGGTAATCGGTTTCTTAAATTGTCAAAATTATCCTCTAAAAGCTCAGATTTTCTTCTAAGGAACCTGCTAGCTTCCTCAGCTTTTCCCACTCATGTTCTTATCAGGTATGGGGTCTGTACTGTATCTGCATTAATATTTTGGTGATATTTGTTTCAGTCGTCCAGAAGAACACAGAAAGTAAAATGACCATCGATTGCAGATAATAAGACAAAATACCATAAGTCCACTAACTTCAACCAACACGCTTTGTGTCACTGAAAATTAACTAGCACCTTGAAATGTTAGTTCACTTGGGCTTTACATTGTGGGACATTTAAACACAAAATCGCATACTTAATGCTTTATTTTGAACTATTTTAATCTTGCAGTTACATAAGGGTAGAGTCATCATGTAATTTCAGACTTCCCTTGAGTAGGAATTCTGCTCAGTTCGGTCCATGCCTTATGTGAACCTGGTGTCAGAATCTTATAGGTTTACTGAGCATTGCATTGCACTTTATGAACAGTTCTTTAATTATTTGGGATTTAATCCAATCCTTTCTTATTGCCTTGTTTTTTCTACTTTGCTAGTATCCTTTAGCTACCACAAGCATGTTATGTGCACTTTTTTTTGATATACAGCCTTCTACTGTAATTAATCTGGAATGTTTCCCTTTTTTTTCTTTATATATTAACTCACGTTTTATAGCTACTAGACAGTCCTGTGTACTGTACCCACGTATTAAAACCGTTCTACTGTTCTGGTCTTTGAAGTGTTTTTAGACTTTAATTGCAGTTATACATAGGCCTTTTTGTTATTAGCAAGCCTCATCAGTTTGTAGCTACAGTAGGTATCCTCATAAGTTATAAGTAAGTTAGAACATGTAATAAGGATAGCCCAACAATGTCTCTTGAAATCAAATAATAGCCAAATGTTTTTTTTTTTTTTCATTTTATCACATGGCCACCTTTGAGGTAATATGTTGAATGATTCATTAGAGCTGCTACACCTGTGATTTGAATATCTAGAGGATGAATTTGCACAGAGAAAGGGGAAGTTTATGTTTGCACCACCATTGAATAGGCCTACCTTAATAATGGGTAAGCCTAAGTGAAGGCTAGTAGGAATAATTCTTCTGTGTCCAGTGGTGACACCAGTTTAGAAAATGATTGATGTAAATTTATGAAATGATTGATAAGTTGAATAAAGTGTATCATTTGTAGTCGGCTATCTGTGATGCTGTGTCAGGTATACTTTATTTCCAAAATCTTTGTTGATTGTTAATGAAGGCTATATAGATAAAAAAAAGTTGTTTACAAGTAAATGCCAGCAAACTAAAAAGTTTCAATTTTTATTTTTTACCTTTAGCCACCCAATGATGAGATCACAGCAGCTACCGCATATGTGGAGCTATTTTTGAAGAGTGTGACTGATCCAAGGTTAATGAAAGTATTCTTAGCCTACATTTGTCGAGGGTGGCATGATAATAATAAAATCATGGATTCCTTCCTGACACGCATTGCAACCAATTCAAAGGTAACAATTGTCACTTCTTCATGCTTTCAATTTGTTGAGCATCACTTGTTCCATTAATCATTTGTATATGAGGCGAAAAAAAAAAGATGGCAGCAAATTTTCATTGCCATCCCCCCTTTGTTCATTAAAGCTAAGTTAATTTTAGGAATATTTGAGTTTGTGTAAAGGGGGGGGGGATGAAGTATCGTGTTAAGTTTTTGTTTCTTTCGTGTCTCCTGAGGGAGTAGAGTGCTTTGCCAAGCCTGTGATGGTTTTTTGTTTCTACTTCCTTCCCATCATTATGGACTAAGTTATACTATACTTCATTAAAATAAATTTAATATATGTTATGTGTTTGTTTACTTGTATGATGATGTGAAAAATGAATGAAATGAAATGAATACAGAGAATGCTAGTTTTACCTTAAAGTCACCAAGAAGTCCTTATAATTGAAAAAAGCCTATAGATCTAAAAATAAGCAAACATTGTAAAACTGCTTACCACTGCCATAAGGCAGAATGGTTACTCCAGTTGAAAAAACAATAACATTATTGAAATGTAGCAAATACCATGGAGTTATTTGATAATCAATATCATAATAAAAATAATGTGTAAAAGCTAAAGATTAGAAATTTGAAAAATTTTGTGGTGTCATGCGATTTTGCAGGTAAAGGTGAGTTTTAATAAAGGGGAAACAGTTGCTCCAAAGTTATTTTGAAACGACAGATAAATCTCCCAGTTTTATTTTTATTACTCTTTGAAACATTCTTTTTAAATATTTCAGGATGGATAGTAAATGTTGTGATGGGGGGGGGGGGCAATATTCAAGGTAAACCACGCAATAACTTGTTGTAAATTTCACAATGGAGGGGTGAAAATATGTCACATTATTCTCAAGAGCCATTATTGAAATAGTAAAGTCTACGATGCTACTTCAAGTTGGGGTTGCTGCATTTTCCCTTAACTTGTCATCTCTTGAAAATGCAGTAACATCTATGCCGGTTTTTGGATGACGTCACAGATTACACTCGTCGTAACTTCAATTGCAAACCGATTTGATAAACTATGGATAACGTCACTTCAGTGACAGCATATGGAAAATCTCCACATTATTGGTGGTGTAACCAATCAGTTCATAATGGAATTTAATAAAAAGGTTTTCTGTGACATCATCCAAAATCTGGCATAGTTTTTGTTGCATTTTCATGAGACGGCAGGTTATCTTTAATTGCTACCAGGGTATTTTGTTGTTGATTTTTTAAACCACTATAAGATCAGTTGGAAGAGGGTGGCCACAAAACATGAGAAATTTTATTTTGGAAACAGGGAGGGGGGTGAGACTTGTATTATGTGCCTCATACATAAAATTTATTTTAAATTCCATCTTTTTACATCATTGTGAGCACATGGTAAAATGCTTACATTTTTAACAACTTGTCAAATATGATTAACCTTGCAGACTAGTTGTAGAAAGGATATTCTGAACTAATTTAAATTTTGAAAGAGCCAAAACTACAGGTATCACATTTGAGAAAAAGCATGAAATTTATTGCCAATTTGATGCAACTCTTTTGCTTCATTGGTCAAATTTTTTTCTTGTTTATACCCTAATTAAATGTTTTATGAAGATGTGTGGTGGAGTCCCAGTTAACAGCAATGACAAATAGCTTTCACATTGATCATGCAAATCCTGTGTTTTTATAATGCCATAGTTAAAAGCATTGTAATGTTTACATTTATGCTTGAAATGCTTGTTCAACTATGCTCTGATCTAAACTAAACTCTGATCAGACAACTGCTTCAAATGTAGTATGAATGAAAATATTTAAAAGATCATTTAGTGTACTGTTTTGTAATCTTGTTGTGGTGCTTCTATAGACATTTTTCAGGGACATCACTGTGTTGTACATGTCTCTCTGTTTGACAGACATCTTAAAGGACAGGTGTTTCTTGTGTTGCAGTTGTGTCTGGGGTTTTAATATATATGTACATGTAGGTAACATTCTGTGATTTATCTGGCCATTGGATTTCATTGGAGCAATTGTTCCTCCTGGCATGGTGGTTCCATGGATATGAAATCACCAATCAGTTACCCTGCATGGATTTATTAACAGAACCCAGTGGAGGGTTCCATTTATCACCAGGGTGAAAAGTGAGGGAACCCCACTCACTGGTTTCCATTATTTTTAAGATCTAACAGTTTTTAGAGTTGGGCTGACTGTTCTTATCCTATACCAAGCAATACCACATCTAAAGTGTAACATCATGGGTAGTAGAAAGGTGTGTATATAGTGTAGACCATGATTGTGTTCAAAATAAATGTATAAACTGTACAGGTCTTAACATAAAGAAGGGTTGAACAACTGCAGCTATTGCTGCTCCAGTTTTTGAGATCTAAAGGTTTTTGGTTTCGATGAAAAGAGAAACCTATGCACCCATGATGGCGTGTGTGTGTATGTGTGTGTGTATGTGCATGGTATGTGTGCCTGTATGTATGTGTGTGTGTTTGTGACACTTTGCTTGTTTACACAATATCTTGAGAAGGGAAGATCTGACAGTTCTCAAACTTGATACACAGATACCTCATACTGAGAGGAAGAACCCTAATAGTTTTGATTGAGGTCAAAGGTCATCTGGGGTCACAGGGGGTCAAAAACCAAAATCCTTGCTTACACAATATCTCAAGATAGGAAACTTGGATTAATTTCAAACTTGATATGTTGATGCGTTATGATGTAAGAAAGAACCCTATTGATTTTGGTGGAGGCCAAAGGTCATTTGGGGTCACGTGGGGTCAAACCCCGAAATCCTTGTTTACACTATATCTCATGGTGAAAAACTCAGATTAATTTCAAACTTGATATGTTGATGCATTATGATGTAAGGAAGAAGCCTATTGATTTTGGTGGAGGTCAAAGGTCATTTGGGGTCACGTGGGGTCAAACCCCGAAATCGTTGTTTACACGATATCTCATGGTAGGAAATTTGGATTAATTTCATGTTTGGTATGTGGATGGTTTTTAGTTAGAAGTTGGTCCCTATTGTTTTTGGCTTTGGACTGGGGTCACCAGGGGTCTGAAAATCTCGTTAACACAATATCTCAAGGTAGGAAACTTGTATAGATTTCATATTTGGTATGTGGATGCACTATGGTCAGGAGATTGTCCCTACCGTTTTTGGTGGAGGTCAAAGGTCATCTGGGGTCACCCGGGGTCAAAGTCTGAAAATCTTGTTAACGTAATATCTCAAGGTAGGAAACTTGGATAGATTTCATATTTGGTATGTAGATGCGTTATAGTAAGTAGATGGTCCCTGTGGTTTTTTTGGAGGTCAAAGGTCATCAGGGGTCACCGGGGGTCAAAGTCAGAAAATATTTTCAGCATAATATCTCAAGTTTGGAAGCTTGGATAGATTTAATATTTGGTATGTGGATGCATTATAGTCAGTAGATGGTCCCTATTGTTTTTGGCGGAGGTCAAAGGTCATCTGGGGTCACCGGGAGTCTAAGTTTGAAAACCTGGTTAACACGATATCTCAAGGAAGGAAGCTTGGATAGATTTCATATTTGGGTATGGGGATGCATTATGGTCAGAGGATGGTCTCCATTGTTTTTGGCAGATATGAAAGATCATCTGGGGTCTCCAGGGGTGAAAGCCCGGAAACCTTTTTAAATAAGATCTTTCAAGATAGCTGTTTGTCCATTTGTCTGTGTGTTGTTTGTATGACTAGCTATGTATGGCTTTTAAAGGCATGTTCTGGGGACAAAATTCGTTAACTTCAAAATAAGCAGAAAAATTTTCTCTTTCAAAAGGTGAAAACTGCATTTCAATAGCTTATAGCATTTGGAAGATACAAATTTTAAAAATACTGCAAATTTTTCTTGGGATTTGATGCATCATGGGAAATCTGTGATGTCATTGTGGCACATTAATTTGACATTGCATTCAATTTATTTATAATTATGATGCCGCTGCAGACAATATCAAGGAACATTGTTGGTTGCGCTCTACACATGTTGAAGGGTAATGCTAGATCTACAGGAAAAGATATTCAAACATTCCAGCAGTATCAAATTTCAAGGACAAACAGGGTGTTAAATTATAAAGAAAAACAAAAGGAATTTGAAGCAATGTGCCCACATTACATAACTTTCTGTGGCTTTGTTGAAGAGCAGAGGTATTTTTTAACATAAATAACCCATCTTTAAAGTGAGATATCTTGAGTTAGGAAAATGGTATTGTGATAGGGTTTGAAGGACATGGTGTGGAATATTTTTGTTTTTCTTACAAGACAGAGGCAAAAAGCCACCAGAACATGCCTTTAAGAAGGTCAAAAGGTCATCTGGAATGACAAAATTATATTTTGAACATGCTAGTATAACATTTGAGTGAGAAGATAATGGTGCATGATGGCACTCTTTGAAATGGAACATTTATGTATCATCGAAACCTCAATGCATTTTTGCATTCTGGTTGTAGACCCAACAGATTTTTGAGATCCAGTGGCTTTTTGAGATCCAACAGATTTTTGAGATCCAACAGCTTGTCTATGACAGCTAGCTGAGTAAAATATGACAGCATGTGACCAATCTTTGCATTAATCTGCTTGGAAGATATTCACTGAACATTTTTACATTGCTTTTGTTTTTCAACTGTTAATGTTGAAGTCTACAGTTTTATTAGCATCGCATGCAATGGAGTACTTAACACCTATTCTTATATTGGAACAGATCATATGAGATGCATCTGAAGTAAACTGAAAACAGAATTTTTTTTCTGAACTGCTAATATGCTAGACAATTGAGACTTTTCACTTTGTGATGGTATTGTTAATAGCTTTTACTGATTTCTTTGTTACCTTGTAGCTCTGCTTGGTGACTATGTCCTTAATGTACACATTAATAAACCTTAATTGTGAAGATGTCATGATGGACCTTGTATTTAGGTAAGTCTAAATTTATAGAGTAAAAGGTGCCATTACTCATTTACAGTATGAAATGTGTAAGGATTGTTCTGCAAATTTGTTTCGTTATGCCGTGTTATATTATTGACCTTGGGATTATACAGCCTGTAATATGCCAGGTAAAGCTTTTGAGGTAGGTACCGCTGTAATGCTGTTTCTACAAATTTAGCTACACATAGGTGCCAAAGCAATAGATTGTGATGCAACCTTCATCGGGACCTTCATCAGTGAGTCATATAGACATCTGTGTATGAAAGCAAAGAGTAAAGTAAGGCATCACTTTTCGCAATGTATGTCAAATACAAATTGATGAAACCCCCTTTGACGGTTTCTGTTCTTAGTTTCATCTCAAACCTGTCTATTCTTAAGCTGCACACATTTGTCTCTGTATAGTCTTGATTCCAACCTAGCATGAAACTTAGTATCACATTTGTTCACATAAACTGTGCAGGTACTTAACTGTGCAGAATTTAACAGCATGTGAATATCATGTTACCGACATCAGCAGTATTTTTGCCCAAAGCTTCTCACTGTGTACAACAGTAGGTATCTCACTCCTCCGTTCCTATTTACATAATTCCCCTATTATCTGCAAGTCCATCTGGGATAAGATCCTTTAGCATTGGGATAGTGCCCTATCTCTAGGTGAAGATCCTGGTGCTATAAAAAAAGAATGTTACTCCAGATGCACTTGCAAGCTAGTAGGGAAATTACATACAAAGTAGGCAAGTACCAAGACACATAGACTCTGAAAACAAGTAAGTTTTCTGAAATTGACCGTTGACTGGATTTGTATACTTTGTTTGAGAAGTGTTTGTGAAACAGCATGAGGCACTTTACTTTGTTCACTATTTATACTTTAAATATTTTTGATAATATTATTATGTTTATGGAAGCGAAACTTCATAAACATATTGCTATTACCCAGGTTCACGTCACGTGAGTTTTTTTGTCCCGGGTTTTTGGAGAAAGTTCTTCAGTATTATGCATGTGGTTTGCATCATACATTTTTTACAAATTGTCGATCAGAACGAAGCAAGGACAGTTGGAATAAAGGTTTTTTCACTAAATAACGAGTTAATATAGAATATTTCATTATAAAAACGTCTGAATGAATTAGGCCAAGTAATCTGCGCAAGTTAGGGCATCCTAACATGTCAGTCAGCAGGTGTGGCAGATACAAACTTTCGAAATAAATATAAAATCCTCAAAAACTTATCTTTTTAAAGCTAGCTCTGTGTGT
This sequence comes from Holothuria scabra, assembly GCA_037179385.1. Classification (NCBI taxonomy): domain Eukaryota; kingdom Metazoa; phylum Echinodermata; class Holothuroidea; order Aspidochirotida; family Holothuriidae; genus Holothuria; species Holothuria scabra. Next base: position 15,007,099 of record CM074192.1, on the reverse strand, counting down.
AATACTTTTTGTCAGTGAAAGAGCGGTTAATTGGTCTGCATGGTGTGATGTGGCATTAATTCCATCACCTTTTCGTAGGATACGTTAGCTTGACATGAAAAACACGATATCTAGGGATTTCCCCATCATTGCGCAGGCAATGGTTCCTTTGTAGGCCAACTACACAGTACAGAGTTCTGTGTATCACAGTTTCTTTGTCCCGGGTTTTCGGGGGAAGTTCTTCAGTATTAGGCATGTCGTTTGCATCATACATTTGTTACAAATTGTAGATCAGAACGAAGCAAGGACAGTGGGAATAAAGAATTTTTCACTAAATAACGAGCAAATGTAGAATATTTCATTATAAAAATGCATGAATGTTGTAGGTTAAGCAGTGATTCATGCGTACAGGGAGTTGTTATAGGCTCACATGCACAACACAAGAATTCTGTGTATGTGTATCACATTCACGTACATGCTCAGCAGTGTTTATTGAAAACGACAGCGTTGTAAATTGCAACTGCAAACTGTCTGTTGTTCCTACTGCTGAAACACAGCCATAGAGCAGTAAATCCTGCTCTTTGATTACAGCCGCGTAAATATTTCGAACACAATTTGTTTCTCCACTTGAGCGGCACTGTTAATGTTTTCGGCCCCTACACACAACTGACACAGCCTCCTTAGGAGTAGACAAATTAGGCCTAATTAATGGGACTTAGCCTTCTTCAGTCAAATGGGATACCGTGCACTTTGTGTAGGCCTTACCGTCTCGTATATCTCGTTGTATACAGACTGTCAGTGTGTTAGTAAATTTGTCTTCTGAATCTTTGAAACAAGACAGTTCTGTTATTTAAGTGATCTGTTGTGAAGTGATTTTTTTCAGTTCTATAAATTCTTCCTTGTGATATCTGGAATTCGGATGAACACCATTCAGTGAAGTAAAAATTTTCACATAGTAGCATACCAATCGCTTCCATAAACAGTGGTTACAGTTTCCGTAACCACATTTCTAGTTAAAAAAGTTGTGACACATTGATGGAATATGATTGCAAAAAACAAAAGAGCTCTAATTTTCTTGTAGTGAAAGGCTTTTGAAATCTGAAAATGTTTATTAGAACATTAAGAGACACAAGGGAAGTAGTCCTAACATTATGGATATTACATAATGCACTTGACACAAGTGACCTACAGTGAAAAAAAAATGCAGTGGATAGGCTTGTGTAGTTTACATATGTGAGTTAGTAAGTAAACAAAATATAAATACACTTTGAAAATTTTATTGGGAGTCAAATATGCCATATAAGTAATTGTTAGCAGCCAAATACCTTTTGCATATTATGACTAGCAGTCAGAACTGTTTATGTGAAAAAAATAAATAAAGAAGGAAAAGCCCTGTCACATGAAGGTGTCAGTTTCAAGTATTTACCAATTGATAACAATCTGTTGTGGTATTATCCAGTCTATGACTTTATCTTGAAAATGTAAAGGTATGGTATTCAAAACTTATGAGAAACAAAGGCAGAATTTTATCCTCAGATTAGGAAACAATTTTCAGTGAAAAATGTAAGATTTAGTTAGATAAGATTTAATGACACAGCAACACGAATGTGTTATAAAGTGTCATACTGTTCAAATACTGTTCAAATCCTCTCATTTAGTCACCTCTTACAACAGGTGGGGAATACTGTGGGCATATTCTACAACCCTCAGCCCACAGGGGGAGAAAAATGTAAGAATGCAGTATCTCAATTGCCCCCCCCCTATACCTCCTATTTACATTATGTAACCCTACTTGCCTGCTGTAATATGTGTCACCATTATGAAATTCTGTTCACTGAATCAATAAAAACTTAACCTGTAGCCCTATGATACTCACCAACTCTTCCTGTTGGCATCGTTATGTTTAGAGATGATTCATTCAGAATATGTTGGACAGACACATGAAACTTTGGTCTGTTGTAGTTTAAAAGGTATATGTTAATTTTTTTGGTTTCGATGAAAAGAGAAACCTATGCATTCATGATGGCGTGTGTGTGTATGTGTGTATGTGTGTGTGTATGTGTGTGTGTGTATGTGTGTGTGTTTGTGACACTTTGCTTGTTTACACAATATCTTGAGAAGGGAAGATCTGACAATTCTCAAACTTGGTACACAGATACCCCATACTGAGAGCAAGAACCCTATCGATTTTGGTGGAGGTCAAAGGTCATCTGGGGTCACAGGGGGTCAAAACCAGAAATCCTTGTTTACACGATATCTCAAGATAGAAACTTGGATTTATTTCAAACTTGATACGTTGATGCGTTATGATGTAAGGTAGAACCCTATTGATTTTGGTGGAGGTCAAAGGTCATTGGGGGTCACAGGGGGTTAAACCCTGACATCCCTTGTTTACACTACATTACAAGGTAGGAAACTTGGATTCATTTCAAACGTGATATGTTGATGTGTTATGATGTGAGAAAGAACCCAATGTATTTTCGTGGGAGTCAAAGGTCATTTGGGGTCATATAGGGTCAAATCCCGAAATCCTTGTTTACACTATATCGCAAGGCAGGAAACTTGCATTCATTTCAAACTTGATATGTTGATGCATTACGATGTAAGAAAGAACCCTATTGATTTTGGTGGAGGTCAAAGGTCATTTGGGGCCACATGGGGTCAAACCCAGAGATCCTTGTTTACACAATATCTCATGGTAGGAAACTTGGATTTATTTCAAACTTGGTATGTTGATGCGTTATGATGTAAGAAAGAACCCGATTTATTTTCCTGGAGGTCTAAGGTCACATGGGGTCCTATGGGGTCAAACCCCCAAATCCTTAATTACACTATATCTCAAGGTAAAAAACTTGGATTCCTTTCAAACTTGATAGGTTAATGGGTTTTGATTAAAGGAAAAACCCAGGTCACATGGGGTCAAACCCTGAAATCTTTGTTTACATAATACATCATCGTAGGAAACTTGGATTCATTTCAAACTTGATATGTTGATGCATTATGATGTAAGGAAGAATCCTATTGATTTTGGTAGAGGTCAAAGGTCATTTGGGGTCAAAGGGGGTCAAACTCCGAAAACCTGTATAGGACAGCTCAAGGTACGAAACATGGATATATTTCACACTAAGTGTGTGTATGAGTTATGGTGAGTTGAAAGTACTGTACCTGTTGTTTTTTGTGGAGGTCAATGGCCATCTGGTATCACCTGGCATCAAACTCTGTAAACATTGTATCTTAAGGCAGAGTAGAAATTTGGCTTTTTGAATATAGAAGTGTTTTGGTTAAAAGAAAAACCAGTTACTTACAGGTTAAGTCAAAGGACACTTTGGGTCACCAGTTGTTACAACAAATGTAGCATTTTATTGAAAAGAGCATGTATTAATCATCGAAACCTCAATGCATTTTTGCATTCTGGTTTAAGTTTAGTAGTTCTTCCATTATTTTTCTCATTTCTGTACAGGTATCTTATTCTATTATTTCTCTCTTTTCCATACAGGTATCTTATTCCATGCAATCACATCATGGCTAGTCAGCGACGTGCCATTCTGGATGTAAACTACATTGGCAGTAGTGCACAGAAGTTTCTGTCTTTGATTCCAAACTTTTATACTGGTACACTTGTACCTAAACTTGTGTATTCACTTGACTCCTCTGGTAGCAGCTTGGAGGGGCAAACTTCTCCACGAGGTGTGCATTTGGGAGAGAGAGGAAGAGTTTTATTTCAATCTTCTCAGGAAGACCTTATTGATGATAATTCTCTCAATGCCAGCAGGAATAGCATTCTTGGCGATCTTGACGAGTACAGTACAAGTTTACTGGAATATTTAGATGATGCCAGAGATGGCATTGACCAATGCAGCATAGGCTGTCAAACGTGGTCCCTCCCCTATGATGGGGTACATCCACCTCCGTTGATGCTAAGCCCTGATGCAGATATGCTACGTACACCAAGCAGTTGTGGCAGCAGACTTACATCTCCTCTCTACACACCTCACCACTTTGATGGAACTCCTTTCTCACAAAAAGGAGTGCGGAATTCAGAATCTAACGGGGGTACATCTTCAAAGAAAGGGAGGAAGAGAGAACTGCTTCCTGATGAAACTTCTTCCCCAGTCTTATCAAAATCCAGTAGTCCAGGAACACTGACATCTACAATTGAAGAAATTCTTCATTTGGACCTGGGAAACATTGAAAAAGTAGACATATCAGATGTTAACTTGGCAGATATTTTCCAAGGGGAAAAATTAAATATTTTATCTATGGAAGAAGAATTAAAGAAAAAGGAAAAACCTGGAAATAAGTTAGGTTTTCCTGGAAGTCTTAATATTACTCATCACAAGTATATCTCAGTGAGCTCAGACAGTGCCTTTTCAAGTACCAATTCACCAACAAATGATACCAGTGGAACAGAGAAGTCACAGAATACTCATAGGGGCTCAAGTGATGCAATATGGTCCAATCACCAAGACGGAAGGAGGAATGGAAGTCCTCAAAATCCCATGTGTCTAACTGAGATGGAACAGACTCTTCGGAGTCCAATAAGTTCTCAGAGTTCCCTTAGAGAGGGCGATGAACCTAGTGTATTTTATATGTACGATGACTCTGATTATGAAACATATCAAGGGAATGGTGCGTTAGGATCCACCAGAGAATGTTTCTCAGATGAGGCTGATGAAATCCTTATGGCCCTCGGGTATGACATGGACGAATCATCCCCATACCAGGAAGGTGGTGACACCCACAATTTTAACCGTCTCAGTTTCACAGAAAATGGTTTCATTGGGGATGAATCTTTGAGTTTCTCTGAACAACTACAGTCGCCTGGAGGGGACACACTTTATTCATCAGATTCTTCACGTACCAGCTCCCCAGATCACAAGAACTTTCGCCACAGTTTAGATAATGGTGGCCATGATGTCTCAGGAACAACAGTGCCTTCAAAACCCTCTAAGGAAAAACACAAAAATGGTCACGCTTTATCACCTCTTACACTTACACCAAAAGCTCCATTAAATGGAAGCTTTAATGCCAAACTTATGAGCAGTGCACCCCCGTACAGTCCTGTTGGAATTAGTAGAGGATTGCCAGATACAGGTAAGTTTCATACCTATATCACACTCTGTTTTGATTCCTTGCCAAAATTATGCAAGGAATCTATTCAATGAAGATGGCATGTGTATGTGTGCATATGTGCATTTGTAATACTCCTTGTAATCTCGATATCTTGTGTTAGGAATGACCGACACTTTTTATATTTGGGTATGTGAATTTGTCATATTTAGAGGAAGAACCTTACTGTGTTTGGTAGAGGTCAAAGGTCATTTGAGGTCACCAAAGGTCAAAGTTCAAAAAGCTTGTAGTTTTTGGTGGTCACAGGTCACTAGGGGTCCCACAGGCTCTGGATGTCTGAACCTGGTGTACACAATACCTCAAAGTAGGAAGCTTGGATACATTACATACATATTTGGATGCTTTATGAAGCACTTTCAATTTGGAAAAAACAAGAACAGGCTTTTATTTCAGAGTCAAGGAATCTCTTAGCCTTTTGGCTTTCTTGTATGTGCTTAAAGAAAATTTTGATTCCATTGCTGCTCAATAACCCAGTGCTTATTGCTTTTGATAGTATGTCAGAGACTCTAGAGCTAATACAGTGTAAATGCCATCACCATTGCAATGTTGTTAGGTTGATGGGGTTAAATGATGCACCAACACAAATGTCCTTGCACACTATGTCACAATGCTTATTTGTTTCAGAGAAGCAACTCCCTATTAAGTGCATTATTGCTGCTACTTATGGACAGGCATGGAGTCACCTTAACCTACATTACCCCTCTGTTACCTCTTCTTCAGATATGTTATCCCACCTACATGCATCTAGACCCTGCTAAACTTATAGCACCATGAAGGATTGCATCATTTCTGTGGGGGTGGTCTCTCAAGTCCTTTCCTCACTTGAATAAGTATAGTTTCACAATACAGCAGATATATAAATCTTAGAAATAAAACATGATATTTTGTGTGAGATTCAATGAGAGTCAAGTTTGCATATTGTTTCTGTCTCCATTCTGTGCAGGTCCTTTCCTAAACATTATCTTCAAGAAGTTGGAAGGGATGATGCAGAATTCTTTGTACATGAATCTTCTCCTTACTGGTATTATCACTAGGATGGCATACTACCCCCACCCACTGTTGAGGTCCTTTCTCCTCAACACCAACATGGTCTTTCAGCCCAGTGTGAAAGCTTTAACTCAGGTGAGTCATGTACCAACCAGCTCTTCTGCAGTGTTTTCATTAGGCAACAGGAGTGTGCCTTTTGTGACTTCTTCTCCATAAATGCAAAATTTGAAACATGGTGTGTTGGACTTGCTCTCATTGGAAATAAGTTGACTTTTCATGTTGCAGTGTATCTTTTACCACCTTTCAACTGAAATTTACTCAAAATTTGTTTTGTAGAAGGGTGAATCCCACCTGAAAATATGTGATGCTGTTTTGGGTGTGTGTGAAGTAGCTTTGTAAACAAGACTCTCTGGCAAATAGGCAAAGGGCAAAACCACATGTTATTCCTGAAGGAGTTTTTGTCATCAAAAAAATTAATCCCCTGAACACTACCAACTTTCTGATCTTCAGACCCCTTACATCATGGACCTTCTTACTGACCATATGACTGCCACAGAGCTGTGCCATTTAAATAAGTGTCATGAGTAACTTCACTTCTTATTAAACAGTCAAGAAAAAAAAGTGAACAAAAGAGAAGGAGCTCAAATATTTTTAACATAATTCTGAAAAATTTTAACATTACAACCCACCCAGCAACTGAACCACACCTTAATGAAAACAAACTAACCATAAACAGTAGGCATTGGACAGATGGTGTAAACATATGGTGTGACATAACTAGGGCTGTGCATTTTCAGTTAATGCACTATCCATATAACCGATTTCATTAACTGGTGGTTAACCGTTTAACGGAAAATGACTCATGTTCAGCACATCAACAAAACCAACATCTTCACAGAGTGCCATCACTTTTATACAGGAAGTGCAAGTCTAAAAATGGCATGTTAAATCGTGTTTGCCGCTGTTTGCATGTGGCAAAAATGTTCGTATTTTGAGTTTATATGATCCTTTCACAGTAAAAGCCCATCCCGCATTTACTGAAGCTTTCTTCAGACCATGTGCACTTTTTAACATTCCACCAACTGCTGTGTTTTGCCCCCTGATTCTATTTAACATCGTCAGTTACCAAGACTGACAATTCATGAAACACTCCGATACTGCTGTTTTGATGCAGCTTGCTTCAGATGCAGTGTTTAATACATGTATGTACAGTGCGCACGAGTTTGTCATGGTAGCGATCTGCACAATTGCACTGTAAACGGCTCGCTGGTTGCAAACAACAGAACCAAATGCTAGTACCTGCATAAATTGAGGGATTCCCGGCATTCCTACCATAAAATTACTAACAATAAGACTCATGTCATGTTGTCATATGATGTCAGTTGGAACGAAAAAAGTGATGCACATAGTCCCATGCATGCAGTAGACTTATGCCGGTATCTGTTTTTACCGCCAAACAAGGGATAATGTTTTGCCTGGTGACATCATACCCAAACGATCTATTGCAAAATTTGAATTGCCCCTGCATCTTGTGCATCTTGATTGGTTCAATTGCGTTGATTCTGAGCCAGCCAGTTACAACTTGCACCTTCGCCTGTGGGATTTAGTGTGTTAAAATAACAGACGTTGAAGCAAATTTCCCTATTGAGTTTGTGTTATGAGGATTGCACTTCCCATGCTTACACAGGTGGTCAGTGCAACCGGCCAAGCCCTGTGCTACATTCACCAAGAAACGGCATCACAACTCTCTGCGTACATGGATTTTTCGGGGATCTGACCCACGTGCATTTCATTTGCAGATTCTTTTTAAACAAGACGTAAGGTTTGCACAAGAAGTGCCAGAAATAGAGGGATATTAATATTAGAAAGGAACCATAAGATACTGTATGTTAATCGAGTGCAATTGTCTTGCTACCCAAAACCGCTAAGATTAGATAGTTGCATCTTTTTTAACATGCAGCGTTAGGGCCGGGCAGGCTTCTACAGTATAGTTCATACATTATCGCAACTCTACAACCGTACCCAGTTTGTACATATCAGCCAACGAACTGCGCCTGTCTATTCATGAAAATCAACATGGGATGTTCCACTTTATATGATATTGCGTAAACAACAAAATGGCGGGAATTATCTGGCGCTTACGATCGTATTTTTTATGGGTTAAATTTTTTTTGAAATACTACTACTGACAATGAAAAATTATGAAATTTATGGAAGTGCAGCATGATAAAATATTTCGGTCAGCTGCAGTGAGGAGATGTACTTTTGTGCTTTTGTACTTTTGTGCCCTAACAATGGTCTGGCAGAGAAGGTTGTAATGCCCTTGAAGTACAAAGCTTCGTAACTTTTTCAGAGCAGCATTACGCACTTATGTTACTGCTCCCTTCCCTGCTTGTCTTGTTGCTTTTGAAGGCAAGGTCATTGTTGAAAGACTCCTTGGGAAGATCAAGTACGGCAGGCCTATTAATGCAATGGGATTTTCGGCAAGAAGAATCACAGCTCATTGTGTGAGCTGATCAATAAGCAAGACAAACAAACATACAAATGCAAGGTAGGGTCAAAAGCTTTCAACGATCAGTTCACCATATCTTTTTATCATTTTGGGTGCAAGATTAGCAATTGCTGTGCAATTTTAAGCCCAGAACTTTTTGGTTTAAGGTACAAGCAGCTGAAATTGCAGCACAGAACAATTTGAATTATGAGGATACAAAAACGGTTAAACGTTTAGAGAAACGGCAACCGTGTAACCAGTCGATCGGTTGGTTAACCGGTTAAAGGGATAACTGTCGCAGCCCTAGACATAAGCAAGCATTGTAGTGGCAACTTGTAACATGATGAACTATAAAGCACTGTGACCAATCTAAACTACTGTAATGACAGCTGCTTTAAATGTAATTAGAGTTACATCAAAACAATACAAAAGCTTCAATGTCATTAACAAAAAGAGAGTATTGTAAATTTTAAAGGAAGCCCCTCATTTGTCCTTCCATCCCCCCTTGTGAGTGTTTTCATGTATGATAGGTATTGGAGGTATAGAGGTTTTTATGATTCAGAGTGGAGTTTTATGGCTCAAGTTCCCACCAATTGGTTTAAGTCAAGCAGACAACAACCTTTTTCCAGTTCTGGTTTTCTGGCTTGTTTTCTCTACTCTTTTGCTTCTGCTAAGCAATGAACACAAGCCACAATGGCAGTTAGAACCTTCAGTACGATCTAACCTGGGGTTCCGGTTTCAAGTAAGATGGAAGGAAGAGAGGTTGACATGTTTGAAACCATCATCCAAAACATTATGACCAGTTTTTTGTCCAGATTATTTTGAAAGCTTATTACATTGTACTCTCTTTTTTTTTTTTTTGCTACTGCATTGATCCCTTCATGTGTGATTACCTACTTTGAAACCAGTGAGCCACAACAGGAAAAAAGACACTGGCTGGCTCGGCTTATACCAGTCGGTATGAAACTGATTGGTAAAACTCTAACTAACTACATACTTTGAAATAATGAACCAGGTATCAAAACTGACATTTCTTTTTTTTCTGAAGGTTTTGATGTCTGTGAAAAACAATTTAGAGAACTATGCAGCTACAGTCAGTGACTGGGACAGTAAACTACTTAAAGCCAAACAATACTTGTGGGCTAGAGAAAGTGGTCAATCTATTCAGAGGGAACGATCTGCTACAATGTTAGAAGTGAAAGATAAGCCACAAACACGCTTCAGGAGTGGTAGTCAGCTGGTTACCCCAGGTATGTTTTATGGATAGTTTGGTGCACTGACAAAAATTTTGGTCGGGTTAAAATTCATCACAAATTCATCCTCTACTTCTTTTTCTTTCTCAAGAGAAGGCTAGGAAAATAAATTGAATGTTGGAGAGATTTGATTCTTTAATGGTAGAGAAATGTGTTGTATTTTATTCAGTAACAAGCTAGATTGACCAGGCTTTAACTGTGTATGACAGATATATTAGTTATGCCCTTAGTTTGCATTGTTGTGCATGACAGGTATTGACTGTCTCATAATAAAATGTTTGAAGAATATTTTCCACAGTAAAATAAATAAATTCCACAGTAAAATGAAAGTTACAACAGTGTGCTCTACCTCCTGTTTACCTGTGTATATCATTATTGCCCAAAAAACCATGTATATTTCAATTTCATAGAGACTGCGACATTTTGATGAAGTAGATGATTTCACTTCTTTTTATCAAACTGTAAAATACATGTATATCTTATTCATCCCTTACTGCTATCTTCAATCATATCATCATCTGTCTTTATGCATTTTTTACCTGCCATATACATGCAGTACTGTAAAAGGTCAAACTGTGATTGCTGTTCATTAATACTGTCCTGAGGTAAATGGTAGGTTTTGCTTCATAGTGTTAAAGCTCTAATTAACATGACACGTCTCTGGATGTTACAAAAGAAACAGGTTTGCGATCTGATAGTCATCTGTGTCTCACTATGAGTAATGACAGCACACTGAGGAATATACTTACTCTTAGGCAAAGTTTACCCTTTGAATCTTGAAAGCTATGAAAAATTACTGTTTGCTAACCCATACATCACAGATAGTTATTGTTTACTTTGCAAGCTTAAGAAAATAAAAGGAGGCTGTTGGTAATTGCTTATGATTAAGAAAAGGAATTAAGGCAGGAAGGTTAGTTGACATGTCCATAGTTGAACCATTATTAGCTACTCACATGACAAATGTCAAAATGTATGTTTACCTTTTTTGTTTGTGTTTATAGTATAAGTCAAAATACAAAGGGTATCATTTAGCTAAACCAAACTTGATCATATGTTGCGGCGTCAGCTTGTAAAAGGTATTGTCAATTCATTGGTTTTAAATAGAGGTCACAGTTGAGTTGGTTAACTATCATACAATAATGGCAAATATATCAAGTGTAATCATGGAGGGAATGGACTGAACAAAGATGGAGACTCTTAACATTTGGTTGTTTAACAGTTACATGTTAAGGTTCTTTAAAATAAATGTAAAACTTAGGTTATTTGACAGTGAAGTGACCGCAAATTTCCAAGCTTCTCTATGGACAGTTTATTACTTTTTGCAGGCAAGTTTTAGAAGTTTATTTCAGGACTTGCACATTAAACAGGCTTTGTTCTTCTGCCTCTAATTCCCTGTCAAAGTTTTCATTGCCAGTAAGGGTACCATCAATACAAAGCTCACCAGTTATGCTACATGTGTATGAATAAGAAAGTAGTGATCTGCCCCCCTTGTCACTACCCAGCATGTGAGCTAGATCCACTGACATTCCAAAGCCTCTCAGTCAGCTCAGGTGTAACCAATTTCAACCATTTTCTCATAGAATAATCTCCAACTCAACCACTACCGAAACATGTAACAAACCATTCCCTGCTTTCTTTTAACACATTGAAAAATTAACCCAAACAGAGTTTTTAGGGTCTACGGCCAGAGGGTTCACCTTTTGGCCAAAGTGCAATTTTAGGTAATGGTGGAGTGCCCCCAGAAGTTTTTTGTCCACCCCACATGTAATTGTGTAATCAATTGTGGTGAATACTAATTTTGTGGTGATCTTGTGGATATTACTTCATCTAATAAAATATTAAATCAATAAAGAATCATGGAACTGTGCTTCCCTGGAATTTCATCATAGTAAATCTTGAGTGTATTTGGGCAAAGCTGGAAAGCAACTCAGGTATAGTTGATGATCTCAGATGGAACACATCAACAGAAACCCATTGTAGTGTATCACGGACTCACAAACATTTTTTTTTTTACTTTTCAGATAAAAGGAAGGCATCTATTGGTGGATTTTTCCGGATTGGTAGTAAAAGGAAAAGTGCCCTGAAATCATCGGAGAAGCAAAAGTTAACAGCTATTGGGGAGGCAACCTCTCCTGGATCTGCTAGCAAGGCAGCAGAGCATGAATCTGTGAAGACAAAAAATGCTGTCTATGCAGCAGTTATCTTTGAAGAGTTTTTAAAGGAGCTGGCTGCTACGTGTCAGGAGCATGCTGTCGGCCTTTTAGAGGACTTTGAACAAGTGTGATGCAAACCAACTGTTTGGTTAGCTCTCTTGCAGGACTGTGTGGTTCATCAAATGGCCAAGGGATGTAACACTCCATCCACTTCACTACCCTATATTTTGCTGACACTAATAATGAACTGAGTAAGATTTCATATCAAAAGAAGCTGTAAATTGGTGAATTTAAGTCACTATGCTTAACTTCTGGTTGTTTCACATAAGTGTTTGTTCAAAGTAAGTTGTGCCAATGTGGCGGATTCACCTATTGTCTCGGCAAATTTTTCCCTAAAATTATTTTCAGAACACACTATTTCACATCAAAATGATAATTCTCAACATCCACTGCAAAGTCAACTTCTTGACCATCAATAGAATCAAAGCAAATGTCATCTGTAAACTCCCAACTGACACAGTTGAATATTAGAAACTGCAGAAAATATTTCAAATATGCAAAGAATCACAGCATACGTCTGTTGGTATAGGAAACTCCCCAACATACTTTCAGTCTTCAATGCTGAAATCACTTGACTTTTAATCCTCTGGGCACTATAATTCCTTTCTGCTACCTCCAGTCTTTTTGGACCATGCCATCAGATTACATTCAATGTGCAAGCATGCAGAAAATGAAGAGAGCATCTCTGCTTGGCCATACTTTGGACCAATATATATTTTTATTGATGGAATCTGTTCTTTCATTGGAAGATTTAGATATGATTAAAATCTTAAGATGCTCAAAAGTTGTATCACGATGCTACATGTACAAAAATCATTTTGAAATCATATATGCATTTAAATGAACAATATTTACCTGTTTAAGATTAAATATACAGATGAAAGTGCTTTTTTAAAATGTGTCTGTACATATAATGAAGTTGTACTAACCACTATTCAGTAAATCTTTTTTTTTCAAATTTGCTTGCTTGCCTCTGCAATTGCCACAAGTAATTTAGGTTATTTGGCTGACATGCATAGAGAAGTAAGTAAGATGGAGTTTAAGGCTCAGTTTCCAAAAGATTTGTTTAAGTTGGGTCAGCCACAGATTTTTTCAGTTGTGTGTGACTTACTGGCTTTTTTACCCTGCATGCATAGAGAAAGAACTGTAATGATGATTGGAACCTTCAGATTCATCAAGATTTAAAGACTGTTTTTCTTAAAATGAATTTGACATTACTTTCATTTAGTTCCTTTGGTCTCTCTATTCTGCCCTTCCTATGGGGTTGGGGTGAGGGACTTATGTTTGGGGGAGTGATTGGGATGGGAGGTGGTGGTTGGGGGAGCTGGTTTTTTTTTGTGCGTGTTTTTGTGTAGACTGCAGTAAGCCTTGGTTTGCTGTGACTAATAACTGAAGGTGCCCAATCATTCTTGCCAAAATAAAAGTAATTTATACTTGTAATGTTGAAATTTCAGTTTTCAAGTGGAATTGTAGTAGAGGATTGTTTTGCTTCTTTATTTGGAGAAATGGTCTGGTTTTTCCTCTCTGGTAACTTTGTTGGTTTCAGAGTAACACACTCAGAAGTTGTGTTTCTCATGGAGAGCACTTGCTTGTGCCATAGGTGGAAAGGGGTAATTTTTTTAACAGGGCAAGAGCAATTTTTAGCTGTAATAATGGTACCATTTATCATGTTTTGCCTGACTGGACCAATTGCTTTTGCCCAATTGGGAGGGCGAGTGTCCCCCTTGCAACCCGGCCTCGTACGCCCATGGCTTGTTCAACTCTCATAGTAATGTGTCACATTTGGCTTCATGCTAAACCATTTAACTCTTTGACAAACTTTTTTCTGTTTGTCAGAGTTCACCTGGTATGTCACTGCTGTGTCACTGCTGTGTATAAAAATTCCCTCAGGTGTCCTGAAAAGACATGAATATCTGTCTATTTAATAAATACAATTTGGAAAGATCATGCATGCCATAAAAGGGCTGAGGTTTTTCCAGGAAAGTCATTAAAAGACTCAAAAAGTTCATTTAAAGACCAAGTTTGGGGGTTGCTCTTCATAAAATAATATTAGTGTCTCCTTGATTACTGTTTGTAATATTGAGTAAGTATTCCTAATTAATCATTGATCTTTCTGTTTCTGCCAGTATGCCTTCAGAATCCTGAAATCCTTAAGCTTTTGCCACAAAATCAAGTTTAGAAAGAATCACAATTTCTGTCAAGTTTAATGTTTTTCTTACTGAAAACAGAGTGTTTTAAAGTGAAAATTGATATGCATTTTTATAATTCACAGGACATTTTAAAGTAAAATCAATTAAATTAAATGGTGACATTTGGAAAGGGCATTATCTTACAAGGATAAAGGGTATATTTCATTATTTTTTTAAGATATAATTTGTATTGAAAATGAAGTACTGAGCCTTAGCTGGAGGATTTACTGTGCATTTTTGTCATGTTTTGTCCACAGAGTCCAAAAGGACATATCTTCTACTATGCTAGTACGTTTATGATCATGTAAGAAACTTAAAAAATAGGAAAGAGTTTGTCATAGATGTTTTATGTGCTGTCTTCTGTCCAACAGTATGTAGGTCTTAGTACTAGTTATTTAAAAGGAATGAGAAATTACCCCAAGCTTTATACTATGACGAATAAACTTTGCTACAAATCTCATTTGTCTTAATTGTAAGTACCTTTCATAAGTTCTTAAGACATCAGTGACTTTTCCAAGTAAACAAAGGGATTGTTTTATACTAAAAAAAAAAAAAAAAATTTTGGTTACATGATTCAAGGAGCCGTTCATTAATTACCATACCCCAAAAGATTGATTTGATTTGGTATGATTCAATTTTCCCTTCAAAGCTCAAAAATTGTTATTTGATCCACCTTTATAGTGCTGTTAGCAGATGAGTTGCTGAAATGTTTTAAAACAGTGTGCAGTTTGTCCTGTTTGTGAGTACAAGTGGTAGTGATGTTATTACTGAAAAAGTGCCCTCATTGGTCAACACATACCTTTTTTTTATTTATTTTTTTTTGGGGGGGGGGGGGGTGGGGATGTTTTGTGAAAGTTTTTATAGATGATATTGAACTATATTCATAGTTTGTTTTTTGTGAGATTTATAAAGGCATATTGTAGCTTCTGAGAGTTATATTAACAGAATGCTGATGGAGTTATATTAACAGAATGCTGATGGAGTTATATTACCAAAAGATAAACTGCAATCTTTCATTCTAATCCTTCAGTGTAATAGATGTTATAATTTGTATTGTAGTATATGAAGTCTTTTTTTATAATCTATAAACTGTAAGAAATACAGAATTATTCAGATTTCCTTCCCATTTCTTTTTGAGATCAGATAAGCAGAAGTCTAATTTACTACACAAGAGTGTTCATGTGGGATCATTACAGTGTTCTTGTGCAGTGTGTTACTCTCCACCTGTGACCATCTTCAAGGGATATGTTTGGAACTGATACCAAAAATGTAATGATATTGTCAATATACCAGGAGGCATTACTCTTCCTGTGTGAACTTATGAAAAATATGTTCAAGTCTTGGCTTGTATGTGTCATGCGTAATATTAATCATGAAGGCTTGACCCCTTTCAGAGTAGTCCTTTGTTGCATGTAGGTTTCAAGCTATATATGAGATACAATACAGTCCAAGTGGATACAGTGAGCTTCAAGATGTTGACAAACTACTTCAATAGGAATGGACTTCAGAACTCCTTGCATATGTACATTTACACAGAGGAGGAAGTTGTCATGGCAGTTATTTTTTCCTACTGTTTACTGATACTGTCAAGCAGGGTGATAGCACTCAGGTTGGCAGCAGTCCTGTCAAGTTACCGTTTTCTGCAATTGCGGTGAAAAAGTCGTGACCATAATTATAAAACTGCCAAAGGCAAATGGGGTAGTTACCTGTTAAATTCTCATACCACAAAAGTATCATGCTTTGAAAACCAAATTTGTAAGGTGTCCAGTAGACCCATTTTGACATTATCTTCAATGCTTCAAAATACACAAGAATATTTTATAAATTTATTCATTTCCATTTTAAAGGTGGATGACTACATCTGCAATCAAAGCAGTTTGTGTGAGCTACTTATGCTGAGCCAAACTGCTTCAGGACTCATTCATTGCCCAATCTCTAATATTATTGTGAACAGGACATAATTTTGGTGTGCTTGTAATGTTCAGTAACATTTAGTTTTTATGAAATAGTGCTATCGAAATTTGGACATAATTTTCTGGATGAGATCAATTTGGTTTTGACATGCTTTTTCCTCTTTGTTTAATGTTTTTTCTTTGTCTAAGGTTTGATGTTTGACTAAGAAAAACTTGAAATGTGCTGCTTTTTGCGATTTACTTCCTTGAAGTGTAATAACATTATTAACCACAGCTTTGTTACAAACCAAAATTGCAGCCATTTTGAAGCAAATTTCTTTGAGGGACATTCATGAAAATGCAGTTACCAAAATTAACTAATACACTGCATTGGATTAAAGTGCTATCTTACATGTAAATCTATGAGTTTGACCCTAGAATAGCGGTCCTTCCTCTTTCATATTTGCAACATTTACAATACCAGAATGGTTATATCTATAAGGCTACATATTACATTTATATTATTCTGCCAGTATTTTGTTTTATCACTGCTACTATGATAATTGTATCTAGTATTATATCTACATGATTCATTTTTGCATAATCATTTTTTTTAGAGATCTTAAAACATATTTTTATCAGCATTAACATATAATTTTGGCTGGCCATTAACATGTAAGAATTATTTATATATATTTGTTATCATTCCAGATGGTGTATCATTCTGATCTCGTGTGACTGTAATATTGCCCCAAATTATGTCAAATATAAAGTTTGCTTCCATCCAATTCATTCTTTGGACAAGTTTTTCTTTTTATTTATCAGCAGGTTAGATCAAATAAAAAGCGCAATGTACAAATGAAGCATAGCCGTCATCAATGATCTTAGCTTTGACAAGGAGTTGGGGTATCTCTGCACTGAGCTACAATTGAGAAATATGCATGATGTTGATCACAAAGTTTCCTTTAGCTCTGCATGTGCAAAGATCTGTTTAATTAAAGGGAGAATTTACCCCATCCATGTGGATTAGCATTCTGTATTGTACTTATACAGGAATTGCTTATTCACAGCTCTTGTCATATGACATTAATTTTTGTTACTTATTTAATTCGAAAAACTTCTACCTTTACCTCCTTTGCTTGTTGAAGCTAGGTTCAAAATTATCTTTAGCAGTACTTTGAACTAAAGATTAACAGGTTTGCAAGAGCTTGCCCCCCCCCCTTCTTTTAGATCGTTGCCAGTTTCACAGTAATGTGATAAAGCATATTAACAATTTGCCATTACATTGCTTTAAAGGTTTGCCAGAAAATTAGCCATGTTCTTCTACAGACTGATTTAAAAGTAAAAATAATATTCGAAAATAGACAGGGACAACTTTAGAAGTGGAAAGTTAATTCATAAGCAACTCCACTCCATTTAATAGTGTATGAAGACTGGACTAGTAGTGGATTTAGATTTCAATTGTTTCACCAGATTTACAATCCAGGGTATAAGCACTTTACATTCCCCTAAAATGTTTCAAACACGTCATTGGTTAGGATAAATGAACAGGTCATTAGAAAGGATGAGAAAACCAATCTCCAGACTACTAGATTGTGTCAAAGCGGAAAAGGATATTTTATTTTTGAACAGACCAGGTTACAAACGTTTTCCAAAGGCACCATGGGCATATCTGACTATACCGATACCAGGATTTTCTTTCTGCCTGACCTTGTCGATAGATCTAAGATGATCTTGACAGATGTAAGATGTATAAGAGAACCAATTTCTTTAACAAGTCACAGGATCTGGAACAACTACT
Organism: Holothuria scabra; assembly: GCA_037179385.1. Lineage (NCBI taxonomy): Eukaryota > Metazoa > Echinodermata > Holothuroidea > Aspidochirotida > Holothuriidae > Holothuria > Holothuria scabra. The sequence continues at coordinate 14,989,164 of CM074192.1, read as the reverse complement.
GTACAAGAAAAGTGAAGAAACTTTCCAAAGCTTGTTGTAATTTTTATTTACAAATTACATCATTTCCTGCCTCTTCCTTGTGTGCAATCTTAATTTAAGAAAGATGAGAATGAATGTCTCCTTCCAAATTCTTTCTTGAAAAGTTACAAGTGACATGCACAAAAAATTCTCTTACTAAATCCAATTGTTACAGTGTACCACACACAGTACAACATCCAGATTTGCAATATTATGTAAAAAGTTGCTATTGGCTGCTACCCATTAAGATTGGCATGTTTAATATATGTCGACATGGTATGAGAAAATTTGGTGTCCGCTACACTCAAAGTTAATGCATGCATTTTGTGAAGCCATACTTTACCATAGCTGATATATAAAACACAAAGACCCTTTTCTCACATGTCATTACTCAGCACTAAGGGATAGTTTTGGTGCACATGGTTGTTGGCTACAGGAAAATTTTCATTATCAAGAGTGACCATACCCAAATTGTATCCCACAATCCTTTGTAACTGCTATTTGGAAAGGAGTTTGTATTGAAGTCAGTTACACCTATATCAGGAGGCCCATGCTTTGCACTAGTGAAAGAAGGTTGGCACGTCCCCAGAAATGATATAACACCCCAAAATAGAGTTGTAATGTTTCAGTTGGCTTTAATGATAAGAAGGATTTGGTAGAATTAGCTGAAAAATCCAGTGTACGATGCTAACCAAAAGACCAAGTACTTATTCTAAACAATAGGTGGCCAATAGCTCCACCATATGCATTAAAGTGACACTTGGCAGTAAGAAAAACAATTTGATCACTTGTCTCAGTTCACATCGTCCCTACAGGAAATGCAGGTCTAGAATGTCTTGGGAGGACTGATTATAAATATTTTCTCTACTGATAACACACTGGACCAAATTTGCTAGAAGAGTGTACTCCAAACAAAGAAGTCATGGCATACCAACCAAGATGGCGTAAGCTGTCACAAACTGTGCTGGAGTAATACAGACCCCTTCAGCACTCTACCATCAAATTATACAAATTCAACATCTGTACCTCATATGCCTTTACCTACATCATATTCATCAGTATCAAAAATAACTGCAGGTAAAATACGTTAAGTGCTTTATATCTAGCAAGGCAACAGAAAGTACAATTACTAAATATAGGCACATGTACTAACATACATGTGCCTGTATTTCACTCTCGCAAACATATTTCCTTTCCAAAAGTTGTGCATGAAAACATAAATGTTCTCTGTCTGAAGTTAACCCTTTACCGTTGTGCTCCAATCGGGGCATATTTGCACGCCTCGGGAGTGGGTGGAAAAGCGGACGTAGCACGCCCCACATCAGCTTCCGTAGGCTATTGACCCTGTGACCTTAAACTATTGTCTCTCTTGTTGTTGTGGCCCAATTTTCGGGTAGCTACTCGCAGTTTTGAGCTCCGTGTGAAACAGTAAAGATGGGTGACAGCTGCGCTCTCCGTCTGGGTCCAAAACGACCCAAACAGCGGTAAAGGGTTAAAGAAAATCTGGCATGGCATTTCCTTGGTAGAAATGATGGCATGATGGCATGGCTTGTTACTGTCTAACACTAGTAAATATAGCATTTAAAACAGGTTCTTACTCCATGTTTTGTACAAAATAAGAAAATATTACTTTCCTAACCTTTGTGAAATTTATATACAAGGGAAGAAATTATGTCCACCCTGAGCAATGTTCAGCCATCTAACAGCAGGAGTGAGTTAATGAAAAAGATTTTCTCCAACTTAAGAACTAACTCTTAGGTCATAATAGACCATCCATCTTCCTTGACTTTCTCTAATTCAGAGAACATCTGTTCCATATAGCTGCAATACTACATGATGCATGACCTCTTTCAGATCAGCTCAGTATGCAACTCTGGAATGATTTGCTCAGATACTTCAGCAGGCTCCATATTTTCAATACTTTTTCTTTCTCAGAATTTCAGGTTTCCAGTTTAGCGGGTGTGTTTCTTCCGTCTGTGAAAATAGAGATGACATATTGACAAAATTTAATGTGGCAAGCACTGAGTGGGTAATAAAATTCTTTGCAGTTTAGACAATAGGAGGCAAAACTGATATAACAAGAGGCTGAGAGACAACTTTCCTTCAGTTGGGGACTGAACACTTACACAGGAAATTAAAGGCCCAGTTCTCTCACCCCGAATAGTACCAATTCTCCTAACCTTCTTACACAATTGTCTGAAATTCATCCTCATCCAATTACAATCTCAGTTAATTGCTTCGAGGTGAGTATGGAAAAACTCAATTTATATAATCAAAACACTCTCAGTACCCTTAATGATGTGTAATATAAGCTTTGGTACTATGCATTGTTTGAATTAGCTGTCAATCAAAGAGCTGAGCAATTGAGAATTTTGGTAGCCCCATAACAGAATTGTAGTTTGGGGTGAGAGGTTTGACCCTTTAAATTTAGAAATAATTTCTGCTTTAAAAGTAGCAATCCCAAGTTTGTTTGTACAATACTATTTCTGCACCACATTTGTACTTTGACTTAAAACAAAAAATGTTATGTGATCATGGTCTAACATTGTGATTGGTTAATTAGTTAGATGGAGTTTCACAGCCCAGTTTCCAACCTATTGGTTCAAGTCAAGCTGGCCATGGTCTTATTTCCAGTTGTTGCTCACTGGCTTGTTTTGCCTACTCCATTGCTTATGGGGAGCATTATGCACAATGGCAGTAGGTTTCATATTTAGAGTCTTTGGTAAGACTTGACCTGGGAATTGAACCCGGGCCTTCCGTGAGAGAGGTGGATGCTCTACCGTTAGACCAAACACGCGGTCAAACATTGTGATTGGTAAACAGTGTAGTGGAGACTGTCTAGTCTTGCATCTGTGTGGAATATTCTACCAGACAAATACTCAAAAAATTCCTTCAACCTCAATTAACACAAAATTAACAACTCTTCTAACTTGAAAGTCCTCTTAGACGTTTCTGTATTCTGGTAAACAATCAGTCCGGAAGGAAAAATTAGGTGTTTGGGCAAAAGTTAATATTCTCTGTCAAATTCTGATTGCCCCTTCAAGTAGAAGATTTTTTGCTGGAATGTTGCCAAAATATTAAATTTAAACTTTTTTCAACACATGTGCAAAATGATCTTTTCAGGTCCACCTGATTGAGATATTTGTATACCACATCTGTGAAGCCAATGTGGCTTTGACATCTATGAACATTTCAAATTCCCTCTCGCTCTTAGTAAAACAAACTCCAGCAACACAGACAGCTGATTTCATTAACAGACAGTAAATGTCTTCCACATAAAAGAAACTACATGAATCAAAAATAATTTTACCAAAATGTGTTTTGATCAATTCTAGTGCCCATCTGTTGCACCAATAAGCAAACATTTTGATGAGTAAAGTCTAACTTACCGCTTCTTCATCTTCTTTGTATACTTTAATGGTTTTGTCAGCCTCTGCTGTCAACAGTCTGCTACCACTTTTGTCAAAGGTCATCGCAAAGATACCAGATTCACTGTCAATGGATCCCGGTTGGGTGGGCGCCTGGGTTCGTTGGAAATTGTACCCAGTTTTCCAGTCCCACATGTGTATTGTTCCATTGTCACCTTTGTCAACACAAAAACAAAAGATTCACTGTTGTTGTAATATGCAAAGAATCATTGTTGTTGTAAAATCATTACATATGCCATATGTCATAAATTGAATTCATTGATATTTAGGCTTTTTTCATGATCAGCTTTCATAGCAAATATACATTTTGAACCAGATTGCAAAAATGCATTGAGGTTTCGACAATACAATAGTAGTTCTTTTCTGTGACTTTCCAACGACCAAATAAAGAATTTTCATGACCTTCCTTATGACATCTTACTTACATTAAAGTACATAAAATTTGAGGTGAAGAGAATAATAAATGTTGATATTTCAAGTAATGAGAGTTCTTTTTAATACTATATTTTTGAGTGAAAATGGAAAAATAAAATTTTGTGAAAATTTCCACAACTTTTCCAGGGACTTCAAACAGTTTCCCTGATTTTCAAGCCTTTTCCAGGCCTTGATATAATTTTCCAAATTTTCATGACTTTTCCAGGTTTCAATGAAGACACACACCTTGGGTACAAGATGGTTACATAACACTGGAACCTTACCTCCAGACACAAGGACTCCATCAGAATTGACTGCCAGGCAGTTAATGATAGCACTGTGTCCACTGAGATTCTGTGTAAAGTTTCCCTCTGGGAATCTCCACTGTTTAATATTATCAGGAGAAGCTGAAGCCATCATGTACCTGTTGAAGACAAATCACATGCAGTCAGGTCAAGCAGAAATAACTGCCATTGAAAAGAGATCATGTCCTCTTGAAGCAAGTGAACGAAAATACATTTTTGCATTTAACAATGTTACTGATGTGTGCAATCAGTTCATATAGTTACAATAATAATAATAATGATCTTATACAGTGCTAAATTCAATTGCTCAAAAACATAGTTCAAAGCCCTTTACAAAACAACATACAAGTGCATAGGAAGGCAAGTTTTAAGTCTTTCATGAAAATTGCAAGGCTGGTGCTCTGTTTAATATTCAGTGGTAAATTGTTTCACAGCAGAGGTTTAGAATATGCAAAACTTCTTTCACCATGAGATTTCTGAAAGATTTTAGGACATACCAAGTGATTACAGTCTGCACAGCTTAGTTGTCTATTAGGGACATTTGGTGTACCAAGATTAGAAATGTAACAGTCTTTTCACATACAAGTGTCACATTTCTTTCCATCATATAAAAATATTTGCCTTTATAGAATGTAGCAGTGAGTAGTCTTTTGATACTAACAATACATGAATTCTTCTTTGCTAATTCTAAAACATAGTGTAATGATCTAAACAAACTTTATTTAATGTGTAACCAAGTTCCTACATTTTTTTTTACATGTAAGCAAGACCCTTCAACAAGACTGTTCACAAAGCAAAAGTTACTAAAAACAGTAACAAGACATACTGATTATTCCCCTTTCTGTATATACGAAGGGGAAGACACAAGTCCACACAGCTACCACACTGATTATCATTGACAACCAGGCAATTAAAAACACCAATAAAATAAAAAAATCTGGCAGTTTATATTAAGATGCACCTCATGTTATGCAATTCTATGAATAAAGAACATTTTAGTTACTATAGCTTAACAAGCCCAACTGAGATTAAACTTACAATTTTGGATGAAGGACCACAGACCGAACACTCTTCTTATGATTAGTAAGGGTTGCCCTGGACTTTCCAGCAGCAAGGTCCCATAGCCTGATGGTGGCATCATGACTTCCACTGATCACCTGTAACAACCAATGAAACAACTTAAAGGTTCCAACATGTCACCCCAAATTACCATCCTAGCAGCAGCCTACAGAAATTCTAAACTGGTACATATTGGTACATATCTTTCATCAACATAAATTCAACCAGAAAGCCAAAAGGCTTAGTGATTCCTTGCTGCTGAAATGTAAGGCCTTTTTTCACATTGACATTGCTTTGCAATGTTTTTCAATTAACAGGGCTCCATAATGTGCCCACAAAGTACACATGCAAGGCATCCAATCTTCCTACATTGAGATCCCCCTTGCCCGTCGGGAACCCAAATGACATTTGACCTCCACCAAAAACTTCTGGGACCATGTATTCACTATGTGCCATCTACATGACAAGTTACAGGACCCTACAAGTGACCTTTCTTGAAAGACTGTGCAGGAAAGCTTGTCAGGCTTTGAACATGCTGACTACAAATGAACTTTGACCTTTGGGAAAATCAATTGGGATCATCTACTAAATATAACCAATCCACACACTAAATATGAGCACAGTCACATGTACCGTTCTTGAGATACCGTGTTTACCAAGTTTTGACCTTTTGACCTCACATGACCCCAAATGACCTTTGATCTCCACCAAAAACTATAGGGATCATCTACTCAATATGGCCAACACACTCGAAAATATGAGCACAGTCACATGTACCGTTCTTGAGATATCATGTTTACGAAGTTTTGACCTTTTGACCTCTCGTGACCCCAAATGACCTTTGACCTCCACCAAAAACAATAGGGATCATCCACTCAATATGGCCAATGCACACACCAAATATGAGATTAGTCACACTTACTCTTCTTGAGAATCCGTGTTTACAAGCAATTTCTAAGGGATTTGCCTATTGACCTCTCGTGACCCCAAATGACCTTTGACCTCCAAGAAAATCGATAGGGATCATCTACTTAATATGACCAACCCACACACCAAATATGAGCATAGTCACATGTACCGTTCTCGAGTTATCTTGTTTACGAAGTTTTGACCTTTTGACCTCTCGTGACCCCAAATGACCTTTGATCTCCACCAAAAACAACAGGGATCATCTACTCAATATGACCAACCAACACACCAAATATGAGCATAGTCACATGTACCGTTCTCGAGATATCGTGTTTACAAAGTTTTGACCTTTTGACCTCTGGTGACCCCAAATGACCTTTGACCTCCACGAAAATTGATAGGGATCATCTACTCAATATGGCCAATGCACACACCAAATATGAGATTAGTCACACTTACTCTCCTTGAGAATCCGTGTTTACAAGCAATTTCTAAGGAAGTTACCTATTGACCTCTCGTGACCCCAAATGACCTTTGACCTCCACGAAAGTCGATAGGGATCATCTACTCAATATGACCAACCCACACACTAAACATGAGCATAGTCACATGTACCGTTCTCTACTTATCGTGTTTATGAAGTTTTGACCTTTTGACCTCTCGTGACCCCAGATGACCTTTGATCTCCACCAAAAACAATAGGGATCATCTACTCAATATGGCCAACCTACACACCAAATACGAGGTTAGTCACACTAACCCTTCTTGAGATATCGTGTTTACAAGCCAAAGTGTCACATACACACACACATACACACACACACATACACACGACATCACCATCACATAGATTCCTTGCCTGCCTTCGGCAAGGAATCAAAAATTGCTGAGTAGCTTACATTACACACTATGTACATATAAAAGGTTCTGATTACAAATTAGGGCCTTGTATTTCCCCAGGGTAGGTCCTGAATAAATGTGGATGAGTTTTAGACAGTTATGGGGGAGGGGGACTAGAAGAAAGTAGGTTGGAAGAACTGGCACTGTCTGAGTGATGAATATATGCTTTTCAACCATCCTTCCAGAACAAAATGAGATTCAACTGTTTTACATGTGCTTGGAACAGACACCAATAGAATAAAGTCTCAACAGAAATTTGAACTGATGTTAAACACAATGTATATAAACACATGAACAAAAACTACTTGCAGTGACAATTTACAAGACACAATGTACAATATATTTGTATATATATTTAGATATTTATCCAGGTGGGCCAGGCAACAGTGACACCCTCAACTTCCAGTGCCAGGCAGTCCCCATGACTGTGGACCCCACCTTTGTGGTTATGCAAACTCATACAAAAGGTAAGTATGAGATAAAGGTGATTACCCTTCTTGGTTTTCTACTGGTAAAGCCTTTAGACTTCTGCAAACGATCTTTGCAATCTGACCTTGGATCCTTAACTTCTTGTGTACAACTTTGCAACAGAGGTTATGGCAAAGTACATCAAGATTTGTTTTTCAATCTTTGTAATAAGTCACATTTCAGCTTTCTTTTGTCTTTACCTCAAAATGCCTATCACATTTTAGTAAAAGAGCACCAATGAACTCATAACATACTGGAGCTACAAGAATGCATGACTTTCATGAAATTTCTCAAGCCAGTTATTTTATATCTTCATCCTCAAATCTGTGTTCTCTCATCTTGGAGCTCAACAAAGGCTTCCATTAGATTTCACCAAGGTGAGACAAAATGACACATAAATGAAGCAAAAGGATAGAAAGCCTAGCTGATCAATGTAACATAACATCAGACAGACAGGCAAACCCTAAACAAGCCAGACTTATAAACTGTATCCACAAATGTATTAACAAGCTTTCAAGGGCCAAATCTCTCCTCCCTCTCCCACTATAACTCTTGCTAGGTTGATATTAATTAATCAGGTTCAACAATGTCAATTGTAGATGCTTGCATGGTATATTGTGGAACACATAATGGATGAAAATTAAACTTTCATTGGCACACTCTTCTATCCCACAATGCATTGCACATGACAAGTTTCAGCTGTTTGGAGGAAAACTGCTTGTCCATATCTTATGCATAAATGTACTATAAGTATGTATCAAAGCTCTGTATATATAGCTGATGTTAGATATGATTTTACACTTTAACTTAACCTGGTTTAATCTGGCAGTGTGCACAGCCTTGTTTCTAGTTGTGAGGCAATGGACTGTTATCCCTACTCCATTTTTAATGCATAGCAACATGAACAGTGGCAATTGGTTCCACTATTTTACATCTTTGGTAAAATCTTGCCTAGAAAACAAACCCCAGATCTTCCGAGTGAGAGCCAAATGCTACCAATTCTGTATACAACAGTATTACCCATACACTAATATATCCATGTTACACAAACTCACCTGTGGTTCTGAACTTTGACACTGGACACTAGCTACAGTATTTGTGTGACCAGTCAATGTGTGTATACAGGCCTTTGTTCTCATATCCCATATCCTGATGGAGGAATCCCTTCCACAAGTAGCCAAAATATCAATGGTTGGATGTAATGCTAGGTCAAAACACGCACTTAGGTGTCCATGATAGTGCCTGATCACCTGAAGAATAGAAAGGTTTTATTAACAGTTGGTAACAGCAATTTTAAGGTTGTCTGTGACAGTTACTTTTTGAAGTTCTGTTTGCCAGTGATTATGGAATGGAAGGCTAAAGCTTTGTAGCAAGTGAAAACAACTGAAACCCAATTACAGCTGTCCTTTTGGAAATATTTCAGTAATTTTCTTTACTATGTTTAACTTTCTGTTACACCTGTTTTAGTTCACCTCTTTTGTAAATAATCTAACTACAAGGCATAGCAGAACAGAGCAAGACCTTGATACAGAGGTAACACATAGCAGATCTGTGCTGTATTATATTTTGACTTTGTCAAGCAGGTTACTCTGATTAGTCTGGGATCCTACCCTATCTCTTTTTTGCTCATACTTCTTGAAATTCTTATTATGAAACATTTATCTCACCTTATTCTGCTCCAGATCCCAACACTTCACCATTTTGTCCTCTCCGGCAGAAAATAGATATGGGTGCCGGCTGCTGACAGCTAAACCTCTCACAGCACTGACATGACCAGTTAGAGACAATTTTAAAGTTCCACTAGCCTGCAACAAATGAATTAATGTTTCCTATTAAGCATTAAGCATGACAGCAACAGAGAGCCATCCCACTCAAATTCAGGAGGTAGTTAACAATTACTTGGCTTTAGATATTAAAATCTTATGGAGACATTTTTTCATTGGAAAGGGGGGGCAAGTGTAATTTGTCCCCCTCCCCTCTTTCAGAAGGAGGGTACAATCCCCTCCTTTTCATTTCCAAAAAATGGAAAAATGTCAGTATTTTGATTTCTTACTTAAAAAGAGGACACTTTGATGCAATATCTGAAACCCTTTAGCTTGCATCTGATAAGAACCTTGAAGCAAAATCTTTCCCCCTGCCCCCTCCCAAACCCATCCATAATTTTGGCCAGGAGCAGCAACAATTTGGACTTGGGCTTTGGGATTAATAATACCCTCCCCCTTTTTTGAGTTTCTGAAAGAATCCCTGTGGAGAAAACATCAGCTGATAATTGGGCCTTATCAGGACACTACAGGGTAAGACTCACACAACCACTAGAAAATGACTCTGCCCTGTGCTGCTGTAATTGGAGACATACAAGTAAAATTGGTTGTTTCATCTTCTCATCTGGTTTTCTGTTAGCCTCCTCTAATAGAACCCAGTCTTGTCTTCCATCAGTATTGTTCACGAAATAACACTGTTTGCATATGTTATATGATGTCCTGAACTTTTGCTTGTTTTTTTTACTTCAATATTCATCCACAGTGACTCATTAAAAGAAAAATAATATCAACCCACATTACCTGCAAAAATTAGGTAACTCACCAAATCCCATATTTTGATTGTCCTGTCATTGGAACCAGACACAAACCACTGATTAGCTGGTTCCACTGCAAGGCTTCTGACCCAACCAATGTGACCACTGATGACACGGAAAAGTTTCCACGGAGGGTGCCATTTTGGTTTGGGCATTGTGGGTGCTTTCCTTGGCATGAGTGCTTGAGAATTTTTAGTACTGTCAGAAATGGCAACAAGAGCCTATGAAACAAAGAGAATATAGCACATTCACATGTTACCAGAGTGCCTCTTAAAGAAAATTATACAAATAGCATATAATTATGGCAAAGTATCTAAAATATTCCAGAAGGATTTCCTAAACAACTTACAAATTCATTGCTACTTGTTAGAGTAGCAGCTCCCGAATTTGACTGAAGTTTAAAAAAAGCCTCATTGTTGTCAGGATATTTACAAAAAAAAAAAGGAACAGAATTAGTTTAGTGACATATGTATCAGAATAGTATAAAAAATCTTAAAAAATATTTCTTTCCTGAAAATGAAGAATAGCAAAGGTTTTCTTGTACAAAAAATCTTGGTGGATGAGTGACATTTAAAAATTCTGCTATATCAGAACATGGTTATTGCATCATCCTTATAGGTAAAACCTTATGGATGATTTTTTAGTGAAGTTGACAAAAACAGTAATACTGCACCTATCAAAATTGTGTTACTTTTTTTCCAAAATACACACTTTTACCAACTCAGATTATAGCTGATCAATATCAGATTTTACAGGACATGTATTACGGTGAAATAGATAAAATAAAAAAGGTCCTTTCCATTTTACATTTTCAAAAAGATGCAGTTTTAACAATCCTTACACCTACCAAAATGCATCTTTATTTTGAATTAAGAAAATAACCTCTAAATATGCTCATCTCTGACTGGTATGCAAAAGTTGGCTGACATAAATTCTTTTCACCCGATCTGCCATATGTTCTTCCATGGTGATGGATAATTCTTTTTTTTTTTTTTTTTTTTTTTTTGGGGGGGTGGGTTACTGAAGGTTGCTGTGTTCCACAAACAAGAGTAAGACCAGCTGTTACTAACAGGAATGCCAGTTATAACCTCAGTCTGATGATAACGAGGCTATAATGAAGCCTTCAATTAGCATGCATACCTTCACAACAACAACAAATTGATTAGAAGTGGAGAGACTCAGGCAATAGGGATAGTCTGGCTGTATGGAGAGAGCATCAGTTGTATACATCCGCTCTCTCTGGAACGTAATTACGCAGTGAAGCTGGCTGACCAATGACGCTATCTCATATAATTACTCGGAAGTGAGTGTTATGGGAAGTAGAATTCTTTTTTTGGAGGGGGGGGGGGAGGTTACTGAAGGTTGCAAATATGATTATTAATATTCATTCTTTGCTACAGTTCAACATGACTTACTTGTGATGGAGGTAATGCTCTTTCTGGAATACCGGCATTTTTCTGAATATCTTGCACTCCGTATGCAGTTCTATCATGCAAATAAAATACAAAAAGCATAGTACTTTGACTTCATGGAACATTTTTTTTCACACTAAATAAGGATCCAGATGGGTATTGTTAGGCAATTAGGGAAACACATATGTAAATAGGAGGTAAGGAGGAGCGAAATAGACTAATGCTTCACTGATTTCGACCAATCATTCATTAACTATTTTCAATTACTTCATTAGCCTAACACTGTTATACTGAAGGATTTCCAAACAGTAAATGGTTAAAAATTGAGTTGGTCACATTTACAGGGCAAAAGCAGTTTCCCCAGACTTATTTCAATGCAACAGCTAAATCCTTACAAACTTCTTTTTCTTTCTCTTCAATGGACCTTGCACATTCAGGATATAGCATTTGTCATGGTAAATCAAACTGATAACCTTCACAAGTTTCACAATGTCATATGGTTCTCCAGAACAGTTCATGAAAACATAAAGAAGTACAGTCTATTAGGTTGACTGCATTGTCCTTTAAACTATAGACAAATCCGGACAGATTGTGATGGTCAGATTTTAGACGGCCATTACTGGGGTCCATGATTCCATCACCCTTAATCTTTAAATTTCCTTCCTTTCCTGTTCCATGGATGGTTGTACACTAAAGTGTATCTTGATTTTCTCAACGTTACTGAATATGAGGATTTGAAATTCACATAGACAACAAATGAAAATGATTAAAGGCTGACGGACCCCACTAATGGCTGCCTACAGTCACTAAAAACAAGTGCTAATCGGATTCATCTATAGATGGACCTGGAAGGTAAGTGATGGTCTGATTTTAGTCAGACATAACTGAGGTTTATTACATTTGGTCTTTCAATTTCCTTGCTTACCAATATGGTGGATGGTTGAACATTTCACTGTTTCTTGATTCCCTCAATTCCATTGAATGTGATGGTTCAAAATTCATGTAGACAATTTATGGAGAAGATTTAAGGCTGATGGACCCCTCTAATGGCTGCCTACAGTCACTAAATGCAAGCCCTGATAGGATTCATCTACAGGTAATAGCACAGCAATGCCACAAATCAACTAAAAAGGGTTCTTCCATAATTCTATGATCTGTGCTAGAATTTGGCTTAAAAATCATCAATTGTCTTGTAAAACATCAAGAAGAGATATTTAAAGAGCAATTCTGCCCTTCAACAAAGACAGTCACCAACAACTGCAAAGGTGATGGAAGTTTATGATCCAATAAATTACAATTACACATAAGATATTTTTTATCTTAACTTTCAAGGTTAATTGAGAGGGACAATCACTTGTAGCTCTTGATGAAAAAAAAGGTATTTTAATATCACATGATTGTGGTTGAAATGTAATACCTTAGCAGCTTCACTTTGAAAAAGTACCTCAAAGTGACCAACTTTATCTACTCTTCCACAGCACTTGGTGATACCTGTTCTACTGTCAAGTTGTTGTTCAGTAGTTCTGACATTGGGAGTACAATTCATATCAGACCACTACCCTCAGAAAATGATCACTCTATGCTAGTGGGATCAGAGATGTAAGCAAAGAAGAGGTCCATTTACTGAAATTTTATTATCCAAGATTGTTGGTCTGGAAAAGGGGTGTAAGGGGAGCTTTCCCTTAAAGAGACTTTTCAAATATGTTTATGTAGTAAAAATTACATTTAGGCAACCAGATTCCAAAGACCCTAAATACTGTCCCTGCTCTTGACCATTCCAACCAAGGTGATCCAACAAAACATTTTGTCTTGCAAAATTAATTTCCTGACAATTTTGCTCATGAGTTCCAATTTCTTGAAATCTGGAAATTTCCTAAACACTTACATCTTTGTCAGATTTTTTCCACATGAAGTAATGAATACTTGTACCATTAAATTCTGTTTTGAGACAAATTTCATGAGCACAAGGAGCACAAGGAGTTTCATGAGCACAACGTGGGGCTGCAGGCTCACATTTTGGCCAATAAAACTTTTTTTCTGACAAGCCTAAGTTGATGAAATTAGGATAATATGGGGGTAAAGACCATTTAATGCAAATAGTACCATAAACTTATGGAAGAATAAGAAAGGTATCTTTCAGTCAGGTTTGTGTATAAGAAAAGTAAAATAAAAGTCAAGCTCAGTTTTATGACAAGAGTACAAGCAGTGTCTAAATTTCCCTCCAAATGATCCTTTTTTAGAGTCAACAATACTCACTGTGGATGAGAATCAGGTAAGTTATTTAACATGTTATTTACTCCATCATGATCTGGAACAGGTTGACTTATAGCTGTCTGCTCTGAAAGTTCAACACCTGTGGAATAAAACATTGTAAAACACAGTTATGGATTAGTTTAAATATAAAGTATTCCTTATTCTATGCCTACAAATGATATTTTCAGGCATGAGCCTGGCATTTCAAAAAAAATGAGGAAAATTCACCGCCGGGGGGTCACAGCCCACCTCAGCCCCACCATGGTTGGGGCTGAGGTGAGAAAATTTTGAAATTTTGGAACCTTGTATCACAGGAAATGCACTCTAAAACACAACATTTTTGCTGGTGTTGCCTTGTAGCCTGTGCTTAATTTGTCACCTCATTGATCTGCTCAGGTAAGTGGTTAAGATTTCCTGGTAGGCTAACTTTTTATTGGGCTAATAGTGACTGTAATATTACCAGCAAAATGTTCATTAATTCAATTTTAAAAGCCAGGCCAACAAGACTAGGCCTAGCGTTGCTCAGTGCTTACTACTAGTATTACTAAGTAATACTACTGTAGTGGGCTAACGTTTGGCCTAACGTTAGGCTTGTCATATGTAAACTAGCCTAGGCCTATGCCTGTATAACCAAACGTTGGCCCTGGTTATTCTTAACGAAATCTTTTAAAAATGGATTCGATGCTATTGGATAATGCAGTAACAACAGACAGAAAGTAACACCCGATTCCTGCGCAACAGACAGACAGAGCCTAACAAACGTAACTCACTGTACAAGAAGCTATAACTTAGTAGGCCTAACGTTACAGTGTTAGGCTAGGCCTAACGTTAGTCGTTACACTACACAAGAAAGACGTCACAGGACGATGTGTCAAACGGCATTCATATACCTGATGATTCAAATGTTCAGTCCATTCCAGCATTGACTAACATGAGAGCCACTTGTTTTTGGCAATTTTGTCAAAGACTACACATCGAGAATCTCTTTTATCTTGAATTGATTTGGAAATGTAACTGATGTTCCGTGCACATGCAGGAGGCATGCAGTTCAATGCATGCAATACACTACTGTACAAGCTGTACGGCGGACGATCGCGAGGCCCTTTCGATTCCTTGCGCGATTGCAATATCCATGCCTGCACAGCTATGTACGTTCTATAAATTTGACAATGGTCATGCATAGTATCCATCTAGGAAATAAAGATAACTGCGAAGGTGTACACATTGCTTACATACGCACGTACTGTACGAGCATGAGTACTATACAGTATCCGTAATCTTCCTTGTTTCTTGAGCTTCTTCTTATACAGGTTATGTCCGCGTTTTTACCCGATTTTATCGACACAAATAATTTTGATAATATACAAAAAAAGCGGAACTGTAATTTTTCCGCGGAACCGCGACTAAAAAAATGCGGAAATCCGCGGAAAAGACGAAAAAGCTCATGCCTGTATTTTAAACTTTTTTCAGATATACCATTCTGTTCAACATTCAGGATTTGTGCCAGGCCAAATCAAACTCAAACTGGATATACATTTAATGTGTGACCATTTTTATTGCAATCTTAATACAATCATTTCCTCACCTAAACATGTTTAATTAAAAGTGCAAGAATAAAGCTTACCTGGAGCATTAGGATATGGGTAGCCAGGCTGAATCTGGGTCGGAATGGTATTGTATTCTGTAAGAAAGAAAAATCAGTCAATTACACAAAACTTTTGCAAGAAACATTGGTCATATAATAATACAGAATGTAGGTAGTACTTGTTGAAAGCAGGCAGAGCAACTCTTCATTGTTATCTAGTAACCTTGTGGCCAATATACCAAGCACTGACTCAACCACATAAAACTAGGCTGCAATTAATGCTATTTCAACTACTCCAGAGAGAATGTGTACTCTAACAAGCAGTAGGTGTGAATTATATTCCCAGGCAGATCAAAGCAAAATGCTTTTTTCATGCAAGAGCAATCTATATTTTTTTCCCATCTGAACTGGTATTTCAAACATACCAAATGTGACCTTCATAGTTGAGTTGGTTGCCACCCAACATGATGTTGTTACTCATAAGCCATAGGACTTTCCCACATTCATGCTCACTTAACAATGAAGAAGAACTGCTTTCAAGGCCTGATATTATTATAATTGTCACTACCATGTACTTTTGCAGATATATTTACCTTGCTGTCCAACAATTTGCACTTCTTGCTGTTGATGTTGTGGAGTATTCTGTTTCCTTAATTCTCGCTTTGTTTCTGGTAAATCAAGAAGGGGTCCATACTGATCCTTGGCTTTACAAGACATCTTCAGTTTTATACTAAGGAGGTAAAAGGTAATATTTTATCTTTTCAATCCATCTTTAATACAACTTGATGATTTAAATACTTATTTGAAGGCATACTTGACACTAAATGGTTTTGTTATTAATAACTGTTGCTTTACTTGTGTCTCATTGTCATCATTTTAGTGAACTGCCATGCTAGATCTAAAATACAGAATGCAGTCTCCACATCTTGAATAACAAAATTCTACCTGGGTATGTGACAGTAATTCATTGCTCTTCTAAATTAATGTGACAACAATTTTGTTAACTTTTATATAAAATTCATGTGAAATAACCTAATTTTCTACATTAAGAATGCCACCTCTATGATCATAAACATTTTCAAAGAAACCAACTGTAGGAAGAGATATGAGGAGACCTGATAACGTAAAGTTATCTGTCAAAGTCTATGAAAGCAGGTTTGGGGTAACTGAACTTTTTCATTCATATACTTAAATGTTGCACCACGCCACTTTTAAATATGACCCCTTTCTTGAAAATGATTTTGATGAAATGATTTTGATGTTTTGTCAATTTTTAATCAAAGCCTACAGCTTGCATTGTTGGATTTACTCACTTTGCTACATAATTTGTACCCTCTGTTCTGACTCAGAGTATGAATTTTTACATGCAATACTCCTCCTGAATGCTAACAAATTATTTTAAAATACCAGTTTTCCTCATCGGCCACACAGATACTTTGACTATTTCATGATGTGGAATTTTCTATGGTTTTGCTGATTTCACCAACTAAACAGTGATCCAACACTGTTCAACAATCACACTATTTGAGACTGACAGACTGTCTTGTTCTCAAAGGGAGATATCCCTATACACAGTTCTACTGACTCTCTTAAACACTTAAGTTTGATCACTCATAATACAGCCCCAGACATAAAAAGTCACTCTGCAGGTTTACAATGGTATGGACTCTAAAACCACACCATCAAAAAATTGTACTTGTTTAAAGTGTAGCTCAAGCCAAAAAATTTAAAAACATATTAAACAGCATGAACCAGAAAGCCAAAAGGCTTAGTGAATACTTGTCGCTAAAATGTAAGCCTGCTTTTTTTTCCAAAATTGACAATGCTCATTAATGTTTTTCAAATTGCAAGTGCTCCTTAATGTCCCATAATGTATACATGCAAGGCATCCAAGCTTCCTACATTGAGATCCACATGACCTTTGGCCACCTAAAACTAGGGTTCTGCTCACTATATCACATCCATATGACTGAAATTTTGCAGAATCCATGACTCCAACCATGAGAAATTGTGTAAACATGATATTGAGATTTTGACCTTTTGTGAACCTAAATGATATTATACCTTCACCAAAAACTATAGGGATCATTCACTTAGTATGCACCATCTACATGCCAAACATGAGGACCCTACAAGTTAACTTTCTTGTAATATTGTGAAAACAAGTTTGTCAGACTTTGACACTGCTGACCCAAAATGACCTTTGACCTTCACAAACATCAATAGAGATCTCCTACCTCATACAGCCAACCCACACATCCTAAATATGTACTTAGTCACATGTAACTCTTGAAAGATACCATGTCTACAAGGTTTTGACCTTTTGTGACCCAAAATGGCCTTTGAACTCTACCAAGAACGATAGGGATCAATTACTCAATATGGCCAACCAACACACAAGATACAGTATGAGATTAATCACACTTACCTTTCTTGAGATACCATGTTTACAAGCAGTTTGTAGGGAATTTACCATTTGACCTCTCCTGACCCCAAATGACCTCTGACCTCCACGAAAATCAACAGGGATCATCTACTCATTAAGACCAACCCACACACCCAAATGTGAGCATAGTCACATGTACCGTTCTTGAAATTTCGTGTTTACAAGGTTTTGACCTTTTGACCTCTCATGACCCCAAATAATCTTTGACCTCCACCAAAAGCAATAGGGATCATCTACTTAATATGAACCACCCACACACAAATATGAGGTTACTCATACTTATCCTTCTTGAGATTGTGTTTACAAGCAAAAGCTTAACATACACAGACACAAACACACACATGACATCACCATCTCATAGTGTACAGATTCCTTGCCTGTCATAAGCAAGAAGTCAAAAATGAATTCTAACAGTCCAACTCCCATCTTCCATAGGACATTCCTGAGCTGAATGATAAAATGTTGAAATTTATTCCCTCAAATTAAGATGGTACATTGCAAAATAATTTGTGATGTCATTGTTGTACTACTCAAACAGCAAGTGTTTAAGGTCATACAAACATTTTAGTTTTAAAAGAAAACAAAGCAGGTAAAGTGAGTTGTACAAGAAGAAAGTCACAAATTATTGCTCAATAGACTAATTTGCTTTAGCATTTTATATCTTGGCTCAAGAACGTCCTATGAAGATGGGAGTTAAGACTGTTAGAATTCATTTTTCATGATGTTTAATACATACATCTCTGAAATTCCTGACTTGAGGTACACTTCAACACGCTGGTCAGCAACAGAAACATCTTCCAGCCATCTGTTGCCTTTCTTTTATGGTACATTAAGTTGAGCAGATGGCAGAACATTTTTACATTAAGAAATGAGAAGGGCTGACATTTGCTCATTTGAGCAGCACTTAATAATTATTCCATCCTGACTTGAATTCAAATGGTACTAATACAGTATTTGTGCTTTTCTGCTTTTCTGCTTCTGCTTCTGCTTTTCTGCTTCTCTTCATATTACAAGTTCAGAGACTTTGACTTGTACTTGCCTGCAAGTACTAACCATCTACTTGGAAACACCCAGGTCACAGCAGATCAAATTCAGGTCACCTCCTCCTCCTTGCAGTGTTTCTGTTTAGGGGCAACTAGGAGATTTAAGCCCCCCCCCCCCACGGCCTTTATTCCAGTTGTGGCTCACTGACTTATTTTCCCTACTCCATTGCTTATGCGGAGCATCACGCACAACAGCAGTAGGTTCCTTTTTTAGAGTCGTTGGTATGACTCGACCTGGGAAGCGAACCCGGGCCTTCCGCGTGAGAGATGGATGCTCTACCATTGGACCAAACATACAGTCTCCTTTCCATAAGAAAAAAGGTAAAACCCTTCTATTCCTTTACATAACCAGAATGCAAAACTGCATTGAGGTTTCGATGATACACAAACGTTCCGTTTCAAATAATCCCATCATGTACCATTATCTTCTCATTCAAATGTTATACTAACATGTTCAAAAAATAATTTTGTTTTCCCACATGACCTTTGTCCCCCCCCACCAAAAATAGGGATCATCTTCTTACCATAAGCATTCACAAACCACACGTGAAATCTATTTAAGTCTCCCACTTTAAGATGTGTTAACACCTATTAAACAAGGTTGTCATTCACATTTTGACCACCAGTGACCCTACAAAACCTTTAACCTCTACACATTGCAATTTCAAAAGGCTTCGAGCTGACTTCAAGAAATGAAAAATAGGAATCATGCAAACCTTCTTTAAAAGTGGACCCCCCTCATGCTAGGGCAACCCTAAAAAACCATGGTACAATTAAGAAATGACATAATGATGGTTTTGATGGTTTTGTATAATTACCTGCAAAAAGTCTTGAGAGTTCACAACACTGTAAACTAAGGACCCTCTCCCCATCCTTTCCAGCTGAAAGGTTTAATAATACTTTTAAGACTTTGATGAGGGTTAGATTTCAGTGCAGAGGTTTGAACCAACCCAACAAATACTGCAGAGTCGAGACATTATTTTGCAATGACACTTCGTAACACTAATATATATGGGAGGACTTTTGAACAGCTTCTCATAACACTTATATATATACGGGAGAATTTCGTAAGTTTTCCCCCGCTGCAGATACCACCCTGCTACCAAAATATGCTGCTGCATGCTTTATATCATGTTCTAGAACAAATAAAATATTGGTAGGAAAGCTAAATTTCCCACTAGGCTAGCCTAAGGATATTACACAGAAACATACATGTGTAGAATAGGTTCAAAATGTACATATATGCTATACATTAGGCAATGGCAAAAGTGCCAAGACATTAGACATGATGAAGAAAATTACATCGCAGGGAAAAACTTTACACCTAAAGCTCACAAAAGTACTGCAGATTGTTGTATAAGGGTTTTTTACCAATGCCTTTTAAATATTTTTGATGTTCTTGGCCAAGTGGATTTTTGTTGATCCTCTTCAGTACTCGATTCTGCTAACTTAGGCCTACGTTAAGCCTAGGCAGAAAGTACTAGCGCACTTGCTCATTCGAACCACACAATTTGGGCCTAAACTTTTCAGTTTAGGGAGCTAGACACTTTGAGATTTCAACAAAGATCCTTAACATGTGAAAAGAGCAATTTTTGGAGGATATTCGTAATTGTGGAATCGAGGGTGAAAATGGTAATTATTCCACCTAAATCAAGATACTTGGCATCTCTGTAGGGACCATCTCCTAACTTTAACCCATTCACATTCCAAATACGAAATCTATCCAAGTTCAGACTTTGACCCCCAGTGACCCCAGATGACCTTTGACTGCCACCAAAAACAATATGAACCATCTTCTGACAATAACACATCCACATTTCAAATATGAAATCTATCCAAGTTCCCTATCTTGAAATATCGTGCTAACAAGATTTTCAAACTGTGACCCCCGGTGACCCCAGATGACCTGTGACCTTCACAAAAACCAATAAGGACCATCCTCTGACTATAATGCATCACCAAACCAAATATGAAATCTATCCAAGTTTCCTCCCTTGAGATACTGTGTTGACAAGATTTTCAGACTTTGACCCCCGGTGACCCCAGATGACCTTTAACCTCCACCGAAAATAAAAGGTACCATCTTCTGACCAAAACGCATCCACAAACCAAATATGAAATCTATCCAAGTTTCCTCCCTTGAGATATTGTGTTGACAAGATTTTCAGACTTTGACCCCCAGTGACCCCAGATGACCTTTGACCTCCACCAAAAACAATATGAACAATCTTCTGGCTATAACACATCCACATACCAAATATGAAATCTATCCAAGTTCCCTATCTTGAAATATCGTGCTAATAAGATTTTCACACTTTGACCCCTGGTGACCCCAGATGACCTTTGACCTCCACCAAAAACAATAGGGACCATCTTCTCACCATAACGCATCCACATACCAAATATGAAATCTATCCAAGTTTCCTATCTCGAGATATTGTGCTAACGAGATTTTCAGACTTTGACCCCCGGTGACCCCAGATGACCTTTGACCTCCTTCAAAAACAATAGGGACCATCTTCTGACCATAACGCACCCACATACCAAATATGAAATCTATACAAGTTTCCTATCTTGAGATATCGTGCTAACAAAGTTTTCAGAAATTGACCCCTGCTGACCCCAGATGACCTTTGACCTCCACCAAAAACAATAAGGTTCTTCCTCTCAATATGGGGCATCCATGTATCAAGTTTGAAAATTGTCAGACATTTCTATCTTGAGATATCGTGCTAACAAGCAAAGTGTCACAAACACACACACACACACATACACACACACACACATACACACACACACACACACACACACACATACAAACACACGCCATCATGATTGCATAGGTTTCTCTTATCATCGAAACCAAAAATGAAAGCAAAAGGTCAGTACCTTGGTTTCTTATTTAAGAAGAGGACACCTTTGCAGCAATATTCTAATTTACATACATAAATAGCCTCTACAACCCGTCAGACTGCACCTTGTAGGGGCCTTGAAGCAAGCTTTTGCTCCCCTGACCCACTTGAAACTTTGGCAAAGGACGGCATGGAATTGGACTTCAGGTTTGGCAAAAATAAATACCACCTTGTTTTTTGTGGGAAAAGATGATGGTGACACTTTGGTCATTAACTACACATACTGTAACCCTCTTCTTTTACAGAGAACTAGAGAAGGCCCATGACAGTGATGACACAAATGACTTTTTATGAAAATACAACTTACCCTTCTTCATCTGACAAGACAGGTTGTACATTGTTAGCTATGAACATGTCATGTGACCTCTTTAGTGATCTGAACACCAAAGTATGCACAGAATGCTTGCTCACCTCCTGAAAGAGAGTGAATCAAATAAAATGATGACATGAATACATGGCATAAAGGTAAGCAATTATGACAAGGAAAGCATTAGGTAAAGGTAACAATATTGAGGAAGGTTACAAGATTTGAAAAAAGGGGGCAGGAAAGAGAAGAAAGATCAAAAGAAGGGGATGGACAGGCAGTCGAGTAAGATAAATGATGCTAGTAAGATAAATGATGATTATCCAGATGATGTTTGGTATTTAGATATTAGTAAGGCTTTCAAAAAGGTGTCCCACAATATCTTCCTTAAAAAGTTAATGCACACAGCACTGGTTCTGTAGTGGCCAACTGGATTGAAAACTGGCTTAAGGACAGATCGCAAAAAGTTAAATTTAATGGTCACCAGTCGGCAGTCAGATTGGCTCCCACTTGTGCAGTCATGTGTTGAAGTTCTCTTTGTTGATGATACTTACAATCTATTCAAGTGTCCAGGCAGCAGATAAGGTGTGTGAGCTGCACATGGACTATGATTCATTGTTTGAGTGTTCAAACAAATGGTACATGTTGTTCAATGCCCAAATGCTTACACTTTGGTCATTATATCGTTCAGTGCTTATTACTACATAAGTTCATAAAGTTTGTGCTCTCAATAACCAGTTCTGTATTGTCTTCACTAAAACAGTGTTTCAAACAGTCCCCTTCAGCAGGACCGCTTGTATGAGAATGAATGATATTACTATATCCACCTTTGGAGTCGAAAAGCTTTTGCATGGTCTTAATGTATCAAGAAGGCCATGGGACCAGATGATATCCATCCTTGGGTTCTGAAAGAGATTGCCACTGATTTTACACCTGTTTTAAGCCATCCCTTTCAGCAATCCCTTACAAAAGGATGCATGCCAGAGGACTGGAAGACTGCAAATGTCTGTCCTATTTTCAAGAAAGGTGACAGTTCCCTACTGTCCCTTGTAATTATATAGGCCTGTTTCTCTTACACGTGTCTGCTTCAAATTGATAGAACATATTATTGCTTCTAATCTTATGAACTATTTTGAAACAAATAACTTGCTCTCTCCCACCCAACATGCCTTTCGTAAGCCTCATAGTTGCGAAACACAACACAACTTGTGTCGATAATTGAGGACTGGGCTTCCTCACAGGATGCCCATAAACAAATTTGATGTTTATCTTAGACTTTAAAAAAGCCTTCGATACTGTTTCTCACGAACTGCTTAAGACCACGCTGCACACACTTGGTGATTTCAAAACAGATTCTCCATTGGGTTGATGACTTTCTTGGTGATCGACGATCGTAAGCAATCTGTTGTTGTAAATGGAATGCAGTCTTCTCTGATGAAAGTTCTGTCTGGCATCCCCAGGGGTCTGTTCTGAGACCAATTTTCTTCTTGGTACATATCAATGACATCGATTGTTTGTTGATGTTGTTTCTTCCAAGGTCTGTCTTTTTGCAGATGATTGTGTCTGTTACCGTCTTATTGAGTCTGATGACGAGTGTCACAAACTTCAGGATGATATTGAGTAGTTAGGACTGTGGTCTTTACGTGGGGCATGAGATTTCAGCCTGCAAAGTGTAGTGTTATTACTTTTGCTCTGGAAAAAATCCTTTATCTTTTAAGTATGTTTTACATTGGATTGAGCTCCCAAAGGTTGATAGTATTGAGTACCTAGGAATTACTATTACTAAAGATCGAAACTGGAATGAGCATAGCCAGAATATCTGTAACAAGGGCAATAAAATTCTAGGCATTTTGTATAGAAACTTGTCTTTGTGCCCTAAAGATGTCAAGTTAACGGTTTATGAAGGTATTCTTCAGGGTTCGGTTTTGGACCGTCCAAAACCTGTTTTTGCCAGGACAGTGGCAAAAACCTGGTTTAAACCCGTCTTAAAGTGTCCAAAACTGTCTTAAACTGTCCAAAACTGGCAAAAAGTGGCAAAAACCCCAAGATGGTGAAATAGGGAAGTGGTAAAATTGGTGGTTTGCATAGTAATAAGGCCTGTAGGCCTGCTGTATTTCTGTCAAGGGTACTGAACAGCAACTACTTAGTCTACAGTATTTGAAAATACCAGAAAGCCAAAAGGCTTAGTGATTCCTTGCCATCAAATGCCTTACCTGCTTTCAAATTGACAGTGTTTGATAGGTTTTTCTTTACATTTTAGGCACAGAATTTTCAGAATTTTACTGCTGGTGACCTCAAATGACCTTTGACCTCTACCAAAAGCAATAGGCTTCTTTCTTTCAACATGACAAATCTACAAACCACATATAAAGAGTATCGGTCACTCCTATCTGAAGATATCATGTTTACAAGCCATTTTCGGTGTTTTTGTATTTTTACTGCTAGTGACCTCAAATGACCTTTGACCTCAACCAAAAACAATAGGCTTCTTTCCCTCAACATGAATCTATATACCAAATATGAAGATTATCGGTCACTCCTTTCTGAAGATATCACGTTTACAAGCCATTTTCGGTGTTTTCGCAATTTTACTGCTATTGACCTCAAATGACCTTTGACCTCTACCAAAAACAATAGGGTTCTTCTTCTCAACATGACAAATCTATATACCAAGTATGAAAATTGTTGGGCAATCCTATCTGAAGATATCGTGTTTACAAGCCATTTTCGGCGTTTTCCCAATTTTACCGCTGGTGACCTCAAATGACCTTTGACCTCTACCAAAAACAATAGGGTTCTTCTTCTCAACATGACAAATCTATATACCAAGTATGAAAATTGTTGGGCAATCCTATCTGAAGATATCGTGTTTACAAGCCATTTTCGGCTTTTTCCCAATTTTACCGCTGGTGACCTCAAATGACCTTTGACCTCTACCAAAAACAATAGGGTTCTTCCTCTCAACATGATAAATCTATATACCAAATATGAAAAGTGTTGGACATTCCTATCTTAAGATATCGTGTTTACAAGCTATTTTTGAAGTTGTCGCAATTTTACCGCTGGTGACCTC
Source organism: Holothuria scabra (assembly GCA_037179385.1). Classification (NCBI taxonomy): domain Eukaryota; kingdom Metazoa; phylum Echinodermata; class Holothuroidea; order Aspidochirotida; family Holothuriidae; genus Holothuria; species Holothuria scabra. The sequence goes on along the minus strand of CM074192.1, from coordinate 14,964,060 downwards.
AAATGACCTTTGACCTCTACCAAAAACAATAGGGTTCTTCCTCTCAACATGATAAATCTATATACCAAATATGAAAAGTGGTGGACATTCCTATCTTAAGATATCGTGTTTACAAGCAAGTGTTTACACACACACACACGACATCACCATCGCATAGATTCCTTGCCTGCCTACGGCAAGGAATCAATAAATAAGTGTAATACAATTTGATATGTATGGTCTCCTAATGAAAACGCAACAAAATTACATGTAGTATACCTTCATGTTTAACTTTATTTAAACAATTTTGGGTTCAGTGCCTGAAGCCATGACAAAACACTTCAAAACTTCTAACCACATTTCTCACAGACGTAGTTTATTAAAAAAAAAAACAATTTCAGGGCAATCATAGTCACTCTCATGAGTGGCAATGAACACAAAATATCATCAAACAAGTAACTTCAACTGGATATCCTTGCTCATAAACACATCCCTGCCCCTTTCTCTTAATCCTCATTTAAGTAATCATGGCAGTGAAACTCGTTCAATATAAATATATGGTAATCAACACAAAATATGGAAAAAATGGTTAATACAACTTGATATTCAATGTTCATAGAGTAACAAACACCTGTCCCCCACCCCTTCCCCTGTTAAACAGGACTTAAAGGAGTAACAACATTAAAGGAGCTAAGTGAGTTGTTGTAAGTTAAGGATGGGCTCTGTGGATAGTATTCCCCACAACATGCATGACTTTCACTGATGTTTTCTCACTTAATCACAGAATTAGATACTGAAAGCTAACCTACTGTAGCTATAATAATGATAATTTCCAATGATGGTGAGAACATGTGCATGGGATGGGTTAGTAATTGGGGCTACTATGCAATGGTAGAACCTTGAATCCTTGATGTATGCATGTGATACTAAACAACTAATTTACATGATTGGGCACAATTTTGCTGAAGTGACTTAGACTTAAGTTTGGCAGATAGTCCACAGTAGTCATAACTGATGCATAATTCATTATTCACTTGATATTAGCTGCACTATGTAGGTGTCATTTAAGCACACCACCTCTTCCGATCACCATCTTTCAACATCTGGAACCAGCCAACCATTTGTCTTTCTTATAGACCAACATAGTTGCTTCAGCCAGGTTGATTTTGAAAACGTTATGTGCGACTACATGTGAGAATGCTGGGAGGGGTGAAGGTGGTGGAAAATGTTAATTAACAATGTATAGTTAATTGGTTTACCTGTCCTGGTATTTGTAAGCAAATAACAATAAAGAAACAACATTTATCCAGAGAAAATTATCTTTGAAAATCTTTTTAAAGAGTTTTTGCCACTGATAGGTTTTGGACCCGTCCAAAACCTGTTTTTGACGGCCAGTTAAAACCGCGGTTAAAACCATGGTTTAAACCACCAGTGTCAAAAACCTGCAAACCCTGGTATTCTTCGACCAGTGCTGGAGTTAGGGCTGTGAACGTTTAGTAAAATAACTAAACGTTTAACCTCAAAAATTTGCAATCGTTTAGCAATTAATTTCGATTACCTTATCACAAAAAAAAATAATAATAATAATTTCAGTATGTAGTGATTGATACTGAATGTAATGCAGAAGTAATAATGTTGTTATCTTGCATGGTAAAATCAAATTATTCTGAAATTTTGAAGTGTACAAGGTTCAAAATGTCCAGAATGTTCCATTTAACAAAAACCTGAATCATATCAGTGTATACAAATGGATAAAAAAAAAAATTTTTATTCCATTTGTATACTCTAACAAAATGTCAAAAACAGGTTTTGCGATTAATCACTTGTAGCTTTGTACTAAACGTTTATTACACATGCGATCGTTTAGTGATTAATCGCTACACGTTCACAGCCCTAGCTGGAGTACGCCAGTACTGTTTGGGACCCTCACCAGGTGTGCCTGTGTAACAAACTTGAGGGTATACAAAAATGGTAGGCTAGATTTATTGCCTCTGATTTTTCTAACGTTAGAGGCCCTAGGCTTGAGAGTCCTAACGCTATACCACATTCAGCCAAAAAATGCACTAACTCGAGGTAAACTATGACATTGTGTGCTTGACTTGGACAAACCTGGGTAACAGTCTGTGCAGCATATTCCTTGTTAAGTAATATCCCTAACACCTGCCAAACGGAATACCGAACAAACTCTTTTGGATATTCATAGAAATATCTGACCTCGAGACTGGTTGAATGTTAGTGAATATTCACATGAAGACAGCATCTGCTCCCAATGAAATCACAAGTAGCCAATGCCACCCACAGAGCTAGTTATGGTATGCCATTATAATACCCACACACTGCCACTGGTGGTATTACCCACTGCACAGGTGGTTACGCAACAAAGTAATGACTGGACATCTCGGGTTTCAGTCTTGATTGCCAGTTTATGACAACAGGAGTACAAACATTCACTCAAAACAATAGCATTATTGGTACTTATTGGGTTTCAGTACCCAGAAAAGGCATACCTGTGCATAGGTATGCATGCATTTATGTATCCCTGGCTCTAACACTAGGCCTAACCCCTACCCTGAATTACAGCGCATACATAACTCTAACCTTATTTACCATGCGTATGTAACTCTATAACTGGGTACGGAAACCGAGTTAGAGCCGCATTATTCATGAAAGAGTGCATGAATAAGTCATAGTAATGGTAATGAAGCTTGTGTCTAAAACTGGACGCAGTCCTATCCGCTTTGGCATAGGCCTACAGGGGTTTTGAAAGCTGGAAGATGAAAAAAAGAGTCCACTCCACAGGTTAGGCTTGGAGTGAACTTGGACTAACGTTTGGTTTAGCCTTGCCTAACTAGGGCTAGTTTAATTAACTAACGGTAAAAGTTAGACCTAACTTAAGCCTAGGGGCCTAAGGCTAATTTTTTAACATTAGCCTAACGTTAGGCTTCAGTAGATTTAGTCCCTAAAATACTGAATGTCCCTTATTCTTGCCATTTCCTAAAATGTGAAATGGTCCGTAAGCATTGCAAATTTTGTACCTCAGCCATTTCTTCCTGTAGCAAACTTAACTACCCAATTTCGTCTATGAATGTGTATGCAAACCAGTGAACATCAGGCACGATTTTATTTTAAGGTTTGCGAAAAGCCATGTACGGCACCATGACAGGCTCTACCAGTGTTTCAAAAAAAAAAATAGCATAACTAGCCTATTGTCAAATTTCAAACATCATATCAATAAATCTCAAAAAGTATTACAGACCTATGTTATAATTAAGAACTATGAATTGCGTTTCAGTTATTTTATATCTTTTTTATTTCTTGATATATAATAAAGTCATGAAAACTAAAATAAGAACGAGCCTAAGATAATCTCGTCCTTATGACGTACAAGTTGTCTTGGAGCTGTGTAAACGAACTTCTTTGATTTGGATAGTTGAAGTTGGCAAATTGCGGACTAAATTGAAGAAAACACCGTGAAGTGATTTTTAATTTGAGTCGAAAGCAACAGTTGCATATCAGGGGGAAATAATGGTATGTTAAGGACCAGCACCTACAACACTTTTTATCTCCTGTTGTTTGGAAGGTGGTGCTGGGAGCATTTTGTGTGCAAGCCTAATGTTATTGGCTAACGTTGGCTCTGATGCATATTAATAATAGGCTATAGCCTGCTAGTCCTCAGTGAAGCACTGTTTTTGTTTGCTAGACTCATCACAGTCACAGACCCTAGCATTTTACCGTATCATTGTGTTACCATGGTGTTGGAATTCTTTGGAACTCTTTCTAAGAAAGATAAAGCATTTTCTACCTAACGTTAGGCCTAAACAAGTTCTGCGTTCTTTATACTTGTTACTCTTATTCATCCCCACCTAACCTATTGTGTGACTGTATGGTCAGGGGTTACAGTTAGTTTCCGCCCTCGCTACTTTCCGCCCCTTTTATTTTTAGCAGAAAACATCTTTTTGGGAGGCGGAAAGTAATGGAATGTGACATCAGTGGTACTTTCGTTAAATGAAGATTCCATCACTTTTTTCTTAAAGTTTCAAACTTCATCGGTGTCTTTTACTATTCAATGCGACACCTGTTACTGCCATGTTGACGTCTTTCCTAGCAACATTCTCACTGTAGACTTCAGTATACTTATACGTACTTACGTACAGGTATATGGTATTCAGTGCTGTGAACAACTGTTCACACATCCAGCATAAGTCTACCTATAGACAAGCGGACTACTTATACGTAAAAAAATACAAGTCCGTGACTAGACTTGACGTTTAGAAAAAAGGTGGTAAAATTCATTATTTTCGATGATTTTTGATGAGGATACTGAAAAAGTTTTAGGCCTAGCCATAAATTTCTTTGTTGACTTGTATTTGGATTTGAAATTTGAAGTTAACAGTTATTTTTATCACATGTTAGTTCAAACATTACTTTCCGCCCCAAGATTTTTAGGGGCGGAAAGTAACGGGCGGAAACTATCGAGGGCGGAAACTAACGGACCCCATGGTCAGGTACCTCATCCTCTAAGTTAATGTCAAGAAACTTTTTATTCTCCAAAAGAAAGCAGTCTGCACATCTGTTTCGCTTCTTTTCTTGATCACACCAGTAAGCTTTTTGCTTCTCTCAATATTCCAAAATTCCCTGATCTAATTCATGTTCACATTGCTATGTTTGCATACTGTTCTGTTAATAGTTACAACCATCCTGTTTTTAATGATTCACACCCAATAAGGACGTTCATAACTGTAATACTAGGCAAGCCTGTGATATGCATAAGTCTCGACCCCGTACAAATATTTTCAAACAGTGCTTATGTTATCGAGCTAATAATATTTGGAATTCTCTGTCAAACGCCATAAAACATCATCCTTCACCTTATTCATTTAAACACAATCTTAGTAATCATTGTTTTAAAAGATATTGTTAAAGATGCTTCGGCCTAAGTATGTTTTAAATAGTTGCACAATGTTGTTTTGCTATTTACTTGTATTCTATTAATGACATTTCTTTTTTTTTTTCATTTCTTAATTATTGTTTTGCTTTTTGGGGAGTGGATCTTCTCTTAAACCTTTAGGCTTCTTAGACTACTTCCTTTCTCTTTTGTCAATTGTAAAGAATCTAAGTTTGTTCTAGTTCGTATTTCTTATGGAAAAGAGAAAAAACAAATAAACGAAACGAAAACATGAGTTGGCCAATTAATACATGTTGTACATCGTGTAGGTGCCATACGTTTTGTACTTACAGTAGGCTAGGGACCGACTCGAGGGTCACCAGTTGTTTTTCCCCCATGCCAGTTCGCCCCCAAGGGGTCCGTGCCATTCCACCATCGGTACTTTCTGCCATAGAAAATGTGCTCATTCCACCATTGAAAAGGTGTCTTTCTGCCATGGCGGAATGACACTTTTACAATGGTGGAATGAGCACATTATTCTGTGGAAGCTAGGAAATAGGTTAGGCTATGTTAGAATTACTAGACTGCTGGAACAGGGCTGAATGGAGTTTAGATTTGTCAGAAGAAGTATTGATTGGTGCTTCATGGTTGAATGATGCAGATAGGATTGGGTTTCTTTGTATAGGCTGAAATAAGTCACAGTATTTTCAAAGAAACAAAGTCGGGTTACAAACAATAAATTGGATCAGTCATGTGGGTAAACTAATTAGGCATAGATAGGCCTATATGGGAAAGATTATTTTCTAAAGACTAACTTAGCACAGTTGTATTAAGTGAGGATTTAGGCCTACTTAATAAGTAGCCCAGGCTCAGTTGAATCAATGATGAGTCGAAAGAATACAACGTCAGAATATGACAAGTTCGTAGGCCTACCTTATGCATCCATGATGTACAGACACAAGACAGGAAGTAATGTACCATTACATGTATCATATGCAAGTAATTAATGACAGGCTTTGTACGTATGCATTAAGTTGGTCACATGTCACAATTATAATATGAATATTACAGCTCTACTATTACATGCTCTACAGTGATTATTTATCACTTAGTTTCATTCTAGAATTTGTTGTTTTAAATTTTTGAAAGCATAAAATGTATTAGCATACTACTTGCCTCATCTCTGCAAATATCTGGATAACCTCACCAAAAAAGTAAACCCTGTATGAAGGACTATAGTTATGTCAAATATCATCACCGAGTGGGAAGTTTGGTCTCACATTTCATTTTTATCCATGTCACTATCCCCCCCCCCCTAAAAAAAAGTGTATCAATAAGCTTAATGCATAGAACCATTGCTTCAAGATTACCCTTAATGACACTTTTTAAAAGTATTAAGATTTTTTTTTTATAGCTTCTGTCGTTTAAAAGTAGTTCAGGTAATAAGAGCAAGGATGATGTTGTATACTGTACATCAAACAAGGAATACTTGTACTGTGTGTTATCCTGTACCTACAGTATAAGTAAATAAAAGGCAAATTAAAAGTCTTAGAAAACATAGTTTTCTGGCATATTGAAGCTGGGTGAGAAATTCATCTTGTTTGTGGAGATCAAAGGTTTGGGGTGACAAAAGGTCAAACCTTGTAGACATAATATTTTTACGGGGATAACTGTGAGGGATCTCATACCATGGAGGTAGTACTTCCATGCTCATACTGTACTTAGCTTTTGAATTGCTCATGTTGATGGACGTATTTGGTAGGTGATCACTATTGTTTTAAATGGGGTTGAAAGGTCATTTTGGGTCATATGAGGTCAAAAAGTTTTGGCCTTACTGGTATGATATCTCAGTTAAGTAGGATAATTGTATGGGGTCTCATGCATGTCATGTTTGCATCCATGTTTGCTATGACATATCATATGGCAAGGAATCACTAAGCCTGTTGGCTTTCTAGTTTAAGGCATATGAAAAGTTTCTTAGAGAGACCATGTTTTCACAGAAATTGTCATTTGATATAATGAGGTGACAGTCACTGTTGTGCAGGCCTGTTGAGTGCATATCTTCTTCAACATCATATAAAACCCTTGGAACGATGCATTTGATGGTGCTCTGAATACAGCTATACAGCTCTTTGATTGACATCAAGTTCCAAAAAATGCAGAGTAGCTGATATTACACAGCATGTACTGAAAAGGTTAGGGTAATTAAGGTACTGGTTAGATATTAGGGCCTTGTATACTCACCAGGGTATGCCTGTGTGTCTGGATGAGGATGATATTTAGCCAGTGATGGGAGGGGTGAGAAGTAAGTTGGCTAAGAGAATTGAAGCTGTCTGGGGTGAGAAGATTTGGCCTTTTACCTTCAAAATGTAATTTGGTAATTCTAGGCTAATTATATTTTTTCTGCTCTTCCTTGATATTACTGATTGACTCAAGATTCCTTCATAAACTGTGTTGTGTACTGACACCATCATTTGAAAATTTATTTTCTACAGATTTACCAATTCAGACAAGACAATATTAGGTGGTGCTTTTTAGAAACTTAATATTTTTGTCATTTTCTTATTTGCCCCAGGCGACCAAGGTAATGGTTCAGGTCATTGCCAGATGTCGACCTTTTATTGACTCAGAAAATGGCAAAGGTGCCACAAGGATCATCAAAATGGCTGGTGATAAAATAACCATTCAGAACCCTCAACAAGGTGGTGCTGGAAAGGTAAATATACATAAAAGTGAAGTAGATGCAAGTCAAAAGAATCACCCCAAAATGTAAAGAAAAATAAGATTTGCCTTTATTTTCATTTGAAAATCATTTAACTAAATATTCTCATATTTGGAAGGTAATTATAAAAGCTCACATAGGCAGGTAATTTTATTCTAAAATGTCATTTGCCAGGTTGAACTCCACTTATATTGATTGCACTTTATCTATTATTAGATAAGGGAGATGGAATGTAAGTTATATTGTATTCCAGAATCTGCCAACCAAAATTCCTTCAAAAAATAATTTTATTAAGACCATCTGATCTTCCTTTTTTATTTTTCCTTGTTGTTTTTCTTTAAAGGAAAGTACCTTTGCATATGATGCCTGCTACTTTTGGGATGTCAGAACTGTAAGTTAAACATCTTTTATTGTTTTACAATGTCAATAAATGTCGGTATTTTCATATTTAGTGATTTAATTTTTCACTCCATATATGCATTGAGAAGTAAAAGTTGCTATTGCTCGCTGCTATAATTTTGTTTTGTGCCTACTCACATTCCAAGTATGGTACTTTTTTTGTGAAGGCATGCACTTGTTCCAACTTTCCTGAAAGGAAAATAACAAAAATCTATCTTCCAGAGCCAGATTTTTAAGGAGCAATGTGAACCACTTCTGAAGAAAGCTCTAGATGGATATAATGTAGCATTTCTTGCATATGGACAGACTAATAGTGGCAAGACTCACCTTCTCACAGGTTCTCTTGAAAGTCCAGGAATTGTTCCCATGGTAAGGTTATTTGTAGCTAAGGCAGAAACAAGTTACACATGTAGCAAAAGGTGAAGATATCTAAATGGTTGACATTTTGTGAATTGCTTTTAGTATAAAAGTAGGGGATAATTCTGGTGCTGAAAATAAAACAGCCACAGGCTTTGTATGGGAAATTGTGGGAAGTAGTTTGCAAGTTGTATCAGTGCAGCTACCTCAAATTCATATCTTACTACTTCGCCCTCTTTAAGAATTTATAGATGTCAGTCCCTGTTTTGATTTTAAAGATGACCCTTAAAAGAATATTCAGTATCCTTCTGTATAGTACAGGCATTTCTTTTTTATAAGTTTATATGATGGATGTATTTGACTCATAATGCTCTACTGGACATGTTTAAGTTTCAGCTGTGTCATAAAATTGCATGATAGCTTGATTTTTGGTGCCTGTTTGAAACTTTGTGATATTTTTGTTAATCAGGAAATTTAAAGTATGCAAACTACATCCAGAAAATTTATCATGTAAACACTTTTGTGCCCATCTGTTATTTTGCCTAGTCACTATAAATGCTTTTCATATGACATCATAACACTTCCTTACTATGTTGGAGTGCATGTAACTAGGTAGTAGGCCACAATTGACACATTTGTTTGATGAAAGCATACACATGGCTATATCACAGTGTACACAGTTCAATGTATTCAGTGTAAAGACGTGTACTTAACATGAGTGTCCTCCAGCATGGCGGATCCTCTGTTAAGCCACATGTGATGAAGATTCAGTCAAAAAGGAACTTAAATTATCTTTCTCTCTTCAGATGAATAAGAGCTTGTTCAAGCACCTTGCAGAGTCAACAAAGAAGTTTTTGGTGACTGTTTCCCATCTAGAGGTTTGTTTGGTTTTCTAATCAGAGTTGACTTATGCTGACATGCAGCAATGACAAACAAATGTATAAGAAAGCAGAAAGTAAACCTCAGCTCTTGTATAAGAATTGAAAAATTTAGAAAATGAATTTTAATTATGAAAACAAGATCACAGTAACCACTGAATAACTTTATTTAAAGGCCCAGTTCTCTCACCCCAAGCAGGACTAATTCTCTTAACCTTCTTACTTAAGCCCTCCCACAATTGTCTGAAATCCATCCTCATCCAGATACAATCTCAGTTTCTTGCTTCAAGGTGAGTATAGAAAAACTCAGTTTATAAGATCAAAACACTCTCAGTACCATTCATGTTGCAAAATATAAACTTTGATACTCTGCATTGTTTGAATTAGCTGTCAATCAAAGAGCTGAGCCAATTGAGAATTTCGGTACCCCCGTACTAAAAGTGTAGTTTGGGGTGAGAGGTTTGGCCCTTTAATATCAAGAGGGGTAATTTGTTTCTGTCTTTACATTTCAAAGCTGAAATCAAATTGATTGCACAGAGTAAATGAAATTCAAGCCTTTCCGCTACCAGATTAAGGGCTTTGTGATAGAAAAACCTGTAATTTAGATTTAATGAAAAACAGGAGACTTTAATCAGAAGTGTTTCTTAATTGGTAACAGAACAATTTCCTCTCATAACATGATTGTACTGTGCAGTATTGAAAATACATTGAGAAATTATTAAATTGGCTAAGATGACAGGAATTAATAATAACTTATGCTTTCTGGGTGAAAATCAGCAGAATGAGTGGATGACATGAAAGTTTTTAAGTCATCAAATTTTAATGCGACTTCTTTAGGAACTGTTTCTGATCACTAACTTCAGTCTTGGAGAAGTCAGAGCCACCCATGACAATAGCACCATCTGGACATCAAGTGATAATTTATTGTTTGAGAGACCATCAGAAAACTAAATGTTTAAATGTGGAACAATTTTTTGTACTATTTTAGTGGGGTTTTTTTTTGTTTTTTTTTAAACTGGTAGATTATTGACAAAACAATGACGGATTTACTGAATCCTCACTCTGAAAAAATGAAGATTAGACAGCATCCACAGCTTGGAATGTAAGTCATGCTCACTTGCCTTCATTACAATTTCTTGTTATAAAGTTGCTTTATGCTTGTGCTAATATTATTTAAGAGAGATTAGGAAATTCTGGAAGAAGAATATCCCTTTTCTGTGGAATGTAAAAAATATAGAGGTCATGCACCGACACCACTGTGTTGTGCGTCTCTCTATTTTGCCATCCAGGCATCCATTTTAGAACATTTGTTACTGAGGTGCTGATGTGCCATACATGGATAACCCAGCAACTGCTTATGATCAGTTATGTTTGGTATACCAGATTGAAATGTGCTGAAGTTACTTGCATGACCTGTACAAGGGGGGGGGGGAATCCTGTATTCATTTGAACTGAATTTTTCAAAGCCCAATCAATAATATTTGTGTTTTGTATATTTATTTATCATAGTTTTTCTTTCTTTTATTTTATGCCCGATAACCTTTGGTTTTCAATTTTTGCCCAAAGTAAGCTTTTAACTTTTCCATATCTCACAGTTCCTTTCCATCATCTTTTTTGTTAAATTACAGATATGTGGAAGGTCTGTCAGAATTTGTGGTTCACTCTGGTGAGGACCTGGCCAAATATTATGATCAGGGAAACAGGGCTCGCAAGGCTGGGGCATCAGATATGAGAAAACACAGAGCAAGGTATAGAACTCTTCTTACACACTACCATCCATGTCATGGAAACGTATCTACATTCTATTTAACAGCTTAACCATTTTGAATGTAATTGTTTTGTTTGCATAGTTTTAAAACCTCATAAGAAACAGAATATTCCAATTTTCTTACTTTAACGATTTAAAATATACATATACTAAAAATTATCAGAAAAATCATGAAAGAACTTCTTTATAGAAACAGTAATATCCCTCTTTGCCTACACCTAAAGTTATTTTTTATTTAGTGTGAACATCTGGAGAGGAAAGGAGGCATTTAGCCTCTTAGACCCCACCCATTTAGGGAAACGCTCATGCAGTAGCCATGCACCATATGTGTTTGCAGTGGATAATCTGCTATATGTTGTCTTTGTTTTTATAGTAGGTATAGACAATTGTAAACATTTCAGTAAGATATGAGATTTTTTTTCAGTCTTGATTTCCACCAGTTTCAGCTAATATCTGTGAAAGGAGATCTAATACCAATATTTTAAATGTTTATAGATTTTGTAATGTTGGTTTCAAATAAAATCATCTTGTCTAAAACTGAGAAAAAGTCCTTTTTTTAACTGTTTACAAAATTCTCATATTGAGTGATTGATCAGTTTTGTATTGTGATGGAACATTCAATTTGTGGTGTGTCTTAATTTGGAAGTTGGTAATTTTTAGTAGTGAATGGATGGTTTAAAGGAAACCAATAGGCTTTAAACCTACATACACTTCGTTAGTAAAATGTGACTGGGGGATTGTTTAGGTCTAGATGTGCTCTGACTATCATTTAATGACAGACACAGAGTTATGATTATAGTCATTTCATCTGGTATGGAGGAATACTTAACAAAACATTTATAATTAACCTTTTGATTAAGGTTTAATGTTTGGTTTCTTAGAAGCCACAGTTTGGATACCAATATTTTTTATTAATATAAGCAACTTGTAGAGAAGATTGCTTCACTACATAGCTATAATCTGTGTTCCATTTTAATCCAGGGATGTGAAGGGCATGTTTTATCTCACCTTAGAAAAGTTTTCTTTAATTTATTTCATGCATTTTTGATTTGCATGGGTAATTTCACAAAACTCATTTGAAAAGTCTGAATTTTACATTACAATTTACAGCTGTAATAGAAGGCATTAAAATTGAGCTCATTAGATAACAAGGCTGTTGTGGTGATTGGTTTGGTTCACAGAGCCCATGGAATATTCACAATAACCATAGAGCAGAAAGATCCCAATGGTAGTCATGCAGTGAGAAGCAGGATTCAGATTATAGACCTTGCAGGTGAGAGAATTACTTTTTGTATCTTAGCATTTGGAATTGTACATGTTAAAGTTAAATTTCAAAGGACATTTCTTTTTAACATGGTTGCTCTTTTAGAGAAGGAAGTGTACTCAAATACTCAAGTATGTGCCCAGGGTTTCCTTTGTGCTCTGTGTAAAGGTATCCATCAAGGTTGTAGGAGTCCCAACTGTTGCATTAATTACATCTTCTTTCTGAATGTCAAATTTTAAATCTCTTTATCTGGAACACAGGATCCATCTAGATTTCCACCAGCCCAGTGGAAATGTTGCTGCAGGCAAAACAAGTTCTGTATGTTAGTTTTTTCACACTGATCTTAGTCTAGTGTCAGTTTGGTTTCAGCTTTAGGTACTTTACATCAATGGCTCCAGAGTGTTGCACTTGCACTTGAAAGTCAGTTTGCTATTCAGAAAACCCGTAATGTAAGTTTTTTTCTTTTTGAGAGGGTTGGGAGGTGGGGGGTATAAATGGTGTTGCATTTGAGTTTTGTCGCAATAAAAATTCTCAAACAAACAGTCATGGTATACCTCTTCTTACTTTCAATCTGTTTGACAGGTTCAGAAGGAATTCAAAGCCAGGATGAAAGGTATGTTAGACGAAGGAGATATGTTAACAAAATTAATATTTGCCTCATAACAGAAGGCAGTGATATGGTAAAATACTTGCCAACAGTTCCTTTTTAAGCAGAACTGTCCCATTTTCTGAGCTTTAAAATCCAAAAAAAATCAGAATGTTTTGTTTTTCTGACTTGAAGTTTTTAAAATATAATAATACTGAAAGTGATCAGAAATAGTGCAAAGCAAAAGCTTGGTAAAATAAAGTTAATCATTGCATACTCTGTAGTGTCTTCCATGTATGTTGTGAACATTTAAAGAGGAAAAGGGATGGGGGGGTCTTACCCCTGAATCACATTTACTGACATTGCTTTTGGACTTGCTGCACACAGTGAACAATGTGTTACATGTACATGTTCTGTTTTCTGAGATGACATTGTTGGCAAGTATGTTTTAAAGCAATTCTGATTCTTATAGGATTCGGGTTAGGTGCTTCTTTTATGTGTTGGAGACCAGCATTGGTTACATTTGAGGGAGCATCAGGGAGCAGAGTCATATTGTGGCCACTATCTTAAGGTTTGGAAGATTAAATGTGTTGGTTGTGATGATGTACATTGCCTCTAATTTGTATCGCTGTATCTTCAACTGTGTAATTGGAAGAGGGTGCCGTTTTCCATTGGCTGTGCCACTGGTTGAATGTAAACATGAATCCAGCTGAAAGTTGTGACTCTTTTTGTCTTTGGTAATGATTATACACCTTTTCGTTTTACCACTCATGATTGTTTCTTTGTTTTCTGCAGTCTGGTGGTTTTTGGTAATGTTATCAAAGCTCTAGGTGATCCTAGGTCCAAAGGTGGACATGTCCCATACAGAGATTCCATTGTTACAAGACTCTTGCAGGTAAAGTTTATTGTAATATTTGGATCATAGTTGTTTTGTCACAGTTACAGAATCAGCCAGAAGTATTTAAGCATTGCAAGTGAGAAAACATTTACTTTAAACGAGATAGGAGCTTGCCTCCTCTTTAAATGACTTTCCTTGACTGGATAAAATGAATTTAAAGAAAATGGTCTAAACTACTATGCTATATTATTTTTCCTTTACAAATCTCAGCTGCTCATATAAAGAAATTTGACAAAAATTATTATTCTTCTTTTCATCCTCCTTTATCTTAACAAATTTGTTTTAATTTCTTTTTCCATTTTTGTTTGGGTTTGTAGGAAGCACTTGGTGGAAATTCTTCCACTTTGGTCTTTGCTTCAGTTTCTCCGGCTGATACCTGTTATAATGAATCCCTAAACACTTTGGAGCATGCCCAGTACTGCAGAAATATTGAGAATAATGTGAAGAAAAATGTGGTAAGCGTTTTCTTGTCGGACATCAATAAGGACAATATTCAAGTAAATGCAACCTGCTAATTTGTATAAGTTAGTCATTCTTGTTAGTAAAACTGAAATTGTTAATGAAGCAGCACACAGAGCAGATGAATTCTTTTCATTCAGCTCATTGCTACGAAAAAGCAACTTCAGGGGGCGTTGGAGGCAGAATCATTTCAACTGCGTAGAAATCCTACAGAAACTTCAATTACATAACTCTATATGGATTGGTTTGAAGCAAGACTATGGAATGTTTATTTAACAGGCAAACACTTGTACCTTAGTACAACAGTACACAGAGTCACAGCGGTCGATGTGTGGTACCGTGCAAGCATACACACACAGTACAGCCATTAACTACAAACAACCGAACACACAGCCATGAAAAAGGACAGTTCGATACTTTTCAACCAAAGATTTCTCTTTTTAAATCAACTCTTTGATGGAAGTGGCCGTTGTTTGCAAGAGGCTGTCCATAATCAAGACACTTCAACAGACATTATAAGCATGTATTTTTGTTTGGTTTAAAGGACTTTGTGTTCAACGCAGCATTGCAAAGATTGAGTCGTTGAGCACCGCATATCTCAGGAATAGACCAATTGTTGTGAATGGTCATGAATGTTTAGACAATCAACTTTTGGGCTCATTAAAAGGAATTTCCGACTATCACCAGCAGGTTCTGAAGGGCTGCAGCCTAAGGGGAAGGGAGCCACAGAGGTGCTCCGCAGGCTAGTAAGGTAGAGGATTGGAAAAGGTTTCATGGCAGAATAACTGTTCTGGCAGGCAGTACATTCATAACCTCATCTTGTGAAGCCTTTGTGGAAACTTAAGTGATAACATCCTATACTAATGAAAAGATAAATTTTGTTGTGAAAATCCCACCTTTTTGAAAAACACAAATTTACTCAAAGAGAATTTCTGCTATGTGTATGCCTTTATTATGTTTTCAGGATGATAGTGAAACATTGAGAAATGAGCTTAGGGAGGAGATTTCTCGCCTGAGAGAAAAACTGTCTTCCAGCAACCTGTCAGACCCATCTAGTAAGGAGGATGTTGCAAGAATGCAGGTGAAATATCTTATATACAAGCATACATTGTTGCATACAGGCTAATGATAAACCTATACTTGCTTTCTTTGGCTAGTAATTTTGATTGTGCTTTAGGATTTTTCTTTCAAATTGTTTAGGGTTCAGTGTAGCAATGGGAGCAACTAATGTGGTTAGTTTGTTAGGTGAGGTTTTATGGTTCAGCCTCTAACCAATTGGTGTAAGTCAGGTTGGCTAGCCTTTTTCTAGTTTTTACTCTATGTATACCCATCTCCATTTCTTTGGTTGAGCACAAAGCACGATGGCAGTAGTAATGTAAATATCAGCTTACCACTAACATTCATCGATAGGAACAGTCCTTTAGTACTGCTAACTGCGTGTTTGGTCTGACGGAAAGAGCATCCGCCTCTCAAGAGGAAGCCCTGGGTTTGATTCCCAGGTCAAGTCATACCGAAGACTCTAAAAATGGAACCTACTGCTGTTGTGCGTGATGCTCCACATAAGCAATGGAGTAGGGAAAACAAGCCAGTGAGCCACAACTGGAAAAAAGGCCGTGGCCGGCTCGACTTGAACCAATAGGTTGGAAACTGGACTGTAAAACTCTAACTAACCTATAGTAATGCTAATTGTTCTTGTAAGTTTTGAGTGAGCTTGAGGAGTGTTCTTTGCAAGAAATATTTTCATATTTTTTGTGATAATGGAGGAAATAGAGAAGGAAAAGGTACTACATCCTAGTGAAGAAATTACCACAAATTTCTTCAATCTCAAAAATTCAGATTGTGTATGTGGATTCTGTGATCTCATATTATTGTTATTGTTTGATATAGATACATCTGATTTATTACAATCAAAGTTAATGCTTTGTTTATCTTCTGTACTTTCAGGAACTAATCAAAGACCTTGAAGTAGCTAAAAAGCAGACCTGGGATGAAAAAGAAAGGCTGTCAATGCAGTTTGAGGAGGATCGTAAGCTGAACTTAGCAAAACGGGTAAGCACAAATTACTTCTGCTTGTTGGTTGGTTGTACAATAATGGCAATTAGCTGGATGAAGTATGCATGAAAAGTTAATCATGAGCTTTACTATGGAAAATTACAGAGACAGCTTACTGCCTGTAAGAGAAAGTACATGTTTCAACCCTTACAATGTAGAGAAAAGGCACATCATGCTAGTTTGTTCAGTGTCAGTCTTCAATTTCCTAAACACAGCCTTTATGTGGTTCCTTCTTATGCTCTCCACTAATTCTGAAAAGTCTATTCAGCTACCCATGATTTCACTTTGTATTTTCTTGATCTCTACAGGGCATTCTCCAGTGGGTGATGGCTGAGAGTTTGCGACGTGACAATAAACAGCTGCAGGAGAGGATGATGGTAATGCAAAATGAGAAGGATCAGGTGAGTGAAATATGAAATTATATCATTATGGGTCAAATTTGGTAGGTTCTCATCAAATGGTTAATGTATGGAGGACATGCCTATACATCTGATTACATAGACACTTATAGGAGGTCATCCCTAGTCTAGCAATTAGAAGCAGCTTGTTTTGGTTAATCTTAGTAGGTCTCTTTGTATGAAAAACTTTAAAATAAATGTGAATGTGGAGTATTATTTATGAATAAGTTTCCATCATGTTCCCTATGACTTGGCTCCAAACCTATCTATAACAGAATCTTTGGTAAAACAAACTAGAGCAGTAATTCTGCTGTAGCTCACGCACTAACTTGAAGTAGACGTTTGTTACGATTGTCCCCTGTGGTAAATGTGTTGCTTCATGTTCATGCCAAAATTTTATAAGATTTGTCTCTTCACTTCAGAAGTTGTTGCAGCAAGACAATTTGAAGATTTGAATAAAGTTTTGACTGAACAAAAACATTTTAAAAAAGGTTTACCTGCCTTTCATTTCAGGATAAACCCTTTGAAAGTAGTAACCCATCGGCCTCCTGTTTACCCTTAAAATCTAACAATGCTGGCCGATTGAAATGCCAGCTCCCTTTCCCGACAAAAAGTCAAGTTGCAATCGTGTAAAATAGACCTATTTTGCAATGCCAACTCTTTGGATGATCCTGAATGATTTCTCAATACTCCTTTTACTCCAACTGAAAGAAACAACTTACGTTACAGTTTAGACCATTCATTGTATACAACCTGTAATCATAGGACTGCTAGCTGGCCTGTTTGTTGTCATTGCTAGCTAAAAACTGAACACTGTGACAAATCACTGTGTGAGCCACTGCTTGGGAACATTTGATGACATCACTAAAAATGGCAATAGATATTTTAAGAAAATTAATTGTAATTTCACATCTGTTTGATATAGCTTAGTTTCAAATAGCAAGCAAAATATCCATTTTGGCTGCCAATGTAAGGACAAATTCCTGAACAAAGTACTTGAAAAATGATAAAGCTGAAAACTTTAGCAAAAGTTGACGACATCTGCCTGACTCTATAAGCTCACACAGTAATGTGTGTGAGCTAAAAATTATAAATATAAATTACTACATTGCTATTCAAACTTTTTCAATAAAGATACTGCCTTTTTGTATCAAAGGTGTTTTTTTTCACTATTGGAGCCTAGTTTCTTTATTTCATGTTTTCTTCTTTTGTGACATAGCTCCAAACTGAGTACAAAGAGAAGAGAAAATTGGTTGACTCGTTAAAAGAAGACTTGCAACTCAGAATTGTAGAATATACAAAGATGGCTGAAAGTGGTAAGAACTCAAATGCTGTCTTGTGAAAAATTATGTCTTGCTTGTCACCAAAGGAGTGAGGACACTGCCCCACTAATTTTGAGACTATAACTTGCATTGATATATCGTAATGAAGCTTTTTCCCTGAAAAATACCCACTCATATTTTAGTCTGGCTACAGGCATAACCAGTTTTCTATGCCTCTTACAAATAGAGTGAATAAATTTGGCCAGGAAACGGTGTGTAACAAAGAGGAAATTCAAATGATTTTTTTTTTTCCTTTTCTTTTTTGGGGGGGCCAAAACATTTCCTCTCCATCTTAAGTCACATTAAAAAAATATTTGTTGTCATAGTTTTCTTCTAAAAGTTTCTGTTACCTGGTCATCTTTTTAATTTTTATTGCAAGTCAACTTTGAGTGCGACTTTTTTTTTTTTTTGAGTGACTACTTTTGGGGCTTTTTTATACAACATTGTGAAAGTTCCATATTCACTCCTTTTTGGAAGAAGCACAAACTTGAACAGTTGCTGTAAAGTTGTAACTTCAGACTTTTTGTTTGTGGCCAGAAATACAAGGACAAAATATCCTAGTTTATTATTAATAAGTATATGAAGATGTAGTTATTGCACCAGTAAAGGTATGTAACTAAAGAGATGTATTGTGCTCTTTCGTTAATTCAAGGTAAAGCAACTGAGGGGGAGACAAAAGCTAAAGTAAATGCAATCCATGAACTTAAAGAGACAGTGAAGAAGGAAGGAGAGGAGTTGAAAGAAGTCAAAAAACAACTGAAGGAATTACAAGATAGACAGAAGAAGGAGAAAGAGGCAAGAACATCATAAGTATGAAATATGACAATGGGAGTGTCTCTATGTATATAATTGTATGCCTGTGTGGTTGAGGATCATTTTATGCAATGTTTTACTTATTCCTGTTTATTTTTAAATTTATGTTTCAGAGGGGTGAATGGTTCACAAGATATTATGTCAAAAATATATTTTAGCAATACTTATTTGAATGAACATTGTGCTCTGACCAGCTAATGCCTTCCCATACTTTCCCCTAAAGGCATTTTACAACATGACTGTATTTATTGCTCTTTTGTCTGAATGTAGTTTGTTCATTTGATTAGAAATGAGGGTCTTGTGGTGGAAATGCTTCCTTATACATATTGTTTTGACAAGTTTCAAGCAGTGAAAAAAGTTCAAAGCTTTTAGCTCATGTTTTGCAAAGCTGTTTGTTAATTGCTTTATGGATGTAAAAGTGACAGCAGGTGAACTTGTAACATTTTCTGCTATCTGCAGGACATGAGGAGTCAGCAGTCAGATTTACAACACAACTCAGAACTGCGTCGCCTGGCCAGGGAGGAAGAAAGGAAAAAACTGGAAGCTGAAAATGCTTTAATGTTAGAGGATGAATTAGAAAGGATGAAGATGGAAGTTGATCATCAAAAAGCAGAGATACAGGTAAAATGTTTGAGGTGGAGAAATGAGAATAACGGATACCCTTTGACTTTGAAGAGTAATGTTTTGCTCATAGTTAGTGTGTATCTTCATCATAATTTGAGTATGCTTATTTGGGTCAGTTAGATGCCCACAGGTTTTGGTGTTGGGCAATGATGTAATTATTTTAAGGCAAACAAGTGTCCTTAATGGCACCCTAAGTCACTGTGTTTTCCTTCATTTTTCATCCCATCTGGCATTGACTCCACCCTTTTCAGTTCAGAAAAAAGAAGGAAACCTAACATTTACCAGCTGCATTTTAATACCATTATGATGGATCCTTGATTTTGATGCATTTTATAAAAGCTGTATTTTGAAAGCAGTTCATTCAATTTTCTGTAATTTCCATTTACAGCTAAAAAATGCAGAGGGCTTTTCCTACAGCAAGGAGCAGGCGATGCAGATGGAGATTGATCTTGGAAGAGAGAGGGAGGAAAGGCGAGTAGTGACTATGCAGCTGCAGGCCATTGATGCAGAAAAGAAGCTTGTCCTAGAGGAGCTGAAAGAAGCTTACAGCAAGCACAAGGAAGAACTTGAAATTCAAAAGTTACAAAATTTTCAGGTGAGTTTCTTTATGCAGTAGGATGTAATAAATGGATCTTTGGTAAATCTCTGGTGTCCTTTTGAAGCTACTTTTACTGATCTCAGTTAGTCTGTTTTAAGAGTTGTGCTTTGTTTTTATCATTTTTTTGGCAATGTTAATTCTACACCACATTTGTACATTGATTTAAAACTAACAAAAAATAATCTATCATTGTAGTCTACCATTGTGATTGGTTACAGCGCAAAAGAGGAGGCCTAGTTTTGCATATGTGTGGAATTTTGTGATCTAGCAAATTTTCAGAATTTTTATTCAACTGCTATTAACACAAAAGTAATACTTCCTCTATCCTGGAAAGACCTCCTCAGAGTTTCCTTGTTCGGGTAAACAATCAGTTAAAGCGTTAACAAGGTGCTGGAATAAGAGGATAATATTCTCTGTTAAACTCTGTTTGTCCCTTTAAATGAGAGTGCAGATATTCTCATTATATTACTTTAAGCTTTTAATCCAGGGTTCATTAAGGTTATCAATTAAGCAAAGACAAACACTACTAGTTACTGTATGTTTGAAAATTGATGCACATGTAAATTTTATGAATAGGGATGTTTCGTCTGTGTCTGATTGATTTGATCTTTTGCAAATGTTGTCTAGCTATGTTTCGGTTTTCATTAGTCAATATAACTTACTCTGCTTTAATTAGACTTTCAGAAACTATCGAGAAGTGTTTGAAGAGCAGAAGGCAGCATTAGAGCAGAGGTATCGATCTTTACTGGAAGATGCCATTCAGGATGCTATTTTCCTCTCTGGAAGAAATTCTGAGTTAGAGCTGGAAAACCAGAAGTTACAACAAGGTAGTTTGAACTTTCATCTCTTTCTGAAAGGTTTAAAATTTGTAGATAATTAATGTGCCCTTCCTAAACAGGAAACTTACTCCTAAAGCAATACATCAAAAGATTAATCCAGTGCTTTCACTTCAGAAAAAATTTATCCATTTTGCTAAACAAAATGGACAAATTGCTACACAAATGCAATTTTGTGTAGCAGGTTTTGTACATAAAATGTATGGGTTTTTAATGATTTTGTGATAAAGTAGCCTAGAAACAGCAAAAGTGATTTGCAAATTTTGAACACTCAATTAATCTCAGCACATAAAAGCTCACTTTCAACACATACACCAACTGGTCAATAATTAGGCTTAATATTGGCTTTTTTCCTTCTTGGTTTCAATTTGAATCAAAACACTCATGTTTAGCAGTCTTAACCAAAGGTAGAATAATGCTTTTTTATGTGTGTGGTAGACTGTCCTGTTTTATGATTGGCTGTTGAAAGTCATGTGACAAAAATTTTTCTCCTTAAATGTGAAATTTGACTTGAAGTCACTGCTTGGTTTATCTTGAATATGCAATATTAAATTCCTAAAATATGATGGAAGATACTTTGAAGCGAAATAAGAAGAAAAATATGATATTTAGCTGTTGCCTCAAAGTAAGTTTTTGGGGACTGCTTGACCTTTAAATACACATTTTGTGAAATTCAAAATGGCTATGTCATTTAAACTTATAAATCCCAACAGGTTTGCACCATCTTTTCAAGGAATAGCAAACCAATGAGCTGTTTTGATAACATATTCTTGTAAGCTTTAAATGAAAAGTTTCTTGAAGCACAATACAAATTTGTGTTCATGGAAGGAATCTTTTAGTAGCATTTGAATGCAGAGTAAGTGCCACAAAACTTGTAGAGTGACACAAGCAACATATTATCAGAGTGGCAACATGTCACCTAATTTAACAGTCAAATTATTTCCTACTTTTAATGTGACCAGAGTCTAGTCAGTGATACAAGTCATTGTATTATTTCTATGAGGAAGATTTTGATACAATTAATCAAGTCATTTCTCATTAGAAACATGGCGACTCAAGTCATTATTTTACACAACTTGGCATTGTACTGGCCAAATCTTGTCCATTAAGGTTAGCTTCAAAGGAGAGAGACTTTGATGTTTCTTTGTTTTAGGATCCCCAATGCCATCCCTCTGTGTATATTATTTTACTTACCTACATCCTTTCCTCAGAGATTGGAATGCTGAAAGATAAATTGTCTATGCTAGGAAAAAGAAGAGGTTCCTCATCAAGCAGCTCATCTAGTGGGGAAGATTGACCAAACTTGAGGATTCTGGTTCCTAGCATCCACATGCTCCATCTCATTTCACCTTGATACTCACTCCTGAATTTTGACAGCATAGGGCAATTGAAAAATCACCTTGACACCATGTGTGCAAAGATGCCAAATGTGTACGTCCTCTTTCAGAAGATCATGCCAAATTCATCGCCAGCTGGTAGCAGTTGGAATGTGTTGACCTTTTTAGAAGTGTTTGCATGGGTTACCCACTGACCTGCCCGCCATTGTATTACCCGGTTCCAAATCTACTACCGGCATCTTAAAAAATATTCCATGCTAAAAGAAGCACCCCATTTATGCCATTACCCATGGTAATGGACTAGAATATTTTGCCAATTTGGAAAATATTCTGAGACTGAGAATGAAGAGAGGCCCTAGAAATTATGTTTATGTTTGAAAATTGTTTGTACTTGATTTGCCGAAGTTGAAAATGTTCATTGGCATGCAGCCGATTATGCTATCTTCATGTAGTGAGATACTTCTCACACATATCACATGTACATCACTTAAAATCGTAATCAAGCTATCTGAGGGCGATTCAAAATCACACCATACTGTTTTACCCAAAAACTAGCAGACATCACCCTGCCCAGCTTGCAAAGACTGTGCCCCAAACATTCGGCACACTACGTAAACAGAGCCTTGCATGTATACTGTCTTATATTTTATATGGCATGCCACCTCGAGTGTATTCCTTGAATATTTCATAATGGTTAAATGTGTCATTTTTATGCAAATCAACACTGCTGCTTGCTATCTGTAAAGTACAAAGATATCACTGTGATGTCACTCTAAGTATTCACAAAACAGGCCATAACCTATTACTTAGCTATGTTAACATGCCCAGATGTCAACATGAGGCTAGCTACGTAAGAATGTACATAGCCCTTTAGTGATAATGCCACGGCACATTGTACATTCTTGTAAGGGAATTTTGCAAGCATGACATCCTTTGTTTACATGCAGTAATTTTGGTTGTGCAAGAGAATACCCTAATTCAGGGCTCTGGTTGATATTTTTAAATTGGTGTTTTAAAAAGAGAAGCTTCGAGCTCTTAGTATGTTTGCTTTTCGAGCTTGAAAACATCCCAAAATTCAATATCAAACTGATATAGGCCTTGGGAAGTACTTATTTTCTTATTTGATTGTTTTCTGTTACATTCCTTTCACTCATCATTTTTTATTTGAAGCAAAATGAGACAAGACTTTGTGACAAATCAAATGTTTTTCAACTTGGGAATGTGATCGCTACCTTTCCAATGCAGCTGTAAATATTATCATGCATGTTATATGGCTCATGCCTAACAAAATGTTATCTTTTAGTCACCGTAACCACTGGGTACCTGATGGGTATGGTGATAGGGTACCTGGTTCCTCTTTTGGTACCTGTGCAAACACTAGTTTCTAGTTTGTGTCCCTTGGAATGGCAAAGCAGAAGTCATTGGGGAAATGCTTTAGTCTTGGATGGTACTTATGGAAAGATTGTAGTAAGCTAGCTAGGTATGCCACAAAGAATCCATTCAGAGAATATAAGGGACTTAGGTGAAAACACAGTTTAGATACTATTTTGTAGATGAATATTTTCTCATTTTTTAACTTTTTATCATGTGATATAGGCGCCCATTGTTCTGTTAAGACCAATAATGACTATATGTAGAGATACTTTACAGAGTGACCTTCAAAGTTGATTTTATCCACCCAGATTCTTCCAGGAAAACCATGTTTCCCAGCCTAGGTGGTAGGCTGTTATGATTAATCGAGGTCCAAATGATCAACTCGATTTTGTTCCGTCCAGTGCAACATTAGCATGTCTTTCATACTTTTTTCCAAGTCTTCTATAGACTGTACCAAAGCTAAACACATTATAGTATTTAAATGGAAATTTTGTAGGAGATTTTCAAATCATTATGTTTTTTGTTCTTTCTGATCAAATTGTATCATGTTGTAATTTACATTTTCAATTTATTCTACAGATATGAAAAGAGAATAAAGTAACACAACTTTACACAAATGAAAGACAGCAAGAGAGTGTTTTTGTCTTTTTTCTTATGTCTTCTTCTTATTCATCAAGAATGTACACCAATATTATGCTGCAAACTAGCAATCCATTATTTAACTTTCTAGACACTGTCTTGAATGGGGGGTTCATAACCTTCTGGTCTGTCCACTGTTGTGCTCTCTTCCCCTTCTCCAGATGTCTTTGTGGCACCTTCACCATGCAATTCAAGGAGACGGCCAACTAAAAAGGAAGAGGAAAGTTAAAACCAGGTGAAAATCAAAACCAATCATTGAAGGGAAATGATGCATTTAAAATGTACTAAAACAGCATACAAAGGAAATGGTTCTAGCCATTATGAAACCATTCAGTTTCAATAAAAAATGCCAGCAACAACTTCTCAAAACCTTGTAAATTAAAGTTACATCATTTGAATTTTTGAAAGTTTAGGCCAACAAATTAATCCTGACAAACAAAGGACTGAACATCTATCCATGTGAAACTTGTATCATGAAAAAACAGCTATCATAGTCCCCAAATTTAAATGATTATTCTGTGCCAGTGTATTCTAGTTTTGAAATATGGAATTTTTTTTTATTTGGGAAACAAACACAGTATTCCTCTTCAAGATCTCCTATCATTTATAACATGCATCAGGTTGAATGACAGTGGCATTTCAAACATTTGTGAGATAATACAAAGATTAAATACAAAACAGATTTCTGATTGAATTCACCCCTACTTGCCATCTCCCTCCAGCCTTCTAAATCAGCATTGCACTTACAGACTTCTACTACACTTATTGCCAGCTGCTATTTCCAATTCAACCAATCTCCAAGTAACGATGATAGTCGCATTTAAAGTTACACAGGTAGAATAAGTTTCCTTGTTGCAAACATAACTATGAATTCAATTGCACTCTACATGTTTCAGTAATACTACACAGCAGATTACTAAATGTTACTTTTCCCAGTTCTGCATCCCCCCACCCTTTCATAAATTTCAACAACGCTTAACAGGGACATTCTTAAGACTTCACAACTAGTTTTGTAGCTAAAAGGGTCAGCAATGGAAAGAAATGATGACGTGTACTGCTGCTAAAATGAAGGCCTTCCAACCTTCACCAATTCTCACTATTACCATATATAAGCATGGAATTTACCACCAAATATCTTCCCACAAATCTAAATTCTTAAAATTCAGATAATTAACCCCTCTAACCCAGGTATTACTGGTTTGATAATACACTGAGAATATAGATACAGGCCATTTCCTGCAATTTAGGGAAGCATGTTTTTGCCCCAATTTGTATGTATATACTCATTTATTGTGGTGCTGGGCTAAAAAAGTCTTCAATGGGATTCACATCTTGCACTCAAATCTTTCTGGCTGTGACCAGGTTCACATGAAGGGCTAGCTTTAAAATTTTTAGACTTACTGTCAAACTTTGGCTTCCTGAGCACCTTGACCTTGCGGATGTGTACATCATGGAGTGGGTAGATGCTGTGGCAAGCCTTCTCAATGTCATGAGCTATGCTGTCTGGCAACAGCTTGTTTACCACCTCCTTAAGGTCATTGTTCTGGCACTCCTTGGTGATGATGTCGATCATCCTGCCACGTATCCTGCGGACCTGTTGGGTCTGGGCATAGGATGTCTTCTTGATCTGGTTCTGGCGTTTTTTGGTGAAGCCAATACAAAAGATGCGGAGAGTGTAGCCATCTGTGGTTTTCAAGTCAACGTTGGCATCAATCAGGGTCTGTAGAAGATTATTTAATTGAAATGAATTATACTACATTAATTCCAATAAAAGAATTGGCAGAGAAATATCCAATATGGCAACCTCTCCACGATTTAACAGTAAGTGGGTATGACATCCTTTCTCCACAACAGCTGAGTTCACAAGAGTTAAGTTTATCTTCCATTCTTATCTATTGACACAACAGCTATAGAGGCTTTTCACATGACGTCATAATACTCTCCGGCGGCCATGTTGGAGTACATGTAACTACGTAGTAAACCATACGGGACGCGCTTGCTCGTTGAATTTGTACACACCGTGCATATCACAGTGCACACTGTGCAGTGCGTTCGGCACAAAGCCACGTGTATTTGGCATGAATGTCCTCCAGCATGGCGGTTCCGTGACGCAATTGCAAAGCCTCTATAAGCCTATGACATAAACAAAAAAAGTTTAAAGCAGAGCTGCTCGGTTTTGCTGTTCATGGTATCTTCTGGTTTTCTGTCAGTTTCCATCATGGGGCAGTATATATAACCATATATTTACAGTCATGCTGTACATCAAACTGAAACACAACCTAACTTAACTCAATATACCTTGGATGCAAACATGCACTCACATACACTGTTCAGGTTCATGCGACATCACTGGACTACAGGGTTTGCAAGTTCCGCGGTGGAAAAAACAATGGTTTTCTTTGGTTCACACTAGGCTAGGACACGAGTACTGTATGCATACAGTATTAATTTGGAGGCCTACAGTACACACATAATCGACTCTCACACTAAGTTGCTAACCTCCATTTGACATCACTAATTCATAAACGAAAGTGAGAGCCAAAACAGGAAGTCACACATCAGCACAAATTCTTGGTATACATTGTTTGGTAAGAGCCTTGACTGAGTAGTGCCAATCACCATCTTCACGTAAATACAGTGAGCTTCCTGAGCATGCCAATGGATTTAAATACACTGGCCCACTCTTTTACTTTCCTTCATATCTCATCCTGACATTTATCATATCTCTGCTGGGTTGACTGACAACTTAGTGCGTATTTTTTTCAGGGTTTCATGGTGAGGTTTAAGTAACAATTTAACAAGGATTGAAAGGCAACTGTTTTGAAAACTGTTAGATTTCTTCTTTTCACTGTGTTTTTATTGTAAAAGTTTTACCATCCATTGAAGACTCCTGTATGAGTATCATTTTCTTAGTTTTTTAACAGTCATTCCACATTTTTTTTCTTCCAGTTTCTTCTGGAAGTAACCAGTTTCTTCCAGAAAACATTAAACCCTGCTGAACTCAGGGAATAATGTAGCATTCAAATTTTGCGTAGCAGTTTTAAAGATTTTTGAGGTTTTCACACAATGTTTGTGAAAATGGAAGGGTTATGCACACAAAATATTGCTACACAATTTTTCATTTGTGTAGCAACTTGGCCTGTTTTTGTAGCAAATTGTGATGCGATACTGGATAAATTATTCCCTGAAACTAACGGTTCTAAAACACTCAATTCCAAACATTCAACAGCTTCAACATGTACAAGTTATTGTCTTTTAAAACAAGCCTGACAAACATTCCATTTGTGCCTGACAATTGTCACTTCTGCTGCTTTCCGTAACTCACGTTGTAACATTTGTGTCATCTAAGTGAAATAGTATATTGTTTGTTTGACAATTTCATAACAAAACAAATGAACACAAGGGAAACAGAATAAGTGCTGACCAGCTATTGAAGAAGTATTAGTTCCCTCCCTATCAGTGGCATAGCCACAGGGAGGATTTGGGGGATGGAAACCCCCCACCAACCTTGAAAAAAAACACTTGCAAAAACACATGCTGATTATAAATTTTATGACATTAGAGGCACAAACATTGCACCATTTTACATCTGGAGACCTAAAATAGCCCATTTTCTCCCTCCCCTGCTAAAGTCAACTTTTGTCCTAAACAGTGATTACATGATACAAATATCAGTGTTCTTTACCTGCCACTTCTTCACCATGGAGCAGTACTTGTCTCTGGTAAGAGTCATGCCATGGAAGTTGGTCAAACAATTCTTGCCTCTGACATCTTCCACAATCAAGCTAAACTTTCGGAAGGCTCCCTCATCATTCTGCAGATCAGCTTGAGACACCTCAAACACTCTGCCTTTCAACCCATCAGCAGCAATCTCTGTGCAATTTAAAAAGGATTAATACTTACAAACCAGACCGTTCTTCACAAAAATATATCAATGCATCACATTATGGATGTATCACATTAACTGAGTATTCTCTCATTTTTAAACATGTTTTAATGGTAGTGTGACATGTCAGCAAAAAGCCCTCACTTCTAGACCTTTAAAACCCTCTTGACATATTGATGTTCCAACTGTCCTTGAAATGCAGATTGCAAAAACAAAGGATAACATCAGCCATATGTCATGTCCCTCTGAAAGACATAATATTTGCATACTCAGATCATGTTTATAGTTAAGTGCAAATCTGAAAGTATCCTGTGAAATGGTCAAAATTTAATGGATTTTGATGAGAACTTCAGCTATTTTCTTGGCTTCTAGTACTTATTACATCAAACAGGTTATTTCCTTTTATGGTTTGTGGATATGTCTGGAACCAGAACAATTGCCTTACTTCATGATCCTTCTTCAAACTTTGTCCATTTTTGAGATTGCTCATAAGATGAGCAAAAGAATGTTGGAAGGTGTTGTGCAGGGTATCTGTTTGTAATTGTTCTGTTATTTGTTCATGAATTATTCAGACACTGCCTTCTACAAAATTTCAACTTCAGTGTTAAATGTGGATGCATGATTTTCAAAGAAATGGCCTATTCCTTGGGCATACTAAAATTACAGTTTGGAAATGACTCAAAAACAGAATGACATAGACAATAAGCCCTTTCATGATTACAACTGCGCATGACGGAACAAAGGTCATCCGGTATCACTCGCTCATTCGTATCACTGGGTGTACGTACATTTTGCAATAGTAGGCTACACAAGATTACACTTGACTTGTAGGATTTGGGTTAAAAGATTAAAATTCAGGTTAGAGGGCCTACTATTACTCCGTAAGATTTAGGAATGAATTTTGCTTTGGGTCTATGGTTATAAAAAACCTAGAGTTACCTTGGCCTATGATTTTCGTCTATTACAATGGAGCTTATGCGCGCTATCTCCATTGAACACGCATGTGCTAACACGGTATAACGGTTAGTGCAACATTACTATAGCACTTGAACGTTACATGAAGTTACACTCCAAATCACAGTCTTGGGCTGAGGTAAGTTACAACAGAGCCTGGGCAAAGCAAGTCCTGGATAGATATACTGTGAGATTTTTTTATGAGGGTAAAAAGCCGAGACTTAACTTTTTAGGCCTAGGCTATAGCAGTAGCAGTAAGGCGACCTATACATACAACGTACGATCGTCTACGAACTTAACGAAGCCAGTACTTTAGGCCTTTGTATCATGTAGCATGGTAATAAAACTTCAAGCGTAGAAATAACCCCCTGATACTCATCCTAGCTCTTGTAGCTTAGGTATTTTTTTCACGAAATTTGGTAAACCAGCCTACAGTTGGTTCATTCCTTGACTAGGCCTAGCTTACGGTATTTAACCTAGCAGAGAGCTTGAGAACTGTCAGTTCGTACTTCCACGGGAACGGACAATTTTTTTGAGATTTTGCACATTCAAAAACTTTAAACTCAGCCAGTATCTAAGGAAAATTTATGACTGATACTTTAAAACATCTTTCGGGCGATACTAAACGTTTTGTCCATTTAGAGATGTGATTTTTCGAAGCTACTTTTGGTTCATGTCCTTGTTGTTTATTGTAGGCATGCATACGTAACGTAAAGATGGTATGCACAGGCGACAGCCTGCGACTAGCATTGTTATGTGTTGCTATCCCGAATGACCTTTGACCCGGGAGGCCGATTTGTAATCATGAAAGGGCTTATTATTTGATGGGTTCCTTTCAGTTGTCACACATTTGCAGAGGTAGTTTCTTCCTTTGGAATTGAAAAACTGTTAAAGCCTTCTTAAAAGAAAATTGGATGGACTATAATAGGAATTATAGGCGGCATTTGTAAAATATTTAGTGCCTATTACAATAACAACAAATTGGCAGATATCACAAAAATGTCCTCAGTTCTTCTGAGAAAATCATGTTCAATAACTGAAGCCATCATTTCACATCACTCTGTTTTGAAAGTACACAAGTTTGTCTATTAATTTTGGGCAACTTCCAAAGACTAAACCCCCTTCACCTCATTAAATATGAAACGGTTTGAACCAAAAGGTAATTGGGTCATTTCACTTTATCTTTCCTTCTGCTTCCAAAATATACACAGCAATATCGCACTTAATTAATACAATGTAAAAAACAGAAATGGTTGCAGAGGTGAAATGTTAGCTGGCACTGACAAAAATGACAAAACTATCCTAGTCTGATTTAAACTGAAATGTCAAGGGAACAGTTGAATTTTATCGAGATATCAGAAGATGAAGATACCCGATTTTCATTTCAAAGTGAGCATTGAGGGAAGTAGATGTTATATTAATTTCTCACATTGGAAAGGAATGCTTGCTTTCTTTGTTTTGTTTTTTTTTCTTCCTTTTTTCTTCCAGTTTTTTAATTTGTGTTTGAAGTTAATCCTGACAGCATCTCCCTGTGGCATATGCATAGTTTGTAAAGTCCTTATGCTACACAAGTAATCACTTTCTCATGGCATGTGTATTTTGAAGAGAAAACTAGCTACAAAGTTAAGAGAAAAGATAAGATTAGTACTCTTAAATTGAGAGGATATGATGTCATTTGTGCTTGCTTTAAGTGGCTGAAAATGGGGCCTGCACACATCTTGTTAAGAACAAAACTTCAGATTCTATTTCAAATTTCGATAGAATGCATACCCACATATCAAAACCTGATTTGGCCTTAGCTTGAACTCTTAAATGATTTGATTTTATCTCAGAGCAGACTTACTTAAAGCTAAAAAGGCTAAAGAGAAGTTACTAACATCAAGGTTTTTCTTATTTTTTTTCTCTTGACCTTTTCTCAGAAACAAGGGACTTCAGTGTGATATGTATTCTTCATCTTAAAACTGTACACAATTACTATTATTACTACTTACTTGTTCCAATTGTTCTAGTAACCAATGTTTTACCAACGTTACGGACATTGAACATGGCTGGGGCCTTGACATCGTACCATTCTTTCTTTGTAAATGGATCAACACTGAAAGAAAAAAATTAACAAATAATTGCTTTAACTACTAACAAGATAAGACTGACTGAGGATCAAACCAAGCAAGCCAGCAATAAGTATTTTTAAACAAGTATAATCAAAACTCTTTGATCAAATGAGAGAAGTAACACTGCAGACAATTATGTCCTACTTTAATCCTTTTACATCAAACTCAAGTTACTTCAAAGTATTTTATTACCATTTTACAGCCCTTTTTTTCCATTTTCTGCAGGGCTGATACCATAAGTAATTGAAATTCAACAACATAATGCCACCTATGAAAAACCAGGCCTTGAGTTTGAAATTCTCTAGGTGTGCTCCAAATTATACTCCTGAGAAAATTAAGGAATGCAGTAAGTGTGTTTTTTTTTATTTCCTTCAAATATAAAGCCCCAAAATTTCTTAGAAATGACATTTTGTACCACTCTTGCATTGCTATTCTTCATGTGCTCTTTTACCCTATACTCGATCTTGTTACTGCATTCAGGCCTTCAATTTTGAGGCATGCAATGTGACTGCACACCATCACTGACCTTAAGTCACCAAGGAGTGTGATTTTTTGCACACCTAAATAAAATGGGAACTCAGACAAATGTATTTAGGCCAGAGTTTAATAAAACATTACACCTACCAAACTCCTTGATTTCCTAAGGGGTGCAATTTGTAGCACAACAAGCAAATCTAAAAGGCAAGTGCATCAGTATGCTGATGCAGGCAGAGTGCATGCTTAGCATCAGTCCTACAACTCACTTAGTGTAACAGGACATTTTAACCTACAAATATCACCTTTTTGCTTGCCTCCATTTGAAGACAGAAAATTGAATTTTGTGAGAAAGAAATTCATGGCAAGTAGTTTGTTAGTCCTTGAACAGGACTCTTACGTTATGTCCACTTTGTTTTACTCCACACTAGAGTCCATGGCCACAGTGCACAAGAGATCCTGACCTTTTGGCTTTGCAGCTTTTCCACATTTTTATGTTAATTTTTCTGAAACAAATGTCAGAATTTCCATAAATTTTGTCCAGTTTTCATGTTAACAGATGATAAAATCATTTTCTACCTCGTTGAAATGATTTCCCTTCAATCGTTCCCTCTTTTTTCCAAAATACAAAAGTTCATGAAGATATAAGATTTTGTGTCACTTTTGCATGGCTACTCTTCATGTGTTTTTTAACACCCACACTCCATTAGGGCTGTGAATGTGTAGTGATTAATCACTAAGCAATTTCATGTGGAATAAATGTTTAGTACAAAGCTACAAGTGATTAATTGCAAAACCTGTTTTTGACAGTTTTCTATTCATTTGTATACTCTGATGATACATGGTTTATGTTAAATGGAACATTCTGGGCATATCTGAACCTTGTAGGCTTCAAAGTTTCAGAATAATTTGATTTTACCATGCAAGATAAGAACTATTATTTCTGCATTACATTCTGTATCAATCACTACACACTGAAATTATTTTTTTTCTTTTATAAGGTAATCAGGATTAATCGCTAAATGATCGCAAATTTTTTGGGTTAACCATTTCAGGCCTGGTTATTTTGCTGAACGTTCACAGCCCTACACTCGGTCATGTGACTTTATGGGCAAGCCAATGCAGGCAGACTGCGTGCTCAAGTCCTGTTATTGACTTAGTGTTACTGCAACCTCCAAATTTCACCTTGTTTGCCTTATTTTGAAGGAAGACCAGTCAAAAAAGTTGAATATTATGACACGGATCTTTCATGGCAAGTATGGTAATTATAGGTGCATTTCTGAAGCTGTGAGGAGTTGAAGAGTTGTGCGCTGATTTCTTGGGCACTGATTTCAGGAGGTGTATGGACAAGGACCCTGTAAGTAGGTCCTTGTTCATAGTAGCTGCCAGACATGATCATCCCACACATCCTTGTGATTTTATGATGCCTTGGTTCAGGGTTATAGCCAGGCTTGGGGCGATTACATCTCAATGTATTCCATTACGATTGCGATTACATCATGTTTTATGATTCTGATTATAATTACAATTACAGCTAAAATTGAAAGTAACTGATTACGATTGCCATTACATTGCAATGTAATCATGATTGCAATTGTGATTACATTTTCTTTCCACATAAACAATGTAGTAGGCAAATCAATCCAGTGCCCACAACTAGAAAAAGGCCATTTACATTGCTTTAGATAAGCCAGGACAGAACCAAGTCCTCCCAAAGTAGAGATTATTGAACCCATGCACTCACTTCTCACTCATTTTAAGCTGGAACATCCAAGAAAGCTGGACAAATACATTTTGTCATTCCAACAGAACCAAACACTGAAAAAAATTGTTTAGTAATTTTACTTCTTTGTTCAATTCAACTTCAATGTAATCAGAAATGAAACCAGGATTGTGATTACTTTGCCATTGAAATAGATTGCGATTACAACTACTTCAAAATGTGTAATCGATTGCAATTGATTACGATTACCCCAAGCCTGGTAATAGCTAGCAATTTGTGAGTGGCGGTTATATTTTCTGAAGTGGTGGTTGTTCAAATTTCATGGCCATATATTATAGTTCCCTTTTTAGCTTGGGCTAGAGTGCTGGTCGCACAGGTGCATGAGTGGTGGTCAGTAATATGTACTTTTTCCTTTAGTAGTGGTCAGCAATTGTGAGTGCCGGCTGGAACAAACTCCCACCGACCACTGTAGCTACATCTCTGCCTAGGTTATGGCCAAGGGCCACGTAGCGCATAAGTGTACAGAGTAGGTCCTACTTTTAAGCGTAACATTAGGCTAGTACTAATCCTCAGTAAAGGACCATGTATGGACAGTCATGAAGTTGATCCCTACACATACTGTAGTCCTTACTCCTTTGCGCGGTAATAGCTGTGTGTGGTAATAGTGGGATGATCTATCCTCTATTTTCCTTTAGCAACAACTGCGGGTCCTTAAATCTCTAACTTGTGACTGTAAACATATCTTGAAAAGGAAATTGAGGTTTTGTGATAAGGTTTACCCACAATTAACTTACAAAAAGAATCAAAATCTAGAATAGTAACTTTAACTTTCGGTGCAAGTCTTGATTAACATTTAGTGAGGCAAAAGTTTGTTTTACTCAACAGCTGTTTGTAATATGATGGCGCTCTAGGTATAGACCTTGTGCATTGACGTCATCCGTGGGGAAAACAATGGAACATGTGTTACAGACTTTGTGCGTATCAGACTGGTTGACAAATCAGCTGTCTATATTTGTCTGTTTGGTTTGTTCCAGACTGTCAACTTTTTTTTGTGCACAGGGAGTGTGAACAAGAAATGGAAAACATGCACTGATCCAAAACCAGCATACCAAAACATGTATGCCGTGTTGCAAGTACAGTATGCCACACTTACAGGTATATGTATGTACTGTACAGTAGTGCTGAGAAAGCCCGAATTCTCCTAGCTATCCTACAAAAAAAAACTTGCGTGCAGCATACGTGTGGCCTTTACGTACAGCATACCACCAGCATTCTCAGCATATACATGCACTGTACAGTATAGAGTATGTATATGGATACTGCTGAAATTATGCGACAGCTGTGGTCTGCGGTACATATGGTACGTGGACTGCTAGAGGTCTTTTGCATTTAATGACAGCACAATTGCCCAGGGAACAACTTAAAATCGGTAAAAGATGAATGCAGATTTCACTAAAAACTGCCGAAGTGCGCGGATGTAACAGCAATGCAGTCATGCTGTGCAGGGAACCCATACCCCGCGCAGTCCAAACTTAACAGTCTGGAGCAACGGCTGCGGTTTGCTGTACATTTGATACATAGGCTAGGTGTCTTTTGCATTTAGTGACAGCACAATTGGGTGGAAAACAACTTCAAATTGGTCAGAGATGAACACAGATTTTACTAAAAACTGCCAAAGTGAGCAGACAGAAAAACATGGCAGTTTGGCTGCACTGGGAATGTGTTACACATGCAGCCAAACTGCAAACTGAGATTTGTTTTGCCCCCAAGCAAGGGCATACTTTTTTGCTCTGTGACATCATGTGCCCAAGGTCTATTAGACAGTTGCGTTAAGTTGGCTTGCCAACGCTATGAATTGGCGCCATGATTCCATGACGCCATAAATAGCATAGCCTACGAGGGTAAACAAAGTTGCAACTGCCGTAGTAAAAGTGAACAATGGGAATGAAAGTAAGCTACTTGATCCTTGATTTGGACGACATTTCCCTGGTTTCTAATTGATGAAAAACACACCCTCACTTCTGTAAGGTTTGCTTCAAGGAGACTGGGTCCTTCAACTTGAAGCATGAGGTTAGATTGTAAGCTAGCTGAAATAAGAAAAGCAAATTTGGTCCAGAAATATTATAGTTGACAACCAGCAACCGCGGAATCACAGGAGGAAGGACTATGTAACCATCCATCAGGGCTCGTTTTTATGGTTGTCCAATTGTCCGGGACAACTAAAATTCCACGTGGACAACCGAAAGTTAAAGGTTGGTTGTCCAATGGACACCCATTTTTCTCTGTGATTGAAGCAGTATACTGCTGACTGATCAACTCTTTCCATCATACAATATTCCAGACTTCAGTGTGTGTCTCTTTTTTATCTTCAAGAGGTACAGTAATGTACATGAACACAGTTACTGTTTTATAATTGAGTGAAAAAGGTTTTGGACAACCAAATTTACTTATGGCCAACCAAAATTAGTGACATGGTTGCCCGAAGGACAACCATAAATTTTTCTGAAAATCCAGGCCTGTCCATGTCAAAGGCTAGGCCTAGGATCTGGATCTGGAAAAATACTGCACAACACTCCTGGTGGAGTCAAACGTGCAGGGAAGGGGTCCTTTAGTTTCTGCCCTCGCTACTTTCCGCCCCTAAAAATCCTGGGGCGGAAAGTAATGTTTGAACTTAGCCTACATGTGTTAAAAATAACTGTTAACTTCAAATTTCAAATCCAAGTACAAGACAACAATGAAATTTGTGGATAGGCCTAAAACATTTTCAGCATCCTCATCGAAAAGAATGAATTGTATGACCTTTTTTCTTCACATCAAGTCTAGTCACAGACTTGTATTTTTTTACGTATAGGCCTACGTAGTCCGCTTGACTATAGGTAGGCTTGTGCTGAATGTGCGAACAATTGTTCATAGCACTGAATACCGTATACCGTATTAGTATACTAAAGTCTACAGTGAGAATGTTGCTTGGAAAGACGTCAACATGGAGGTAACGGGTGTCGCATTGAATAGTAAAAGACATTGATGAAGTTTGAAACTTTATGGAAAAGTTGATGGAATCTTCATTTGACAAAAGTACCACAGACATCACATTCCATTCCATAACTTTCTGCCTCCCAAAAAGATGTTTTCTGTTAAAAATAAAAGGGGCGGAAAACACCGTTTTTCAGGGGCGGAAAGTAGCAAGGGCGGAAACTAACTGTAACCGCCTAGGATAGGCCGTTATAGTCCTTTACTGAGTGAGGACTATGTTAGGCCTAGCCTAGGGTAGCACTGCCTACTTTGTCATGTTCAATGACCAGCCTAGCATAGGCCTAAAATGGCTACACCATGACACATAGACCCAATACATTTACCATTACACTCCGGCATTTCCTGTATCACATATGGACCTAGGCCTAGCCTAGGCCTAATGTTAGACCTTAGTAAATTGGTACAAACTGTAGAGTGTGAATGCTGTCGCCTACACTACGTGCATACACTTGGAGTGTAAGCTCACGTTCATAGCCTATCATAACATGAAGTTGACTTTATTTAGGAGACTGTGATAAATCGTTTGACATCTTCTACATCAGCTACACCTTATGCTTCAAACTACGACAATTGAACAAAAACTTTTTCATCATTTATTTCCAAGTCATTATTTGGCTTACATTTTCTTCTTGGAGCCTTTTTTGCCTCCTTTTGAGAGGCGCTTGTTTTTGCCCACAGCCATTTTGGTGGAGTTGAATCAAAAGAGGGCGCTCAACTGCAAATCTCATGCAGATCCGGTCGTATCTCTTCTGCATCATTATAAAGAACGCTTGCCCATTTGGTAATGTTCGTTTAGCGTAATAATAGCTACCTCTTTCCTCGACTGAGCCAATTTATAAAACCGCGGTCTCAGGGAATATTCGCTAGCGGAGCTCAAAGTTTATCCTTACCAAAGTCCTTTTAATCTCAAATGCTGGCACAGGCCTCACTCCAGGGGTGGCGCCAGGATTTGCCCGACAGGGGGACCACGCTCCCCGACGGGCGACGAGTGTGCTCAAGCCCCGACAAAGGCGATGAGTTAGTCTCGTTGGGACGTCACTTGGCAGAATTTCGACTTTCGCTTTGAAAAGAAAAATATTTTAAATATTCAGAGCTTCATTTGAAGAAAATTTGAAATTTGTGAAAGAAATTTGGCTTTGTGTAAGGACTATCAAAAAACGGGAGTCTAATATTAAAGATTCAATTCAATTTTTCAATTCAATTTATTTCTCATATGTACAACAATCATCAACAGAGGTATTATTTAACAAATACTAAAAACAAAGTACATATGATGGACACTAGAAAAACAATGCAGTTTATCAAGGCTAGTGACCATACAAACATAGACAAAAAGATGACAAAAGGAAAAGAGAAAAAAAAAAATCTTGACAAAGTGATGAGATTTGAGACTAATAACTAAAAAGTTGCTAATGGTAACTACTTATAAGGAAAGATTTCAAATTCCTTTGAAAAGAATGGATTGAAGGGCTTGATCTAACACTAGGGGAAAGTTTGTGCCAAACATTATAACAATAATTTTGGAGGGCTAATTTGCCGTGTAAAGTTTTGTGATTGGTTACTGAACCTCTTTTCCATATGAGCAAATTAAAAAAAGAAGTTGTTTGGGCGACTTCCTCCTTTTTTTTCATATTACTTACACAAAGCCAGATTTCTTTCACAAAAATTTCAAATTTAATAAAAGGTTTGAAAATTAAGATTTTTTTGGAATTTGATGGAAGGATTTTCGGGAGGGGGGGGGGGCAGGGGCAGGTAGGGTGATACAGGTTTTTATTGAGTGAGGCTGTCTTTGAAGAGAATGTCGGGGTTGAGAGAAGTTGGCTTGCTTCTATTTTACGAGCTGACGAGGTATCCATCGCAACAGGAAAATTTTCTGCCAATCCTCTGTCATTTTTAACAAATACCGGTATTTAAAAATCTGAAAATTGTAATTTTATGACAGATTTTTTGGGCTGTTATTGAAGAATCTGTCCTTCTTATGTGAATCATGATCAGGAAAGTCGCCGGGCGATTTGTAGTCTGTTACTGAATATCATCAGGCAGAATTAAGACCCTGTGACGATATTGGAAAGTTCCGAAAAAAAGTTTGGCTAAGGTACTTCTTATCATATATTAGAAGATTCGTATTGACCAGAGGGCTGTTGCTCAGCTCCCTGTATTGACACGGGTGTACGACTGCGTATCAGTCTTTGGGGAGGCACTGTAGACTTTTTTGCCCGAAAATGCAATTCTGCCCCAAAACTATCTAAGCGGATTGCACCGTCAGTTAGCATGGAGCGTCAGGAAATTTTGAAGATTTTAAGAACTCCTCGCCACAAAAGGCATTTCCTATAGGCTCATTGTTATTTTGAACAAAGCAGTCGTTATTTGGGGCTTTCGTTTGCAATAAAATTTTCACTTCAACAGAGATCAGCAGCCCGCTAAGCAATAGAAAATTACCCGATAAAATCCAGTGCTCTCAATGAATAATGATTCCTTATATTGCCCCAAACGAAGACTAGTTTGTACGTAAGCTTTTTTTCGACCAAAACACTGTCAGTTGGCGCGAAGTGTAAAGTCGAACTTCTCAACCTTCAGTCTAAAAATGACATTTCCCAAACCAGAAACTAGAAATGAAGCAGCTTATTTTGAGCTCTCCTTTGCAATAAAATTTGCACTTCAATAGCCTTGAAAAAACAACTTGCTGAGTGATCAGAAAAGTACTAGACAGAAGGTACCACACTACCACTAGCTGACTAGAGGAAATGGTATTGTCTCTTTTCGGTGGAAAACTATAAAACGGAATTGTCACTACACGAATACCGACAATTAATGATTTACTTCCGACGTCTTTGAAAATATGTTACAAGGTGGGTTCAAATGAATTTTCAGTCAGACTTTCGGGGAAACATTCTCAGTTTCTCCGCACACGCTGTTTATCATTGTGTAAAGTGAAGACAACCTAGCCGATTTTCATTACCGTTGCTTCAATTCGGCTGCATGTCGGGGCAAGACAGATGTACCTGGGCAACCTCGTTTTTGTCGGTGAAATTCCAGAATCGTTATTCAACCTTCGCCGAAATGTTTTACCATACAGCATTTTTTGTAATAGTTTTTACAGTATGAAGCGGGCTAAGAAAAATTATTTCCATATGTGCCATACCCCTCTGAATGGGGTTACTTTGAAACAGTAGGCCTATTGATCAGCATTTAAAAAATATTTTACAGAAATTTAAGAAGAATCATAATATAAAAAATCATCTAGGCTTAATTTTTATCCTGTCAATAACAATTTTCTCTGTTTTAAAGTAAAATTTGTCCCTCATAGTGTATTTTTCGGCTATAGCTAGACTATTTGTTGCATGTTCGACATAAGGAAAGGGACGCATGTTTAGTCGGGGTACCACGTCTTCAACGAAAGGCGTCAGCGTACCAGACTTGTCTACTATAATTTTGTCAAGCGTACGCGAACGTATCCTACTACTTATGTATGTGTACTGCCATGCTGGCATGTCCACACCACCATATGCACACTGCAGCTATCATGATATTCAAGTTCGTTATGGACAATGTCAAAAAACAAAAGAATGGTGCCGAATAGGCAAGAATGAGAAAAATAACTCTCAAAGGATTACACCCACAGCACTGTTAAAACAGGGAAGTACTACCTCGGAGGTAGAGATAAAACTGGTTGACCAGGCGCGTAGCCAGGATTGTGTCATGGGGTGGGGTTTTGGTGTCGTGCCAGGGGGAATGAGAGAAAAGCCTAAGGACAGAGAGAAAAAAACCCGTTATTTTAGGTGTTTTTTGCATTGCAAGGTTGGGTCACAGGGGCTCTACCCCCCCCCCACCCCCACCCCGAGGCTACGCTACTAGTCAGGACATAATTTGTGTAAGTTTCTTCGGTAATCTGTTCATTTTGCTAAAAGCATTACCGTCCTTTATAAGTTAATGTGGGATAATGGGTCAATCGTATAACGAAGGCTTAGGTAGGGGATCCTGCGTAGTATCCAGAAACAAAAAAGAGAGAGAGTTTCCAGTTGATTTTAAATGATTGTATTTGATGATTTGGTTCCGCAAAAAGATGATCAAGTTTTAATTAATTCGGCCGGCCTAATAATAATCACTATCTGCAGCTCACTCAAGTGCTCCTCGTCTGAAGTCTTATGCACGAGTGTCCAGCTTACAGGCTCGGTCTTGAGAACCTCGTGCGAGCTCCGAACACCTGCAGTCCCCTGATTGGTCAAAAGTTATGACGCACCCATATAAATAAGTTTAATTATATAAATGACCGATGAGGAGGCTGCAAAAGGAGAAATTGACCACGCCTTGAAAATATGGGTTACAGTGTGCACGTGGAACTACCGCAATGTGATATGTCACGTCCACCGGTAACACGTGACGGGAAACAGGAAGGGCCCTGGGAATCTAGAACAAAAGGAAGAGGAGTTGCTCGTAAACAACAAGATGGCGTCTGCTAAAGGTCACGAAGAGTGCACCATACTACATAACATTAAATTCAAGAAACAGGACACTAAATCGAGAATTCCTTCCACAAAAAGTAGGAAGACACCCCGGCAAGCCCCTAAAAGGGGAGAAACTTCGTGCAAATTAGTCTCAAAAGTTTCGAATCAAGTATACAGCCTTAAAAGCCTGAGGCCGATATGATACTAAAATTTTGTCTGAAGGCGGAACAAACTGAGCACTTAATCAATAATCTCCCCCTGTAGATCTCTGTCGGATAAATGTAAAATAACTCTAGGTAAGGGTGACACTTTATAGATTCCCCGCCATTGAATCAGAATATCAAGCCTCATAGTCCTCAAAGGACAATTTGAACAACGAAGATATATTCTTTGCAAAAACCAAAGAGTTAAAACAAAATTGAAAACCTGCAGTGCTAAGACACTGGCACTTATATATCGGAAAATCGAATCTGTGTCAAAATTTCGGACAGTACCGGTCATAGCCTTGGAGAGAGCAGGGAGTTGCAACAGGGAGTTGCAACAGACTGTTGCAGCTCCCTGGAGAGAGCACCCAAATTAAATACTATCTAGTTAATTCTTGGCTTAAAAGCGACGTTGAACTGGAAACAAATCAAAGACAATGAAGACTGCTCCTTTGATTCTCTCATGAAGGCGCTTTAAATTGATTGTACTATGAATGGTACTAATTTGAACAAAGTGACTTCTGAGAAAGACCTTGGTGTAGTTATTACAGGAGATTTAAAGTCATCTAGGCAGTGTGCAGCTACTGCTGCAAGGGCAAATAGGGTGCTTGGGTTGATCAGGAGGAATTTTAAGAGTTTTAGTAAAGAAATTGTGCTAAATTTGTATAAGCAGCTGGTTCGACCCCATCTCGACTATGCTGCACAGGCCTGGAGTCCCGTCTTTGAAAAGGACAAATTGCTTTTAGAGCAAGTTCAGAAGAGAGCTACCCGACTCATACCTGAGGTTAAAAATCTACCTTATTCCCAAAGGCTTAAGCTGCTTGGGCTTACCACTTTGGAGCTGACTGGATTAGGGGGGACATGCTCCAGGTATACAAATTTCTATCTGAAGGGAATCCTTTGTTAGCTTGCAGTTATTTAAAGGTCCAGAGAAATCCTCGGGTTAGAGGCCATTGCAAAAAGCTTGAAAACTCTTTTGCTAGACTTGACATTATGAAGTTCAGTTTCTCTCATAGGGTTGTTAGTGAGTGGAATAGCCTGCCTGAGTGGGTTGTTAACTCCACATCAGTGCACCGTTTTAAGGTTAATATTGACAAGTTTTTCCATGACTGTGGTAGAATCTAATCTTTCTGGGCTCTTTAGGTGTTGGTGGTTTGCTTTGTTTT
The DNA here is from genome assembly GCA_037179385.1 of Holothuria scabra. Lineage (NCBI taxonomy): Eukaryota > Metazoa > Echinodermata > Holothuroidea > Aspidochirotida > Holothuriidae > Holothuria > Holothuria scabra. The sequence continues at coordinate 14,921,877 of CM074192.1, read as the reverse complement.
GGGGGTTTTTGGATTACAGGGCATCTTATGGGGCCTTTACAGCCCTCCTTTGCCCTTTAACCTGTTATGTTATGTTATGTTATGTTAAAATGTCCTATCGAATGGAGGCCAGGATAAACACAAAAGTCCAACCATACTGATTAAGCTCAACATCTTATCAAAACTGCATCGTTAAACGTTTCCCCGAGAGAATAATTTAAGGCATTTTCCCAGGCTCTAGACTGTCCATCGGCCGGTCTGTCTAGTCAGTATACGTTGGTCCTGGCAAACAGGTGAAGAACAGGTGAAAATATTTACTTTGCATGTCCTTTACAGCCTACCGTACAAAAATGAGTTTAGAAAATTTGTAGATTCCTAGGCCTGTACTGATAGAATAAGTGTTGAATTGACATATATAAAATATTTTCATCAATTATAAATTTTAAATTTCATTTTTAATTCTAAGTTAAGTTAAGTCCTCTTCCTAAGGTTTCAACTAAGGCCTAGGCATACGTTTTTTTTTAACATTTCGGAAAGCCTGTCATGGCAGCCCCCATTGAAGCTCGTACCGCGATATTCATTCTTTCAATCTTCGGTATAAGCGCATGTTAACTATCTTGTTTCAGACTGAAGCGGAAAACATGAATTCTTCAATCGTATCACTGATGTTATTGAGGAGCTGGCCCGGCTAAGTCCACCAACAGGTCTAAATACGCTAGAGGACCATGGCTTCGGATGGTCTCCCACCGTCAGTAAACTGGTACTCAAGCAGAGCTAGTGACATTAGCCAAGACAGCGTTCTGGCCTACGCTTCTCGAAATGCCATTGTTTTGTTAAAAGTGAACCTAGAAGGACAAACTTTGTATGGTTTTTTGCATGGACATGAACAACGTGTTGTCAGTGTGGCGTTCAATAAAACTGAAGCTCATTTGCTAGCAACATGTGGTGATGATGGAAGAGTTAAATTGTGGAATGTCAAGTCAAAAACATTTATCAAGGAACATGGTTGTCATGAGGTTGGTATATGAGACTAACAAGTAGCATAATACTAGCATTCAGGTTGAGACATTATAGGCCTAGGTGTAGGCTAGTAAGTTATCATGAGTCAATAACTGTGGTGAGGCAATCACTGCCTTCTAAACGTCAGTGCAGCAGGTAGCCCATTCTGGAAAGTAGGGCTTTTCACAGAAAGATTTTTGGCATACGGAAATGTTCCCAAAAAAATTTGGCGTACGGCGTGCCCGGCTGCTACGGGAAAAATTTCAACAGTTGGCATACAATTGCAACAACAATGTGATTGCAATGTTAGAATAACCTGTGATGAATATTCTTCAAACAACATCAAAACTAATTATTTTTCGTCATATTTTGGATGATTTTTTTTAAATAAAAAATGTTTGTGATGTCCAGATTTTCAAGTTCCAGCAAATGAATGAACCAGAAATTTACAAAAATTACTGAAAATGATGATGAGAATGACTTTTATGAAGAACTTTCTAAATAAGGAGGAGCTTTAAGACTTTTAGTAAAGAAATTGTACTAAATTTGCAAAAAACCCCCCTGAAACCCAGGGATAGTCAGGTCTGCTGAGAACTTCACTTTTGAAAGTAGTAAATCTCTGGGCAGAGCCTGGCCATGTCAACGCAGAGTACGGGAAGGGGGGGGGGGAGCATTGACATAGGTTAAATCCCTGGCCAAGTCCCTACACCTGATAGCCTGCTGTTAGCAGGCTATTGTGTTTGAGCTTCAACTACAAACAGTTGCATTCAAAAATAAAAAAAAATCTTACTTTCGCTACTATAAATAATACTATACCAGTCTTTCAACGGCTTCACTGCAGAGCAGTCGACCTTTCCAACTTAGTTACATGGCATACATACGGTATACAATAGCCTGCCAACTTTCTATGGAATCTCATTTACGACCACCAAAAGTGACGTCATGGCAAAAATTAAAATACTGAATTATATCTCGCGTAATAGGTAATATATGTTCATCGAACGTACGGCCTGGTACACATTTTCAACGTACAAAAGCTAATTAGGTTGTTGGCCGTTCGTTGTATCATTTTTATGCACGAAAATACAGTATTCATACTTGTTTCGTGCACCACGTGACCATCTCATGTTTACTAATTCGTCCCTCAAAATGCGGGATTCCTGTGAATGGAATCTGGACGAAGGTTTGCAGACTCTGTATATGATACTGTTTAGAGACCTGTATTATGATTTTGAGAGAGCGCCATCTTTCAGCTACTACAGAGTCTGCTCCGCAGGCTATACACCTGACTGTTGGGCAGTACACATGCCATGAGTAGCCTAAATGCCCTGCCCGATTTCCTCACCTTTCTACATTGTGTGAAATCCTAGCATAACCCCCTGTGGGGAAAAAGTTACTGCGAAGTCCCCGGCCAAATCCCTGCTCTAAGCCCAACCATAACCAGGTCTCTTGGGGGGGGGGTACGTTGCTGCAGTTAAGTCCATTAATTTATATGGTCCCTATGTAACATGAAATGGCCTTTTGAACACATTTAAGAATGACTGGTAGAGCTATTATTAAAGAGTAGCTAGGCCTGTACTTCCTTGAGGACAATCCAAGTGTTAACTGTTTTGACTTTTTACAGTACTGGTTATTGTCAGAATATAATTGTTCCAGTACCCTGTTGATGCTTATTGATGAAAGTGAAAAATTTTGTAAAGGGTATGGGTGTGGAGATTAGCATTCCTTGATGGAGGCTGTGTATGGTGTCCCAGTTCCTACTTTACTGGGGCTAATCCTGATAAATTGACTCATCCAAAAACAACCAATCACATGCTCACAGTATTCCATATGAGGAATTGCAAAATTCTTGCTTGGCACTTTTAAAGTGTAACTCACTTAAGTGCTGTTAACATTCATCTATTGATAAAACTGTTTAGTAATTCTATAATTGTTTATATTTTCAGGGTAAAGTCACAAGCCTGGATTGGAGTCCCATTAGCAAGGATGTTCTTGTGTCTGGAGATGACAAAGGAAACATTGTTTTTTGGAGTCATGGTGATGGTGAGAGTAGACAATGGCTGCCAGAAAAAGATGGTGTCTCTTGCCTTGCCTGTGCATACAGTGGTGCTGTTAATGTTGCTGTTGGGTAAAGCCTCAAATTTTCATAGAATACCTTGTGTCCATTAAATACAGATGCATTAAATTATCAGGATGAAGATATCTTTCCAGTAAAGATAATGCATGCTATGTGAAAAGGATTTATGTCAAATATTGAGAGGTACTCCCTATGAAACCCTTTATTTTCCTGACAAACCTTACCTGTACCTGTAAAGCCCTGTTTTGTGATTAAAAAATCCCAATATAAACAATATATTATTTAAAAAAGCCCCTAAAATTTACATGCAGAGCTGTAGAAAGCCAGTACATGAAATACTTTTCCTGAAGGATTTGGTACTTTGTTTACTGTAGCTACAGTATCACTTACTTCATACAGTATCACTCTGATAGGAGTGTGATTTTTTGCACACGTATATAGATGAGAAGAACTCGGATAAATCCATTAGTTTTTAAAAGTAAGTTTAATAAAACAGCACACCTACCACACTTTAGTTTCCAGAGGAGTGTGATTTGTAGCACTCCTGGAAAATCCAAAACTTGAGGCCTGTCTGTGAATGATTCAATACAGGGTTGGAATTAATGGAAGGCCATGGCCTTCATATTTTTGGCAATGGCCTTGTTGCCCAAAAGAATTTAATGATAATCATGGCCATTTGGTCTTTGTGTCCTACCTGTGAAATTACATTATGGTCAGTACCAAATCACTTGTGTGACCTTGGTGCCCTCTCAGTTCACATGACATGCCTCTTACACTGATGGGAAAATGGCTTTGCCCTGTTGGATCCTTGATTCCATCCCTGCATGCACTGTAAATTTTCAAAATTTAATGGTTTCAGATGTCCAGGGTTGTTTGATTTTAATCGCCCTGATTAAACTTTTTCAAAAAAATCATTGATTTAAATCACTTCATTGTAAAAATTTTATTTATGGTCAGAAAAAGTTATTTATGGTTGGTCTATTCACTGAATTCAACAAATTTGAACAAACACACAGTTTAAAATGATTAAACGCAATGTGCACCCCTAGTATGAGATGCATCTGTATTGACTCCATAGACTCAATATTACAGTTCAAATGAGATGTACAGTATTTCAATAAAAAATCAACCCAAATCATAGGGATGATGAGCCTTTTTCATGGAGTTGGTTGAGGACAGTTCACAGTAGGATCCTCAAATAAACTTTTAAGTATTAGACAGTTTAGGCACAGCATGCTAAAATCCCAACCAACACTGTACTAGCCACAAGTTCAAAATACCAGATATTTTAGAAATACTATACCACAGTGTGGTGTTAGGTGCTCATTTTGAGGTGATTAAATAAAAGACAGGATGCTTATGAAGTTCTAACTTTATAAACCTGAAATGGTATTCAATTATTTTTGCAGTTTTATCAACCCTCATGTCAGGACCCATACCATGCCCAGTGAGATCTAACCAAGTCCAAGTACCGTACTGTACTGGAAATATTGAGAATTGATAGATGGATTGATTGATTAGTAAATGTTCAGAGTACATAGTTACATTCCATACACCATAAAGTTCTACATAGTGATAACAATTGCCAGTTCATCTGCTATGTAACAATTGTGCAATGAGTTCAGTAACAACTTACCAGTTCCCTGTTTCAACCAGGAGACTCTGTAGTTCAACATACTGTACTGTATGCTATAGCCTATGCAATACTATCCTCAAAGGATTCTTGGTGTGTATTGTAACAGAACAATTGTTCTGTTACAATTTGGGAATCAGTTTGGAATATATGTACTGCTATTTCATCCAAATTTTCATTTGAAATCCCTGTCTTTGTATGCACAACATTTTCATTTTCCATAGATTTTTTTTTTTTGGCAAATGATAGACCTGGAAGCCAAAAACTTCATCTCTGTAGGTTATGGAGGACACAACAGCATAAAGGAAATCCTGTGACATCATACCTTTTAGAAATTTAAAAAATTTTTTAAAAATCTGATTAAAATCATTAAAATGCGATTAAAATCATTAAAATCTGATTTAAAAAAAAACAACAACCCTGGAGATGTCTAAACATATGTTGGCACTCAGGTCTGTAGCTAGCAATAAGTCTTGCTGTTTAAAGAAAACCAGTCCAAAATGTTATAGACAGTCTTATGTCTTCACAGGGGAGCAATAAAAAAGCAGTGGTTGAAAATTTTAAATTTTACAATGTTCTATGGGCTTGAATTTTTACATTTGGTTTGCTTCATGGATATGGGATCCAGGGGTGGGGTGGAGCAAAATGTCCTAGACCATTGACCATCTCATTGTCCTGTCTCATCAGTTTCCTGATTTGCTCAGTTTGTACTGATCATTCCTGATCAGACAGTTATGTCTCAGTAGTCACTTTTTTCATTAATCCATCTCATTATTCCACATCTCATAAATATCAGAGTTAGGGGTTTAAGTTTAGAATTAAGGGATAGGGTTTTATTTACGGGTCAGGGGACACAATTACCAAGAAACTTTGTGAACTAATGATAAGGGGGATTGATTATATGAGGGACTAGTGAGAAGGGGGAATATAGATATAATTCTGTTTATTCTGTGCAAAACCTACCTATCACAAGGAAGGTGCACTAGTAGACTAAACCCATTATTTCCCAAACTTACTCCAAGTGATTCCAGTTGGGATTTTGGACATCAAATATACCTTTTGTATTTAAGCAGCTCTTTGAGTTGGTTTCTAAAATTCCACAATTTTTCCAAAGCTGTTATGTTTTCTTCACAAATCAATAACAAATGGTTAAAATTAAACAATCCCCATATCCGACATACAAATAACTCTTTTATAGTACTTAAGGGCCCAATTTGGTTTTCCAAGTTTCTTGACCAGACACTTTTTCAAATTATGCACAAAACTGTAAGGCTACAAGTCAGGACACCAAACAATTCAAAATTTTAACTTTTTCCATAACTATTGGATATGAGACGTAACCAATCATGTTAATTGAAAGCATTTTCATGTGGAAGTACCCTTAAACACTTGTATTAAGTCATCGATATCAACTCAATGAGCCTGTTTAAATCAATCATTTATATTGCATATCATAATGAAAACATGTATGCAGTTAGTTTCATAAAAAATGTTTTGTTTTCCTGTAGTTACAATAGTGGGCAGATTCTCATCCTGGAACTGGGCCACAAGAAGGACATCATTCTGCACAGACTGAGGGGCCATGATGATGTTGTTCAGTCTATCTGCTGGTCACCGTCACCATGGCAATCATCTGAAACTACCAACATGGGTCATGCAGATAAACAGCCCAGAGAAGGACATGCTCTGTTGTCAGGAGGCAAAGACCAAACTATCAGATTGTGGTCTCCATCTGAAGAAACAATGATACAAGCATTTAAGATACCATCTCAAAGTGGGCGCAGATCAAGATATCGAGGTGATGAAGGCACAGCCAAAGGAAGGGTATGGGTCACAATCTGGTGGCCAAACAATCATCCCAATCAATTCGTGTCAAGTTCTTTTGGGTAATTACTATGCTCATTTGTATATTGTCTTGCATATTTAATTAGAAATCAATTCCATCTGATGATCATGCTGGTCAAAACATGTGGTACTGTTCTCATATCATGTTTTCTTAGATACCAATGTTATTTGCTGGGCAATACTGCATTTGTGGTACACAAAATAAAAATTGTAATTTTGTACACTAATATTGATGAATAAAGAATGACAGATAATCAACCATGAAGTAGGGAGTGAGTTTGCTTTTCCCCTGTAAACCCCACCTACCACCCCCCCCCAAAAAAAAATGTGTAAAAAGTAATCTATTTTGCTCATACTTACCTCTCCTATTACTACTATTGGACAGCCCCATATACTGTACCTCGGAATAAATGTGGCAATGAAGAAACCCCCTCCAGGTGGCGCCCTAACTACTTCCTAACTAGCTTGCTATAAGTCGCCCTTGCTTCATTGCCAGTGGAATGACACTACACCACGGACTTATATACATGGACATGGCATGTAACGTGTAACGTGTACGTCTTATCTGTAGCTGGTCGCCCACCGACTTGGACAAAAAAGGCGCTCAAAGATGGCCGCCCTGAACCTACAAATCGTCTGATTTGACGACTACTCTGTAATATTTTAAGCAAAAGTTAAACTTGAATGGGGAAAAATGTCATATTCCTGTAACACGTGAAGGGATTTTGACCTTACCTTGCCATATTTCAAAAATATTTCAACTTTGTTGCAAAATATGGGGATACACTTGAGCAAGTCCAAACTTTCACACTAAACCATAGCAGACAGCCATCTTGTGGCGCTTTTTCTCATACGTACGGTAGTGACAATGTACCATGTTGTATGCTCTGTCCATGTACAGGAAGTCCGTGCTCTACACGTATTTGCTTTCTACTGTTTTTTTGTGGTAAGTAGGGCTCATAGATTCCCAAACCAGGAAAGTTTGGGGGATTTTCACAGACAGAAATTCAAACTCACAAATTTTTTGCTTAAAGGCAGTTATTTATTACAGCAGAGAGATCCAATTCTCCTGACCTACTTACATCTACCCTCCAAAGCTGTCTACAACATCATCTTTATCTAAAGACATCCCTGCTTATTGCAATGGAATTCCCAGATGAGCATACAAGTCCCTAATTTGTAATTGGAACACTCTCATTGCATTTTGGTAGGGTATTTGAATAAAATTGTAGTTTGGGGTGACAAAGATTAACTTTTTAAGACAAACGTATTTGCCTAAACTTTCCAGAATTGAAACAATGCCACTGCCACATCTCTTGCAATAATATTTTGAGGAGAAACAGCTTACACTTGAGTTTATCGGTGGTACAGAAAGGCTATTTTCTTTGTATAATGAACATGTTGGTGCATTTAAAATCAATATTTCTCATTTCTCATCAATTGAATAAGCTTGCAAGCTTATCCTTGTCATTCATTTTACAATATTTTCTTATCTCTTTTGTTAAAATAGATAACTCCTTTCTTTACATTTTGTTTGTAACAGTTATTTTCAAATACATTTTCATAGGTGCTCTATACAAGGCAAAAGAAAGAGAAGAATTTTTGAGTTTGCTAATTGTCCTCAGCAATGTCCTCAGCAGTTTTAGGCCTATTGCCTTACTGTTAAAAGAATTGTAGTCTTTGGAGGTGGAAATTATTTTTGTATCATATTTCATTTATTTCATATTTCAGAGGAGAAATTGTTTTGTGGAACCTAGATAAAAGTGGCAAACAGAAATGGGTGACTCTGGGACAGGAATCATATGACGTTCACTCTAGACCTGTGTTTAGTATTCTTCCTGTCGGTACAAATCATTTCTTGACATCTTCAATGGATAGACAGGTAAAGTGACTTGTTTATAGAAGAACCTGTGGGCTGGGGGTTGTAAAATGTGCCAACTGTATTCCCTGCTGTCATAAAAGGCAACTATTAAATGGGAGGACTTGAACAGTATTTGAACAGTATGACACTGTATAACACATTCGTGTTGGTGTGTTGTTAAATCTTATCTTACTAACTTACTATGGAAGAACCTCAGCTGCTACTGTAGGCGGCCATTAGCAAGGTCCGTCAGCCTTAAATTTATTTCTTATTATTTTTATTGTCTTAATGTCTTAATTTTATTGTCTTTATACAATTCTAAACCCTCATATTCAATGACATTGATGAAATCAAGGAGTATTTTGGGGAGCAATTATCTATGACACAGCAAAGCAAAGAATTTGAAAGATTAGAGCTGATGGACCCCAGCTTTGCCAGACAAAAGCAAGCAATCACTTGGTTATTTGGATTTGTCTATATCAAAGATGAAGAAAAAAATGGGATAGTAATAGTTTGGGCAGAAAGTTTCATGGGGCATGGGGTCTAAAGCCAATTTGGCATGGACATCTTTCTTGCGCAGATGTAATTCTTTTAACGGAAAGTTGTTGTTTCCATTCTGTAAAGTTTAATGTACTGTAACTGGACTTTTTGTGATTATAGAGAAACTGCATGTGTGTTATTGTTTTTTGACTGTGCAGAAGGTGTATGTTATTAGGCAGACATCACAAGTTCTACACTCTGTTCACATTACTAGGATCAATATTTTTTTCAGATGATACTGTGGGATCTTGTTAAAGGCACTGTATGTTGGAAGGTGGCCACTCTGGGAGGCTTTGTGTACCAGCTAAGAATCTCACCTCAAGATGATGCTACCATGGCTGTTGGGGTCGGGGACAATATGATTAGGATTTGGAACACCAACTCAAGAGGGTCCACCTCAAGGGTTGTGACCTTGTGGCAAGGGCTCAAGTCAAAAGTGTCAGCAGTAAGTATGTTTTCACTCTATTACTCAACTTTTTATGAAGATGAGTAAAATGGGAAGGGTTTGACACACTCTTTAGGGAAAACCAAATGCCAAGTTAATTGACCATAAATTGGGCATTTGGCATTGATAAAACTGGTTTATGGAGTTATTGGGCATTTGGCTTGCCATACTCTCTTCAATGGTACCAAGGAGAAGTGAATGAATTTGAATGTCAAATATATACACAAGTGTGGATTTTTCTAATTGCAAATGCAGATGCTTTTTTCCATTATCCTCCCATTGTGCATTCAGATTGGCTTAATTTTATCACTTGACAATATTTTCATCACAAAATAAGTGGATATTCTTTCACCTACAGGTTTGCTGGCATCCTGAGAGAGAGGGAGTCCTTGCATTCGGAACTGATGATGGTAGGGTGGGTCTCTTTGTTGCTATCAATCCCAAGTAAGTAACAAACATTAAGTCTTTGTTTATTTATCAAAATCCTCTTTTGAAAGGCAAGTAGAATGACATTCAGCAGTTTGTTTATAGTTCCTTAGATTTGTAGGGGGAAACAAAAAATTAACTTTGGTAAATATACTGTTTCATAGTCGGTTCTTTCACATTTCGTTGCATTCCTTTTATTAAAAAATGAAGTAAATGGTACCTATAATTTCTCAGACAGCTACTTTATTCCACTTCAGTCTATTAATATTGTATTGACTGCCCTAAACTTACTATGATGTAAGTATGGAGCCTAATTCATTTTTCATCATGGCTAGATCAACCCTGTCAGAGGTTTTTGTGGTTTATAGTGTATTCTAACTTCTGCACCAAAACTGGAACTGAAGTGTTGTTGAAATTTTTGTCAATGGTTGAGTATGGTAGGATTTACTAAGTGAATAATATTGCAACCTGTGAAAGCTCTCAAGCAAACATCTCGTTCATGATCTAGTGTTAGCAGCTGTAATATGGTGAGAATTTGTTTAAACAGCCCTTTATACTGATTAAAACATGCTCTTTCCTTATTTTCCTCGTTTCGCTTTGAATTCTGTTTGATTAATAATTAATAATCTATTATACATCTCAGTTTGAGGTGCCATATTCAAAGACCTATGCAAACCTTATTGATTTAACATTGTTCAAAAGGGCAAAAAGTGATGACTGGTGCATTACATTTCAAATACCATTGTTTCAAAACCATAAATGAACCAGACACAGTTTTTAATATTCACTTTAAAAGTAGTAGTAAAGATATTATGAAGTGATCAACAAGCCGTCTATGTTGTTTGCTATATGTGTTGGTGATGCTAAAGGCATATTGACCCTCTCAGGACCACACAATGGCATGCTTCCCTTATCTCAGGACCAATGTTTTTGTACCCTTCCATACCAAATATGGGAATGTGTTTTCAGTCTTCATTATTTTATAAGAATGAACATTCCAACAAAACTGTGGTGAACTTCTATAGCAATGTGGACTATACAGTGCATCATTTTATATTAAATTGGCCGTATGAGATGAATGAAGTTTGCAAGCATGTAGTGCTATATATAAATTCATTTTCTTTTGGGAAAAATGTCTTGTGTGGTTTTCGCCAAATGACAACAATGGGAGGGGCATAATGGTGCCGAAAGGGTTAATGAATTGGTAAGGTTGAGCTTTCTAAGTTTTTCAAGCTTTTAAAAGTTTCCCTACACAAGGTGTTATTTCCTGCAGGACATGTTGTGAATGTAGGGTATTAGAAGGAAAAATGGTTGTCTTTCAATAGGCTAGCAATTTGGTTATAAAAATTAATATGTGGAGAGTTGAACCTCCTTATTGCTTTTCTTTTTTCTTTTTTCATCATAACTGTGCATTTTGATGAGTTGACAAAGCCAAAAGAAATACTAAGAAATCTGTTAAGACTCATTTGCTTTAAAGTTTGAGAATGTAATTGCTAGATGTTACCAAATCTTGCATATTTATTTTCAACATGATTTTTCTACAGTAAGTCACCTATCTTGTCGGGAACTTTTCACAAGAAGACAGTCTATTCTCTTTCATTTGGCCCCAAATGTTGCAAAACGAGTAAGTTCAAAATGTGGACAATATTTGTTTACTGCATTTATTTAATTGTTTTGTCTGATGTAAAGGTAAGCTATGGATCTTCTCGTATGGATTGTGAAAGGTTGCAAGAAGCATTGAACTTAATTACTTGTGTCATCAAAGACTTGCTGGGAAGTTACTCTTTATAAGTGCAGTACACCTTGTCAAAGAGAGTATACATACACCTAACCTTTCTCTTCTTCAGGCATTAATATTCATAATTAGAAAATATGAACAAGTAGAATAAATGGATCATCTTGAAAAGATAAATGTGACCAGCCAAATTTTGTATGTACACAGAGAAACAGGTAATTAACCAGTTATGTCACTAAAAATCCCCCACCTCCCCACCCTGAAATACTTCAGATACGCTTCAGAACATTCCAAAAATAGCCGTGCCACCTCCTAAATTATTCCTGTGCAGCAACAGAAATAGTTTCTTCACAACCAAGTTCACCATGTAAGCGTTTCAAGTGCAACTATTACAAAACATCTGGAAGCAGCCTTTTGACCCTAATTCCCATTTTACTCCAAAAAATTGTAAAGTATTAAAGTGGTACAATATTAAAATGTTCAAACTTGAAATTAAGGTGGCAGTTTATGGTTGCAAACATTGCAGCATTGCAACATTCTTAAGATGGATTCAAAGAGAATTAATGCCATGATTAAGAAAGCCGACTGGTTAATTTTCAACAATCAACTTCCTTGCCTTGACTCATTCTACTACTGGTTTCTCAAATTGAGATCTGTGGTTAAAGATGCTGAGCATCCATTACATGGAGATTTCCATTACAGAGTTATTGGCAGAAGTGGTATAATTAGACCTCCAGCAGCTGCAACAAATAGATTTGCCAACACATTTTTGCTAAAGGCCATCTCGTGACATAATGCCAATCACTCTTGATAATGAATAGGGCTGCACCGGAACTGAAATTTTGGATCCGGCTGGAACCAGCCGGAACTTTTTTTGAGTTCGGGCCGGAACTGAGTATTTTGAATGCGTTGTAATGCCTGCAGTAAGATAACGTCACTAACTAGGAAAAAATAGCCTTCATTACTAATGCCTACACAATATGAAGCTGACTTTGTAGCTGGTTGGGAGTGAAGCATTTAAAATTTAGTAAGAATGTACTTTTCATATAAAATGAAGGAAATAACCATATTGTACACTGCAATAATAGAATTTGTGCTCAGTCCCTGGGTAGCCTAGAGCTGTTCTAATCTAGTATGGATTTAATCTTTACTCTCTGATAAATTGACTAAAAATTGGGGGTTTTTCTGCTTGTTTCTCATGTATATACTTTTCAAGGAACCCTCAGGACTTTTACAGGACATCAGAGCTTATGGTATTTATGGGAGTTCTCCACAGTATGGGTTTCCTGCATATTTACTGGAAAGAAAAAGCCAAAACTATATGAAGTGCAACTGAACAACAGTTCCAAATATATATATGAAAGGCCTAATCCTCTCACCCCAGACAGTTCTTATTCTCCAAACCTACTAACCTAAGCCCCTCCCATGACTGTCTAAAACTCATCCTCATCCAGACACAATTTTAAGTTAATTGCTTCATGGTAAGTATACAAGACCCCAACCTGTAACACTCTCAGTACAGTACATAAGTATGAGCTACAGTATACAGTGCTCTGCAACTTTTGAACTTGCTGTTAATGACAGAGCTGTGCCAATTGAGAAATTCTTTAGACTACACAAATATTGTAGTTTGGGTGAGAGTTCCTACTGTTTTATTATTACACTATTGTTTTGATATAGCAACTGATTTATCCACTATCATTCTTAGGGCTACATGCTGTTGACACATTTAACAGTTTAACTGTTAGCTAAGACTCAATCATCTCACCCCAAACTACAACTTTTACATTAGCCCTCAGAAATTCCCAATTAGCACAGCTATTTGATTCAGTGGCATCCCCAGATGTTTTGTTCTACTGTAGGCATCACAGGGGGGCATACAGTACAATGATTTTGCAGAGGAGGGGGAGGGGGGAAGTGCTAGACACCACTTAAATTGTTGGAGGTACCACCAAGTGTGAAGAGCAAGGCTGTTTCGGTTGTGGTCCAGGAGGCCAAATTACACTGTAGGGCCCCTGGTAGGTCAGTTAGTTTGATGGGATTTAACAACACGTGTTAAATGGTGTAACCAAGAAAAAAGTTACAACGTTGAGGTAAAATTACCTAAAAATAGTAAATCTTGTTGAATGTTTTGCAAATAATGGCTAACATAAGTGAGACTATTGGTGAAACTACTACCAAAAGCAGAACTTGCTGACATTTTAAAAAAGGAGGAAGGGGAGCTGAACTATAGAGAAAGCAAATGACGGACAGTTACATGTGATTCTCGCTCAATCAAAGATGTAATCCTGTCTGACAGGTTACCTGAGCTGAGCACCACTTTCAGTTAGTGCTGACTGGATTGTACAGAAAATTTTGAAAAACTCAATGCCTTAGACAGCCGAAAAATGGCATTTCCCAGGTGTTTTGGGTGATTTTGTATCGAAGTAAATTGAATTGCCAAAATGTACCAAATCTTATTTGGGGTGGGGGCACAAGACTTTATAGGGGGACACATGCCCCTTGTACCCCTTTCCCTTGACAGCAAATTCAAGAATGTAGAGTACTTCAGCTAAATTAAAGTACACGGCATCTACTGTATGGAGAGTGTTTTGATTACACATCGGGGTCAGTTATTTACCTATCCTGATGCAATAAACTGAGATTGTGTGTGGATGAGAATAAGTTTTACAGTAGACAGTTTTAGGGGGAGGGTCAGAGTAAGTACAGTAGGCTAGGAGAATTGGAACTGTTTAGAGTAAGAGGATTAGGCCCTTATATAACAAAAAGAACTGGGAAGAAAACTCTCAGATCTTTTTTTCATTTGCCTCTTAATGATTTAACTCAAACTGTGAAAGTATGTGACGTGAAGCAAGTATAAAGTTCCGGCCAGGTACTTTTAAATGGATCCGGCCGGAACCGGAACTCAGCAAAATCTAGGTTCCGGCCGGATCCGAGTTTCGGTGCAGCCCTAAATTAATAAACATTGTGGAATACTTTTACTAGCTTTTTTTGTACTTTAATATTTGTAAGTTGTTTTATATGTTTGCATATGTGAGATGAATTTGTTCATACTTGGTCTCAATAAAGTGAAATCTGTCTATCTGTGTCAATAAAATGCGCACCTCAGGGATGGCAGAGACAAGGAAACTTTGGGGGCTAAACCATACCTATTTTGCTGTGGGCAGTGCCGACCACCTTAAACCGAGAAGTGGGAAAATGTTGGGCCACTTTGGTGATTAACCCCCTCACTTCAGAATTGGTACCTTAGTCATGCCTCTCCTGAATCTACGTAACAACATGATTGTTACTGTAAAGATATGTCAGATGACATACATAACTGTGTCTCAGATGACAGATGTACAGAGTCAGTTTTTCTAACATGTTGTTGTTACAAGGTTCAAGTGTTTCTTTATCTCTTTAACTAGTTTAAAAATGTTCGGTTTTTTTTGTGAGCATAAAGTCAAACACAACATTTCTTCTTTTACCTTTTGCTGTATAAAACAGATGAACTTAACCCAGAGGATGCAGAAAAGATTTGTCTTTTCAGTTGTGGAGGAGAGGGTTTGATCTATCAACACCATGCTACCAACATGTCTGAAGAAGCTATATCTATTGATGTCATTATAAGAGACACAAACTCAATACAGGTAGGAGGATGTTGAAAATTTACAGAAAAACATGGTTTTCTTATCAGAATAAAAACAAACCAGTGAAAAATAGAGTTTGTTTTTAGCTCAACCAGCTGAAAGAGCTGATATTTCTCTAATATATTTGTCTTAGACTGATACTAAACTTGGTTAATTCTTAATACAAATATCTCTTGATTTGACTTGTTCCTTCTTTTCTTTGCTTGTGATGTCTTTCAAATAGCATATGCTTCCTTTGAGGTCAGAGGTCAGCTGGAGGGCAGACAGAAAAGTTGTGGCCGTTGGGAATGATGATGGGTTAGTAGTCTTTCATACTTTTGAAAATTTCATTATTTGAATTCTTGCACCATCCTGAAAGACTTGCCCATGATTCCTTTTCTAATGATCATCTTGGCAATCAAAAACAGCTTTTCATGATGATCAAAACTTTTGTTTCAAACAATCTTAGCTGTGTGAACTAGGTGTTAAAATTATGCAAAAGATAGTAGCAAAACTTTGCAGTTTCCATTCATTTTTATTGGGAGATTCAGTCTGACATAAAATTGAAGAAAATTAGGGAAATTCAGAAAATGTTATAGCAGGAAAGTTTCTTTTGTTCATGATTTTGAAATTAAACATGTCTTCAGTTAGATTCATTGCAATATTAACTACAGTATCATGCAAATTTCATGCATCTTTTTGTGTTTAGAGGTGCATCATTCAATCAGGTCAGTTAAAAGGTTGTTATTGGCTGTAATATGGAAATCATCTTATTTATGTGCTGTCAGATCTTATTTATGTGCTGTCCGTGAAACCTCTTAACCACATGTGTTATGAAATGTTTGTAGTAGTTACAATAATTGGATTGGCCATTCTCCTGTCACTTGTCTTTACCAGTATTTTAAATATTGTAGACACCTTAAAAAATTAAGATGACCTACTGACAGTCTAAATTGCCTTTCAATATGGTAGCTTGTAAGTTATTCCGTAAAAAGTCACATGAAGTGCTTAAACTTTAACTTTTCATAATTTGATAGAATCTCTTTTGAATTTTAATTTACTTTTCTTTTTGTCATCCTGTAGTTCCATAGAAGTCTATTCAGCTCCTCATTTGTTGATGCTTTGTACAATTCAAATTCATCATAAAATCATCAACTGTCTGGAGTGGTTTCCTGTACAACAGTGTCCTGAAGGTCAAAGGTCAATTTTAGAGTTTTGTTTGGCATCAGGGTCAAATGAAACTGTGGTCTATGTTCATGATTTATCTGCAGTCCTTCGTGAGTAATAGTTTTGTTTGTTTTCATTTTAATATAAGGCAGTATCCTGTGAATTTTTAAGTGTGTCTTTCAGAGACTATCAGGTTTTCAAATGAACTGTAAAAAAACTTGCCTCTTTCTTAAAATATTTTGATTGGGTTTATATTGGCATCCTTGGAAGCTTTTAAATATTTCTTTTTTTTGCCATTTGTGAAAAATCTGGTCAAAAATCTAACAAAATTAGTGTTTACTTTTTGTTGTTAATTTTTTGGAAAAGTGTTCAACTTGTGGTTCTTTTTCATAGGTATTTTTAAAGTTGAATGTATGTTTTTAGCATGTTTTGAAACACATAAAAATGTGATGCAAGATGTCTAAGACAACATGAAAATATGTAAGTGAACCCTTTACTAAAATGATATTGTGTTAATTAAGCCCTCCTTTATATTTTTTACACTGAAGTGTACATGATTTTGTAACAAGCTGGAGATTTAATGATTGTGTTCTTACTTTTGGAGATCCTACAAAATTGGTGGCACAAGTCATAACAAAATCCTCTGCACAGCCTTGGACTATAATAGAATTGACATTGACCTTTTGTGTCATACCTGTATGTAATTTTGTAAGATGTCATTGAAAATTGATTTTTAAGTTTGCACAAAGCAGTGGACTAGCCATTTGTAGACAAGTCTAAATATGTCATGGTAAGTTGTGGACTTAGTAATCAGGAGACAAACCAATATACTCTCAAAGTCAAAGTATATCATGTCCCTATCAATGTTCAGCTTGTAGAATATTTGTTTAGAGCTAAAATGCTGTCCATTAAAGAAAAGGGTTGACATCAAGTTTCAAAATATGCTCAATACATCCAAACTCCTTTTTCAGGAGGTGAAAGTTATTGTCCAACACCAGTTCCAATCAGCACCGCCTTTCGAACATTATCAGGTCACATGTTCAGGATAACCTCATTACAGTGGAACCCACACTCAGATGGAAGATTAGTTTCTGTGTCATACGATGGGACTGCACAGGTTTGTACTTCCACTCTCTGCAAGAAAGGAATATCATGCAGAATTGTTTTCTATCAGGCAGTGTTGTACAAAGATTAAAGCAAAAATGGAAGTCACCCCAACTTGAATTCATGAATGGCTCTTGAGAACCATGGCCTTGAATTCTGAGGCGTGCCAGTGCTATTGCCCACCCATCTCTCACCTCAAATCACTGTAAGAGGTGTGATTGTTGACACACTTAAATAAAGAGTGTTAGTTCTAGTGTTTTAACCTGTCCAGCCTGACATTTATTACCTTGTTCCAAAATTACTACCTGGTGCCTTCATTAAGTGAACAACAACACTTCTTTACATCATTATCGCAGGTAATCTACAATGTCTGGTAAGACTGATATATAATAAATGTTAATTCAATAAAACTGTGATGTTAGTTAGTCAGTTATTTAGATAGAGTTTTAGGGCCCAGTTCCCAACCTATTGGTTCAAGTCCAACCGGCCACAGCCTTTTTTCCAGTTGTGGCTCACTGGCTTGTTTTGCCTACTCCATTGCTTATGCAGAGCATAATGCACAACTGCAGTAGGTTCCATTTTTTGAGTCTGTGGTATGATTCGACTTGGGAATAGAACCCAGACCTTCTGCTTGAGAGGCAGATGCTCTTACCGTTAGACCAAACACATGGTCAAACCTGTGATATTTTATGCACTGTATCAGGTTTAATTTTGAAACTAAAATGCAGTTATTCTGTCAGTGCAATGTAGGTAAAACAAATCCTGAAAAATTCCCTTAATCAAAGATTTGAGTTGCAGTTCCTTGGTGAATTTAACCGGCCAGCACTGTTACGAAGCTGCAAGCATGGGAAGTTCAAGTGTGATGGATCGTAATTACACAAACTAAATGGGAAAATTTGTCTGAGGCCTGGGTTTTACACACTTTATCATACTGGCAATGTTGCTAGTTGTGATTGTTTGGTAAAGGTAGACGATTGAACCAAACATGATATGGCTTACATATATATGCAATTAAAGTTTGCAATAGATTGTATGTTTATGACGTCACTGAAGATAACATGATCCAAGTAAAAGTGGATGTGCTTGTAAGACCACTATGTATCAGGGGCTGAGGCCAAAAAGTTCACTGCATGTGTCCATGTACATCATTGCTTTCTTTCAAAATGAGATTTTATGATGCCATTGCATAAATGGCTTAACTTTTTTGGAGGAGTAAGTGCCTGAGGCAATCTGTACAACAGGGAGTTATGCAACTCCTTGTTGTCCTGTGACAGGCACACCTTGCATGCAAGAATACAGGATACACACTAGGCCTAATGAACTTGTGAGTCCGTTCAAATTGATACCCACAGAATTATGGTCTGAATAAAGTGGCACTTGTAGTTTATTTTCAAAGCTGTATTTGTTTAGAAAAAAAAATATTTTGAATGAAAAAATATCAAAGCATAAAATGTGTAGAAGAAAGGCTTAACTTCTGGGAGAAAATCTGTGTAAAAGTTGGTTGAAATAGGCACTGTTTGAAAGGACTGTTTTACTAGTTATATTGTATGCATTGTTGGTCATGTATTGTCCTTCAGTGGACGTAATGACTTTTTCAGGAAGCAGTGAAAGTTTTGTTATTGCGAACGGCCCTTTGCCAGAGGGTTGGGAGGACTTAAGAAAAAGGTTTGTATGCATTACCTTAAAACCTGTAACAACTCCTTAATTTTCTAAGGAGTATGATTTGTAGTACACATGGAGAATCTAAAACTCAGGCCTGAGAATCAAAATGTTGATCATCTGTTTTTCTTGTGTCTGCTCTCCTTGGGAGTGCTTTTGTTTTTCAAGCCCAGAAGGGTTTTAAGAGTACTCCCATTTACAAAAATTGTCACAACTTCTCTAAATGTGCTTATCTTTTATCTTGTTCATTTACTGTTGTGATAAAACAAATAAATGTCACACTATTTTTCCTCCTTATTTGTGAAATTTACTCAAATTCACTGCTTTGTTTACCTTGAATATGCAATATTAACTCCTGAAATATTATCCAAGGGTACTTAGAAGAGAAATAAGAAGAAAATTGTAAAATTTAGTTGTCATGTGAAAACAAGTAAGTGATGACTGCTTTTGCCCTTTAAGTCTGTTACAGATGGTGGTAATATTTAAGTGTAATGAAATGAAAGGAAATATTCCCTCATAATGTTCATGTAATTGTTGCTTGAAGACATTTACCCTGTTATGAGCATTTTAGTTATTATATCCACACAGGTTTGGAATGTCATCGCTGGAGAAGGGGTGGCTAATTTTCGTGGTCATTATGGTCGTTTATTGTCTGTAGCCTGGAGTCATTTAAACCCTGACATTGTATTTACTGGTGGGGAAGATTTCTGTCTTATGAAATGGAAAATATCTGAATGCAGTCATTCTCATCCACCAAAAGGTTAGCTTGTTCTTTCATTCTATCAGGGTACAATGTAACTTGCAACAGACCCTAACATGTACACGTTGATCAGACATACAGGTATCCCAGACTGTCCTGCTTGTCGGAACACTGTTCTTTATCTGTAGAAATGATGACACGATATTGTTATGGGCTATGGGCATAGATGCAATAAAAAAAAAAGGCGACATATAAAACAACCCTTTACAATAAGTGTTACAAACATTCAATATTGTAATCAGGATCATAAGCTGGGCACCCAAAATCCCTGGGGGCAGATCAGACACTATCTGAGTAGAGCTCCACCATCAGGTAATGTGTAGTGTACATAGGATATGGAAATCTCTGGGAGAACGTACAGGTCATGTTATGGACTTGGTTGACTAAATGTAGTATAAACAGATGGATATTCTTGTGAAGGCTTTGTAAAGTACCTGTTCAGATTTATTGTATCATTTGAGGATTGAGTTTTGTTTGAATATAATGATAAAAAGTTAAAAAGAAACAATACAACTTGCTTTTTTTAAACACAGTTGGAAGGATAAGTTGTGCTTCATATCAGTTCAGAAGTACCTAAATCATTTATTTTCAATCCATCAGGGGGGGCTATTTTAGTCAAAGGAAGTTTTACTTTACTTCTCTGTTTAACATCTTTAATTTTCTATTTACAGATAAAAAGGAAATCAATGTCAAGTTTTACAACTTTAATCAGTCAAACAGAGATGGCAAGAAGAAGAAAGCAAACAACAAAATGTCATCTGTGTTTTCGAAGATCCCTTCAAACTCTTCTCAAGCAGAGGTCTCATTGGATGTACAAAATGAGAAAGGGGAAACACAATCTTCCAAGAATATAACATCTGTCCAGCTTCCTGAAAAAGATCTTGTCTCAATTACAGAATTATTGGAGAAAAAGAAACAAGAATTCATGCAAACTGAGGAAAAGAAAGAAGCTGCAAAGGATGATGGGATTGCACTCAGAGACAGAGAAACACAAGAAACTGGAGCTGTTGTTAAGTATGGCCTTATAATCTATTTCATGAAGAAGATAAAAAGTAAAGAATATTTGAATACTATATTCTTATTTCATTTTAAAACTGTGATGTAATTTCATGTGTTGACCTTACAAGAAGAAATGTCAAAATAAATGAAAAAAAAACAAATAAACAAACAAACAAAAAAATAATCCCAAAATTCTGTTGTACAATGTTATTGCTGTTTGATTCAAGGCATTTGTGTTGCTTAAATTATTTGCTCTGAGCTGCAAATTCTCAGCACAATATTTACATATTTATGTAAATGTTATTTTAGAAAATATGCTGTTAATGTGTGTCATATGTAAAATGTGAGAAATGAAATAATGTCAATCTTTACAACTCTGTAGCAGTTTGCTTGTTAAAAAAAGAATTACAGAACTATGTTTTATTGTATGTTATTGTCATATGAACCTCATCATGTAATTTGGTTTACTGTCTGTTTTTAAACAGAGCAGTAAGGAAACCTTTAAAATCAGAAGAATCAGTAACTACCATTGAGGGAGGAAGAGAAGAGTCTGCAATAGCCATTAAGGGAGTGAGTGAAGATTCTACAACAGCCACTGAGAGAGCGAGGGAAGATTCTGCACCAGCTACTGAGATTGTGGAAGATGCACCTAGAAGTAAGGTTTTAGTGAATAGTATTCAATAATGACATTTTGTTCAATCTTGTGCCAACCTTTAAATGCACTTTTTGTCATTCATGATTGATTGAAAATGCACCTTATGATTATTAAATACTGTCCATTGCCAATAGCTAAAATCTTTCACTATTACTTTAACAATGTTTTTTGCATTAAAGTTCTTTGAGGGCAGTGTAAAAGAAAGAAATAATAGAAGTTGCTTTTATAAAAATAATTTGAAAGAACAGTTGTGTTTAACATCAGCCCAGAAATACATACATCATTTATATTAATCTATCAGGTTTGAATTATTTGGATCCAGGGTTATACAGGTCCTGGAATTTCTGGAAAGTCAGGAAAAATGGGCAATTTTTCACATGTTTCTGGAAAAGTTATGGACATGTTAAGAATTGGACCTAAGGTTCCACTTTTCCTGATGTTCAGATAGGTTTTTTCATAGATGGGGTTTTACTGTTTCAAAGGTCCTGGAAGTATTAGTCAAGGTCCTTGAAAGTCATCAAAAAGTCATGCAATTTTTCCAATTTAAATGTGTATAAACCCTGGTTTCCCTAAGCAGGCAATGTTTTTGTTCATTTGTCAAATTTTAGATGTTCACAAGTTATGTTAGCCAAAGATTATATTCTTTCTACTTTGACTAGGTTTAAATCAATAGATCCTCCACTTACTGTGGGTACATGTGTAAACTTGTACACTGGCACATTTTTTTTTTTAACTCATTCTTGTGGGAATCTGTTTGTACTCTCTTCTCCTACCTGCTCATTTGAACTTGTGCATAGATAGTGATGTAATATTTTACTCCTACCTATGGACCATGCTACTACCTATGGACCACATACAAACTGGACACTTCACTCACACTCATGATGTTGTAATATTTAGCAGGTGTGCTAGATGCTAGCACTTTGTAAATGCAAATTATTTATTCCCTATTGTTTCTGTAATCTCTTACTTAATTATTGTTTTTCATTTTGAAGATGTCGGCAGGGGTAAAAGAAAGAGGGGGAAATCAATGTTTCCAATCAGCAGTCGACTTGACAATAGAGGCAAACAGTTTTACTTGACAGATTGCATGGAAATCGCCAGAAGAAAGTATGGGGGTGAAAGTGAAGGTAATGTAAATTGCTTAAAATCTTTAAAAATTTTGCAGCATTTGTATGATTTCTTTAGCTGCTTAACCCTTTACCGTTGTTTGGGTCCTTTTGGACCCATGCGGAGAGCTCGGCTGTCACACATCTTTACTGTTTCACGCGGAGCTCGAAACTGCGAGTAGCTACCCGAAAATTCGGCCACAAGAGCGAGAGAGACAATAGTTTAAGGTCACGGGGTCAATGGCCTACGAAAGCCGATGCAGGGCGGGCTACGTCCGCTTTTCCGCCCAATCCTGAGGCGCGCAAATATGCCCCGATCGGAGCACCACGGTAAAGGGTTAAGATAGCCCTGTCATGTTGAAGGGAAAATCTCAAAATCTCAAAACATTTGTGTAAGGGTGATTAGGGTTACCTCACTTGTTGGCATTGGTTGACATGGAATATGCCTAAGAACATATGAGTGTATGTTCGGTGTAAACACTTGAACATTTGCCTGCAGAAAGTGGACACATTGAAATCTGTCTTCCATTGTTACAACAGTGTAGAGTGCATTACCAACTCTTTTATACCCAGCGGTGATGACATTTGTTTGTAAACTCTTGATGAGTCTATTCTTAATAAGAAGAATATTTATCTCACATTTTCAAGTCAATAGTTCTCCCTCACTTTCTTTTTTCTTCTTTCTTTTAGAAGATGCTATGAGTCAATTACAGGAGGAGTCCATTCATCTAGGTCTGTTTTGTAGCAGAAGAGATGCCTTCCAAACCCTTACATCAGAGGGTAGGTTCATTAGATAGTCAAAGATGAAAACATTTCAGGAATTTTGTGTATTTCAGGAAATAGGACAAAATTCTTAGAAAATGCATTTTGCTATATCAAGTTTTGCCATTGTCATTCTAATTTGAATGTCTAAGGATGGGGAAGAGTTTGAAGGTTATTGGGATTGTTTTTTACATAAATGTGAAAAGGATACCACAATTTTGCACCTGGGCCTCCTCAGTGAAGTTTTCTTAAACAAAAACCATCCTGTTAGACCTTTCCCTCAGCCTGATATTTGAATATTGGGTAACAGTTTCAGGAAATGGGCTTCTACTTTACTTACATCTCTGAGTAAGAAGTTGTATGTGATGATGAATCCTACCTTGTAATCATAAAAAGAAAATGAAAGTGAGACAGTTTTTGGCACAAAGTATAAATCCCAATTAATCTGAGACGTGGGAGGTATTTGTCTTAAGTAAAAACTTGCAACTAAATTCTGTTTGTTTAACATTCCAACTACATGCCCGGGGGAGGGGGGGGGGGGGAGGAACAAGTGTGATATTTCAACAATGATACAGTTCATTGACTTCACATATTGAACTACTTATTATGAAAGATTGGGGTATTGCATTTACTGGATTTCTATATTCCTGTGTAAGGATGATTATTTCTTTTAATAATCGTTTTGTATCTTTTATTAGGTCAATACCACCAAAACCATGGCAACCATGACTTTAAGATGTGGTTAACCTTGTGGCAAGGTCGGGTCTTACAAGCAATTAGGGAAGCAACTCACAAGGGACAGCTGACTGACAAATTGGTTGCTATGGCACCTCAAGGTCAGTTCTATGGAGTAATGTTAATGTTATTTTATAGTACTGAAGTAATCATCCACCTGCCTGCCTGCTGACACAAGCTTTGTTTTAAAAATAAAAGAATTGTCAGTGGCAGTAATAGCTGGCTTGATTGTTGATGTGTCAGGGAAGATTTTGTGGTATGTGATGTCTGTTGCTGTGTGATAATATTACAAGAGATGGATATTCATGTATCATTTGTGTTGACATATTACATACCATTAAAATCCATGGGAATATTTACGTAGCCTCACAGGCTACGTCCCTGGAATCGTATTTCGGATTTTGCGTGATTTGTCACACACCGAAATTCCGATGCATACGCCCTTGGAAGAAATAAACCCTTAATCGCCTAGTATGCATAGAGCAGATTAATATAAAGCCTCTTTGGTTTTGGTTAATAGAACAGCCATGTTGCCTTTGCGAGATTTTTCATGATCACACCTTTTCCGTAATGTTTATGATCAGATGCCATTAAGTTCCA
This sequence comes from Holothuria scabra, assembly GCA_037179385.1. Lineage (NCBI taxonomy): Eukaryota > Metazoa > Echinodermata > Holothuroidea > Aspidochirotida > Holothuriidae > Holothuria > Holothuria scabra. The sequence continues at coordinate 14,897,179 of CM074192.1, read as the reverse complement.
GGGTAAATCGTTGGTTATCAACAATTAAGATGGGAATTAGGAATCTGCGTGATAGAATTTTGTAACATTTGGACAGCAGATGCTATGCTAACCAATTTTTTGCAAGATAATTCCTATTAAGCTGTTAATGCTGTTCACTGATAACGATTCATACACCGAGTGAAATAATAGAGTCTGCTTACGAGCTTCAGTACGTACAACTTGATTTTCTGTCTAGCACATATAATAGATATGTGTATGATCTGGTCTCTCTCTCTCTCTCTCTCTGTACTGCTTTCGTGTGATGTTTTGATGTGACAACTTTTTCGTCTGCTATTATGTGCAGAAAACTGTATAGGAGCCAGGTACAATAAATGCATTAATTGTACATGTACAGTACATGTACTGTACATCGTACTGGTGTAGTAAACACTGCTGCGAAGGGAACGTTTATTAAACAGTTCGGTACCTGTTCGTTTTGGTAAACTTCATTATTACGGCTCATTTGCATCATGCTAAGCACGTTATTAAGCATATAAAATTTACAAAAGAAAGCAAAGCGCAGCCTCTATCACAGCCTTTCCCGGAGGTAGTGCTAGTTGTAACTTGTAGGCCTAGGCAAGAAGGGTAATGTTAGACTACAGTAAAGTCTACATCCACGGTTTCACAGGAGTAAAGACTGTGTGGTCGTTTGCTAGACACACTAAGCCTACTACACACAGGCCATACTCCAGTCTCCAACTGCACAGATCTACGGGATGATCAGGGATTGGTTTGACCATTGAAATAAACTTTGGACCTAAAATGTTGGCCTAGGCTACAAACTAGTGTTCTCAACGGACTTAAAAGCATTAACCGCAGACGTAGAACAACTAGGCCTTGGCATACAGAATACCATTCTTGCCAATAACTGTTGTTTCCCATACGCCAATTTGGATGAAATATTGTATTCTGCGAGCACTGTAAAAAGTGTATATATACAAAAAATGTAACCCCAATTTTTAAAGGGGAAGAACAGTTTCCCAAACTTGTTTTAAAACAAGAGCTTATTTCACCAATGAATAGCCTGTTTCTAATTTCTCTTCCACATACCCATAGACGAAGGGCAAGGCGGGGGTCCGGGGGGGTGGCCATCCTGATTCGGGCAAAAGCAGTGGGTCTATTGGGGCAAGACATGGGCAAAACATGACAAATGGTAACATAATTCGGGCAAAAAATGCTTTTGCCCCCTCATAGAAAATTACCCCCGTATGCCTATGCATATATAGTTGTTAATATTTTCAAGACTTAAATATTGCAAAGGCCTAGACAGGGTTATTGAGTTAAAGCCCATAAATTTCAAAATTCAACAAGAAAAATATTGTCATATAATTTTCAAGAGGCATTCATAGAATAGGATAGACTACTAGATTATTGCACCTAAGAGGGGGGGGGGGGGGGGGAAGTGGGTTGAGTGCTTTTTCTCTTTGGGGTCCCAGTGAACATTTTTTACCACCAATGCAATCCTCTTAAAGTGGGATTCATTTTTCTGTGACTGGCACAAGTTCTTTTAATGGCCGTTTTAGCCATTTTTTCGTAGTGGACGATAATAATTCCCACACAGTTCCAATTGGACATTGCATGATCTGTGAAATATGGTCTTCTCCGTGGTGATGATACAGATGTTCATGTAATCATGATTCTTCCCATGATGCAGTTTTGAAGTGCTGTCTTTTTTGGTTTCGATGAAAAGAGAAACCTATGCATTCATGATGGCGTGCGTGTGTATGTATGTGTGTATGTGCGTGTGTGCGTGTGTATGTGTGTGTGTTTGTGACACTTTGCTTGTTTACACGATATCTTGAGAAGGGAAGATCTGACAATTCTCAAACTTGGTACACAGATACCCCATACTGAGAGGAAGAACCCTATTGATTTTGGTGGAGGTCAAAGGTCATCTGGGGTCACAGGGGGTGAAACCCCGAAATCCTTGTTTACACGATATCTCAAGATAGGAAACTTGGATTCATTTCAAACTTGATATGTTGATGCTTTATGATGTAAGGAAGAACCCTATTGATTTTGGTGGAGGTCGAAGGTCATTTGGGGTCACGTGGGGTCAAACCCCCAAATCCTTGTTTACACGATATCTCAGGATAGGAAACTTGGATTAATATCAAACTTGACACGTTGATGCCTTATGATGGAAGGAAGAACCCTATTAATTTTGTTGGCGGTCAGAGGTCATTTGGGGTCACATGGGGTCAAACCCCGAAATCCTTGTTTACACAATATCTCATGGCAGGAAACTTGGATTCATTTCAAACTTGATATGTTGATGCGTTATGAGGTGAGGAAGAACCCTATCTATTTTGGTGGAGGTCAAAGGTCATTTGGGGTCACATGGGGTCAAACCACAAAATCCTTGTTTACACAATATCTCATGGTGGGAAACTTGGATTAATTTCAAACTTGACACGTTGATGTGTTATGATGTAAGGAAGAACCCTATTAATTTTGTTGGCAGTCAGAGGTCATTTGGGGTCACATGGGGTCAAACCCCAAAATCCTTGTTTACACAATATCTCATGGTGGGAAACTTGGATTCATTTCAAACTTGATATGTTGATGCGTTATGATGAAAGGAAAAACCCTATTAATTTTGTTGGAGGTCAGAGGTCATTTGGGGTCACATGGGGTCAAACCCCAAAATCCTTGTTTACAAGATATCTCAAGACAGGAAACATGGATTGATTTCAAACTTGACACGTTGATGTGTTATGATGTAAGGAAGAACCCTATTAATTTCGTTGCCGGTCAGAAGTCATTTGGGGTCACATGAGGTCCAACCCCAAAATCCTTGTTTACAGGATATCTCATGGTGGGAAACTTGGATTCATTTCAAACTTTATATGTCGATGCATTATGAGGTGAGGAAGAACCCTGTCTATTTTGGTGGAAGTCAAAGGTCATTTGGGGTCACATGAGGTCAAACCTCGAAATCCTTGTTTACACGATATCTCATGGTGGGAAACTTGGATTCATTTCAAGCTTAATATGTCGATGCATTATGAGGTGAGGAAGAACCCTATCTGTTTTGGTGGAGGTCAAAGGTCATTTGGGGTCACATGGGGTCAAACCCCAAAATCCTTGTTTACAAGATATCTCAAGACAGGAAACATGGATTGATTTCAAACTTGACACGTTGATGTGTTATGATGTAAGGAAGAACCCTATTAATTTTGTTGGCAGTCAGAGGTCATTTGGGGTCATATAGAGTCCAACCCCGAAATTCTTGCTTGCACAATATCTCATGGTGGGAAACGGATTCATTTCAAACTTGATATGTTCATGCGTTATGAGGTGAGGAAGACCCCTATTTATTTTGGTGAAGGTCAGAGGTCATTTGGGGTCACATTTTGTCAAACCTGGAAATCCTTGTTTACACGATATCTCAAGGTAGGAAGTTTGGATTGATTTCAAACTTGATCTGTTGATGCATTATGATGTAAGGAAGAACCCTATTGATTTTGGTGGAGGTCAATGGTCATCTGGTATCACCTGGCATTAAACTCTGAAAGCCTTGTTTGCAGAATATCTTAAGGCACAGTATGACATTTGGCTTTTTAAATATAGAAGTCTTTTGGTTAAAAGAAAAACCAGTTACTCACTGGTGGAGTCAAAGGTCACTTTGGGTCCCCAGGTGTTACAAGAAATGTAGCATTTTATTGAAAAGAACATGTATGTATCATCGAAACCTCAATGCACTTTTGCATTCTGGTTAATTGGATATGACGTTTACTGGAAGGGTATTCTGTAGTTGTTCCTCACATGCACATGCCTCTAAGCATAACAAAGGTGCAACCGCAGTGAAGCGAACAAAGGAGGCCTAATATTAGGTTTTGTTAACTCACAAAAACTTGCATGGATTGCAACTGTCACTTTGACTCTGGCTCAGTGGACTTAGACTTTCTATATAATGTTCCCACAGAACACAGGGTTGTATTCCAAAATGAAAACATATTTTAACGTCCACTGCAACTCCACTGAAAAGTGAAGATTTAATGAACTTGAAAGATTTCCGGAAAGGATACAATCTACTTATGTTGACTCGTTCATATATGCAGGCATCCGAGAAGAAGCAACTGTAATCATGGAGCTAATACTTTGGTTAGGCCTAAACCTCATCATTTTTCAGGTGTTTCTTCGCTGTTGTGAAAGAATTATTCATTATTCTCATATTTTATCTGAAAATACCTAAGACTACAAACACCTCTGTTTCACAGAGGCTACGTTGGATTTGCCATGCAAATTCAATTTCTAGTCTCCCGATGGCACAGTGCAGCTCCATAATATAGACAAATCCGAACAGTCGTGTGATGGTCTGATTTAGTCAGGCATAACTGGGATTTATCAGCTCTAATCTTTCAAAGTCTTTTCTTAAATATATATCGTAGATGGTTGTACTCTAAAATATCTCTTGATTCCCTCAATTCCATGGAATATGAAGGTTTGGAATTGCATGTAGACAATTGAACTGAAATGATTGAAGGTTGATGGACCCCACCAATGGCTGACTTCAAAAGCTGTTTGGATTCATCTATAAGCAGTTTCAGTCTGCATGTAAGTGGTGTACCTAATTATCACATGTCAAATACCTGCTGATTGCAAACTTGGAGATATGCTTCCATTTGTTAATTTTGAAGTCACATTTATCTAAATTTAGACATTTTTTAAACTGTATGTGTAGGAAGTTGTCGGTAGCTCCTATACAGGATGTTAACACCCTACTCTTTTAAATTTTTCACAGCTGGTCATGAAGTCTGGTTAGAAACATGTCATGCATATGCTCGGCAATTAGAGAACAGTGGGGATGCACAGTCAGCAGCCAGTTATTATCTCTGCTGCCATAGAGTATATGACGCCATCAGAACATTGAAGGATCACAAACACTTCAGGTTAATAACATAAATAATTAGTAACCAGTATTACAGTAGTCATGATAAGTACATACTTGCCAACTGTCCTGTTTTAAGTGGAAGTGTTCCATTTTCTGAGCTTTGAAACCTATAAAATTCAGAGAGTGTTCTGTTTTCCGGCTTTTAGCATTACCATTTCACTAAGACTTAAAATGCAGAATGATGAATTTTGTAAACTTATTATTGTGGATGACCTATCAAATGTTCCATTTTCTGGACTGGTAATGGGTAACGTTGGCAAGTATGTAAATATTAATGTACAAACATTACCATAGCAACCCAAGCCATTATGGACCCAGAAACTGCCAAATCTGTTCCCATTGTTGTAGCAATTACTAAATGTGTGAAGATAATTGTCATGTGGTCATGCAAATATATTTATACTCTACATACAAGGTTGTGCACTTTTAGCAGCATGGCTGTGAATTTCACTTCATCCAGTGTTATTGCACAATGGCTTGTTAACAAGTTGAAATTATGAACTTGAGCTTTGCCAGATTTAGACATCTGCCAATGGATTATTATTAATTCATTCCTTCATGCTTACTAATGATACTCAACTTCTATTGGTTCATTATGTTCAGGTGACCATGTGTTAACCTAAAGTAAACTCAATGAATAAAGTTATGCACCTCCTTTGGCTTGTCAATTTTTATGTCTTTTTTTTCCGAATGAACTTTTTTTCCTCTTCGTGTTTCAAATAAAAAAAAAAAGTTTTGTATGAATGAGCTAGGTTAAACAACTCTGGATGTGTGCATTAAAACAGTATAGCACACTCCTGAGGCACTTAGCAGAGATGTAGGTCAGGTCTCATTTTTTGCAGCAAGTAAGCTGCATTTGTTTTTTAGTGACTTCAGTCAAATCATCAACTCAAGTTTTTATGTTATTCAACAGCTGAAGAATCCCCAGAATTTTTCAAGTCAGTTAGAATTTGAGTTTTTCATCCTAAGTTATGACATGATTAAATGTTTGGCACTTGGGCTGGTTTTTTGTACATCACTTGCATTAAACCTCAATTGTGCATGGGTCATGGTTGTTTAGCCTTTAAAGGTCATGTGACATGATAAAGACAAAATTTGCTGTTCTATTTCTATTTCAAATCATTAATAAAAATGGGCTCAATATGCAAATCTTGTGATGTCATGAGAGGGACATACCATATATGGCTAATGTTATCCTTTGTTTTTCAAGCTTCATTTTAAGGACAGTTGTATCATTACTTTGTCCTGAGGGTTTTGTTTTGGAAGTTGAAATTGTATCCTTAAAAATCATCAGTATCAATAACCAAACCATAAACTATCTGATGAGTAATTAACAGATAGTGCAGGGCTCCACATCATTATTTTTGCATAAGCATACAATTTGCTTCAAAATTGTTCAAACTTTGAAGAGGTATAAAGTGAGAACCGTAAAAGACATTGACATAATTCCAACTGATTTTGCCTTAGAAAAGTTAACTCCTTAAAGGCCAAGAAAAGTCAGAGCATTTTGCTGACATGTCACACTACCTTTAATTGTTAGGCTTTAGCTGTTCATGAACCTTCCCTTTAAGGAAAGTACAATATGTCTCTTTCTTTAAAAGAGGAGCAGAAGGAAAATATTATTACACAAAGACTATGTTGGGATTCTGTGGTGGAGAATTTCTGTTAAAAGTAGCCTTGTTCTTGTTTTCCATAGAGAAGCAGCATCTCTTGCAGTAGCTCGACTTCCTCATTCTGACCCAGTTTTTTTAGATGTTTACCAATGCTGGGCTGCTGAGTTGGAATCTGAACATTGTTTTGGCCAAGCTGCTCGTTGGTGAGTCATTTCAGAATTCAGGTCATCTAGGACAGGTAGCTGAAATATTTTAGACAGAAGCCATGTTGTGTGTTTTTAAACTTGGTCTCTGTGAACAAGGAGTGTGTGGGGTTTCATTACAAGTAGCAATACATCGCACAAGATAAGAGGTGATGTGTTTGTTGGGGCTATGTCTCAATTTCTAACCTTCAGTTCCCAGTTGTGGGTCTTTTGATTGTTTCCCTAAGTGCTTGATGTATGGAGCATCATGTACAATGGCATTCTACCCAGTTTTAAAATCTTCAGAGGTGTGGAATGGGATGGGTGATCATGTTAGGTCATTTTGCTGTCACTCCCCCCCCCTCCCCACACACATACATTCATGTAATGATTTTGAGAAGAAATTGTGGAAAATTGGGGCAGTGGGATATGGTAAAATGGAGAAACACCATGTCCAAGACCACAGCATTGCCTGTATTTTTGCAACTTCAAAATGCTAAATGAAATAAATCAAACTTATGCCCCTTTTTTACTTGAATGTTTAGTGTCTATTGTGATGTTTCATTGATGCTGTGTTGCACTTTTTTGACTTACAAAGTAGTTCAAGGAGTTGTGTTGAAAATAAAATGTTAATAATCCAGATATGTGAGGAAACTTTTTCTGCTAGATTTCATGAAGATAAGATGCAAAAAATAATTATGTTGATTTGTCTTTAAAGCTTGTCACAGAAATGCATTGTTGTAAACTTTACTCTTCGAGGGAAAAATTGCATTTGATTAACAAGGAAATGTCATCCTTTAAAAAGCAGTATTTATGGCAATAGTGATAAATAATTAAAAATAAGGCAGTATAGTAGCATTCTTTTCCAAAAGTAAGTTTTCCTCAGATAGAAACTCAGTTGCTTGTTGCTCAAGAGTAATTTGTTCACCCAAACTTTAAATATTTTAAAAGATGCAACTTCCAAAACTCCTCTTGTACATAATATTTTGAGGAGATGAAGCTATTGTTGTGGTTTATTGTTGAGACCAAATGATTTGATAATGACAAGATCTATTTTCTTTTAATGCTATGTTCGAGCAATTAACACAATATTTCCCTTTAAATGTTTTTCATAGTTATTTAACATTTACTTCAGGTAAAAGCTGAATCAGAACATTAAATGAAAAAACAAAGTGTTAAATTGGAGACTATTTTGTTTTGCAGTTACCTTGCTATAGAGAAGCCTGAGAATGCTGTCAGGTTGTTAGCAAGAATTGGTAGCCAAACATCCTTGAAAGTAGCCCTTGAAATAGCTCTTTTGACCAATCAGAAAGACATTTTACCATCACTGGTACCAAGATATGCAAATGAGTGCATGCTCAACCAGGATTGGTCAGACCCATGGGAAGTTGCCTCAGGAGAAGCAGCAGTCATGGTTTGTATATAAATAGCTTGTAGATATTTATTCCCTTATAATAAGAGTTTTTAGTTAAGGTTTTTGGGTTCATCTGGTTTTGTATCCCCTCAATGTCTTGTGAGTAGGGCTGTGTTGTCTGTTACTAAATTTGTGTTTGTAAACAAAATCAAATGTCAGTTACTTCCAAGTTTGGAGAATGGGAGTGTATACTTCTAATAACTTTATATTCATGTGGAATTATTTCAAAGACTTCATGATTATCAATATATGTTCAACAGTTGGTCACGTATTGTCCTTCAGTGGACGTAATAGCTTCTTCGGGAAGCAGTGAAAGTTTTTGTTTTGCCGAACGGCCCTTTGCCAGAGGGTTTGGAGGACTTGAAAAAATATTCAACAGTGAATTCATTCATATAGTGCACTTTTAAGGACCTCCTGTTTTACCCTCCTGACAATGTCAAGTACCAGCCCTTACGATGAGTAATAAACTCAAATCTCTGATTTTTCCATTGGTTTAAGGGTATATCCTTTGTCGGCTCTTTTAAGTAATAGTCTTTATTGCGGAGTGAAACAACTGGGTGTCAACCTGTAAGTTTAGGTTTATTATTTGCAAGCGAAGAATAATGTATCTTAAATGGTTTAATGGCAAACTGAAGACTTTTGATGGCCAACTGCTATTGGAGTACTCAGGCAAATCAACAGAGAATGTACCTTAGCCTTGGGTGGGGGTGGGGAGGAAGGGAGATAGTGGTTTTGATGGTGATCATTAAATTGAGTGAGTGGGTCACTACACTTTACTCTTACCCTACTAACGGTGCACAGCTTGTACCCTGTTGATAAATTTGTTGGGAAATAACAGTGAAGACACTGAATAGTTGCTATTAAAGGTGTTTAGAGATAGTTACTTTACTAATTGGATGAAACAGTACCATTAGCATCAACCCTTACTGATTTTTACTGCCTTTTGCTTAAATTTGATGTTTTATTCCTATTTAGGCTCTTCATCTGGTTGTACTCATCCATGAAGCTCTCACTCTGAGTCAGAATAATCTCAGTTACACAGCTGATCCTACAAAAGAACCAAAGTACTCCCTCAATCTCTCAGAGATTGGACTGGAAGGTAATGCAATAGTTTATGATTTGTTTTCCTTCGTATCCCAGTGTTTATGTATTAATATACCTTACAGTGTACCGCAAGTCAAAAATGAAACCTTCTGCCGTTGTATGTGATGCTCTCCAAAAGCAATGGAGTAGCGAAAAGAAGCCAGTGAGCTACAATTGGAAGAAAGGTCATGGCCTGCTCAACTTGAACCAATAGGTTGGAAACTGGGCAGTAAAACTCTATATAACTAGGTAATTAACAAATGTGAAACATGAAAAAGTGAATTCAAATGTCTAACTTCCATCTTCATAGGACATTTTTGGTTTCGATGAAAAGAGAAACCTATGCATTCATGATGGCGTGTGTGTGTATGTATGTGTGTATGTGCGTGTGTATGTGTGTGTATGTGTGTATGTGTGTGTGTTTGTGACACTTTGCTTGTTTACACGATATCTTGAGAAGGGAAGATCTGACAGTTCTCAAACTTGGTACACAGATACCCCATACTGAGAGGAAGAACCCTATTTATTTTGGTTGAGGTCAAAGGTCATCTGGGGTCACGGGGTCAAAAACCAAAATCCTTGTTTACACAATATCTCAAGACAGGGAACTTGGATTAATTTCAAACTTGATATGTTGATGCGTTATGATGTAGGGAAGAACCCTATTGATTTTGGTGGAGGTCAAAGGTCATTTGGGGTCACGCGGGGTCAAACCCCGAAATCCTTGTTTACACGATATCTCATGGTAAAAAACTTGGATTAATTTCAAACTTGATATGTTGATGCGTTAGGATGTCAGGAAGAACCCTATTGATTTTGGTGGAGGTCAAAGGTCATTTGGGGTCACATGGGGTCAAACCCTGAAATCCTTGTTTACACGATATCTCATGGTAGGAAACTTGGATCAATTTCATACTTGATATGTGGATATGTTATGAGGTAAGGAAGAACCCTATTGATTTTGGTGGAGGTCAAAGGTCATTTGGGGTCACGTGGGGTCAAACCCCTAAATCCTTGTTTACACGATATCTCATGGTAGAAAACTTGGATTAATTTCAAACTTGATATGTTGATGCGTTAGGATATCAGGAAGAACCCTATTGATTTTGGTGGAGGTCAAAGGTCATTTGGGGTCACATGGGGTCAAACCCCGAAATCCTTGTTTACACGATATCTCATGGTAGAAAACTTGGATTAATTTCAAACTTGATATGTTGATGCGTTAGCATGGGAGGAAGAACCCTATTGATTTTGGTGGAGGTCAAAGGTCATTTAGGGTCACATGGGGTCAAACCCTGAAATCCTTGTTTACACGATATCTCATGGTAGGAAACTTGGATCAATTTCATATGTGATATGTTGATGCGTTATGATGTAAGGAAGAACCCTATTGATTTTGGTGAAGGTCAAAGGTCATTTGGGGTCACGTGGGGTCAAACCCCGAAATCCTTGTTTACACGATATCTCATGGTAGAAAACTTGGATTAATTTCAAACTTGATATGTTGATGCGTTATGATGTAAGGAAGAACCCTATTGATTTTGGTGGAGGTCAAAGGTCATTTGGGGTTACATGGGGTCAAAACCCCGAAATCCTTGTTTACATGATATCTCATGGTAGAAAACTTGAATCAATTTCATACCTGATATGTTGATGCGTTATGATGTAAGACAGAACCCGATTTATTTTCGTGAAGGTCAAAGGTCATTTGGGGTCACATGGGGTCAAAACCTGAAATCCTTGTTTACATGATACATTATGGTAGGAAACTTGGACTCATTTCAATCTTGATAGGCTGATGCATTATGATGTAAGAAAGAACCCGATTTATTTTCGTGGAGGTCAAAGGTCATTTGGGGTCACACCCCGAAATCCTGGTTTACACTATATCTCAAGGTAGGAAACTTGGATCAATTTCATACGTGATATGTTGATGCGTTATGATGTAAGGAAGAACCCTATTGATTTTGGTGAAGGTCAAAGGTCATTTGGGGTCACGTGGGGTCAAACCCCGAAATCCTTGTTTACACGATATCTCATGGTAGAAAACTTGGATTAATTTCAAACTTGATATGTTGATGCGTTATGATGTAGGACAGAACCCGATTTATTTTCGTGAAGGTCAAAGGTCATTTGGGGTCACATGGGGTCAAAACCTGAAATCCTTGTTTACATGATACATTATGGTAGGAAACTTGGACTCATTTCAATCTTGATAGGCTGATGCATTATGATGTAAGAAAGAACCCGATTTATTTTCGTGGAGGTCAAAGGTCATTTGGGGTCACACCCCGAAATCCTGGTTTACACTATATCTCAAGGTAGGAAACTTGGATCAATTTCATACGTGATATGTTGATGCGTTATGATGTAAGGAAGAACCCTATTGATTTTGGTGAAGGTCAAAGGTCATTTGGGGTCACGTGGGGTCAAACCCCGAAATCCTTGTTTACACGATATCTCATGGTAGAAAACTTGGATTAATTTCAAACTTGATATGTTGATGCGTTATGATGTAAGACAGAACCCGATTTATTTTCGTGAAGGTCAAAGGTCATTTGGGGTCACATGGGGTCAAAACCTGAAATCCTTGTTTACATGATACATTATGGTAGGAAACTTGGACTCATTTCAATCTTGATAGGCTGATGCATTATGATGTAAGAAAGAACCCGATTTATTTTCGTGGAGGTCAAAGGTCATTTGGGGTCACACCCCGAAATCCTGGTTTACACTATATCTCAAGGTAGGAAACTGATTTATTTCAAACTTGATATGTTGATGCGTTATGATGTAAGAAAGAACCCAATTTATTTTCGTGGAAGTCAAAGGTCATTTGGGGTCACATGGGGTCAAAACCTGAAATCCTTGTTTACATGATACATTATGGTAGGAAACTTGGACTCATTTCAATCTCATTTCAATCTTGATAGGCTGATGCGTTATGATGTAAGAAAGAACCCGATTTATTTTCGTGGAGGTCAAAGGTCATTTGGGGTCACACCCCGAAATCCTGGTTTACACTATATCTCAAGGTAGGAAACTGATTTATTTCAAACTTGATATGTTGATGCGTTATGATGTAAGAAAGAACCCAATTTATTTTCGTGGAAGTCAAAGGTCATTTGGGGTCACATGGGGTCAAAACCTGAAATCCTTGTTTACATGATACATTATGGTAGGAAACTTGGACTCATTTCAATCTTGATAGGCTGATGCGTTATGATGTAAGAAAGAACCCGATTTATTTTCGTGGAGGTCAAAGGTCATTTGGGGTCACACCCCGAAATCCTGGTTTACACTATATCTCAAGGTAGGAAACTGATTTATTTCAAACTTGATATGTTGCTGCGTTATGATGTAAGAAATAACCCAATAAATTTTGGTGGAGGTCAAAGGTCATTTGGGGTCACATGGGGTCAAACTCTGAACTTCTTGTTTACACTATGTCTCAAGGTAGGAAGCTTGGATTGATTTCAAACTTGATACGTTGATGCGTTATGATGGGAGGAAGAACCCTATTGATTTTGGTAGAGGTCAAAGGTCATTTGGGGTCATAGGGGTCAAACTCAGAAAACCTTGTTTAGGATAGCTCAAGGTATGAAAGGTGGATGGATTTCAAAATTAGTATGTAAATGAATTATGGTTAGAAGATGGTCTGTATAAGGTTATTTTTTGTGGAGGTGAAAGGACATCTGGGGTCATGATCGGTCAAACTTTGAAAAACTTGTCAAAATGGGATATCTCAAGGTAGGAAACCTGGATGGATTTCCCAATTAGTATGTGGATGTGTTATGGTGAGTTGAAAGTACTGTACCTGTTGTTTTTGGTGGAGGTCAATGGTCATCTGGTATCACCTGGCATCAAACTCTGAAAACCTTGTTTGCAGAATATCTTAAGGCACAGTATGAAAGAAAAACCAGTCACTTACAGGTGGAGACAAAGGCTATTTTGGGTCACCAGTTGTTACAAGAAATGTAGCATTTTATTGAAAAGAGCATGTATGTATCATCGAAACCTCAATGCATTTTTGCATTCTGGTTAAGGTTTAAACTCTTTCCACAAAGTTGACTTTTAATATCACCTCCAGTCCTGGTCTGTTGCTTCCACAGTAGTGGAGTCTTTCTTACCAAACTTTGTTCTGCTCAATATACTTTTTTTACCTGACCAGCCCTTTCATACCTATCTGCTGTATACCCTGGTGATATTTGTCAATGTGCATATAATGCTTATTTGTTGTCTCTGTTAAACCACTCTGCTGCACAATACACAATACATCTCACTGATCTGCACATTTAATTGACCAATCAGAGTAGCTTGTAGGTTTTATTGAGGTAGAGTTTAGTAAATACCTTGTTTTTTCTGTATATCAAACTACCAAATATAATCACAAAGTTTGGTAATGGGAACAAACAGAGAGTTGTTAGAGAAGGAGATACAATGAACAAATTTTGTCAGACAATAGGTATTTGAAAATGTCTTTTTGAGTTAATCGCTTCTCTGCCTTTTGGCTAAGATCATGTGTAGTATTTGTTCGTTTCATCCAGTCTAGAATGGAGCCATACATGACAGACCAATAATGTAAATGGTCTGAGGGCCATGAGGTTTGTCATGTATTGTCTTTCAGTGGACAAAACAGCTTCTCCAGAAAGAAGTGAAAGTTTTAGTTTCGCCAAATGGCCCTTTGCCAGAGGGTCAGGAGGACTTTAGAAAGATTGTTTTGAGTTGCCACTATTTGATTGACAGATCTCTTTGTTTCTGTAGTTAAGTCTCTTTTGATTAAGTTTGTTTAATGATGATATCTTCCATTCTTGTCTAAGTAATCACTAAACAAAGGCTATTGTCTACGTATGCTTTGAGTTGACTGAGGTTTGTTTCCACCAATGACAAAGCCAGTAATTAAAATTTTCAGTAGGACTGAAAGCAAATGAATAACAATATGCTTCCTTTGTACCCCGTTTCTTGTTGGATGGAAGCATTGTTCAAGTCTGTACATTACCCTCGGATTTAAACAATTTTGTCATCATTCAGAAACAAAATTGTTTTAGTTATTTGTAGAGAAATTGTTGCTGTTTTGAAATGAAATGAAGTGTCTCAGATAGCACTGAATGAAATAAATTTCACAATTTTGCATGATGGCTGACAATGAAATGTTAACTAGAGAGTGGAAGGAATGTGTCTCGCCATTGGAATTTTGCATCATTAACTATGGTTGATTGAAGCATTGAGATAGGGATTTGGCAGATAAAATCAAAATAACCTGCTGAAAGGAAAGTTGTCCCAAAGAGACTTTAGAACAGACCTTCCCAACTGGCGGCACGCGCGCCACTTGTGGCGCTTCGAGGTGGTCCAGTTGGCGTGCGGCGCCCTGCCATGCAAAAAGAAAATTATTAACAGAAATAAGAACAGACAGTGAAAGTAATTTTCATTTTGAAAAAAGACATACAAAAATTACTTAATTACATACATAAAGCCTTTACCACTTGTTTAGCTACTGCATATGGAAAATAAATTAATTCCTGAATTCCAATTGAAGCTTCATAATGAACAACATTCCTGGGCCTCATACCTCTTTCGTGGCCAGGGGCCATGTCTTGAAATGTCATATAATAGCTCCTTAACATACCGACGCCTAGTGCAGCATCAAGTGGAAACATTGGTGACCGTCAGCTATTAATAGCTTTTGGACTTTGGACATAGACTCTACCACTGTAACAAAGCGGTATATCTGCCCTTTTAAAAGGGATATTCAGGGAGGTTCCCCCTCCTGGACCACCTCATTTTCTATACGCTCTGCGCCAACTCATGGTGGCGCTGCGCTTAGAATAGTCATCCTACTGTCAGTGGCACTTGAATCCCACTCAATACCACAAAGTGGCACTTCAATCAAACTAGTTGAAAAGGCCTGCTTTAGAATGTTCTTTCTCCTGCTCTAACCACTCTGGACTAAATAACAACGGAACTCTTCCACTGAAGGGAAATGCAGTCGACCAAGATAAGTGTAGCAGACTTTCCTGTTTCATGAATGGCTCTTGAGGATCATACAGCAACATTCTTCCTCAAATGTGAAGCTTAATAAAAGAAATTGCTTGGTTTACCTTGAACATGCAATATTTAAACCCTGAAATATCATGAAAGATACTTGGAAGAAAAATAAGAAGAAAGGTGAAATATTTAGCTGTATTTTCAAAACAAGTTGGGGGCATCTGCTTGTGCCCTTTAAACTTTATCATTGCATAAAAATAAAAAAGTTGATTTACAATTATATGTCTACAAGACATTCAGTGGACTAGAGATAGTAACCATATCTATTATTCTGAATGGGGAAGTGACCTCTTTTTTTAGTCCGTTTTCATCTAATGCAAGAGGTGTTGCCGTCCTTACTGACAAGAAGTGTGTGGCTAAGGTTTTACATGTGACATATGGTCAGGATGGTAACTATATAATCCTACTCATCGACATTAAAGGCTTCACTTTCAATCTTGTTAATTTATATGGACCTAATTCTGATTCCCCTGACTTTTTCGATAACGTTCTCAACGAAAGTTTTGGTATTGATTGTGACTTCAATATTTTTTGCGGGGATTGGACCTTAGTTCAAGATTTTGATTTAGACTGTTACTCATATGCAAATATCAATAATCCAAATGCTCAAAAGAAACTTATTGAATTAAAGCAGGAGTCACAATTGGTTGATCCATGGCGTACTTTGTACCCTCAGACTCAACAGTTTACTTGGAGACGTAGGAATCCTTTTAAGCAAGCTCGTCTTGACTTCTTTTTGGTTTCCGAAAATTTATTGAATTTCATTACTGATTCAAATATATTGCCTGGTTATCGTACTGATCATTCGATTGTGGTTTTAGACATTTCTATGTATAATATTAAACATGGAAAAGGGTTTTGGAAGTTCAACATTGCTCTTCTGCAAAACAATGATTATATTAATTTGATAAATGCTGCAATTGATCAGTGTGTCATGCAGTATGTTGCTACCCCTTATAACCGTGAGTCGGTTTTAACAATTCCACATGGGGACTTGCACTTTAATATTGATGCTGATTTATTTTGGGAGACATTGCTACTTATGATCAGGGGTGAGACAATCCAGTTTTCATGTAGATTGAAAAATAAAAATGCAAACAGGGAGAAATTATTGATGAACGAAATCGCCCAACTTGAAATGGTAGTACAAGAAAATATGTACGCTACCCTCCAAGAAAAGAAGAATGAACTGGAAGATTTAAGGAAAGTTTATTTGCAGGGAGCTATGATAAGATCACGTGGTCACTGGGTTAAGTGGGGTGAAAAACCTTCCTCTTTTTTCCTTAGCTTAGAGAGAAGAAAAGCATTAGATAAAAGTTTGAATGCTATTACAGATGTTCATGGTAATATTTTACACAAACAGGAAGATATAATGGATGAAACTTATGACTATTTCTCGAGAACGTTTTCTTGTAGTGATCATGGTAATCTTGATTCTAAGATTTTACATCAATTCGCAGGCGAGGCAAACTTTCCAAGAGTAACAAAGAATCAAGCTGATAACCTTGAAACCTTTTTACGAAAGCTGAAATTCTAGATGCTGTTTTGAAACTTAAAAAAAATGACAAGTCACCAGGCTTGGACGGATTTTCCTCTGAGTTTGTGAAGTACTTCTGGCCCAGGTTATCAGACCTTTTTTATAAGGGTTTATGTTCTTATTGGGGGAAGGGTACCCTCTCATCCACCTTACGACAAGGTGTTATTGTTCTGATCCCCAAAAGGGATAAACCAAGGAAATTTTTGAAGAACTGGCGCCCGATTTCTCTTTTAAGCGTATTCTACAAAATAATCTCAAATTGCGTATCAAAGAGAATTAAAGAGGTGCTTCCCAATCTTATTCATGAGAACCAAAAAGGTTTCATGTCTGATAGATATATTGGAGAGAATGTACGCTTACTTTACGATCTTTTGCTGTATGCTGATCTTGAGAATATACCAGCTCATCTCATATTAGTAGATTTTGAAAGAGCGTTCGACACAATTTCTCGAGATTTTATTTGGCATGTTCTTAACTTTTGGGGTTTCAAAAATAATTTCATTCAATGGTGTAAATTGCTTTATAATAATGCTGTCTCTTGCGTTATGGTTAACGGTTGTCGCTCCCAGTTTTTTGATATTGCCGTCAAGGTGACCCCCTCTCTCCTTATCTTTTTATTTTATGTGTTGAACTCCTTGCTATTCACGTTCGTTGTAACGAATCTATTAGAGGTATTACATTATCATCGTGTGATATTAAGATAATCCAATATGCTGACGACACGGCATTTGTTACAGATGGCAGTCGTACCTCTTTCGAGGGAGTAATGAACTCATTGCAGGTGTTTCATTTTTTATCTGGTCTTAAAGTAAATTATGATAAAACGTCGGTGTTTTCTGTTGGTGCTAAACGACATGCTAAAGAAGTTTACGGTGAGGTCAAAAGACTTGTTTGGGATCCTGGGGGGTGTTTTACCTTTTTGGGGATTCGCTTTTCCCTTGATATTAATGAGATAAGTCAACTTAATTATTCAAATGTTATTAATGATATCCGTGATATTATTGGACGTTGGTCTAGGAGAAGATTCACCGTCATTGGTAAAATAACAATAGTCAAGTCCCTTCTTATACCTAAAATAAATTATTTGTTGCTTTCCATACCTGACCCACCGAGCGATGTTGTGAATACGATTGAGAAAATGTTTTATTCATTTATTTGGAATGGCACAGACCGAATCAGTCGGAAGCAACTCTGCCTTCCCTATGCAAAAGGTGGTTTACGGATGTTAGATTTTAATTTTTTTATGACTTCGATGAAACTCACTTGGCTAAGAAGGTACTATAAGGCGTCTCCTACCACTGCTTCTTATGCCCTTTTCTATTTCTTCCTCGAGAGTAAGGTCAATTTCCTTTGGGATGGGGGCCCGATTTACTTAAAAACAGGACTGCAATTGATCAGTAACCCCTCTTATAAGGATCTTTTGAGGGCTATTATTAAACTAAAAAGTTCCATAGATATCGATCTTCGAAAAAATCCAAATACACATCAGTGTCTATGGCATAACGATTTAATTCAAGTGGGTCGTAAACCATTGTACTTTAAAACCTGGTTACAAAGGGGTGTATACACTATTGATGATCTGATCGACGAGGATGGAAAGTTTCTTTCCCTTAACAATTTTATTGCTCGTTATAATATTAATACAAATTTTTTGCAGTATGAAGGTCTTCTAAGAGCTGTAAAAGGCTTCGTAAATGGCCATGTGAGTTGTAAACTACAAAGACCATTTATCCCAGAATTATATGCTATCCTACTTAAATCAGTCAAGGGGGGTTCTGACTTCTATAGAATAATTGCCTATGCTTCTGACACTCGTATAAAGTCTCAAGATAAATGGTATGAAGAACTCGGTTGTAATAACCTAAATTGGAATTTAATCTACAAATTACCTTTTACTCTAAATTTGGAAAGCAAGTTTTCTTGGTTTCAGTACAGGATAAACACAAGGATTTTGGCAACCAACTGCTACTTAAAAAAAATTAACATTTTGGATCATTATTTGTGTACTTTCTGCTCAAAAGAAAAAGAAACGATAAGTCATATTATGTTTTTTTGTGAAAAGGTACAGCCAATGTGGGGACAATTTAGGAATTTTGTATATAATAGCACCAATGATACTTTGTTTGTTAATCCTGTAACTTTAATTTTTGGTATAACGTATCACCAACATGATAACGAAACTATAAATACTTTGTTGATCTGGTTTAAATTTTATATTTATAGATGTAAAATACAAAATGATGCCTTAAATTTCCTTAGTTTTAAGAACTATGCTAAGAACTTGCTTTCAGTTTTGTATTACAATGATTGCGTTACGCTTAAACGTGAGAACTTTTTAGGTCGATGGCGGCCATGGCTTCTTGGTTTACAGCTTGAGTTCAGTATTGTTTAGCATTATAATCTGTCATTTTTAATAGGCTGCTTTAATTATCACTATTTTGTCTGTTCTAAAATATTGTTGAGTTTCTTTGGATAATGCTTTTTGTACAACTTGTATTAATTGCTTTTGTTGCCGATTGAGAAGAATAAAAAAAAAAAAAAAAAAAAAAAAAAAAAAGTTGACTGCTTTGAAGATAATTGACCTTTAAAAACATTCCACACAGCTCTTTTCATTTTTTTTTTTTTGACAGGTTATGATGAGTTTAGCAAGTGGATGTGTTCGTCTCTTAGGGGCCGACCCATTTTATCAGAAGTGCTCTCGATTTGGGAAGATAGAAATTCCAAGTACATGGGTCAAGTATCTAAGCAAGATGTCTTACAAACAGTTATGAGACTTTTCTTGCCAAACTTTGATTCTAAAATACCATCTCAGGTGAGACTGAAATTATAATTTGATGACCTAAGCATTTTGTATTTTTCGACAACAAAAGTCAGTTTCCTCACCCAAACTTTGTGATGAAATACAAAGCCCTGTAATCAATCAAAAAACAACTTGTAACTCCTAAACAAATAGCGATCTCACAGCTATTCCTTATTGCAGTTTTTCAGTTGACAGATTTTTTTCAGCGGAAAGAAAAGGGAAAGAAGAGTTTCTTTACTTTTTATTTTGGACTAGTCTTGAAAAATTGCTGTATTGTCTGAATAAATGGCTTGCTCATACTGTACATAGAAAATGAATCTTTGTGAGCCCACAGTGTGCTTATGCATAGAAACAAGTGAATAGTTATTTCTTCCCATGTAATCCTTTATTTTTTAGTCTTTCAAATGACCTTGGATTTTTTTAAATTTCTCAACTGTAAGCATCTGAAAAGGGGTAAAATGATGTGGTAAATGTCAATATCTGAATCTGTTCTATTAATGTAGTGGGTTTTGGTATCTGAGAGAATACTGCTCCTGTACACACTCATACTAATACAACCTCATGGAGGCAAAAGATCTGAATTTTTAACTTAAAGGCAGTCATTCGTCACCCCAAACTACAGTTTCAGTATACATATATCAAAACTCTCAATTGGTGCAGCTGTTTGATTGGCATCACATTCAAACAATGCATCATAGCTAAATTACACAGCATGGGCACTGAGAGTGTCTTGATTACACATTATGGACTTGTTTGGCCACTGGGACAAGCCATGAAGCAATAAACTAGAATTGTTTCTGGATAAAGATGAGTTTTAGATAAATGTGGGAGGGGCTAGAAGTAAGTAGGTTGGGAGAATTGGAACTGTTTGGGATGATGAAAATATGCCTTTAATCATGACGTTTGTCCCGTTGTTCTTTTCCAGTTTCACATTAGTGTTGCCATCTGTCTTACATTGCATTTATTACAAGAAGCTACAAAAGAAACAAGCCAAAGAAGCAATGAACACATTGAAAGAATTCTCAAAGAGTGTCTTCAGCAAGGAGACATCCACTTGATGATAACTATCCTGTCCTTAGTCTTTCCTTCAGGTAAATTATTTTGTGAGACTTTGGTTTACTTCATTAAATCCCTCATTTCATTCTAAGGTAGTCATGTAGGTACACCTTCCTTTCGCTTTAAAGTGTCTGTGTTAGTAAAGTGTTTAGTAGTTTGTTCTTTTGGTTTCCATATTTTTTTTTCGCAAGTTCCCTGAACAAATTGAATAAATCTTACTTTGTTTTGAGTAAATTCACATGGTTGAATTGTGGGGCTGTGTCACAAATGTTGTAATTAAGCTTCAGACTCCACTTTCTGTGCCATCAGCCTTAAGAAGGGAGATTTTGAATGCATTCACTGTAATGAGATTGATGATTTATCAATGTTCTATATTTACAACTTGAAAGTTAGCATAGAACATTAAAGGTTATCTTCCTGTTGACAATACTGACACCAGGATTGAGAAGGGACATTGCTCTTTCCCTACATATTAGTTTTGTGTTTGAAATACAATTAATCGATGCATGCAGAAGACGTATGTATGATCTGTATAAATATGATTCTGAATGGACTGCATATGACTAAACATCACACAACAATTCAACGCCAATTTGTTTTTATTACAAGGACATAACTGTTCAGGCTCACACTCAACATGTCAACAAAGATTAAAGTTTGATGAAGGTCCATCTTTTGTCTATTACAAAGGTTGCCATGGCTACTATAACAAGGATAGATAAGAAAGACTTGCATTTTATTGGCTAGAAGTCTTTCCAAAATCTTCATCAAATGTACCTTTGGTTTTTTGGTATTTAGGGTGTCTCAAAGATAAGCTGTGTGCAGGAGATACCTCAACCACCCCTCAAGCAGGACTTGTTGAAGCATACTATGCATATGCTGTACTCTATCATATGTGGTGGAACTTTCCAGCCCTCCAGCAGCCGTCTCAGACCTGTTCATTGAGAACTTCCACAAAACCTAAAGGGCAGACAGAGCCAAGTGTATTTGAAGATGCAAGTGATAACAAACTCCAGAGGACCGAGGACTTGTCACAAACAGTTACATTGAATGGAACTGATGTAGAAAGTTCACTGGTATCAGTGAAAGATTCTTCCTCACACGAAATTGATTTTAGAGAATATTGCAAACATGCTCTGAGAGAATTAGAGATTTGTAAGGAGATCCTGATAAATCGAGAAAGTCTGAAGTGGTATGAAGTCAGGGCAGAGCTGGAACATATAAAACAAAAGAAGAAAATTTTACAGCTTTCTAGCAATGACAGAACAGACAGTGATGTAGTAACTGAGACTGAAGCAGGGGGTGATGGGAGCAGAGTGGAGGCTATTGATGGTGGAGCTGTTGATGTGAATGATCTCCTAGGAAACAGAGAACACTTACAGTCTCCTGCTGAAGGTGGTGACATCAGTTCACAAAGCATACAAACTGAATCAGAATCTTCAGAACTTGTATCCCAGAGGACAGTCGGGGGTGATGGGGATTGCATTGGTTATCAGGAGCTTAATAATAGTTTGCATTCAATGAAAAATGACACCTTGTTGTGCAAAGGTGGAGAGGGATCATGGGAAAAGATGCCAGTGTTTGAAAGGTACCAACACTCTAGTGTTACTATGGAGATAATTTTAAAAACTGAAATCAGGATTCAAGAAGAATGGAAACATTTGAACATGGTAAGGATAAGTGTTTTCATTGTTTTGGTGATTTTTATGCATCACTCTTTTAATTTTTGGTGGTGCCTTACATGTAGTTGAATTAAGAGGCTGATGAGAAAGTTATTTTATTTAGAGCAAATCCTGTGAAATGCAGAAGTGTTAGATGTTGTGATCTATTGGTTGAGGGAATGCATATCATTTACTATACCTCTTACATGCTGCTATGGTACTCTTTGATGGGTCTTTCCCTCAACAAGCTGTAATGAACATGGTATAACAATCTCTGAAGTAATGTAACATCTGACAAACCAGTTGTTTAGAAACTGAGCCATAAAACCTCTTTTAAAACCTTTTTACCCACAGATGTTGACAATCCATGACATGTTGTTTTGGGAATAATTTCCATTGCTTTCATGTCCAAGTTCAAAAACATCTTCATGCATTTATCATTAGCTAAAAGCAGTGACATAGCCAGGAATTGTGGGGGAAGGGGGGACATTTGTAACTGATATGGGGGAAGGGGTCTAAGGTTGAAAGCCCTTACATGAAATCTGGTGCAATGTTTTTCCAGTTTCATCATTACCATATAATATGCTGTCAGTAGATTCTTTTCCTGTTTGAATTACACCACAAACATGTTAAATATATTCAAATGGGAATTTGTTTAGGAAATACTGAAAGGGGGTGGCCTCTGCTCCCCCTGACTCAAAGAAGATTAATGTAAAGATTCTGAATTCAGTTGTCATAATCCTTGTAAGACTTTTCTTCTTTGTCACCCACAGGTGTCTCTCTATCCAGATCCAGTTGAAGCTGCTCTGATAATTACAAGCATCCTTACTGACATCATTCTCTCAGGATATGAGGAGCCTGTGTGTTGGTGTATGCTTCAGAACCTATTAGAGTGGGGACTTGATCATAGTTACATGAAGAACCAGCAAAGACATTTCCTCAGTGTAATGGAAAAAGTGAAACATTGTGGCAAATGAGGACACAATTAGTTCATGATGAAAACAAAGAACTGAAAGATTCTGGGAATCAGTGCACCAATGAAAGAGCAAGAGGTTTACACTCAATTATTTTGGTATGATGGTTCAAATTTCAAAAAGAGATTCAGCAAGAAATCTTATTTGTCATAAGAAACATTTGATTTACTTGATGCTATAATGATACCTTGTTTTGAAGCGGAGGTCACACTTGCAATATATGTTCATGATTGACTTTAAAGATATTATTTATGTGAAGAAGATTCTTCATGCATAATTGTTGTAATGGTTGGTCTTAAAACCAGAACTTCCCTGAGAGTGTGCTTACTCTACAAAGATAGATTTCTAGATTTTCCTTAATTATGAGAACAGACTGAGTATTCAAATTCTGCATGAATTTCAGCTTACACTTCAGTAAAAACAAAGAGGCTTTACTTTCAGGGAAGGGGACCCTCTGTTGACTAATTCTGCTGAACCAAGTACTTTTTATCTTCCTCATGTTGCATGGCCTTGCAGCAGGAAGGGGGGGGGGGGTCTGGGTGGAGTTCAACTACTTGCCAGATCATACAGAAGATTTAAAAGATCAAGCATACTGCCATTGTGCTTGGTGCTCAATGGCAAAAGCAGTGGAAAGCAAACCCTTGAGCGACAACTGGGAAGAGAGCTGTGGCTCACCCAACTTACAAGTATAAATGACATTACAAATGTTGCAGCTCTGTAGATCATTTTGTCCAGGTTGCATTTGCACACCAATGAAAAGACTGCATGCAAGGTTAAGGATACAAATATTCCAAGAAGGATGTTTTGCTTGAAACAAGTTGACAGTTTTATCACTCTAATGCTGTTTATTCAAAACCCCAAAACAGGACTGGGGCATTCTTGACAAATGAAGAGTTTGCGTGCTCATTGCTAACTTACATCTTGAAGTTACATCATTAAACAAAATATAGCATGAAGTGGCAACAATAAATTTATACCTTCTTGTTTGACAAGAAGTTAAAAACAAAAGGCTATCTTGTTTATTTTTAATTCATGATTTGCATCCTTCCCTTGTTTTTAATTAAATATTTGTGAAAAAAGATCTCTTGAATGTTAGATGTAGCTACACTATAGTTTGTCAATGCCATAGTTTTGATCTCAACTGAAGCATTCAAACCCTTTATTTATAACTGTAAAATCAAATACTAAATCATACTTCCAGTAACCCCACTGAGGTTATCAGCCATTTCAGGTTCAGGACCAAATCCAGGGTTGTGGCAAAAGGGGAGCAGGTGGAATGGCCTATACTGCAGTGATTGCTGTCATGGGAGTGTAATAATATTACAACCAGAATGCAAAAATGCATTGAGGTTTCGATGATACATAAATTTTTCATTTCAAATAATGCCATCATGCACCGTTAATCTTCTCACTCAAATGTTATACTAGCATGTTCAAAAAATAATTTTGTTATTTCAGATGACCTTTGACCTCCATAAAGGACATACATAGATAGATAGACAGACCAACATACAAACAGGCAGACAAACAGGCAGCTATCTTGAAAAATAACTTTTAAAAGGGTTTACAACTTTTACCCCTGGAGACCCCAGATGACCTTTCATCTCTGCCCAAAACAAGAGGAACCATCTCCTGACCATAATGCATCCACTTTCCCAAGTAGGAAATGTATCCAAGCTTCCTAAACATATGATATCACGTTAACAAGGTTTTCAGATTTTGACCATCGGTGACTCCAGATGACTTTTGACCTCCACTAAAAGAAATGGGGACCATCTCCTAACCATAACACATCCACATAACAAATATGAACTTCATCCAACTTTCCATACTTGAGATATCACATTAAGGAGATTTTCAGACTTTGACTCCTTGTGACCTCAGATGACCTTTGACCTCCACCAAAAACAAAAGGGTTCTCCCTTATATCATAATGCATCAACATATCAAGTTTGATATCAATCCAAATTTCCTACCTTGAGATATCGTGTAAACAAGGATTTCCGGGTTTGACAAAATGTGACCCCACATGACCTTTGACCTTCACCAAAACAGAGAGGGTTCTTCCTCACCTCATAACACATCAACATATCAAGTTTGAAATCAATCCATATTTCCTACCTTGAGATGTTGTGTAAACAAGGATTTCAGGGTTTGACAAAATGTGACCCCAAATGACCTTTGACCTTCACCAAAATAGATAGGGTTCTTCCTCACCTCATAACACATCAACATATCAAGTTAGAAATGAATCCATGTTTCCTGCCATGAGATGTTCTGCAAACAAGGATTTTGGGGTTTGACCCCATGTGACCCCAAATGACCTCTCACCGCCAACAAAATTTAAAGGGGTTCTTCCTTGCATCAAAACACATCAACATGTCAAGTTTGAAATTATTCCAAGTTTTGTATCTTGAGATATCGTGTAAACAAGGATTTTGGGGTTTCACCCCATGTGACCCCAAATGACCTCTGACCTCCACCAAAATAGATAGGGTTCTTCCTCACCTCATAATGCATCAACATATCAAGTTTGAAAGGGATCCAGGTTTCCTGCCATGAGATATTGTGCAAACAAGGATTTCGGGGTTTGACCCCATGTGACCCCAAATGACCTCTGACCGCCAACAAAATTAATAGGGTTCTTCCTTGCATCATAACACATCAATGTATCAAGTTTGAAATGAATCCAAGTTTCCCACCATGAGATATTGTATAAACAAGGATTTCGGGGTTTGACCCCATGTGACCCCAAATGACCTCTGACCGCCAACAAAATCAATAGGGTTCTTCCTTGCATCATAATACATCAACATGTCAAGTTTGAAATTATTCCAAGTTTCGTATCTTGAGATATCGTGTAAAAAAGGATTTTGGGGTTTGACCCCCTGTGACCCCAGATGACCTTTGACCTCCACCAAAATCAATAGGGTTCTTCCTTACATCATAAAGCATCAACACATCAAGTTTGAAATTAATCCAAGTTTTCTACCTTGAGATATCGTGTAAACAAAGATTTCGGGGTTTGACCCCCTGTGACCCCAGATGACCTTTGACCTCCACTAAAATCAATAGGGTTCTTCCTCTCAGTATGGGGTATCTGTGTACCAAGTTTGAGAATTGTCAGATTTTCCCTTCTCAAGATATCGTGTAAACAAGCAAAGTGTCACAAACACACACACATACACACACACACACGCACATACATACACACGCACGCCATCATGAATGCATAGGTTTCTCTTTTCATCGAAACCAAAAACTACTTTGCTCTGCAAAAACGGGATGTATGTAACCCACCCCCTTGGATCTGAACTAGCAAATTGTCATTAAATAAATATTTTGATCTTTGAAAATACATGGAGCTTGTCAGACCAAGAAAGGTAAGAGCAACCCCAAGTAGACTGTCCAGATGTACATTAGGGCTCAAAACCCAAGACTCTGGGACTCCTGATATTTTTTCCAAGAGTGTGGAAAAGTTGAAGTAACAATCCCCCAATTTTCCATGAGTCTCAAAAAAGTTAAAGGCCATGCAGATGTAAATACCTTCAATATAAAGATTCACATAAACAAGGGTGTGTCTCCTGGTATCACAAAATTTACCTCAAAACATCAATGCTGAAGTAACTGAAGCTTGTGTCTCACGAGTGCAAAGGACCTTTCCCAAGTGTCCAAGGGGTCTTCATGTGTGTCTGAGACAAAAAGTAAGTGAAAATGCTGATTGTTGAAGGCATTGGCTCAAGTTTTGATCAACTGCCTGTAGTACAAGATGCCTCAATGTTTTCACTGATAGCCTATACTTCATTTACTATAATTTCATTCACAGACTGCTTGCAAGTATCTCTCCAGATCAACTGAAGGAACCCAAAACTTTTCTTAACATTTTAATTGCCAACATTTTCATACATACTCATATTAAGTAAAAATTAGAAAATGACATGGTTAATCAAAATCAGACATCAAATGCTTTAAATAACCAATACTCAGAGCAAGATTAACAAAACACTAATACAACATGTCTATATAAGAACCTTCAAAAGGCGACTCTAATATTTCAGTATTTACCTTTAACAATAAAATGAAATTGGTTCGTTTGGTAGTATGACAGGTCTAATACAATTTAATAAAGTCATGTTGATTTGAATTTGTGACTTTAGTAGAAATTAGTGCTTCTTTCTTATAGAGTGATAACTCCTCACTGAGTTAGGAGGACTTAGAAAAAGTATCTCCCACTTTGAAAATATTTATGCCTAATGACAACCTGCAATAACTGTACCCTTGAACACAGCAGCAATATTAAATTGTAATCTACTACAAACAAAGAGTGTTACATGATAAGCCACACTTATTACTTGCTAACACCCTGCGTTTGCTGCAACTGTTTTTTATGGCAAATGTTAGAGCTTCCTATTTCTTGTGATATAAAGGACTTTTTTAAAGCAGTAAGAAACACCTCCATGCTTCTTCCCTAGAATGCCAAAATGTTAGAATGGTAAGCTTTGAAGAATCACACTAAACAAGGAAGAAAGTAGCATACTTCCTTTAAACTTAACAGTTTAATTTTTTTTAAATTAATGAGCATGCAAGCTACTTCTTCAAGACACAAAGTTTGTTATGAATTTTTCGGCACTCAAGTCCATGGAGGCTTAGCATTTCTGCCTTAAACATCTAACAGCTCTACTGTTGGTACAGACCACGGACTTCCTATACATGGACAGAGCACACTGCACGGTATATTGTCACTACAGTAGTGTGAGAAAAAGCACACCAAGATGGCTGTCTGCTATGGTTTTGTGCGAAAGTTTGGACTTGCTCAAGTATATCGCCATATTTTGCAAGAAAGTTGAAATATTTTTGAAATATGGCAAGGTAAGGTCAAAATCACTTCACTCTTTGCAGGAATATGATATTGTTCCCCATTCAAGTTTAACTTTTGTTTAAAATATAACAGAGTTGTCGTCAAATCATACAATGTATACCTTCACGGCGGCCATCTTGGTGGGCCTTTTTTGTCCCAGTTGATGGCGACCATCTACGGATGGGACGTACACGTTACATGCTCTGTCCATGTGTATAAGTCTGTGGTACAGACCTATCCAAGAAACATTTGTTCACATGCAAAGCCTTTTTGGTTACAAAGCACAACCACTTGGAAAACTGTTTCCAAAAGCTTTGTTTTGAGTTGTAACAAGTTTAAATGCATTCAGAAAGTCTATAAAGAACACCTAGTTACATTCATCTTGTTACAAGATTGCTTCTGAGACTGGCTGGAAGATCAAACTTGTGAATGTTCACTTCATCCTTCCCACCTGGTTGACAGGATCTTGTTCAGGAACAAACATTGTCATCAACAAACTGCCAAAAACAAGAAAATAGTTGCTGATGGAACTTTTTCCTTCCAATGCTGTGAATAGCATATTTGACCAATCATTAGAACATTTTGGAATAAAACAGAACAAGTACAATAACCCCTTTGCAGTCTGTATGTAACACAAATAGGTATGTAGGTAATTCAAAAAAATTCTACAAAGATACATAAAAATATACAATAAAAAGTGTACATGCACAGGAAGTAGATGTATACATGATTACAGGTGCAAAACCATGTGGGCCCCTTATAGAACTGCTTCAGATTTAAGGAAGTCAAAACCTATTGCGAAAAGTGAAAGGTACTAATCACCCCCTTGAAAATGTAACAAAAAGTAAGCACCCAATTGACAAATAATTTTTACCTACTATCATCAGTCTTTCCACTGGGGCCCACCTCCTGAGTAGCTACCAGTTATATCTGCACCACTGAAATCAAAGCCAGGATTCTGAGGGAGGAAGGAAGATGACAATGACGATGAAGTAAAGGCAGTGCAGATACTTTGGCAAATTGATGAAACATTTGTAATTGTGGTAAGAATATGAAACTCAATAACAGAGGTATCAATGTACCTTATGCACCTTTAAACCATGGAGTGTGTATCTATTGCTCAGTAGAAGGTTTCTCAATGCAGCAGACTAAAATAAAAGCATTATGAAGTCTTTGGCAGGCCTTGAGTTTTAGATTTTCCAGATTGTGCTAAAAATCACACTCCTCAGGAATTAAGATGTATGGAAGGCATGCTGTTTTATCACACTTGAATAGAGTCCCCATTCTTCATCTAGTTGTTCAAAATATCACACTCAGACTGATTTGTGGTGAGTGATGGTGTGCAATGGCACTCGCACGCCTCAAAATTCTAACATATCAAAACTTGATTTGACCTTAAACTCAAACCTTTTCAGCTGAATAAGGGCATATTTTAAGGTAATTTGGGACATTGTGCACAAACACTTCAAACATAATATAACTATAGTAATGCTACAGTTACCCTTTCCCCACTTTGACAGCCTCTGAGCTTCAAGGAGAGAGGGTAAGTTATAAGATTGGATGACATACCAACACAAATTATGTGTTATAAGGTAAAGTTTAAATCCCATCGAATGGTTTTAAATATGGATCTAGGTCAAGTTGAGTTTCAAATACAGTTCAGATAAGCAGGCCTTGAATTTTGAGGCCTGTGAGTGCCATTGCACACCATCCCATGCCTCAAATCACTGTGAAGGAGTGTGCTTTTTTGCACACATAGATGAAGAGTGTAAGCTCATATAAATTCATTAAGCTTAATGATACCGCACACATTCCACGCTCCTTAATTTCCTGAGGAGTGCAATTTGTAGCACACCAGGAAAATCTAAAACTCAAGGCCTGAATATGGTGCAGTTCTTTCCCTTTAGTCACCTGTGATAGGGGGAAATACTTTCGGCATATTCTACAACCCCAGCTCACAGGGGAAAGAGGGGGGGGGTTGAGGATAGGTCTTCCAGCAACACAATTATTCACATAAAATAATGGTAAAAACATTATCATATGGAAAGCAAGCCTACTTTCCCCAAATTCTTACAAGTCTTAATGAATGAACAATGGTCACATTTTCTTGAACATGTCAAAATCACCTAAAATTACCAAAAATGCAATATGAATCCCCGCTTGTCTACCTATCTCTTTATGCAAACTGAACATCTTTTTCATATTGCCATGTAAACTTTTCTAAATACCTCAGTCTGAAATCTCTCTAAGGTCATCTTCTTCTCCATCTGGTCAAAAGTGAAAGGATCAGCCTTGTACTGGTCAACATAGAGGGAAGGCCAGCAATTATCAGCAGATCGTTTCGATTTCACCAGCATGATTCGCACAGTTTTCCTGTCCTCTGAAAAATAATTGAAAAAAATCCCCTTTAGCTTCATTTCATAGGACTATTGTCCTCATTATTTTTAGCAAAGTGCACTGCATTTGCCATTAGAGTTCTACATTTGCCTTGCTTCTATAGTGTCCTTATTCTTGGGCTGTCTTTGTTCAGCCAACCACAGAATTCATATATACACTTATTAAGGGTTATTGATAGGCATATAGTGAGGGTATTCAATGTTCTTATTCTCTGCAACAACCCCCCTCCCTTTCCTTCCTTTCTTTCCTGGGAGAAGGATGACAGGAAAGGGAGGGAGGAATGAAAGCTCCCAAAATAACCTTAGAGCATCCAGTCTCCCCAATCCTATGTGAACAAAAACCCAGTGGGCAATTTGGTTCCTTGCTGAATGCTTTGAACTAAGCCATTACTTCACTAACATGCCGAAAAAAATTAGCAAATTGCCTGGAGTTTGACTGTTACTCTGGTGCACCCTACGTGTAAGTTAGATATGATTTAACAAAACACCAACATAATGTGTTATAAAGTGTCATGCAGGTCAATTATGGTGCAAGTAGTCCCATTTAGTTACCTCAACACCATGGGCATATTTTACAACCCCCAGCACACAGGGAGCTACTCTTCATTCTGCCACAACACTTCCAAAAAACATATACCATGAAGCAAACTTCTTTGATTGATGTCAAATTCAGAAGATACCAAATAACTCACATTACACAGTATGCATCCACAGAGAGTATTTCATAATGTAAAACACATTAGGGCCTTAATTGTATGCTCCAAGGGATATGGCCTTGCACAATTAGGCTCAATGGAGTACTTTAGAGTTGCTAGAGGTTTAAGTGAAGAGCAGTCCCCTTTAACTTGCTTTGAAGAAAAAGCTAAATAACATAATTTTCCTCTTATTTCTCTTCAAAGTATCTTGCCTTACATTTTATGACTTTACTATTGCATATTCAAGGTAAACCAAGCAGTTATTTCTAGCAAATTTTACATGAAGAAAGAAAATGTTTTCACATGACTCCCAACAGCCAATCATGAAACAGAACAGTCAGCTACACTACTTCAATTTGGGATGACTGCTCTTGTCCTTTAAGTGAGAGAACTGGACCAATAGTATCTGGGATACAGTGATTTGCATTTCACAAATTTAAAATTTACATGGAATTGTCTGAATTTAAATTGCAGTACCCATAAAGCAAATAGTCATATCAAATTGTTAAAGTAAGGTGAAATAACTCCTATTTGGTCCTTTACATACAATGTAAATCAGTCAATGTCATGAGATAGTTGTCAGGGAAAGAAGACATGGTCTCAGTGTTGTAACAAGTCACGACTCGAGTCACTTCCTCTCAAAATGAGAGTGACTTGATAGAATTCAGGAGTAATTTCCCCATTGAAATAGTACAGTGACTCGAGTCACTTAAAACTTTGAAAACTGGTGACTCAAGTCACTAGTCTGTGACTCGATTACAACACTGCATGGTCTAAAAGATTAAATATTTTACAGACTAAGACTATGGTGTAAACATCAATCTTATCAACAAGAAATACTGGCAGCATGCACCAGTCTGGTGTTCATTATCTTACCCAGGCTCCAAACACAGTCATCAACAACAATATTTCCATAAAGTTCACCCTGATAGAAAAGAGAGAAGGAGAGAAAAAAAGAAAGAAAGAAAATGAAGAAAAAGTATAATAACTTCCTGTAGAAACATTGCCTGAGACAATAGTACTACTCTAGTGTCACAATAACAACCACACATTTTCATTTCAACACAAATTAGGTCAAGGAGATATCAAGGAACACTGATACAGCGGCTATGAGTTAGTTACTGTAGTTAGTTAGATGAGTTTTATGGCCCAGTTTCCAACCTATAGGTTCAAGTCGAGCTGGCCACAGCATTTTTTCCAATTGTGGCTCACTGGCTTGTTTACACTACAGTACTCTTTGCATATGAGGAGCATCACGCACAATGGCAGTAGGTTCCATTTTTAGAGTCTGTGGTATGACTCGACCTGGGAATCGCACTCAGCCTTCTGCATGCATGCTGAAGAAAACTGCAAGCTGGTTGAAAAAAGTTGCACAGCACACAACCTCTGAAACAATGCATTATTTCCTAAGCAGTGGCATAGACATAAAATGTTCCATGGAAAGAGAAAACCATAGGTTTAAAAATTGGGGGAGGAAGATGCTTCTTCCTACAAATTTGGTCATCTGGGGTAAAAGTTTGACCATTGAAACAAAATGAAGTTTTCTTGCATACAATGGAAAGAGTAGAGGACAAACTTGTCTTCCTTCCTGGGAAAAAAACATTTTCCAGTTTTGAGGACTTTTAACAAAAGAGGAAGGGATGGGAGATTTATACGAACAAACTGTGTATAGCCTTTAAAACTTTCCCCTTCCTTCATGTCTCCCTGCCAATGTAAATATTTTGATGTAATGATGGACTGCCAGACTTGGATAGGCCTAGATTATACTGAAAAGGTAACTTCAGGCACAGTATTTCCATTCAAAAACAACAGTATTTCATTTGTTAATTTGCAGTGATGTAAACTCACTGCGTACAATACATCCCCCAAAAGAGGGCTAAATTAGAACAGCAATGCTGTTGTGAAGCTCACACAACCTGTTTTATCTGTTACTGAAAAGAGAAACTCAAAGTTGAACCAAATTTCGTCTGTTATCTGTTTCCAAAACCTCCTTACATTACAAAATTAAATGCAAGGAAGTAAAGAATAGTGAAGACAAAACATTTGTGATTTTGCATGTAAATCTACATCTGCCAGTGATATAGCTTTATGGTAGATCCAAATACCACTCTGTATTTTCTCAAATCATGAAAGCCTGGACTGTATATTCTTAAAGGCATTACGCAGTTAGATAAAATTAATAACTTATGTATGGTGTACCTGTAAACTGCTCAGGTATTGCAAAGTACATTCAGTTGCACCTACAAATCCACAAGTAAACACTTCATCGCTCTGTACTGATTAAAATAAAACACAGAGACTCAAAAAGTCCCTACTGCTTATTGAACTCAAACAGTTATGTTGGTATTGCTTTGCTTGGCCAATGCATGATAAACTGAACAGAACAGAGTGAAAGGTACCTCTGCAGCAGATCAGCAGGGAGGTGTTATTAACACCTCCCTGAGATAAGTTACAACAGGGTCTGTTGTAACTCCCTGGTTACAACTTATTATTCTCTCCACACTAGCTGACCACAGCTGATTAAGAGACCACCTACATAAGCATACAGTGACAGTACTGTGAATGCTTTATTCATCAACCAGCTGCAACATAAAAAACCAGGTTCAATTAGCCTGCATATATGTGCAAGATAAGAACTGAACACACAACCAAGCACACTGCTATAAGTGCAATAAATAAACAACTAACTGCTCAGCAGGCAAAATGAACTCACCCCTAAAATAACAGCTGTAAAACACAACTTAAATTTCCTATATTAGAATGTAAGTAGGTGGGTATGAATGCTCCCTTCTAAAGCAATCACTCACCAAAATTTCAGCCCCAAATCTCCAAAAATGGGGAAGAAGAAGACTTCTGTTAAAAAGTTGATGCCATCTGCCCCATTTGATAACCTCACACATGTGTACATGTGTGAGCTAATAAATTAAGACCTTTCTCCACTCTACTTTTCACTACAAGCTCTTTGTTGTGAAATATATCACTGTGTCTACACAATAACTTGACTTCATGACTTCTAATGGCAACCAATCCTGTCTAACAAATCATTGTAGGCTGGATAAAAAGATGTAGATGTCCTCCGTAGATGGTTTGATAAACATGGTAAGGTTAACTGAATGCAGCAAAAACCTCATGCACCCTGTTTAATACCCTCCCCACTCATCTACCTTAATGGCCAATATAAATCTTCAACATCTGTTAAGCTACTTACTCATCTTTTCCATGTTGACTTTAAAAAGGGGGTTTTGAAACTTCTGTTCAATTTTAAATTGCCATTTTACAGTTTTTGGCCAAATATTGGAAAAAAGCATACAATTATGAGCATTCCAAGATTATATTGTTGCACCTTTGAATAGATAACCTGAAACAATACCTTAATTTCCTCATTCCTGACTTTGCATGTCAACTGCTTTGGTTTGAAATCTACTTTAATTTCTTTTGAAGTGGTGCCCTCCGGAACATTGACTTCCACTACTACATCCTCCATCGTCTGGTACCACTGACCCCAGGGTGTCATGCAAGGGACTATGCCACTCTTTTCATCAAAGTTGCTCATTTTTGATTGGCCACTTTTTCTTGTTTAAGCTATAGAAATCAAATACAAATATAATAAATGAAAAAGTGTGTCTTTGTCATTGTTTAAAAGTTCTAGAAATTAAAGGCCAAGTTACAGACCAGTGGGCTGTTGGTTTGTTTCAACACAACACTTGGTGAGGACTAAGCTGTCCTCTTCTTAAAGAACAAATGAACATACTGACCTTTTTATTTTTATGGAAATGAAAAAGGGGGGGGGGGGATTTTATCCTTCTTTTTCTAGAATATTCTCCAACCCTCCACCCCCACCTCCTTGATGGAAACACTGATTTAATGACTTTAATGACAGGTATTTTTAGGGGCTGGATGAACATAAGTACAGGTCCAGAAAAGGCTTGTGTCAGGTAGTAACTGAAAATTCAGAACCAGGTGCCAATTTTCATTACCTGGTCATAAAGTACCTGAAGTTTGAGATAAACTCTGAAAATCTCAGGAAAAGAAATGTTTTCTGTGTGATAGAGAGTTGTGTTCTTATGGACTGGAGAGGAGAACGCTAGGGTAGTCTTATATACCTGTTCCATAAACTTCATGAGCTTTTTACGTGCTTGGAAACAGACACAGTCAGTACAAAGTAACTTCATGTTGTTCAAGTTGAGGTGACTGTGCTTGCCCTTTCAAATAGCTGCATCTCATGGTTCCTTTCAGATGTTAATACAAATACCTGTACTTGCCCAAACTTACATCATGTGTAGAAAGAATCTGCTAATGAAACAGGCAAAATTTGTTTTTGTGAGATTTCAACATGCCGCATGGCAGAGATGGTGTCCTGACTATGCAGATGAGATCACAATGTGAAACATACACACACCAAATGGGAAAAAGAGCATTCCCTGTCATCCTGGCTGGCTTAATTAAGTCTTTGTCTAGCCTTGAAGTCGCAATTAGCATCAGGAATAAAAACAGCTCAACAGCTTTAAGGACCTTTGCTTTAAAATTATTCCAAACTTCATAAACATCCATGTCATGTAAAGTAGCACCTCAATCTAAATCTAGAAATTTGGACATCCCCACATACAGTAGTCACCCTGATCATGGAGTTTGTCATCATCAGTGAATGGTAAAATTTTTGAATAAAGCGACTTCTGAGAAAGACCATGGTAGAAGTAGTTATTACTGGAGATTTAAAGCCATCTAGGCAGTGTGAAGCTACTACTGCAAGGGCAAATAGGGTGCCTGGGTTGACTTAGGAATTCTCAGAGTTTTAGAAATTTTGCTAAATTTGTGTATAAGCATTTGGTTAGACCCACAGACTTCCTGTACATGGACAGAGCATACTGCACTGTACATTGTCGCTACCATTCGTGTGGGAAAAAGCCCACCAAGATGGCCGTCTGCTATGGCTTTGCGTGAAAGCTTGGACTTGCCAAAGTATATCCCCATATTTTGCAAGAAAGTTGGAATATTTTTCAAATACCGCAAGGCAAGGTCAAATTCTCTTCACCTATTACAGAAATATTATATTGTTTACCATTCAGGTGTAACTTTTGCTTAAAATATTACAAAGTCGTCGTCAAAACAGACGAGTTATAGCTTCACAGCCGCCATCTTGGTGCGCCTTTTTTGTCCCAGCCGGTGGCGACCATCTAAGGATAGGACGTACATGTTACAAGCCCTGTCCATGTATATGAGTCTGTGGTTAGACCCCATCTCAACTAGTTTATGCTGCACAGGCATGGAGTCCCTTCTATGAAAAGGACAAATTGCTTTTAGAGCAAGTTCAGAGGAGAGCCCCTTTTTTCACACCTGACATTAGAAATCTACCCTATCCTCATAGGC
Organism: Holothuria scabra; assembly: GCA_037179385.1. NCBI lineage: Eukaryota > Metazoa > Echinodermata > Holothuroidea > Aspidochirotida > Holothuriidae > Holothuria > Holothuria scabra. The sequence continues at coordinate 14,860,580 of CM074192.1, read as the reverse complement.
TTAAGCAGCTTGGACTAACTGCTTTGGAGTTGAGAAGGATTAGAGGAGACAAGCTCCAGATTTAAAAATTTTGTTTCTGAAGGTAGTGCTTTATTAGATGGTAGTTATTTAAATGTCCAAAGTAATCCTCCAGGTAGAGGTAGACTTGACTTTAGGAAGTTCAGTTTCTCTCACAGGATTGTTTAATGAGTGGAAATATCTACTTTCTGGGCTTGTTAGGAGTTGGTGGTTTGTTTTTTGAATTTTGAAGGGGCTCTAGATTGCAGGGCATCTTATAATAACATAGTCCTAACAAATATTGCTTCAGAAATGGAGTAGGAAGCAATGTGAGGAGTAACTATAGAATACCTCGCCACCGGCGAAAAACACCTTTTTGAAAACGAGGAGACAAGGTCACAGTGTGACAGCGGCTTTTTGGACAATTACATAACAAGTTGAAGGGCAAAGGAGGGCCAAGGCCCCATAAGATGCCCTGAAGTCCAAGCCCTAATCAAAAGTCAAACCACCAAAGCTTGACAACAGCCCCAAATCAGATTCTACCACAGCCACGGAAAAACTTGTCAATGTTAACCTTAAAGCAGTGAACTGACGGGGAGTTAACTACCCAATCTGGTAGACAATTCCACTCGTTGACAACTCTATGGGAGAAACTAAACTTCCTAATGTCTTTTTACAATGCCCACGCACCCGAGACTTACTTTAACCCTTAAATAACTACAAGTCAGAAGGGGATTCCTTTCACAAAGAAACTTGTAGACCTGGAGCATGTCTCCCCTAATCCTTCTCAGCTCCAAAGTGGTAAGCCCAAGATGTTTAAGCCTAGAATGATAAGGTAAATTTCTCACCTCAGGTATAAGGCGAGTGGCTCTCCTCTGAACTTGCTCTAAAAGAAACTTGTCCTTTTCATAGAAGGGACTCCAAGCCTGAGCTGCATAGTCAAGATGGGGTCTTACCAACTGCTTATACAAATTAAGTACAATATCCTTACTAAAATTGATGAAATTCCTCTTGATCAATCCAAGCACTCTATTAGCCTTTGCAGCAGTGGCTGCACACTGCCTTGACGACTTCAAATCCCCAGTAATTACAACACCCAGATCTTTCTCAAAGGTGACATTACTTAAAACACTACCATTCATGTTATAATCATAGCTAAAACTTTTGGGACCAGAATGTAGGACCTTACATTTATCTGCATTAAAAGACATTTGCCAGGTCTGAGACCAAGAAAATAACCTATCCAGATCTTTCTGCAGCAGCAAGGCATCATCCAAAATGCTTATTTCCCTATAAAGCTTAGTATCATCTGCAAACTTACTTATACGAGATGTAAGAGAACTATCAATATCATTGATGAAAATTAAGAAAAGAGAATTAAGAGAACAAACCAACATAAGTCTTCTAGTTTTCCAGTACCAGTAGCAGTAACCAACTAACCATTTCTAAATTTGACATTATTTTGCAGCACAAAATAAAGATGCATAGTTGTGTGAATATTTGTGAAGGATTTACTAACTTCATTGAGCCTCCACTTTTGAGTGGCGGCTCAGTCGCAGTGACCGTCTCTAAATTAGTGTATTTTGCACTTTTGTTTGGTTGATGCGCACTGTGACTGCACCTCAGAGGCAAAGTGAGGTCTCTTATTTCTGGGGTATTCTATAGTTGTACCCAATGTGAAAGTGGAGGGGGAGTGGGGGCGGAACAATTTTGGACCATGCACCTCATCCACACCGGAAAGTACACTTGCTATAACGCCAAAGAATCAAGGTGGAGATGTTTGGAATTATATGCCACAAAAATTGTTGCAATTGTATGCCAACTGTTGTAATTTTCCCTGTAGAAGCTGGGTACGCCGTATGCCAAATTTGTTGGCATATATTCACGTACGCCAAAGATCTTTCTGTGAAAGGCCCTACTTTCCAGTATGGCACCTCACCCTATCCCATTGACCAAAAGGTATATTTTATGCTTAATTTTTCCACTTTTTCTACAAGCATGAACAATTCTTTTAAAATAAAAAAATCTGTTTTGCTAATGTACTAGCCCGAGGCCTAGGCCAAGGTATGTAATCTGCAGCATGCAGACTGCGCCAAAAATTTGGTTATTCAGTAACAGTAACACTGCAGACAGCCTACAATAACATTTAAACAAGTAAAGGACCAGGCCTAGTTAGGCCTAACCATGGAAGAAGAAACTACAGGGTGGTGAAACACGATACTGCAGTAATCAATATAAGTAGCAGTTGCACAAAATTTTTGTTCTCGTTTATAAATACAGTATATCAAATGAGAGTCGGTTCCGCAATTCAAAAAAATTTACAACTATACCAGTTTTCAATTACAGCTTCAATGACTATTGACAGATTGACTAACGAACTAACGTTTAAAGTTATTCTGATGGCCTCTTTCTCCTGAATCTACAGTATTTGGTGGTAATTGACCAGTCTGAAGCAGGCACAGGATTCAGCCTCACATTCAGCCTCACATTCTGAAGCTAGCACAGGATTCGGCCCTACATTCGACTAGCACAGGATTCGCCATACATTCACCAGCACAGGATTCACCTCACATTCAATTAACGTTAGCACAGGATTCAGCCTCACATTCTGAAGCTAGCACAGGATTCGGCACCACATTCGCTTAGCACAACATTCGGCATTAAATTGGTGCTGTGTTGTCACACAGCTTTCGCCGTCAATGTTTCAATGCATGAGCAATCGATTGTATAACAGTCACAACAACCGGCCAAGCAGGCAAGCAGGCCCGCAGTGACAAAAGTTTCGTGCAACTGCTACTTATAATATTGATCCATGCAGTATCGTGTGCTCTACGAAACGATCCACCGACGATGTGTCAGTGATTCTGCGAATGGATTACTACAAAATAGGCACAGCTATAGCTTTTATCTATTTAATGGGATTCTTCTTGGTTATGTTTATAGAACTACTGTGGTGGCTGTTTTCTTGATCCGCTTGTAAAGGTGAAGAAGATGCAGACATAGGCCTAGGCCTAGGCTAGGGCCTGGCGTTAGGTTGCGTCCACAGAGGTTCCTGAGGTATCTTTAGGTAGGCTAGGCCTTTACCACTGTGCAGTATTAGTGTAAGGGGCTACTCAATAAAGGGAAGCACAGGTCATCCTTGCATTGTAATTTATACAGTAAGTATAGTTAAGCTCCCAAGTTCCGAGAGGCAAGATGTGGGTCTAACTGATCTGTCCATTGGTGGTTCCCCGGCCTGGAAGAGTGGAATATTGAATAAAGGGAAGGGGCCCCCCACACCGGAAAGTACATTTGCCACACGCCAAAGAAGCACACCAAAGTGGAGGTGTTTGGAATTATACACTACACCAATTGTTGCAATTGTATGCCAACTGTTGTAATTTTAGCAGCCGTAGTAGGGCCGTGCGCCAAATTTGTTGGCGTACATTTCCGTAAGCCAAAGATCTTTCTGTGATAGGCCTAGCTACTTTCCAGTATGGGGGCCCCCTCCCCTTTTCCAAAATTTTTCAATGTGAGAAGTGTCTTCAAGCAAAATGGTGGCACTTTTTGGCAATCTAATCAGACAACTCAATTTCGCTAGGTAATTAGGCCTACCACCCGAAAAAAAGTTCAGTATGTGACTGCTTTTTTGTGTGTTTTACAACCTACTGTAGCCTAGGCCTAGACAAATGTTGTGTTGAGACATTTAATGGTACAGACACGCATGCATGTGTACGTATACAAATTACGCGCAATTAATCATTACTCCCAAGTGACGCGCATTTCGTGGGTTTGACCCGCATTTGGATACCCAAATCCACTGACCTGCCCAGCCTGCATTTCAAATCTCCAAAGTATTCTTAGTAAGAGAATCACACAAATTAGCAGATAATTCAGCGAACCAATGACTACAAATGCAGTAAACCGTATCTCACAGCTGCTATACAATGCAAAGGCCTAGGTACGTATGGAACTAAGTTTGCTGTCGCAACATCGATATCGGCTAACCTTCGCAGAACGTTCTTAACTGTCTTTACCGTTAACCCTAGGCTAGGCCTATAAGTTATCATGGCTAGAATGCCATGCAAGATGTACGAGGATATTGGAATTCACCTGCAGCATGGTACTGTACGACTGCCGGTGACGTCGAGTTGACGTAACTTGCAAACTGTGCCGGTACCGCACCAAAATTTATCTCAAAAATAACAATTAAATATTGTGATTAGGAGAGGTTTAATCATTGAGCATTTGTCAGTATCTGCATACTGTAATATTATTTTGGCAAATCTCTTAATTACAATATTTTTCTAGGTTACCGCAAAAAATTCAGTACTCTACTGATCTTTTTTGGTGGTGACCTAACAACATTTTGTTGACTGATTTGCCAAAAAAGTGCCACCATTTTGCATGTAGACGCTTCTTAAATTCAAAAGTTTTCGAAAATTTCCCCTCCCCTAGGCCCGCGATCCACCAATGGACAGATCAGTTGGATCCGCAGATCTAGCCTCTCGGAACTTGGGAGCTATGATTGTAAGTTTGGTGCAAAACTGATACAGTTTGCAGATGTCAACTCGAAATCACCACTTTAGGGTTCTGTTAAAAAATGCATGGTGTTAACTGCTCTTGGGCTAGGAGCCAGTTATAACTGAGGGGACTCTTGAGGTCACATCACACAGACAAGAAAAAACTTGTCAGAGATCACTGTATTTACTTTCACCAGTATATTCGTCTCTTCTATCATTCACTCGTTTGTTTTTTCGGTGACTACATATCAAAATCAAGATGAAAAGAAAACAGGAAAAACCCTAAAGATCACTTTTATGATTGCAAGTGATATGGACGACGACAAACTACAAGGTCAACACAATAAACACGGAACGATTCTCATTTTAAATACATTCAGATTCATTTCAGCTACATTTCTTCTTTTAAATGTGTTTTTCTGAAATAAGTGATTTGAAATAGTAACTTAAGCAACAAATACTACGCAAACTATTCCAGGAGAAAATTTGCTTATAGATCTCAAGAAAACGTCAAAGCCCAGGTAATACTCTTTATCTTTGAAGCACGAGTACGAAGTTTTGTTTACACAATCAGACGGAACTTGGAATAGACATTTAATCCCACAAAGATACGAATTTTCATCACAAATAACTACTACATAGACGGAACAGTTCTTACGTGAATATTACTGCACTACGCCTCGTTCAATTGTCTCTTGTACACCGTTTCTTGTAAACTCAACTCTGTAACATAAATATGTCAATAATTACTTCTTTACATAGCAAACCATACAAGGAAACTTGCAAGTAGATTGAACAAATCTAGAGCAGTTATACCAACACCACTGTCCACCACCCACTGACCAATTGTTTGCCCTGGACCAACAAACTTTAAGGTTTTGTGGAGGTGCTGGAGATAACAAATAAAGTTGGGTAGTCTCACCTCAGGTTGCTGTATTCTGTGCAGCCCCGTCGATACTGTTGAAACAATATGGCGTCACAACGGAACCTCGTGTCCTCGCAAACGAATCTTGGCTGTTGCAAAAGCGGCACTATGGCTCCACTCAACACTACAGTCCCAAGTAAAGTAATAAATGTCGAGCTGCCAGCTGCTGCCCGACACACGAGACTGTCCATGCTGGTGGAACGAATAGGGTGCTTTTTACGTGCTTCGAAACGGACATGAGTTGTTGATGAAATTAGCTCCGAGATTTCAAGTAGTTGACTTCTAGTAAAATGGCCTAGTTGGCTAAGTAAAATTTCCACGAAGGTAGCTGGTTACAGCGAAGCCGTTGGAGTGGTTCTGGGGAGAGCATGCTGTCCGGCGTGTTGAACTAGCTCTCAATTGACTCAATGCAGCTGATGGTGATTGGTCAGTGGTCCTGACGTCATGAGGCTGCTCTCGGTAGCTAATGTTTATGTATGAGTAAAGTGTATTGTGCACTGAATGTGTGTGGGAAGTACTACAAGGTCACATTCCATGGCACTACTGACCTGCTCATGAATTTTCATAAGTAGCTATGGAAACAAACACAAACCAACTATGTCTGTATGCTCTCCACAAATGCGGTTGCTACATGGATGGTATTGTATACTAAAGTTGAATTTTAGTCCTTTATGGTCTTACATTCTTAACATAATTTTGATATCTATTAAGTAGCTTAAAGAACTTTCATAGCCCATTTGAGGTGACTAAGGATCAAAGTTTCTTAGTACAATATAAAACTAAGGGTTTATCAGGCCGCTCCCCAGAGATGGTCGCAACACACAATATCTACTTGACATGGGCATTTTTAGCTATTATTTGAGAGTGCAAACTATACAATTAACAATGTTATGATGTAAACTCACCTGAATTATTATAGATCTGATAACCAAGTCTACTTCACATGGTAATTCAGTAATATTTATCGAACTCTAATCCTTCTCGTGAAATCTGACGGCTTGCTAAAATAGCATTTTTTTCCCTCTCTATCCTAAGACTTTCCCCTCATGTCACAACCAGACCCCCCCAAGACACCCAACCCCCCCCCCATAACGCAATCCTGGCTACGCACCTGTGTTGCAACATCAAACAGGTCTGTAGGTACCTAGGCGTATGCTTTGAATAGCAGCCCCAGCAGTAGAATGTGCTGTGAGATACAATTTACTAAATTTCCGTAACATGAGCTGAATTATTCAAATGTCAATTTTTTGTGGTTCTCTGACTAAGAACACTTCACAGATTTGTAATGCATTTTTTTTCAGAGGACTGGGCTGATCAGCAGGTTTGGGTGTTCAAATGCGGGTCAAACCTGTGAATTGCAAGTCTTTTGGGAGGTATTTAATAGTAGGGCCTACTACTAAAGGCCGACATAGGCTAGGCCTTTTTTCTAAAAAAGGTCTTTTAATTTTAAAATTGGTGGAACTATGAACTACACTTGTCATTGTTTCAAAGCTGATGTATTGTTGTTTTTCCATAAGTCAATCAAATAATAATGTTGTTGAAGAATACATTAGTTTCCACCCCCAGTAGAACTCTGCCCCTAGAAAAGATTTCCGAAAAAGATCCCACATCTTGTTGGAATTGGTCCTCTGAACTGAACTTAGATTAAATTAGAATCAGTCTTTATATTATACATCACTTTCAGCCCTTAATTTTTAGGGGCGGAAAGTAATGGGTGGAAACTAATGGACCCAGATGTTGAACATTGTGAATGAAACACATGGTTTGTATGCTGTTACTAGGTTGGCCAAACTTTAAGGAGCTGACTCAAAGGGCAAGAACATTCACCTCACATAGGCGGCAGAAGATGTGCAGTTTTTATTGGGGGTGCCACAAGTTTTCGCAGCGGAAGTGCAAGACCCCATTGGTGTTTGGTCCAGGGGCCCGCTTAAGGGCCCCATGTGGGGTCCAGGGGCAAAGCCTTGGGGGACCAGGGGGAAGCACCCCAAAGCTCAAGGGACATTATTACTGGGCCAAATGGATGTCATTGGGGCCAATAAGGGGACTGCATGGGGACTTGCCTCTCGCTCAGTATGTTTAAAAAGCCCTGATTTGAGAAGAAGAAAGATATTTGAAAAAGAAAGATAGCTTGCAAAAATTTTTGTTTTAAATGTTTGAAGGGCGAAAGTTAACTCTCGTACAGGTTATCGTTAATGTGGGGGACCAGCGGGTAAAGCCCCCAGAAGCTTTGCAACTTTTCCACTCTGAAAAGTAATAATTGAGCCAAAGAATAGCCAAAAAAAAAAGCAACTTAAAATTTATTTTGTGACATGCCCCCCAAAAATCTCATAAAAAATATTGGGGGGGGGGGCCTGTCCCCCTGCTTTTGCCGCCTATGTCTCAACTTGAAGCAGTGTAGTACACTGTCCTGTTTCATAATTGGCTAGTGAAAGTCATGTTTTCTTTTTAAAAGTCAAATTTACTAGTGATTACTGCTTAGTTTTCCTTGAATATACAATATTGAAGTCCTGAAATATTATAAAAGATACTTTGAAGAGAAGCTGAGAAGGAGAAAATGGTGAGATTTATAAGTGTAGCTTCAATTTAGTTTGGGGTGACTGCTCTTGACATTCAAGCTTGGTACGGATCAACCCAAGGTACTGTACACCCACTATACAGAATGAAATAGTTCCAAACCCTCCCCTGTTTGCGTTTACCAACTGATGGATTTATGTCTATACCCACAGGTAGCATCTGATAGTGGCATATGTGCCATATGTGTAGTGTGCAACCATTTTCATTGACTTTGTACAGTTACATACAGATATGGACATAACAAGGTAGTCTTGTCACGTATCAAGAAGATACAGACAGACATGCTTAGCAACAGAGCCTGCTCTGCCGAAATGTGTTTTGTTGCCTGCAATCCAGTATCCTGCTAAACTTTTTTCCCTTGTTGACCTAACCTATGTAAGAAAGACAGGAAGTTCAAGGTCAAGATGCAAACAGAGTAAAATTTAACTGAATAACACAGTCATGCACTCAGCCTACTATACTCCAGTAACTATGTCAAATGGAGTACTGCAGTACTTCATCTGACAAAAAATATTTCATGATTTTCGCAACATGTTCCATGCTTGCATTTTTAACATTAAAAATGTGCGATTTGTGCCATGAAGCAATTTTAGAAGCCAATAACTCGAGGACAGAAATACCTAGATCTCCCAAACTTTGTATTTTGTGAGAACTTAAAAATGGTCATGTATTCCCGAAATAATGAGCCTGAGATTAACAATGGCAATATCAAGGGTGACCAAGCTCTCCAAAATATTCCACATAACATAGCATAGCATAGCATAGCATAGCATAGCATAGCATAGCATAGCATAGCATAGCATAGCATAGCATAGCATAGCATAGCATAGCATAGCATAGCATAGCATAGCATAGCATAGCATAGCATAGCATAGCATAGCATAGCATAGCATAGCATAGCATAGCATAGCATAGCAGAGCATAGCAGAGCATAGCAGAGCATAGCAGAGCATAGCAGGGCATAGCAGGGCATAGCAGGGCATAGCAGGGCATCGCAGGGCATCGCAGGGCATAGCATAGCATAGCATAGCATAGCATAGCATAGCATAGCATAGCATGGCATAGCATAGCATGGCATGGCATGGCATAGCATAGGCATAGCATAGCATGGCATGGCATGGCATGGCATGGCATAGCATAGCATGGCATGGCATGGCATGGCATGGCATAGGCATGGCATAGCATGGCACAGCATGGCATAGCATGGCATAGCATAGCATGGCATGGCATGGCATGGCATAGCATAGGCATGGCATGGCATAGCATGGCATGGCATGGCAGCATGGCATGGCATGGCATGGCATGGCATGGCATGGCATGGCATGGCATGGCATGGCATGGCATGGCATGGCATGGCAGCATGGCAGCATGGCATGGCATGGCATGGCATGGCATGGCATGGCATGGCATGGCATGGCATGGCAAGCATGGCATGGCATGGCATGGCATGGCATGGCATGGCATGGCATGGCATAGCAGCATGGCATGGCATGGCATGGCATGGCATGGCATGGCATGGCATGGCATGGCATAGGCATGGCATGGCATGGCATGGCATGGCATGGCATAGGCATGGCATGGCATGGCATAGCATGGCATGGCATAGCATGGCATGGCATGGCATGGCATGGCATAGCATGGCATGGCATTGCATAGCATGGCATGGCATGGCATAGCATGGCATGGCATGGCATAGCATGGCATGGCATAGCATAGCATGGCATGGCATGGCATGGCATGGCATAGCATAGCAGCATGGCATGGCATAGGCATAGGCATAGCATAGCATGGCATAGCATAGCATAGCATAGCATGGCATAGCATAGCATAGCATAGGCATAGCATAGCATAGCATAGCATAGGCATAGCATAGCATAGCATAGCATAGCATAGCATAGCATAGCATAGCATAGCATAGCATAGCATAGCATAGCATAGCATAGCATAGCATAGCATAGCATAGCATAGCATAGCATAGCATAGCATAGCATAGCATAGCATAGCATAGCATAGCATAGCATAACAGTTTGAAGGGCAAAGGAGGGCCAAGGCCCCATAAGATGCCCTGAAGTCCAAGCCCTAATCAACAGTCAAACCACCAAAGCTGGACAACAGCCCCAAATCAGATTCTGCCACAGCCATGGAAAAACTTGTCAATGTTAACCTTAAAGCAGTGAACTGACGGGGAGTTAACTACCCAATCTGGTGGACAATTCCACTCGTTGACAACTCTATGGGAGAAACTAAACTTCCTAATGTCAAGCCTTGCAAAAGGCTTTTCCAGCTTTTTACAATGCCCACGCACCCAAGAATTACTTTGAACCCTGAAATAACTACAAGTCAGAAGGGGATTCCTTTCACAAAGAAACTTGTAAACCTGGAGCATGTCTCCCCTAATCCTTCTCAGCTCCAAAGTGGTAAGCCCAAGATGTTTAAGCCTAGCATGATAAGGTAAATTTCTCACCTCATGTATAAGGCGAGTGGCTCTCCTCTGAACTTGCTCTAAGAGAAACTTGTCCTTTTCATAGAAGGGACTCCAAGCCTGGGCTGCATAGTCAAGATGGGATCTTACCAACTGCTTATACAAATTAAGTACAATATCCTTACTAAAATTGATGAAATTCCTCTTGATCAATCCAAGCACTCTATTAGCCTTTGCAGCAGTGGCTGCACACTGCCTTGATGACTTTAAATCCCCAGTAATTACAACACCCAGATCTTTCTCAAAGGTGACATTACTTAAAACACTACCATTCATGTTATAATCATAGCTAAAACTTTTAGGACCAAAATGTAGGACCTTACACTTATCTGCATTAAAAGCCATTTGCCAGGGCTGAGACCAAGAAAATAACCTATCCAGATCTTTCTGCAGCAGTAAGGCATCATCCAAAATGCTTATTTCCCTATAAAGCTTAGTATCGTCTGCAAACTTACTTATACGAAATGTAAGAGAACTATCAATATCATTGATGAAAATTAAGAAAAGAAGTGGGCCAAGGACAGAAGCCTGTGGTACTCCACTTGTGACTTCTTTCCAAGAGGAGAAGTTACCATTGACAGGAACTCTCTGAGATCTACCATGAAGCCACAAATTTATCCACATGTTGCATAGCAGTGCAAAATTACGTTATTTTGTTGAAAAAAGATAGAATATAGGATCTTACTGTTTTTGATTCCTTGTGAAAAAAGGAATCTATGCATTCACCTTGGGATATGTATGTGTGTTTGCATGTGACGGGTTGGAATGTGAGGTTTGGGATGCAATAACGCAATAACACAATCAATTTTTCTCAAACTTGGAGTGTATGTGTGTATTGTTGGGTAGATGTAAGAAAAAATCAGCAAATGCATGATAAGCCTAATATTAAAAATGCAACCAATTGCAACCAAGGTTAGCAGGCAGAGCTGCACATTACAGTGTAATTTCTCAGTAAAGGATTACAAAACCATGCTGTACATTGCATTGCAGCAGTTGTTTCAACTTCTTTGAACCCATTCGAGTCAACAGCACGACTTTTCAGGCTTTTTTTTCTAACAGAACTCTCAGAATCAGTCAATGTCAGTACTGTACGTTCAAGTTTCTCAACATAGGCTTCTTTGATTTGTAGACTTGATAGATAGATGTACAGTATATCTTTTTAATTTTCAGTGGAAATGCAAAAGTTACAGCACCAGTAATTTGAATCATAGCTGAAAATGAAACCAGAGAAAGTTTATAAGTCTGACTTGGGATTGAGGAATGAAGACAGGTGCCCTTAATTAGGGCTGACTTGAAGTAAAAATTAATTCCCCAGTAGCCTTCCTTTCTTTTTCCTTCCTGTCCCCTTCCTCTCTCCTTTTTTTCTCTCTCTCTCTGTTTCTCCCCTCTACTTTTTGTTTTTTTAGGGCTGTTTTTCAGCTGGTTTTTTTTTCTAAAGGTTGCTAGCTTTGTTAGATACGTGTTTATTCTAGTATCCTCCTCATGCTTCTACTGTACCATTCATGATAATGTACTTGTACTTCTGTGGACAAAATAAATGAAATGAATGAATGCCTAAACTTCAAGTCCAATGTAAAATTGTGAGCACTGTGTCCTAAATCCTTGTTTTTAATATTTTACAGGAGTAGTCACATCATTCCTTCATGCTATCATCTGTACCAATGGAGGATTCAGACAATGGACCAGCAAGAGGCAGCCGTGTCAAAGATGAAGAGAGGGCAGCATTTGAACGATGTTTGAAAGTACTGAGAGCCCAAAGATCAGACACTGAGATGTTTGCTGCATTACTTCTGGTAAAGAAATTTCTTGCAGCCTGTCAGTTAGTTCATTATATTAGGTTTTATAGCTTTTTTTCTAACCAATTGATATAAGTCAGGCCTGCCATGACCTTTTTGCAGTTGATGCTCAGTTGGTTTTTTTCTCTAATACACATTGCTTATGCTGAGCACCGAGAACAATGGCTTGTCAGAGTCATACAGTACTTACTCATTTTGGTTTCGTCTGGTTCCTCTCCTTTATATTAAATTTGAGCCATTTCATATTGTAATTTTAATCATTAGCTTCTAAAATATCCGTTTCTTCCACCATGTAGTGAAACTTCGACACTGTATGTTTATGTTATTCATTTGTGTGTCATGTGTTGAGGAAAAAGCCATATACTTATGTAATCCCTCATTAGATGTCTTGAATAGTATTTGCTTAGGAAAGATTTGAAGAGTTTTTAAAAGGGCACATAAAGTTAATATCAGTGACTTAACAAGGGTGTTGGAGTTAACTACCACAAGAAATGCTTATTATGAGAACCATAGGCATACAAGGTTGGGGGCCGGGGCGGGGGGGACTCGCCCTCACAATTCGGGCAAAAGTAGTTGGTCTATTTGGGCAAAAAAACTGTGACACTATTCAGGCAAGAAATTCTTCTGCCCCTCATAGGAAATTACACCAGCATGCCTAAGATTAGAACAGTCTGTTAGTCAAGTTTCACATCCATTGCAGTAGTTTTGCATAAAGTTAAAACTTTGAATTTATTTATAGCCTGGCTTGCAAATTCCCCACTCCGTCTCCACCTCCCCATCCCTACCTCCTCTGATTCTTTTTATCATCTTATCATGAATATGGATTTCAGAGCTATCAACCTATCTTACCTCAAAACAGGGGGATTATTATATTTCAGGTCTAAAACATGGACAGATTAGCAGAAAAACTGGTACAGTAGACTGATAATTAATTTCAACTTAAACAATACAGACACCAGTTCTTTAGGCTGAAGCCTGCTTACTATTCCTAGGCAACATGGTCAGATATTGCAATTCTTTGTACAGTGTGCAAGTTGCTCTTGTTTGTGTGTTTCCACATACGTTGCCATACATGGTGTGTGTATCAAGTTGCAAAACCTATAGTAAGGTATGCTGTGTAGCTGAAAATGTGTTACCGAGCGCCCCCCCCCATCCCACACACACACACAAAAAAGTACAATATCACGTTACACATGATACCATCAGATAAATTTAAGATGATGGGGAGGAGGCCAACAGAAGCAAAGTTTATTGAGGTTGGGCCACCTTACACAAGAAAGAGCAAACAACAATTAACATGTAACTTTAAGCTACAATTGCTACAGGTATTTGAGAGATAAAGATGAACATGCAGAAAACAAGATATAACAAGGAGAAGACAAAAGGAAAGAGGGAGAAGGAATGAGAAAAGGATGGCAGAGATAATGACAAAATGCTGGCATCACATATATGTTTTCCAAGATTTCATTAAAATCTTTTCCATATGCCCTGTTTTGGTCAGGGAATTACATTGCATTAAATATTGTGTGATGTAATGATATGTTTCAGTAAAAGACTTGAATATTTGTTTATTGTTTTAGATAACTAAATTGGTTAAAGCAGAAAACTTGGGACAAGAAGATCGTCTTAAAATTTTTGAAGCTGTTGGCTTTAAGTTCATCAACCGCTTATTAAATACGGGTAAGTTTCAAGTTGTATGAAAAACATGATTTCTTTCAAAAATTATGAACAAATTTATTCCAACATGAAATGGATGGTGAAGCCTTGAATGTGGGTAATGTCTTGCTCCCGAATTTTGGCAAAGTATTTGGAGGCTTACATCTGCACTTGGAGCCTCCTAGAGGGAAAATACTTTTTATATTTTAAAATTTATACACTATAAGTTATAAAGAAAAGTTTGTGAATTTGACTGACACCTAAAAACCAAACAATATTCCAGCTTTGAAAAGGTATGACTGCACCTCTTAAGTTGAATCCTTTCCCAATAATAGTGAAATAACTTGTAAAATGTAATATTGCTTTGTTAGAATTGTATGTAATTCAAGTTTTTTTTTTCAAGGGGCTACAGCTTTTAAACTATGTATTTGTGTAAACATTGTTATTACCAATTCATTCTATTGAGACACTACAAGATATTATCCTTTAAAATTGTCTTTGTCATGCAAGGCAACAAACATCATGACATTTGTCTTTGTGGAATTGTGAATCTTTTGGTAAAAAATTTGAGCATTTAGATCTACTGTTAGTTTAGAGAGCACTTCACCTGATACATGTATAGAAGCCTGCTTCATATGAAAAGACAAATGCACCTTTACATAACCCTAAAATACTAGTTTTTTTTTCACTCTTTCTCTCAATCAAGAAAAAGTCCCTGAAGATTGTGACGAGCACATGTTCCATTCTATGGCACTGACTCTGTTGGCTTGCTTCAGTACAGATGCCAGATTAGCCAGCCATTCAGAGATGCTTAGTAAAGTTCCCATCTTAGCAAATATCATTTTGCTTCCAAGGTACATGTTGTTTTCTATTTATTTACTCAAATGATGCTTTTGTAACCATTTGTTGTGAGGATTTTTGTGTAGTGAAATGTAACACATACTGATTGCTGATAATGTGAAAAAGAAGAAATTTTGCAATGCTCTCTCAAAGTATCCATACATAACTTGCTATTTCCCTTGATTGATATTCTTTTCCTAAAGTCGTCCTGACTCTCTGGTAAAGAGTCATTTGGAGAAACAAAACTCTAAATATTTTCCCAAATTCCCATTGTCATGGTAAACATTAATAATCAATCATAAATCAATGTTCTAAATATACAGTAATTTACTATTTGCAAATGAAATCTTGTTGTGATTGTGCAAGTGTTATTTTACTTTATATCAGAGTTGTGGTATAAAAAACCCAGTTGGCCGAATCAATTAGTCTTCAAGGATGGCAGGAGTGTGAAAGTAATTGGTTTTAATGTTTATTCATTCTTAGTACTAATCCTCAACTTCTATTGGTCAATTACAGTCAGGTGACATGTGTTATCCTTTGATAAATTCATGTTAATGAATAAACACACTCATCTTAGGTTTATCCATTTTACTAGAGATGTTACTGTTTTAATCTGGTTATAAGTAACAAGGCTTTTAAATCAAAATGTAGTTGTGTATGAATGAACAAGGTTAAACAACTCTGGACCTGTGTGCATTAAAACAGGATAGTGGCATTCTCACGGGTTAATGCCTTTGCTGGATGCATGCAGTTGGACTGCACCCTGGTACATAATTTGCATTAACCCTGATTGTGTATTATCCAGAGCTAATGCAGGGTTGATGTATTTAATCTTTAATTATTCAGTCATGGTTAATACCTCCAACAGAGGCATCCGTCTGTGCTTTCCATCTTAGTATAAATTACAATACACATTCAATAGGCATTCCAATTGATAATACCTTCTTCTTCCCATGTAGACAAGAGTCCAGTCTTACTGATGTACAACAAGGAATGATTGTTGATGCTTATGAAACTCTACAGGGTTTGACAAGTACAGAAGGAGGTAGAAGTCATCTGTGCCACCATGCGACAGAATCGCTTGTGACCATTGTGAAGGATAAAATTATGGGTATGCGATCTTAATATTTATTGCAGGACAAAGAACCTTTTCCTGGAAATATGATTTTGGGATATTTATGTGATCATTTATGAGTCTTACAAATGTTGTTAGTATCAACTTGCCCTTTAGCAGAAACTTTTTTGTAATTAACTTCTCACTAATGTAAAAGACCATTTCATTTCATTATTTTCCATTTTATTCCATACAAATACAAATACAAGGGAGGTATTGTAAAAACATGAACAGGATACTACAACAGGCTTGTAAGTGTCTAACTAAGCTATCATGCTAACCAAATATTAACTTAATTTACTATAGAAAGATGTAGAGAGGAAATATATGGAGAAGACCAGATAATTATTTGTCTTTGAAAGTAAGTTTGTAGCAGTGTGAATTTGTGAATTCACCCAAATTCAGATGGTACCTTTCCTGTAGTGAGCTGTGGTAAATGTTGCCTCTTCTCAAAGCGAATATGCCAATCATTGATTTTGAATTGTGCATGAGAGTTTTAACTTTTACTCTCAGTCACTTCATATTATCAAAGTTATTCCTTTTTTTTTATGGATTTTTTTTTTCTTTTTTTACAGGTTATGATAAGAGTCACAATCTACTTTGTCTCCTACTTTATCACAATGCTGAAGAATTATGGACTTCACAGTCTGATTCTTTGAATGATCTTTTTCAAAACTTGGCTTCAAAATTTCAAGAATTTCAGGTAGAGAAGATGTTTTTTTAACTTTAAAGATAGAAAGAGCACTTCATGCAGATAATGAAATTTAATACTCATTGAAGCTGTTTGGCATTGAAGGGGGGATATTGTTGTCCACTTCAGTAATACAGTGTATTTTCTGTAAGTTTGGTGTTCAGCACAATAAAAGCCGTTTTATTGTGTTCATTTACAAATAGACCACAAATGTATTACTTGACTTTTCTGTCTGTACAGGAAGTTGGAGCAATTGTTTGGAATTTTTAACACAATATATAAAAAATGGAAAACAATAATTATATTGTCATCAAAGTTACTATGACTATAAATCAATGTCACAAAGTCCATTCTTTACCCATCTACAACTGGCCCCACCTCCTGCTTCACCCTTCCTCTGCCACCTCTTTGCCCCCAGTCCCACACTCCTCTCCATATTTAACAATGATAACTCACAAATGCTTGTTGGTCCATACAGTAATATATAACCCAATAACAAAATGCAGTTTGCAAATGTGAACAAAACTGGTACCATTGTCCCTAAAACCAAACAAGAAATGATTATGCATCAATTTTATTTGTGTGCA
Organism: Holothuria scabra; assembly: GCA_037179385.1. Classification (NCBI taxonomy): domain Eukaryota; kingdom Metazoa; phylum Echinodermata; class Holothuroidea; order Aspidochirotida; family Holothuriidae; genus Holothuria; species Holothuria scabra. The sequence continues at coordinate 14,843,416 of CM074192.1, read as the reverse complement.
AAAGTGGTTAGCTTTCCTTTAGTGAAAGAATTTTAGGTGATTGACTTTCACAAATAAATGCTGAAAAATTGAGAATATTGCATAAGTTTGGTTTGTGTTGAGTAAGTTTTGCAGATAAAGGTTTCAGTTTTGTTAAATTCTTTCTCCTTAACGTGAGTTTCTCTTGTTTGTACTTAGGATGAAGAAAAGTTTAAGATTTGTGGACTTCTGAATTCTCTGTTATCTGTTGCCTCAAAGGTAATTAACAAGCTGTTACATTGATTACTCAGTCAATCATGTATTTTACTCTTCCAAAACCGAGCAAAAAATGTTGAGAATGTTAGCAGACAGCGTCTGTTTCCATTGAAACATTGATTTGATATGTGTTTCGAGTGGTTGAAAATTAGTACTGACTGCATACTGTAGTCAAGTGGTTGTATCTGTCTTGCAGTTGCAACACTGAGGTCTGGAGTTAGTTAGTTTTACAGTATGGTTTCCAACCTATTGGTTCAAGTCAAGTCAGCTTGAGGTCTAAAGTTCGACTCCTGGCCAGGCCATACCAAAGACATTAAAAAGGGAATGTACTGCCATTGTGCTTGGTGCTCTGGTCAGCATAAGCAATAGAATAGGGAAAACAAGCCAGTGAGCCACACACCGAAACCTCATATGACTAACTAATCTTTAAAATTGGAATATTTGAATAATTGTATTGTGCAACAACCCAGGTATATGTCAAAGAATCAGCACTTGAAATCTTAAACTAAAATTTAGAAAAGAAATATTTGAGTGATAAGTGCAGTAAAGGTGTGTGAAGTGCAATTTTTGCAATTCAAGACAAGGTCCTTAAGGAAGGGGTTAAATGTCACATTTTAAGTTTTGATATGCTAGAGGGATACTCTCAGCATTTTTGTGAAATTGGCCTTGAAATTCAATGCTCGGTTCTCAAGATATGAACAGGTAAAAATGTCACATTTTTAGTAATGAACTTAAAGCAAGCTGATGTGACATATCCTCACATTAATGGACAATCTTTTGTTTTTCTGTAAACTTAGCAACCAATTTTTTCATAAAAGAATTCCATATTGTCAGAGTGTGATTGCATAAAGCTCATGAGGAAATTTCAAACTTTGCATTCCCCACAGAGAGGTCTTACATCAACTAAACTACAAGGTCAACAAAACAGTCAGAACAACAAAGGGAAACAAAGCATTCTTTTTCAATGAGAGGGAGTGTTATATTTACCTCTGCTGCCCTCCAGCTCACTGTGGAACACAAATCTAGAGATTTAATTTACTTTTATACCTCGAGAGGTACACAATTGATATGAATGGAAGTTTCACCACACTATTTAGATTTATTTACTCTCTTACATTTGAAAATTAAAGTTTGCTTAAGCTTTCCCTTTAACCTTTTCCAGAAATATTTCCTAAATTCTTTGTTTTATTTATCTGCTCTTTAATTTTTTCAGGTTCCTCTCAATACTGAATGGGCCGCAAACCTCTATTCCACATTGTCAGGTATCCTTCAGAATAAATTAGGTAAGAATGACCTCAACATCACAAGCCTATCTCTCTGAGAATGCTTCTTTAAGCTAAGGGCAGAGTCATTTATCTAACTGGTGGTTATGGCCAAGTCACTAATGTATCTCCTTTGCCTACATGCCCATAGTGGCTGGTAGGATCAATGAATCTCCCCCAAGAAACCCTCATAAACTGATAGGCAAAATATAACACATAAAATTATCTCACAGAAAAAGTTACAAGGCACAAAAAACAAGAGGTTTTAGCTGGCATTTACAATATTTTCAAAACCTTTAGTATCCATTTTCTTTGTTTTAATGAGTCCTGTTTGAATTTACTTTTGACAGTTGGTAGGTTCTCACTGTGGAAATGCTTACAACATACTTCAACTATTATATGTAGCCTTAAAATGGTTCCACAAATTGAAATTTTTACATTAACATTATACATTAAATCAAAGCAAGAAAAATGAAACCATCTAAAACACCCAGGATTTTGGTGTTTAGAATGTATGATAATGAGACATACCTGAACTGATTTTGTTCTTTATTTCTACAAATGTTATAGGTGGTTTGTAAATTGCTAATTGAGATATTTCACTTGTATGGAAATCAAATCATTGCAAAGTTTCTGTGCAAATTCACTGGTGTTTAGCTAGGATAAGGCAATTTCATGTGATGTCATGCGATTAAATTTGCCCTGCATTGAAGGGCAAAACATGCACGCAGTAAGCATATTTACAGCAATTGTACACTGTATTCCCATAGAAACTGGTGTGACATATTGCACGTGTTACAAGTATTCTTATTGCTGGTGTTGATAAAATAGAAGCTTGCCTGTCAAGTGCCATCAGTGAAATTGTCATGTAGGTGCAGAATTAAAGGTTAAACAATGAAGAACTGTGCATTAGCTCATGACTATGCATAATCAAAGGGTTAACACACGTAATGCACCATGGCATAGCCAGAGTGCATCCAGCATAATATTATTCTGTTCTATTGTACAGTTTCATAGTTGTGTAGCCTTGTTTATTCGAACACGACAATATTAAGATTTAAAAACACTTAAAAGGAGTAAAATTTCAGTGATGTTTAACCATTTTTAAACAGCATAACCCCTAGCAAAATGGATTAGTCCAAGATAGAGCATTATTCCTTAGGGAGAGATTGTCCCAGAATAGCCGATTGTCACCTGATCATTTCAAAGCAAGGAAAGTTGAGTTTTATGACTAAGCATGAATGAAATAATGTTTGACCACTAGATGACCGAATCAAGAGTGTAACATGCATTTTTATGATATTTTACAATGCATACTTTGTAAAATCCGTGTTCATTTAATGCTTTATGTTTGGCATACTGAGTAAGAAAAACTAGGAGTATTCTGTGTACATATTTATGAAAAATGTATTTATTGAAACAAATGTTTTACTTCACGCAGGAGAAGAGCAGAGGGATGTTTGTCTTCAATTGGCAGCAACAATGCTTCACCATTACGGTGCATCATGGGTACCAACCCATAGTGAAAGTGACAGGAAGTCATTCCTCCTCCTAGTCAATCTAGCTGGGATAGAAGTACGCATGATTCTAGAAACAATGCCTCCGGAAAAGGTTAATATGTCATTTATTATGCAGTACCATTTCATATTAGTGTTAAGGTACAAGTGGCATACCATGAATAATTTAATTGTGTTCTCTATAATTATGAGTCACAGGATATGGGTTTTTCAGAGATGCCAACCCTCCCTGATTTTCAGGGAGGCTCCCTGAAAATTCAAGGATTCTTGTCCATTTCAGGTAGCAAATATGACAACCTCCCTGATTCAAGAAGGTTTTTCCCTTGTTAAATTGTATGTAATTCTAAAAAACCTCCCTGACTCTTTTGTGAAACCTCCCTGATTTCTGGATGTAAATATTGGCATCTCTGGTTTTTACTCACTGTAGGAGACAAACTGAGAGCTGCAATCAAACTTACTTTTCTAGAGCTTTCTGTATGCAAAAAACATCAAATGTATAATAATGTATTTGCCTGACTAAATATTGCAGCAAAGACAGAAAATGACATTTATCATGATTGCACTGAGTAAGTCTTAATTTCCATGAAAGGGGAAAAGCATAGTCAGTTCAAAACAAATTTTTAATCTCATAGATTTCCTTGTATTTCCCTTCGAAGTATCTTTCATGATATTTTAGGACTTAATCACTGTATATTCAGGGTAGTTAAAGCTGTGACTCTGTGTGAATTTTACAATTGGGTGAGAAAAATATTGTCACATGATTCTTCAGAGCCATTCATTAACAAGGATCATCTACTATACTTATCCAGCCTGGGGGTACTGCATTAGTATTACACATTACATGAGTGGTGCATTGAGTATTAACTTTGATCGTCTTTCAAAATCCTTCAAACCTTGTTTTTTTTTGGACATATTATAACTCTCTGTGTCACAGATGTTGTTCCCCTTTGAGGAACTTTAATCAGTGCAAACAGTATTCATCAGTCCTATAAAACAATTATTTGAAAACACTATTCTGAGTATCGTAAAATATTTTGTTTATTATTTTGAAATTAATACCTTATGTTTTCTTCATGGTTACAGCAACTCTCTAAGGCAGCAGTACTGTGTAGCTGTTTCATGATATTAGAGCAGTGCATCGAGATAATGATTTGTAACACAGAGATAAGCCTCCACCAAGATGAGATATATCAACTGCACACTGTACTTACAGCAGCATTTGGGGCCGCCATCTATCATTTGAAATCCATTACAACCATACAGGTGAGGGGGAAAATAAAAGCTAGGTATAGATGAATGTAAATAGTCAATAGATGCTCTGTTTTTGTCAGGCATAACCGGGGTCCAGTTAATTAATTTCCATCCCAATACATAACATGTATTGAGATATTGTCACACTAGCCTGTGGATAAAATTTCTTTAGAGAAAGGGAATGTGACTCGACCAGTGGTCGAAGTCTTTGAGAATTAGAGAGCATGCTCTTTGACTTGGGGGCAGAAGACATTGATTTACTTTTTTCCCATTAAAAAAGTGATGGTTGCTAACTTATTTTGGCAAATTTTATGGTAAACCCCTTCAGTTGTCATGGAAACTTCAAGGAAGCTGTCATTTCTTTGCACACAGCACTTTAGTTGCTAGTCACAGATACCTACTGACTGAGAATGTTTACATTTTGTAGTTTAATTTTCATATGCTAGATGCTTGGTGTCACACCTCTCTTAAATCAAGCATGAAGTATTAAACTGCAAGATAATCTTGCTTAGTCTGACCATAAACAAAGGCTCTGTAAGCAGATATTTAATTCCCTAGTAGTTATCTTGAGAGGAATAAGCTAACTTTTAATTGATTGAGTTACAGTGAAGTGCACAAAATGTGTCCAGGGGTTATGATCAAAGTGTCTCTATGTTGTGGTGAAAAAATTCTAACCCCTCAAGAGTTTATTGAAGTGTATTTGAGGATCTGTTATGTACTGGATTGCATTAGTGCTGTTTCTACCCACTTGTTATTCAGTGTACAGTGTAACAATCTAAACACTCACAACATCAGCAGAGAAATAGCTCTCACTCTTGTATAAATTGTGAAATACCAAAATATTTGAATGAGACTGTGAAAATGACATTAGGGAGAGTGATTTTAGAGAAAATAGTGTGGAATGCAAAAGGAAAAGAGCTATCATTGGACTGTTGGATTTATTAGAAGATGTCACTGATCTGCATCTAGCTGGTAAATAATTCTGCTTTAATAACTTTCTGTATGGTGCACAATGATTATGAACATCACTTAGTGTTACAGTATTATTGTAAAAATTATTCTCTATGCATTTGGCCCTTTTTTTAGCATGAAATGCATCAGTATATTAACAATAGATGCGTAATCTTTTAATGCAAAGTACCAAAGGAGGACCTGTATTTACATCAAATATCATCAGCAACAATGTGGAAACTGTCTCCACAACATTCACAAAGTATTGACATTCTGCAGCATCGCTGCTTTAGTTCAAATTCCTTGCTTCATTGTATCATGGATAAAACTCACTAAAATATTCCTTGATTTTCTCAATGTCCTCTGAATATGAGGGTTTAGAATTGTATGTAGACAAAGTTAAGATGATATAAGGCTGAAGAACTCCACTAATGGCTGCCTTCAATAGCTACTCAGAATCATCTGTAGGTGAACCCTGGCGATCAAGTAATGTGAGAAATTTGCTGGGGTCACTAATTTTAGTTTTAATTTCATTACCAATACTACAGAAATCTGCAAACACCCAGAACGCCACAAAAAGTAGATTTAGGTCATATTTTGAATTGTTAACAATTACTATAGGTACAGGATGAATAAAATGTGGAGATTGATCCTACAAATGGGGGACAATCTCAAGATCACTGGATTCATGTATACTTATTTGGTAGTTAATGGTCCTTATTGTAAGAATGAACAAAACTGTCATACCTGAATTTAGAAAAGACGTTGCCTCAACAATAAGGGCATGTTTAGTTTAGGGTAATGATACTGGGGGTGTGGCACTTAAATCAACTGGTTAGAGACTAGGCCATGGAACTCCATCTTACCTAAGCCTTCCTGAATCATTCCCACATTGTCTTGTAGAAAGGTACATTTTTTCTTCTTCTTTTTTTGCTCTTAAAGAACTAAAAAATATGTAACATTTGAAGATATTTATGATTGAGAAATAGATGCAATGATTGGGTCAGTGTTTAAGGATAGGTTTCTTTTGAGAACTTTTGCATAGTCAAAAATTTGCTGACTTCAGCTTTGACAGCACATTGTGCAAAGTTTCAAATCTTGAAGTCAATGTGTGTCAAAGAGTTCAGAGCTCTTGGTTGTGGGGAGACACCCAAGTCAACCAAACAGTAGTTATGATCCTGCCTTTTGGCTGATACCTCTCCAGTGCTTCTTCATTGCATCTAATCCCTCTTTGTGTAAGCACCTGAATTGTGTTACAGAGGTTGCCTTGGATGGGAAAAGTTGGGGAGCTGGGAGGCTCCTTCTTGGGAAACATCAGCATTTTGAGGGAAATTGTGGCAATGTAAAGAAAATTTACTTTTTCTGCACATGAAAATACCAAAAACATGATAATACTAAAAGAATTAGAGGAAACTTTACTCCTTTCCTGAGAAATAAACACTATTTCCAGCAGTAGAGATAGCTTGCTCATTTATTAAATGGACAAAGCTTGAAATTAATGGTTATCTGCTCACTAAATGAGAGTAGAAACTGCGGAGGACTAGTTTAACCTGTCATCTTATTAGTTTATCTTACAGTTAAAAAAGGTACCTCTCATAGACTGAAAATTGTCCAATATGCAGCAAAACAATGTCATTTCCCCGAAAATTTTTACTTTTCAAAGTTTCTGGTTGAAAAAAAAAACCATATCTACCACAGAGGAAAATTAAAAGTTCTTAATAGTGAGGTTTCATTTTGGCGAAGACACGGAGACTAGTGAAAGTGGCCATGGGCTACCCAATGATTTGTTTAAAAGTCCTAGTGGGAGTGGAAAAATAGATCTTAACATGCATTTCATGATACATATTTTAAAGTTATTGGTACATGTCATTGTTAGGCAGGTGGCATGATATATCTTTGAATATACGAACAACTCCACTTGCATGTCATGAAGTTCTAATAAAAATGTCTTACTGATTCATTGCAGCTTCTTTCGAATATTTTGATAAATATTTGTGATCTTGAGGTGCACTTAACTGCTATTTTCTCCTCTTGCCTCTTGATTCACAGATTGATGATCCAGTTATAATAAGTTGTGTGAGGGCACTGTTTATGTGGCTTGCAGAAGAAACTGCAATGTTAAAAACAGATGTCATTGAAATTTTTCCTTTTCTTCTTGGTGTCGGGTGAGTCTTCTTTTCTTGGACGTTCACAATAGGTTGAAAACTGGGCTGTCAAACTCCATGTAACTAACAAATTCTTGGATGTTCAATTGGTGATAAGTTGCCTCTTCATTTATTTAAAAAATATACTTTCAATAACATCATATCAAAATGGCTCAGACAGATAAAAGCTCTAATTGTTATTCAGCCATTGAGTATTACCAGTATCCTATGGCAGTATTTATCTTTTCTTCAGTAACATGTTGCATCATTGAAAATGGAAAAGTTAAAGTGAACAAATGAGTAATTAGCTATAAAGTAGTGAATATCTCTTTGTTATAACTTTATTTCTTGAACTTGAAGTTGCTTGTGCTATCTCATTTTGTACTTCTCATCATTCTATACAAAGAAATTATGGTTTAAATTTGATGAGATGTCTTTGCACCTAAATGAAATTAAAATCTGAACTTTTGCAATAATTTTTGATCTTGGTAATAGACTATGACAATTGAATTGTCAATAGCTGTAGTGATGTCATAATTACGATGTCAGAGCAAGACTGAGTGAGCATTGCTTCTTGAAGAGACAGAATGTACTAGCAACTTAAATAAAAAGCTATTTTCATCAAGTTTGGAGATTGTAAAAACCATTTTTGCATGCATGTATAGCTACAATGACAACTTGCCATCCACTGGTGATGCTGCTTCACTGTGGTGTAACAAAGAATAATGTCATGTCCTCAACCTCTGTAAAGTAAAGGTCAATGCATTTCCAGATTTATACTCTCATCAAGCTTACCATTAAACCCTTAAGATGTGGATGTAGTTTTCAAATTTGGATAAATAAGGACAGAACATACTGCACCAATGTCCTCTGGGCTGAGTGTCATGGTTGTCTATTCAATCCGGCTGCTTCATAACACTTTTGCATAAAATTTGGACTTACCCAATTGTCTCGGTATTGACAAATTATGGGAGAAATTGGAGGAATTTTCATTTAAAATATGAATAGTACATGGTAACTGTTTTCCATCAATTAAGTCCTTTGAAGAAGTTGCCATTCTTTTGTTTGTTATTTAGAAAATTGTCTGTAGAAAATATTGGGACTAAGACCGATTCCAAGCAAATAGCTCTTCCAGAAGTTGTCTTCCAGCACATTGTGAGAGAGGACCTCCTAAAACTATTCTTGCCTGGCCTTTGTCACCTAACAGCAGAAAAAGGACCAAGAGATGTGTTCCTTAGAAATGATGGGATGGGGTTACTGGTCACCTATACTGACCATCTGCTGACCAACAGACATACTTCAGAAAAGAGACAAGATAATGAAGTAAGGAAATATCAAGCCCAGTATTCAAAGACTGTCATCCTGCACTATTTATGAGGAATACTGCATGCGATATAAAAAGGACGGGATGGAGTGGACAGGGGGAACAGTTAAGGAGAGTTACAATGGAAGTTGTCTGTAACAGTGGATGTTCTGAATTTGTCTGCTGCACACAAGTGGTGGGAATATTTGTCATGTATAGGTATTTAATTAAATTGGTTAGTTAGATGGAGTTCTATGGCCCAGTTTCTAACCTGTTGTTTCAAGTTGAGCCTGCTATGGCCTTTTCTCCAGTTGTGGCTCACAGGCTTGTTTTCCCTTTTCCATTGCTAATGCGGCTTGGAACTAAGATACCACAACTTTAATCCTTAGGAAAATTTTATCCATAAAGTTATGTCAATCTGTTTTGCTTGTTCCAAGTAAAATGGTGTGGTCTTTGGTATTATGTTAAGTACGTTTTTTTTTTCTACCCTCTGCTCCAAGTTATTTCCTTTTTGTGAAAGGTGTGATGTCTTGCAACAGTGATCAATGGGTGGGAGATGTATAAATTGTTCAAGCCTCCAGTTTTTTGTATTTAAAAGTTGTGCAGTGTGTTCACAGATGGTGGAAATACAAAGCCCATGCTTGCAGTGACTGCATGTGATCTTAATGGAGGATGCAGTGACTGCACAAGCCATTGTGGACCAACCAGAGCAAGGCTGTATATTGTCAAATGAATGTCACTCAAGGCACAGTTATCAGCATTTACAACTCTTGGGCTATTGCTATCAACATTTGACTATTTCATTTATGAACACATAAATGTTTTCTTTTTTGTTCGATTGAAACAGTTGTCATTCATTAGCTCTATCAGTAGAGCTTGTCACTACTTTGTTTGACTTGAATATCAACGCCAATTGTCCCATCTAAGAAAAAATGGACATAGATTACTGTTCAGTTGATGTTATTCCCTTGAAGATCTTCTTGATGATGGTTAAATATTTCATTCCAAAACACTCTCGCCCGAAAACACTTGTAAAATTTTTAGGATATTGGTTTTGGAAGAAAGGAAAAATCATTGACAGATGTGTATGTGCTGTCCTATTTGATAAAAATAATTATATACTAATGAAATATAGATTTGACTAATTAATAGGAACTTTTGACCATTAAAATATTTGTACTCATCATGACAACTGTATATCATCATAAAATGGATATTATTCTCAAGAGATAAATCAGACACATACCATATAGCAAGTATAGACTGGGGTTTGTAGAATATTTTCACTGTATTCTCAGCCTGTCAAAAGAGGTACTCTATAACACATGGTTTGGTGTGTTGTTAAACTTACGATCTATCTATCTACCTGCCCATCTGAATCATTGGAAGGGGGGTCTGGTATCCCCTTGCTCCTCCTCTCCCATCACAGCTCTCCTTGTTTTATGGTATAAAGTATTCATGTTTGTGACTTCTTTTCTGTCTACAGTCAAGCCTTCTCACCTTGTGCAACATATTTTTGAATGTGGCTCTAGAAGAACCAGCTTCAGTAACAAAATATAAAGAATTCAGGAATTTAATCAGGACATTGAGCACAGCTGTTTTCACTTCTGGTAAGAAATGTAACATTTATGCATTCCTGAAACAAAACTTTTTGGATGTAGTAGTTTATTGGTATTGTTCTTGGTAAATGATGTACTTTCGGGTGAAGTTTTAAATATGTCATAGGTTTAAGACGATACAAAAACTGAGCCGTAAAGTTCAGTTAAGTGATTTTGCTTCTAAATCACTGCATTTGTATTGGGACCAAGTAAGCCATAAAGAACAAGCTTGGCATCCTCTTCAAAAGTTCTTCAGGTCTGAAAGGAATGCTGGGATTGCTCTTGCAAAAGGGACTACCTTAATTGACCCGGGAACTGTTTCACAAAGAATTACAACTGATGATGAGTTTGATGTGTAATGCAGCAGTCCCATTTAAATCAAACTTTACATAAAGAGTAACTCTCCATGAAACAGAACCCTAGATTGAACTAGAACCCCTTACTTTTGCCTGTCATAGCTTCGTTGTTACAAAAGCTACCATTTCTCTCTACCCAGCCATGACGGCATGACCCAAAGAATGTCTGATGTTGCATATATATTGTGTATACCAAAAGAAACTGTCCAAATGATCTGTATGGAATTAAGCATCTACTGGAAGTTAAAAAGGAGTAATTTTTACTGCCAGTTCCTTTTAGTCAGATAATCAGCAGTGCATGGGTTACTCTCATCCGCTCCTTTCTCTCTTGAATGTGTAACAGGACAGGTTGCTGGTAGTCTCTTTGTAATGTTAACTACATTCTCCATTCATCCTGATCAAGAAATGATTGTACATGACATAAATATATACATTGAATGGATTATATCTTGTATATGTTACAGTATTCACTTATCATGGTCTTCAGTCTGACATTGCTGGTTCTCATATGTAGAAGAATTATATCCTGTCATGGTCTGCATCAGTTGGGCAATTAAATCATTCTACTCATGATCTTTTTAAACTCTTCTCTTTTTTTGTTTGAACTTCTGCATGGATTTTTCTACCTACCAGCTTTTGCATTTTGTGATTTATAAATTTCTATCATTACTATCATTAATAAATAAACATAGCTTACAATTTGCAAATATGTATAAACTACATAGGTGTATGTTACATTTCTTGATACATACCTGTTTCAATTATCAGATGAGGATAGCCATCTGTTGAATCTTCACTTTGCTCTTGTGATGGTAGCCATCTTGAGACTGATACCAGTAGATAAAGGTAAGCAGAAGTTGAATAGATATTGGTGGCAGGTTTAAAGAGTAAGGAGGTCCTGTTTTATTTGCGGTGATGGTTGAGACTTCTTTACAATCATGCTATATTGGGTCATTGCAATGATTCTTTTTTTAAATATGTTTCTTAAAAGTTCATCATTGATTATGCATGCTTTGCCTTGCCTTTGCGTATTGAATGCCTTCATATCAGATAATTGCTGGTGTATGTTTGTAAGTTTAAGTGGATTTCATCTATAGACCTATTTTATAATTAATTCCAGAGTTAATATGTACTTGTTGTAGGCTGACATGAATTCTTATTCAAAATGTTCAATGAAAAAGGGCTATCTGTCTAGCAAGCAATTTAGCATTGATATGTAGGATGAGATATATTTTATTCTCTTTTCCTGGTATAAATATGTCATCGTATCTATGATGAGAATGCAAGGTGCATAGAAAACATGCCAGTGATTTATTGCAATAAAGATTATGAAATAGGAATAGGTCAAGGGAATGAACAGATTTAGGGCTCCTTCTCTACAGGTTTCCCTCCCAACCATCACATCACATTCAACTTCTTTCTGTTTGTTGTAGTTTACAACACACTCAAACCTTGCATTGCAAAAGAAGGAGAAGAAAAAAGTAAACATATCTCAAGCTAAGATTGTGATTAACGGGTGATTTGTCTTGTGAAATGAACATATAATTTTTTTGTATTTTTAGAAACAGAAGAAACTTTAAAATCTGGTGTAATGAGGATAGGGAAGAGGTTGTGGATGTTGATTCATGAAGACCTGGTGGTTGAAGATTCTCTAAAGAATGTTTCCTGTTTGCTTATTCAGTGTAAGTTACTTTGGATTGCTCAGTTAACATATTCTTGGTCCAAATACTTGAAATATTTTTGTTCGTAGTTACTGCAATGTGTACTTGGTTGAGGTAAGAAAAATGAGGGTAAAACAGGAAAGTCTGAGCAATGAATTCATGAATGTACTATTGTAGTCACACATACTCAGTCACACATACTCAGTATTTATCTGTTTATATGCCAAACAAGGTAGTTAGTTAGACAGAGTTTTACTGCCCAGTTTTGAACCTATTGGTTCAAGTGGAGCCGGCCACAGCCTTTTTTCTAGTTGTGGCTCACTGCCAAACCACAATTAATGTCTAATGTGTGTTGACTTTTATATCTAGCAATAAAATATTGAAAATATTCACTCTCATTAAAAAATTGATATCTTGCAGAGGAGGGTTGGTCAATACATATAATACATACAAGGTTATATTTATAGAAGAATGGAGTCAGTACTTATGTTTAGTGAATGTAAGCAGCCATTAGTGGGATCAGCCTTAAATCGCCTTCATTTATTGTCTACATGAATTTCAAACCCTAAAATTCAGTGAAATTGAAGGAATCAAGACACAATTTAATGTACTCACATTCATGATACAGGTAAGCAAGGAAATTGAAAATTAAAAGGTGATAGACCCCAGTTATGGCCAACTGAAATGAGACCATCACTTGCTGTCTGGATTGGTCTATAGAAAGGGCAAAAAAGTGCTTTTATTTTTATAGATGCTTAAGAATGATCATTGCCATCCAGGGGACGGTTAATAATGGAATGGGGGCGGGTCATAATGGAATGAGGATTCCAGCAATTATATGTCATCATCATAGCAGTAAGGTTTTTGTGATGTCATGAACAATTGTACAGGTGACACAATGATGATCAATGGTGCCCAAGAATGCAATTCAAATCAGTATTTAGATTAAATTAGTATTTTGCAATGTTTCAAACATTGGAAAATTGAGGCAAAATATCTTTTGGTGATGGGTAGTGCTGTATTTTTAGCCAAATTTGGTCTTTGTTTGAAAAGGATCAGTGGGTGGAAGAGAGCAGTTGCCTCTGGGTGCCTTACAAAAATATCAAATGCTGGTTACTGCTACATTATCATATTTTATATTTTGTGTTTCATATTTTTTTTTTATTTCATCTCATCTCTAGGTCTTGGTGAGTGTTCAAAGAAAGATAAATGGGTGGGGTCTTGTCTGCTGCAAGCAGGATGGTCACTACAAGCAGCAAGTACTTCCACATCACAAGGTGAGTTGATGATATGTCTTTCTTTCCGTGGTCTGGAAACATCAGAAACTAAAGTAAGAGAGCCTAATAGTGCCATGTATGAATATTTTTGGTTTCGATGAAAAGAGAAACCTATGCATTCATGATGGCGTGTGTGTGTATGTATGTGTGTATGTGCGTGTGTATGTGTGTTTGTGTATGTGTGTGTGTTTGTGACACTTTGCTTGTTTACACGATATCTTGAAAAGGGAAGATCTGACAGTTCTCAAACTTGGTATAAGATACCCCATACTGAGAGGAAGAACCCTATTTATTTTGGTTGAGGTCAAAGGTCATCTGGGGTCACAGGGGGTCAAAAACCCAAATCCTTGTTTACACAATATCTCAAGACAGGAAACTTGGATTAATTTCAAACTTGATATGTTGATGCGTTAAGATGTAAGGAAGAACCCTATTGATTTTGGTGGAGGTCAAAGGTCATTTGGGGTCACGTGGGGTCAAACTCCGAAATCCTTGTTTACACGATATCTCATGGTAGAAAATTTGGATTAATTTCAAACTTGATATGTTGATGCGTTAGGATGTCAGGAAGAACCCTATTGATTTTGGTGGAGGTCAAAGGTCATTTGGGGTCACATGGGGTGAAACCCTGAAATCCTTGTTTACACGATATCTCATGGTAGGAAACTTGGATCAATTTCATACTTGATATGTTGATGCGTTATGATGTAAGGAAGAACCCTATTGATTTTGGTGGAGGTCAAAGGTCATTTGGGGTCACATGGGGTCAAACCCTGAAATCCTTGTTTTTACACGATATCTCATGGTAGGAAACTTGGATCAATTTCATACTTGATATGTTGATGCGTTATGATGTCAGGAAGAACCCCATTGATTTTGGTGGAGGTCAAAGGTCATTTGGGGTCACATGGGGTCAAACCCTGAAATCCTTGTTTACACAATATCTCATGGTAGAAATCTTTGATTAATTTCATACTTGATATGTTGATGCGTTAGGATGTCAGGAAGAACCCTATTGATTTTGGTGGAGGTCAGAGGTCATTTGGGGTCACATGGGGTCAAAACCTGAAATCCCTGTTTACACGATATCTCATGGTAAGAAACTTGGATCAATTTCATACTTGATATGTTGATGCGTTACGATGTAAGGAAGAACCCTATTGATTTTGGTGGAGGTCAAAGATCATTTGGGGTCACATGGGGTCAAACCCCAAAATCCTTGTTTACACGATATCTCATGGTAGAAAACTTGGATTAATTTCAAACTTGACATGTTGATGCGTTATGATGTAAGGAAGAACCCTATTGATTGTGGTGGAGGTCAAAGGTCTTTTGGGGTCACATGGGGTCAAACCCTGAAATCCTTGTTTAAATGATATCTCATGGTAGAAAACTTGGATCAATTTCATACTTGATATGTTGATGCGTTAGGATGTCAGGAAGAACCCTATTGATTTTGGTGGAGGTCAAAGGTCATTTGGGGTCACATGGGGTGAAACCCTGAAATCCTTGTTTACACGATATCTCATGGTAGGAAACTTGGATCAATTTCATACTTGATATGTTGATGCGTTATGATGTAAGGAAGAACCCTATTGATTTTGGTGGAGGTCAAAGGTCATTTGGGGTCACATGGGGTCAAACCCTGAAATCCTTGTTTTTACACGATATCTCATGGTAGGAAACTTGGATCAATTTCATACTTGATATGTTGATGGGTTATGATGTCAGGAAGAACCCCATTGATTTTGGTGGAGGTCAAAGGTCATTTGGGGTCACATGGGGTCAAACCCTGAAATCCTTGTTTACACAATATCTCATGGTAGAAAACTTTGATTAATTTCATACTTGATATGTTGATGCGTTAGGATGTCAGGAAGAACCCTATTGATTTTGGTGGAGGTCAGAGGTCATTTGGGGTCACATGGGGTCAAAACCTGAAATCCCTGTTTACACGATATCTCATGGTAAGAAACTTGGATCAATTTCATACTTGATATGTTGATGCGTTACGATGTAAGGAAGAACCCTATTGATTTTGGTGGAGGTCAAAGATCATTTGGGGTCACATGGGGTCAAACCCCAAAATCCTTGTTTACACGATATCTCATGGTAGAAAACTTGGATTAATTTCAAACTTGACATGTTGATGCGTTATGATGTAAGGAAGAACCCTATTGATTGTGGTGGAGGTCAAAGGTCTTTTGGGGTCACATGGGGTCAAACCCTGAAATCCTTGTTTAAATGATATCTCATGGTAGAAAACTTGGATCAATTTCATACTTGATATGTTGATGCGTTATGATGTAATATAGAACCTGATATGTTTTAGTGGAGGTCAAAGGTCATTTGGGGTCACATGGGGTCAAAACCTGAAATCCTTTTTTACGTGATACATTATGGTAGGAAACTTGGATTCATTTCAATCTTGATAGGCTGATGCGTTATGATGTAAGAAAGAACCCAATTTATTTTCGTGAAGGTCAAAGGTCATTTGGGGTCACATGGGGTCAAAACCTGGAATCCTTGTTTACATGATACATTATGGTAGGAAACTTGGATTCATTTCAATCTTGATAGGCTGATGCGTTATAATGTAAGAAAGAACCCTATTTATTTTCGTGGAGGTCAAAGGTCATTTTGGGTCACATGGGGTCACACCCCGAAATCCTGGTTTACACTATATCTCAAGGTAGGAAACTTTGATTCATTTCAAACTTGATATGTTGATGCGTTATGATGGGAGGAAGAACCCTATTGATTTTGGTAGAGGTCAAAGGTCATTTGGGGTCATGGGGTCAAACTCAGAAAAACTTGTTTAGGATAGCTCAAGGTATGAAAGGTGGATGGATTTCAAAATTAGTATGTAAATGAATTATGGTGCGAAGATGGTCTGTATAAGGTTATTTTTTGTGGCGGTGAAAGGACATCTGGGGTCATGATCAGTCAAACTTTGAAAAACTTGTCAAAATGGGATATCTCAAGGTAGGAAACTTGGATGGATTTCCCAATTAGTATGTGGATGTGTTATGGTGAGTTGAAAGTACTGTACCTGTTGTTTTTGGTGGAGGTCAATGGTCATCTCGTATCACCTGGCATCAAACTCTGAAAACCTTGTTTGCAGAATATCTTAAGGCACAGTATGAAAGAAAAACCAGTCACTTACAGGTGGAGACAAAGGCTATTTTGGGTCACCAGTTGTTACAAGAAATGTAGCATTTTATTGAAAAGAGCATGTATGTATCATCGAAACCTCAATGCATTTTTGCATTCTGGTTTTATATGTAATAACATTAATATTTTGTTTGAACAGATTATTAATATATCATAACAGATCATTAATCTGTTATAACAGATTAATAATCAGTATGTACAAATTAAATAATCTGTATTTACAGATTAATAATCTGTAAGAACAGATTCACAATGTGTTAATACAGATTCATAACCTCTATTTACAGATTATTCATCTGTTATTACATTTCATTAATCTGTTATAACATGTAAATAATAATCAGTATGTACAAATTAAATAATCCGTATAAACAGATTAATAACCTGTAAGAACAGATTCATAATGTGTTAATACAGATTCATAACCTCTATTTACAGATTATTCATCTGTTATTACATTTCATTAATCTTTTATAACATTAATAATCTGTATTTACAGATTCAATAATCTGTAGGAAGAGATTAATAATCTGTTAATACAGATTAGTAATCCGTTATTACATATTAAAATATTTACATGCAAGGCACCAATGGGCTTTTGTACTAAACCCCTGTCTATGCAATCATGCATTTGGTCAAAGACATGAAAATGCATTCTATATGAGGATTCTAACAGATAAATGATCATGACGACTGCTCCTTCCCAGAATTTGAGCGGAATCCAACATGTATGAAGGTGTTTAAATTTTTAGCTTATTTTCCCATCTTCGTAACAAATGCTGAAGCATTTGTACAGTATGGCAATGCTCATGGACAACTGCATTATCTTGTAGAGTGGGCTTTAGGCAATTTATGTTATTCTCTTGTAACTATGTACATATGGGCTTGATTGAGCTAAAAACACCAAACACATAAATACAGACCCTCATAAATCCTCTTCCCAAGAGAGCAGTAAGCTTATGTCAAGGTAGCTGGGTTGCCTTGGTATAAACTCAGTCTATTGGCAAGCCAATGGGTTGGAAGGAAGCCTAAGTATTTTTTTTAAAAAGTCCACTCACTCTTTGTTTTCCATATTACAGTCTCTGAGAACCTAAAGTCACTTCTTTTGAAATTTTGCCTACCTTCAGGCATAGGAGGTGGGGGAGGGGGCCTTCACCCACATGTTTCTGTGAAAATTTGGGCAATTTGTTGTGAATTTTTTAGGCACTTACCGGAGGAAAAAATAAATTATCAAATGTCATGTTCTTGGCATTTCTATTGTGCTTATACGGGATTAGGAAATACACACAAAAGGTATTTGTCATCTGCTATGGCTATAGAAGGCCCAACAGGTTTTCTGCACCGCCACAGCATTGCCAGTCATCAAGCAAATAACAGTACTTTTGGTCAGTGAAGCTAGGTGATTTGTTTTCAGTTAAACAGTCATTTTGAGTGTGGTTGCATCTTTTTTTAAACTTTTGGCGGCACAGACCTACCTATCAAAGAATTGTTCTGCATGAGCCATTTGTCTAAGGATTAGCTGCCTTGAATGAGATGATGTTCCAGGAATGCTATCGAAGTGGTGCTGCGAGTAAAGGAAGGAAATACCTTCGCAGCAATTATACAGCATATCTTTATTCCTTTAAGCGGGTCTTAGAGTATTAGTGTAAATTAAAATTTTTGTTACATCTCCTTCCAAATAACAGCTCCCTGGATATAATATCTTTCTACCATCCCCTCTCTTCCCTTGATAGGATTGCTAAATCATTTCATTTGATACAAACATACAGTACCTTTGGTCACTATGGATGAGAAGTTTGTCCTTTCATGGAACATGCTAGGAAAACTATGTTGATACTTCATAAATTATGTAAGGCATAAGTCTTGTGTCACTAGTTGAGTGTAAAGGGATCCTTATTGTCCTTTCCCACCTTTGATGCTTATTCTGGGATTTGAGAAAAGTTTGAAAGTATTTGTTGGAAAATGGATCACTTGGTGGAGCTGGAATTTGTTCCCCTCCCCTCCCCCCCCCTCCTTACCTCCTTACTCTTAGATGTCTCTGAAAACCTGTCCAGACCTACCAAGGTCTTCCTTGATAAAATTGTTGCAACTTTACTTGAGACGGAACAAAGTGACAACTGAAGAGGTGATGAAGGAAATGCAAAGTCATAATTCCTGCAGTTTATTTTCTGATAGAGCATTGCTAGCTTTTTCAAGGGACCGCATTGTCTAATGAAATGGATTTTGTTGCCAGAAACTAAAAGGTTAACTTCATTGTACTCACGATTTATGGTGCCTTATTTTGGTGTAATACAAAGTTTTAAAACCAGTTTGTAACTATGTTGGACAAGAAGACCATTGTCAGGTTTTTTTTCATGAAGTAGAATTATGCTGTTCAAAATTTAATGACTCTTTGTGAATTTACTTTAATGAACTTGGGTGTACAAAGTCTATGACGTTTTCCTATTGTCTTATTTCCACAATACATAGGTTTGAAGTCTGATGAAGACGTCATGTCATTATGCAAGGCATTGTGTGAAACACTTCAGCTGTGATTGTCCAGTGTGATGTGTGGTGTTGTGAAAAATACTGATGACAGACAGAATGTTATTGAGGGTCAGTGGGGCTGTGCCTTCTACTACCATTCATGGAGATGTTTTCAAGGTGTTGGCGATGTAACTCATGTAAATTATAAATGAGAAGAAATAAGAGAGGAAGTTAAGATTTGTGTTGAAATGTTCTTTTCATTTGTTCTTGTGGACAGAAGTGCAACCTTTGTACAGGGTGCCAGGGGACAAGACCGGATCAGGTGTCAACTGACCATTGCAAAGCTCAGTATCATGTAGTTTGTGCCAGACCCTCCAGCTTTCCCCTCAATATCAGGTACCTTGGGGTTTGCCAGGTCAGAGTGTGTAGACCAATGAGCCACTATTGGAATGGACCATTAAAGGGACCTATCAACCTTAAATTGCCATACTTGCATTGTCTGTATGCAATTCTAAATCCCATATTCAGTGAAATTCAGGGGAACAATAGGTATTTTAGTGTGCAATCATCCTTAGTACTTGTAAGCAAACACTTTGAAAGATTAAAGCTTATGTACTCCAGTTATGCCTGACTAAATCAGACCATCTCTTGACAGTTCGGAACTGTATATAGGAGTTATACACCACTGCTAATGGTCAATTAAGACAGAGAATTTGAGCGGAGAAGTTGAATAAAGTGTAAAGCATATTATGCAAGTGTGATCAATCTAATGCAGTGACTGCATTTATATAGAGGTGGTTGGTAGGTAAGAAAATTGTGGAGTTTTAATGAACTATGTTTCAAGTCAGGTACTGAGTACTCACAATGTCATATAGCTTTGAAGCTGACATGTTTTACAACATTTTAATTCACCTTGATTGACTTGTTCAAGCCTCTTTAAATGGTCAATGGTTGTGTAGATCTCACTAGGTAGGATACTCAGCTGAAGATGGCTTTGAGTAATTTAACTGCAGACTTGTGTCTGTGTGATGATAAAGATTGGAGGACTGACTAGCAAAAAAACTGGATGGAATTTTCTACTGTCTAAAGAGGAGAATTTGTGAGTGTTTGGTTCCAATGATAAGAGAAACCTATGCATTTGATGGCATGTGTATGTGTGTGTGTGTTTGTTACACTTTGCTTGTTAACACAATATCTCAATCTGACAGTTTTCAAACTAGGTACATAGATGCTCCATATT
Source organism: Holothuria scabra (assembly GCA_037179385.1). Lineage (NCBI taxonomy): Eukaryota > Metazoa > Echinodermata > Holothuroidea > Aspidochirotida > Holothuriidae > Holothuria > Holothuria scabra. The sequence goes on along the minus strand of CM074192.1, from coordinate 14,822,982 downwards.
CTGAGGAAGAACCCTATTGTTTTTGGTGGAGGTCAAAGGTCATCTGGGGTCATCAGGGGTCAAAGTCTGAAAATCTTTTTAACACAATATCTCAAGGTGGGAAGCTTGGATAGATTTCATATTTGTTATGTGAATACGTTGTAGTGAGAGGGTGGTCCCTTTTTCTTTTTGGTGGGGCTCAAAGGTTATCTGGGGTCACCAGTGGTCAGAGGCTGAAAAATTTGTTAACACGGTATCTCAAGATGGGAAACTTGAAAAGATTTCATATTTAGTATGTGGGTACTTATAGCAAGAGGATGGTCCCTACTGCTTTTGATGGAGGTCAAAGATCATCTGGGTCACCAGGGGTCAAATGCAGAAAACCATGTAGACACAATATCTCAAGATAGGAAACTTAGATATATTTCATATTTAGGTATGTGGATATGGTGTAGTGAGAGGATGGTCCCTATCATTTCTGGTGGAGGTCAAAGGTCATCAAGGGTCAGCAGGGATCTAAAGCTGAAAACCTTGTTAACACATCTCTAGGTAGGAAACTAGATAAATTTCATGTTTGGTATGTGGATATGTTAAAGTAAGAAGATGATCAGTATTGTTTTGGTGGTCAAAGGTCATCTGGTGTCACCAGGGGTCAAGGTCGGAAAACCTTGTTCACACAATATCTCAAGATAAGAAACTTGGAGAGATTTCATATTTGGTATGTTTGTGGATATGTTATAGTGAAGGAATGGTCAGCATTGTTTTGGTGGAGAAGAAACATCATCAAGGGTCACTTGGAGTCAAATTCCGAAAACCTTGTTAACTCTTACAGTAGATAACTCTTGGATTGGATAGATGTTATACTTTCTGTGTTGATGTGTTATGGTGAGAAGATGGTCCCTATTATGTTTGGTGGAGGTCAAAAGTCATCCAGGATAACAAACTTATTTTTTGAGCCTGCTAGTATAACAGTTGATTGAGAAGATGGAACATGGTGGCATTATTTGAAATAGCAGATTTATATATCATCAAAATCGTAATGCGTTTGTGCATTCTGGTTTAAAAAAAAAATCATGAATGAAGAACTTGTTACATTTTAGTAAACTTTTACATGTTATGAATGATCAAGGTCATGTGACGATTGCAAAGATAAAACAACTCTTTAATATGTAACAATTGTATTTGAATAGATGATGGAATGTGTAGCTGCAACCTTCACATGACTAGCACAAGATGATTACAATACTTCATTGGTCAAACTTACATATGACAGACAGCTCGAGTCACCAATCTTCATCAGTGGAATGACTGGAGGGGTTGTAATATGATTTTCCTCATAGAAATAGTTAAGTGATTTAAGTTGCTGACAGTAAGCAACTGAAGATACATTAAAAATTTGACTTAACTCAACTGTAAAATGAGTGACTAGTTACAATTCTGTTGTATGGTTTGTACATAACCATAAGACTATATTACACAAAACGACTGAAGACACTAGTGCATTTTGCATACTCATGTTTTATTTCCCATAAAAAATGTTTATGGAACATTAAGTAATTGTAATATTGGCACATAAATAGGTAACTGCAATATTGGCATCACCACTGCTTTTATGGATAAAAATTATATTGTTAAATTTGTGTTTGGCAAACATATATCTATTGCATGATAAAATAAAGCATAAAAAACAGTTTTTGCAAAGATGCCCAGATCATTTAGACAGGTATAAGAATAAGTACAGTTACAGAATCACAATGTTGGTACCATCATATTCCTGCATGAGAACAATACCATGCCAAAAAAATAAAAAAAAAAAAACATAAGATCATTTGTTTTAGTTAAGAAAAAAAGAGCTCAAGAACAATATGAATTTTAGGAATTTTTTAAAGCTTTAAAGTTCAAATTAGTACTGCAGCATGTCATTTATAAGAAAACATTTGTGGTGCTTGCGTTGTACATTACATTTCAAAGCATTTCAAAATAAATTGAATACTTTGTATTTTTACAAGTCTGGTTTGCATCTGATATCAGTACAAAAATACCCTGCTTTAACTCTTTTGGTGTTATGTTGGCATAACCAACCCCAATTGCATTTTACTTCTCAAGGGGCAGATATCTACAAGTATACATGATTCAGCAATTTCTGAAATGACATATGTTATTTGCAGGATCATTCTGACAGGGGCTAAAGCACACTGTTTACAAAATATTATATCAGTAAAGAACGCTAGATGTAATACTCCTGAAAATGAAATAATGACTGACTGTTACAAATTTCAGTGATTTGACTTCAAGTTGTCACACTACAATGCTAATTCACCTCTGACTTAATACTAACCCCTCAAGCATCCCCTGGTATTATTTTTGTAAGTGGTGTTAGGCTCAATAACAGAAGGTGGCGGTATTGTTGTTTGGAATTCCGAAACATGGTATCCGTCCCATGAAGACGGTCCAGGATGCCCAGCACTCCATAGTTTTGGTTGAATCTACAGTGGAAGATGGCAAGTTAGTTTTTAGAAACATTTTTCCAATGTCCCTCTTGAGAGCAAATCATGTTAACATTTCTCTTCACGTATGTTGTACATAGTGTCATCTTAAATGTGTGTAGACAGTTTCAGCTGATCGCATATTTGTGAATATGAATACAAATTTCAAAAGCAGTCTGCTCAGTGAGCAAAAATGCATTTACCCAATAAGCAAACATGTAGTAGGCAAGACACAACATTTTTTGGATAGGAAACAATGAACATTGCTCTTTAAATATATTTCAAGTCAAAAAATTCAAAAATATATATATTACACAGTTGCAAAATGAATTGTAACAGTCTAAAGTTCCCTCACTTGACCGAGGTAGAAGATATTGCAACTTATTCACTTAAAACAAATTAGTCCATTGCACAATGATTTGTGACTTGCTAGTTGTACAACTCACTTTACCGGCTTTGTTTCCCTTTAGAATTAAAAATGTTTTTATGTCTTTGAACACTTCCTGTTTTCTTGCCAATTATGCTGCACAGAGAGGGCCTATTAATAACATCACCCATGTGAGTAAGAGTGGTATCACACCTTGGTACAAGGGTTTCAGAAAAACAAAGAAATACAAAGATTGTAATTTGAGTAGTACAACAATAACAACAATGAAATCACAAATGAGTGCATAATGTATCATTTTAAGTTGAGTGAATAAACTTCAACATTTTATATCTCTGCTAAAGAATGCCTTATAAGGATAGGAGCTGGACTGTTGGAATTCATTTTTCATGCTGTTTAATACATGTTTTCGGATTTTTACTTGAGATACACTTTAAGAGTAAATCATTGAGATAGAAAGGAGATAACGACTGATAAGCAACTCACTTTAAATGATGAAAGTCGTGTGCTTCAGGTGAGGGCAGCAGAGGGAGATGATACCCACAGTGGTGGATCATAGCAGTGGTCTGAGCCGAGACTGCCCACAACAGAATTACGGAATAATGGGATCCCATTACCAGCGGGCCCATCATGGCTGGGATCAAATTTGACAATAGATGTTCTAAAGGGTGGCAGTAGATTGTAACGGCCGCAATGGGTGCAGTCCATTCATGGTGAATCTTGTGGAAATATTTGTAAAGTGAGGGATGGTGAAGCAATCTGTGGATGAGAGAAAAGGTATATAGCTATTCAGAGATCAGGAGAGTGGCCAGGATTTGTAATGAAAGTTTTTTAGTGTGACTTGGGGAGGGATCTTAATGGGGACGTTTAGGCAAAAAAATATTTAATTTTCATATGTGAAAAAGAAACCAAAGCCACATAGAAAGATGAAACTTCCATCGAAATCGAACATGTATTTCTCGCGATATCAGTAAATGAAGTTAGTGCATTTGTGTTCCAAAGTGAGATTAAGGGCAGCAAAGATTTTATCTTTTCATGACATGTGCTTGTGTGTCGTATGTGCTTTGAAAAAAGTGACAATTTTACCTGCTAATATCTCGAGTGTTTAAAGCTCCACCCTTCTTTCAAGATGCATTGAAATATGCATTGAAAACGGTGAACTGCTGTCGTTGTTTACGTAGCTGGGTGTATTATAAAATGTTTTAAATTGATACTTGGAAAGTTTATTGGAGACTCATGCTATTCATTCCACTTGCATTACTTTTTCTAAAGTCCTCCCGGCCCTCTGGCAAAGGGCCGTTCGGCGAAACCAAAACTTTCACTGCTTCCCGAAGAAGCTATTACGTCCACTGAAGGACAAATACGTGACCAACCTCAAGGCCCTCGGACCATTTACATTATTTGTCTGTCATGTATGGCTCCATTCTACACTGGATGAAAGAACAGATACTACACATGATCTTAGCCAAAAGGCCGAGAAGCGATTCACACACAACTATAACGTAAGGACTATCGGAACATCTCTAAAAACGTTGAATTATGTTGATGTAGTACCCCAATTTTCAAGAAACTTCACTCTCAGGCATGTAAACAGTTAAATCTTTCTTCAGAATGAGACCCACATGTTTTGGCTAAAAAATGAAAAATATTGTTCACTTTTCTTTAATTTGAATTTTTCCTTTAATATCAAACACCAAATTAAAAACAAGACAATAGCCATAAAGTTCCTTGCCTGTGGTTGTAGTAAAAGCCAATTTCTTCGATCAGAATAAATGCAATCGCGTCTGCAAGGAATCTTTTAAAATTTGGCATATCTTCTGGATCGAAGCTGCAACCACGACGTTTGAATAGGAAATGCACAACGTAAAGGAACGGTAGACCAATCACAAACTGGTTGTACAGAGCCACGCCCAGACACTTTAATAGCTTGTCAGTTGGTATCTGAATATTGCAAGTAAAGAAAAGTTCTTAACACGTTAGTACGGTATCAAGAGTTATAATCTTGCACCATGAACGGTGAGGAAGATATGCGTTTTGGGCCTTTCCGTCTTATGGACCTTTGCCGTAATTTTCTCAAGTACAAAATTACACACTTGGGTACCCTTTCTGGCATGGAAAAAAATCACTTCAACTTACTTCATTTTTTTAAAGGAAGGAACGGAAATTTACGTACTTCCATTTCCATTAAGGAACAGTTTACCAGTTTACTTCGAAAATATTCGCCAGTATTTTTATGAAATACGAGAAAATATGGAGAATACATGTGATAAAATGATGGAGTTTTCGAAGGAAATCCGGGGAGGGGATTTGAAAACTTTGAAATTTTTATGGAAGAATCTTCCTTTGCTGTAAGCAAAATCGAGAAGAATTTGGTTTGTTGGAGTTTTACGCCCGACTCATAACCTTCTGGTTAATGTTTTTGGCCGGGCTAAAGCTAATTGGGATTAAGATCCCTCAACGGAAATTGGATTTTAAGCCATGCATGGTGCATCCCCTCCCTCCGACTGGCACCACCCATGTCTAATATTAATTGTAATGTAGTTGGTGTAGTGAAACCAGACTAGAAGAAAATTGTCTCAAGTCATAGGTACTCTGGCCCTGAATTAACGCCTGTTAATTAGGGTCTTTAAGGACATTACAATTCGCGCTTGCAGTATATCTAGTCAAAGTTATTTGGCCCCACTTAAAAAGTTATTAAATTTAGCGAATTGTAAATACATATTAAGTGCGTACCGGATTATTTTCCTCGGGCTGAACTTTGAATTTCGTAATGAAAGACGGCCTTCCTGTAACGTCCACAATCAAAAATATCAAGGCTACGGCCCAGAAAGCAGTTGTGGTGGCAACAAACATCCCTAAGAATAGAATATTAAACAAATCGTATCAAAGTCACAGGATCTGTCACGAGGTTGTTTCCTCCTGGATTACACTTTTGTTTCAGCTTTGACATTATATCCCCTCCTTTCTTTGCTATGGATTTGAATTATACAGTAATGATCACGTGCAATTCATTTTCAAGTTAGTAAAATGTTGTTATGGTTACTAATAAGGTGACAGGTGAAGAGACTGTTTTTTTTTCTGTTCAACAACTGAAGCCTAGCTGGGCTCCAGCTGGGCTTCAACTGGGCATCAGTTGGGAAAGGCTAGCACAGTTGGGCCCCACCTGGGAACACCTGACAGACACGAATGGGTCCCACCTGGGGCCCAGCAAGTAGCCCAGCTGAAGCCCAGTCGGGACCCAACTGGTCATGTTGGCTGGGTTAAGAGTGAAACTTTGCTTTTTGGGGGTGAATTCTACTCATTTTGGAGTGAATTTCACTATTCTTGGAGGGGAAAAATACTGTAATGGAGCGAATTTACACTTTTTACTCTCGGTGACAAAGGTCACTCTTTTGATTTTAGAGTGAACTTCAGGTTCGATGTACTCACCCCACACTCCAACATTGAAATCGTCCCTTCCAAATAAGACATAATACTTGGTGTACAGTGTTTCTGATAGGTGAGCTGATGCTCCCCAGACGTTCCTGAGCTGCCACGCCAAGGTATTGCGAAATGCGATAAGCAATGCAACTAAAACGACTACTCTCTTCACCATTCCGCGAAAGTCTTTCTCAAAAAGAACCTGAAAAACAAAAAGAGCTTTCATAAAGGAATCGCTCTAGGCTGTTTTCTATCTTGAGGATAAGAAATGAATGCATTTAGGTTAGTTAGATCTTATGACACACCTACACGAATGTGTTATATCAGTGGGTGTTAGGCCTATAAAGTACCAACCAGATAAAACGGTACTTTTTCTGAAGTCCTCCCGACCCTCAGGCAAAGTGCCGTTCGGCGAAACCAAACTTGAAACTACTTCCAAAGAAGCTATTACGTCCACTGAGGGACAACACTTAACGACCAACCTCACGACATTCAGACAATTTTCATCATTGGTCTGTCATGTATGGCTCCATTCTAGACTGGGTGAAAAGAACAAAGACTACACATGATCTTAGCCAAAAGGCCGAGAACTATATAAAATGGAGGTCCTAGAATGAAGGTCGAGAGGTTGGTCGTTAAATGTTGTCCTTCAGTGGCCGTAATAACTTCTTTGGAAGCAGTTTCAAGTTTGGTTTCGCCGAACGGCCCTTTGCCAGAGGGTCGGGAGGGTGAAGTTGAAATGAAGTTTTAAATACGGTTCAAGTTCCAGTTAATTTCAAACACAGTTTAAATACGGCGCAAATCCTTCCCTCGGTCTCCTCTTACGGTAGGAGGAAAATTCCACGGGCATATTATACAACCCCTATCCCACGGGGGGGGGGGGGGGGGTGGACGTATTAGGGTAGTAAGTGTAGTAGTGTATTAAGTTAATAAATGTAAACTGACATAGGTGCACACATGCGTGTAAACTTCATCCAAAACATATACCCGATTCATCCGCCTGTGTACACAGATCGACTGATTGGCCAGTTGTTTAGTTCAAATCGATACGTAATTCAGGACAAATTGACAAAGTTACCACCTCAGGTGCAGCCAGCCTCCTACATGTCCTGAGTTTTTATATAGTGCGCCATTCTAGTTGGCCTTCAATGCAATCCATACAGAAAAGTGATGGAGCTGGGGATTTTGGTTCAAGGGGCGAGAATGGGCTGCAAGGGCGCGTTAATTAACGCGAAAGCAGGATTTTAAAAAACGGCAGGTAATTTTGGTCCGTCGGGGGCCCTATCAATATGGAAGCTCCGTCTCTGATGCGGAAAAAAATTAATTCGACTGATAGCAAAGTCCAGTTCGTTGTAATTATTTCGGTTTGCTTAGCTTAGTGGCCTAGTTATACTACAATTGAACACAGTTTGTAACTTTTGTAAAGAGTTTCAAATTTGATCGTGTCCAATAGGCCGGTTGTACATAGAAAGGTACCATGAACATACAATAGACAGTACATAATCAAATACTCGAATAGTATTCGAATACTTACCCTCACGGTCCTGATAGTACTATCCAACACCATATTTTCGAATTATGTGTGAGGAAATGTAGACACCATAACCTTCCCTTCAAGTTACTGATAGGTTATGAGTAAGAAGCACGATATTAATTGGAGAATCTGATACCGTAACCGATGTTTTCTTACTAAAGTATATTGATAGCTAGAAGAGTCCAAAGGTCAGATCGATGACAGATGCAAGCTGATGTATACAAGACGTAATTAATCTGAGATAAGTTCTAAGCTATCAATAGATTGTTATTATTTAGATTACTGATTTTGTGCTGCTTCTGTTTACATCTTTGCATGCTATGAATTTATGAAATGGCAAGGTTCTTTCGGTAGACCTATTTTATTGTTACAGGTGGGCCCAGTGGGTTTGATAAGTTGGCCTAAGAATAAGAGTAAGACACGATGGCCTAGCAAAGACAATAGCCTAATCTTACCTACCCCCCCCCCCATTCATACGGACTCCTACACCCCATCAGACCCCAAAATAACACGTTACAGCATGCATGGCCGACAACGATTTTTTTACTTAGTCAGATTTGCGTGTTCAGACGGAGCATTCACCATGTTATTGTCAAAGGAAAAGATGTTTGCAGCCCTGGAGGTGCTGATGGTAGTTGATTTGAGTTTTGTTTTTGTTGTTGTTGGTTTTTTTTTTTTTTTTGCTTTTTACGTCACTAAAAGGCGTGTCGTGTGTTTCAAAGTTACCTGAATCAACTTGATCTACTTTTCTGATACATATTTGCATTTTAATGATTTTACTGATCTGCAAACTCTATATAAGTGGTCTTCAACTGGTGGAATTCATGTCTCACCGTTGGGACATGAACTCGGCTCAAGTCCCATAGGAAAAGGGAGCTTAAGTTTATTTTCTCTATCTATATTTATTATTTTCATTGTTTTAAATTTCTTAACGTTTATTGTTTTTTTAGCTTTTGGAACATTCCGATTTTCGATGCCAAATTTAATATTTGCATTGATTGATTGAACTTGAACTTGAATTACCTTAAGGTATTAAAAATTCTCTATATGATCAGAATGTTCCGTATAAATGAGATTTTGTTGCATTTTCCATACATCAGGTTGATAATCAGAGATAGCCTAAGGGAATGTTATGCCGTATGCAATGAAAAATGTTGTGATATAACACGGTGGCAAAGTATCCGTTCATATGAATTTGCCAGACTAAATTGTATAGAAAAGCTCTATTTGTATTTCAAAACACTCTCAGTACAGTTCTTGCTGTGTAATATTAGCTTTGGTAATCTGCATTGTTGAAATTAACACCCAATCAAAAAGGTGGACCAATGGAGAATTTCTGTACCCCCCCCCCCCCCCACAAGAAGTGTAGTTTGGGGTGAGAGGATTTTCCCTTTAACTTGAGTGTATCTATGTCAGTGGGTTTGGGTTATGGTGTACTTGTTTCGCATTCAAACAGAGGACCTGAACAATGGATTTTAGGTCCTCTGGTGGAAATTCAATAGATTTCTGGGGTCCTCTCCTGTGTGAACAATAGAGAGTCTATTGTTGAGGTTAGGGTTAAGGAAGCAGGAACAAAGGAAAACACAATGGGGTCCTCAGGTTGTGTGGAAAAAAAACCTGTGTGAGTGCGTGTGTGTGTATGTAGGTGTGTGTGTGTGTGTGTCTATTCACCTTGCATGTCTTCCAAGTTTCCTGATTCTCAATGTTGTAATGTTCTCTATAATGCACTGCTTGTTACTTATTGCATTTTCTTTTCTTTTTTTCTTTAAGCAGTTTTACCTCGTTTTGTGGCACTAGTCTGAGGAGAGAAAACTTCGACAATGATGCCGGCCTCATCTCGTCATGTTGTTGCACGCACAGTGACAATGATTACCGCCCTAGTTAACTCGATAGTGGTGGAATGTGACACATTCATAAATGCCAATTTTGTACGAAAGACAGAAAAAGTTGAACGTCTCTGCTTTAAATTGATTGTAAATAACATAATAAAACAAGATTCTGATACACATATTGGTTACACATTGCGCAGCTACGTTCATCACACGTGCCTGAGTTGAAGATAATCAACCTTTAAGTACGAGGGACGATTTGTTGTAGTGGTTTGGTACTGATAACACCGGTTTGAGTAAAATAATTGGTGCTTAAAAGGCAACCTTTAAACTCATTTGAGTATAAATTGGATATCACCAGAAGTTACCAACAATGGTTGGCAGGTATGCTGCTGAAGAGAGCTGTTACCAGCCTAAAAAATAGTTGCACCAACATCTTGTAAACATTGTAACGTGTTTGTCCCCTTTAAAGCAAGTTACTCGCTTTCTGTACACCATGTTGTCACACGGATAAACCCAATAGAAGGCAGTTTCTATGTTGTGTATAATTTAAAATTTGCTCAGCCAAATACCACAAGAATCCCATAATGGTTCTTGACGGGTTCATCCAGACATTTGCGGTGAGTCCTTCTTGTGTTTTAACTCAATTTGTTCTTTACTGGGAAAAAGCAGTGGCCCTTAACTTGAAATCTCACAAATGTATTCCTATTTCTCTTCCAAGTGTCCTTTACGGTATTTCAAGACTTAGATATTGCATATTGAAGGTAAATCAAGCAGTATACCTCTTGTAATTTTTACGATGTAAAGAGGAAAAAAATGTCACATGATTCTCGAGAGTCATTCATAAAATATGATAGTCTACCACACTGATTCAAGTGAGGCATTTTCCCTTTAAACTGCTAAAAGGAGAAACTCAATTTTGTAGAAACTCAATTTTTGTCTTCGCTGTAGTCAGCCGCATCTCTTAGGCGATATTGGTGGTGCATGGGGATAGATGAAAGTTGAACGTATCTTCGATTTCGGCAAGATTCAGTTTTCAAGATTTTACAGTCAAATGTAAGCTTTGAGTACACCACACGTTATTCCACGGAAGTATATTGCATCGTGTCGTTATAGATTATGGGTTGTAGGCTATATAAGGTTTGTGATGGCAGACCAGCTCAACTCACCGTTTGATATTGATCAAATATCTTTTGGCCTTCTTAGCAGAATCGTGATTTATGCACCAATTTTATATTCCACGGGGTTGGGGGAGGGGACTGAACGATAGTTATGTCTTTCAGTGACGGAGGGAGGAGCAGTCTCTCAACAGTCGTATTTGCTTTTTTCTGAGAAAAATCTGAGAACAGGCCGGGCACCTATTAAAAGAAGGGTTTAAGGTCATATCAAGTTTTGATATGTTAGAGGGGTACTTATTATAAGCATTTTGGTGAAATTTGCATTGAAATCCGATGTGTAGTTCTCAAGATATGAGCAAGAAAAGTTTTACATTTTCAACAAACAGTGAACTTGAAGCAAGCACGTGTGGCATCATATCCCCACATTAATGAACAGTCTTTGTTTTTCTTAAAACTTTACAGCCAATTTTCTGCTCAACAGTCCCATATTACCAAAATGAAATTGCATAAGTGGCATGAGAACTTTTCAAACTTTGTAATCCCCTTGGGGAGTTCCTTTTCCTATCAACGTCAAGGTCAACACAACAGTCTGAAAAACAAAGGGAAACAAAGCATTCCTTGTCAATGTGAGAAGTGATCTTTGCTGAGTTCAATCTCACTTTGGAACACAAACGTAGTAACTTGATTTGCTGATATCTCGATAAATAAATGTCCGATTTGAATGGAAATGTCACCACACTGAGCAGATTTAGTTCTTCTTTCACATGTAAAAAATAATTTTTTGCTTAAAATTCCCCTTTAAGGAAATAAGTTGTACTTTGACCAGCCCTTTAGTTTTTGAAATCACATGCTCTAAGCTAGTTACATGTTATCCTCTCTGTCTAATGAAGGTATTGTGTTTATTGCTACAACTGCAATCGCTATACTTACAGAGGAATCATTTGTTTTTGCTTAAATTTCTCCGGACTATTACACATGCACTGTGTTCAAATCTATAGGACTACAGGCCAGTAGCTGGACGAGACCATCCTCCAGAAGGATTCGTATCCAATTACTTTCTTCCGGAGAATATTTCGGCAACCAGAAAATAACCCCTCCCAAAGCTGTCTCAAATCTTTTTACTACCGTTTCTTGCTTCGAACTTTAATCTAGAGTGAGGAATAACAGGGGTAAGTTCATAATATTTCAGTGACAAAATGAGGTTAGTATAAATATAACTGACCAACCCAGTGTTTTACATTCTTTCTCTCTTCGCCTGACAGAACTTCGAAAAGAAACAGTATTTCTCAGCATTTAACAAGCTAATTTATATTGCTGTACTTTTGGCTGCATTTCGCACTTCGATCGTAACATACTTTCATCTTATCTGGCAAACGTGTTCTACTGGATGGGAATCCTCATACAGCAGCTTATACCATCAGTATGGGGAATTTAATCTTTTCGTTTTTGGTAAGTTTTTTGTTTTCTTGCAGTGATTCCAAACCATCACGTGTAGGAAAGAACAATACTTGACTGTAGCGGGTCTAACGAGATATTAGCGACAAGTTTCGATTTAGGACGGTAGGGCAACAGAACAGTGAATTCGCTCTTTTGGAGTGAATTTCCACTCTTTTAGAGTGAACTTTGCAACCACCTACTGTCAATAGGATTCGGGAAAACAATCCAGTGACCTTAAACTGAGTAAATGAACTAAGAAGATTAGAATTTGGGGAGTAAACCTCCCTCCGGGCAAATTACATGGCATACGTCAGAGTTGACATTGTTCAACTGTCACAGCTATATGCTGTATCTTCAAATATGATTCCCTGGTTCTGTTTACTATTCACGTTAAAAATAGGTCCCCTTCAACATAAACTAAAATTTCTTGCAAAAAGCCTTTAGTCAGCATAGCATTCATATATATCAAAATTTATTGCACTCAATAACACTGAGCTGAGTGACAGTTTTTTTTTTTTTCTTTTTCGAAAGTTGATAAGTCGGTAGGTCTACACTTCCTCAATCCAAATGAGTAGAATGAAGGACGAATCTAAACTAAAGATTGAACATCACTTCTAAACTGCTAAAAGAGTGAGAATGGCTCTTTAGGCTATTGCCATTCGTTAGGGTTAAAAAGGGGTTAAACAAGCAAAAGTAAAACAAAAATTTTCATGTCAAGTTCACTTTTGTAAAAAATGTGATAGGTCTAACTTAAATTGCTGATATCTTGAACCGTTGAATGCCGCACATCGGAAGTTACTGCACACCTCACAATTCATTAGAATCCTTGGAATAAGCGTTCATATTTTTTTTTATGGTTCGTACAAAAGTCCAAACTAATTAGATACGACTCATTAGATACGACCTATTCCATAGGCTACATGTGTTTGTTTCACCGGTCCTATCAATGTCGTTTTATATGTTGTCTTCAAAGGAACGTCATTGGTTGGATTTTTGATGTACTGGCTAGTAGCAGCTCTCTTCTTATTGGTTGATGTGACAGGCAAACCCAAATTTCTTCTTCGATACAAAGTGCAACCTGAACAGAATGTGCCGGTACGTGCAATCTGCAATCTTGCGCGAATCAGTTTATCATTTTACTCATTTTACTTGATTAGAAATATTTTTTTCGTAACCGGGATTGTCAGACTGAGCTGGAAATCGGGTCGTGTTTTGCATAGACAGATCTTGTTAGGTTAATGTCACTAATTACTGAGGGCCACTAAGTCTTATTAGGCTATTGCTTATTGTTTTACAATGAATGTTGCTGGCAATCCACTGGATCCAAACATACAGAGAATTTCTCATTTGGTATAGAAATATCATTATAAGGGTATACAAAGCAATGATTTGTTTGACGCACGTCAAAATGGGCGGGTGGGGATTGTGACGCTATTCTACGTGCCTTTTTGTAGGAAGGTTTAAGTCCCGGTCACACTGCAAAGATTCGGATGGGATTACAAACCCATTCGTGTGAGCTTTTATTGTATCTTCTCCTTCTCTGGTCGAAAGGAACCCCCATATTACCAACTGTTTTTGATTCCTTGCGTCAGTAGAAGGAATCTATGTGATGGTGATGTCGTGTGTGTGTCGTAAACCCGATATCTCAAGAAGAGTAAGTGTGACTGATCTTATTTTTCGTGTGTGGGTTGGCCATATTGATTAAATGATCCCTATTGTTTTTAGTGGAGGTCAAAGGTCATTTGGGGTCACGAGAGGTCAAAAGGTCAAAACCTTGTAAACACGATATCTCAGGAGCGATACATGTGACTGATCTCATATTTGGTTTGTGGGTTGGTCATATTGATTAGATGGTCCCTATCGATTATTGTGGAGGTCAAATGTCATTTGGGTCACGAGAGGTCAAATGGTCAAATCCTTGTAAACACGATATCTCAAGAACGGTACATGTGACTGTTCTCCTATTTGGTTTGTGGGTTGGTCATATTGAGTAAATGATCCCTATTGTTTTTGGTGGGGGTCAAAGGTCATTTGGGTTCATGAGAGGTCAAAAGGTCTAAACCTTTCAAAAAGGATATTTCAAGAAAGGTGCAACCGACTTTGCTAATTTTTGGGTGTGTGGGTTGGTTGTATAAATTAGATGTTCTGTATCGATTTTGGTGGAGGTCAAAGGTCATTTGGGGTCATGAGAGGTCAAGACGTCAAAACTTAGTAATCACGGTATCCAAGAAAAATGCATGTGACTAAGCCCATCTTTAGTGTGTGGGTTGGCCGTATTGACAAATTTTCCATGGTTGGAGTCTCGGATACTGCAAAATTTCACACATGTGGATGTGGTATCATGAGCAGAACCCCAGTTCTTGTAGGAGGCTTTAGCCTTGCATGTACACTGTTAAAAATTTCTGTAAATTTACAGACTTTTTTTAACTTAAACTTTTTGTATTTTACTTTTAATAGAGATTTTCTGTATCTTTACAGACACTTTGTATTTCTACAATAAAAAAAAGGTTGTTTAACATGTATTTTCTGTTTATTTGAAAAACCATTTCTGTCTGCTTTTTTAACCAAATTTTACTGCTTTGTAAAACTTTTTCTGTAAATGTACAGAAATTTTAACAGTATTTTGTATTTTTCTGATTTCACATAAATATACTGTCATTTAACAAACATTCATTTTGTTTTTACGCTGAAAAAGAAACAAAAATAAGCCCAAACAAACAAACAAATAAGAAATAGCCAGAAAATTTTCAATATATAACATGCATCGTTCTGCGAAGTTTCAGTTAAAAAAGAAAACATTTTTGGGCAAATTTATGGCCCTATTTGAAAATTAACTTACATTTATTATACTGACAATTGGTATACTGATGTCAACTCATCGCCACAGGCGCTCATGCACTTGATCGAATTAAAAACGTTTCACAAATTTACTTGAAAGAGTCTGTAAATTTACCACGTTATGACGTAAATCTCATTTTGCATAAATGGGTGGAGCTTATTTTGTAGGCATTTTCCTAACAAAAGGATTGCTGTTGCTTTGAATAATATCTTTTTTAGCTTTTTTTAATCAGGAAGTGATAAACTTATTGTTTACCTTGTCTGGAAATGTTTGCAACCAATGTATTTTCATTCTTTGTCATATTTATTTTAAAAACAATTATTATATTGTACCAAAAATGTGACTTTCCAATTACATAGTTCCTAGAGATAGCACTCTACTGGACAACAATGTGATACAAAGTATCCTCATTGTGTTTTGATTGAAAATAGATCGCTCGGCCTTTTGGCTAAGATCATGTGTAGTATCTGTTCTTTTCATCCAGTCAAGAATGGAGCTATGCATGACAGACCAATGATGAAAATGGTCTGAAGGCCGCGAGGTTGGTCGTTAAGTGTTGTCCTTCAGTGACGTAATAGCTTCTTCGGGAAGCAGTATCAAGTTTGGTTTCGCCGAACGGCCCTTTGCCAGAGGGTCGGGAGGACTTTAGAAAAAGATTGAAAATAGATCGCTTCTCGGCCTTGTGGCTAAGATCATGTGTAGTATCTGTTCTTTTCATCCAGTCAAGAATGGAGTCATACATGACAGACCAATGATGAAAATGGTCTGAAGGCCGCGAGGTTGGTCGTTAAGTGTTGTCCTTTAGTGGAATAGCTTCTTCGGGAAGCAGTATCAAGTTTGGTTTCGCCGAACGGCCCTTTGCCAGAGGGTCGGGAGGACTTTAGAAAAAGTTTTGATTGAAAATAACTTCGTAGCGACACATTACGTTGATAAGCAAATACCTGATCTACGTAATGGTGAAGTGTATGTTACGTAACAACATATGAAAGGAAAAAAGCGATATTATAATAAATATTAAAACGCCGAGAATGAAAACAGTAGGCTGTAAATTCACATAAAATTAAGGTAAAAAAAAAACAGAACAATTCTGTAATTCGATTTTACAGTAGACATTTGTAAACTAATTTACATGCAAAAACTGTAAAGAAAAAACAAACACTTAATGTTTTTTCATGATTACAGTCTGGCTGTAAAAAAAACATTACTTGGTTGGAAAAAAATTTGCCATAAAAATTATGTAAATTTTACAGAGAAATTTCTAACAGTGTGGGTACATTACGGAGCACTGTCACTTTGAAAAACATTACCGGGGCACTGCCAATTTGAAAAAAAGATTGGCTTAAATTTCAGTGGCAAGGAATCACTAAGCCGTCTGGCTGTCTGGTTCTATGACGTCACGCGAAATAATGAGTGTAAATATAATTTTCGAAGTCATGAAATACAAACCCGCATGTTCTAATTCGTTGTAGTGTAACCTCGACTTTAGGTGAATTATGCTAATACGATTTATGCCATACGTTTCGTGTTTGTTTCATTTTCTTATTTCCTCTAGTATTAGTAGGGAAATGACGGCCTCGTCTTCATGATTTCATTGGCTTCCATACGTATCGTTCGATCTAAGTCAGGTGTCAAATGTCAAAACAAAAACAGCATATTTTTAGAAGAAAATGTGATATTTTTTCTCTTATGGCTCAGCGTAGGCAATGGAGTAGTGAAAACATGCCATTAAACCACAACTTGAAAAAACTCAACTAAAACCAATTAGTTTGCATCTGGGACGTAAAAACCGTCAAATTAAACAACTATAGACCTAACTTGAAGCCCAGTCCTAAAACAGCCCAAATTTCAATGTATTATGTATTATGCCAGTGTTGTGTGTACAACTCACCGAAGTACTTAAAGGTAAAGAACAGTCCCTCCAAACTTATTTTGAAGAAAAAGCTAAATATCGCAATTTTCATCTGATTTCTCCTCAAAGTATCTTTCATTACATTTTATGACTTCACTATTGCATATTCAAGATATACCAAGCAGTAACGTCTAATAAATTTCACATTTGAAGAGAAAAAATGTCACATGACTCTGAACAGCCAATCATGAAACAGGATAGTCTACTACACTTCTTCAGGTAGGGGTGGCTGCTCCTGCCCTTTAAATTTCATATGCAGTAATAAAGCATAAAAACACCGTGCTATTATTATTCTTTTTAATTTAGTTCTTCTGAAAACTTTTTCTGAACAACACAAAGTAAGATAAATACATTTAAGTTGTTGAGGACATGCGCAAACTGACAGGTAGAAAAAGGGAGGCCTACTTGTGTAGGCCAATTATATATTGTACATTCAGTCTCAGCGATTGCAGTCTATTAGAAGTATCAACTGCAAAAAATACAACCAACAGACTAAATTTAAGCATTGGCGCCAAGCGAATTCAGTTAGTATAGGTAGCAAAATAGTGAAGCACTTTAAGCCTTTTATACATATAGCTGGCACATATAGATTTATGGATGAAGACGGTACATTTTCAGTTTCCAGATGTAAGGGAGGGGGGGGGGGGTGCCAACTGGACTGTTTACTCGTTGTTTGGGTTTGCTCAGAGGAAAGAATGCACTCTTTTCTGTGGGAAGATTTTCTACTTTGTTGGGAAAGTGCCCCCCAAAAAGAATCATGAAGGGATGTTGATAAAATTAAACCATTGTTAAACAGTTTTATAGGTTTGTCTCGTTTGCAAGCATATCATTTTCTCAACTCCTTCTCTAGGTACCAACAAGAAAGCTTCTGAAATGCATTGGGGTGGTCTGCTTCAACCAGGTCTTTGTCAACGTACCTTTCTTTTATGTCTTGTACTTTATCGTCAAGATGAGGGGCTGTAGCTTTGGACCCCAAGAAATGCCTTCGTTTCAAGAAACATTTCGTGATTGGCTGGTGTTCCTTTTTGTGCAGGAGATCGGATTTTACTACTCTCACCGGTAAGGGAAATAAAGCAAGCAAACAAACAAACAAACAAGAACCGAAACAAACAAATAAAAAACAGATATCCCTCACACTATGTGATTGGCGTAGACCTACCTAGGTTTCTTTCAACTGTCGGGGTGGGGGGGGGGGGGGAGTCTATAAAGAGAAAAATATTTCGGGAAAATACTTTTTTCATAGAACAGCTTTTGCCATTGGGATTTACCACCATGAATTATTGAGCGTTGATTGTATCATAACTTCTGTGGGTCTCCCACTTGGCGACAGATTCGTCGTGCATATTGGAGCCCACTCACGGCCTTCCAAAATTTTACCAAGGGCTTCATGAAATTTGGTCTGAAAATACATTCCAAAACCCTTGACATGTCGAGGCACTGTGTGAAGTTATTTATTTTTGAAAATAAAGCTTAATGAAAGTATGTTAATCCTACTGGCATGGTTAGTTCGATTTGTTGGCCGGGGAAATTGTTCTCTGGATCATTCTCACGCATTCTGCTTAAAGGCCCAGTTCTCTCACCCCAAACAGTACCAATTTTCCTAACCTTCTTTCTTAAGCCCCTCCCACAAATGTCTGAAGTTCATGCTCATCAATCTCAATTTATTGCTTCAAGGTGAGTAAGGAACACTCAGTTTATATAATCAAAACACTCTCAGTATCGTTCATGCTGTGTAATGTGAGATTTGGTACTCTGCATTGTTTGACTTAACTGTCAATCAGAGAGCTGAACCAATTGAGAATTTCAGTACCCCGTACCAAAATTGTAGTTTGGGGTGAGAGGTTTGGCCCTTTAAGGGTGACACATTGCGGTCTCATCTTAAGCTCATATGATGAATGTCTCTTTATCCAGCGAAAAACATTCATTTATAACAAAACGATTTATCATCCAGAGGTGGATTTCTTGCTTAAAGGTCAAGAGCAGTCGTCCCAAACAACAGCTATATGTCACAATGTGCTTCTTATTTATATCTTTATAATATTTTAGGACCTCTGTATTGCATATTCAATGTAAACCAAGTAGTTGCTCTTAATAAATTTCACATTTGAGTAGAAAATATATTGTCACGTGACTCCAAAGAGCCAATCAAAAAAAGGTGGCACACCACCATTAATTTTTGCCATTGACTTACACACTAAACATGCTTGGTTATTCTGCCTCTAAATCCTTGTCAAAGTTTCCAATGCCAGTGAGTGTACCATCAAAGCGAAGCTGACGAGTTGTTTGTTAATGGCACATAAGAATTCCCATAGCATGACCATTGACTCTTTGAGCTACAGGCGTATGAATAAAAAAGTAGTGATTCGCCCCTTGTCACCACCCAACATATGAGATAGGCCCGCTGATATTGCAAAGCCTCTCAGTCAGCTCAGATGTAACCAATTTAAACCATTTTCTCACAGAATAATTTCCAACTCAACCACTATCAAAAACATGCAACCAATCATTCACAGCTTTCTTTTAGCACGTTGAAAAATTAACCCAAACAAAAGTTTCAGGAACTACGGCCAGAGGGTTCACCTTTTGGCAAAAGTGCAATTTTAGGTAATGGTGGAGCACCCCTTGAAACAGGACATTCTAGTACACTACTTCAAGTTGGGGTGACTGCTCTTGCCCTTTAAGTACTTGTGTCAATACAGTAATAAGTGACAACACATTTAATATTTCACGCAATGCAATTTGCCAGGATTGCCAAAATCTTCATATATATGGTCCGTCATGGCCTGTTGCAGAGTTCAAGAGAGTATCAAACCTTTCTTTTTAAGAGTCACTTGATGAGTATGTTCATCGATGCACTGTTGGATGGTAACTTGCTAATAAAAAGCAACATAACCATAGTCACAGGAAGCAATTATCCCCCATTTGATTTCGTTCCACCTTCATTATCAGGGTAATCTTACTCCAACAAATTGTAGCGCTCCGATTAGATAGTCTTCTGGCCATCACCACTTCTCACGGGCCCCGAAAATTTCATTTTTGCACCACGACTTCGCTTGGCGAATTTCAACTAGGTGCCTGATTACCCGATTCAGGAAGTTGTTGGCTTTGCTCCATTTAGCTATTGAGCAAATTCGGAGAGCAATCAACCTCCATTAAGTCTTTGAGAAAGTTATTCAAGACTTAGTGCCGAAATACACTCGTGTACGTCGGATGGGGTTGTTAAATGGTGGTCCGAGGAGAAGGATTGACAACGGTTTGTGTAACCGTTGAAAAAATCTGGTCACGAATTAAGAGGGCGAATCGAACCTGTTTTTCATCTACGCTTATCCTGGTAGAGGGTCGGAGGGTCCATGATGAACCAATTTGACTTCTTGATCTTAAAACGTTAAATTCAAACTTAACGTATTCAATATTTAAACTTGAAATGTTGTAAATTAACGTTGCGCAGGCAGTCTAGAAATATAGTCCGACACAGTGGCGTAGCTAGGATTTTTCCATGTCATTTTGTAATATTACCTGCATTTTAATCTTAAAGTATAACATAGAGCAATCGGAAATAACGAAGTATATTATTTTGGTAAACAATATCTGGTTTATTTGTATGTACTAACGCAGTGGCGTACGCAGGATTTCTCTGAAGGGGGAAGGGCATGCAGTATGGTCAAGGGGAGGGGTGTCCGGAAATTTTTTTTGACGTTTTCAAGGAGCCTACATGCAAAGTGGTGCAAGATTTTCGACTTTGACAGGAACAGTGTTAAAAGTTGAATCGTGGTGGTTCGTGAGGATAAAACTGAATTTTTTGTGCCTTGACATGCATTTCTTTTTATGCCATTTATGCTACCTTACGAAGAAAAACTTGTCATTAAATTTGCACACTTTTAGGAGTCAAAATAAAAGAGCATTGATCGGTATTTGTGGTTTTTCTTGGCCACAAAATGTTATTTTGTCATAAGAATTATCTAAGCGGAACCCCACCATTGGTTGGCGCGGAGCGTAGCCTAATTTGGAAAATTAGACCCCTTAGATGGCCGGAAATAGCATTTTCCAGGCTTATACGAAGAATCTAGCCAGTCGCTTTCGTCTTTTGTCGTTTGCAATAAAATGCTCACTTCAAAATATGTTCGCAAACTGCAAAGTGATCAGAGAGTTAAGAGCTAATTTTACCCCAAATATGTTATTTTGCCCAAAAGACCGAGCGAAGCGCCACCATTGGTTGGCGCGGAGCGTAAAGAAAATTTCGAAAAATCAGACCCCTCAGATGGTCAAAATAGCGTATTTATGCTTGTAAAGAAAATCTAAGCATGTAGTCTTTTGATAGATGCCACCAGTGGGAAACAGAGTCTACCTTTTCTAAGTAAAAATTGGAATTGGACAGAATTTGCCTAGGTCTATTTGTAGGAATTAAAAAAAAATGGCATCACTGAAAGACCTTGCAGGGACAATCCTTCCCCTTTAAAAATTTTTGAAAAATTGGATGTCCTTATAAGCAATCTGGCGCCACATATGCTATCTTTTGATGTAAAATCTGTGTTGATAAAGTTAGACTACGTATTTTTAAGAACAAAGAAAAATGGCATCTGTGAGGGGGGCATGGCCCAATGGTCTCCCCTTCGCACGCATAAGGAGGCCTAATAGTGGCTCGATCACACAGGATATCCTGTGAGAAAAGCAGTCTGTTAAGTGTAGAAGGCTACAAGGTACTCATTGTCCATTTATTGTTACACTCAAAGTGAGCAGAAAGCTATTTTCCCGAACTAGCTTGTAAGCCTCCAAGGATTAGGCTACGTAACAAAATCTAAGTGTGCCAACGGATCCCGTTAATTCTAATTTCTAGATTAACTTTAAGTTTATCGTTGGCCATGGATTGTTTCAGCCCCACCCATCGTTATGTACACAGAGTAAAATCGTACAGCTACTGCTAGCTTGTAGAAGAACATAACAACCTCGGGGGTCTACGGTAGTGACTTGTCAGTTTTCACATCCTTTTACTGAATTCCCAAAGTATCACCTGAATAACAGCTTCCTGTGCACTGAAATGCACTGATCATAACCCCCGTGCGTATACAAGCACAAGAGAACATTCAATCTGCCACGCGGCGAGGACATTTCTGTGGAACGCGAATTGGGCCGGTTCATGCGACACTGACGAAATCTGAGTTAATTTGTTGCATGAAAATACGAATTATGTATGAGAAAAGTCTCACAATTTCTTATTCTAACAACAATTTTGAGAAATTTTCGTAATAATAAGAAGATCCATCAAATTTCCCCATTTTCATCAAATTTCCCCCCAAATTTTTCCAGGGGGCAACTTGCCCCCCTGCCTCCCCCCCCCCCAGTAGCTACGCCACTGGTCCGACAATATTAAACCATTCAATATCATTCATAAAATTTTGCACAAGCTTTTCACCCCACAATATTACTCGCTGCTTTAGAATTATAAATATTGTAACTTCTTTAAAAAGGAAACTTTGGTAAGCATGTTATTCAAACATAGCAAATCTGCCAATCTCTCATGTTTCGTCATCATGTTGTTGAGTTGGAATGGCGCCATATTGTCATATGTTTATATTGCCATATGTCTATGATAGGACATGAGCTATCAAGCTTTAATGTTGGCGCGGAGCAAACCGGGAAAGTTTTGACCGTATAAGCACTCCCCTCCCAGGTCACCAGAAAGGGTATTTCCGACCACTTTTGAATTGAACTTTTAATGTTAATTTGAAACTGGCCCACCCTTTCAAATAAATGTCTCTTTAGGGTTTAATCCTCTCACCTCCAACAATTCAAAATTCTCCTAACCTACTTACATAGGCCCACTTGAACAACTGTCTAAAATTCATCCTCATCCAGACACCATTTCTGTTTATTGCTTCAGGGTGAGTATACAAGACCCAATACGTAATCAAAACACTCTCAGTACAGTGCATGCTGCGCTGTATGAGCTATAGTACTCTTGAATTTTTTAAATTGCTCTCAATCAAAAAGATGCCAATCAGCAAATTGAGAATTTCTGTGGACCACTTCAAAATTATAGTTCTGGTTGCGTTAGTTTGTTGTTGGAGTTTTATGGCTCAGTTTCTTACCAATTGGTTAAGTCGAGCCGGCCACACCTCTACATCCAGCTGGGACTCACTTTGGTGAGAGTTGACTGCCTATAACTACTTTTTCAAGTGAATTTATTGGGCGTCAAAGTGTGAATGTGACACGCAGTAACGCATGCATGATCAACATTGTTTGAGATATATAGCAAACAAATCGATGTAAATATTTTCAGACATGTCTTTGACAAGCTTCTTATAATTATCCTCTTCAGTGATGACAAAATGCAGAAACATCGGGTGACAGAAGTGTCGTGAAGTTTGTCTGGCTATCTAGACTTCCAAGGATATAATTTATACAAAAGAAATCTTCATAGTGTTCGTAGTCTCTCTCCGAATACATCTGAATGAGGATACTAAAATGCATGGACTCCTGCTCAGTCTTAAGAAAGCTATAAAAATTATTGAAAAGGGTTGAATTGACACAACTGGGCTAGCATAGCCAGGATTTGTGTCATGGTGGGTTTTGGACCACGACAGGAGGGAAACGTCTAACGGGGGAGAGAGAGAACCGCTATTTTTGGTGTTTTTTTTTTTGCATTTCAACCCCCAAAACCTCTGCACAGCTGTTTTAGTTCATTAACTTTGAGATTTTCATAACAAGGACTGTAGGCAGCGTCTTATGTTTGGGGTAAAGGGCTAAATTTTTCTCGGTGAACTAAATGGCCTCAAAGGCTGCCCGATTTTTCTCGTCCTTAAAAAGTGTTCTTTGTCACTTGCCACACAAATGGCCATGAAGGGCGTGGCTAGGAAGTATCAAGAGAAAAGAGGGAAGGTTTAGTTATTCGTTGTCCCGGGAAAGGGGTCTAAGGGGAGGGGTATCCGCCTTGCGTTTTGAAACGAACCGGGATGCAAGATGGCGTTATATTTGACACATTTTGAAGCATACTTACACACGTAGACGACCAATAGAGGCCCCATCCGGCCGGGACTACCAAGGATAAAAATATTACCCTTATAAACCAACGAAGGTCCACGACTAACTAAACCATCAGGACTAATTCCCTTAAAGTAAAAAAACTCCCCCTCCCCATTTTACATTTAGACGCTCTGAAGTGATAAAACGTTTTCAAGTGGAAAGACGACGCCCCTTTTGAGTCTGTTTAATAGATCCTAGTCATCCTACATTCTCATGCTCTACAAAACACGAAAAGAAAATTTGTATTCAGTAGGGATAATCTCTCATAAAGTGTCTGTGGTTTTTTATTCTCTTTTGGATTAGTAATTTAGACTGAAATATTTGACAGTTACAAATTTAAAAAGATACTTTTAATTGACATCTTTTGTTCATGATTGTACATTAACGGCTCAAATGTCTGTATCTGCAACACTTGCTTGTAGAGAGACTTACTGTCAAAAAAATCCAGATCAAAGTTCAAACTACTCGGGACTTGAGCCCCGTCCCCTTCTGCCAAATCCTAGATACCGCTGGATGGCTTCATCATGCAGGCTTCACTACAGCAAAAGGAAAATGATAATATGCAAGGCAGCAAGGACATGGGATCCCCCGTGTGGTGAGAAAAATACCAGTTTTCTGTCAAAATAAAAGATACCATAGCTCAATCTTTCAAGTCTTTGAGTCTGAAAAACATAATTGGTGTTGTTTAGATCAATGACAACAGCTTCGTCCCAGCCAACAAGCCCAGTTAGGCCCGAATGGGTTCCTGCTGGGCTACTAGCTGGACCCAAGCTGAAACCCAATCGTGTTTGACAGCTGGAGCCCAGGTATGGGACGGAGAATAATCAGAATATGTTCCCATGTTTTGGGAGGGGATATACTTTGAAAGCGTAGAGGATACTTTTCCCATTTTTCTCAGACATTGAGCGAAGATAGAAGGTACATGGTTGATCCTTAGCTGGCAATAGCAGGGTCAATACATCAAACCAGAGAAAAGTGGAACTATTAACTGATTAATGGAATAAAATCATGGGAAATGACATCTGGCATCTAGACTAAAATAGCACCCTTAAGTTGACCTTAAAAAGGGACCAAAAACACATGGTCGAGGAAAGGAACCTTGCAACCTTTATAATTAGTGTCACACTTGTGAAATCGTGGTTATTATTAATAATTTTGTCCCCTTCCCTCCTACGGATTGAAGACCCTAACCGAAATTTCAATGTTACTGGGGTACTATGCCAGTGGGAAGGCGAGGTAAGTTTAAGGAATTTTCCTGAGTGGGAGGGGTTCATGACCTTTCCTCAAGTGACGTTTGAAACATTATCTCAGCAGAACACCCTTACCGGTTGTCTCGAAGCATGCCTTACATATTTTTGGCCAAAATACCATTCAGATTGCATAAAATTGCACGTCCAAAGTTGCACGTACATTTTGGTTCTAACATTTTAGGAGGTTCCTGTCACAGTCAGTCACCCACAAGATCATCCCTTGAGATCAAATATTATGCTTTTATCTTAATTATTCACAATAACAGTGAACGACAAATGATAAATTTTGCAACTTCTCGTGGCAATAGGGCTATTACTGAAAAATTGCAATTCCCACCTTTAAATGATTGGCACAATCAAAATAATGACACCATAACACGTGCAGTTATGGGAGTTGTTATCGCCGAGTATCTTGCAATATCATGGGATTCGAAGTAATTTCAGCACTGCCGCTTCGTTTTTTAAGTTATAAAACATCAACTGACGTGTAAAGGTCCTCAGTGGGTGTGGCTTTCAACATACAAGCAACATGGCATTGAGTAACTAAGCTACGTACACCTAAGCCTTTTTTTCCACAAGGTGCAAGGTACTTTTCTTTACCTTTTAAATAAAGAACAAAGGCAGTGTGGTATCCAGTATATCTTAAATTGGGAGTTATGCAGTATCTTGTGTGATTGGCGGTCTGGAATTCTAAGATAGGTGATGACCCCTTGAAATTGTTTGACAAATTGGGTTTCCTTATGTGCAATGTAGTGCCAAATATCTTAACCTTTGAAGTAAAATTTGTATTGAAATGTGTAACGTATTTTAAGGAAAAAATGGCACCAGTGGAGGTTGGGGCTGATCACAAGACCTAATTCCCCCGGCTACGTCACTAATAGAATGCATGAAGGATAATAGGGAACTGGGATTAACAATGAGTTGGTAGTATTCTTCTTTCATCATTTCTTCATCCCTTTCCCTCCACTGTACCAAGTCTTAAGTTGTTCTAATTTATCTCAGTCCTTTATCTTTGGCAGATTGATGCATCACCCCCTTCTCTACAAACACATACACAAACTACACCATGAATGGACTGCTCCAGTAGCATCTGTTGCCATTTATGCACACCCAATGGAACATCTTCTATCCAACTTCCTCCCTATTGTACTTGGTCCAATTATCATGGGATCGCACGTCACTACCCTCTGGCTGTGCCTCGGGTTTGCTATGACCGTTTCTCAGATTCACCATTCCGGGTACCATTTACCCTTTTTGCCTTCACCAGAAGCACATGACTTTCACCACCTCAAGTAAGTTTTTCAAAGTTTATTCAAAGAAACATTTGATAATGGTGCTACAGTACTTTGTAATTACTCTGTGATCTCATCAGGGAATTGCTAGGACGGAGACATATTGTTTTTGATATGACCTGTGCTTGGAAATGGCTTCTTTCCAGTCACCTTTTGTGCGTGTATGTGCCTGTTGTTAAGTCCCTGTTGCTAAACCATCTTAAGGGTGGCCTCCTCCTTTTTTCCAAGAAATCTTAATAAAAAGGCCATGGTTTGAAGTGAAGTTAATTGCCACCAACGTCCAAGCTTGAATCAAGATTTTCAGTGAAACGACCAACAACAAACATTTAAATAATGTAGTTCAGTTCCATCACCAGCTGGAAACATTTTCAAGTCAATTCCATCGCAGATTTTAAGAATTTTCCCCAACGTATTTAAAAAGCAAGTCTGAAAGGAATTCTTCACTTACTTTTAAAGAATTGATTTTTAATCCGACAAATAATAACTAATGGTTAAAATTTCATATTTGTACATGATCAGTTGCAACTGATAGTTAATGGGTACAAGGTCAGTGGGTGTGTCATTTCATTGACATTTGGAAAAGCATCCTTTGACCTTAGTTGTTCGGGAACTCATGCTCCTTTAAATAGTCCATGGAACATTGGATCTCCATTCTAAGCTTTTCGATCTGACAAACGCATACATTTGCATTAATTCATTTGGCACCCCCCCCCCCAAAAAAAGTACAAATACTTCTACCTTTATCATCACTTATCCATCAGATAACAATTGAAACCAAGGTTAACGGCGAAAAAAACCCACAACAAGAACCAAAGGGCACTAGGGTTCCTTGCATTTATGATGATTTTTTTTATTTAGGGAGTTGCAAGGTAAGGCATAATTGGCACCTTTAGCCCCAATGACTTTTGGCCTTCACCCAAAACATACAGGCATATTAGATTTCAAGAAATTGAACACCTGGATTTTTCAAGTTATCACTCTGCATACATCCCATTTCCATGTGACAAATACATACACACATCACCTTCACTAAATTGTCATTTACTTGAGTTTGGGGCAGTATATGAGGGTAGTTAATTGGCATTGCCCTTATGGTCCATTTCAATAATTCAAATCCAGACCTTACAAAGAAGTCACAAAGGTCAAATATAGTCAAAGTAGGTCAACACTGCATTTTACAAACACAACTGTCCCTCGTGCAAGGAAGAAATGTAACAGTCATCTGGTCATCCCTGACAACTAAAACTTATGATGGAGAACCAGAAATTATGCCATGGTTGTCATTTGTCAAAAGGAAAAATAAGCAAAGGCTACAATTTCTATTTCACAATTTTGCCAGAGAACAGAAAACAAACATAGCTTTGTAATTTTATCTAATAAATGACTTTCAACTTGACCTGTCAACCTGGAGAGGGTGTTCAAAAAGGCAAAGTAGTTTCAGTAGTGTAAAATCAGAGGGAAAGAAGAGAAACTGCTTTTATATTTTAGTATTGTGATATATACACAATATTATAAAAATTGGAGTAAAAACTTGCCTTGTTTATAACTTTAATACTGTATATGTGGAAAAGGTTTTTTTTTAAATAAAAATTGCATTACTGGCATGATTGCTAACTAAACTGCTTTTAGACTGAGAGGGGGTTACAATTCTTCTTTTCTTTTATACATTGCATTTGTCAAAAGGGATTAAACTTCAGTTGGATTTTATACCAATTAAACAAAGACATATCACCCAAAAAGTCTAAGGGACATGTGTGCCATAAGGTATGAAAGCATCCAGATGAGCCTCTTCTGCTTTTTCTCTTGAATTTTAAGTTGCTATAGTACCATAGCTTACAGCAGAGCTTTTTATTTTTATTTAGTATTACTAAAAAATACTGTTATAGCTTGCAAATGTATTTTGCATTTGTCGTGGGGGACATAACCAAGTTTTGGGAAGGACAACCAATTTCCAATGCAGGTTGTCTGTCCTCTGGACAACCTGATATATTTGCTAAAGGATCATCCCTGCTTGTGTGACCTCCCTTTATCATTTGGTTATTGAATTATCATACTTTATGCCTTGCATTCCAAAGCTCATAATGCACAAACATACACACACACCACTAACTTTTCACTGAACTCACAATAACTCAAGTTAGCAACATCATAGAAGGGTAGTATAAGTGTCTTTGTTGTTCTTCTCAACAAGACAAATCCAGGTATCACAAAGTCACAAAGGTTAAAAGGTCAAATGAGGTCACAAAGTAGGTCAACACATGCACTTTCCTCAGATGAACACAACTTTCCATTAAGCCATCCCCCTATGTTACTTGGTTATTGAGTTATTGCACTCCATATCTTGCATATGACCTACACACTAACTTTCTTGTCACTTAATTGTCAACAACTCAAGTTAGGAACATCCTAGGAGGGTAGTGTAATTGCTTTTTTGGTTTGTCTGATCAAGATGAATGCAGGGATCCCCCCAAAAATTTACAAAGGTCACAAGGTCAAATGAGGTCAAGTGAGGTCAATCTGGGTCATCACATTTACTTCACTTAGATGAACACAAATCTCCATTTCACC
The DNA here is from genome assembly GCA_037179385.1 of Holothuria scabra. Classification (NCBI taxonomy): domain Eukaryota; kingdom Metazoa; phylum Echinodermata; class Holothuroidea; order Aspidochirotida; family Holothuriidae; genus Holothuria; species Holothuria scabra. Next base: position 14,793,916 of record CM074192.1, on the reverse strand, counting down.
ACCCCTCTAAAATGTTTCAGTGGCAAGATAATGTCATTTTAAAAATTTTTACATTAAGCCCCGCCCACTCATTAATATCCAAGGTATGACCACCAAAAACAATAGGGCACATCTACTCAATAAAATACATGTACCAACCAAGTTTGATGAAAATTGAGCCCTCGGTTATCGAGTTATCGTGTCACATACCTCACATTCCTATGTGCACATTAAGCCCTGTACACTTATTAATTTTCAAGATATGGGCACCAAAAACAATAAGGCACATCTCCTGAATATGATACACATACACACCAAGTTTGAGAACTAGAAAGCCAAAAGGCTTAGTGATTCCTTGCCATATGATATATTGTAATAATCAACATGGATGCCCACATGACAAGCGTGAGATCCCTCACAAATACTGAGGTATACTAGTAAGGTCAAAACCGTTTGTGATCATGTGGAGATATCGTGTTTACAAGCAATTTCCAAGGTATTTACCATTTGACCCCTGGTGACCCCAAATGACCTTTGACCTCCACCAAAAATAATAGGGACCTTCTACTCAATGTGGGCAATCTACATGCAAAGTTTGAGATCTCTCAGTGTTACCCTTCTTGAGATATCGTGTTTACAAGCGGGCGTCACACACACACATACACACACACACACACGCGACATCACCATCGCATAGATTCCTTGCCTGCCTTCGGCAAGGAATCAAAAATTGCTTAATCGATTATTGAGTTATCGTGTCACATACCTCGCATTCCAGTGCGTCACATACACACATACACACACCCTCACACATACATACGCCAACTTGACTACATAGGTTCCTTTGTTAACACAAGGAACCAAAAATGACAGATTTGGGTAGAAAGCCACAGCATCCCATGTTCTGTTTTATTATTGCAGATTCAACTACAATTATGGAGCGATTGGATTCCTAGATCGGCTTCACGGCACCGACTCACTATTCCGAGAGACACAACTTCAGTACCAGCACGTATTCCTACTCAGTCTTACACCTGCACAGGAATCGTTTCCAGTTAAGAAGAAAACTTCATGAATCTTCATATTTCATCATGGTCAATACTTCTCTCTAAAAAGTTCTTGTTTTAGGAATCCAGCAGTCCCCATATGTATTTACATTTTCACTAAAGTGACTTTAACTAAGTGATTTTAAAAAATTGGTCACAAATGATACGACGATGTGAAATGTTTAGGTAAAAGGGCAACCAGAGTTTGACAAAAATATTAACCCCTTGTACCAGCAACTCGTTTACCCTTTTGAAATAGATTTTTTTAACAGAATATAGGAACATCGAAGAGGTCTTTGAGGTTAGAAGAAACGTTATTTTGTGTAAATTACAGTTGAATGAAAATTTCTGGACATTTGTTGGGTGAAAAAGTCCATACAGATGCAAGACTTAGCCTCCATTACACTGTGACCTATTACTATGTAAGATCATCACCAGGTTTTTTTTTTTTACTTTTATGTCAATGTACAAATGTGTTTTAGAAATGAAGTTGTGAAAATATATCAAAAACAAACTCTGACTGTCCCCTTAATATAAAAAAAATATTCCCAATAACTGTTTTTGTATAACCCTTCTCTCTGGCAAACTTGGGGCAGTTCTGGTTCCTCCAGTTGTTAAGTCCGGTGCTTGTGATGTTTAAGAGATTGCTTAAACACAGGCTACGGATGCTAAAAATTGCTTTAGTCCATGCACTTTCCTTTTTTGCAGTGGGCATTTAAGGCTGCCTTAAACTGTAAAATGGCACCTTTATTTTCTTAAACATATTGGCTGCTTTGATGACTAACCGCCACTTCAGAATTGGTTCTGGTGTCGATGTATTTGTTTTATATTTTCCATGAAAAAAGAACTAGCTGAGTTTGCTTAAATACTTAAAGAAAGACAATTTGGGATGTTGTGTAAGGGACACCCATTTACTACTAGTCTACTGGGCACTTCAAGTTGCTATGGCTCGCTTGAGTTACCTTCTTTAAGATGGTTGAGAAAAACTGACTAATATGTGTCGCATACTTACAAATCAAAACAAACTAGATACAGATTTTAATTTATAACTTTTCAAGTCGTATATTTAAGAAATTATGCTGTTTGAAAAAAGAAAAACAAAAGAACAAACAAAAAGCAACTTTCTCAAATAAATGTTAAGTAAAATCAATGATAGTGTAAGTCTGCAACCTTATCAAAAACCCAGTCACTTAAGCACCAGTATAAAGTAAGGTATAAGTAAATACTCTTTTTTGTAAGACTAAACTATATACCTACACCATTTGAGAAATTAGGAATATGGGTCAAAAATTCAGAAGAATAATACGAATGGTATTACAGTATTAAAAATAATCCAATTCAAATGTATTAATTATCAATAGCTCATGCATTGAAACTGTATATGTATTTGAAACTACAAAATGTTTTGTCAATTACCAATTTACTCAGTATTAATAACTTGTTTGCCTTGATGCAGTAGCAAATAATATATCAAACAGGGATGTATAAACATAAAAATTAATTTTTCTATTCACCCAGCTTCTTTCTGTCATAACAAGTAACTGTAAGTTGCAAGCTATACATGGTCACCCTCCTTACAAAATATGGTGCATTTTACAATTGAACAGTTTTTCACTGATATAACACTGATGGAACAGGAAACCAATTACAATCTGAATTGTTCCCATCCACTCCCCAAAACCCCTCCCCATTCCCCCTCCCCCACCCTCTTCAAGCTCCAGCCAGTAAGAAGTCCCAAAACCTTAAGTCAATGTGTAACTACATTATCAAGTAAAACATGGATGAACACTCATCCTTTACCTCTCTGCCCCATCCTCCCCTCCCCATCATTTTTATCAAAGCAAAGTTTACACATAACAGGACGGATAATCAGAAATATACAATTGAAATGCAATGTTAAGTACTTCATCTACAGCTTATATTCAAGTATACCGTGTTCACCTTTACACTTGCCTAATTCATTCAAACTGTGTTACCTAAAGAACTCAAAAGAAAAAAAATATTCTGAAATCTGAGTCTTTAACTTTGAAGGATTCAACACAAATTTTGGCAAATTAACATCTAAATAATTCACAAAGCATATTTAGTCAAACATGCATTTCCAATATAAAACAAAATTTAAATCAATACATCAACAATTTTACCTTTCTTAAAAGAAATTTTTTGGCACAATTAAATCTAGCAGAATACACTCATTTTTAGACCCCCATTGTATAATTGAGATGAGAACACCTACCTATTTAATGTGAAAACATAATATGAATCAGTACAACCATTAGTACTGGAACAAATATGAGAGAAAAGTAAACAATACAAGCAAGGATCCAGACATTCCAAAAGGGGGGGGGGGGGGGGGCTGACTTAAAGAGAAAGCAGGACTGAGAGGGAGCTGCACTGGTAACTTCCTCTATGTTTTATTGCTGCTGGCAAAAAAGGGAGGGCTGAGGCCATAAAAGCCCCCCCCCCCTTTGGATCTGCACTGGCAATTAATGATGTTGTAACCAGTCCCTTCCAGGGTTGTAGCTAGCAAAGAAGTGCTGGGTAATTGTCTGATCTGATGAAAGTGCCACACTCTCTTGTCCATCCACCCACAAATAACATCTACCAAATTTTGCCATTAATTTTTATTTCTCCCTAATTTTACTTACGGAGTACAGTAAGAGCTGTTTTAGGTTCCATTAGACATTTGTGATAGGCAGGTAGACATGCCTTTGGTTAGAGTGAGGTGTGGGGATATCAAAGTGTCAGGTGCCACACTGTCTAGCACTGGGCACCATAGCTACAACCCTGCTCTCTCCATTCCGTGATCAGTAGTTCAAACGTAAGTAAAGTGAAACTCAGTTAAAGTGAAGACAAAAAGCTGATGATACCCTAGGCAGCATTTGTCCTTCTTCATGATTTGCCTGATACCTAACCCTTTCCAGGTCCAGGGACAACAATGAGGCACATGTCCCCAAAACACATTCCATTAAAACAGCTTGAAAGGATAAAAATTAAATATAGCCCCAATAATCCAAAAATATTCCTTAAAAAGTCCAATTGCACCATTTAGCATCTAGGCTCTTATAAAAAGGGAAATGTTTTTAACCCTCAATTAACACCCCCCACCATAACTGTTTTAAACACACCTGTACACCCCTACCATGGCTGGGGAAATTCCCACACTGATGTGACCCCCAAATTCATAGAAATCGCTATGGGCCAGTTCCCTTGTCAACCATGAAAACCTTTTAAAGCTGTTTATACTTGATCATATCATACCTAAAATCCTCTTTCTTATTATGTACTATCAACTTATATAAAAACCTTTAAACTAAAGTTGCATATTGATAACACTTTAAGAATACATATATATATATTAACAGGATTGTCTGTGCAATTCAATCTTCCATTACCTTGGCACATGTCTTACAAACCCTGACTGCAAGATAAATGCTTAGATCCATTTACATCTATAAAAAACATTTTAAATGTACAATCTTTTTTCTATTTACAGAATTATGCACATGATTTAAATAAGTGTTGTTTTATACAAAGTACAATTTTGGCAAAATATAAGAAGCGCAATAAAACTAAGCTGTTACTTGTACTCCATACAGACGAGAATTTATAACACAGCAGAGACATGATTTGCAAGCTTTTGAAAATTTTAGTCATGTAAAAAGTGTCATCCACAACAAAACTGTACAGTAACACAGTAGTAAAAGATAGCCTAATAATATTGCTTTGACTAAATTCATTATTGGTGGATCATGAAAAGACACATGTGTTTCTTTTTTTTTTTAAAGATGAAACTAATTAACATAAATGCATAAAATAATACAGCTCATTTAAAAGAAATGTAAGTACTTACATAACAACCCAGGACCAGCCTGTTGATCTCATTTTTACATGTAATTTGCTACATAACAACTATAGATGTGCTGAAAAGTCCATAATTATGTAGCATTTTCCAGCTTAAGTGAATTGTATTTAGACAGTTGATTTATAGGAGTCATAAGTTCTTTCTGTGCTTGCCAGACACATCTCAGTTGGGTATATGTAGGCATTATGATAGTCACTTTTGCTGAGAAGTATATATTCAACAATTTCATCACTTCACTATCAATGAAAGGCCAAACATGGTGTGATCATGATGAAAGCTCATGAATAATTGTTTGAAAGTATAAAAAAATAGGCTGCTGCATATTCATGGCAGACTGCTATTACAAACATTCAACACACGCAGTTGGGCCTTGCAAGCTAATTCAATAGAGATTGTCAGCATGAACAAAATAGAAGCAGTTGAGTTTTAAAATGAATCCATTTAAAACATGGAAAATAATTATTTTAAAGCAAGAAGCCTTGATGTATTAGTTCCTCCTGTTCTCTTGCTTTCTCACAAGTCGAATGTTATTTCCATCAAATGCAACAGGGGGGTGTTCCCTAGGGTCTAAGGTATACAATGCTTCATAGTTTGACAAAGAGCCACCTTCTAATATCATAGTCCTTTCACTGCTGGTCCAATGTCTAGACCCCCTACGACCATTTGATATGGCCCATTTCTCCTTGGCCCATGCTTGTTGGGTGGCCAATGCATGAGCCTCTTGTAGCACAATGTCAGCCACTTCATTTCCATTAAGGCCATAGAATATGGTCCACACTGAAACAGAGTTTGAAACCACCAACTTGACATATTTTTCAGGTTGTTCAAACTTTTGAAATGTCACATTGGTGTCAATTGATGCTACAGAACTTGAAGTATTACTATCAGATAATCCAAACACATTGATGTCATTGGCAAATTTATTCAACTCCGTCTTGTAAAAGTATTGGAAATCCTTCCCTTTCCGACTGTTTTGCCATTGAAATCCAACCAATGAGCCGTTGATGACCTTAGCCAGACTTAGCTCCAGTCCACTGACATATGGGCTGGTCACATCTGTGTGAATCCTCCCCCTAGGCATGAACATCTCTATACCACTCCCCAGCAAAGAAGGAATGTTTTTGAAAGTTTTCTGTACATTGGTAAAAAGAGGGCTGGAGAGGTGTTTGCTTGGTAGGATATAAAACTGATCCCTCATGGCATTGACATTCCACTTGGCTTGAGATATTACTGATCCAGACTCCTGTAAAAGAAAAATAACCAAACTTGACTCACTAGAAATGACATTTGATAATTCAAAACAGTGCCTCACTCCAGGGAAGTTGTCCATATCATACATTATATATAGTGTACAAATTACAAGTTGACCCAAATTAGATGCATCTCCTTCAGGAATCATTGACACAGTACATATTTTACAAGATATACCTTCTACATTACATTTTGTAAGATTAATCAGGGGAATGGTAAAGTGAGGGAAAAGTTCCAAGGTTTCTTGTAAACTCAAAATAATAATCTACTACTATCAATACAGAAATGTGATCAGATACAGTCTGGTTACATGACTCCCATCAGTCCCACGGCAGTTTTTCATTTAATAATTGTGGTAGATGTCTGTTTATGTCCCTCTACTTCTCATCCTTCTGCAGTTGACCCATGTCTCCAGGAAACTTACCTTCTGCCAGAAAGTGACATCACCTTCTGACCAGCTGAAGTCTGAGAGATGACCCTGTTCACCAACAGATGGCAGCAGGGCATTCATGTTGTAGCCAAACATTTTCAGCCAGCTATCCATATCTAATGGACAAAAAAGAAAGGCAGCACTGAGTATTTCTGCTATTACTAATTATGATACTAAAAAGTGAGAAAAACATTCAGATTCATGGTTGGAAGGTTAGACTAATCCATATTTAATCACCCCCCCCCCCCCCAAGTGAAAAAGCATTACCTCTTGCTGACATATCACACCCCTACACATCCAGAGATAATTCAACTAATTCAACTGATGACCAGTTTTGTGAGGGCTCTGACCCATTCATGGTGAAGTTATGTGTTACTTGAAGCAACCCCAAAGAAGAGAAGAGACTCCATCAGATATAGTGTTTAACTAATAGTTTCAGGGATGAGTCTGATACTTCTACAAAAAGGAAAATTGAGATGAAGGTACTGAGGTCATAAGGTAGCATTGATGTCACTATAATACAAAACTCAGAGAGCTGCCCACACAAGTTTTATTGCTGAGGTTTACAACAGCATTCATGACAGAAAACTTATCAGGTCTTTGGTGTGAAAAGGAGGAATGAATAAAACTAAGAGGCACACAAAAACAAAGAAGGAAATACTCTAAAAAGAGGAAGTATCTCATTCATGAATATTCAAAACCTACGATGTAATTATTTCCCAAATGGAAAGCCTGTTCTAAAGAATGTCAACTGATATCATGACACAGAAGTCACTTATTCTAACAACTAGTCTGCTCTCTTCAAAAAAAATTATAACAAGTAGTTAATGCTTTAAATAACATTTTACCTGTCATGTACGAAGGCTCCAAATCTTTGTTCATCGGATTGTTCCCCTGGAATGTATAAAGGTTGAATTTCCTCAGTTTTCTGGTCTGGCCCAGGTCATCATAAAAAGACACATCTGGAGAGGTCCATCTGCCACTCATGGGGTCATAATCCCTTCCTTTTATGTGGACGAGTTTAGTGAGTGGGTCCTGTAGGCCACCTCGGTATCCCAAGTATATATCCATACTTGGGGATGAATCCTCTAAGACATTACCCCAAGGGTCATAAACCAATTCCTTCAAAACTTCACCATCCTCACTACAAACTTGAAGAATGGAGCCAAGATGATCAGTAACAACATACCACCTTCTCAAGTTTCTGCGGATACTCAGCAATGCCCCTCCCAGATCATAATCTAAAGTCCACAACTCTCTCAGGTTTTTGTTGTATATATGAGTGACCATCCATTTGTCATCAGGGTCTGCATAAAAGAATTGCACCTGCTGGCCGGTGTGGTCTTTCTTCCAAATACGTCTCCCCAAGCCATCATACTTGTATCTGATGTCATATGCCCTAGGTTTATAGGCATGGACTAAAAGTCCTCGAGAATTATAATCGAAACTGGCCTCTCCTCTCTGTGACAAGATTCCATCTGCATCATGTTTATATTCAACATCTCCCACCCTCGTGACACAATCCCTGTGATCATATTCCAGATTAGTAGTGATTCCTTGACGGATATTCTCAATGGTCAGCAGATTTCCATTTGGGGAGTAGGTGTATCTATACAAGCCATGGTCATCTGTATCATTTAGGAGAACTGTGCTAAGAAATCCTCTCTCGTCATGCTTAAAGGTAAACTGCAAAGCTTTGTTTGAACTGTACACATTCATGTAGTAGATATTTATGGAGAGATCATAACCAAAGGACAAGGACAGTATATTACGGTTTTGGATAAAATATCGAATGGCTTGGAGAAGGATGTATTCCCCTACTGAATGCTGGACAGTAAACACTGTATCTGATAGTGCATGGCTGGACCTGTCTGGATAACTGACGCTGAAACCACCCACCCTGGTAACTCTTCCCATTTGTGGGTCATATGTCTTCTCATGAGATGAAAGTAATGTCCAATTGAAGACAGCAGAGATGGATGTTTTCTGGAAATTGCTGTTAAGACTATACTCAAATTTGGCATTGAGAAAGCCACCAAATCCTGTAGACTCCACAGTCTGTTGCTTCAGGATGGGGCCTGTGCTTTTAAGTCGCAACACATTTTCAAAGTCCCCTTCCTGCAGCTCCACCAATTTGAGTTGACCGGTTGATCGATGATAATTGAGGTTGATAAGAGACTTATCAAAGATGATGGTCATAAGGCGACCCCTACTGTCATAATCTTTGCTGACCTTTCTACCTGTTCCAGGATAAAAACTGACAGAGGGCATGCCACCATACAAACTATCTTCAATAAACCAAGGGTCCTGTCCTTCAAAGGAGTACATCTTTCGAGATATTCCAAGAGAAGTGTGGGAGTTCAGAAAATGGGTATCCCCACTTGGCATGATAATGCTTCCCACTTGTCCATCTGTGGTATAACTGATTCTATACAATGTGCCACCAGGTAAGATAATTTTATCAGGCTATCAAGAAAAAGACAAAAATGGCATATTTTGTGAATTTTTCGGAAAAATATTTCACACCTTCAAGACACATTTATTAGGGAAATGTGGTAGCATTTAAAATGCTCCAACATAGCATTAAAAGTAAATAGCTGTAGCCATTATTAAATCATTCGGTCTCAACAATAAACCCCAGCGATAGCTGCAATTCCTAAAAATATTATGAACAAAAAGAGTTTTGGAAGTTGCATCATTTGAAATGTTGAAAGTTTGGGTGCAGCAAATTAATCTTGAGCAACAAACAACTGAATTTCTATCTGAGGTAAACTTATTTCTTGAAAAGAAGGCTATCATACTGTCTTATTTTTTATTATCTATCACTCTTTGCCAATAAATATTGGTTTCAAAAGGATGAAATTTTCTTGTAGAACAAATGCAGTATTTCCCTTAAACCTGATAACTATTACAACATATTTAGATTAAAACACTCTTTTATTTATGAGATCATATGAACTCTTCAAGTCCGCCAGTATTTTTAGAAGACAAATCGACTGCAGAACAAAGTACAAAAGATAGCAGGTCCACAGTCTAGTCCTGTAACAGAAGTAAAATAATAGCCATAACACCTTTATAAAATCTGCTCGATTGAAATCAACTAAGATATAAAAAGACTGGTTCTTATTTAAGTCCTCAGTGCACTTCATTACAAAACTATCATCTCCATTCTAGAATTCAACATGAAAAGAAAATGAAACAAAACTAAAACAAGTCAAAAAGAGAGTTGGATAGATACCTGATTAGTTTCATGGTAGTCAAAATTCCAAGAACTGTTGCTTCCAAATTTTATTGCCACTATCCTCCCCTCGCCATCGTATTCATATTTCTCCATCAGTACCCCTCTCTGCCAAGCAGTTTGCCTTCCCTGGTTGTCATAGGACATCTTAGTTGCTTGCCATGAACCAATAGCAGTCCATTGTTTGATCTTCTCTCCAGTATTGTGGGATATGGAAAGCAGAAGTTCATCATTGTGGTCAAGCAAGGATTCTTGGTCTGTGTAACGGTTGTATTCAAGACTTAAAACAGACTGACCGTTGACCTGTAACAAAGAGAAAGAGAATAACATTTACTATGTTGGGAGCAACTTTTGTGTTTCTCTTTCAATGAAAGACAGGGTCCAACCCACAACAATGAGCTAATACTAAGTTTTTGCTTAGAGGCCATTATGTTTGCATCTGCTACAGTATGCCACGCCAAAAGGCTCACCAAATATGATGATGTTCTAAAAATACACTTTCATGTACTAAAATTACACGTTCATGTACCCAAAATATACGATGTTGTACTAACTTCATATGATCATGATGTAAATTTACACCATCATGTACTAAAACCATAAGTTCATCATGTTAAATGTTACGATGTAGATGTAAAATCACACGTTGTACATCTAAAACCACACGTTGTACATGCATTCTCTCTTCCGCGCGCCATACAGAGTGAGCCTTTCGGCGTACCATAAGTCCGCCAAAAGGCTCACCGAATGCGATGTAGTAAAAGTACATGTTCATGTACTAACTGCTTACGATCATGTACTGATTTCATACGTTCATGTACTGTTTGCTTACATACATGTACTGATTTCATACGATCATGCACTGACATTTAGTACATGATCATATGAAATCAGTACATGTACGTATTATATCAGTACATGTACATAAGCAAACAGTACATGAACGTATGAAATCAGTACACGATTGTAAGCAGTTAGTACATGAACGTGTACTTTTACTACATCGCATTTCGGTGAGCCTTTTGGCGGACTTCTGGTATGCCGAAAGGCTCACTCTGTATGGCGTGCGGAAGAGACAATAATAACATGATGATCTTACGTTTTTACATGTACAAGGTGTGTTTTTAGATGTACAACGTGTGATTTTACATCTACATTGTAACATTTTAGTACATGATGGTGTAAATTTACATCATGATCGTATGAAGTTAGTACATCATCGTATATTTTTGGTACATGAACATGTAATTTTAGTACATGAACGTGTATTTTTAGAACATCATCATATTTGGTGAGCCTTTTGGCCTGCCACACTACAGCCCCAAGAGTGTGCACTAATGTAAATAACTTCTCTTCAAGCTTATTCCATGTCCATAACACAATTACAAAGTGAGTTTATAAGTAGCTTTTCCATGGCACAGCAGTGCAATGGTTTTGCCATGAAACCAGACCTATGTAGGATGGTAAGTTATGGTTTTTGCAGTGAAACCATTAGCAGCGGAGGGCTTAAGTGGCACAATGAGTTGGTTGGTGAAATTAACCAATATTTTTTGAACCTGTTGTGTTTTCTTCAAATAGTAATGAAAAATGTTCTAACTGAAATATTTCCTTTATCCTGCAAATGAACACATGTTTTAAAAGCCAGTAATTAATAATTCAGTTTTTTAGGGTTTTTTTTAATTTGTGGGCTGGCCAGACACATTTTCTAATTGCCTACAAAACCACTGCAAGTCTGGATATAAAGAAATTTCCATATTGTGACTTTTTTCATAACTATTGGTTGTAAAATTTGAATAATTATGCACATGACAAGCATTGAATTTGTCATGCTGTAGTATTCTCCAAGTAACACCTTACATTTATCAATATCAACTCAACAAGCCATTTTAATCTTAGGCCAAGATGTTTAACACATGTATCAAATTTTGACCATCTTTCGCAAATTTTTGTTCTCCTTCTGCAAGTTTTTCTCAACTATTGGTCTAATTTCCAGAGGAGATGGGGCTATTCAAGTGGCCTTCCAACTTAAAGTTATTCTTGATGCCTTCAAACATTTCATGTTGCAACAACAAGAAAATGCCAAAGACCAGTACCTTCAGCTTCCTTTTAATGACCAGGATCTTATCCCTATCTCGACCCCCCCTTCGCATTGTGTACCGCCAATCTGAAGTCTGAGCACTGTTATCTGGGAGAACAATCTTCCTACGATGATAAATCTCTCCGGATATCCTTTCCAACAATGGACTTGTCTCGGTATCCACAGTGATGACACTACCATCTGTGTACCGCACTTGGCAGGAACCATTGTTGTAAAGGTAGGCACTTTCTGTCAAATCCCCTGTGAAGAAAATGACAGTCCCAGTGAGTCATGCGATGCAAAAAAAAAAATCATTTATATTTCCAAAAAGAAGTCACATGCAAACCTGCTGTATTCACTCCGTATTTACTTTTTCGTTTGGTTTCAACATTTTTTCAGTCCAACTACTTTATTTTATCACCTTTTTAATTTTTATAGTTTTATTGTATGTCTTCCCTATATATTTTTTTGTCCTTCTGTGATCTTTTTTCATCAGAAAAATGACACAATCCTTCAAACATCTCACAAATCCATCATGACTTGCATGATAATAGTAATCACTTATGTGCCACATGAAATTAAGTTTTTAAGCTATATAAAATTTAATGAACAACAAAAATCCCCCCTCCCCCCACACACACACTCCATCCTTTCCATAAAGAGTAAAGGCAAAGGTAAAGGCAACAGAGAAAAGCATGCATGACAAAATACCATTGCAAAGAGCACTACTTTAAAGTAATAAATGATGAGGTTAACTTTCTCACCTTGAGAAACTGTTTCTTCTAATCTATCTTTTTCTTTGAATACGAGACTGACTGTTTCAGATCTATCCCGAGACCTGTATGTACTTATTGCAACTGATATATTGACCTCTGAACTTAGGTTGCAGACATCTCCTGATGACCAATGAGCTTGCTGGAAATTACCCTGTTTATTGTACCTGAAACAGAATTCATTGAAAACTTTGCAACAAAGGACAGGAAAAGTTTGAAAAAGTATGAAGTACATTTACTGCAAAACCATCATTTGACCTCAGCCTGTGTCTTGTAATTATTGTCATATTAAACAAACAAAACAAAAGTTCAACTTTTCTTGAAATATATTCAAAACTACGTGAAGAAAAAAACAAATGAAGTAAAAAGCTCAAGTTTCACCATCCCTATCCAAACTAACCATTCTTTCAGGGTAGGCTAGAGGGCAATTATTATCAACCCCATTTTTGGTGACTATTTCTACTTTTGGACTCTGTACAAAAGCCACACCTGTCCAAGAGGAATGTGTTGATGTATTGGAAATATCTCTTTGATGATCCTCAGGATGAATCAGATATTTAAACATTTGAAATCTGACTTTATCTTTTCCAATCATCTTACCTCATTTTGAATACAAATTCGTACCACTGGCTACACTATTTTTAATACTCACCCATAAGCATTCTTCAGAAGATTTCTTTCAAACTTTCTTGTAAGAAGACCATCCTTATATTGAAGCTCAACAAGGCCCACTTCTGGAAGGTTTCCAATATCTGTAAGTAAACCCTCCTCATTCACTAACAGATTTACCAGTGACCCATTCCTCCCAAGTTCCAGCATCAGTGGTTCCTTAGTGCCATTGCGAAATATGCTGATAGCAAAGCCAGAGCTGTCTTGAAAGCCGACAAGACTATCATGAGTATCAGTGTAGTTAAAGATGAAGACAGCCTCGTCTAAAAGAATATGTTTGGTTTTAAAATGGAAGCCCATGTGGTCAAAGAACCATATTTCATCACCATATGGGGAAGGTATCTCATAAACAAATCTTCGTCTGTGAAGTCGAGGGTAATTTTTGGTAAGTGAACGGATTCGAAGGTTACCCTGATCAATGAAAATCAGTTCCCCCATGTAAGAAACACTTAAAGCAATCGGCGACTGTATCTTTGCATGGACAACAGAGCCTTCATCACCACCAAAGCATTCACAGTCTTCAAGTTGACAGTCACATGGTGTATTACCCCCGACCACTGTAGATATGAAACCTTCTGGAGTTATCATTCGAATTCTGTGAACTGTGCTATAATCTGTCTCTGCCATGTAGAGATCCCCGTTGGGAGCAAATGCAATTGCAGCTGGGGACAGAAGAACATCTTCGGTTGCTCTGCGGACATCTGAAGGGTGGTCTAAGTTCACGGAGGAGAAGAAACAAGCAGAAGGGATACCAGCAAACACAGATGCCAGACCATCCAAGGTGATACGAAGAATGACGTCATCGTCCACTACATAGAGGGCGTCATCTAATGGACTTATTGCTAGCTCAGTAGGGTACTGAAGACTCAGCTGCAAAGGAAATAAAGTAAAGACATGTAAAATCATGCTGAACACTTTGAAAGCATGAGCTGGTTGTTAAACCTACTAGAAAGCAAAGATCTCAACTGGTAGAGTGCTTTTACATGAAGTCAGCAATGGTTAGCCACACCCACTGCTGTACAAAAAATCACAGCCATCACATCAGTCTTCAGCTGCTTCTCAGCTAGCTTTATGTACTATACTACAGTTTTTGCCCTGTAGTCAAGAAAGGGGTAGGGGTTTTAGCCTCAGTGAAAACACACTCTATACCGGACGCTCTTGGAAGATAATTGTTTAATTCTTCCGTCATTTAACTGCATTACCTTTCAGTGGTCTAAAAGGTGCTGTGTGTAACCTTCATTTTATTCCAATTTATGTTAAACTTCTTTGTTTACCTTTTCTCTACATTTGCTTAGGCAATGTGCATAATTCAGATGAAAACATTAAAATCAATGCCCAGACAAATTTTACCTTGACTTTTTTCATTTTACAGATATCTATGTAAAACAATTATCACCCATCCTTCCTTTTTTTTGTAATATTCATTTCTCTACATAACAGAGAAAATGCCACTTTTAAGTGTCTACTTCTAATGAGTAAGTTTTCATTATCATAAAATACAATGATTTACTGACCCCTACACAACGTTCAGGTGAATACACATGAGAGAACACAAAACTTTTCCTACCTTATTAACGGGAGTATGAGATCCACAACGAGGTCGTCTAAAAGGGGAAACAACGCCAGGTATACCAAGAAAGCTGGTTATTATGTTGTCTTGATCAATCATCCTGATGATGCTACCATCAATTAAGTATATTTTACCATCTTTACTTACAGCAATTCCTGTAAAAAAAAACAGCGTCACTATGTATGTCAGCTACAAGTCTGGGAGATCTTACAAAATATCCTTATGAAACTCATAAAATTTGATATTCGAAGGTAATTCTCTGAAAAGATAACGCATACTGCATACTTCATGAAAGGAATATTTCAGTGACAACTACACAAGATGTCAAATGTGAGAGAATAAGTTCTTATAACATACACTTTAAACTACACACTTACAGCTTTTTAATATCTCAGGATATTCCTGTTGAAAGGGGAGGTGCAAGGTCAACGCAAGGGCAATGAAATCTCAAAAGGATATTTCAAACTTGACTGCAAGTTTTTGATTTGCTTACAAAAAATTAAATAAGAACAATTAAATAACAGAGGTTAGCTATGCAATGTTCACAATCAAAGTGTTTAAATATAAGGAAATCGCACTGCTGGGTGTTAAGAAGCAAACCAATGACTAGCAGTTACCTTTAGGAGAGTATAGTTTGGCATTGATTGCAGGTCCATTATCACCACACCTATCCTGTTCTACCAGAGAGCATGGTAGCCCACTACCTGCCAACACCTCCATTGTGGTCTGGTTGGACATGTTTGAAGGAATGTGGATTTCAAATATTCGTCTTGCTTGCGGTTCGGCTAAGTAGAGTTTGTTCTCCAAGCCATTGACAGCCAGGTAGTACTTATTTGTAGGGGTGTACCTGTTGAATAAAGCAGAGGAGAAAAAAAATCAAAATTAAATACATGAAGGATACTTTGCACAAAGAAAGATACTGTGAAATGATATTTGTGGCCAGTTGATACAAATTTTTGTGACAGATTGGTGCAAGAATATTCAGGAAATACCAAATTTTAGTTTTTGTTACCACATATGAAAAACCTAGGCTGCACACACCCTGCTAAACAGGGTCAGCCCATCAAGCTTCAGCCAGCAACCTTCTTACTGACACAGTCCAGAGTCCCACCACTGGAAAAAGAGCCATAATTGTCACTAGATTAAACCAGAAGGTTAGGAGTTCAGACATTAAAAACTCCTACAAACTCACAATTCCAAAATTCCTCATTGATGTTTCCACCTCACTGTTACTAGTGCTTGTTGAACACTTCTGAAAAAAGTAACCCATAAACAACTTCCAAAAGAAAGCAAAATACAATTCACATATTCACACAATGCATTTTATAATGGCTAAAAGCCGTTCCTGCAATATCACATCATGTTTAATTTCAAATGGTACATAAAACAACATGATGTATCTCCTCCTAGATATGCCACTGGGTACCAGCCAATACTACCGGGAACCTCATTTGCATAACCTTCAATGTGAATTTGCAGTTTTCCTGTTAGTGCAGAAATGAATTCAACTCCTTGATAGGAACATGCAAAACCCCTCCTAACACTTCCTTCCCTGGTGAAAAATGAAAGAAGTACTCATTCCCTCAAAATTATTCCAGACGGCCAGTGCTGATTACATTAACTCCACAGACTGCATACATCATAGCCACTTGACTCCTGTTCTACTATAGTTCAGTAGTACACACTCCTACTTGCACTCTGAGGGGTCCAACCCATGGGCATCACAGGTATGACGGCTTCTGGTGGGGTATGTGTCACAAAGGGGTTACAATGGGGTAACGATGATACTTTGTTTGCAATATACTTTTGGAAGTAGAAACATTCCCTGCCTCACATATCATCACGGCTGGAAAAAACCGAAATTTCCCGGCAATGAAAGAATTATTTCCCGTGTGATTGTAATTATTTACTATCTAAGCGGAGCGCGACCATGGGTTTGCGCGAAGCGTACAGAAAAAATTTTGAAAAATGAAGCCTCTCAGATTGCAGGAAACGGCCCTTCCTGGCCCTGAAAGCCCCTGATGAATGAACGTCGTGGCGGGAAAAATTATGTAGCCCATCGGGTTTTTTGATAGCTTTGGACACGATTTTGTTGAGTCCGACCTAATCATGAATTAAAGCACTGGGAATGAAAATTATTTGTGCATTAACTGCTAACTAAGCTTTCAAATTATGTAGATTTCGAACGAAATAAAGTTGAATTCCACTACCGAATCTCTCCTTCCTTCAAAGTTTGTCCTACTCTTCTCTTCTGTCAAACAAACTAATTAACTTTCTAGCCAAGCAACTTGTCCATTGAGCGCCGTCCCGTTCAGCTCAGCAACTACTACTGTTGTGTGCATACATAAAACACTCCTTCACAAACAGCAGCAAGTCACCGCTGCTACTACAGTACTACGTCGCTATCACGTTCTTTACTGTGCTGCACAAATGAAAGCAAATAGCCCAAATGTAGCTCTCTCATTGGTCGCCCCGAATAGCCTGACAGAATGGCAATATGTTTGTTTAATACAGCTATGCAATGAGGATGGGACGAACTTTGTTACTGTGTTGTGTAAAATGTGTCCGTTACTCAGGCTTCACAAGGGGCAAAACATAATCGATCATTCAAGAAATCATTTAGGCCTACGATACGCATAAAGGCTAGGTCTATATACTTGGCATATTCTTGAACCAAACTTCTCCGCTATTCCCACTAATGACTACCCGCTCTATTAAACGCTCACGATTTTCACCCGCACCATCAAAAAACAATTACACATGTGGCCCGACTACTGATTTTTGAGCACCGATTTGTTGAAACAAAGGAGAATAACACGCCTCTTATTTTTAAGAACAGGGAGATTCCTTCATACTGTGGCTACATGCATTATCACTTCAGATGTACTACACACAGCGAACGTTCAACCACGTGCATTCATTCATCTGTTATAACTCAGTGTAGATTCGTCAGCCAGCTCGGCCGAAGAAAATGTCGTGCATTCTGATTGGTTGTTTTATCAGCACAGACTGTGTACAAAACATGCAGAATATACACAGTGTACGGTACTAATTGACCCACTCATGGCAGCATCACGCTGTTTCTCTTCGTAGTGTTTGGAAGTTGTAGTTTATCCCCGGGATATCCCAATTGAATTTGCTTGTATAAATGAACGAAAAACTTTTAAATATTCTCTGGTAGTTCAAGTTGGGGAGTGCAGAATGTGTTGAAATTTTTAGAATGAAAGCTAACAAGGAGCTTTTATTGACTTATTCTGACAATACGATGATAAGCCCGACACCCATTTTAAAAGTCCTTTGAACAAATTTCCCGCGAGTGGGTTGGATTTCCCGGCAATGAGCTTCCCGTATTGCCGGTTTTTTTCCAGCCGTGCATATCATTTGGTCTGGAGGCACCTACAACATTCTTACCCCTGGCACTTTGAGCCAAAGATACACTACTGATGACAACCTACTTTCCACACCCTTATCTGGTTACTAAATTAGCTGCCACCATATTTGGGTTGGTTAGGACCCTGGTTCTAAGAATATAACTTGAAAGGATGATTCCTAAGTTTGGCATTGGGTGCTTGGAATTTGTAGCTTCAAAGTAACCTGTAAAATACATCTGCTAAATCAGATTAAAACAGAAAACTTTGTAAAAAACTTAGCTGACTTGCTCACTGTGATTCCTCATGGCCCTTCAACTGGGCATACATCTACAATTTACTGGTCTGCCCACACATCTATTCTCAAGAAGGATTAAATCCATTAATTCACTTTTGAAAGCTATCTTTGGCAGTTTGGATCATCTTTTTTGCCACATTGGCATTCAGTAATATTTAACATCTTCACCATGATGATACTGAAGCTAAATTAATAAAATTTGAAACATACCTTAAATGAACAAGAGTACTTGAGTTGCCATCAGGTCCAATTCTCATGACTAATTCTGCATCTCCAACAAATACGCTTCCATCTGGCCCACTTGCAATAGCAGTTGGGGCCAAAAGCCGACTGTTTCGTGCCCTTCCATCACACTGAGGACAAGCTGCAGTTCTGGGACGACCAGTGCCCATGATGGTATGGATATGGGGTGGTCTAGAACTGTAATCTATTCGGGTTCCATCTCCCATGAGGAGGACACCTTAAAAGTCAGTACAAAAAATCACACTATTAGTAAAATGACGACATTGTCATAAGTGTAACCAGCCATCAGCATGAAAAGGATGCAATGGGGTGGGGTGCAAAGTAATGGGGTATGGCTTTCATTTTAAAAGGCTTTACTGAAGTTTCAATAATTACACTGTAATTTTTATCTCAATGGGGCAAATGGATAAGAGGGTCTCTGACATGTTGAATGCCTCTTCAGGAAATATCCCTGCATGGAGTGTGTTACAAACAACATCCATGGGTCTTTCACTTCATCAAGAGAATTAATACCACCAAATAAATTATTTGACAATGTTTCTCACAATGATGAGTTTACACAAAAAGTAAGCTAAGTAAGGTTTAGAGCCCAGCCTGTTTTCTAACCAATTGGGTAAGTCAGACTGGCCATAGCCTTTTTCAGTTGTGACTCACTGGCTTGTTTTCCCTACTCCATTGCTTACGGTGAACACCAAGCACAATTGTAATAGGTTCCATTCTTTAAAGTTTTTGGTATGACTCTGTCAGGAGATGAACTCCAGACCTCCCAGCTGCAAGTAGGGAGGTCTGTTACAGCAAAAATAGGCACACAATATCATGTAACTAATATTTTCCACATGATCTAAGTAACTTTCCCACCAAATGCCAGCTGACAGATAACAAGTTTAGATTTGGATACTTGACACAGTGCAAGTACAAAATACAAAAATTTGAAATCCTCCCCCATACTAAATCTTACTCAACACAACTTGTTTGATGGATATTGCTTTACCCTGACCATGAAACGGAGTTTTCTCAAAGAACAAGCCTTCCAGAATATGATTGCCTTGAAAACATATGTGCAATGCACTTCATACAGAGCAGATCACATAATAAGGGAAATAAGAAAGCTCAGGCATGATTTGCCACATGAGAATTACTTTTTGGGAGAAAATCAGATAAAAGTAGTATTCAGAATAAAAACAGGCAAACCACTGAAAAATTAATATTTTACACAGACTGACAGCTCAGTAAACTCATTTTGTTTGTCCTTTCCATCGGCCCCACAGCTGTTGGCAAAGAGCCACCATCACTCACAAGCATGTTGTTAGAAATGACCTTGCTAAATTGGCTCCATTACAGACAAACATTGGTATGGGATTTGATTTTTTGTATTAAAATAAACGAATTAATTTCTTGGCATGACATCTTGTCTCTGACAAGAAAGAAACACCCTCCAGCTGTTTGGTATCAGAGGAGGTGAGGGGTACTTGAGCTGTGACAGTTTAGGTACCCATGTGACTAGTCCAATATGTGCAAATTTTGGGATTGTATGACGGAAGACATTTTGAAAGAAATTCACCTCAAGTTGTCTTCAATAATGACTGGGTTATATTTTTATTGAGCTGTGCTACACATGCCTTATTCCACAAAAATTTGAGAGATGTCTGTTTATGACTGGCTCTAATGACAACTAATTGCCTTCCAGGGTTGTAAAATTGTTTACCACCCAGGAGTTGGGGAAGCTATTTCCCAGAAAGGAAGTAAAAGTTCCCACAATTCTAACTATAGCTTTTTGAACAGAAAAGGGAATTTTTCTTCCAATTTTTTTTCTTCACATATGCTGCCTTCTATGTGGGCTCCATCACCACTCACAGTATTAAAAAATATATGGTTGACTCAAGTGTAGTAGCACATTGAACCTATTTCAGTCACATGGCAGAGCACTGAAGATGCTAACTCTGGAGTTCATATGTACCATGAAAGATCAGACATAACACCCTCACCCTTCATTTACCCAATCTTACTCCAAACCTTCCAGATAATACTCCTGTATCAACACTAGAGCAGTAATGCGGCAGAAGCTCAATACTTTGTGAATGTTTAAGGAGACAAAGTTTCCATATTGTTGCTGATGATATTAGACGTAAATACAGTCCTACCTTTGTCAGTGGCAAGGTTGAAACCCACCCATACCCACTTTGATACACAAAACAAACCACCTAAAATAGCGTTTTTTTGTCTCTCCCCTTAGACTTTTCCCTCATGTCATGCCCTCCCCCCCCCCCCCCCCGACACAATCCTGGCTATGCTACTGCCCTTGGTGCTTTGCATTTAAAGACTATGCATGCATTGTTAATACCCTGATGCATTTTATGCTCAAAAATGATCAAATGCATAGAGAACAACATTTACAATAATACTGTAACACTAGGGGATGTGTGTAATCACTGTGCAAATACTTAAACTTAGTGAAGCAGAAATAATAAACCAGCTAGATGCAGATCAATGACATCTTCTAATAAATGCAACAGTCCAATGATAGCTGTTTCTATCTGCATTCCACACTATTTTCTCTCAAATCACTCTCCTTGATGCTATTTTCACAGTCTCATCCAAATATTCTGAATAAGTGAGAACTATTTCTCTTCTGATGTCTTAAGTGTTTGAATTATTACAATGAATAACAAGTGGGTAGAAACAACACCAATGCTTAACAGTATGTTGTTACAGATCCTCAAATACTATTCAACAAACTCTTGCAGGGTAAATTTTTTCATCACAACATAGAGACACTTTTATCATGCCTGCTGGACACATTTGTGCACTACACTGTAACTCAATAAATTGAAAATAAGATTATTCCTCTAAAGATAATTACTGTCCCAGTTTCTGCTTACAGAGCCTTCATTTATGGTCAGACTAAACAAGATTATCTTACAGTTACTTCGTGCTTGATTTATCAGAGGGTGTGAAACCAAACCTCTAACACCTGAAAGTTTAACTACAAATGTAAACATTCTTAGCCAGTAGGTATCTGTGCCTAGTAGACCAGAGATCTGAAACACTCACTGAGAGGTGAGTGCACCCCTTACCCTAGCTTAGGTAGACCTACTAAGTAGATATATAATGATCGGACAGTCTTTTACGAAAGCGATGGCAGATGGAATTCCAAAGGAAGATCATTCCAAAGTCTTGTAAAGTGAACATAAGGGGAATTAAAGAAAGCCTGAGTCTTTGCAGTCCAATGAAGAAGCCTTCCAGGTGCATGAATGCTAGGTCTAATAAACTGATTAAAATCAGCTGGACTATGTCCATGAACAACTTTATGACCAATAGCAAGCCTGTGTAAAGCAAGGTTGTGCTTGATACTGATAATATGCTAACTGCATTGAGAACTACCCTCAGCCACCACCACACATTGTGTTCTCTCCCATATTTTCCACCCTGCCCCTTCCCCACATCCACTCCCTCTCCCCCTATTTCTGTATCTCTACTTCTCTCACACAAAACAAATCTCAAACAGAAGAAACAGCATTATTTACCTGCATTAGGATTGTATGTATGGTGCATTGGAAAGAACCATCCGCCCATGTTAGTGGTGCTCCAGTCCTGACCTTGTATCGTCACTGCTTGCACTGACCAGGCAATCTGGTTACAGCTGTAATACTCATATCCAACTGACACTGTAGGAAAGAAAAGAAATAATTGAAAAGTTAGAATATTCTTATCAATGTTTTATCTGAAACTTTACATAAAACATTTTGATAGAAGTAGTCTGCAGAACATAAGTTGTGGTGCTCGTTGATTTTAGTTTGAACACAATTTCAATATACCAAGGTCGTGTGAGGATTTTAGATTCCATCTTCAGATATAATGTTACCCTATATCACACATCTCTACAAAATGATGGTTGATAAGTCAATCACGTTTAAGTAACTAACTTTAAACAATGAAAAAAGACAGAATGTTACAGAATATTACCTTTAGCCCTAGCTTTTCCATAGACTGGTTTGCCATAAGCATTTTTCTTATCCCAGTTAAAGGCAACAGAGAGGTGCGGCTCTGGTTCAGTGACCTCTGACCACCTGACACCACTGATATCAATCTGTACATGTATCAGATGTATCCGGTGAAGGTCAGGGTGTTCTGCTAGGGTCAGGTTTATGTAATGCCCCACTCCAGCGGCACGATGACTGAAGTACAGTAAGGATGCTTTAGAAGGTTGCAGCTTTATTTCTTCAAAAACACTCTGCAACAAATTCAGATTATTAAAATGTAAAGTATATAATTCCATACACATATTCCTCACTAGTAAGGTCTAGTCATTGTCAGTATTTTCATTAAAAGACTGAATAAGGAGTTAAACAAATAAAATGCTTGACTCTTCCAACATTTGGTTGCAACCACAGGGAATAATTTATCCAGTATCGCATCGCAATTTGCTACACAAACAGGCCAAGTTGCTACACAAATGAAAAATTGTGTAGCAAATTTCTGTGTGCATAACCCTTGCATTTTCACAAACAATGTGTGAAAGATCTCAAAAAACTTTAAAACTGCTAGGCAAAAATTGAATGCTAAAGTATTCCCTGAACCAATTCTGGCAGATTTCAAAATTTGTCACAATAACAAAAGGCACTAGTATAGCCTGTGGAACTTTGTAATGTACCAATGCACTGAACTGCTCTGACCTTTAAGAGTAAGCCATCAATTTCTAGTATTTTACATCATTTGAGTACCATTCCCAGGGCCTTCTGGTGCATTACATCTCTCAACTTTCAAAATTTACAGCTATCCACAGCAACGACTGGTTTAACCTACAGGTGTTGTGGCTAAACATATTTCAACACAAAGAAGTGACAGATCTCAAATTGATGAGAATCAACTATAATATGAGTGCTACAATCCACCTGCTCAAAATATACCAGTACCATTGTTTTTGCTCTAAGAGTAAAATCAACAACTAATGTCTCCTATAAGTTGTTCGACCTTTTTTTTTTTTTATTTCTGCTATATACGTTGGGTGGAGTCATGAATATACAGACCATCAAAATATATTTTTTCTAGTGTTTCAAATTCTCTAATTTTTTTTCCATAAAGTAAAGTTGTCACAAACTACATTGCTTGGACAGATAATTGATTATGGTTGAGGATTACAACTCTTAGTTGAGAGTATGGCAAATCTAGAAACTACAACAGCAACTTGTGCGTTTAGTATTCAAGTAAACTTCCCATTTAACAAAATTATAGAAGAGTGTAAAAAGAGTGTATTTGGAAGGAAAAGAGAGAAAAGACAAAGAAAAAAGGTGACAAAAAGTAGGGAAAAAAATGAAAGAGAAAAATAACAACCTAAAAATATTCCAAATTTTGCAATTTATATTTATAGGACAGACTCAGTAAATAATAGCAACTAAGGAAATATTTCCAAAAGGGTATCTTGAAACTACTCCTAAGAAATTGGTTACTTTTAATTTTAGAGTCAAGTTTATTTCATGGCTGGGACACTATAATCTTGCACCCACCCTTAACTTATATCCAACCTTTTACTTATATGTAAACTTGTTACAACTACAAGCTCCTATAGCTTGGGAGGTAGGTGGGCTGAAATTGACACTTTTTTTTTTAATGGCGAAGCTAAAAGTAAGCTTCCTATAGTATAGAGGATAAACCTTAACATGTGAGTAGACCTGACCACTCACTCACCCCATGCAATCCACTGATTACTTCTAGGATTTGAAACTTGACCTCTCACACAAAGAAGGTTTAACGTGCTTCACTTCTCATACTACAGTAACTTTAAAATGAACTTTTGCAAAGTTGAGAGACTAATAAATTAACTTTATCAAGTGCAACCAGTTGATTTTACAAAAAAGGTAAATAATAAAAAACAATTTGTTGTTAACTGATGTTTGACTAGTGACTAATTGCAAAGGTAGCTGACAGCACAAAAAGTCTGGAAGCTATCACACCAGCCTGTCCATCATTTCACCTGAGACTAACTCCATTTCAAGAAGTTAATGCCTGATTGTTGCTTCTATAATTGTCTTTAAAGTCACAATTCAACTAGACACATAACCTCACTGTCCTTGAACGAGTTCTACTTTTCTATTATCTAACTGTCAGTTCAACACAAATTGTGGTCAAACAAATTCTCCAACTATTATCCTAAGGGACTCCTGCAAGAAACAATTGCCAGTTTCATCCACAACAGAATGGATAGCAGAGGACGTAATTAAACTATGGAATACCATCGTTTCCTTCTGTTTACTGTGTACTTGATTGACAGTATGACCAACTAAGGGTCACTATTATCCCAAGTTTGAGACAAATACTTCTTAAATACCACAAAAATACCAAAGCAAAGTCAAACGTGACTACATTCACCTCTAAAAAAGTGAACCTTTCAAAGTTTGGTAAAGAAATCTATAAGCTGCTTCTTTCTATCACATTTTAGGGTTATGTTATACTGTCATAGCAGTTATTTTACACATTCAATACCACATGCTCCTAACTTGTCAAATTTCAATGTCACATTATTCCAGATGTAGAAGAAAGCAGTATTCACCATTTAACAAGAAAACTGAAGTAAACTTTCCCCTCTCGGAGGGTCCAACTGACAAGAGTTTTGACAACAACATGTCAGAAGACTAACAAGTGTGAGACAGAAGTGTAAAAGGGTGAGCAAATGCAACAGGGGTGAGAAAAATAGAAACAGGGGTGTTACTACAGATATAAATGATCTACACAGATGTTCAAGGCTTGTCCTCGACACTTCAACATTTTAAATACTTAGTTCAAAGCCAATGGGTTGCAGTACTTGATGTGAAAGTCTGAGAAGCAGGAGGCAAATACAAGTTTAAAGGGCAAGAGCAGTCTCTCCCAAAATTATCTTGAAGAAACAGCTAAATCTTACAGGTTTCTTCTTACCCTTGCTTAAAGTATATTACATTATATTTTAGAACTTCAGTATTGCTTATTCAAGATAAACCAAGCAATTAGTCTGCTGGTACATCTCAAGTTTGAGGAGAAAAAATATTTTCACATGACTCAACTCTAAAGGGGTCAATTATGAAACAGGACAGCTTACTACCCTTCTCCCAGCTGAGGTGACTGAATTCCCCCTTTAAATAGGATGCCTTAAAGGGAGGGCTTCTTTCCACAGTGCAATCCACTTTGGCAGGTGGAAGGTAGGTCAATTGATGTACAAAAAAAATAAGACATTGAAGGGTGAAGAAGATAAAAGAATAACAATTATGCTCATACTTTTTAAAATATGGCAAAAAGCATGCTGAAAGGCTTAAAGGCCCAGTTCTCTCACCCCAAACTGTACCAATTCTCCTAACCTTCTTACTTCTTACTCCCACAAGAAAAACTCAATTTATATAATCAAAACACTCTCGGTACCATTCATGCTGTGTAATATAAGCTTTGGTACTCTGCATTGTTTAAATTAGCTGTCAATCAAAGAGCTGAGCCAATTGAGAATATATCCCTGTACCAAAACTGTAGTTTGGGGTTAGACCCTTTAAGGACCTGTGAGGAACTTCACATTTGTAATACTTTTGTGTCTGACAGACTACCTCACTTTTGGGTTTTAATAGAAATCTATTGCCAATCCCTAAAAAGGTGACATCTCCTTACCTGTTGATCTAGGATTATTCCTGGATGGGAGTTTTTAGTACCTAGGACCTCTGGATGCGGCACAATGGAGAAGTCCGGGGGTTGTCTAGTGTCTTCAGTACAATCCTCCTTCTCCCTTTCAGTGTCACCTGACACAATGATGTCATTAGTGATAACAATCTCATTGACTGGTACAAAGACTCCAACAGATGGAATTTCCATACCAGATTGCTGAAATTCTAGCATCACCATCCCTCCACCAATGACAACAAGGTCAAACCTACAAAATGGAAAATTATCTTCAATTGAGAAAAATATTTCATTTAAGAATCCTTTTATAAACAGATACTGCAAAACCTTGTGCATTTTTTTTATTACAATACCTGGTAGAGGCATAAATTCTAAGGTAACAGCATTAACAGCCACAAAAGAGACAATCATATTTTTTACAATCCTTCTCCTTTTCAATTTTGTGACCTTAGTTTCTTATAGTTAATATTACTCACTTATACAATACCCATTTATCTCTTAATCAAACATTATTACCTGACCATGCCCAAGATACAGCAGACATCCATCCTAATTTAAATCAGTGCACCGCTTGTATCCTACTGACTTTTGTATGGTTCCATAGAGACATGTGGAAATACCATTAAAACTGAGAATTATAAGTTATATTCATGCTTCACCTTAATATATGACATTTAAGTTCCAAAAATTTGAGAAAAACACTAAAATTTGTATGATAGCCAAGCAGACTTTGTATGAAAGGCAAATAGATGTAGGATTTAAGTTTCGGAATAAGGTAAGTGTGACTGCTAATTTGAAGGACCACAAGAAACAATGACATAATTCTTGAAGTGCAATGACTTCACAAATCACACTGAAAAGACCTAGCATTGTAAGAAGAGAGCACAATATGAAACACCTACAGTGAATAATGATCAATTTATTATACTTCCCCTCACCTTCAACCCTCGACAAAAGTACATGGGACCAAACTCTGCTCCCTCCATAAACGTTGAAGTTTTATGATGCTTAGGGCTGCTGCAACATTAAATGGGGGAGTGGGGGATGGTAATGGGTTCACTGTTGTTTTCCTTGCTTTGTCCCATCTTTTTTGTCAAGGATTGTAGCTCTTGATTAAAGAATTACTTACCATCCATCAGCCCTTGTGAAGGTGTAGCCCACAGGCAACTGGCTAGCCGCATGGACTCTGACATTCGGTACTGGTGAACTCTCTCCACTTGTCACTTTCCCCCTTACAATTGATGCACGGCTATAGAGAGTACAAGATTCAAAAGTCTTCATTTCAAAAGTATGCCATTTATGAAGAAATTACTGAATAACTTCTACTTGTTAGGCTTGTTTTTCAGTGCCCCTGATTCTCAGACTTCTTAACAACTGCATGGTCAAGTCTGAGCATCAGACTTGCAGTCAGGTGGTCAGGAGTTCAAGTCCTGGCCGGGTCATACTGAGGACTTAAAGAATGGAACCTACGCCCATTGTGCTTGGTGCTCAAGATAAACAACATGGAGTATGGAAAACAAGCCGGTGAGCTACAACTGGTGAGAAGACAGTGGCCAGCCTGCCTTAAACCAATTGGTTAGAAACTAGGACATGAAACTCCATCTAACTCATCATCTGACTCAGACGTTTAAATAATCCCCAAGCTGCAGACAAGTCATCTAGACTTCAAAATGTTGTCATATCCATTTTGACCTGCCTACAGTCTACCTTACTGACCCCCCTCCCCGCCCCCCCCCCCCCAAAAAAAAGAAACTGTTCCATTGTAGCAGTATATCATTGCAGCTGTGTAATTAGTACATAAGAATTTTAGAGTTGGCCCTTACCTCTGGTCGTCCGGAAGAAACAGAGCTTGAAACTGAATGCCATCTGGTTCAAACCACATTCTGTAATGCTCAAAGAACGGTTGGGATGGCAGAGTATATGATGACATCAAAGATGCTGGGTCTGGTAACGTGCGACATACTGACTGTCCTGCACAAACTTCTGCTGTATTACAGCAATCTGGGTCTGCACAATCTATTAACTGATCTGTGAACATTAGATGGAAAATAATTTTAAGCAAATATGGAAAATGATCGGTTTAGGGACAGCTTAATATTATTATAGTAAAATAGGAACTTAATGTTGATATAGCCTAGACCTTGTGCATATGATGTCACAGAGCAAAAGGACACCTTTAGGGGCAAAACAAACCATGAAACCAACACTGACAAATGCAGCAACTGATTTGTCAACCGGTGGAACATGGGCATAGTCTGCAACACCTGCAGGGTGAATTCTTAAGTGTGAGACCATGTGTTCCATTTTTTTGCCTCAAGGATGACGTCAGTGTGTTGTCAATGCATAAGGTCTATTCCTTAGAAAAATTTTCATGCAATTTCTTTCTGAAGTCTCCAAGATATCGGCAACTGTCCCTTCCATAAAATGATAAGCAATTATTTTCTTTTAATCTCTAGCTGAGTACTGGAGTGAAGAGGTGGTCGGGATGGGGCTAAGTCAATGATCTTGACTTTCTAATTCAAAGTAATAAGAAGCAATATCTAATGAGAAGCAGTTTCTACCAGAAAATAAACCATGGTCATTTTAACAAAGTTATTTAGTTATGAAACACCCAGCTCTGCATCTCCACAAATATCACTTCACTTCAATTTCATTACTTTCCTTTCAAAAGTTACAATTACAACAAGGTTGGAGGGCAAATTTACAAACCACCAAGCAGTACACTAAAGTTGGATTACACATTTTTCTACATGTGTGTTTTCAAGTTTGGGGGTGCTAGGTCAAAGGACTAGGATATATAATTCAGGTAACTGACGTCACCCTATGGCTGACTTTTCTTCTGTCCAATAACGACAACTTCTCTGCATAAGTTTTTGTCTCTCTTTCCTCAGCTTTAAAATTGTGAATTCTGCTCTAACCTTTCACATGAATGGAGTATGAGTAAATGTTGTATCATCACATAAGTCTGTTCTTCCACTTGACCTACTTTGGTATGTATGACTCATGTTTATCTAAACATGGATCCTTCTTGACATAGGATATCTCCATTCCTCACAGGATTACCTACCAACCTCACCATCACAAAGAATACAAGTGACATTGTGACAACCAGGGTGAAAGGGAGATTAACTTTTTGACTTATGTGGCTAGTACCTGCTTGGAAAAGATCAGTTTATCCAAATCAAGCCATTTTTCTCACCTCTTTCAAAGGGTTACCTACATGAATCACTAGTCAAAAGCTTTCAAAATCTGTGCATTATAATGAAAGGTTCCATTTTGCAGAAGAAGGATCAATAGTGAAAACTGAACTGACTCTGCAAGAATGTCCCCTATGTTTTGCTTTTGACCCAAAAATGGGCACCTTCCCCCACAGAGACCACTGGAAGTACCTTTTTCCCTGTGCTCCTGAAAATTGACACCCCCCCCCCCCCCTTGCACAATTTCCTCACCTTCATCATTGTCTTGTCCATCATTGCAAACCAATTCCATTGTAATCTGACAACCATTGCCTTGAAAACCATGATGGCAAACGCATTGCCAAAGCTCATCAATAGACTGGCAAACACCATGACCACTGCAACCCTGTGGACATCCATCTAGGTTTGGAAAGAAAATTTATAACTTATATGGAACTTGCAATTTTGCCATGCCAACTGAATTTCATTTCATTACACTTCTTTCATTTCCTTTTTTTTTCACATCAACACTAAAAATGGTTAATATCATTTGTTTCAAAAATATAAATAAACAAGTACATATTTGCTGTGGAAGAAAGTATTTTTCAAAATGCTGGTGGGTTTAAAAACAAGAATTCTCCCCAAGAAGGAAATAAATAAAGAAAACAGAAAAAAAAGGAAAATAAAAATACAAATAATACAAGGGGGAAAAGGTTCCTTCTTTTAGAACATGTCAGTGAATGACTAAAATTCCATCAATCAACAGCCTGGTTATAGATAACCCTTTTCACCTGACTCTTTATAAATTAAATGAGAAAAAATAGGGCACACCATTCCTTCATTTTCACAATTTTCAATGCAAAAAAATGTTCTCTTAATGATTATATTAGCCTTGGGTGCCTCCAACCTCATTCCCAACATTTCACCACCTTAAAGAAAGATTTTTTTCTTTTTTATCCTTGTATGTAGCATGATTCTTTCTCACTTACCAAGTCTGCAGAATTTTCCATTCCAGCCTTGATCACAGACACACTTGCTGTCAACACATTCCCCATGAGGGGAACATGAAGACACACAGGTTTGTTCTTGGCAGTTTGCTCCTGTCCAGCCCTCCTGGCATTGACAGACACCAAGGATACACTCAGCATTCCTGAAGCAATCTGAATGATTTGTACAGACTGTTGTCTCAATAACAGCCTCTGTTGAAAGCACAGACAAAAAATACATAACAGCCTTCTTTAAAGGAACAGAAAAAGAAATACATTGTAGCATTGGAGTGGAAGACACAAATTTCTTTGTTTGAATGTTTTGCCTTCAGGGGTTATTTTTATCCATGCTTTTCTTGGTCCAGACCTTTTTTTTTTCTTTTTTTTTCAAAAAAAAAAAAAAAAAACGTTTTCACCCTTTTTTATTTATAGTCCAGCTGTAGGCTAATCTAGGGAACTATTGTGAAGTCTGTCATTAGTAGGGAGGGGCCTTCAGCCTTAATTCTTTTTAATTTTAATAAGTAAAGTGCAAAATCTATACACTCATATTCAGTGCACCTGGAAGAACCAAGAGGTATTCCAGTGGGCAACCATCCATGACACAGGTAAGCAAAGAATTTGAAAGACTAAAACTAATGGATCCCAGTTATGTCTGACTAAATAAGACGACCATCTCTTTCCTCTTCAGATTTGTCTTTATTACATTTTATAAAGTTGCTGGTAATCATCAAACAGATGAACTCATCCCTTACAAATGAAAATTTCAGTACTAAGGGAAAATACTTGCAACATATGAAAATGATGCAAAAAGTGGCACAATCTGCAACAAAATTTTTTCAATCTTCATTTAATTTTTTGAATTTGTTTAATGACAAATTCCTACATTTTCTCTCTAACAAATCAATGGCATTGATTTTTCTAATATCTGAGACAGTCAAACATTTATATCCAACACAGAAGAACAGTACCCTCCTCCTAAGTGACCCAAAATAAAAAAATAAAATCCCCTCAATTCCAATTTTAAATTCAAAATGTCAGCTTTTCAAAAAATTCAGACAGTCTGTGACTTTTGTCTTCAGTTCTAATCCTACTGTAAGTGATTAAAATGATGATTTTCCCAATATCATAAATGGGTGTAAAGATTGAAACAAATTTTCCTTACCTTCACTGCAATCTTCTCCTGTGTACCCCTCATCACACAAACAATCCCCCTGGGCACACATTCCATGACCACTGCAATCAGGAATCAGACATTCTTCCCAAGCAATGTTACATTCGACACCTTTCCAACCAGCATGGCAGTCACAGTGACCAAGAACATAGTCTCCCCTGTTGTTACAGAGTACTGGACACAACCCTACAAACAACGATAAAATGTATAATCTCGGGTTACAATTCCTCAAAGTTTGTGCTCACAAATAAAATGAGCATGAAGAGGTCAAACTGTAAAACCCATTTCACATCACAATTATGAGACTAGATAGAACATCAGTCCTCATGATACCATCCCAAAAAAGGAAGCCAGTAACTTCCTCAAAGCAACCCAGGCAAAGATTAAAAAAATGTTTAAGTTTGCACTCATTTTAAGTTAGCACAGGTGCAAACAAACTAAAAGCAATGATCTCATGATGTTAGCAATTCATCAGGTTGTTCAGTTAAATATAAAGTGTTCCTCCCACCTTCCCCACCCCACTCTTTTCCCCCTGAAACACAACTAGTTGCATCTCATGGTAAATCTGACTTGGTATGCATTTCATGAAGTTTTCTCTTAAAATTGTAAAGTTGTCTTGTAGAAACAACTTGAAGAGATCAAAAGGACAAGAAAATCTCAAGATTTTTTGAAATGGTTCCTACCTTCTGAGCAATCAGGTCCACTATAGGTTGGATTACAGGAACATTGACCTTTGTTACAGAACCCATTTCCACTACAGTCATTTGGACAGCTCCACTCATCTATGAGAACAAAACACATAAACCAGTTGAGAGAAAATACCTTAAAATTGACACCAACATTTCATCAGCATTTCTTCATCCATCCAATGAACATCCATCTGCCTTGATAAAAGACAAAACACAAGTGCATTCCTCTTCCCTTGGTTTCATATTCTATATTTCTCTAAACAATGAGTGTGACATATAAATCAAAGAATTGACCTTTTTAAACAAAACGTAAAGTTGTCTTCTCATTTAAAATAACACTCCTCTTTTAATAATACCACATTGACTTTACTGATTACAGTGACCATCCCATAGCATCTAGACATCATTGTTTATACCATAATTCATAAAAACACCACAGATAATCTAGAATCTTAATCAACTCACTATTATCCAGGGATGTTATCTGGACATCTTCATCGTCATCACCATCGTTGAAGATTCCAAGGAACCATTCCCCTGCCACAAACTCCTCTGTGAAGGTCCAAACTCTCTGACTTCCTGTACTTGATCTGACTTCTCTTCTATGCTCCTCCTTTCCAAGGCCCATGTTTACTTCATCTATATCTCGCCTACCCCTGTGACTGTTTGGTGTATAAGCTTGAACAAAGTCAAACCTGCTATGCGAAGGTAACCGACCACGTTTGCCATATACCACCAAACTGGAATGTTTGTTGATGGTAAGGTTATATGTTGTGATTTGAACATCACTGCATTCAAAGTGGAGGTACCAAAACTTGCCAGGGGTGATGGTCTTATTAGCCACTGTTCCTGGACCAATGAATACTGGAGCAGCAGGCCCAGTGGCACCATAAGTAGCGAGACTATTTGGCTCTGCAGTTATTTGTATACCTGGGCAGGAAGGAAGGTACAAAATAGGTTCCAATGGTTTTGATCTTTCATTTCTTGTCTAAAACATACAGCATGTAGCCACTGCATTTCATTCTGGCTTGCACATTAAATCAAAATTTCCCATAAGGAAACAAAACACACCTCTACTTTACAGATTAGGGTCCTATGTGAGATTTGTCACTGCAAGGTAGCTTAGCTAATGTCTAAATGGAGAGCAGAAATAACATCTGATTGATATCTTGTGGACACCCTTCTTAAATCCCAAAAAGGACATCACAGATAAGATGTCAGGATTTGTCTGTGGTATTATTACCCAGGAACTCTGAAATGACAAGATGCAAACTTGCCCATCAAGTACAATACTGTTCTGTTTGTGATATAATGATAACATTTTCATGATATCACCTCTGTCTGGTTCCAATTGCTTTCTTCAGTGTAAATGAAAACTATTTAACATTATTACCTCAACACCTTCCCTCAAAATAGATATTGCCATACTTGGGCAATATCACTGATGACCCGTTCTTAACACTGTAATCTTGAAAGACTGACAATAAGCAATCAGGAAAAAATATATGTTAAAAAAAAAACATTTTTCCTTCTTTTTTGGATGTTTAAATTTCTATTTTCCTTTGTCAACCTAAGAAGCAACATGAGTCCTACCTCCACTTGGCTTAGTAACTGGAAATTTGTTATCTGGTCTGTTTTCATCCAGTTCAGATGGTTTGGAACTTGAAGGTTTGGAAGGATTGAAAGGCTCAATGGTTACAGGTGCTCTGGTCATCACAAGAACTAAAAAAAGAAAAGATTCAATGCAATGATGACACAGTTTCAATTTTAACCTTTATTGTTTTATTTTCATTTTATCAATATTTTAATTTGGGAAATTTGTTTCAATCACTCAGTCTTTAAAAGGTGCCCCTGAGTATGAAACCATGTCTTTGTTAGGCTCTTTATTAAACCAGAATGCAAAACTGCATTGAGGTTTCGATGATACATAAATGTTCTGCTTCAAAGAGTGCCATCATGCACCATTATCTTCTCATTCAAATGTTATACTAGCATGTTCAAAATATAATTTTGTCATTCAAGATGACCTTTTGACCTCCATAAAAGCCATTCATAGCTAGAGTGACAAACAACAGACAGACAAATGGACAATCAGCTATCTTGAGAGATCAAATTTAAAAAGGTTTCCAGGCTTTGACCCCTGGAGACCCCAGATGACCTTTCATCTCCGCCAAAAACTATGGGGACTATCTTCTAACCACAATGCATCCACATACCCAATTATGAAATCTATCCAAGTTTCCTATCTTGAGATATTGCATAAACAGGATTTTCAGACTTGGACCAGCAGTGACCCCAGATGACCTTTGATCTCCATCAAAAACATTACATACCATTTCCTGACCATAACCCATCCACATAACAAATATGAAATCTATCAATGCTACTTAACCTGAGATATCACATAAACAAGGTTTTCAGAATTTGACCCCTGGTAACCTCAGATGACCTTTGACCTCTGCCAAAAGACTATGACCCATCCA
The DNA here is from genome assembly GCA_037179385.1 of Holothuria scabra. Classification (NCBI taxonomy): domain Eukaryota; kingdom Metazoa; phylum Echinodermata; class Holothuroidea; order Aspidochirotida; family Holothuriidae; genus Holothuria; species Holothuria scabra. The sequence continues at coordinate 14,758,972 of CM074192.1, read as the reverse complement.
CATTCCAAATATGAAATCTATCTAAGTTTCCTACCTTGAGATATCGCATTAACAAGGTTTTTATACTTTGACCCCTGATGACCCCAGATGACCTCCACCAAAAACAATAGGAACCACCTCCTGACCATAACACATCCAAATACTAAATATGAAATCTATTCAAGCTTTCTATCTTGAGATATTGTGTTAACAAGATTTTCAGACTTTTACCCCCAGTGACCCCAGATGACCTTTGACCTCCACCAAAAACAATAGGGACCATCTACTAACTATATAACGCATCCACATACCAATTATGGATTCTATCCAAGCTGCCTATCTTGATATATCGTGTTAACGAGATTTTCAGACTTTGGCCCCAAGTGACCCCAGATGACCTTTGACCCCCACCAAAAAAAATAGGGACCATCTACTGACTATAATGCATCCATATACCAAATATGAAATCTATCCAAGTTTCCTACCTTGAGATATCCTGTTAACAAGGCTTCCATACTTCGACCAGTGGTGACCCCAGATGACCTTTGACCTCCACCAAAAACAATAGGGACCATCTCCTGACCATAACACATCCAAATACTAAATATGAAATCTATTCACGCTTTCTACCTTGAGATATCGTGTTAACCAGATTTTCAGGCGTTGACCCCTGGTGACCCCAGATGACCTTTGAACTACCCCCAAAACAATAGGGACCATCTACTGACTAAAACACATCCATATACCAAATATGAAATCTATCCAAATTTCCTACCTTGAGATATCCTGTTAACAAGGCTTCCATACTTCGACCAGTGGTGACCCCAGATGACCTTTGACCTCCACCAAAAACAACAGGGACCATCTCCTGACCACAACACATCCACATACTAAATATGAAATCTATTCACGCTTTCTACCTTGAGATACCGTGTTAACCAGATTTTCAGGCGTTGACCCCTGGTGACCCCAGATGACCTTTGAACTACCCCCAAAACAATAGGGATCATCTACTGACTATAACACATCCACATACCAAATATGAAATCTATCCAAGCTTCCTATCTTGAGATAATGTGTTAACAAGGTTTTCAGACTTTGACCCCTGGTGACCCCAGATGATTTTTGACCTCCACCAAAAACAATAGGGTTCTTCCTCTCAATATGGCGCATCTATGTACCAAGTTTGAAAACTGTCGCAAATTCCTATCTTGAGATATCGTGTTAACAAGCAAAGTGTCACAAACACACACATATACACACACACAAGAACACACACACACATACATACATACATACACACGCACGCCATTATGATTGCACTGGTTTCACTTATCATCAAATTGCAATTCATTGCCTTCTTTAAGACGGCTGCCAGTTACCCAAAATTTCCTTACAAAATCAGCAAATTGCAAATCTTTTTTAACTTGCCTTTGACAAAAAATAATTTTCAACATAACAAAATAAAAACAAAAGGTAAGGCAAGGAGCTATTCTCCATGAGGTTAAAGGGCAGGAGCAGTTATCCCAAATTGAAGAAGTGTAGTAGACTATCCAGTTTCATGATTGGCTATTGGGAGTCATGTGACAATGTTTTAATCTCTTCAAATGTGAAATTTACTGGAAATAACTGCTTGGTTTACCTTGAATATGCAATAGTAAAGTCATAAAATGTAATGAAAAATACTTTGAAGAGAAATAAGACAAAAATTGTGTTATTTAGCCTTTTCTTAAATATAAGTTTGGGGGAGGGGGGGGGGGGGACTGCTCTTTAACTTAAATAAGGGAGCAACATACATATGGTCACATGGTTATAAAGAAGCATGTCTTAATAAGAATAACAGGGTATGCTATCCATACTTGGGGAACTGCATTTTCCCTTTAACTATAAATTAAGTCAAGCTACTTACCAGTCAGGAATGCTATGACAGCAAATAACAAAAGTGCAAAAACAAGAAATCCTACAGCTAAGCAACGCCAAGATGGTCTGTCTTTGAGATCATCTTTAGACTGGTGGATATGGGGGTACACCACTTGTGTGGTGGTACGATCTTTGTCATTGCACATAAAAACAGGAACGGTAGTGGGGGAGACTGAACATCCATCATGCATCCTGTAATGAAAAAAAAAGAATGATGCCAATTTTCATGCTAAAATCTCTCTTCTGGTTTAATCCTTACTGAATCAAATCTAAACCATAAGCATTTGCTGACCATATTTCACATTACCTGCACCACTTGAAGGAAAGCCATATTACAGATTTGGGCTAACTCCCACATCACACAAAATTTCTCTGATTGCTACCTGGACTGTACTAGCTATTGAAGAAATGATAGTTCTCACTCATTGTTGGTGTCAAAGATGGACTGACACTACATCTAAAACCAAAAGGAAAACCCTGATAATGATGACCAAATAGTCTGCCTTAGCAGTGGCATGTGCAGGATTTCGAAGGTGGGTGGGGGGGGGGGCACAACCTGTGATTCCCCCGACTGGAACAGATTTGATGACCTTTTTTCTTGCTTATCTGCACTTCAGTTCTTCGTGACTGACTCAGGTCAGCATACTTGTGCTGGTGTGTGGTAAAAGATTGAATGCTAAGTGTGTCTCTTCAAACTTTTCCTCTTCTTCCAACCCCTAAATCACACGACTCAGTGATTTCCCCCAACTGACTTTGGAGAAGGAAGAGGGCCTGTGCCTCCCAGCCTCCCCTTTAAACACTCTACTATGCCTTAGATGAAACTGTTTAAAAGTGTAATTTATACTATCTTGGCAACTAAACCCCATGCCTACTTAGAAACCTTCCAAATAGGTGAATGGACAACATTTTATCACAAAAGAATTGACGTGACTAGCTGTTCTACCAATGCAAAAGCTCTACTGAAGAAAACTTATGTTGGACTTTTGTTTTATGCCACATCACACTGAGTAAGCTCTCTAGCAAGAATGTTAAAAGGCAGCTGGCATTTTTTGAAATCTTCAAAGTAAAACATGCACCATTTAAACAAATTTACCTTACTTCTAACTTCAGGACAATTTTATGACCATACAACTGACAGACATTAGGACCAAAAATCACGCTCTGTCACAATAAACAGTTTTATGAAATTTCAGTTGGGACTAAAAACAAGTTACCTGTCATGCATTCTCAAGTTGTCCATTGAATTGAGGGCAGCATTAGTTGCTAATGTCGCATTGTCAGGAAGATTGTAAGTACGTGTCGGTTTGTATGTTGAGGAACTCCCAGTTCCACCAAGGCCTAAACTGCGTAACTGTGCGCAACTGCTGCAGCCACTGCTTCCTGAAGGATGAAGGGATAAAATTCAATATGAAACAGTTTCCCAGTGACTTTGAGAGGTGTAATAAATGTAAGTATTGACTTCAACATTGCAAGGATATTCTCACCTTTCTTAACTTGAAGGGGCACTTTGAGTTGATATGTGAAATTTATCAGATTTTTCTAAAGCTGTAAAGTTTTCTTCACATACTAAATGACAAATGGTGGTACTTAGACAATCCCCATATCATACATAAAAATAAATGTAACATTAACAAGTAACTAATGATTCAATTTAGTTTTTACAAGTTTGTGACCAGATATTTCTCCATATTATGCACAAAACCACTCAAAGCCAGAATACAAACGAACTTAAACTTTTTATTTTTGGCTAATCTTTTGGATGCAAAACTTAACCAAGTATGCTAATAATGAGCACTGTCATCAGGTACACCCACAAACACTCTTATTAAATTCTCAATATCAACTCAAGCTACCCTTTTAGCAAGTGACATATGAGGTTTACTACCTATTACTGTGAACCTCTTCACTGAAGTGGATATAACACAAAGCTTTTGAATTCACATTAATTAGTGGGTTGTGAGGATGAAAAAGTGTTAATAAATCTATGTTTTTACTTAGCAAATACAGGTCTTAAACATTACACCTGCAATCATCAAGTGTAAAGAAAGCTTCCTTTCTTTATTATGAAATATAACTAATTGATAAAAACTAAAGCTTTTAAGTTACTTTTATGTTTTTATACCAAAATTACGATTGCACACAGAAGTGTAGTTAGTATGTATATAGAAACAGAATGATTGCTCATTCCAAGATATACCTTAAATGGAGATGTTTAGGATGAAACAGGTTTGCTGCAAGCTGGTTCTTGTTAAGTTTTGAAACATGAATACAACAAGGGAAGCAAAAGCTACTACTATGACAGAGAATATAGAGCATTGAAGAATGGAAGGATTACAGTACACACTTATATGATGCAACTAAATATAATACCACATCACTACAAAAAGTATCAAAGCTTGACAACAGAAAATTACTAAGAAGAAGAAATGAATTTTACTTTAAGTGCGGCACCAAAGGCCACTCCATTCTTAAAGTATTACTTAAACTCAGCATGTCTATAAGAAAAAAACATTTCATGGTAAACTTCCCCTATGACAGACAACTTGCTAGCTTCTTTCATTCAACCATCGTTATATGTAAAGTGGCTTTTGATGACACATTTATTCAAATGATGCTGTAATACCTCATTTCTTTCATTCATTGCTATCAAAACATTTGTTGGTTTGTGTTGACATGTAATCTAATGAATTTTTGGAAAATTTTGATTTTTGAATTCTGGTTTGACCCCCACCAAAAACATCATATCTTAAAATATTAATGAGCTGTGTCAAACACACATACATACACACAGACCTTTTTTCATACAACATGAGGACTTCATTGTGTTTTCCACTGTTCCTGCTTCCTTAGCCCTAACCTTAACAATAGACTGTCTATTGTTCAGACAGGAGAGGACTCCAGAAATCTATTAAATTTCCACCAGAGGACCTAAAATCCATTGCTCCAGTCCTCTGTTTGAATACAAAACAAGTACAAATGTACACACACACACACACACACACTCTGGGCTGGATTCATTAAGTAAATAGTTGTTTGCTAAATTTAAGGTTTGGACAACAGGGCTTCTTACAGGGCCTTAGCCTTTTGCCCTTTAATCTGTGATGTTGAGGTGTGCACACACATACCATCATGAATGCATAGATCGTTTCTGTTATCATCAAAACCCTATCCCTAATTGGAGGCATTTGTCATGTTTTCCTCATTTCCAGGATAGCAGTGAGTAATGGGAAAATGCTGGTAGGTATTTATAATTATAGAACAGTTTTAAGTAAAGCATTTCTACTCAAGGCAATTTTTTTTTGTAATAGGTATCCACCCCCCAACAAAGTTAAAACTATGCATTGCTGCTCAGACAATATTGTGTTGTGTGTTGATAAAAAAAGATGTGCATGTCTTAGTACTAGCATTGATATGCATATACTATAGATTGTATTCATAATACTGTATATACTAATGGCCTGATACAAAATACCAAGTTTGCACTCATATTGTTATCCACACACTATCAATTCTTGCATCAAAAGCTTTAATAAGGGCAAGTGCAGTAGTCATAGGCATACGACGGGTCCTTTTTAGAGGGGGCAGGAGCAATTTTTTGCCCAAATAATGGCACCTTTTATCATGTTTTGCTTATGTTTTTGCCCGAATTGGGAAGGCGAGTGCCCCTCCTGCATCCCTGTCTCATACGCCTATGGCAGCAGTCACCCCAAATTTATTTCGGAACAATAGCTATATCTCAATGTTTTCTTTACACCTCTTTTCCAGATATCTTGCATAATATTTCAGGCCTTAAATATTGCATATTCAAGGTAAACAAAGCAGAACTTTGTTGCTTGCATTCACAATTGAGGAGGAACACAATACTGTCATATGATTTTTGAGAGCCATTCATGAAACAGGACAATTTGGGGGTGACTGCACTTTCCCTTTAAACAACTTCCAAAACTTGACATTTGTTTCAGTTACACTTAATCTTTGAGATCTCTTAAACAAATACAGGCTAATTGCTATCCATTGTTAATGTTCTTATGACTGCCTATCACCAAAATCACTGCTTCCCTCCTGTAAAAATAATGACCCTCCTACAATACTCACTCAGGCTTGACAAGCCACTGTCTTACATAACTTAAAATCCAAGAATGTTTTATTAAAAAGTATACCTTAATCTAAGGCTTTTTACCCCATTCAACCAAAAAAAGGATTTATTTCACTCATGAATTTTACAGGCTTTACCGACCTACCATATTAATCCTACAATTAATTTGACAGTGATGAAGGTTAGTCTCTCAATTATTTTCAAGGTTATGATCAAATGCAACTGTGACTTCTGAAAGAATCAGTTCCATTCAACCAATGGAATAAATGAACTAATGTAATTGGCCTATTAGAATTTCTGCTTTGAAACTTTTAGAATAGCTATTCTTTGAGGACATAATAATTGCTACTAGAAAACTCCCTTACTGAGATCTTTCTAGCTACAAAGTTCTCTGATTGGGATATGAACCAATTTCAATTGAGCAAATATGAATGCCATAAACATATTTAGATTGTGTACAACCATAAGGATATACTTGGACAGCATGTCTAGGAAAATTTTGGATGAAGGAACAAGTATGTGACTGGCAACATGTACCTCAGGCATGATTAACAGTTTTCATTACAGCATGTATTGCAAAATAACTTTCAAAAGGGGAGCCCATCCTCCTCACCCCCATGTGCCTTAAATGATCTGTTAAGTACCAAATTCTCAACTTCATGCCTAAAGTTTACTTAAACTGAGGAATATAGACCACTGAAGGGAGATCAATAGACTGAATAGCCTGATGAGAATAGGATTAGTGTGTGTCTATTCACTCCAGATTGAGGCTGGCTTACAAACTTACACCAAGTGAAGTAGTAACTTTACTGAGGTTTTCCTGGAGGATGTTCCAAATTTCAAAACATTTTATTTCCACCTATCTCCAGTTTGACATGTTTTCTCAAGTCAGACATGTCATTTGAGCACAAAGGAGATATCTATTCAGGTTTTCCATTGATCAAAATTCACAGCTAGTTTTTTCTTCAAGATGCCAGACTATTTCCTTATTTGCCAAGTTTTCCACTAGGGCTGTTAACGTTAAGCAAAATAACTAAACGTTTAACCTCAAAAATTTGCGATCGTTTAGCGATTAATCGCGATTACCTTATCACCAAAAAAATAATAATAAATAATTTCAGGATGTGGTGATTGATACTAAATGTAACACAGAAAGAGTAACTTAGCTGTTATCTTGCATGGTAAAATCAAATTATTCTGAAACTTTGAACCCTACATGGTTCAAACATGCCCTGAATGTTCCATATTTAACAAAATCCAGGGATCATCAGAGTATACAAATAAATACAAAATTGTCAAAAAAAAAAGGTTTTGCGATTAATCGCTTGTAGCTTTGTACTAAACGTTTATTTCACATGCGATCATTTAGTCATTAATCGCTACAAGTTCACAGCCCTATTTTCCACTCATCCCCCCCCCTTCCACCCAGGTAGGGTTGGGGGTGGTGGAGGCACTTTTCTGGCCTACATCTCTGGAGTTCAGCTGACCAATTTTGTCCAAATTTTAAAGTCTAAAAATTCTGGGTGTACAGTTCCCCTTCCCCCTCTGATATGCCTATATCTCTCTTCATGGATGACTGCAAGCTTCTCATGCTGGAACCGTGAAAATGATAACTATGAGTTAATGATGACTGATGACGTTAGTTTGTTGGTTCCACTCTAGGCGCATGCTTAACAAAGCCAGGAACTTACCACCATTGTTGACATTAGAATTTCTTACTACCCTGAGAGGCGTCCCACTGCCAAACATGGTTTCCTGCTCACCTTCATTTGAAGAGACGGTCTCATAGATGGGACTCCTACAGGAACCTAGGCTACCATCCACCCTGAGGTAACCACTTGCTGTGCTTGCCATGGTGCCTGATGGGTACAGGCTTGAAACAGAATGACTATGAGTTGCATTATTTGCTTCTGGTATAACTGGCAGGGAGGGCAAGGTTGCCATCTGTATGGGTTCTGCAACAAATCATATAATATTGACGGTGAATACAAACTTAACATCGACGAAAATTGGTGAAACATGGCTGAACGTTTCTTTTAAGACTATTAAAGGAGGTCAAAAACATGTCTTGCTCAAAGAAGGTTTAAGATGAAGGGAGGGTGATGGATTTCTGCCCTCTATCGACAAGTGGGAGGACTTCATCCCACCGTTTAAAGATTTATGCCAGATGGACCAGCAGGCAAATTGGGCAATTACATAAGACATAAGTCCAGTCATGAGGCATGGAATAGACCACTGATTCCAAAAATAAGCAGACAAAAAATAAATAAAAGGGCATCAATGGCTGCTTAATTACCACATAGACATAGAAACTTCATGGTATCTCATCTTATTTCTACAGCATATTTCTTGAAGTTTCAAACAAGGTAAAAATTGGGATTATTTTGCAAAAATTTAAAAATTCACTAACAAAACTTGTTGATACATTTAAAAACCCATAAATTAGAACAGCTGAGTGTCTTACTTCAATTGGAGTTGACTGCATTTTCAATTGAAACAATGAAAATAAAATACTTATTTCATTTTACATGGACAATTTCTCTTTGGAAAAGCACTTTGGGAATTAACTTCCTTTAAGAGTCCACTTATTTATGACATTTAGAGATAACAGAATTACCAATTTTACACCCTGAAAATATTACATTATTTAACTGTTAACAAGGAGATGCATATGTGGTAAATCTAATTCAAGAAACAATTTAATGGCGAAGTGTCACCAATTGACAAATCAAACATGAATTCACAAAAAACAATAAAACAGATTTCCACACGTACTTCCCAGCCCTACCTCACATCATAAATATTTCAACAAGTTTCTTAGTGACGTAAAGGGACCATCCAATAAAACTGTGTTTTACACTTAGTCCAAAAAGCTTTATTAACAAAATGTATTCCATAAAGTAATATACTTATCACCAGTGCAATATAAAACCAAATAAATACAATAAACTATTGAAAAGTCTGCCTTCAGTCAGCAGTTTGAAAACTGCCAGACGATCCCTGGCTACCCAGAGCCAATTATCTGCCTCTCCAACTTGTCTTCATCGGCTTATCATTTCATCCGCAGAGATGAACTTAAGTTGGCAGACATAATAATTATGATTCGTTGATTAGGTTCCTTTTTTGGGGGGTTACAAAGAAATAGTAAATCAACAAAAAAAAAAAAAGATGTTTTCTCTGAACTACTTCTTGCATGAATTACAACACATCATTAGACATGGATAGCTTTCTTGTTTTTGGCTGTTCCGGTAGCTAAACAACTTTTCTCAAATTACAGGACTGTATACGTAAGTACATGTGTGTTTTTAATTTCTCATCAACAGAAAAAGTATTTGGAAGATTTCACACGGCGCCAACATAATTTGACAAAACTGTGGCTGTCTATAATAAAATGCAGAAGGCTTGGTATCATGGCACAGTTCATTAACACAAACCTAGCAACTGTCATATGAATAATATGTAAAGATATTGCTTCTTGGTTTATAAAAGATAAATAAAACAGATTGTAAAATATTAATGCAACTACTCCTACTTAATAAAACTGAGTTTTGGGGGGAAATTTGTTAAGAAGGTTTTTCAAATAAATAAATTTTCTTGAAATGACCAACTTCTAGTGCAGTCTTGAGCCAAGTTGCCATAATTAGCTAGGAAGTAAATAGGCCTACTTGGCAAGATCTTTAATCCCAAAATATTTCAAAAGTCTCATGCCAAAAACACATTAAGAGGTTAACAGATAGTAAAATAGAGTTGTATTTGACAGAAATTAACATTGAGTTAGAGCACAATTTTACAATGGGGCATTACCTTGAGTTTTCTTTTTAGTTAACATATCAGGGATTTATGCACATACAGGTTTAATGTTTGCAATTTCTGTTGATTTAATTCTCTAAGAATTAACCTCCCTCTCATCTCTGCCCCCCCCCCCCATTCCCACTCAAACCTGTTAAACTATTTGAATGTACAGAAACTTGTTTCATGAAACCTTATTCTTAAAATGATATAGAGAAAAACCAAAGTTCTGACCTGTTAAATTCTATAATAGTGTTATCCCGCATGGAAATCAACCAGCCTTGCACTTAATTAGCCTTGCTTTTAATCACAAGTGATCAGTTTTAAAACAAAGAACTTCACACTGAGAGACTAACCTTGTCTTATTTGACCTTCTCTGAGTTCATTCAAATTTCCAGTACCCTCAGGTTCTGACAGTGAGGCACTGGATCTGTTGCTATGGTTACCTGACTCTGGTGTTAAATGTTCACTCTGAAAGTCAGACAAAAATATAGGAGTACCTTGACAGTGAGGAGGAAGTAACATTACTTCTGTTTCTGCAGATGGATTGTTTCTGATTTTAACCTGATACGTGATTCATCAATGATTCTAGCTCTCTCAGATTGCATACCATCAATGCAACAATATTTAGAAAGTTAGACAAAACCTTGAAAAATGAGAAGAATAAAGTAAGTCACAAACATTCAAAATATTCTGCTTGAAGCCATAAAATACTTGAAAATAATATTTTCCTGGTCCCATGAGCTGGTTTTGATCATCTATACTTTGCAAAATGCCATCTCACTTTGTACATTTCTGTGTTAAGCTTGTCTTACAACTAAGGGGGTTGTCGGGATGATCTGTGTGAAATGGATTACCCTGTCCCTAAAGCAGGATCAAGTTTCTAACCATCAGAGGAAGGGTTTTCATTCACTCTATACATCTTCAGTGATTATGTGACTGCCATTAGTTACAAACATCATATCCTATTGAAACAAATGTTACATTATTACACTTTTCTCATTGAAATAATGCCCCAGAATAACAACATTACTTTTTGATTTGTAAACTGTCCAATGGGAACCAGATTGGGATGCATAACCATTTGGGGATTCTGAAACAACTTAACAAGTTTGCTGCTTACATGGCAAATTTCTTTACAAGGCTTGAATCTGTTAAAGCAGGACGAGCAAGAGTGAGGGACGGAGACAGAGTGAGGGAGGGAGGTGGTGGGGGCAGGGAGGGTGGGAAGAAGGTATGAAAGTGTATAAGAAAGAGTGCAAAGAACAGAAAAAGATGCATATCACAAGGTTTCATAAATGGACTAGTGAATAAGGATCAATTTTCTTCAGAAGTATCCACAAGAGCTTTACATAACCCCTATATGTTACTCATGCTCCTCCTCCATCCACAACCCACGTACTTCAGTCTGTTTCCCTTCAAAGCTTACCCTGAGATAGTCATCAACAGCCTGAATAATTTCTTCTGCACTCTGATCGGCTGTGCTGGAACCTTGAGACATCGGAAGTGTGTTACTGTGATGGCCGTCATAATAAGCAGGTGGGCCGTAGTGAGGCTCCAAAGTGTGATAAGGGTGAATGCCTGTGGCAAAATATCATACAATCAAAGGGATTTTGCTTACACATTGGAAAAATCATAACACTGATAACATAACAATGAAAGATATTTACAACTTCAGTGCATGTAAGTTTCACATAACAAAGAAATACATAAGTTTAATAATTACAACTTGGTATGAGTTTCAGAATTTTTCAACAGACTATATTATAATGGACACTGAAATGGAACAATACATTCACATTATGCAGAAAATCTTGATGGGGGTATTTAAAGGGCAAGAGCAGTCATCCCAAATTGAAGTAGTGTAGTAGACTGTCCAGTTCATGATTGGCTGTTGGGAGTCATGTGATAACATTTTTTCTCATTAAATGTGAAATTTAACAGAAGTAATTGCTTGGTTTATCTTGAATATGCAATAGTAGAGTCATAAAATGTAATGAAAGATACTTTGAAGAGAAATAAGATGAAGAAAGTGTTATTTAGCTTTTTCTTTGAATAAAGTTGGGGGGACTGCTCCTGGTCTTTAAGTCTTTGTCTACTATGACACTTAACTTAAACTAAATGTGAAAATTTATCAAAACATTCAGCTATACATAAATGCCGAGAGGCAAATTTGCCTAAACTTTCACTGTATTCCAAGCATTTTCTCAAGTCTGTGAACTTTAAAAGCCAAATTTATTATTACTTTCTTGTTCCAAATTCATGTTCCCCTTATTTCCTTGTGAACAGTTTATTCTTTTTTCTTCCTGTCCCTGCAGCTTCTTGTCTTGAGTAAAAATTTCAGTTTCACTGAATTTTTGTGTTTTCCATTCCTACCAAATATTTCTACCATAATTGATATTTTGCTATTGTTCATTCTGCTATTGTTCTAATAACTCCTACTTCTGGGCTTAGATGATAACAATGCAACACCTAAAATTCAGATATTTTTAAAGAAACTACAAAAATTAATTCTTACCAACTAAGGATACATGATTTGCTCCATTTTCTTCTGGGATATCAGAGGTGATACCTTTTGGATTATCTATAATTTCCATCATTTTTAAGGTTTCGTTGGAACTGAAACAATTATTTCTTAAGCCAAAATGTTCCTCATCCTGTGAAGAACTGCCACAACTGGAACGCGCAGCATTTCTGGGTAGACATCGAGTTGGAGTTCTAGAGGGACTGTCGCCACTCGCCATTCGATGGGCTTTGGGCCGTCTGGTGTCTTGGAGCTTCTATTTCAATCCTCTTTCTTTTGTTGTCGTGTGAAGTTACTGATCCTGCAAGCAAGAGGAAACAGACAACTACATCAGTGACATTTCATGCACCATCACTGGAGTTTGGAAAAGGAAAATAATACTGAGTTTTGGGTTGTTAGTCTCCCTTTCTTTCTCTCTCCTCGCTTCTATTTTCTCTCTCTGTTTCTCCTCTCTGTCTGTTTTTGTAGCCTTTGTGATTAAGTTTTTTTTGTGAAGGTTGTTAGCCTTGTTAGACACTTATGTATTTGTTTTAGTGTCTTGTCCATACTTCTACAGTACCATTTCTGATTATGTACTTGTATTTATGTGGACAAAATAAATGAAATGAAATAAAATTAAATTATCAGCTCGAAAAAAGTAGTTTAACAAAAGAACCATGTCATTATCTCCTAATAAATAAAATAAAATTTCAGAAGAGACCATTTCATTCCAAGGGCCTTTTTCATATTGCATCCCTTTGAAATAAAAATTAATGTGAAATCACCTCCATGGTGAGATGAAATGTAATAGAACAAATAAACAGTGCTGTTGGCACATCAGTGCCTACACTATTTTGGGGGCTGAAAAAGATTTGGGAAGATTTCTCTGTTCAAAACTATGTGAAAATTTGAAGATATTACCTTTCCTCTCTGGTACAGTAAATTTACCCTAAGCCAGCTTATATTTGTGTGACATTTGCTGAATTACCAAAGCAGGGTATCAGGAACAAAAAAAATCAAATGAGCAATTTCTGCACAGATTAAAAAGTCAAAGTCAAATTAATACCATGATTAACCACATCATCTCTGAATTTCAGTCCAGTTATATGCAATCTATCTCATTCCTTACTTCTCATGCATTAACTTAACACCTATTACTAAAATCATGCTACAGATGTAGGCTTATAGTTTTGACAAGTGCACATTTTGTAAAGTCCACTTCTTTCAACAGCCTCTCTGATTCCTTGATCATCTCTTAAATTGTCAAAAGCCTGAAGTAAAATCTCACGATGGAAAATTGACCAGGCTAAACCACCAACTTTGTAACATTCTGTGTGAACATGCTAATTATAGGGAAACACAATGAAGGGCCAATGTAATAGCAGATGGACAAATATAATGCTTTATAACAGAAAGTGTATGGCAATTCAATATAAAAAGATAATCTGATAAATCTAGCTTCAATAACATCCCAGGGTTGCTGCCCTCCCCTCTTCACCCCTGAAATTTTCCACAGATCCAGCATTTTCTGTGCTCTCCCCTGTTACCACTTAACCTCCTCCTCCTGAGGTTTTGGTCCATGTACTAATATAATCAGGACCAGTAGCCATAGTAACCAATTTTAGAGGGCATATCAATATAGGTGACCAGCTGGCCTACTTGGGTGGGAAAAGGTCTAAGGGAAGGAGTTTCCCTCAAGTGCCTTTTTCAACAAGCTTGGATGTTCAGTGCAGGTGTGATACTTTCATCCTTGATAAAATTTATTGTAAAGGTCTAATTGTGGTGGTTTAATTTACTTTTTGGTTATCTTCAGAGCAAGATCTTTTTTGTATTGGAAAAGTTGTTAAGACATGGATTTGGGAGTTATGAGGAACACATCTCAACTTTGCCTCCTGGTTTACAAATTTATTATAGTAGATAGATTGCCTCCTATTCATGGGTAGCCCATCCTGTTGGAATGGGAGACATTTCCCCAAATACATTTGAGAAATCAGCCATGCATTGATCCCGATTTTTACACAGTCATTTTTTCTTTATAAAAGCACACACACACACACACATACACTGAGAACATGTCATAGCCTTAGACACTCATAACCTCTAAGAACAACCAATTAAATTTTATTGTCCCACTCTAAATATTAAACAAGGAAGTCAAGTCTACTATACATGCACTGAAATACAAGCAAAAAAGGGTGAAAGGTGAAGAAGATGTTTCAAAACCAATCATCCAACCATTTAATATTCACTTTTTTCTAATGGTAGACCTTTTCATACTGTCTTAAATTACAAAATAAAAGGTCTCCTTTGAATCTCTCCTCTATTTCAAAACAAATCCACACCAAGAAGTTTCATATCATGTTGAGAATGCCCTATCCCCTACTCTCACTGGTTCAGTTATAGCCTTTTCATTTTGTCTTTATCGGCTGAAGGATGGAATGTGACGAGATAAAACTCTGAAACTAAAAAATGTGTCTTCCTGTTAATGACCAAATGGAATGTCAGCCAGGGAGGGATTGACTTCACACCACATTATCTAGATTATCTAGATCGCACTTCCTTACTCTCTGACTCACACAGAGTAGAGTAGGTTCTTATGCACTCATTGTATCCTGAAAAACAGCAAGATAAGTACAATTTCCTCTCAGGAAACAGCTAGTTCTTTTAAATGAGCGTTATCACAGAGAGCCCATCAGATTTTGTTATTTTATGCAGTTATCAATTGTAGGACACACCCTTTGACTCCTTGGCAGTGTGAGTCAAATGTTCATTGAGGAGATGTATCAAACTTCAAAATATGTTGTATCAAAGCAACCTACCAATAGGTGGGGTAGAGGCTAGCTGACCTCATATTCTATAGAAAACGTGCATCAAAATTTATGACATGCTGAGTCCAAGGGGTGTGTCACTGCACAAATATATCAAGACTGCCCCCACTGACATCAACCTACCTTTCCTGGGGTTCTGAGGGTGCATCTTATTGATATTGCATCAGTGTCAGAATGATACAGTCCTACATTTATTTATAAGAAATTGATATTTTCCATTAATTCACTATAATCACTATAAAAAATAAGAAGAGAGTGTTCTAAAAAACCATTAAAAATTTCAGCCAAGCAGGTTTTCAGAGTGATCAAGAAATAAGCACCCACCCCTATATGAAAAGTAAATAAATGTAGCCTATTCATATTACCTTTGGTTTATCACATCTACAAATTTTACATTCCTTCTTTCACTAAAATGTTTAACTTTTGAAACAGTCAGCTGTCACACATTTGTCTTACAGGGCCTATATGCTGTTTTTGATATTCATCCCACAAAATATTTCTGTATCCTATATATTAGTTCAGTCATCATTTCTGAGTGTTCTCCTGCAGTTTTTGAGATTTCGTGACCTCCTTCACCTTTTCCTATAATCCTAACATGATAACAACCATGTTACCTTTTGTCTCACTGTCTATTATTCTGACCACATACCTTACCGCAACACCAAACCTACGTGTAAGGGACAGTTTTCCTGACAAAGCACCTCCTCTTTTCAATTACGAAAACTGAAAGGAAAAAATCACCTTTGCTTGTTATTGTAGCTAAGTGTACTAAATTAAGCTCCCAGTAGGGCCTCAGGACTTGACTAAACAACTTGTAGACCTAAATTAGATATCCTATATCCTAGGCAAGGTTACTGCAGATCACCGGGGTTGCAGGTCCTGTCTAAACTATTTAGCAACCTAGATATTAAACATCTGTATGATAAAAAGTTAAATCCCATTCAAGACAGATTTCTACTTTTTTTGTAGTGTTGAAATGAAGTGAAAGTTTTTTTGCTGTGATGTTACAAATCCCCCTGGATTAGAGATGGTCTGGTCTGTGTTGTATTTCTACAAAGATATGAAGGAATCATCTCCAATGTCAAACGGAGGAAGCAGTTATTCATCCAAAAGGTGTTTTTTCAGGGAGCTAAAGGAATTCTTTAACAATGGAGATGCAGCAATCCATTCCCCAGGGGATAAATAGGAGACAAAATTAATCTTTAAACCAAAGAGAAAATGCTGGATTACTATCACTTTTTTGGAAAAAGTTCATCTAAAAAGTCTTCAGTAACTTGTGATAGTTAGCAGAAACAGAAAAAGACCTGAGAATAAACATATCCTTTCTTCATAGAATGACATTTGTTCCTGTCATAAATTAAAAGATATGTAATGAATAGTTCCAACTTAATCATAATTTCAAATTTTAGTAATTTCTTATCCCACACCATCTGGCTTCTTTCAAATATGTGGGCCTCTATACAGTATTTGTGACTTTATCTCAATATTTTCGGAAATATAGTATAATTTGTGTTGTAGTATTGATATGTCATAAATCATGTTCAAACTGATATTGTAGCCCTGCAGCAGGCATGAAAATGTAACTTTAGAAGTGGTGGTAACCAGGGCTGATTTATTGACAAGAAAACCATGTTCACATATTAACAATCTGCACTTTTGTGTTACGCTTCCTCTGAGTACATTCATACAAACTGAACCAACCATTGACTTGTATAAACAATTTAACATCAGGAAGATGTTGAAGTGACATCTTCCTTGTACAATTACAGTAATAAATACATTGGCTACAGAATCAACATGAGGCACCATGTTAATTTTTGAGGCGATGAGAAAGTATCATGATGCACTGCCAGTGAACATGATTTCCCAGCCTTAATTTCCACAGCTGACACAGGTAGAGGAAATACCATGTTCCGACATCTCTATGTTCCAACCCCTCTATGTTCCGACAATAAATTGTACTTTGCTACCGACAAAGTGTGAGTTGGTGCCAACAATAATGTACTTTGGGGCTTACAATAATGTACTTTGACACCCATGAAAATGTAATTTGGGGCCGATAAAAATGTACTTTGGCACCATCAAAGTGCACTTTGGAATAATTTTGTTGGAAGAGAGAGATGTCGGAACACGGAGATGTCGGAATGCAGAGATGTAACCCACAGGTATACCCCCACCCACCGACAACTTCCACTTTAAAAATAGCTGTATGGAATACCACAAACCCCCACAAAAATGGGAAAAAAGTAGTAAGGAATCTCACTGGAGTTTTATTTATAAATTGAAAGACATACCACAGTCACAATCCCTGGAGTGAATCTCATCTTGATCTAAAACTGCTGTCATCAAAGAATCAATTTGAATATTCAATATAGGAATTAGAGCCATATTTGAGATCAAACATCCAACAGCAGAACTAGTCTATGACAACTTTGACACTTCATGTCATGTTACATTTCCATCTAAGTTTAGTGACATTACCCAGAAAAAAAGGCCATCATGGAGAGAAATTTATATCCCCTTCACTAATTGCAGTGATGTAACATGGTATTACCTTCAAAGTAAGTGGCAAATTTACCTCAATAGGAAAAAATCACAAACCCAGTCCTAAAATAGCTTTATGTAAAACATAAAAATTTCACATCACAATTTTTTCCAGGAATATTACTACAATTGCACACTGACCTCATTATCCAGGGTCCTAAATAAAGTTACACAGAGGTAAGACTGAATAAATCTGGCAAGTACAATTGATGGATTGAGTCATTAGATTTTTGTAAGTTCAGAAAATGGGTGACAAATATACTTCCATGAATGAATCACATTCACTTTTTTGTCATCTTTCATTAATTTCAACAAAGGTTCCTTTACTTGGTGAAGAAAGGTGCCACCAAGATTTTTGCTATTAATTTTAATGTTCCTAAGGACCATGTTTCAGTTGGTGGGCTTCATAAATTTCAGATAATAATGTCATATGCCACAAAGAATGAACTTAAATGAAAGCATGCACAGTTGAAGACTTTTGTATATTTCCATGGCAAAACCACTATGTGACCCTTTTGAACATCCAAAATGAAAGATATAATTGTCTTCAACATCAGTGGTCTAGGAGGGGGCATTGCAGGTGCATGCCCCCTCCCCCCCAACTACTGCCCACCTTACATATTTAAATGTGGAGTAGGGAAAACAATCCAGTGAGCCACAACTGGAAAAAAGGCTGTGGCCGGCTCGACTTGAACCAATAGGTTGGAAACTGGGCCGTTAAGCTCTATCTAACTCTAACTCTGCATGTTTAAATAGGCGTACATTCTTCAAAATGTGTCATTACTGTACAGTATACCAAAACTCCCTGGGATGGAAATCTACAAACAACTAATCTTACCTCCTCCTTACATCACACACTTAGCCACAATAAGATCCTGGCAAATGGAGGAGGGTACTCTTCCACATAGGACAGCCTCCTCTTCTCAGTTGCATACAGTCAGGTAACACCCACACACACAAACACTTAAATTGGTTACTTTCCTTTGTAGAGATTGTTTGAATTACAACTGAAGAGTATTTGAAGAATCTACAAGTAGATCCAATTTGACAGGTTTTATCCATATCAAAATATTGTAGGAGATAGAAATACATTCAAGTTAAATGCATTTTCAAATGTGTAAAATTATTTAATTGAGACCTTACAGGCCTTTCAAGACAGGGCAAATAAGAGTGCGAACAGTAAGGCCAAATATGTGTGACCATTCTATTGTTCACACTAGGCAATCAAGACTTTCATGCAAGCTGCTAATTGGGCACTCAAACCAGAGTTGATAGAAGAACAGTGACTTCAAAGGTTCAACCCATAAATAGTCTTGTTCCATGCATTTATATCACTGATTACATGCATTTGTTATACATGCAATTATTATTCTTTTTCTTACTATCTCTTGTTGGGCAAACCACTGATTTATAACTGTCTCCATGAGCATTCATTTGTAGTTGGTATCAATAAAGCACTTATTTCCAGTGTTTTTGTAAGGGACACTAAGACATTCACTTTTTTGCACAGGATTGGCCACTGTGACACTCTGGTTTGGTCTTAGTGGCCAAGATTTGATACAGTCCTATTGCATTCAGCTGCAACCAGGGAGTATTTTGGCAAACTTACCACTCTGACCATGGAAATACTACCTACTTCCATGCTATGACCCTACAAATTTAGTTGGAAGGAGGATTTTCTACATCATGTATGTGGAACTACATCATGTATGTGGAAGACCACAACATACATTGCACAAACAAGACTGAATTAAAAGCAAATGATTTATAAAGTGTAATGTTAATGTCAGTAGGAATTTTTCATTTGAGGTGTATCACCATGTCTAGCTGGCAACTTCAGTACCTTATTTGTGACCTTCCACCATGGGATAAAAATTTTTACCATACTAGGTGCAGTCACTCATCCAATCTGAATGTAATGAGTAGAGAGCAGGCCCAACCAGAGGAGCTGGTACCTCCAGGAGTAATTCTTGTATGATATTTTAACACAATAAGCATTCTCTACTTTGACTAGGTGTCCTTCAAAAGTTCCTCCACATGGGCACAACTGAAGGATATCATTTCTCAATTGAAAATGGGAGGATCAAGAATTTTCTCATATGTGGAAACAGGTCTTTAGCCAGGATTTTGTTTTTGGGAGTCTCAGTTGCTACTGATGACAAACTTAAATCTACATCACAGCACAGAATTGAAGCCAATTGTCCAGGTCCACCTTGGGGCCATTGAAGGTGGGCCACTGTGAAGGGCCGAGGTCCAACTGCAAGCAATGCATGCAAATTCAAAACTTATATATCCAGCTAATTCATGTACAACTTGTATACCCTAAATGTATGTGGCTTGCACCCATTCAGCTCTTCCATTGCCTGTCTCTGCGGCTGCCACTTTCAATTTTGTCAATTTGCATTTGTTTTTGGAAATCTCAAAGATAGCAAGGCAGTAGTATCACCATGTTAAAAGTCTGGTGGCGATTTTTTCAATTTTTCATTTCTTTCACAAGAAACTCAGGCTGGCTTAAAAGGGCCACACCTCTCACCCCAAACTACGATTTTGGTACAGGTGTACCGAAATTCTAAATTGGCTCAGTTCTTTGATTGGCAACTAATTCAAACAATGCAGAGTACCAAAGCTTATATTACACAGCATGAACTGTACTGAGAGTGTTTTGATTATACACATTGAGTTTTTCTATACTCAACTTGAAGCACTACACTGAGATTGTATCTGAATGAGGATGTATTTTAGACAATTGTGGGAAGGGCTTTAGTAAGAAGGTTAGGAGAATTGGTACTGTTTGGCATTTGAGAACTGGTCCTTTAATAAAAACAGAATGCAAATGCATTGAGATTTAAATGATACATACATCTTTTATTTCAGATCTAGTGCCACATTCAATCCCTGGTGATCCAAGATAAACTTTGATTCTAGGTGACCCCACATAACTTTTGGCCTTCAACAAAAACAACAATGACCTTTATCTTACCATTACACATCCATACACCAAATATTAAATTTATCCAAGTATCCTACCTTTGGAACATCCCATTAGCTTGTTT
Source organism: Holothuria scabra (assembly GCA_037179385.1). NCBI lineage: Eukaryota > Metazoa > Echinodermata > Holothuroidea > Aspidochirotida > Holothuriidae > Holothuria > Holothuria scabra. The sequence goes on along the minus strand of CM074192.1, from coordinate 14,738,260 downwards.
TCAGTGTTTGACCTCAGGTGACTCCAGATGACCTGTTACCTCCATCAAAAGCAATAGGGGCTACCTCCTCCTAACAACACACCCATATACCACATAATATAAAATGTATCCACGTTTTTTACCTTGAGATATCGTGTTAACAAGGTATTCACACACCAATTATGAAATCCATACAAGTTTCCTAGTGTGAGCTATACTATTAACAAGGTTTTCAGAATTTGGCCTCTGGTGACCCCAGATGACCTCCATCCTCTGCAAAAGATTTTCCTGTACTGACACATTCACCTACCAAATATGAAATTATCCCAGTCTCCTTCCTTGAAATACAAAGTTTAGCATGTGTAGAGGGTTTGACCAGCTCAGATGACCTCAGATAACTTTTAACCTCTGATAAAAATGCATCAACATACTGTGTTTGAAATACATCCAAGCTTCCAACCTTGAGATATTGTGGTAACACGCTTTTCAAAGTTTGACCCACTCTAACCCCAGAAGGAAATTGACCTCTACCATAATGAGTAGGTTTCTTTCTCCTATCATAATGCTTCAACATTCTAAATTTGGAATAAATCCAAGCTTCATACTTTCAAATATTGTGTGAACAATGTTTTTTTATTTTTACCCCCTGTGACCCCAAATGATCTTTGAACTATACCAAAAATAATAGGGTGCCATCTTCCTCTTAGTATGGGGCATTTGTACGTATACCAAGTTTGAGAACTTCAGATCTTCTTTTAAGATATAGTGTAAACAAACTAAGTGTCGAAAGCACACACATATACACAAGATACATTCACACAAAAGATGGTTTCTTTGTTCATAGGAATCCAAAAAAGGAAAGAATGAGTGAAAGAAAAATTACACAGAAAACATATTCAAAGAATACTGTTCTTGTCTCTATTACTTCTTTCACAACCCCCAAAATGGTTCAACAACAGTGCAACATTGCCTTGGCAAATAAACTCAAGGAAGTAATAATAATTAGTACTTGAAAATATGCCTAATGCCTATCTGTACCACACCTAGGCTACATGGCATTCTAAAAATTTTAAACCATATTCCACGCCTTGTAACTCCAGTACCTTTAAGCCTGTCTACTTGTCAATTATACATTTTTTGTTAACTGAGTTATGTCATCTCTCTTTATAAACTTCATGATAGCACATATTATGATATCAGTAACAAATGCAATGACAGGGAGGGACATGGTTCCGCACCTCTGAAGATAAGTGGGGGAAAATCAGCCAGTCCTGGGAAATCACTTGAAGAAGTCTAACAGTAACAGAACCTGAGGAACGAGAGTATACTCTCCCATTTACAGAGGGCACTATTTTATATTTTAGCTCACTTTTAACAACTTTGTTCAAGGTCAACCAAGCAGTTTCTCCTTGTAAATTTCATAACTGAAGAGAAAAAATAAAGTCACATGATCCTAAACAGCCAATTCATAATGGCAACCATAATGTTAACTGGTGTAACTGAACTGTTTAAAACTGCAGAGATTATTAGACTGACTCGGCATGTTCAAAGCACTCTTATCAGTGGCAACTTCACGTTCTTAGCTCACTTGGGATTTGCCACAAATTCAGGGTTATACAACCAGTGTTTCAAAATAATAAATCTGTCCAGTCCTCCCACCAATAGAAAACACTTAACTGCACTGGAGACGAAATAAAAACATCAAAAAGTCATCCTCTAGTAACATCTTTCTACACTTGCTGTGACATACTCAGAGAAGTATTTCGATTTACACTTTCTTGAAAGCAATAGGTCATAGGTCATGTTTAAAATAAGTGCTAATCCATCACTCTACATACTGTACAGCAATACTGAATAAATAGGTTAATATAAACATTACTAGAAAGCAAAGAGTCTTGCAGCAAAGAAAATTGGTAAATATTTTATGCTTAAGTGTTTTAAAATGTTCCAGTTTTGTGCAGCAAGGCATATACACAGTTGGGTTCATTTGTTGAACCTATAGGCAGTATCTTCCCACAGAAAGCAATAAAACAAAGCATTTCAATTATTTTCAAATCAATGGCAGATTCAAACACTACTCTTTGTGAATAAAACCCATAGGGCACACTACATGGAAATGTTTCAAATATTTAATACTGTCTGCCAATTACAAGAAATCACAAGAGACATTTAACTTTAATGAACAAAAGTTGTAACCATACGTTTCTCAGGTCTTATATATTATACAATAAATTTCATGATTTTGAAAATAGTAGTTTGGAATATTAGATCTTATTTACACAATGTCTCTGGCCTAATGCTTCCTTTAATTTGACTCATAAAAACATTTGTTTTCAATGGCATTTTACAACCTTTTGACCATTGTTACACTAAAATTCATTTTATTACACTTTAATAGTTCCATGGCTGTGAGATACTTTCCCTTCTATACACCTTCATGTTTTCAGGGGTGAACTTGACACCACCCTAAGGCTTGAGAAGGAACAGTCTCCCCTCCAACCCTTCCTCTACACATTCAGATAATGAAATTCTAATATTACTTGGTTGCCAAGTACCTAGGTACAATTTGGAAACACAATTGAAACTTAATAACTTACTTCAAAAATGATGCCCCCTATGGGTTGGGGGTTGTAGAATATGCCCATGGTATTTCCCCCTGCCATAAGAGGCGACTAAAGGAAAACTGAACTTGAACTTGAACCATACTTGAAGACAAATTTGAACTTTCAATTGACTTACACTACATACCTGTAGCACATTGGTGTTGGTATGTCGTTAAACCTCATCTAAGTAACTAAGTACTTCAAAAATGCTAACATTTAGGAGCTATCACATTAAAATTGCATTTTTTATCGCGTGTTTTGAAAATCAATTCTTTGATGCTTCCATTGTGTAAGACTGGGTAGTTTGATATCATTATTTGAATCAGGGAGCTGCTACTCCCTGTTTAAATCTTCCATACAAAGAAGTCCACTTCTTTGATCATGCTACATTATATATGCTATATCCTATACTACATCTTTCCCTCAAGCAGATCAACATTTTATTTTTGAATACTTTATGTGTTTTAGATCAGCATCTTGATATCATGCTTGATTATCATCTAATAATATAGTTTACTTAACAAAGGTTGATGCTTTCTTTGTATTTTATACCTTGTTTTTGCATAAAGTTTTCTGGTAGGAAATTTTCATATTTGTATGAATCTTAAGTTCATTAGCATCATGATTCAGCATATTTTTCAGTTGACTGTTGTACCATATCAACTTATCAATATGGGTAACAGTATATTAAAATGTTCACCTGCATGTTCACCTGCATGACAACAGACCATGTTCTAATTTAGAGCGATTACAAAGAAATGTATGATTTATTTTAAAAGGGGTAAAGGTTGGATTTGCATACAGTAGCATTTTTCTACACTAAAATCCCATCGAACAAAACAAATTCAGAACCTTTGTATCCCACAATGCTTTGTCATAACTATTTGAAAAGGGGGATATGGTTGTACCTACTTTTTCCTTCTTGTGTTATTGTTTCTTCCCTGCTCCCCTTCCCCCAATTTTTTTTTCTTGGGGGAAGACACACCAGAATGGCTAAATATTGTGTGCTAGAAGAATATCCATGTGGTCAGAAAGAATGGAAGCTGACAAGTGATACTGAGAAAGTCTACCTATTTAAAAACTGAGCTAATACTTCTGTCAGTATGAAAACAAAACTACCTCAATGAATGTCAAAAATATTTAAAAGACAAAAAACTGATACTTTGTTCTGTCATTTTCCACATCAACAATAAGAAATCAACTCTCCTTCTACTCATTCCCTCATCCTCTTAAAATTTATTGTCTCCTCACCAAACATGACTAAGCTTCGGGAAATCACTGTGAAAATCAAATCCCCAGATCCAATAGGCCATTTATTGGTTTAAATAATATTCCCCCTATCTCATGATTCAAAGCAACAATTGAAAATTAAAATATGTGACACTCTGTCACATGCAGTCCCTAATCATTTTACGGGACATCCATGATTTAAAAGTGGCAGCCATGACGATAATAGGGCCCACCCCTAAAAATAGAATGGTGACAAAACCAACAAGGGAATTCACATCTTTAGTTTTCAACACAGAAGACGATGCAGGTTGTATCCTTCTTTGTAATACAAAAGCTGTTCTTGATTTGTTACCGCTAGCCTTTCTTGTCCTCATCCCATATCAAATAGCAGTGAGAGGTTGACAAATTTAGAAAATTGTTCCCCACTCCTAAACTGCTCTCCATTTAGGAAATCATCAAGCCAAAGCACAAATGAGAGAAGCATGAAATTGACAGGAATCCCAGAGGAAATCAAAGGAATCCCCAAGAATGCACAGATTGAATGAATTCACTGGTGGTTACCAACAGCAACAAAGAGTACTTTTTTGCCCTTTTTTCTTAGTTTTTTTACTTTTTGGGGATGAGTTTTGTTAATTTTCAGGAAACTAGACCAAACTTAACACTTGGCTGAAGCAACCATCCTGAAAATATATCAACTCACTGCAAACACTAACTTCTTCCTTAATATTTTGGGGGCAAAGGCAAACTGGAGTTTTTTAAAGTTCTCTTGGGAAAGGCTGCAAAATTGTTTTTTCCAAAGCTTTTGGTAAAGACAATTGAGTCACACTTGCTGACCTTAGCAGTTAGTAATGACCCTAAAGGGGGCAGACAAAGGAACTCCGTTATTGCTGTGGGATCAGAACAGCAGAGGTATAGCCAAATGGAATGTACAGGAAGGAACTGGAAAAATATGGGCAAGGAATGAACTTACCTTAACAGATCTGACTCACACTAAGCACACAATATTAATACTGTATATAGCAGTAATACAGTATACAACGTACTGTTCTCTATGATACACGAGAGGTTTACAATGTTGTTAATACTGCACAATATTACAGTTATGGTACAATTTTAACCATTGTGCCATAATGAAGAAAGGAAAAGTACATGTACACCAGAGTCCATTTGTATTCCCCTTTTAAATTACCATCTGTGAAATTAGTTGGCAATCGCGCAAGCTCTTTTTCTGGAAATATGGACTTGGAGGGAAATTTTGGTAATGGGAGAGAGATTTCCCAATTAGTACATGGCCACACAAAAAGAATTGTCTGCAATAATCTCCCATTACTGGAAAATAAACAGTTCTTCCAGACCTGTCAGATTACCCACAAAATCCTTGAAAACATACCCACTTCAGCTGCATGGGCTGGAGGGAGGGGACTGCAGTCCCCCACTTGGCCAAAGCCTAGCTGAAACAGGCAGACCTCTGTGCCTCAGTCAGGCAGAGGGTGAGAGAAAGGTAGGATCTGGAGAAGAGCAAAAAGTCACCACCCTACCTCCACCACCACCCCCCCCTCCCCGTTAAACAAAAGAGTCCTTTATGGCCATGATCCCATATATGGTATACTAGGGTAAAGTAATTTTTCAACAAGAGTAAAGCACTCAGTAGGGTGATGTTTCAAGGGGAATGAGGTCATTCCAACTTGAATTAGTCTGGTAGATATATAATCCTGTTTCAAGAATGGCTCTCAGGAACTATGTGACAATATTTTTCCTCCCTAACTGTGAAATTTTCAATTCTGGGCCTCTCACAGATCCAGTGGTACTAGAAAGATGAGGCAGGGGATATCATATTCATAATAAACATGGTACAACAGAAGGGATGGTTTTACACAAATCATGGTTTTAAATACTGCTTTGCAAAAAAGAGAAGATGTACAATGCCCCTCCTCTTACTTAAACCGTATCCTGCGATTACTGTATTAATTGTAGTATTTAATTCAAATAATTGTTGAACCATGGAATCATTATGTGAGAAAACACTTGTGCCATGAACTTTGAAGTAAAGAAATGAGTTGGATGAGATTTCACAGCTCCTTTTCTGTGACCTGCCTGGTTTGAGACATGCAGGCCACAGCCTTTTTTACCAGTTGTAGTCAATGGAGTAGGGAAAACAAACCAGTGAACCACAACTTGAAAAACGGGCGTGGCCAGCTCAACTTAAACCAATAGGTTGGAAACTAGGCCGTAAAACTCCATCTAACTCTCTTACTGTACCAGTTCTTGCTCAAAGGCTTGTTTTGGCCCTTCTTCATTGCTTATGTTGAGGACCAAGCACTATGGCAGTAGGTTACATTCTTATAGTCCTGACTGTAGTAGATCTGCACGTTTTTAATCCTCCATTTTCAGTGTCCAGCTGTACACTCTAAACTAAATGTCATACTGCAAATCGTTTTACTTGTCAATTTAGCCAGGCAGGTTTCCTAACTTTCAATGCCTTTTCCCTCTACTAGGTGCTGCCCCAAAGGTGTCCCCTGCTGTCTCTCTGTTCCTTTCCACTGAATATCCATATCAATGGCACAGAAAAAAAAATCAGCTATATAGTGCAATCCTGCAAAATATCATGATTTTTACCAAAATTAAGAGTTAAATCTTCATGAATACCCGTTGTGAATTTCTCTCAATGCAATCAGTTTTCACGACAAAAAGAAATGAACATTTCTCAAGTCAGGTCACAAAATGTGACAGAGATTACAAACAACTTGTCCTAGTTTGAGACACTCCATTATGCATACCAGATACTGTAGGGAGATAATTACATCTTTCATGTCATGCCCTGTGTCCCATCACTTTACTTAACCTTTGGTGCAAAAAATGAAGTGTTCTTAAATTTGTCTTGTTCTAATTCCTAAAAGCTTTACTTGAAGGGAGTCAAACAGTACTACAGGCAGTAATGTACTAATGTCTAATAATCAGCCACAAGCTGTGCTCATTGAAGTTACACAGCTTTACTTCAATCTCATACTTTTTCTGATCTCACATTTTCATTTCATTCATCTTGTAGGAGCTGGAATGACACAGTATTGTACAGGTTAAACCAGAAATCTATGAAGCCTTAGTGATTCCTTGTCACTGAAATGTAAGCCTGTTTTATTTTAGGAGCTGGAATGACACAGTACTGTACAGGTTAAAAAAGATACAAATCTACTGAAACACTTCAAACTTTAAACAAATTTAAATAAGTTATATATGACGTAGTTTTGAACTTGAAGTAGGAAATATACTGAGCAACTAACGTGTTGTGTTCTAGATAATTTAACAGGCACTTCTGCAATATCTTTAGTACACTGCTGGTCTTTTCTTATAATAAGCAACCTGCTTCCACTTACATGTTTGCTGTGATAAACTGTGGTACCTTTACAGTACTTTATAAAGTACAATGACTGTGACATTGACAGAGAATGTCCATGAACCTCCACAGTAAAAGATATCACTTTACTTTCCTTACAAGTGCCAACACTTAATCACAGTCTTACAAAGCAGTTGAGCAAAATGATGCATACTTCCATGGTTGATTCTATCTTTCTAATGCATCCACACAGCAATTTATTTTAGCGAGAGAAAATCGTAGTCTTCATGCATAGCACACCAGAATATCTGTACAGTTGGCTTTAAATATAAGGATTACTTGTTTCATCATACTTCCAAGAGTGCAAGACCCAAATAGTTCAATCAAAGCTCTTTTCTAGGCAAATTTACTCAGATATTTTTTTCTGTTGAAGCTGAGCTCTCACATGTATTTTACAGAGTGTATTGGTATTTCTGCAAAAAAGCTTACCTAGTTGTCTGGTTAAAATTCCCCTCATGCCAACATCAGTTTCATGTCATCTCACATCACAAATATTAAGCAGCAAAGTTAAAACAGAATTACCAACATTAGTTTGGGGTGGAAATAGGGATGGTGATGGAGTGGGGAAAAGGTCCAAGGTTTGAAAAAGAGCCTGGTCACAACTTTTTGGCAAGGGCAGGAAGCAGGAGCCACCATGGCATTTTCAGGCACTTAGAGTAGAAATTAGGGCAAAATTTTCAAATGATACAATGACTATGAGGAGATTTATGCAAATATATTTGTGTTCCCATCTCCTAAATTCAAATGGCCAGTAGCTCTGTTGCTTTGCTTCAACATTCCCTTTAATAGAACTTGTTGGTGAGCTGTAACATCACAACTATAATCAGACTTCTACTCATGCAGAAACATCAAAGCTGACACATTGGCCACTCACCACCATACAGTATGTAACAACTTCCACAGTTACAATATAGAGTGAAACATGCCATACAATCATGTTTTTCTTGACTGTTTGAGTGGCAGCTCTAACAACACAAAACTTCTAAATTGAATTTCCATATGACTTGGAACACTTACACTGTCAAAGTGCACATGAGAATTTCTGAAGGAATGAATATGGCATGAGCATGGTTTCAGAGTAAATTTGGACAGACTGTATGTATGACAGCATGAAACCAAATGCAAGACAAAGGTTTTTACTGTCCCTGCCAGCAGTCCAACTCTCAGATACTACTGTGCTTTTATTGCAATAACCTTTCAAAATAAGTCTAAGTTCTCCAATCCTGGTTTTTCCATTCCACAAAGTACAAACAAATCTGAGCAGTACTAAAGGTGGCCATTAGTGGGGTCCCACCAGTCTTCAATCATCTTAATTCTGTTGTCCATGTGCAATTCCAAGTCCTCATATTCACCACGAAGTACTACCTCCAAGGTAGTACTTCAATGTATTTAGTGAAAAAGAGGGAATGAAGAGGTAGTGTACGATCATACAAATACAGGCAAACAAAGAACTTGAAAGATGAAAGTTGACAGATCTGAGTTATGCCAGAATAAATCAGACCATCCCTTAAAGGGCTATTCCTCTCACCCCAAGCTACAATTTTGGTACGGGGGTACCGAAATTCTCAATTGGCTTAGCTCTTTGATTGACAGCTAATTCAAACAATGCGGAGTACCAAAGCTTATATTACACAGCATGAACGGAACTGAGATTGTTTTGATTATACAGATATACAAATTGAGTTTTTCTATACTCACCTTGAAGCAATAAACTGAGATCGTATCTGGATGAGAATGAATTTCAGACAATTGTAGGAGGGGTTTCAGTAAGAAGGTATGGAGAATTGGTACTGTTTGGGGTGAGAGAACTGGGCCTTTATCAGTTCGTCGTCTATAGAAATGACAAGGGCTCACTACAAATCAGTGTGGTACTGATTTACACGTTTTTTTTACAGTAGAAGTTTATTCTAAATACTAACTACAACTGCTCTAATTATAGGTTGGAGTTTTGGCGTGCATCATGCCGTAAAATGCCTTTGAAAAACTGATGTACGACATGATACCATTGATAATCCTTTGAATCTGGTACTTATAAAACAGTAGGTCTATGAAGGCAACACTGCTTTTTAAATACCCAACACCAATGATGCTTTTAAACTTGATCTTAAACAGTGGGCAAATCTGATTGTTTTGAAAAATTTTTGAATACTTAGATACCCTCAGATGGAATCAGGTGCAAGATACAGCAAATCATTTGAAGTCAGTTTGGTTTTAATGCAAATTACTTTGGCTGAAGTCAAATTTTGGTAGGGCCCTATGTCCCACCTCTCCTCAATTCTGGCTATGCCTATGCATCTACATGCTCTTGCTTAACTTTCCTTTGCAAAGTAATACTATAGGTAAGTTATTGTTGAAGTCATTATGACCAGGGGCTGTGCCAAGATATTTTGATAGAGGGCAAAGCCTGAGTTGAGTGCTCCTTTTTCTTCTTCTTTTCCTTCTCTTTTTACATTTTCTTGCAAATAAGGGGGGCAGTCACCCCCTGACATCCCCCTGATACCACCTCTGCTAATGACTGTGAATGCAGGAATGCTTTCCTTCATCGGGAAAGCTGACTTTTAATTTCACTGATAGCACTTACATTCATTTTCAACATAAAAATCTGGAAAGCTTAAACCTACAAAAAAATGAAAAACATTGACACTCAAAATTTCGCAAAAAAAGGACAAACTTAACGCATGGCCTCCATCCAATTAAGGACATTTGATGATCTTCACACAATTGTGTCACCTTTAAAGCCTTATTTTTCTGCCTACTGAATAAATCATCCCCTCATCAATGCTTCAAGAATATCATGACACTGACAATAGTTTAAGAATTTATTGCTCTAAACACCCCCATAATTTTCAAAGTCTCTCTCCTATCTGTTTTGTATTTCTGCATGACAAAAGCTACAGCCTTCCTACGTGTACACTGCACATTTTCAGATGTCCCCCTTTAAATATGAATTCCTCTGACAATGTGAAGCAGATGTGATCCTGCATTCATTCTCTAAGTTACTATTTGCTCTGATTTCAACCCAATAAATTAATGCCAGCTCTTAACGAACAAAACTTGGGATACACTTCCACTTGTCTTTAACCATCATGTCGGAGGCCTCAAAAGTGTGATAAAACCAGGAAAATTCTACAATAGATGGAGAAAGAGAGAAAGAAAGATGATCTGATCTAGTTCAGTTCGCCAAACCAGATGATGAAATGCCAGCTGTAGCATCTTCAGAGTGCTGAAAGAAATTGGGAGGGAGTGAATTTAGGACAAGAACTCAAGAGATAATATACTCAAACAAATGACTTGTGCCAACAACTGTAAAATAATTTATGGATAGAACCTTAGGAGGTATTGAATCAAAGGCATCCATGCAAGGCTGTGCAATCTTGATGTCCAGACAAAACTACCAAAGTCATCTTTTCCTACAGTGAGAAGATGTCCAGAAACAAGAAAAAGAGATGTATAAATGATCAAAACAATCAATCAATCACCTCAACTTATGATCATGACCAACAAATCTATGACAAAAATGCATTGACCATGCTGTGCATTATCACATCGTAGCAACAATCCTACATATGGAGAATATCAAGTAAGCTGAAAATCCTACAATATCCAAGATTAATGGTTACAGCAAAATTTCAAGAACAACTTTTAATGTTGAGGCATCATCTTTCAAGGACAAGAACTGTCAGCCTACACTCATTTTGACACAAAAGTTAAATCCCTCAATTTTCTTTCTATTTCTTTTCAAAGTTTCTTTCATACTATTTTAGGACTTTAATATTGCATTCAAGGTTAACCAAGCTTTTACTCTTAAAAAATTTCAAAATTGAACCAAAACAAAAATACAGCCACATGATCCTCAACAGCCAATCATGAAACAGGGAAGTCTAATTCGAGTTGAGGTGATTGCCTTTCGCCTTTAAACCACCTGAAAGAGATAAGTAAATCTGCATTATTGAAGAGAATGTTCATGGGAGCCAACATCACCATAAACCATGAACAATGCATAGTTCCATGCACAAACTGAGACTAACTAGCACCTAGAATGTTATATCCTGCATGGATGTTACATCCTGTGTGCATCATCACCTTCTTTGAGAAAACAATCCAGGAAATAATTTGAAAGTGTAAGCTCTGTTACCAAAGTGAGATCATGGTAATTTTACTTTGTTCATCTGTATCACATCTCTGTAGTATGAAAGTTTGAATACTTAACTTCTTGGTTACCAAGCAAATAAATATACCATGAATAACAAATTTCCATGAAGTGGACATCTTCCAAGAAATATAACTGAGAAGGCCCAACTCTTGCAATGGCCTCAACCCCTTAGAAAAGCTGTCACTGAATTGTTCCAAACAGATACTGTAGGGTAGCAAACATTGGTGGAAATTATGAGGATGATGGAAAGCTCCATAACGCGAGAATGGGTAGGTGAATTTTTGAGAAAATTTGACCATTTCTGGCACATTGCTTGCAATGTAGTCCACAATCATACAGTATGCTGTAACCGCTTGTTACTTCCCATCCCTTAATTTTACTTGATCTATGTTATCCTGATCTGGGAACCTCATGCTTAGTCCTTGGAAAAACCCAACTCATTAAAATGAATATTCTCACACATGCATGCTCCAAGGAACATATCATCCAACCACAATGTACAAACCAATCTCCTTTCAATGAGTTGTATGTTCAATGGACGTATTTTCAATGTTTTAGAAGTATCTTCATTTTGATATTTTCATATTCACAAGCTTGACAGCATCAATGATTTTATTATTTGAAGTTGTTTTTCATTTAAATTTTCAGCTTACCCTTATTCTCCAAACAGTACCCCATAACATTCTTTCTTGATAAAAAGGTTCCTTTTTTTCTGCCACTAATTGGGTAGCAGAAAATCAACATTGTTGTTTATTGAACTGACATGAACAACTTACTGATGTTTAAGGGATCAGTGTGTCACAGAGAATGTCAGTATGTGTAACCTCTACTTAGTCTACTAGAGTAGTACAACTAATTGTGTAGATCCTGGTGATCCGACCCACACCAGAGTCTAATCAATATATGGACATTTTATCAATCCTTCTCAATGTTACTGTTTCTTCTACAAAACTATACATTGGGTACACTGAATACGATAAGTATGAGAAAATTTGACTCACTGACTGCAATTTTCAGTTTTGTGAAACTGTACACACATCAAGCGTGGGAAAAAACCAGACCATCTTTTTCCACTTTTCCCCACAAACATCAGTGCAACAAACTGACAATCCATTGCATCGAAACCATCTTAAAGCAGCTTATATAAAAAAGCAGCCTCGTATACACAAGTTTAAACAAAACTATGGGGTTTTCACAATTGCATCCAGTCAAAACATGCTATATAACTGAACAAATCAAAACAAAAATCTGATTTTGTGTACCAGAATTAATCACAATTCTGAGATGAATGCTTTTCCCTGAAAAGGTCCTTCAATCATCAAAAAGAAATTTTACAAATCTTTCAAAAGAAATAAAACAAATTCTTTACTGTAGTCTGGTTTCAGCCATCATGAATATATAATTAGAAATAAAGAGTAAAAATGAACTGCATTTGAAGCTTCATCTTACATTTCGTACCTAATATAAGGTTAATCTTCCAACCCATATTCTTTATTTCTAATGACTAGCGTCAAGATGGCTGAAACCATGGAAGTATACCTCAGGGATAGTACAGTGAATTCATGTTAAAATGGAAATACTACTGGAATGTTCTCCACCATTAACAGAATTCTGTAGAACTAAGTTCTCAAATAGTAAAACTAATTTTGAATTCAAATAAGAATGAAATTCCTGCTGACTTTGAGCATGCAAAATAATTTAAAAAATGAGAAAAACAGACCTGAAAATAAAACTGCTGCTATTGAAATATCTTTAATGAAGGGAAGATTATATTCCAAATTCCCTGCTTCCCTCTTCTTGAATTCAACTTTTTAATTTCCAAAGTTCAGGCTGAGTGTTGAAAGCAGTGAGACTGACTAGATCTGTTTCATTCTTCAGTGAAACATAAGAAACAGTTTGGTAACCACTACCTCAAGATAACTAGACTGTGACCAACCCTGGTAAAGTCAACAAGCAAAGTCGGTCAACCTAAACAAAAGCCTTCATAAACCACCAGATTTTCCACAATTATGCTATTGTTACTCAACTGTTCTTTGAAGTAATGAACTTTCCAGAAAGAATTATGATAATTACTATTGAGCAAGTCAATTCACAATGTAAGGATTATGCTGCTGGGACTTTCCTTTCATAAGAAGTGTTGGTACTTTTTATTAGAAAAATGAGATCAATTATAGAAGGAACTGAGACAGTAATCAGATAATGAGGCCTAATACAACCCTTTTGTTCAGCCAAAGTTCTGCCCATACTGTTACAGTACGTAACAACTTTGTAATGACGTGACCTGCTATAGCAATTTTTCCTTTTTTTCAAACAGACTGTCACTTCTAAAACACAATCTTGACTTTTAATCCTCCTCCATGACAGCCCTACAGGTCTGTATGTAGCTTGTTCTTTTTATGCAAATCTATGGTAATTTAAAGCAATGCACATATTTCCATAGCTACTGATAATGTCCTTGTCTGAGTCTTAGCTACAAATGCACAGCACTTTCACTTTGTTACAATAATACTAAAGGCTCTTTTAACAATGTACAATATGTGCATAATCAATTGTTAAATCATCTGTATTAATGGCACATGAATGTTTGCAATTCATTTTTGTTCTGGTCCCATGGCTATCTTTCTACCATCTGCACTATGGGGGCAAACACTATTAATTGAAGATGATCTTCAATCATGGAATTATTAAAGGCTTGACAGCTGTTGGTTGACCCTTGTCTAAGTTGTCCTAGATAGAGCTGAGAGTTGTTTCATGCAGGAAGTCAGTGGGAGAAGAAATCTGTGCCCATGAGGGCAAGGAAGAAATTCCACAATAGTCTAAAGGGGTCACTTGAGGTGTGGGGAAGCCAAGTTGAAATGCAGGTTCACCATAAGGGCAGAAGAAGTCAAAATTTCAACAATTCAGAGCAAGCAAAAGGAGGGGCCATTTTGTTTTCTTCCATCTGAATGGCAGTTACCTGCTTCCCTGTAGGAAAATGGAGTGTCCTCATAATTGTCTTGTCACATGACAGAATGCAGCAAGTGACTTCATTCCACCTGAAACACAAAAAAGGGGAGGGGGGAGGAGGATTTATTACTGCTAAACCCCAAGTCCAAATTGATGCTGTCCTTGGTGTAAGATATGAGTGGGTTCAGGGAGACAAAAGCTTGCTTCAAGGCCCCTGTAAGGTGCAATATGAAGGTTTTAAAGGCCATTTATTTGTGTAAGTTCAAACATTGCTGCAAAAGTGTCTTCTTTTTAAGTAAGAAATCAAGATATTGACAAATTTCTAATTTTTTATGGAAATGAAAAGGGGGGGATTTTACCCACCTTCTTCTGGAAGGGGGGGGGAACATATCCTCCCTCCATCCCCCCTCTGACAGAAACCCTGGGTTGCAACCTAATTTCACATAATCCTGTCAAAAACAATATTTCATTTATTTCCTTCCTCCCTCCTTCCCCTCTCCTGCAACAAGCACTGTTCTTCTGCCCTTTTCCATCTTACAGTATATCACATCTTCCTTTTTATGCCTCTCCAAGGAACTTCTCTCTTCTCAAATGCTGTCCTATTCCCCTTTTACTAATACAGTACAGATTTTCCTTCACCCCAAATTTGACTTTCCTTACCTAACCTTTGACCAGCTCCATTTCCTTGAAAGTTTTTTTTATTCTCACATTCGGTGTCATATTCTTATAACAGCATATTAATTCCCCTTTTGTTACCCATTTACACTCATGACCTACAAAACTCACTTCTCCCAATCCCTTCCTGATTCTTTCTTAATATAAACCTTTTAATTCTCCCTTGAAAATTCTAGCACTAACCTCCTCCTCCACCACCTACATATTCTCTATCTTTAAACATCTTCAAAGTGCACACATTTTTAAACAGAGACTTTTTACAAATTTTTCAGTAGAGCACCTCCAAAGGGTTGGAGCTTGAAACATGCAAGACACTCTACATTCATGGTAAAAATATCATTGCCAAGTCCAACTGCCTTAACTTTGCATGTGGATTTCAACAACATAAATGCCACATGTCCAACATTTGAAAATAGTACTACTTGCTAAAATGTTTGGATTTGGTAATAAAATGTTGCAGTTATTTGAACTTGCTTCTTTCAGCTAAGAACCTATTTTAAGATATGTATTAAGTTGTAAGGCACCACACTATCACCACATGTCTTGGCATTCTGCAGATTTTAATAACCTCCAAACTGAGACAAAAAACTGTTATAAAATAAGGATAAAAATTTAAATCATCCTTAACTCATCCTCTACGACTAGCACAATCAGGGTAGCAGCGCACCATGCCTAATGGCTTTTGCCTACATCATACTGAAATAAAATCTTCACTGCACCCTACCATTGAAGTTATGAACAATTCACAACAATAAATTTTCACAGGAGATGGATATTAAGCAATTTGTTCCTCTCAAGGGAGGGAGAGCCTTAGAGAAGATGAGCATTCATTACCATCGGAGGATGACTTTTGTTGAAGAGCGATGCCAAAGAATTAGAAGCTTCCAGCACAGCAACTTATTTTGCCGGCTTGGTGGTCATGATATTATACTTTCTTAAACAGCTGTAGGTTAAGATGTATTATGGGTATATTATGAGCATTAGAAAAAATACATTGGTAAGGAAGCATTTGAAAATATGAATTAAAGTTGAAATTAAAGTAACATATGGCCAACCTTAGTTCATATCATGATTAATTGCATGATGTTTTTGAGACTCATGCTGCCAACCCAATAAAATTCATTGTAAATTATCATGACAGCAATTGCAGGAAAAAAATTAAATGCAGCTATTTTATGATCTTTTATGGGGCTAAAAGATTTCCAAAACAATTCCTTTGCCATCTAGGCTATACCTTCATGTCTTGTTAAAAAATGGTTTCTATGGTCAGCCTGCAGCCATATTTTCAGCTCAAATCAAACTACTAGCACAGATATCCCACCATACCTTTTTACTTATTGTTCAAAAGTACTTCATCATAATCCACCCTAATTTGAACTGGCTTAAAAACAGAGAATTCATTCTTATTGTCTTGGTAAAAACTATTGTCACTGTAATTCATTTGAAGTGCTGATTATTATGCCTCAATGAACTGGGCTAAGAATTTGAATCACTTTAACTGGTCAGTGATGGCAATGTGCTGTGCAATCTTCTCCATGTTTACATAGGATAAGAAGGCCATTTACAGGTTAGAAACTGGCCAGTAAAACTCCATTAAGCTGAACTCATGGGTGGAATGGCTGTGATACATGTATACAATAAGCTAAGCCTACAAGCAAGGAAGTAGATTACACGCTTTCATTTTTTGTACAGAATGTGCTCTAGTCCGACAGGTGCAGCAAGACTTCCCCAGAAAACCATATTCTACATGGATGGTCCCCACCAGGGTTCTCACTTAGTCTCCTCTTGCAGTCCTCTATAACCTCTCTCACATATTTTTCTTCAAATAAAGAAAGCAGCATTTCTAGAATAGTGAATAGTGGTTTGAATGCAAAAGGGGTGAAGTTTTATGAAATACATCAACTGAGAAGGGTAACTAACAAAAATTTAGAGAGAGAGAAGGCTCAAACCCCTTCCCAAGTTTCATAAGCTAACACCCTGATTTGAAATTCTAGCTAAAAGCCTTCATGACAAGCACAGTCATGGCATTCAGCACTGTAGCTGGTATACATCATGCTGTATATGCATCACTCAGGGTTATAAAGGGTTGTGTTGCTATTCATACTTCGTGTTCACACTTGTGCTTTATGTTTTATAACTTTACAATAGGATGCCCTTTCACAATCATAGGCATGGTGTTCATACAAAATAAATATAAAAATGGACATTTTCCCTAGCTATTTCTTTTTAAAGTTATCACTAACTGTACCATCATAAGGCTAAACCGCTGAAGCTTCCGTGTCATTTATCTCACGATCTGCCAGACTGCTAATCCTTAATGAGGACATGTCATAAGCTAGTTACTTTCAACAATATGACCATGTGTCAGGAAAATTTCTTGAATTCAGAAAATCAGAAATACCACAGAGGAGCCTGACCAGCAAAAAGTCCAGATGTAACATTGCATATGGGGATTTGCTGAAAGATGCTTCTTACTTTTACCATGAAGATGATGCAGAATGGAGAGACACCCTGTCTGTTAAACTGATGACAAACCCTCATAGGAATTTAATTGGAGGATGCAATACCCTATCTGTTGGCCCTTTCAGCTTTAAAACCTATCACTAGAAATACTTGATTCTGGAAGTGTGAAACAGAGTCACCAACTGGCAGTATGCAATGCTAAATTTGGCAAAAAAGGGCTTTTCTACTGTTGGTAAATTGAAAATTTATCAAGTAAAACAGAGAATTCAAAATCAAAAGTAGGTATACAGTATTTCTTACAAAGTTTCACAAAAAATGTTTTTGCTGAATGTTTTTCTTTTCTTCAATTTTGCAATTTACAAATCTCAGGAGAGCATACCATAATATACTGTACTAAGGAAATTTATTTCAAAACTTTCCATTTCTAGGTTAGTCTTGCCCAAAATACTGAAATTTTCTCCTTTCACTAAATACATGCTCCGATCCCCAAAAATCCATACACAGTTTATTTTACAGGATGTACTCAGAGCCAACCTGCCAAAGATGACGTTTTGGTAAAAATATGTACCACTGGGTGAGAGTGACCGCTAAACCCCATCCATCATTCTCATACAGCACCTCTGGACCAAAAACCCAACTTTACTGGACATGAATCAACCTCATGAGATATGTTAATGACAATGGTGACAACAAAGAAGAACACATGCGGCACTATTTCAAGGATTTGGGCTTTGCCAGTGTTCTTTTTATAGGAATCATCCCAGTGCCCTTGCGGTCAATACAAATATGTATACCAACAAGTGTCTTATTAATGAAGATAAATGAGGAAAGCAAAGCGCTCAGGTCAGTGGCCTTTAAAATATCCTAACCACATAAGACTGATGACTACAAGTTAAAGGCTGAAAAAATAGGCCAGTTTCTTTGACATGTAAGGCACTGATTGAGTCAAGGAATGAGAAGGTATGCAGGACCTTAATTAATTTGCTTCAAACCAGATAACAAATCAACCATTGCCCCAGCACATGAAGTGCATAAAAAGGTTCTTTGACAGAAAGAGTAACAATACATTTACTTAATCCCTTTCAGCAGTCCGGGAGAGTCTCCCTTTTTGGAGACTTGAATTGTCTCCAATAATGGAGACAAATTTGGCGCCATTTTTAAATTTACCCACAAAGCTGTTCGGTGTGCATAATACAAAACATAAGGCTTTACCTTTGAAACCTTCCTAGAAAATTAGTTCCTGCTTAGAACATTTCAAAACCAAGATGTTCTTCTTGCCAAAAGTTTTATCTACAACTTTTCCGTGCACTTTTTAATAGTCCACTGTGTGCCTTTTGAGAAAATATCGATTTCCTTTTGAGAAAATATCGATTTAAGTAATGATACTTACCGATGACCCTCATTAATAGACACTGTACAGTCGCCTAAACTCACACATCCTTATTGTGCATGATCGGTATTTGGTGTCAGCACTGCGATAATGAAGCATGCACTCGTAAGTCTTAGTTTGGCAATCCTGTAAATTAGGCTTCATGAGCGGGGTTCCGATTTTCTCTTAAACTTCCAAGTACAGTTACGAAATTTAGATAAACTCAGCTTCTACGAATTTGTTTGAGCGTGGGAAGCTCAAACCTAGTTAACAAGGAGCACAGACAATGTGTAAACCAAGGGGTATTAACGCCTCACATAAAACAGCGTATATAGGCTATCCTTGTTTACTGTTACTCTAAACTGACCATTTAAGACCATTGAATTGAAACACAAGATAAACTTGTGACAATGAGAATCATTCACTGAGGATGAATTGTCGGTGACCGGTTTTGATCATCTTTTCACACCAAACGTTGGTATTGACAGGTTTCAAATGGTCTTACGAGAAAAGTCATGTTGTGTGTTCTCTTAGTCATAACCACACTGGTACATGATGATCATCGGGGTGGGTGAGTTAGAAACAAGGGCTGTAACAAGAATAAGGTCTTGAATATTTATATTTCAAGTTGTACAAAAAGTCTCCATTTACGGAGGCTTTGTGTGTCTCCGAAAAGGGACTGTTAAAAGGCACATCACAAGCATCCTGGGTAGGGCCAGCATAAGAGTAACCAATAACAGTACATAGTCTTTCTTAATATCCCCTCTCCAACGTTTTTCCACGTAAATTAAAAATATCCTAACTTGCCTAAAATCCTGGTTTAATAAGCCCTGCTTACACTCATATCTCCTTTCTTTCGTCCACCCTTTCCACTTAATCTGCAACAGTTACTTTATCATCTAGTCAGTTATACAGTCTGCCACTATGGCTGAATTCTTCTCACATCTTCGAAACTAATATTCTCAATATTATCTTGTCCATCTCATTGAAATTATGAAGAAAATTTAGGTTCTTGAACTTGAAATGAATACAGTAAAATAACAACTGTTATTTCATTATATCTTCTATGAAACAACAACAGCTGATGATGAGAATAAGCTGGTGCACAGAGACAACCATCTTGAGATAAAGATGAAGATAACATGTTCATGGTGTGGCAGACAAGATAATGATTGGAGAGAGAGAAGGCAATGGTAGAAGGGTATCAGAGCATGAAATGTCAAACAGGCTTGGTCTACCAATTTGTACAATACAGCAAATGGATTATTTAGCAAAGGAGTTGCAAGGAACAAATTGCTATAGCAGTAGAACCTATATAATGCTACCATGATAATTAAACTAAATGCTGGTTGGTAAATGCAATGTCTACATTGAAGCACATGTGCAAATGCTAAAAATCCACAACCTTCAGGTACCAAATGTAATTATAGTTCTGAAATATTACTGCAATATATCATTATAAACATCACAAATGCTAGAAAGACCAGTCACCAGATCACATTTTGAGCTAACTTTTTGGGTGCCAAAGTAACATAAGCACTATCACATAAAACATTTCTGTAGATTTGTGCTCCTCAGATACTGTAAAATATGTACTGTAAACTGCTAGTGATGGATCAATTGTCAGTACTCAAAAAGAGTACTTGTCCATCATATCCTTCATTTTTGACCTGCATCAGAACCTATCAAGACCATGACAAAAAACGGCGCTTAGCACTTAAAAAGTAATATCCTATGACCACCACAAAATGCCCATTTCTCAAACTGTATGGGATTGGTATCGGTTCGTATTAAAATTGGTATTCGTAAGAAATACTGTAACTATTGTTACTTCACTACTGTACTGATACCTACATATCAAAGGTGTAGACTGCTATACATACAGGCCTTATGATGGTAACATGACAAAATTTGTTTCAATGACATAAACAGCTAGCAAAAACTCTGGAATTATCTCAGAAATTTAAGTTTATTGATTCAGGATGAATATATACAAGTCCCCAGTGTGTACATGTACATGCTGTGTAATATGGGCTACAGTGCTCTGAGTTTTGTGAACTAGCTGTCAATCAAAGAGTTGGACCTTTTGAGAATTTCTGTGGAAAAGTAACAGTTTGAGATAGGAGGATTAACCCTGTTAAAGTGTTCTCCACTAGAGGCTTTGGTTTTTGAAAATGTTACCCCCTTTAATAGACTGTCAGGCACTACCTGTGCCATAAGTAAATGCCCCCCCTCCCAATTTCCTTGGCCTTTCAAATTGTGTGATATTCCAGTAAAAGTCCCAGCCCTGTGGGGACAAACTGTGAAGTACCCCACTCAAAGCCTGACCATTTTTTGGTATAGGGGTTCAGGGTTGCAATTGATAAGTGCATGCATTAGCATTGGACCAAAAAGTGCCAACCAGACAAAAAGTTGTGCCACCAGACAAAGCTATCAATTTGAGAGTGTATGACATCTTTCAACAGGGCAAGCAGTATTAACAATCTCAGTCAGTGTGAACATTGGTTATTGATTATCAGAAATGTTCCTCATCAGGAGAAACAACAATTACATTCATCACTTACTTAAACACTTTCCAAAGAGAGGTACAGGACGTCTCTCTTTTTAGACAACTTGCAAAGACAATGGTGACTTAATATTAACCATCAACCTTTGGAGCACCTGGACAAATATTCAATTAGTTAGTGGAGAAACACTGTAACTTAAATACTGCAAGCAGGGGACTTGGGCTTTTGTTGTAGTCTTATGAGAGTGACAGCACCGTAATATAAGTTTTAATTCAAAAAATTCACTGAGCCTTGTACTAAAAGGTACTTACCTCATTAAAACTTTGAAGCAGATTAAACATTCATTTCCCAATGCCCAATGACTCTGATGTTTGTATGAAGCATGTGGTCTTGAAGTAACTACAATTAAATCAATGTTGTTATGTACATTACACCGACTTGACTTTTCTCAGGTATGTATGATGTTTGTGCTGTGTCTGTCTGGGTAAGAAACAGGGCTCCTTCCACTGGGACTTGCAAGTTTTTTGAGTGGATTAACAGCTGTGAATCTGAATTCTTTGGTATGTCTACTCTCTCCTGTTTTGATCTTGTAGAAATACAAATTTCCTAGAGACACCAACTGGTACATGTATGCTAAATCCAAGGACAAAGTTGAAAGCATGAAAGCTATATACCACAAGAATTACAAAATATTTGTGCAACCTCAATTCTGTTGGTCTTCCATCACTGTAACTATAATAAACTTTTAAGCTCTGTATTTCTTTACTACCCTTACAACTTTTTGTTGAGGGAAAAAACTTTTTTGTGGAATTATTGACCATTACCAGGAGGTGATGAGAGATATATGTGACTGTAACTGTTCGGTGGGTTAGGTGGGACCAATGAGAAGCCAGTGTTGGGAGGAGGTAAAGCCTTGGGTTTCTGGCCTGTTGTGATCTTAGCTGCCATAGAGAAGAGGTGTGGACAGATATACAGACCTGAGTCATGACAAGGGTCACAAAAGAGGTAAAAGATGACCTCAGGATTAAGGACAAATCAGATCTTCAAAGATGCAGCAGTTAACTGAAGTGTCTCAAAACAGATAAGTTTCACCAGCCACATAACAAGATCGAAAAATTTTGCACCCATTACCGCATCATAAAATTGAGAAACAACACTACGGCTGATTGACTTTAGATGAATTTGTCCAAACCAACAAACTCACACCTAGAAAACATAAATAGTGTCTGACAAGATCGAAGGATAACCTACTGGCACGGAGTGATTTTTAATAACCTTTCAGATTTTTTTGCATTTCTTTTCTTCTTTTGGTCTATTTTTACTTATTTTTTATTTTGTGTATGTGGCTTAAGTTTTCATTTCCTCTATGGAACCTGGACTATGCGTACACTTCATCCATAAAAATCTACAGCTGGGTACTGTCTGTCTTGGCATGACAATAAACTGAGGATTCACTGAGTCAGATTAGACCACTACTAAAAATATAGGCCCCTATTTGTTAGAACTGTAGGCTCTGGTTAAATCCCAAGAACAAAGCTCCATGCACTACAATGTCTTTCCATTTACTGACAATTAGTTTGTGTGTTAGTTAGAAGGAAAATGTGTTAAATACTGTAAATGTCAGCTGTATAATAGATCACATTTGGTTTCAAATACAGTTCCAGTGCAAGTTTGGTTTGAAAAACAGTTCAGATTCGGTTAAAGTCCTACAGTTACCTCTTCAGTTAGCAATTACGATAGGCAGGAAATATTGCTGGCATATTCTATAACCTCCAGCCTACAATTACTTTGCGTGACATACACTGGTGAAGAATGTACAGAGATGTCTGTCTTCCATGTGCTATGGAATGACATCATATTTGGATGGTTGCAGGCCTTGAGTTTAAAATTTTCCATGTGTGCTATGAATCACACTCCTTAGGAAATTTTGGTGGTAGACATTCAATTTTATGGAACTTTCATAAATTTACATGAGTTCCCATTATTTAACTACATGTGCAAATTAAGTCACACTCTTCACAGTGATTGAAGACAAATGTTGTCTGCGATCACAGACACAGGCAGGGGCACAACCTGTGATTCTCCCTACTAGCATGGATTTTGAATGACCCCCTTTTTTTTGCTTTTCTGCACTTCAGTTCTTGTTGACTGACTCACCTCAGCAAACTTGTGCTAACCGAGTTTTCAAGGATCCCCATTTTTTTTTGAAAACTCAGTGTGTCTTTTCACACTTATCCTCTTCCTCGAACCGGTAAGTCCCCGCACTGAGTGATTTTCCCTCAACCAACTTCAGATGTGGGGGGCGTTCCCCCCCCCCCGGTCTCCCTTTTAAAAACACCCTTCTGCTTAGGTATTCTGTTGGCATGTGGAAGACAATTCATCATAGCGTCTGAACTGGCGTAACTTCCATGGTTTGCATGGAATTCACCCTGGAAGAAATAATTACCTAAGAAGTTGACAACTTGACACACTGCATAAATTCAGGGAGGATAGTATCCTTTTTCCAGCTGCTACCAATGAAACAAATGTTGAAACTGTCCTTACCAGCTTCAAAACAAGATGCTTGAAATACCTTTGCATCCTTTCATTTTAGGAATTTTGAAGTTTCTCCAACATGTTTTGTTGATATTTGTTTGACAGCCTGAAACTGATTAGTATGTTAAGTTGCCAGTGTCCTGCCTCTTAGAACTACCATCTCCTTCCATTGCTCAGTGGGACTTTTTGTCCTCATCTCCCCCATGTTTACTCCACCGCCTTGCTTGGTATTTATGAGTTAAAAGGGTTGTCTGTATAACTTACAAGGAGAGCAAACAGTGATCATTCCTTATCTGTTCTTCTGTAGACTTTAAAATTACACCTAGTCCTGAGGAGATTAGAGGACAGGGAGAACAAAGAACTCTGCTATATATGCCTTTAGCATTTAGTTAACTAGCCTGGGGCTGATAGCATTACAATACCATGGTAAATATGCCCAGACTGGACTAAGGCATCCAGGATGAAAAGCTAAGCTCTGAAATGTGCTCAAATGCACATCACAGAGTTTGAAAATTGTAGCCTGCAAATATTGAGCTATGCAAATTAAGTTCAATGCTCCTTTGTGCTAGATGCTAAGCAAGGCCATTTACATTCCAGAAGGTAACTTGCTTATACTTACATGAATGCAGCATTAAGAACATGACAAAAGTTTAGAGGTTTTTCAGCTATGTTCTTTGCACTTTTACTTTCTTATAAATATCATGATGTAACCTTACTACATGGGAAAAAGCACAGCTTATGGAGAAGATTATGACCACTTCCACTATAGCCACAATCTCACAGTAGCTTTGCATAAGCTGTGTCAGTTAGTTAGTTGAGGATTTACGCCTAAGTTACAACATTTTTGCCAGTTATAGCTCACTGGCTTCTTTTCCCTACTCCATTGCTCATGCTGAACACCAAAGAAAATGGAGTAGATCTCATTTTGAACTCTATAGGTCTCCCAACTGCAAGTCAAATGCTCTAAACTGACCATGCAAAACATATTGTAATAGATGAAAAACTTGCAAGTGAAACTTTCATTGTAATGTTATATATATGTGAGTGACTACTGACAAGGACATTTTTAAACCTGGGGAATACCTTGCATACAAAGCCACATATATTGGGACACTGGGTAGCCATACGTAGGATCTCTACATGTTAAATTGATGGCCTTATATACTGCCCCCGTTAGGATACATGTACATAACAGGTTTTCTACAGCAGGGCTTCCAAACTGTGCTAGCCCAAGGAACAAGACAGTTAAAAAGAAGCAACCACAGATCAAGTAAATAATAAATGCAATGTGGTTGTTGGCACATAACCCTCCCTTCCCCCCCCCCCCAAAAAAAAACAAACCCTGTTCCCTAAAAGAAATTCAATAAAAAATGTTTGCACAAAGGATAAAATACTGTTACCAGACAAACCACCAAAGTGGCACATTTATTTTAATTTGATGAAGTAAGAATTCTTGCACTATTTTTTATTCAAAGGCCATGAAAAAGGCAAAAATTTTCCAAAGGTTGTCACCACCTCCCCTTAGATCACTCTCTAAGGTTTACAAAAACTCCTATAATGATGTGCCCCTCCAAATTGGTAACTCTGGCTTTGGGCCTATGATAGCATACTTACATCCCACAAATAATACCGGCCCCATGTGACATGGGGGTTGTAGAATTGCCGGGTAGATAAGCACTGTTCAACAAGGTGTTTCTTGATTGGCTGTTGCCATTGCATTGTATCAATTGTATTCTTTATTAGGGTTAGGGATTATTTTAGGGATTAGCGCTGTCATTAGCCAATTAGGGAATTTCTTGTTAAACAGTGTACATCTCCCTTAATTGCCCACAGTAATTCCTGCCTGTCATACAGTAAGAGAGAATAAAGGGAAACCAAACTTGAAATTAAACCATACTTGAAAAAATTTTTACTTAACTTTTTTATCCAGTTGACTGACACCATATAACACATGTTGGTGTGTCATTAAATCACATCCAACTAAAATCTCAAACAATATGGATTCTACTTTTAATCAATGTAATGTACTGTACATTTGAACTAAAATGTAACCATTTCAAAGATGCTTCCAATAATTAAGAGATTGTGTGTTTGGTCTAATACGTAATAGCGCATGCTTCCAACACAGTAGGCCCTAAGTTTGAACCACAAGTTGAGCCATACCAAAGACTTTAGAGGTCTAATCCCCTCATCCCAGACTACAATTTTGTAAAAGTCTACAGAAATTCTCAATTGGCACAGTAAGTTTAAATATGCAGAGTACAGCAGCTCATATATGCACAGTATATGTACTGTACAGAGTGTTTTGATTACAAATTAGGGTTTTGTATAGTCACAGTGATGCAATTAACTGAGACTGTGTCAGGATGACATTGAGTGTCTGGTAGGTGTGGTGTGGACTAAAATTGGAACTGTTTCAGGGTGACAGGAATCAGGGTTAGAAAAGAACCTACCACCATTGCACATGATGCTCCACATAAGCAAATGACATGGAGAAAACTATCCAGAGCAGCCAGAACTGGAAAAAGGTTGTGAGTACAGGTAAATAATACCTGAGGCATGAAACCCGAGTTCAGGTGTAAAACCCCATCTAACTCCATGAATGGCTGAATAATGATGGCAAAAATTTTAGAGAATCATTTGTAAATGCAAACAACCTTTGAAAGACTCCCATAAATTTAAGCCTATTTACAAGCCATTTACTACATAATACACTTGGCCCATACCACACATACAGTGTTGCGCATGATTTAGAGCCAAAGTGACACTTCTGTCTTATTTAAGGCCATGATTTATATTCATGGATTACTTGATTAACTGTGGGCACAAGCCATTACATCTTATTGGACATGCTTTATCTTGTTCTCAATAATTAAAGAAGGCTTCTTTCCTAACAAAAACTGTCCACATCCACAAATATACTGTAAATCTGTTAACAAGCACTTGAAATTTAAACCTGACTTATTTTCTTAATTTGAAAAAGAATCGACCACAGAGCTTGCTTGGGTTTACAGTGTTGAATGACGACTCTCTAAAAATCTTTATTACCATCAGAAAACAAGACAAATGAAAAATTTATGATACAATTTACTTTCCATCACTTAAGGTGAACTTCCAATCTCCAAATATCTACTCAAGATAACAAAACCCCTTTTCCCCACAATCTTTCCAGCCTCTCTATATTTTATCTACAAAGGATGAAAATATTTCCACATTCTTAAAACAAACAAAGAGACTTTACACAAGGTATCTTACTCACTTGTAGGATTCATTATCTCCATATTTATTTGGGGGACATTTCAAACATTGGCATTTGACAGCAAGGTTTATATCGTTTTTTAGGCGATATCAATATTAAGGGCAAGAAAGCACTTTTCTATCCCAAAAAGAAGTGATGACAGATATGTCCCAGTGAAGACTACTGTCTCCCTGCATTTTTCTCTTAATTTTTAGGTCCCTGGCAGTTCCTGCAAGTCACAAGGTCAAGCATGCATAAGCAAATACAAAAGTTTAGGGTCTGAACTTTTGATGGCAAATTTTAAAATCAAACTAAATTTAATGTTATTGTCTGCATGCCAGACACTTAGGACAGCAAATGTAGCGAATTGGATGAGCTTGTGGTATTTGACTGTTTATAATGTGTCCACTCTTTGTTTCATAGTCCATTTTTAATTTGAAAGTGGAGGTGTCCCATCATGGAAGTACTACCTCAGAGGTAGTGCTTCCTAGCGCTTCCATGGTCCCATGGGCTAGGAGCCAAGCTAAAGTTGAGACAGTTTACATAAGTACAAATTTGGCCTCCTACTAGCCTAATAACTAAAGGACATTTGTGTGTAGCAACCACACATTTGTGTGTAACAATCATCTACAGTAGTGCAATTCATGGTCTTGAAATAGGTATCAATTTTCGCACCTTTTCTTAATTCCCATTTGCTTTAAGTAATTAAGAAAAATTTTCACAAAAATATTACATTGGCATATAAATGCATATTTGCATTTGCCCATCAGAAAATCAAACAGTTCAAATTATAATATGTGTTGTCCTATAATTTGGGAGAACCATATAAATTTACCCACATCGGTGGGTGAGCTGAATGTTCCAATTTGACCAAGACCAAAGTACGAGGTTCTAACCCCACCCCCTTTAAGCGGTGAATCAAATATTCACCAGACACAAGTGTTCCTCACATTAGGCAACTACTGATGCTTTTGTACCAATATCATAGTTGTCTTCAACAGTTACTACATTATGAATAAATTAATTGATAGCAATAAGCCTAAAGATTTTGCTTCATAACCTTTCTGTCCTTACATAACATTTCAGGCTTACCTAATCTTTCACAGATTTAATTATGTACAGCAGTTCCATGAAGGAAGACACACCCATGAATTACAAAGTAATGGTTTAGGCCTTTGTTGTAATGTATTACAGAACCAATACATTTTCTCTCATCTTTTGAATGACATTTCTTCCATTCTCTTGAAAGTTTTTCATCTTTCTTCACTCCATAAATTTGACATTCATATCTTAACTTTATACCAGGCCACAGGTTAAGAGTTAAAACTGTGACCCTTTCTATCATTGGTGGGTCTATATGATATCTATAACTCATCTTCATCAAAACAGAAAAGTAAAAATTTTATTTGTTGAGATCTACCAAGGAACTTCCAAGATCAATCAACACTTCCTTTTAGCAGTTTCCCAGATGGAACATTTTACTGTGAACATTCTTTGACACTAAATGGCCTTGACAACCTATGACAAAATCTGACTAGTTCACATATCAAATATCAGTTGTACATGGAGCCAAAAATTTCTTAGTTTTTACTTGATGTGTAATATAGAGCTGGGCGGTAATTATTTTACAAGTCTTAGTGCTGGCTCCCAGTGTAAAGTGAACCAATTTAGACATTTGCCATTTATTCACTTGAAAAGAGCTCCACAAAAGTATTTGCTAATTTTGTTGGAAAACTTGTAGTTATTACCGTATTTACTCTATTAAACGCCCCGGGGGCGTGAAATTTTCTTTAAGGGGGGCGTTTATTAGAGTCAAATTTACGTGACTTCTGATAAACTGCTACATATGGCATATTTGTCCATTTGGTTGTCAGCTTCACAATCAGCTGTGAGCTCCTCCCCAATGACTGGTAACCAAACTTAATTCCCTGTAAATATGGTAGCCACGAACAGCACTCTGAACTTTGCAAGTGTGATCAAGTTTCCCCAACATCTTGATATGTAACGTTACACACAGAAATGACTTTTTTAAGTCCCCGCGGCATATGCATTCATGCATGCTGTGAACAGTATACAGCCAGGCCTCACGGTACTATACTGACCGGCCGGCTATACGCACGTACATACGGTAATTGCATAATAGTTACCGTGAGTAGTACCATTAGCAGTACAAACGCGTTCACAGCATTTCACTGTTAAACAGTTTTCCTGTGTTGAATTTGAATTTTCATGTTAGGCTGTTCGGATAGGCTAGCGAATATTTGTATACCAACAGTATGTACAGTACCACTTTCGGACCGCGAACGAAGCAGTGCAGGTTCGCGGTATGTGATAGTGTGATGGATATCAACAGAAATTAGTTGCAGAAACATGCCTTTTACTTCAGGATACAGTATGGGACTTAAGGAGATTTCGTGGCTTCAAGGCAGGACTATTTCATTTTCCTTTTACCATATTGTCTTTGGAATTAACAATTTCACTTTATGCAATGTGACCAAAAAGTTGGGGGGCGTTTATTAGAGAGGGGGCGTTTAATTGAGTAAATACGGTAGTTGCATTCTTCATTAACATCAATAAAATACTCCTTTATACCTTTATATTTTAGAAGACATGTTCTGCACATTATGAGAACATGCATACATGAATATGATGTCAGAATCTAAAGGAGACTTTGGGAGAGCTCCCTGTTTTCCTTTGACTATACTGACATGGTTATATAACGAACAAGGCTTGCATCATCACTCAGATGCAGAAACTTACTCTAGTATGTAGAGAGCAATCCAACTCTAGAGAAGAAACTTGCACTTGTAACTGAACACTAAAAAAAGACTATGTTTCTGCAAAACTTGCTAAACTTAGCAGACTGCATTTCAATAGCCAGCTGGAATAATACAGTATAGCAGGCTTCGATAAATTCATTTTTTATTACTTGTCCATTGGGCTAGGGATTCCCAAAGTCTACTGGTCTGCATGAATATGCACTGAGTCCATATCTAGTTATCTAGTACTAGCCATTGAATTCCTATGTGAAGAAGATATCTGTTCTGCTTGCCTGGCGGGCTACTGTACAATACTGAGCAGTTCACTTGTCCAAGTCATTTTTTACTGGTCCCGGACTGTCAGGCGGGGGATTTGTCGAAGCCTGAGTATAGGTAGGTTTAAGCTGGAATTCTTTAACTCTGTTCCATGCTACTGTACACTTGGAGGTCCCAAACCCCAGGGAAACATGGAGTGTAATCTGGTTTCTGTCCTGATGGAGGCCTAGGTACTCAAAGGCCATTTCCTCACTTGTTTCATACAGTATTTCATCATGCTCATCAAGATGGATCCTGCACTGGCAAGGAATACTAGAACATAGGCGTCGTACTGTAAGCTGTCCTCAACTGGAGGACTGAAGGAACACACTATTAGCCCCCTAAACCTGTAAAAAATGAAATATTTGGGTCCGTAAATGCAATTTGGTACCACAATTTGTGACAAAAATTTGCTGAGAAAGTTTCATAAATCACTTTTTTCCCCTTTACTAAAAGGGTTTGAGCCCTGGGGCTTGCTTCCTATACTTTAGAGCAGGCACCCATCCTAGATTCAGGTATATTACTATTTCAAAATCATGATGTAAAGGCCCAAAGTACCTTTAGAGGATAAATCTGGGACATGTTATCAATTAAGTGAACTTTGTCCACCAGATATTTTTCATTACCTGTTACTGCATTTTTAACTTGCTAACCGCAGGAAAAAAATTTGAAACTTGAAGTGAATTTCTTACAGACATTGAACTATGATTTATACTGACACCATGATAAAATTCTTATGTTATTTTTTTGTTACAGTTACAATGTGCAGGTAGAGTTGTTCGTTGATTGATATGTACCAGTACAACATTTTATGAAAAACAGATCCTGAATACATTGCAAATACATAGACCCAGCAACATAACTTGTAGGCCTACCAATTCTTAATCAATCTTCTTCAATCCTGCATCCCCCAATAAACTGTATAAAAAGTTAATTGGCCATTTTCCTAGTACTAAGGGGACATGTACTCCCTCCCCTGGATCTGGGCCCATGACCATCACTAAGACAATCATCGACAACAAAGGTACAGCAAAGTTCTTCACTGATATGATTACATTTTTTTTTTTTTGTCAGCTTTGTAATAAATGAAATTGATGGACAAATATGATCCAATACATCTCTACTAGAATACAGCATAATTCTTCAAATTCTGACTAGACCTACTTAGGGTGTACTGGAAGGCTAATTTGTCTATTGTCTCCTACAATTTCTTTAAAGCTGCCTTTAAAACATACAGTACTTGCAAAAAACAAACTATTACTCATTTAAAAATCCACAGATGTTCAAAAGCCGAAGTAGTATCAAAAGGATCACTTCCAGCAATATTTACAAGTGTTATAGAAGCATATCATTCTGCCAAGCCACCAAATTTTGGCAACTGTATGCTCATTCATATTCTCAACATGAAATTGTGGAATGAAATAAAAATATTAAATCGTACAATGAAATTTAATTCCATTTGTCTCCACAACACAAACACTGGTTTCAAATAAATCAAAAATTAAAATATGTTCTCACTGACCATCATTAAGAGTAATTTCTCAATCTTTCCAAAAAACTGTATTCACTTCAAAAGAGATGTAGCAAATACTGTATACTTGTAACCAATTCTATTCCTACACCAACAATTACTTCGTCTCTGAATCAGCTGCAGTTTTCCTGTTTAAAAGATGAAAACTGCATGTTGGACTTTTAAACTGCATCAGATACTGTATGTGACTAGAGAGTATAGAATTAAAAGTACTACCTGCCAAGAGGATGTTTGATAAGTACCAAGAAAGAAGGAAAAGTATTCTTTACCAACAAGAACATGCAGCTGTTTAAATACAAAGATAGGATTTTGTCACTTAAGTTCTGGTACTGCAGCACAATGTCCACAATGAACAAATTAATTTTTTTTTAATTTGGAAGACACTTCCAACACTCTCTTATCAGTGAAGGTAAATACTCCTCCAATATGTTTTACAACTAAAGAAGTTATGATCAATCTTATTAATATAATAGTCATACCATTCAGTGTTTTTAATAAATTTTTTCCTCCCTCAAAATGTAGTGTAACTTAAGAATAATGTTGCATAACCTGAAAGTTTGAAGTTTGTGCCAATCATGGTTTCAAAATAAGGAATTTGTTTACTTAACTGTTTTTAGTTGTTTATGCCAAATATAGCTTATTCCTGTGACATTTCCTTCATTTCTCAATTGCCAGAGGCTAATTTAAAACTGATTGGGATGAGGCTGAGTTGGAAAATTGACCTGAGTGATTGCAGTACTGTATGTACAAACATATTTCAACGAACAATTTTTTGCATGTTTAATTTCACTCTCGTCCATGTCATTTAAGTCTGATATTTTGCTGTAAGAAGCGGATATTTTCAGTTTTTTCAGCTAAGTACACAAGTACTGTATTTAAACTAGCAAGCATCAGGGAGAGTGAAGGTCTTCATGGACTCTCACAATAGCAGAAAAGGCAAAAATGATGCTATTTCTTCAACTGCATTAAAATATTAAAACAGACAACAGAAAATACTGTGATAGCCTAAACTGCACTGTGCAATGTCCTATCAAGGAAGATATATTATGTAGAATTGTGGTTTGGATTTTCTGAGAGTGCTACAAAACACATTCCCCAAGAAATTTTAAAAGTAGTCTGGTAAGAGTACTACTGTTAAATTTAACCTTACAGTATCTGAGGTCCCATCCATGTAGGTGTGTAAAAAGCACGCTCATCACAGTGATTTGAGGAGAAGCTTTGGCATGCAATCAACAATGCTTGCATGCCTAAAAAATTCAAGTCAATTATTTCTCAACACACTGACAGAAGTACAACAGCAACAAAGGACTAAGATTTCAATACAGATATAAGATCCAAGGTCTGATGTAACTGCCATCATTGATTCAAAAGAGTTACTTCTGCCTTACTTCATCTCCTGCAACAACTTGTATGTACAGCAATAACTAATACAGTGTAACATGTTTTGTACCCTACTGTACATTGTCCCATGATATGCAAAACAAAGTTTTACAAAAATTCTTCACATTAAATCTTTGTAACATCCAAAGATTCTTCTTAATCTTTCAAAAGTGAAAGGGATTACTTGATACTGAGGGGAATTCCTGCAAGTTCTGTGAAAATGATTTTAAGGACAATGAAGGAAAAGAAGTTCAAGAAATAGAGATGCACTAGTGCTTCAATGGCATATATATATGGGGCAATATGAAGCTGTCACCAAACTGACTGGTTGGCTCCATGCAAATTCTTTCTTTTCCGATGGGAAATCATGAATTATTTCTGTTCTACTATATTTTTTTCAAACCACGTAGAAGAGGGAAAATTGTTCAGTGATCAGCAATTTTTCAAAAATTCAAACATGTTCACTGAGAAGTCTCCAGAGTAAATTTGCATTGGATCTTGTGACACTGCTTAAAACAAATCTTGTACAAATAACACCCCTAACAATCAATTGGGCAGATCAAAATCTAACACATGGAGACTTCAACTTACATCAATGAATAGAGTTGCCGTTTTGAATAAGGATCTTTACATTACATGAAGCTTTAAAATCCAAGTTCAAGACCAGAGTGACCAAAATACTTGTCAATCCTTCACAAGTTCAAAACAGAAATTCTTTGTTGCATGACTCATGGCCAGACACTATAGCTGCTGATTTTATATGGAATAGCAATAATAGCATGGTAATCATTAAAATTCACTGAGCAACTGTAGTGTGACAACAGACATTGACTAATTTTCAAAGAGTTGAACTATCAAGTTAAAATCTTTTGTAAAATAATCTTTCTACAGTGTATTACCATTAGTCATAACTTCAGATCTAATGAGATATTACTCAGCATTGACAATAAGTTTATAAAAATTTTTTCAGCAAAGAAATGATCAATCATTCATCATTAATGTATCTTTAAGGTGTCCTGAACTCCAAAAGAAAACTCTTTCATGGTCATGGGTAACAAAATTGGGTGTGTCACTATCTCTCCATAAACTTATGAATATGACAACGTAGGCCCTAAACAGTCATCTTTTACTCAAAGCAAAAGCTACCATTGTCACCAAAACATCTGCCATTTATTTTTTCAATTATTTCCTCTGTCTAGGTATGATGCTCTTTCCATCAATGACAGTTTTCAGATTTTTCAATTGGATTGGGCATAACTCTTGGGGTATGACTCACTATGACACTAAGAGGTGTAAAAAAGGCAATGTTCACCAGAAATGAAAAAGAAAAACTTTTGTTGATTTAAAAAAAAAACTTACTCGTCAGTAACTTTTCCTCTCTGTTGGTAGAGCAGCAAATGCCTTTGGTATCTTTATGTGCATGTGTTTGCTCTGCGGAACATTTGAAACTTTACTGTTAAGTGTTGTGTACGAGGTATTCCAAAAACTATCTTCCACAGGGAATGGTGTTCCAAAGTCAAATGAAATGTGTGGACAACGACACTCAGATGTGAAGCTTATTTGATTATAGTTTCACAAAACTTCCCTTTCCAATTTGCAAATACTTAGAACTTACTTCTCAGTTTGAAAAGATATTTTCAAGAATGTTGCTGACAAATTACTGAAATTTGTACACAACAAACAGTATTACTCCAAGTATCTTCACAAGTAAAATCCTCTGTGGTCCAAACTTGAACAAAAATGGAGGGGCACCAAAACAAACCTGACTCTGAGGGGCAAGTAGGGCTGGATGGCAAAGATGTAACGTTCAAGTCGAATTATCCCTCAAATTTTATGTGTGTCTTAATTTCTTCTTCCCAACTGGTGTTGCAATGAATGGTCTTACCTGATATACTTTGAGTTAACAAGTCCATAGGTTATCCAAAGGTAACCAAGGCACAGTGACTCCTTCATAGACAGACTGAGATCAACATATCTAGTTACTCTTAACTAGAACTGTATTCCCTAATGTCAAAAAATGCTAAACCACAAGTGACATCACAGCTTGGTCGTGAGATTTGTTAAAGTATTCTTTACGCCAAATCCTGAGTCTGATGGGTGCATTAACAGTACTAGTGCATGTTCTTGCAAAGCGTGTGTCTATCTATCCCTTCGTTACTTACTGTGTGTTCAACTACAGAGGGGCAGAGAAGGATGGAGTAGTCTCTATACCATAAATTGTCACCATTAAAAGTAAAATTCTAAGCAATAGCATTGGCTCACAGGCCATT
The DNA here is from genome assembly GCA_037179385.1 of Holothuria scabra. Lineage (NCBI taxonomy): Eukaryota > Metazoa > Echinodermata > Holothuroidea > Aspidochirotida > Holothuriidae > Holothuria > Holothuria scabra. The sequence continues at coordinate 14,702,916 of CM074192.1, read as the reverse complement.
GGTGTGTTTTTTGCATGACTAATCCCCCACTACGGTCAAAGGACAAGGTAAGCCTGCCGAGCATCTGTCAACACCTCATAAAGCTCAACCAACTGTTGATACCAAATGCCACTTTATCTGGCTGGTATGCTATCTGCACTGTAGTGGTGGCTGTGTGGGGGACAGGGATGAAATACATCTTTTACAAAGAAATACAAAGAGCAATATGAAATGTGATGTATGAGGAATAATATTACAAAATTGGAACAAGAGGAAGAACAAACAATTCTGACTAAACTGTGGTGAGGAACAAAGGTATGTTCTGGTATGTACAGTACCCCAAATTTTGAACTTGGTGACCTGCTAAACTAGAATGCCAACCATATTTTCCACAGGACAGAAGTAATCATGCAACTTTTTGAGTGAAACAAGATGAAACAGAACATGGATGATATTTTGCTTATCTGACTTTCTGTCAATTAATTGTCTGTGTAATGTTTGCTTCAACCTATTGCAACTAATTACAGGTCAAAATTTAATTTGTGTTCTAAGTAGAGATCACTGGAGGACATTGCCATGGATCCCTTTATTTTGTCCTGACACCAATAATAAGTTATTAACTCCCAGGGAATTGAAGAATTGTTGCTCATCTGCATCTATATGCATGTGACTGTTCTGCATTCAGACATAATTTAAGTTTGGTATTGAATTCTGGGGGAAACTCTTCATTAGTCCCTGTGTCCTAACAATTTTCTACAAGCTGTGGGCCATTAGGCTTCACCCTTTCCAATTTTCTTCAACCTCTGGGGGACTGAATTGTAGTACTTAATGCACTTATCAATTGTAAGATGCACCCTCTAAACCAAGGCAATGGTGAGTCTAATGTGGGTCATGTTCATCCGTGCTTTATCACAGAGGTGGGTCAAAGTTATCCAAATGTTGTAGCAAGCAATCTCACTACAGTATACTGTAGGTGCATAATGATCCCTCATATTGCACAAGTCTATGCCATGTTTGATCAATTGTGTGACATATTTGATTTGAAGTTCCAAGCAAACCCTGACCCAACTCTTCTGATGTCAGAGGGTATGTCCTACAATTGACAAGTGGTCTTCTCATTCCCTTCCCTCATTCCCTTCTGAGTTAGTTCTCATCCCCCTGGAGTTAAGGGTAAAAACAATTGCCCCTTTCCACAAAAACTTGGAAACATCAGTCCAATCACAGTGTTGGTTCAGTCTACCCAGTATGATGATTCTGATGTCTAATGTGTGACTTACAATAAACAAATACTTCTAACTATGGGTAAAATTTAACACAGTGCAATTCAAAATTTAAAAAAAAAAAACCTATTCAGCATGAAGCAATCACCACCTACTGTATAGCATGGTAGCATATACCCCGCACTCGAGGTAACACTGTGTTACCTTGTGCACAAGTAATGTGAGAACAAAGGTTAACAACGGGACCCAACAGGGTCGGTGTTTAAATTTCGATCCACCTCCATATGCAGGGTTCTACGGTTTTAAACCCTGTATTTGTTTTATTCATTCAAGGTCACAGATGTTCATGGAGCCAACGACCTGTCTTTTCTAACATTTTGTAGTAATTGGTGTACAAAATATTTGACCTCGTTACAATGGCAGCACTACCCAATCAACCAAACTCGGGGCATATGAGAACACACGCTGGAAAGCAGTGTGTAAACTTGCGGTTTTGTCCTTTTGTAAACATGAGGCAACACCAACCATCACAGGGTACATGAGAACAAGCCTCTAGCTTTGACAGTTAACTTCCTACTTTTGTGAAACCTTGTCTTTCAAAACTCTCTCAATGCTAATTCACCAACTCCTGTCACTCACATTTCTGAAACTGCAATAACTTGTGTTCTGTATGTAAGACACTAAAAACCACCAAATTGCTAATATGTAGCCTTTAAAAAGGCAACCAGAATCTATTAAGTAAATGGTGCCTCAATTAAAGGAAAAATTAAAGCAAATTTTAACCTTAAAGCCGAAGCAAATATAGAACACTATCTGCCCTAAAAGTCAATTTCCGTCATTGGGGAAGGCCAGGAAATTCAAGTCAAGAAAGTAAATAGGGAGACGTTACTTTAAATTACTTAGCACCACCTATTCCTCACTGTTCATTCCTTGAATCTAAAAGAAGAATGATTTCTTTCACCAAAATCAGCTGCCAGTAGCTCTCAATAAAATATGGCAAATCAATTTAAAATGGACAGCCACACCAAGTCTTTAAAAAATAAGTCTCTTACCCAGAGAGAAAAAAAAGAGAGAGATGTGAAGACAAGAAAATGCAGGGAGCAGGCAGCAATCAGCAGATGAATGGAAAGGAAACTTGATCCTTCTGTGTCAATCCATGATTCGACGAGGATGTTTGATTAAGAAACGGGCTCCAAAAAGATACAATCTGGGGGAGAAACAAATGGAGAAATTACTCACTTAGTACTCAGCATCCTACTGGAACCATGTCCATTAAGTAGGCCTGAATGTTCTGGTAAATGGTTACTCTTGCAATTAAGACTGTAATCTGAGCGACCACAGACAAACCCAAACTGACGATTCAGCGGAATTCGAACAAACAGTTGACACTGGAGTAATTATCCGATTCTCCTTCACCACGAGGTTGGAACTTGAAACTGGATATTGTAGATTAAAACTTGCACTTTTTGAGAGTGTCAAGGTATGGTGTGAATTCTGCTCTAATGGTGGCAAAATTAATGTAATAGCTTAATTGATAAATGGCTTAGAATTTAAAAACTCATCAAATCTACTGCATATGGAATGAAATACAGAACTATATAGAGGGAGGAAACATTCAGTTGTATAAAATAAAGTTGCTACACATGATATTACATGTAGGCTGACAGTACATGGTACTGAACTGTTGATGGGGCTCACTGAGTTAACATCAATAACTTAATGAAAGTGTTTAAGGGTACTAGTACTTGAAAATGCTAATTAGCATGATGAGCGACGTTTCATATCCAATAGTTACTGAAAAAGTTAAAATATGGAATTTTGTAGTGTCCTGACTTGAAACAGTTTTTTGTGTAATTTTTAAAAGTGTCTGGTCACATATTTTTCAAAACAAAATTGGGCCATTAATACCCACCCATACTGTAAAACAGTTTTTTTGTATGTAGGATAAAAAGATTGTCTAATTTTGACCATTTGTCATTGGCATTTGAAGAAAACTTAACAGCTTTGGTAAACTGATTTAAATTTCACGAACCAATTCAATGAACCACTTTAAAGTGACAATTTTCAATTTATTTTCATTCCACTTAACATCTGATGTCTTATTAATTACACCACTGGGACACAGAATATAAGGAAACCTCTCTTCCCCCTCCTTTTTAACCAATAAGCTGGTTAAGCAGTGACATGAACATACTAAATGAGCAAAATACAATTTTTTACAAACTATTCAAAGGGTGATATAGCAATTTTATGAAACCCTGGCAGAATACAATCAAAATTATACAAAGAGTTTCAGCTTCCCTTATCATATCCCAGTGATTAAAATATGTGTGCACGCCTACCAATTTTGACATCAACTACAACAAAAAAGTATTGCTAATTCTTTACTCCCAAGTTTTGTTAAAGAAAAGAATAAAAATAGGACGGACTAAATAGCAGATACGGTTTTGAGGTCAAATCATTTTGAGAGCGGTGAAATACTAAGTAACAAACTGAGGAGCAGTATTCCATTAGATTTCATTAGATAGTAGAACCACTATGACATCAAGGGAGGTAATATATATACTAACATACTTGAAATGTACATACTGTACATAAAACACAGATAGATTTGATCCTACAAGTACGCTATAAAAAAGATTTTAGAAGGCAACGCACTATAAACTGCAGCCATTGCTAGGGTTCCACCAATCCCCAGGCCGAGACAAACATGATTCTGACAAATGAACAACCTCAGCAGAAGATAGCACTACTGCACTGATGGCTGAATTCATGTCTTTTCAAATTATGGAGAGTTTATAGATTTTACTACACCACTGAGAGTCTCCTTTGACAGCTGGTCCCTTGTTCCTTGAGATTATGTGTCACTGGCTCCTGCCAGAGAGCAATATCAATGGAAAACTCATTTCCAGACTTGACTTGCCAACAAAATTTGATCTACTGGTGTGGTCACACAATAAATATGATTGTAAAAAGTATAATTCAGAGATATCCTGTTTCACAAGCAATTTTTGATTACATTTCCTGAATTTTTATTTTTATCTTTTTAAACATTTATAACATCTAAAATTTTCTGGAAATAATAATGAAGAGTCAATCAGTCCTTCAAACTGGAGCCAATGCTCCCAAACAATGCGCATGTCCTTGACGTCCAGTCTCCGGGTTAGACGCGTCATATTTGAAATATCTTCGTCTGTCCTAAGATTATGTTACCCTAATCTCCATATAACTGCCAATGGTCATCATACGCAACCGTTCAGTATTTGGACAGCATTAACCGAGATTCGATTAGACATTTTGTGGACGAAGAAATGATTCATCCTGGGCATGTGGGAAACTCTGCTGCATGATACTTGCGATTATCCTTGGAGTGGCTCCAAGGTTACGCCTCTAACTCAGCATTTCCAGATTACTCAACGAAATGTCTGGCGATAAAACCACAAAATTACAGGGAAAGAAGGAAACTTTATGACAGTTTTCATCTTCGTCATCTCACACAGCATCTTGTCAAGTAGCCAGGTGCCAAACATTTGAGTTCAGAAAAAGAAGTTTTACAGAATATCTATTTCACATTTGGCCTTAAAACGTTTAAAATTACAGATATTTGAATTTTCTAACTAACTGCTCTCCATCTATAAACTACTCATATGTTCAAAGGTCTAGTAAAACACAATGACTGGCCAATGGGATTGTTTTACTAACTCTATATATGAGATGATGTCATAAACTTATTAACCTTCTCCAAGATTAAAATAAAAGCAATGGGGCAAGATGAGGGAATGGCAACAGGTGCATGTCACAGGCTCTTTAAGGAACCTAAGCATATTCAAGTTTTATAATTTTAAGCCAGACTTCAAGGAGGCATTACATCATAGCTTTCAGAATACTGTACATTCCATCTTCTTTTCTTTTTTCAACTCTAGAAGAGGATCTTTCTTCTTAAAGGCCAGGATCTAATCAAATTTGAAAAAAGCTGACAGACAGCTGATCACCTTTCTTTTTCCCTTAAAACAAATAATCCCATAATTTTCCTGACCTTAGTTATCCTTCTATCAACAGAAAAACATGAGCACCAGTTAGTTCATAAAAAAAAATTTGCAACTTTGATGAGCAATATTTCTTTCTGTTTCTTCTGTAATCCTTTTTTGTTCTTTTCCTTTCTTTTCTAACTTTTATTTTTTCCTACCTGCTCTTCAATCTGTCACTGTTTGATTCATACCTCATTGTTTTTGATAAAATAAAAATTCCAAATAAAATTCCAATATTAAAACCTAAGTTCAGAAACTCACAGTGTTCAAATCCTAAAGTGCAACTCAAACCTGTTCTTTCCATGATTGGGCTACAGCACATATGAAACCCTAGTTTTATAAATTTGAGATAAAGTGATTTCTCCATGAAGGAAACAATTTTTGATGAGAAAGAAGATAGCTTGAGGTTAGGCCCCAATTTATAAGCACTATCAGCTAGTACATCCATGACAGTACTCATCTCCTAATAGGAAGGTTTAAGGTACTGTACACATGTATTTAAATGCACTGGAAATTCTGTTGATTTACTATCTTAACAGGATGACTAGGGTTGTTGAGCTCTTCATTACTTCAGAGTTCCAACTGAGGGTGGTGTTTTGTTTCGTCATGTGTAAGGGATTTAAATCTACTGGGGGTTTAAGGCAGAGGCATTCCAGTAGGGTCAAGAGACACAGCTGGGATTAAAAGGTATGTAGGTTGATACAAAATGAATATTTTAAATCTTGTTAATGAGCTACAGTAGTATAGATACAGAAGACAAGCTCTCTGCAGTACAGATTATTATGATAGGTACAAAAACTTTTCAAGAATGTAGATATGATACCAGGCAAGTTCTGTGAAGAGGAACACTTAGATCTGGAAATAAGTATTTATGTCTCTATCAAAGGGGTTAAGGACAAAACCACCTCAGATAACTCACAAAATAACAAGAATTTTCTTTTCCTTTGTTCCCCTTGCCACATCCATAGGCATAGGAGATAGTGGTTCCAGCAACCTTAAAAAATATATTTCTGTGGAAATTTGGACACTACAAAAATAATTTGGGGGCAATGAAACAACAAATTGCCACTATCATAATTTGTTTGTTGAATTAGTAATTTAACCTACTGCAATATACTTGACCTTCACCATGAACAAAAGACATTAGCGGCAGGGAAGACTTTTACACAGTTGGCACTCAATGCTTTTCAGTCATCAGCTATAGACATTTGTTTGTCTCTAGGTCATGTTAGCACCATAAAATAACATTGTTACATTTCCTGAGCAAGTTACCAATTTACCAAAACTTTTGTGCTCTCCATAAGTCCATATGGTGTTTTCTGATTGGGTGATGTTACAGTTTTCTTTGTTAATTAGACCATTCAATCTTCCAGCTTATTCAAATATGCATACTATTGAACTCCTACAAAATACTTAAAACATTGGAATTAAAAAAGTGAGATTTCACTTGTTAGAAGAGTGAAAGTTATGAAAATGCACTCACAAAGAGTGGAAATTCATCCCAAAACTGTGAAAATTTACTCCAAAAGAGCCAAGTTTCACTCTTGATGGAGTGCAGACAGGGACCACTCTTAAAAAAAGGTCTCTGGAGGCACTTGTTAAAGAGTGAATTACTACTCTTCTTAGAGTGAATATCAATCTCCTTGGAAGGAATTATTTACAACCCAATGGAGTGAATTCATACTTTTCACTGTGGAAAGTGACTAAGTTTGCTGTTTTGTTTTGATAGTGTGTATTAACCAGTTGGCCCTTGTTTCCTGTCCTTCCAGAGTTGAAATATCAAAATGTCAAAATTCTGTGACCTTCAAGGACCAAGACTGATATTCCCAGGACCTTTCAAAACAGTCATATCACATATTCCATTTTTTTCCCACAAAACAATATCCCTAAACATTGAGAAAATCAAATTATTTAATCCATTTCTTTAAACTCCTTGTGCGCTCTGACTTTTTCAGGACCTTTTGCAGAAAAAGCTAATTACTTTACCTAACATTTTAGGTCTGGAAATTCAGATTAGCTTTCCCAGGATATCCAAAACCTGTACAAAGCCTGCCTTCACTGTCCTTTCTACTGACAAAATTTCTCTCCCCATACTCAATGTGTCAATCCTATTTTTGATTAAATATTGTTCAAACATTTGGAAGCACATGCACTACAGTACCTTGCCTGCCCTTCCCACACACTTAGACTGCGGTATGTTTGTAAAGTTAAAACAACTATACAACAACACTCTGCCATATTGAGTTTATTAATGTTACTGAATGTAATCTAATCTTGGTCTTAACAACTTAGGGCTGAAACAGAAATTTAAAAAATCCATACCCTTGAGTATTAAAGGCAATCAATAAAACTCTTACAACCTGTGACATGTCACAGTTCATACGTAGGATGGGGTTGGGAAAATGGTTTGAGGGACACATTTTGACTCCCACAAATTCTCTTGAAAATTTTGTCACCTAATGGAAATGAAGTAGGAAATTACTTCATTTAAATAATTTTAGTTCAAGACTTATGCCATGTTATCTTTTCCTGAACTGTCTAAAACTTTGGGTCTTGGCCCATATCAGATGAAAAGAATGTCACTGTCATTTACAAAATACAGAATTGCAAATTTAAATTAAGCAATCATCATTATTGTCAGCAACAGATGGGGACAACAAAAGGTTTTGACTCAATGTTTCCACTAAGTCCACAAAGAGTGAAGTTTGAAGCAAATGACCTTACCATTGTTAGATGCAATATATCTGTGCTCTTGCTGAATATTACTGTTTAACAGTATTGATACACTACTCCTGTGCTTTGAGTCATTCTCAAATCAGAGAGAGTTAGATTCTCATTTGTGCACTTTTGGTTACAGGTGAATCAAACAACCTGAAAATACGACAGCTGACAATTGCTATCAACACCTTTTCAGGTTTCATGATATCAAAATGACTTTTAGCTCAATCAGAATGATCAATTATAATGAAATTGGTATTGACTTTTCCCTCCACTGGCAGCCCCACATGCATTTACATTATTTTACTGAAAATGTAGCAAAGCAGCGACAGCAGTGTCCTTCAACTTGCCATCAATATACAATACGCATGCACCTACAGGTGAGAAAGGTACTCTTCCGTAGGTTTACCAAGTCAATTAGTAGCATTTACAAATGTGATTGCAAATCCTGCTAAACAACTTTACATGTTTGTCAAATCAAGCTCTCATGCAGTAGGATATACATATCTGCATGAATTTTTTGACATCTAAAATGCTTATTGTGAAATGTGAATTTTCATATGAGTATAAATATGATTAATGGCTGAAGGAGCCTTTTGTGTAGGGTAGAGCAAGAGATACTGTAAGATGCAGCAAAGGGTAAACTAGGTCTGTGATGTGAATATTACTTTCCAGGTCAACTCAACACTTGAGGAACACATGAAGGTAGAATTCAATGAGAAACACTGAATTACTTATCATTTTTTTTTCCCTCCTCACTGTTAGAGAGCCTACTGCAGCACCATAATGTTACTAAAGTTTCCAGCATATTTATGTTTCACAAGTTGATGTAATGTTTTGTAGGAAATCCATAACAGGCAGACTATAATTGTTGTTTGTTATTAATATTTCTTGTTATCTTTATTGCCATTTGTTTCTTATTCTTTGTTTAATTATTCTTCTTTTTCATTGTTGGTGAACAACACCTGGAAAAAAGGCTGTGGGACCACTAGATCACACAGGAGAGTGAAATTTGATACACAAAGCCCTATCCAATTGTTATCTTGACTTGGAAGGTGACAATGAAATGCACATACAAGGTGGTTACCACATTTTTTCTTACTTAGAAGGTAAACATTGAGTAACAAGACTAAGTTTATATAACCCATGAAAGACAAAGCAGAATTAATATGGTCTGGGGGAAGCCATTCAAACACATTTTCCACATAAATCTTTTAAACTGTTGGAGACAAGTTCAATTTTACGAAGGTTGGTATAATAAAATGCTAAAATGTGAGATAAAAATTACCTGAGTTACTTTAGTAGTACAGGCACCCACAAACGTGGTTGTGTTTCACTCCAAATCGTATTAGTTATTGAACAGCTTATTTTGCAAAATATAAATTTACCCCATGATTTGAATGGGTAGACTATAACTTAAATGACACTGTCTATGCATGTATTTGGCAGCTAATTGGTTTCATTTACCTCTGTCCATAGAACACAAGCTGTACACTTAAAGGTAAAGAGCAGTCCCCCAAAGCTTATTTTGAAGAAAAAGCTAAATAACACAATTTTCATCTTACTTCATTTCAAAATATCTTTCATAAAATTTTATGACTTTACTTTTGCATACTGAAGGTAAACCAAGCAGTTATTTCCAGTAAATTTCACATTTGAAGAGAAAAAACATTGTCACATGACTCCCAACAGCCAATCATGAAACTGGACAGTCTACTACACTACAAATTGGGATGATTGCTCTTAATCTTTAAAAAAAAACCAAATCCTGTTTATGCAATGAAATGCAATGTAGTCTACATAGACTAATTAACTATACTCTCACAGGATCAGTATAACTCACCTAGACTGTAACTGTGTAGCACAAGTCTCCTACAACTCACCCATGAGACTTGACAAAAAGTATAACATGAAGTTGTGTACTTATTACAAGTCCAATAAGTCTAAATAAACTGAACTGTGCTAAATACTACAATAAATGTTGTACACCTGTACAATATGCCTCTTACACCTGGAACCTATCCTCTAACAGCCTATTTATTACAAGCATTCCACTCTACCACACAGTCAATTTTACGCCTTTTGGTCATCTATGAAGATATAATCTGTAACTGTTATCTTGTCAATATATTGTTTTGTATACAACAGTGAATGCCTGCCAATTCACCTCTAAAGTTCTACTGAATTAAAATAGATGTTATCTTTAAAAGTTTCACATAACAATTTATGCAAACTGGTGCGTGGGCTCTCCTACAAAAGGTAAATATACTTTGCCAAGCAAAATGCTGGTGTGCTCAGTCCACCATATACAACACTTACAATTTATTAGTCACACCAGGAAGGTATTCTTTTTTTTTGTTTTTTTTTTGTTTTGTTGCAGAATTCCCACAAGTTCCTTATAGCTACCTGTAGTCACAAGATACAGCAAAGTCCAATATGTCAGACTGACTGACCAACCTCAGCTTTGTTACAGAACCTCTACATTCTCACTTGACATCATATGAGCTTTTCAGATGGCTTACTTCAGGAAAGTTTTAGGGCAACACCTCTATGTAAGTACAGCCTTGCTATGAGAAGACATGGTGGTTTTTATGCCAAGATGTAAAGTTACTAAAACTATCTATTGTAGGAAGCAGCTGTTTGGCCTATTTTTTTTTACATTTTTTAGGAACTTTGCTTGCAACCAACACCCTCACTCAGTGAAATACAATAGGCCACTATCTTATGCTAATGGGTCATCAGAGCTCTGATAGGGGTGGAGCATACCACTCTAACCATCTTTTCCCCTTCCCATTTAAAAGTGTACTGACATACCTACACTTATGGCTAGATAGTGTTAATTTCCTCATGTCATCATTTTATACCTTCAAGTGTACCAGGCAAAAATGCAATGTTAAATGTCCACAAGGAAGATCTAAATCTAATTTGAAACAACAAATCTTTGGATACTAAATTAAAACTCCATGAAAGTTCCTTTTTGTTATCTTAATTCATTACATCAGATGTTTCTGAAGTTCATTAATATCTTCAAATTATATTAAAAAAAATGGGGGCAGGGGGTTGCCCTTGGCCAAACTTCAAGGAGGGTCGAGGGACAATACTTTAATTTAAAGCTCCCCCCCCTCTCCCGGTGAAATCTGAAGGGTTTTAGGGGTTTTTTTTTAAAAAAAAAGGGCTCAAACATTGCTGCAAAGGTATCCTCCTCTTAAATGAAAAACCAAGATAACTGACAATTTTTCATTTTTAAGGAAATGAAAAGGGGGGGGGAGGTTATCTTCCTCCCCTAATGGGAGGACAAATCTCCCTTATCCCCTCCCCCATTAAACAAAAACACTGTTCTGTCCATTTTTAAGAGTGTAAAGGACATTCTTACTTACCACCAGTTATCTGCAAACACTCCCATGTATAGACTCCTGTATACAGATTTCCCCTATACTGACTCCGCTAAACCATAATCAACTTCTTTGACAAATTGTTCCTCTTCAAATCCTGTTGTTACATAAGACTTATTATTGGTCACACTGAGTAATGAACTTAAGTATTAATTGCACATCAATTAGCTGGGACCCAGTTCTCTCATGAAAAGTTGAAGAAAATCCTGATTCGCAGACCGCAGGTAAAAGTTTACCACTATATAATTCCTCCTCAAATGTCAATATCCTTAAAAAACAATTATTCCGACAGTAAATCAAAGTATGTTCCTGTAATGAATCCAGACTAATATCCCAAAAGTCAGTCAAGTTTATTTTGGTAATTACCTCCAAGAAAAATCTGTAAAAATCTTTCAAACAAGATTTTGAAAATATTCACTGTCATGACAGTTCAACACTGGTGCAATCACTTTCTTTCAATAAAGTTTTTAGCACATCCAGGGAGTTGTCCTGGCACATGAAATCTAAAGACCACTTTTACTATACAAGTACAGTTGCCAGTGGAGTACAGCCCACCTCTAAGGAGTCCTTCATGGTAATTGTTGATTTCAAAGAACTCTGCCAATAGTCTCTCCTCGCACCTTCTTACTGCTAAACCTACTTCTAACACACTTCCCTGCTTCCACCTAATCTCTGCAGCAAATCAGACCAACTTTTTGAAGGGAAGGATTAACTGTCCAATCAACACCTGAGTAAAGCTGTACAGTTCAAAGTGTGCCCTCACTTTACAAAGAGACAATGACAATGCATGCTTGCCCAACTTGTGTGTAAATTTTAACAGTTTGAGGCTGGTATTTACAAGAGCTGTAAGAAAGGAACCCCATGCAAACAACAAGGTTGATAAGTGGGCTATGACAAAGACAACTGCAAACAATGACTGATATTAACCTGCCTTGAAAGGGTAAACATTGACCAAGAAAAGAGGCTAAGCTGTTGATAGGCCACAAAAAATGAAAATGTTGGAAAAGAAGGGAAATGACTATGAATAGAAAAGTTTCATTAAAAGAAAAACCCGGACGTTAACTACATAGCAAACATTATGCAATTAAGATGAGAAAGCGGGTTGAACCTGCCTCAGAATTTATGAGACAAACTGTCACATTCTCAGCAGAAATTATCATCGATCAATATTTCCTTTGAGCAGAAACCTGTCTTTAATAAAAGAGGAGAGCTGTGTTATCACAAAAGGACTAGCAGCAGGGTTCTTATTAGTAAGGCCTTGGTCTGAGGTATATGTCACTTACTAAAAGCAATAGAGAAAATTTTAAGCACTGAGTTGATTGTCAATTTTACAACAAGATAGAGTGCATGACAACTGGGCATGTGTCTGTCACTGGTCAATTAAAGTTCAACTGACCACAGAATGAGAGGCTTGTTCTGTTAAATTGAAATGCAGTAACTTTATTTGGAATTTGTTGCATAGAACACTTGGGTTGGAGGCAAGGAAAAAGAAAAATTTATAGTTAACTTAAGATATGCTGCTAACGCTTCTTTCACTGATTAAAAGGCAATAGCGGGTTACCCACATATTGCTCCTGTGGCTGTGCAACTGTGCAAATTCTTATTTACCTAGCATTTACCTTTGAAGATGTGCTTTACACTGACAATTACAAATGGGAGGTAAAGCAAGGAGATGCCCTTCCTAAATCTGATGAAAAAATAACAAGATCGCTGTCACATGATTGAAAGTAGTCATTCCTGAGAACAACACAATTACCTTTTTCAAATTTGGGAGGAGGGGCCTACATTTTCCTTTGAAGTGTTTCTGGCCTCTTGCTTGAACACTTATCACACTGGAGAAAAGGAAGCAACTACCATGACCCACTTTACTAGTTGATTTCAGTGGGGAAAAAATTTTTGGAATAGAAGGAGATTTCATAATTAAATTTTCCAAAACTAGAATTATAATACAGTTGCACCATGAGATATACTTTTTCCTGTCCCCTCAAGCATTGATATTTTTAAGAACTCTTACTACATAGCAAAATAATCTTGTAAATGACATACCTTTTGTGTTCCTTCATAATTCATAAATAAAAATTCCCAACAAGAAATTACAAGACACAAGATGTTTTCAAATGTTGTCAAAATTAACAACTCACATTTAATCCAAACCAAATGTAATTCAGCATTGGTTAAAATTCAACCATAGTTTTATGAACTTCCTGACCAGTTGAAGCACAACGCAACTGAATATGACAGTCCAATGACATACAAGTCATGCCCTGCTCCACATGAGCTGTCTTCCAAAATTTTGTCCAAATCCAGTGATTACTTTTACATTATAAACAAATTAGTTTAAATCCAGCAACATTTAGGTTTCCTTCCTTGTGATAAAGAAATCTGTGCACCATTGTAGTTACTGAATGTGTAGAGATGCTAATAAACTCCCTTTTGAAGTTTATTCGTACAATCCAATCACCTTTTGCAAATGCAAAAAATACTCCAGTGCCTGGCAAGCCTCACAGATACTAGAAGTAGCAGAGTGAATGTATTAATATGAACGCTACAATTGAAGACCTTCAGCAGAAATCAGAGTACATTCACCAGAAAGCCAATTCCTACTAAATTCCTCAGATCATCTTCAATTTCACACATCTTTGACAGCGACAGAAATCACAGACATGAAGCACAAGCATTTTACATGGTACCATAACCTACATCTGCATGTGTCTAAATCCTACCATACTTGCTGGTGAATTCAGGAATCTTTGCCGACAGGATACACGGGTAATGGTAATATAGAGCAGCGGGCAGTCTATTGTAGGGGGTTGTGGTGGCCTCAAATATTGCAGCAACAATGTACAAGGACAGGCCTCAGGGTTAAAAACATAATCCACAAAACACAACAAACTTGGGCAAGAGGTGAAAATATTAGAACTGGATGAAAACTACCATCTGTCTCGTCACATTATCTCAGACATGAAACATAAGATTTGAAGATAACTTGTGAAAAGAATGGATTTTATGCTAATGTGTTGGAACTGAATAGATAGCATTGTTCAATGGCATCAGAGGGATTTCCCTCTGTTGTGATCTGACCAAATAATTTGACCAGAGAGGAAGGCTAATGACTTCCTCTTCAAGATGAGGGCAAGTTAGTTTTAAGGTAATTCAAACACTTGAGGAATAAAACTGTGGTTGCTCTTGAAAGTGTTAAATGAATTGACAATGTGATTGGCATGGATAGAACGTTAATAAATTTGGAGTACAAAGCCCTTCGAATGAGATTATGGCAAGAATTTTTAGACCATGGAAGTACTTCCATGTACTTCCATGTTTAGACAAATCCATCCTAAGACCCATGACAAAATTTTAACGTGTACTTTAATTTATACTAATTGAACAGTTAAAGAACAATGGAATAAGTGGAACTCTGTTCTTTTTACAGTGTTGACATATGCATTTAGCCACAAATCAATATATGTGTATGCTCACTTAATATAGAGGCCAGGTTATGGTTCAAATTGCATTTTTTCTTATTTGTTGCAAAATGTGCACTTTATATAATTTGTGTGGTCACTGTACTATTCAAAAGGGGGGGCTCAAAAAATCCTATGCTCTGGGTGTTCTGGGCTCCTTACACCAATGTTCTTGCTTCCACACTCATGACTAGAAAGCCCATTGGTGACTATACATTTTAACAAAACCCTGCTGAGCAGAGCTTTGCATGTAAAACAACTTCCCTGCAATACCAATGAAGAGCCACTGGTGAAGCATTTGTGTTCATGAAAAAATATCCTACTGTATTCATGGCACATATATTCCAGTAAAACCAGACAAAAATGCCTGCTATGTACGATAGACTTCACATTTTCAGGGAATGGCTTACCATGAGTTCTTGGAAAACATGCAGTCAAAAACTGTGTTACATATGTGTTTTACTCACTTGGAGCCCTGAACAAAATCAATGGGTGTAAAGTCATAAGAGACCTCAGCTTGTGGTTCAAGTTTTTAAACAGATGGAAGTACCACAGGAGGATCATTATGTCTGATTGATGAAAATAATTACAGAAAAAAACATGACAATCATATTAAAACACAAAGTGAATCATCAAAAAAATTGCAAACTTGGGATTTGGGTGGATTACTTCTGGGAAGCCATGTCAGGCAGAAAAAAAAGCAGTCAAGATGCATGTGAATCAAAGCTTGAAGTGTCTGTAATTTGCAAGGAATTGCAGAAATCCACACACTCCTTAAATAAACATAAATAAATCCTTTCCTTTCAATATATATTTTTTAATTCACATCCAATCAATTTCATAATCCCATGCTTCCCATTTGAAGAGACAAGAAACATACGAAATTACAAAATTTAACCCTTTTCCGTTGTTTTGGTCCTTCTGGGCCCATGTGGAGAGCTCTGCTGTCACCCATCTTTCCTGTTTCACACGGAGCTCAAAACTGCGAGTAGCTACCCGAAAATTCGGCCACAACAACGCGAGAGAAAATAGTTTAAAGTCACAGGGCCAATAGACTTCAGAAGCTGGTGCGGGGCATGCTACGTCCGCTTTTTTTGCCCACTTCCGAGGCGCGCAAATATGACGCGATTGGAGCACAACGGTAAAGGGTTAATATATCCCCCATTTTCAACATTAAAGCAATGTTATCAGATTGAAAAACCAAAGAAAAAAATGATGACCATTATAAATACGAGCACATGACATAATTTCTGCTTGTATCAAATTCACTTTGGTTAAAACAAGAAAGTAACTTCGGTTGATATAACTCCAGTTGGTATCTCAAGACCCATACAAGACATGAGTGTAAATTTCACCCTAACGATTAGATTACAGTAAATGACCTTAAACATTAACTGAAGTTTATTTTATGCTTTGAATTCATGTAAAGTAATAATCTATTAAATTTGGCTATTTCTCAATTTAAGTTACACAGAGGTGACTGTTTATTCTATATAATGGTTCATACTTACCCTCAACTACTATCAAGTTTGGTGTCCTTTGATTCGAAGCGTGAACACAATATTCCTGTGCTAGTTAGAATCATTCAAGTATTAAGACAACTCCTACAGGCAGGTAATATTGCAGACAATGTGCAGACAGGAGTCCTTTGTTCCCTTTTGAAAATAACTTTTGTTTGAGCACAAAAGATAGAGTCAATTGCTATCTACCATTTTCCAAGCTTCCAAAGAACTATACTGTACAACCATGTGAACCATCTTAAATGACCTTGATACCCACAACAAACTTCTCACCTTTAATGGACATGCCATTGTGATGGAAAAGAAAGTCATTCCAATAGCTATGTGACCCTTCTTTAAGCAGTCAAGTTTATTGAAGGTGCTTTAACCCTTTACCATTGTTTGGGTCCTTTTGGACCCATACGGAGAGCGCAGCTGTCACCCATCTTTACTGTTTCACGCAGAGCTCGAAACTGTGAGTAGCTACCCGAAAATTCGGCCACAACAACAAGAGGGACAATAGTTTAAGGTCACAGGGTCAATAACCTACTGAAGCTGATGCGGGGCGTGCTATGTCCCCTTTTCCGCCCACTCCCGAGGTGCGCAAATATGCCCTGATTGGAGCACAACGGTAAACTCAAGATCAGGAGAAAAGGCTGAACACTTCCTGGAGGTGGTAATTCCATGAAAATACAAACCCTTTTAGAAAAAAAAATCCCCTCACCCCATTTTGTAACTAAAGTTCTGAGTCAATACCAAAGGTGCAAATGGTATTGCAACCATTTACATTACTGTCCATTAGGTATAGTATCACATAGTGAAATTTTGTTCAAAGTGCTATAAATTTTTGTACTAATCTGACAGACTTCTACAGCAATAACTATTTTCCAAGCAAAAATTGCAATATTTCCATATTGGATAAAAGATTCCATAATAATTCAAAACACTTCAGTTGCGGATCATGAATCATTTAACATCAAATTAACATCTTCCTATACAATTATCTAATGGTGACATTTTCTGTCCATTGCTAATTTCCTGATAAGAACATTCAGGAGGCACCTTTCCCACAGTATAACTATGTCACAGTGTTCCTGCCTACAATCCTCAAAAAAATGATAGGACAAAGCAACCAAACATGCAATAAACAGATCATCTTCCCCCACTCCCCCATTCAATGTTGCAGCAGCCTAGGGCTTCCTGAAACTTCAACATAGATGCAGGGAGCGGGATTTGTCCCATGTATTTTTGTCAAGTATTGTTGGAAGCCTGTAAAAGGGCATAGGAATTTCCAAATTTTTTTCATTTTAGTGCTTTGAAATGAGCAGGTTTGCCAATTTATTTTTCAAGTTAGGGGACAAAATTTTGAATTTTGTGGTGGCCTGGCTTGTAATGGGTTTAGTGCATAATTTGAAAAAATGTCTGGTCACAAAGTGTCAAAATCCGAATTGAGCTGTTAAGTACTCATAAAACAGTTATTTGAATGTAGGATATTGGGATATCTAATAAGATGTCAATACTTTTAATATTAATTTTGCTCCTATGCACTTTACAGTTGTACCACAGACCTTTAATTTGACCTCCCAGCAAGGTCAGTGAATCTTTTTTTGGAGCATAAAACATTTCTGTGCATTGACACACCTCTGTCACAACATTGACCCAACATTTCATAGTAAAATATGATGCACCTATGCCATCCCACAGGTTAGGCCTACTTGAACAAAACATTTATAACTTTGACACACACCCCTTTGTCACTCGGAAGAAGCGACCGACACTTCACTCCCGCACGCTCTGGATCAGGGTGTGTGTCTTACAAATGATAAGTGCACATTAGGAAGATTCCCATTCAATTTCTAACTATCAAGTCAGCTGTAATGACTTGTTGTAGTTAACTGTCAAACCCAATATAAATTAAACTACTCATTGAGTACTTAGTTGTAGGAGGTGTCATTTCCAATTTCCAGTTGAGAACAAGAGTCACTTTCCTTCATCTATTGGTGGTCATACTCATACCAACAATCTATTACAGCATTTTTAATGTATTCATTCATATACCCTAAAACAAACATTACACTATTGCAATAATGTCCCTCAATGATTGTAGTAGTGTCCTTATAATAATATACCACACATGTATTTGCTGTGCAGGAAATCTAGTTTCGAGTAGTATCCCACCCTCCCAACCTTTCCTTTGTACAGCCCAATGGTATCATTCATATCTATCTGCATGACTGATACACTCAATATTCAAGTGTATAAATTTTGCCTCAAATTGTCTCTTGTCTATTTATTAGTAATTAACTCAAAATTCTTCAATAATTCAGTTTTATTTCCTTGATATATGTGAGAAGTAACTGATTTGTCAAATGGGTGGTTGCATCTGTGCCTCCAAACAATTTTGCACACAAAAATTAAAAAAAAAAGGAATTCAGCCTTAAAGTAGGGTACACAATTTGGCAACTTACATATTTTAAATTGTGCAATAAGTTTAAATAACTGATAATTAAATGAGGGCAGTCAAGGAAAAAAAGGTATTTTTCAAAAAGAGCATAAAATTCCAAACACAACTTCTTTCATCATAGAAACACCTATAAATGCACTTTTTGGTGTATGATGCACCCTCTATCTCTTGGTATTGGTAAGTCAAATGTGCTCCATGTTCAGTTGAGAGCCAGGGGTGTGTTGCAGTTCTCATATGTTAAGTCCAGCAATCTTAATAGGTACATCAGGATATGTCATGTTGTAGAGGAAACGTGCATCAAGGTCTATGCATGGCTAATTAGGTGTGAATGCACATAAATGTTTGAAACTCCCAACAAACATTGATTAACCTATCACAGGGGTCAGATGGTGTGTGTCATATACTTGATAAGTGAACAGCAACAATGCACTCTAATAATGATGTACTTTTGCATTTGCTCATTGTCTCTCCCTCTGACCTCCATAGTACCTGGGATCTTGCATTGCCCCATATTTTAATATTTCAATTCCAACATGCTTCTTCACATGTTTTAATGCTTCATACACCCTTTACTAACCATTTTGGAAAAGCTGTGCATGCAAACTTCTCTTACATAGTTGAGAATTCATTAGGGTGTCATACTTATAGTGGAAAGAGGAAGTTTTCCATTATCCTTCCAATATCTAGGGTATTTGGAAGGGAAAATGTGACAGTAACAGACAAACAGTGACTTACAAAAGCTTCACCTCTATGAGCCCTTTAACTCCGCCCATTGGACAATTGGCAGGTGCTTGAAAAAGTGACTTCTAATCTTGCCTTGTTTTATAATCAAGCTCCTGTATTCATCTTTTTAACCAAACAAGGGTTTGACACAGTCTACTAAAAGACTATGACAACTAAATTGCAATCACAGTAGGCAGGCCTTCAATATTTAAAAGTGCATGATTGACTAGTGATTTGTTTTAGTGGTGAGTTGTTTGACAAATTGCTTAATATTTTTTGTTTGTGTTATGCTTTGTTTGAATAATGTTTTGTTTGACAGCAGTTTAGTATGCCCACACACTCTATGATCTAAAATATGACATGAGTGGAAACCCAGATTATATTTGTATGATTGGCATTCCATAGATTTGAGATGAAAAAAATGGTGTGCAATCCCACATGTACACTTCAAATTGAATATGTTCAAGATAATAACGTAAGCATGAATCAAATACAAGACAGTCTAACAGGTGATCACACCCACAAGACACCTGACAATCTTAGTTTGAAAAGAATCTTGAACTTGCCTGCAAAAGAAATCTTACCATGACCTAAAACTCTGGTATGTAAGTACAATTTAAGATTCTAACACATCGCTAAAAACAGAGTCATGAAATCGAAAGTGTCATTTAAAAATACAATAAAGCAGATGACTAAATGTTTGTTGCTACTTCTCAGAAAGAAACCAATACGAATACCACCCACCAACTACAACAATCATCCACTCAAAACTAATACGTTCATAGCCTATTCTATGATTGATTCAATTATATATAATAAATACAATTGGCCTAGCAACCCTCAAATATGTAGAGCATTAGGCGAGGATTCCCTCAGAGAGATCTCTGCATCACTCACCAGGGATGGTTCGCAAAACTCAAAGTAACTTGTCAGTAAATGACACCCTGTTGAAGGGTCACAGGGGGTAACAACAGGGATCTACAAGCAGACAGACAAGATAGGAGTTCTTTTTGTCTATGAAGACTTTGGTTAAAAATGTAGGCTACTTTCTTCATATGGCAGGTTATATGTGATAAAAGGTCATCAGTTCCCTGAAGAATCAGGATGGGTTGTCAACAAGGTGAACACAGGTTGTGTGGTAGGGTCTCCTACAGAACCATGATGCACTCATTAGCTGGTTTGATGAATGATTCATTACTTTCCATAAAATGAGAAATATTGATAAACCCACATGGCTAATGTTACGGTATGGCAACACTGAACTTTACTCACAAAGTCTTTACCATTTTGAGAATCACAAGACAGTTTCTTCTAATGGTCAGTCATGTCTGCACAAGTATGTTCTGCTATGTGTGTGCATTAAATATATCAGAACCCATAAGCCAATATTAGGGACTAATATAAAGTTTATATTTTTGAAGTACAGAGCTCCCTTCCTTTGGAATCACAACTTTTGCTAACTGATCTGAAAGCAACATCTACAAATGTAACAAACTTTGTCCATCCTGAACTTTCTTTCCAGCCCACATCAATGTTATGGCTAGTCTCCCAAATTTTATCATACAATGACCTCCTCTACTTTCAAATAATACTAGTATACTTAACTCCAATATTTCCATATTACGACTTTCAAAACTGACAGATCATGCTAATGACTTACAGAGTACAATATGTATAACAGTTACTCTAGTACTCTACCTCTCACAAATTGCTTTAAAAACGTCTTCACCACAGACAAGGTTTCTAACAAGGAACTTAAAGACAGGCTACTGACAAATTTATTTCCTCCCTTGAATAAAGAGTGTCAATTTTTCAGGAGTATTTCTCTTCCAAATTGTTAGTCTTTTGATGTGGTTTAATCAGTGGACAAACAATCAGCTTCTCTTTCTGTAGGAATGAAGCTCATAACCAATGCCAACCTGTTGAAATTAACCAATGGCCTTCAGACTCTTTCCCATAAATCATAAAATGGGTGGTTGTCATCAGATTTGTACCTGTTAAAGGGGTTGATTAGTGATTACCACAAGACAAAATAAGAGTCAAGTGTCATGAAGATTTCACAGTTGCTCCAACCCCTCGAACTGGCCACTTCAAATGAACACCAAAATGCCTGACAAAACAATTCACTTACTGTTACATTGGGGGCAAATCCTTACTGGTCTGAATATTACAGACCTGCATCACATCTCTTCCCTTAAAGGGCCAAACCTCTCACCCCAAACTGCAATTTTGGTACCTGGATACCAAAATTCTCAATTGGCTCAGCTCTTTGATTGACAGCTAATTCAAACAATGCAGAGTACCAAAGCTTATACTACACAGCATGAATGGTAATGATAGTGTTTTGATTATATAAATTGAGTTTTCCTATACTCACCTAGAAGCAATAAACTGAGATTGTATCTGGATGAGGATGAATTTCAGACAGTTGTGGGAGGGGCTTAAGTAAGAAGGTTAGGAGAATTGGTACTGTTTGGGGTGAGAGAATTGGTCCTTCAACTTTCCTCTTGTGAATTTCAGGACTGGTACAGTTTTGATGGAAAGTTCCAAAAAACATGGAGAAAACAAATTTCCTCACCCAGAAAGACTTTGACCAGGCTTTGTGTCTTTCAATCATTTCCTCCGCACCCATCTCTTCTTCCTTTGGCCAAAGAGAAGGAACACTAGGACAGTGTTTTCAACTGCAGATTTCCCCCCTCCCCTCCCCAAACTGCATGGCACTGGTGATATTTAAGTACGTTGAGGAGGAGGGAGACCACCTGTCCAGTGAGGACAGTCTTCAATCTCCTCTGTGTTATTTGTTTACCAAGATCTTGTTGCAGGTAGGTACGTCTAATGGGAGGTATGTATCTGGGCTAGTAAGTAGATACTAATGTTGGTTGCATCAAAGAATGACGTCAAAAAAATCTGACCTGCAGTTTCCCAACCTTCACACTAGTTTGTCTTGTCTGTAGAAGTTTCTTTCCAAAATAATTTACCCCAGCAGCTAGTTTTCTTTGAATTTTAGCATTATTAAACCAGTGGTAGGCTGCCAAGTTTGTCAGAAACAAATTTTTAAAATAAATCATTTTGTTTTCATCATTTTTTAACATAGAATATGTCATGTGAAACACTGAGATTAAATTCAATGTGAGCTGAGAGTTGGATTCGTCTGATACATGGCCAAATCAAGGAGGTACTACAAGGAGGTTTTACAAGGTAGAACCAACCTCCTAAATATTCCTGTCCATTTCCCAATTTCATTGATCACAAATGGGCCTTAACTATTAATGACCAGGCCATTTTGTCTTCTGACCTTTTACATTCCACTGCCAACTGATTATTAACCTGATCACCAAAAGGCATCCTTTCACATGGTAACTTTTTATTGAATATGTAGGGAGAAAAAAAATTACTGTACCATTTCAATGACCAAAGATTTCATCTTTCATTCTAATTACAGAACAAGATAGGTTCATCTAAATTTGTCCACTTGAAAATCTCATGAACAGACATGATTTTGTTGTGATGTAACATTTTCATTTTGCATTGAATACTGTAATTGGTATTGAGAATAATAACAATCAATATGACTTGTGACTTAATAACCATTTTTAAATGAAATGTTCTACCCTTCATTGGTTTTCTTCCATGCTTCCTCATATCCTTCCATCTGTGATAATCTCTGACTTCCATTCTCTTACGTCCATGAGAGGTGCAGCTGATACTGACACATTTTAATTATTTTTGAAACAGATGGTAAGAAATCATCATGCAAGCTTTATGAAGTCTGCTAAGATGATCAGTTTCACTGTTATCATGTATATAAACTAAATAACACCATGTGACTGCAACAAAATGAGAAACTAGTTTAAATAACCACAAATACAAGACGTCATGGCAGAGCAAGAAAACATGAAAACATTGACCTGCCAACATTAGATACAAACAAAAGCTGTATGGCAATTTCATTATCATTCTGCTTCTAATTTTAAAATTAAGTAATATCAGCAGTAAATTGCAGTTCTAAATTTGGACCGAACTTGTTTCAATATCAAGAACCTGTACCTGCATAACAGTTTTTAGAACACCTACCAGCATGGAACTTATTTTTCTTCTTTTGTCCTCCATATTTAGCTCATTCCTTCCTATCCTTTTCCCTCACATTTTGAATTAATGGTACACTCTTGTCCAATTGTAGGAACAGTTCCCCTTTAATGTTTATCTCAAAATATGGTTACATTACCAGCTGTCTAACCACATTCCTATCTCCTGACAAAAGCCTCTCTGCACAGGAGAACCTATCAAACAGTGGCAAGCAGGAGATTTATGGGGGCCAACCCATTTGGCGGTCAATGCTCCTTAAGTGTGACAGTCATAAGTACTCCGAATTAGTTATAAAATAACCTCATAAAAGACAAGCAGATTTGATACACAGACTTTCTCTCAGCATGACACTGGCTCCTCTTTGAAGAACTCGCCAAACAGTGAAAGTTTTACGACTTATGCTTGGGTGCTAATTAAAGTCACAACTGGCGATGGGTCTCTTTAGCTCTTATTTCTGCTTAATATTCATATTTACCAGGCACCATAAACCTGAAATTAGAAATTGGTTTCATGACTACCTGAGAATAGAGGAATTGTAAACCAGAGTCAAACTTTCTGATGATGGTTGTACAAATAAACCATGAAACCTTACTGGTATCTAACTACACTGCATGGTAAAGATATTACACTCATGACAATTTGGAAGTTGAACTTTGGTGTTGCTACTTTCATTTTATGAACACATACATCAATAAAAAAAAATAACTAAAAGGGGCCTCTTAGGTTCAACCTTAAAAAGATCTGTTACTCAGTGAGCACAAATGAATTTGATATTCATTTACATTCAGTATAGCTTTAAGCTTAATTGCTTGGATGTATATTTCATTGAAAAAATAACTTCCTTTGAATACAATATGGTGCCATAAATTATGATATCACTCTTAAAGCGGCTCATTGAGTTGGTTCATGGAATTCAACAAATTTTTCTAAACCTGTTAAGTTTTTCACATACCAGTGACAAATGGTTAAACTTAGACAATTTCCATATCCTACATACAAATAATTGTTTTATGAGTAAGTACTTAATGGTTCAATTCAGTTTTCAAAATTCGTGACCAGACACTTGTTCAAATTATGCACAAAACCGTTTACAAGTCAGGACATCACAAAATTCAAAATTTAAACTTCTTCTGTAACGTTTGGATATCAGTCTTGACTAATCATGTTAATTATAAGCATTGTCATGTAGTAGTATCCTTCAACACTCTCATTAAGTTATCGATATCAATTCAATGAGCCCCTTTAAGTAATACCTGCATTCTTTTCTTCCAAATTTAGACCTGTAGGGTTTGGGATGAATCACAGTCTCATGTACTGCACAATTTGCATGAGATAATTAGAAGGGAAGGTCTGAAACACCAACAAATCAAACCAGATGTGACCTGCAATTAAGTCTTTTACTTTAAATATCCAGAATAATTGTCAACACTTACTACCTGAGCAGGCTACAACACCATCTGCTGTTATCCTCTGCAATGTTGAAGAACAAAAATTCCTCAGTTCCGATTAAAACACAAATTTCTGTTTATGACTGCCCATTTTGTGATAACTACATTTTCAGTTGGGTAATAGTCTTTCCATGGTACATAGCTGTTACCTTGTTTCCTTAAAGGCCCAGTTCTCTCATCCCAGACAGTACCAATTCTCCTAACCTTCTTACTGAAGCCCCTCCCACAATTGTCTGAAATTCATCCTCATCCAGACACAATCTCAGTTTATTGATTCAGGGTGAGTATAGAAAAACTCAATTTATATAATCAAAACACTCTCAGTACTGTTCATGCTGTGTTATATAAGCTTTAGCACTCTGCATTGTTTGAATTAGCTGTCAATCAAAGAGCTGAGCCAATTGAGAATTTCTGTACCCGGATACCAAAATTGTAGTTTGGGATGAGAGGTTTGGCCCTTTAATATTATTATTATTATTATTACTTGTCTTTTGTCAGGGCAGACCAAAGCAGAGAAATACTTGGTTACTTAAATCCCCTCTCTTTAAACTTTAACTTTTGTAATCATAGTGCATCAGCTTATCTCAAGAACATCCCTACTTTTATGAAGTCCTAAATTTTGTGTCTCAATAGTATAGCCTCAACACAATGGGAGGCCCAACTCATGGAATGTTTACTACAAAGTTCTACAATCTAAATTGTATGGAAAACTGGGATTAACTCATGCAGAGCAGATTCCAAATCCATTACAAGAAATCATGCAAAAAGATTTTGAAAAGTTAGCTGCATGCTGCATCTCTTTGAATAACTTTTTTAAAACCTTTACTTTCAAATAAAAATATGAATATTTTTCAGGGTTTCAGATTTAAAAATTGAAATTGTAGTAAAAACATGGACCCACATTTAAATCACATGTTCCTATTATAATTAAATATTTTCTGTGTTCATATTTAGTCAGATGTGAAAAGGATCACTTGGATATATGGGGGCAAAATTTGTTTTGCCTGAATATCTCTGCTTCTGTGGAAGAAGGGTTGCTCACATTTCTACAGATTCTTTCCTAATTTGGGGGTTCAGACAAAAAATAGGGGAAAGTTCCCCCTTTCCCCAGTCTTACATGCCTTGATAATGTAACTAAGTGATTCTAAACATATCACCTTTTTCTGTAATTAAGTAAGTTACAGTACTGTTATAATTTATTTATAACCCTTCAAATCTTTTTTTAAAACAGACAGCTAATAAAACATACCACAAACTTATGAAGGAAAGATTTGTCAGTCTGTCCCTTTTATCCCAATAACTGAAAATCATAAAATTATAAGAAAAGATGTTCTTTACCACAGTTACAACCCACTGCTTATATAGCACCCTCTCGTACAATATTATGAATGTGCCTGTCCCTTACAAGTACACTCAGGGGAAATGCATTATATATTAAAACTGTTAGTGTCATATTCACAACAAAATTTATTTTTGAAAGTAAGTGTACATCTTACTGGTTTTCAATCAATTTTCCTGGTACTGTAAAGAGCAACTCCCAAGAAATATTTCCCACAAATGCTCACAACGAACTAAAACTTAAAGATATCTGTTTCCTCTCACAGTTTCAAAAGCAAGCCACAAGACAGCCAATCTTCTTGCAATACTGATCTATGCTGTGGAGGGGGTCAAACATGGACTTCCTATCATACAAAATAAGGTCTGACCAGGGGCAAAAATTATGGTTTCATATTAACTGGACAAACCAAGTTATTCTTGGGATGTGCATTGCAGATATCAGAGGTAATCAATCTGTTAAAACGTTCCATTTTAAATTACAAATGAAATATGGTAGGTCAAATAAAGGTCTTGGCTGATTTTACTGGGAATAAACAGGAAAAAGATGAGAGCATAGCACTTCCAAATTCAACCAAAAACAGCTTTACTTAAAGTCTATAAGAGGGTAGACTGGTGAGACCATGATGTTGCTTATCACGTCATCACAGAAAGCTTACCAACTAACATGGTCAATTGAATGATTTTTTTGTCTTAATTTAAATTAAGCCTACAAGGGACATTCTTCATATCTCTCTGGGAAATGGAGCCCTCTTTGTCTAATAAAAATGAGCAAAGTGAGAAAATGGCGGCCTTTTAACATATTTTCCCTCAAAATTACTATTGAAGTAACTAAATGGGACATGGCATCCCCCTAGCTCTTCAGGCTTGGACACTTATAAAAGGGGCTGAACCAGTTGACTTTTGCAATGACTCTGTGGTCATGGAGGTGCCCAGATCATTGGCATCAATTTGGAGGGGGCAGGGCCCACTTTTTGAAAAGTCGCCCTCTGACTTTGATTTTTTTTTAATTTTTGACAGAATAGGCCATGCCCCCCAGATCTCCAACTTTCAAGTAAAGACTGATTCCTGTGGTACAGATGGAGATATATATTGGAATACACGTTGTAGTCTAAACTGCCACTACTGACAGCCTTACGTACAAAGTACCATAATGTGGTTCTTGCTAGTACAATGATTGTGTACACTACTAGACTACTAGAAGAAATATTTCCCAGGTAAAATTTGACTAGTACAACAGCATTATTTTTTTACCAAACTTTTTGCTCATGTCCAAAAAACATTTTGCATAACATTAAAGGGCAGGTGCAGTCATCCCAAATTGAAGTAGTGTAGTAGACTGTTCAATTTCATGATTGGCTGTTGGGAGACACATGACAATGTTTTTTCTCTTCAAATGTAAAATTTACTAGAAATAACTGCCTGGTTTACCTTGAATATGCAATAGTTAAATCATAAAATGTAATGAAAGATACTTTGAAGAGAAATAAGATGAAAATTGTGTTATTTAGCTTTTTCTTCAAAATAAGTTTGGGGGGACTGATCTTTACCTTTAAATGCATAATACTTCCATGAAACAGTACAAAGTTTCCCAAAAAAATTTGCAAGAATTTGTGACTCAATCATTGTTTTACAGGCTTGCATGAGTCATGCAATCAAGTTTGAGAAGAGAGAAGGCTACAATAAATATTAACCAAGATACAATTCAGTACAATTCAAACTTACAAATCTCCAGGTTACAAAAATGCTCCCCTAGTCCTATTGATATATAAGCTACATGCAAATGAAAATAGAAATTGTTGCAATATTTATTTTGTGACCAAAATTTTGTCAAACTAGATTGCAATTTCACCTTTGAAACATGTTTGTTGCAAAGGTATCGTCAATCCATGTCAGATTTAATAGCCTTTTTTGACAGATTTCTGAAATTTTCCCTAGTTTACTGGTCAACAACATTTTTAAGACCATGTGATGGCCAATTCTTTCATCTAAATCTTCGATTTGCAGAAGTTTTGCAAACAGAAGAATAAACCAAATGCCATCCTTCAGTGCAATTTGCATGTAATAAATTATCTTCTGTCAGAAGGTACCTTCAATATTTGCATAAAAATATATAGGATTCATAAATCATTCACAAATTGCCTATGACAAAAATGTTCGCATAAATCAATCTTCCACAATGTTTTATGTGAAGTAGGCTACTGTAGTTTGAAGGGTCTAAGACAGTTCGGTTTGGCCTAATGTCCAACATGACAATATCAAACCAAATATAAGCTGAAATAAGAATTCAACAATTAAAACCATTCTACATTAAAGACCTTTGTATGTGATGCTATGACATTGGAGTTGACAGAGGTTGTATGAATTTCATAGTTTTTGCTGAGCATGTTTTCATGTGACCAATCATCATTGTTTAAATAGATCACATGACTAAATTGGGGCATTCAAAATGTCATTATAAAGAAAAGCCTCCTGTAAAGTTGCATTCACTCAAATTACCCCACTGCATACAAGTTCTGTTGTATTAACCAAACTACTGTATGCTGACAGACAAATGCAATGCTGTTCTACTGCACATTGTTAGCAAGGATTTACTATAGATGTTAATTTGACTTTATCACAAGTAAACTCTTTGGACTATTTAGAGACAAAATTACAAATGTGGAGTGAGAACCTTCCAAACTTGATCCCAAAATGACATTTAAAAACAACCGGGTTCTTGATACCAATTCAAAATGCAAGGAGTGTTAAACAATTCCTTCATTGAGATGCTGCTGTATGCTGGGAATTACACTGTAAACATGAGCAAATACATGCTGCACAAACACCTTGACATTTTAAAAAAATTCTTGTAACTTACCACAAAAGCAAAATTAAATTCTTCACCTAAGCAATAATTTGCAGATTTCAATGAAGGCACAACCATTAACAAGATAACAAAATTTGTTTCTCATTCTCTCTAAAAGTTTTGTACAGTTATACTTTCAAAGTATAAAATTTTAAATCTGATTGTTTCCCTTTAGGAACGAATTCAGTTTTAACTTTGCCCCTTTACCATTTAGTTCCCTATCAAGACACTACTATTTCCTTTATCTATTTTTCCCAAAGCTCCTGTAAAACTGAACCTAGCAAACTTCCCATTAAATCTTGCTTCACGTGAAGAAAAATTATGTGAACCTTGGGATTCATTCCCACCATCCTGTCACAAGCATCATTTTATTGTTATAGAGTATTCTATTTAGTTTGCAATGCAGCCCAAATCATTCATAATGCGGTACATTTCAAAAGCAGCTGATGCTATTGTACTGTTTAAATTTAGAAAACATATGGGAGAAACCTCTGACAGAACTCCCAACATTTCAGAATTCCAAATGGGGATAATCAATCACTATTGGGAGTGGGAATGTGCACTAAGTGCATGGTGAGCCTGCAGCCAATAACAGGTAGGGTTCAGGGGCTCACCTCAAAGCCCAAGAAGACAGGGAGTTCAAGGAAGTGAAGTTTCAAGAAGCTTCTGGCTACTGGTGTTTTAGAGACTTTAGGAGATACTCTCGAAGGAAAAAATTCATAAGCAAAATTATTCAAATATTTGCATTTAATGCAATTCTACGATGAACCAATATGATGTGTTCTGAAATATTGACTGCAAATGAGTTCAGAAGGTTTTATGGAACACACAGGATACACAAGGGAAATGGACAAGAGGACTATGAACAAAGTTCAACGGTGGGAACATGGCATGATTTTACAGAATTTTCCGGTTTGAGTGGTAGAGTTGAGAGCTCTGCTATGATGACAGATTGAATATGAGTTCATTAGTAGCCCCCATTGTATCTTTCATACCTCACAGTATGCCTACTGCATATTGTTTCATCAAATCTTCAAAATGTGTAACACCACTGACAGGGAATTGCTATCTCTGGGGCTCACATCCATATCTACCAACACCAAACTCCCAAATAGACTTTGCTACATGGGCAAGGCCTAGGATCTTGCTATAGGCCTACCACTTGTTTCCCTAATATGACTGTGCTTTTGCATACCTCCCAAGTGGCCCTCATTTCACAGGTTGACCCAAATCTGCTGACCTGCCCAGCCATCTGAAAAACCCACATTTCAAGTCTCTGAAGTATTCTTCGTTATGGAACCACACAAATTAACCAATAATTCAGCTCAGGTTAGGGGTGGGGCTTGACTCAGAGTTCCCCATCATTTCGAATGTCTTTCGAGTTTCTTGGCATTCTTGACCGTGTCGTTTTCCTGGCTAGAACACCGTGCAAGATGTATGAAGATATATATTAGAAATCACTTGCAGCATGCTACAACCACAACCATCGGTGACATATTGAGTTGATGTTTGCAAACTGTAATGGTACCGCACCAAAATTTATGACAACAACAGTTGAATATTGGTGATTATGAGATGTTTTAGTGACTGCATGTTTGTGAGTACCTGTATAATATTCTTTTGGCAAATCTCTAAGTACAATATTTTTCTAGGTTACTGCGATAAATTCAGTACTGCACTGAACTTTTTTTGGTGGTAACCTAGCAAACTTCTATTGACTGATTTGCCACAAAAGTGCTACCATTTTGCATGTAGACACTTTCTAAAATTCAATTTCAAACTCAATTTATATAATCAAAATACTCTCAGTACCATTATGCTATGTAATGTAAGCTTTGGCACACTGCATTGTTTGAATTAGCTGTTTATCAAAGAGCTGAGCCAATTGAGGATTTTGGTACCCCCGTACCAAAATTGTAGTTTGGGGTGGGAGGTTTGGCACTTTAAGTACAGTTCATGCTGTGTAATATAAGCTTTGGTACTGTGCATTGTTTGAATTAGCTGTCAATCCAACAGCTTAACCAACTGAGAATTTCAGTAAACTCCTTCCAGAACGGTAGATTGGGATGAGAAGATTGGCCTTTTAAGTTGTACTTGAGGAGTAACAAAAAGGTGACACCATAACAGATGCTACAATTCAATTGCACACAAGAAACTTTTCCAGACCTGGATGCATGGTGTAAGGAGAAGGGGTGGAAGCATTCTCCAATCTCAAACCCCTAAGTCCCAGAAGCTCCCCAAACTGTGACAAATCCTGTAACAAATATAAAGATTTTATACCTGAAGCATCCAAAAAATTATCTGGTTATGCTTTCGCTGGGAGGGGTCCAACAAAGCCAAAAATAAACTACCTGTACAAAATGGGAGGCAAACTAAGGGTGATGGAAATTGCTGAGGGGCAAATTTTTTTGGAAACAGCATTATAAAACCTGGCCTGAAGGGCACACACCTATAAGTGGAGGTCAAAGGGGTGAATCCACTTTAAACTCTGACATTTTAGCATATCTTAGGAGAAAAATTAAGTCTCAGGATATGCATATTATTAATTTCTTTCATTTACCTAACTTTTAACTGACATACTTTGGGGTAGGGGGAAGTGGGGGCAAGGAAAAATTTGAAGATAAGTGCTCCCTCCTTCCCCCTTCTCCCCTCCCCAAAGTGCTGCTAGTGCTAGCTCACAATTAAGAGAAAATTTTGATTAGCATAGCAGGGCATCGTTTAGTACACAAAATTTGCATAGCAATTTTGCTGTTCCCTCTGTCACAAAATCATTAAAAATGCATACATTTTATGTGCAAAATCTGCTACACAATTTTGCATTTTTAAAGAAATTTGTGTTTTGTGTAGCAAAATGCAATGCAATCCTGAAAAAAATTATGATCAGGTATAGTAGACAGTCATGCTCTTTGAGTGACCCTTAAGAAACATGCAACATTTTTTTTCTGAATAAAATTTACCACGAGTAACTGCATTGGGGATTCTAATCAAGCAGCTCATTGAGTTGGTTCATTTAACAATTTTTTTCCAAAGCTGTTAGGTTTTCTCCACATTCCAATGACAAATAGTCAAACTTAGGCAATCGCCACATTCTACATGCAAATAACTGTTTAATGAGTGAGTACTTAATGGCTCACTTTTGTTTTCAAAAGTTTATGACCAAACACTTTCTCAATTATGCACAAAACCGTTAGAAAGTCAGGACACCACTTTTCAACTTTTTCTGTAAGGATTGTATGTAAAACTTGACTTATCATGAGAAACATTTTAATGTGCCAGTACCCTTAATCACTTTCATTAAGTTATCCATGTCAACTCAATATACAATACTGAAGTCCTAAAATATTACAAAATATACTTTGAAATGAAGTAAGAGAAAATGGTGAAATGAAAGCTGTTGCCTCCAATGGGACTGGTGACTGCTCCAGCCCTTTAGAGGCACTTTTTTTTTCCTGGGTGGAACAGCTGTAAAGCAACACACATAAATGTAGGATATCAAAGAATAAACACAAATCCTCTTTCAATTATGTTTATTGCCTTTCCTTCCTTTTACACAATCATTCACACCACCCATCTTTACCATGATTCAGTACAAAGGTTTCCACTGACCCTATTATGCACATTCCCTATAAACATGGACCCAATGATAAACTAGCCTAACCAATTCCAAAATCCTTTATTAGCACAAACTTTATTGTACAACCCACTAAAAGGTGAATAACTTGTAGGATGTATAAACAGTATGTTTACAACCAGATTTCCCACTAAGCCAAGATAACTGTGGTCAGACATATTGACTCAATCTGGTAAACAACACCTCTTTTACTGCAGCCCTGTTCATGGCTGGCTGGTCAGTAAACACTTGACCAAGCATAACAAAGGAAAGGATAATCCTGCCTTCCCTTGTTGAAGTGCCATGTGGGTAGTCTACTGTGTGCCTACAGTGAGTCACCATGTGTGTTAGTCCAACTTCACACAAACTTCTTCTCACTGAATTTATGAAGCCACTACTATTTGCATATCTTACAGGAGATGGACAGAATGGGACTGGAATGTTTGCAAGGTTCAAAAGTACAATCCCCTATCCCTGCTTCAGTCACGTTTTTCCTGCCACAATTGCCACTTTTACTAGAATTAGTTTCTTCCTCATTATTCCTTTTTTTTCTCAAATTTAGACCACTTGTAAATTTGCTTCCACAAAACAAGTAGATGAATAACCTTCACCAAAATTGCAAAAAAGTAAACAGCGAAAAGAGGCCAAGCTTTTCAAATTTGCATCACCCAAATTAAAATTTAATAAATGTATTTGCTTAGCCTTGATTAGAAGGATAATGATCTCTCTCCTTAGTCCCAGATATTTCATTGTCCTAGCTTAACCTTTCAGAAAGTTCTGTCATGATGTCATTTTATCAGCTAATTCAGGTAAATACATACTCAGAAAACAGAAAAATGACTGTTACATCACCAGGCATTTTGGACTGGTTACTCAGAGGTTGGGGTAAAACTAAGTGGAAAAGAAGTTGTAGAGCCAGTTTCCCCTTTTGATTATAATAAATATTACCAGTGACTTGGATCCCTGCTTGGATGAAAGCAAGGAAACAAACCAATAGGGACACTGTGACAAACGAAATATCAATATAATGCACCACCGCATGACCATAGATGAGTAGGTTCTTCTTTGCTACAGTAGGGGACAGTGGGGTGATGGGCGCCATTTTCCCCAAGAATTTATACCTTATTTGCTCAAGAACATAGTCCAATTTTGTCCAACACCAGCCAGAGAAGTGAAGTGTGCTGAAACTCTAGGCATTGCAACTCTGGCTCATATTCAGATAAGTATGTAGCCCATATAACTTCATAAGGACAGAACCATTTTGTTCAACTTTTAAGAGTAAGAATGCACAGTAGTGCATAAGAAAAACATTAGTCACTAGTAAAAGTGAAACTTGACCAACTGGTTTTGCTGATAAGTAGATTATAGGTTTCTGCATTTCACTCAGTTTTGCCATAAAAATGATGCACATACCATACCTCCTGACAAGATCTCATGCACCAAATATAGGGTATGCCACTTAACCCAGGCTACAAATAACTTTACATATTATACAAACTGACAGCAGAAAGTATAGGACCACCAGTGCTGTGTGTATATCAAATGTAGTTAAATCTCAATGTACAGTAAATCCATTAATTCTTGCTTGCATGTGGTTGTACAGTACAAAGCTGCGCTCTCTTTCATGTGACAACAAGTTAAATATTTTTTAAATTTTTTAATTCTTCAATTTACGCAGAAAAGTAATTCATTGTTTGGATTCTTAAATTTATGCAGCAAAATAACTCAATGTTTGGACTCTAATATGGCTGCCACAATAATCATTTTTCATTTATCGATATCGCCAGCATTTCCACAATGATAACGCGATATCGCGCATTTAAAACTGTAGTCTTAACATTTGCAAATCATTTCTCAAATAAGAAAAGTAATGCAAAACAAAGATTATGTTGCACCTAAAGTTCTCTCACAACATTTCACATATATCTCAACACAGTATTCTCTATATCATGTCGATTTTAATGCATGTTAATGGAAAACGACAAGGCTAACAGCAAATCAGCCAAGACATCTAGTGCAACTTTCAAAACTAATCATATAACATTAACCAAACACTAAGATAAATTATCTACTCATAAAGATACAAGGATACAGCAGTGTCTTTGTTTAAAGAATTTGAAGCACTAACATTCCATTATTATCATAGAATGATAATGCTTGGTAGTACTTTACACTTTATGTAATCAAATAAACTGTGGCATTCTCAAAATTCTCCAACATAGATTCAAGACTATAAGAGCAATTTTGTCATGATGTGAGAGCCAAAACATGGATAGCTCAGAATATTGTTAATAATTAATGATGCAAATATGCATGGAAAGATGGTTATCATGGCAACCAGTAGCTACACTGCTGTGTTTTCCATGATAATTGCTCAGTATGATTAGAGAAAGTTCTACTCAATGAAGGTCACAGTTTGACAACTTGAGCAACTGCACATCCCCAGGCTGCTGCAAATGCACGTTTAATAAATCTTAGTTTATGATTTAATCTAAAAGCAGCAATGATCCTAGTGCCTAAATGATATGACGTCAATAAGACCTAATTCTGTGGTATTTGTATACCATTTTCACCATGCATGCATACTGTACACTAAATCAAAACTATTGTACACATCCCCTTTAAGCCTGTACCATTTTAGCCTCCATGCACAAATGCATGACAATCAGCTTTACTAATGATTTGACATCAATAAAACCTGAATCTATGGTATTTGCATTTACCATTTTCACCATGCATGCATACTGTACACTAAATCAAAACTATTACAAATCCCCTTTAAGCCTGTAACATTTTGGCCTCCATGCACAAATGCATGACAATCAGCTTTACTAACGATTTGACATCAATAAAACCTGAATCTACAGTATTTGTATGTACCACTTTCACCATGCATGCATACTGTACCCTAAATTAAAACTACAGTATTGTACAAATCCCATTTAACATTAAGACCTCCATGCACATATGCATGACAATCAGCTTTACAGATACTAATTACAGCATACCTAAGATGATATGCTTGAATAAAATGCAAAATATGGATATCAGAATTTCAATGTCCTGAAACTTTTAAATTGTTCATTTTATTGAAACATCAAAATGCTGGTGGCCTCAATGCATATAATTAATTGTTTTGAAAACCCTATGGAATGCACTCAGATTTCACTCCAAAATTTCTTTTTCCCCCGTTTCTTCATTAGTACCATTACATTTTTGTTTTTTCTTTCAAATGCTTACTGATTTATGACTCTTCTCAAAAATTTGCATACTGTATCCAGTTAATTTGTAGCTTGAACATTGCATGCAAAAGTCTCCTTTCAGAGGAGTCCCCACTACCTCATTCAAGCTTCCATCCAATCTTCTGATAACAATTTCCTCATCAATTGAAGATGCTACTTAATACCGAGGGGCAAAACATTAATTTCCTTTTAGTAATCAAGCCAGGGTAAGACAAAATGGTAGGCTTGCATTTCCTTACTAATTTCCATTGGGGGTTCATGTCTCTATAACTTACTCTCTGATTTACAACCCCAGAACTTTAATCACTTTGCTGAGACTTCTTTCACCATACTGTATTCACATCAGAAAAGACTTTAGCATTATCAAAATAGGGAAGCAGAAAAGCGATTTTTCAGATGATAATTTTGCACAGGAGTCAGACTGATTTTATTCGTTTATGTGGAAATGGTTTTCTCAAGATATTGTATCATCCCTTACATCATGTCAACATCAGGCTAGATTGAATATAATGTGTAGTATGTGAATATGGTTTGCAGTGAGTTGTTGGTTTAAATTTTGGACTGTAAGATAAAGCCAAATCATAAGTATATACATTACTTTATACCACATGGGGCTTCCCTGGATAAAACAATCGCAAACAATCCCTCTAAAGTGACTTTAAGTAAGACTGTGTTTTCATTGAGATCATAACTGCTCAACTACTTGCTTCATTTTATAGGCCTACATTATCATTTTATTATTTTACTTTTAGAAAATAGAATGAGACACTAAAGTTAATAAAGGAAGATCACATAATAAAGAGAGGTTTATTCTCCATCAGTGGTGCTAAGGGCACTGTCTGTGCAAAAACATATTTAAATGCATTTTTAGATTTAACCTGCTCTCAAGTACACTGCTACAAAATAGAAACAAATATCATTTGAATACCTACATTATAAATGTGAATTAAACATCAAGGTACATAGTTTCTCAATCAATTTAACTTTAAGCAGCTCTTATTATATTGCCATCATTCTAAATTACTAACACAACAACATTGACCAATAAAGAAATAAAACTTTTAAATCCCAATCAACAAACTTGACAATGACAACCAAGAGAAAGGTTGCACCAATAAAAAATTTAAAAAAAAAAAGAGAAAAATGAGGGGCAATGTCTGCACAGGTGTTTTTTGAAAGTAAGTTTCTATACCCTGATTGAGTTTTGCAAAGAGAAAACATAAAAAAGTTCTCTTTGATTTAATTGATTGAAATATGTTTGAAAAAATGAAGAGTAGCTCATGTTACACAGAACAAACTGAGAGTGTTCCCACTGCACAAGAGAGCTTACAAGTACAGTATGCTCACCAGGGTACTGTATGTCCTGAAGCGATAACTTAGAACTGTGTGTGTATAAGGATGGTTTTTAGACAGCTTTGGAAGGGGCTTGAAGTAAGTACACAGGGAGAATTATTGGAATGGTATGAGTGATGAATAACTACTGTACTATTAGGGGAACCCTGTAACATGTATGTTAGGAGTGGGCAACATATGGCCCACAGATTGCATGCAACCACTGGTCATTTTTTAAGGCCAGAGAGATGTCTCGACTAAAAGAAAAAACTTTGCGATTAATCACATTAACCTTGCACAAAACACAGAGAAATGAGTTGCAAACAGTTAGTGCCAAATATATCATTATAAACCATTATCACTGACATGTAACAGGAACATACCGTATATTCTGCAATATTTTTGAAAAGGGGGGCGTTTATTTGAGGGTAAATTGTAATAAAAATTAACTAATCGGCATCGGTAAAATTCTGCCATTCAACCCATCATTACCACCGATTATTTGTAAACTGAAAAAAGGGCACAAATATACTTGAAACTTGCTCTTAATTTCGTTAAAATTCCTGTGAATACCGTACTTAATCCTTCCCGCCAAAACGGAATGCACTGATAAGCACAAATGTATAAATTATACCCTTGCCATGAGCGCGATCGTTGGTTATTTTCCCCATAACAATGTAGTATAACCTGGAATTGTATTCCTTGCAGTCTGGAAAAAGTGCCGCGTAAGTTGCTCTGCAACTTGTTCTGTACAAAAGCACAAGTACAGACTATCCAAGCTGCAGTGTTTGGCTGTATTTCCAAGTCCCAAAGCTTACCATGTATATCTGTGCACGTTTTGTACACGTAGCACCTAGAATCTTTGGAAGTTCGGTGGTTATCATCCTGCATAAATTAAGCTATTTCTCGGATTCCTTCCGTAATGTTATTTGCAGTAGGACTTATGAAATGTGAACGTCATCGCCAACGCAAACAGTGATGCACGTGGTCTCATCCAGGCTACTTCTTTGCCCACGCACTTACGTGCGTGTCCGTTTTTACCGCTAAACAAGACATCATGTTTTGCTCGGTGACATCATATGCATACGATCCATTGCAAAATTTAAATTGCCCCTGCATCGTGATTGGTTCAAATGCGATGATTCTAGCCAGCCAATCACAACTGGCGCCATCGCCTATGTGATTTAGTGTGTGAAAATACTAAGCCTCGAGACGAATTTTTCTGTTGAGTTTCTATGTGTTACGATGATCACATTTCCTATGCTGATATAACCAGCTAGCGTAGCCGGGCGAGCCCCGTGCTAAATTCAACAAGAAACGACATCACAAATCTCTGCGTACTTGGATTTTTCGGGGATCTCACTTGCATGCATTTCAATTGCAGATTATTTTCAAACAAGACGTAAGTTTTGGACAAGAACTGCCAAAAATTTACAGGGATATTTATATCCGTAAGGAACCATAGGATACGTTAATCGGGTGCAATTGTTTTGCTGCCCCAGAACCGCTAAGATTATTATGATTGCGTATTTCTACATGGCCTCATTAAAGCGGGATTCTACAGTACATTAACGCAACTACAACCCAGTGCAGTAAAATTCTGCAAATGTTCCGACATGATTGGGGGATGAAAACTAAACAGAGCATGATGTTTGCCTAAGAGCTAAATTATGAAAGGGTATATCTCCACATTTGAAAAGAAAATATTAGGCCTACAAAAATGATATTCCATTCGCAAAACAAACGGAACTGTTCCCAATATTTTCCAACTTGAACGATATGCACAAAGCAAGGGGCACGTACTTTAGGGACAAACACGTGTCTTCCCTCTTTCTAATAATCGGTAATCGGCATCGGGCCGTTTGTTCAATTAAATAATGATTATGCATAACCGGTCAAACACTAGCTTTATCGGTGGTTTGAGCCTGTAGTGCGGGAGGCCTTGGCCTACGCAGTTGTTAAAAATTTTGAGGGGGGGGCGTTTATTAGAGGGGGAGCGTTTATTACAGAATATACGGTATATCCAAGGTTGGGATTCCCCCTTGGCCCTGGTGTAGCCTCATCAACAATAAAAGAAAATGCAAAAATTGGCAAAGGCAGAGCTGCCAACCTTGTCAAACCAAAAAAAGGAACTCAAATGGTAAAAAACTAAATTTCCAGCAAAAAACAGAATCTTACAAAACAAAACTTACAACCTTATACAATAACTGCACAGCATACTATTTTTTGACAAGTTGTGCAAATCTCTGCCAAGGTCACAATAATGGGGTCTGAAGAAACTGAGTTCACTCCAATTGTACAGGAATGCAAGTACTGTGGCAATATCTGGCATCTGAAGTGAAGTGCACATATCATATTTGCAGGACATGTACAGTACAGCATGTACAGCTTCTAATGCATAACTTAGAAGTGCAAACTGCAAACTTATCAATGCATATCACTATGTATGGTAAATGAGCCTATAATTCAGAATTTTGAAGAAAAAAACAGATTTTGACAAGAAAAACAGAATGCCATATTTTTCTCAAAAAAACATAATTATTCTGGCAAAAGCAGAATAGTTGGCAGCTGTGCAAAGGCCTAATATTTATCTTTGAGAATTGTTAAATGGGTTTTGTTTTCAGGTCAAACCTTTTAAAGAAAATAAAAAAAATCAAAATATCCACCCACAAACCTTGGAAATTCCAGTAATTCCATTTCCAGCTGCCTCAAGGGTAGCACTTTTTCATTTTTTTCTGTACACTCTGTACTAAACCAATGTTGGCACTTTACTTTTATAGTCTTTTAAGCAGATGCAGTGCATATTTTGGGCAGAGATTCATGTTCATGTTTTCCCAATTAATTATCAAAGAAACTGTTGAGCTTATGCTTTGCTTGAAAGTCCTTAAGTAGAATTAAATGCTTGAATTGAAATCATGACCAGCTGAACATTGGTTACTGTAAATGCTGCCCATTCAATCTTCTATTCCTCATATCTGGCTCTTTCAATCATAAAGGTTGCCCAGTGCCCACCCTTGCTTTATATATTGTATACATGAAAAATTCACTTCAGGATGATGGGGAAGTTGTTCCAAGTGGCCACTAAAATCTGTGGCAGTGCAGTGGGTCTGGAGGGCAGTTTCTCCTTTAAATTTTGTTCCCCCCCCCCCTCCTCCTGCTAGATCAGTAAAGAGAACGGTTAACTGAAGAAAAAGGAAATCTCTCCAGAGATTCAATTTTTCATCCAGAAATATGCTAAAACCTTGGAGTTTCCAGAGGCTGTTTGTGACTGATCTTTGCCCCCTAAACCCCCACCCACAGGAGAACATGCTTCAGGCTCCGTTTCGAGCACCCCAACATGCATGAAAGTTTGCCGTTAGTTTGTTCACCACCCAAATTTGACATTTTGGCATCACCACTGAATAAAATTCAGCATTTTTAATTATTAATACACAAAAATTTGCACACATTTTTATGAACCATGCTGCATAATTAATGTGATTTTTTACTATTTTAGGCCAAAATCTCCAAATAGCCAAAAGGAAAACTACATGGTTTGACCAATTTGAAACAGTACATAGTCATAGGCCTAATACAAATTCATTAAAATATGTAAGCATATGTTAGGCCTCAAACATAATTGATATCAAAGTTTTCACAAACATTTTGTTGGCTGGAGATGTGACTGTACACCTATGTGAGGGGCTGTCAATTTTCCCTTATTATCCTAGCCTAAATGGGAAGCTGTGAATCAATTTGATATTTATGTGAATTTTGGACAATGAGTTCTCTCAGGGCAAAATAAGATTCAATAATGTTTGGCTACAAACCTGGGCTACCTCAGGCCTATGTCTTTAGGCTAGGGGTAATGTTTAGCCTTTTATTAGT
The DNA here is from genome assembly GCA_037179385.1 of Holothuria scabra. NCBI lineage: Eukaryota > Metazoa > Echinodermata > Holothuroidea > Aspidochirotida > Holothuriidae > Holothuria > Holothuria scabra. The sequence goes on along the minus strand of CM074192.1, from coordinate 14,661,664 downwards.
CTAGAACCTAGGCCTAGACTGGTACTGTCCCCTTGGGACTCTACCAAGAAGTGCCAATTTTGCCCCTAGGGCCTAGCCTAGTACTAGCCTAGGGAGCAATTGCAGAATGCAACGCCTCTCCTGAAATTGAGTGACAATAATAGAGTAACTCATTGTCAAAGTGCGTTCAAGCGAGACATTCTTTAGAGAACGACCCAAAGTTGGAGTGGGGTGTTGCATTCTGCAGTTGTACTCTAGCCTAGTAGTACTAGCCTAGGCCTAGGCTAGGCAGGCTAGGGACCTAGGCTAATTGCGTTGAGCTTCTTGGTCTCTTACTGGGTCTTACTCTTAGCCATACTGTAGTACTGCCTAGGCATACAGTATGTACCTGAGCATGGCTAGGGCCTAGCCTAGGTTAATAATATACTTAGCCTAGGCTAGGCCTAGTTATTATTACTGACGAGTGGCGTGAAAGTCTAACTCTACACCAAACTGACTGTTAACTGTTACTGTTAGCTACTCGATAATCATATAGGCTAGGCCGAAGTTAGGGGCCAAGTTAACGTTGGGCCTAACAGGCCTAGGCAAGGCTAAGTTAGTACTTACTGTCTAGCCCACTGATTCTTCGAATGTCAGATCGGTCGGCAAGTTCTAACGTTAAAATTAAAGGCAAGTGAACCCAACAGATCGGGAGACAACTTGGGAATATATCCTCGAGAGCATAACACTCACTCCCCTTATCCAACACTTTAGACAATTAGCTAAGCCAAAGAGCTTTCAGTTAGTACATGGGAAGTAAGTGAGGCTTAGCTGCACAGTTTGCAATTCTACGGAATCCTGAAAATTAGGACACACGGAATGAAAATGTACATTGACCACGGTACGTTTTGATGACCGCAACAACATTCCACTCCATGATACAAAACACCTGTCAATGTACTTTGCGGCATGCACAGACTGAAGTGAGACACCTTACCAATATTTTCGGGTTCGAAGTTATCTTTTACTCCTCAAAATTCACAATTAAGGTCTGTTTACTTAAGTATATCAATAATAAGTTAATTTTACAGTGTACTATTATATCTAGATGTGAATAAATGCTAATAAGACTTCAAAATTACTCTAAGGTTTAAAATAACTTTTATGTTTTACCTCTGTTCTATTTGGAAAAGTCTACAAAGATAACTTTTGTAGAATGACATCAACAGCCGTTCACCAAGAGTGTCGTACAGAAACTTTGCACGCTTGACCTAGCATAGAGCTTTCTGCTTTGAAACATAGAAATAAATATGATTCGTGTGTAAAAAGCGCCGAAACCAGTAACTCCAAGATATTTCACGGACAGCAACATTTCAATATGTGCAAGTCGTTCACGGACAAATACATGAAGGCATGCGTTCCATTTCAATTTATTTGGACACTCGCAAAAAACAAGATGTACACCTGAAACCTCGAGTTCGGCTGTACGCTCCCTTGATTCCTCGCTACTGCTATTTAATGTTACAATACCTCTTTTAAGCCATGCAAAATTCTGATATGTGCAAACCTCTTTCACATATGCACATCACAATACAAATATGTAATCTTGATTTTCATTCTTGACTAAGAGATGACACCTACAGAGTGGAAACTGCTGCACATCATGCTTGCGATTTGCTTGTACAACATTGTGTTAATCGACATAGCAGGGACCAGGGAGCTGTTATTTAACAGTGCCATGAGATAACAAGCAAGGACTGAGTGGAAGAACTTGTTGTATGTTGTAGATTATAGTCTGCTACTTAAACCACGAGGTGGCGCGTTCTTGGCATCGTTATCCGTATGATAGGTTTTTTTTTTTTTTTTTTTTTGTACTGGTTGTTTTCGACTGTTGTTCTGGGGAAGGGGAATCATGGGAAGGGAAGATATTTCTCATTATTTGCTGGCGGGATCCTCAGGTGCAATTTGGTTCAACGTATATTGCCCAACTTTTCTCAAACACAGGGGTTTCGTTCTTTTAGTGAGTGGTGGGCGGGGACATATACATGCACACACTAAAATTTTGCCTGGGGCTTCAGCCCACCCCACCCACCCGTTTCTGACTTTCGTCAATTACCTGTGGGGTCGTGATGCTGCTCCGACCTTTTTCCTGAGAGAATGAGATAGCATATCCATGTCAAACGTGTGAGTTTGGAGACTTGGACAGAAATATCGTCTAGTCTCTGTAGTGGCATCGCCAGTAGGGCCACAGGGAATTCCCTGGAAAACCTCGTTCCCCCGGTGTGTCCCCAGCTGATATTTGGGATTAACAAAAATGTATTCCTTCCATAGTTAGAGTGTTAGTACCAGATTAAGTATGATTTGATTCTTCTTTGAACAAGAAAGGGCAGCAATTTTTTCTTCCAATGAAAAATATCGCCCAAAACACCTGTGAAATTTCATTCCCTGCTAGGACTGAGGGGTTGCATAAAGTTCGCTCTGCGCACTCAGCTCATGTAGCATTTCCAACAGGGTTACATTCAGGAGGGACGCAAATGGGGGGGGGGGGGAGTTTCCTGCTCAGTTTTTGGCCCTGCCCCCTCTTGCCCCTCCTCCAAGTAAGGTCAGTTAGAAGTCTTTCCAAAGACTTAATCTTTCATCATCTAAAACCCCAGAGCTTCATGGATCTTTGCCCCTTGGACCCCAACCCCAGACACGGGCGCTTTGAGCTTCGTTTCACCCTGCTCCCGAAAAGTTTTAACTCCCAACATTTTCTTTGCCCTTTATTTGCATGCCCCTGTGCGCTGGGGTAGTGGAATATGCCCACGGTGTTTCCCGCCTGTCGTAAGAGTCGACTAAAGGGAAACCAAATGTGAACTTTGACAATACTTGAACATAAAATTGAACTTAAAAACTTTTTATCGAGTTGACTGACACTATATAAAACATTCCTGCTGGTGTGGTGTGTTGTTCAATTTCATCTAACTAACCCCCCAATTTGACATTTTGGCGCGGCCACTGGTTGCGTTATTCCTTTAGAGATTCACTTTCCCATTAACTGCTGTCTTTGTAATTCCCCCTTTCCCTTTTTCAAAATGTCAGCCGGATCGGTTTCTGGTAGCAGTTTTGTTACGAATTAAATCTTGCTTGAAGTTACCAGACTTATTTTTAGACCAGAGTTTGGTCAGTTAAATTACTCTTAAATGACGACCTCACATTTATCCCAAAACACAGGAGTTTCTTGGGCTTTCCCTGGACGCCCACAGCGGGGTTTTGAACCTGAAATCTACAAGGGACCTAAGGCGGGTTCCTGGACTCCGTCCGTTAAGGTCGGTCGTTAACGGCTCCGTCGCAATGAATGGTGTTTAACAGTGTCCCTGTTACAACCGATATGTAACAAATAACCATAATGCTAAAACAACCGATGATTTAAAGCAGTGTAGCGATAATGTGAAAGTTCCCGATAATGTATAAACTGTCCTGTTGAGGGTTCCATATGCCTGGTCCTACCTACAGGTGTATATGTGAGCTAGTTTATATAGGTACGCAAGTAAGCTGACAGATCCATAGTTGGGAAATTACACCCCACCCCCAAACAATGATATTTCACCCACGACACACCTTCATTCGCTACACCAGTGGCGTAGCTAGACACTTTTCAAAGGGGGCAAGCACCGCATATTTATCGAAGATTTTTATAGTGTGAGCACCATTTCTCTGGGGACATAATTTGAGGGGCGCGATGCGCTCTGTTTGAGCAAATTTTTGAAAATATGGAGCTTAGGCCTATATTGCAGAAAATGGTCTCCCTACTTCCCCGAAGCTACGCCACTGCACTACGCGACTGGTTACGTTGCATTTTGAGAGCGCGCACTGCTGTACAGAAGCAGTCCATTGACTTTTCTCGATAAGATGCGAAAGAAAAATTAAAGATGGCGCTATTGTTATAATTATTGGCGGAGCAATTCAAGCTCGATTGTAAGCTGAGAAAATCAACACTATAGCAGTTCCTAATTCATTATCCAGCAAACAACTACTTGTCGCCTCGACGACGTAATTGATTTTTCTCATACAGGTCAGATCCTTCAGTAAAAACCCCCAAATCTGTCATAAGGCTATATTTTTTCTCCATTGTAAGCTTCAGATTTTAAAATATTTGTTAAAAATGGCAACAGAAAAATTCAGAAAATTTTCCAATCAGGAGGATACTCCATACAATAACAACTCAAGCCAACTTCAATCACCCCGATATTCTACTTAATTTCTGCTCTTGAATAAAAACTTAATAAAACCTCTTTCTTAAAATTCCGAAGTTTTTCCAATGTAAGCCCTTAATTTTTAAATCTTTGTTCAATAAATTTAAAAAAGTTTTCGGGCAAATTTCCAGTTTCGTCTGAGAGACTTAATTCATAGACATACATCTGCAATGCGTTATCCCAAACGAATTTCAGTCGCCCCGTATAAATTTTTTGATTTTGTTCATATGAAGGGCATTTTCTTCGATAAATACCCGTATTATTTGAATGGTCCTCATAAATGAACCAAACTTGTTTCAAAAATTTCAAATTTTTAAATTTGTTAAAATTAATTCAGGAACGGTTACCTGTAACAATGTTCGTTGGGTAAACGTGGGATGGCGTGAAGTCACGTGTCTCTAACTCTAAGCCTCGGGGAAATTGATGAATTGTCACCACCTACACAACGTCTTGACAAATTATACTCCGAGGGGATTTAACGCACCAAATTTCGATAACTTACGTTTCATAAATTATTATTGAATAAGTGAGAAAGTTTCATCCTGATATAATTTGTTTTGTTTAGGAAATTCTGTAAAGCCACTCAATGAAATTTACTTGGAAACTTGAAAAGGGGATTTTATAATTGATCGCTATTTTACTTTAGAAACAAAGGAGCCGTACTGGGCATTTCTTCAGACGGATGAGCCCCCGTTGTTTTCCGTTAAGAATCTTACTACCCGAGAAAATTGACTCACTATATTTTTAACTTTTCCAGGTTTGCTAAAACACACGGAAGGTTGGGAGGAGCGACAAATCCCCATCTCTCATGTCTAATGTGCTTGTTGCTATAAATAAATATTTAAAGTAACTAGGACCTTGGAAACGAGGATTTCATCATCAGAACCTTCCGAACTAGGGCTTTCAGGAGAACATGAAGTATTCTACGGAAGATGGAACTAAGGAGGACATGCATCGGAAAATTAAATTCGAACATGACAATGAAACCAAAAAGACGAGATACATCAGAGAGACAGAAAGGGAAGTATTCCTGCATACATCTCAGTAGATGTACATGATGAAGTAGACTGTGTAATACTTTCATCCACTGACCGAGGTAAATTGGTCATTATTAATCACTGCAGTCTAAGCGGAATGAACCAATCAGGGTACCGGGAGCGTTTAAAGGTAATGCGACATATCATCAAAATGCCTCAAACTCTCTAGGCAGTTAAAGAGTGAAATTTACTAAGGAAGAATCTGTTAGAATAATGTCAATATCTTTTAGGGTTCTCAAGATATACCTCTTCAAAGTTTGAATATTTCTGAAGCAACTTGTTGCTTATCCAAAAATAATGATGTTCAGTGGTGCAGAGTGATGACATTTCTTTGGTTAACTCTATATTAATTATCTCTTATTTACTCATCAGATAGTTTATGGTTTGGTAATTCAATTCAAGGACACAATTTAAACTTCCAAAATAAAACCCTCCGGACAAACTAATGTTAGGACTGTCCTTGAAATGAAGATTATAAAAACAAAGGATAACATGATCCATATATGGCATGTTCTTCTCATGACATCACAAAATTTGCAAATTGAGTTCATATTTATTCATGATGAAGTGTAAATCGGAAATTGTCCTGTAAATTGGTCAATTTTTAACGGGGATTATTCTCTGCTACATTATTCCACATTGACTCCAGTTGTGGGCTGACTTTAGAAATTTTAAACTCTTACAAAATTGGAAAGGTCGAATAAGTTTAAGTTTAACGTTTGGGGATCAGGAAGCATATCGGCTAACGAGCACCCTATATACCAGAGTGCATGAGCATTAACGAACACAGGCAATAAGTCTCCTATTTTCGACATGCCCAGATGCAAATGAGGCAGGATCGTAATAATCTCCCAATCCTGTTCCTGTGACTGCCATTTTACATCACATTTGACGGTCGATGAACGTAGGCGTATTCCCAGTCTTTAGCCACCTACATGGTTGCGGAATGCTCCGGGATTGTAGTAAGTGCGAGTCTCACAACGATATTACGAAGTTCCGACGGGAGCCCATGACACCCTATCAAAACTAATACCACAAATCAGACGGTTCTGAGGTTCCAGAAGAGGGTAAGAGTAAGTAATATACGTCTCCGGTGAGAAATATAGAGACTCGAAAGTAAGAGTCTCTAACGAGATGGTTAAGGGCGCCCTCTATTATGCGCTCCACCCTAGTAAGGAGACTTCGCTTTGGGGAATTTAGTCCCCAAATGTAAAACGACGCATGTTTAATTTATATCATAATTAATCAGAGAATAAAATACTTTTCTAATTTCCTCTTTTTTCTTTCTTATCATCTTCCTTTTCTTTCTCTTTTTTATGTAACCCTTCTGCCAAGTCTATTATGTTTCCTTACCTTATGGTACCTTTAAAATGTGTAGATATATATATTTATAAATTACAATGAAATTTATTTGGGATGGATGCAAAATTATTTGGGCAAGTTTAAGACATGTATAAATTATTTGACCAAAACAATTTCGGACCATTTTGAAATGAAGCTATTGGTCTCTTAATCCTATTAATGACAGGGTTCGTCTGCGGCCGATACCAAATTATCGTCACAGTATTTGACAGATCATGGGACAAAATAAGGTATTGTCCTCAGTTTGAAACAGTTTGAAATTAAACAAATGGTGTATTAGTTCAATGATGAATTTTTATCATTCTCAGACAACCAATTTCGTTATTTGAATGTTTAAATCTGCTAAGTCACTTCTTCATTTTTTCTAATATTAATTATTTAAGTTTGGAATCATCATGCTAGATGATTGCAAGGTAATAAGACGAGACTTATAACATTTCAATAATGTTTCACAATAAATTTGAGTTACTGATTATCCCCTTAAACTGTTAATGACATATTCTGGTGGCTTTTCACCTGTGACTTGTAAGAACAAAAAAATATTCCACACCGTGTGCTTCAAACCTTGTCTCAGTACCCTTTACCTCACTCATTCAAGATATATCACTTTAAAGATTGGTTGATTTTGTAAAAAAATATCTCTGCTATTCGACAAAGCTACAAAGGGTTTTGTTATGCGGACACATTGTCTCAGATTCCTTTTACTTTTCTTTATAATTAAAGGTCCTGATGTCTTTGAAATTTGATACTGTTGGAATGTTTAAATATCTCTCTTTTTAGATCTAGCACTTCCTTTCACCACACATAGATTACAAACAACAATGTTGCTTGCTTCATATTGCCTACATCACCATCAAAATAATAAACAAGTTGAAAGCAATGTCAAATTAATGTACCACGATGGCATCACAGATTTTCCATGATGTACCAAATCTCAAGAAAAAATTGCATTACTTAAAAACTTTGTATCGTCGTGAAGCTGTATGCTATAGAGGCTTTGCAATTACGTCACGGAACCGCCATGCTGGAGGACATTCATGCCAAATACACGTGGTTTTGTGCCGAACGCACTGCACAGTGTGCACTGTGACATGCACGGTGTATACAAATTCAACGAGCAAGCGCGTCCCGTATGGTTTACTACGTAGTTACTTGTACTCCAACATGGCCGCCGGAGAGTATTATGACGTCATGTGAAAAGCCTCTATTAAGATGCGGTTGTCACCTCCAGGAGGTGAAAAATGTTCCTGTATATTTTAAAATTACTGAATTTTGTCTCCAGGATATCTTTTTAAGTGACATGTTTTAAACATGTATCAGACCCGTAACCAGGAAGGTACAAAGGGTAGGGGAACACTTTTTCCCAGGGGCGATTTTTTCAGGGGGCCTAATGTTCCCAAATGTATTAAAGCAATGATCAACTTCAAACTCTGTAGAGGGTGAAAAAAATTTTAGGGGGCTTCCCCTCTTACCCCCTACCCCCTTGGGTACTGATCTAACATATATAAATAAACTTCTTTCAAAATTTATAGGTCTTTATAACAAATTTATCTTGCCCTGGTCTGTACGAACACTTGGACTGATAAAGAACACATTAGCTCATTAATGATTTCAATTTCATAATGGATCATTCCATCTGGCGTTTTCTCTGAGTCATTGAGAAAATCCCTATAGCCTAATACATACAGGTAAGTTGGCTTGACGTTAGTATTTTAGTTTCTTTATGCTAATTTATTCGTCCTCCGGAAGGCATAGTGTATATTAGATACTGTTTGTACTGTTTATGTACACTCCTACCTTCATTGATTCATCGAAAGATTTAAAGGTAAGGAGGGTTACCATACAATACACAAATTATATGCAACAACCGATTGTATAAAATACGAACAACCATTTTCCATCATCTTCAAATAACTACCGTTCTTGGTGATCGTCTTGCACTGTAAAAGTAATGACGGTAGAATACTTGAAATGCTTTTATTAAAACACTCAAATAAGCGAGTTCGGTAATTCGTTGGCGTTGTGGGGTACAGTGTGTAAAAATTATGTGTTCGGCGTTCCCCATGATTTCGTGCAGAATTATCTCGATCAAAAGTAGGGGATCAGTTCTATTTTATGGCAGTTTGAAATGCAATTTTTTCACCAAGATGGCAATTCAGGCACAGTCAACTGCACAGAACCACTCTCATGTTTCCTCTTATGTTATGATTGGATTAACAAATAATTATATCACCAAATTTTCATGCAAACGCAAATTTTGGAACCCGTGTTGTAGGAGCGGGATTAGCTTGTTTGTCCAGGCGATTTAGAGGATGTGCGAATTACCGAACTCGCTTATTGGAAATAAGACGTTTTTTGAATAACTCATGCGTGTAAGAGAAGGTATTGGACATATCAAGTTGGTACCTAAAAGGGCAATCGACCTCTCTCTAACCTAGTAATCTATATTTTCCTGCAGGGGATAGGGTGAAGTGTGATTTCGAGCGAGTAATGAAACTGTTTTGAATATGTGTTTTCAAAACTTGCTCTAACCTATCAAAATTTCGACATCCTTCGTAAACTACCAAAATATTCTGATCATCACTGTCATGTTGCCCTTATGGTCAATTTACCTTCTGATATGAACTTCCGGAGAGAAAACAGTATAGTAATGAAGTAATGGTAAATGGCTTTAGATAGGAAAGAAAAAAATACCTCAATGAAAGCAAATTTTGTAATGAAAAGAATATTAATGCAAACTATCACGGCTCTATGTTTCTGGGACACAAACATTCGTTTATGCAATCAATGGGACTTTGGGGGTTTGTGGCATATTCTGATTTCATCCCCAGTACTTGCTCAGCTTTATAGCCCCATTCTCTTTCCCCGTCTTTAGGTTAATTAGTTAGATGAGGTTGTAGTACTTCGGACACACATTCTTTTTTTTTCTCCATCTTTATTTTAGTTCTCTTCATCTCATAAAAGCATTTTTCATACAATTTTATTTAATTTAGTTTAGATAGCATATAGCAATTATAAATATAACATTCGACTTCATTCTATAATATTCCTTTACCAATTGTCGTAATAATGCAAGAAAATATGAGCTTAATAGTGTTTTCACATTCTAACAATACGTTTAAATTCTGTAATAACATTCAATACGAAAAAATGAAACAAAGCTGCCATCTGAGCATCCAGAAAGTCTGAATTGAAGGGGTGGCTAAATTTCAATTACTACTTGCACAAAAACATTTGTCATAGGCCATACAATATAACGAAAAATAAATGTTAATATTAATATCGGTTGCAAAGTACTACAAAACATTATGATTTAATTAAATAACATGGGACACTCCTTGAAAACTTCCTCGTACTCAGGACACACATTCTAAGTGCACAACACACTTACTCATACATACATAGCTTCCGAGAGCAGCCTCATGACGTCATAACTACTGACCAACCACGTCAGCTGCATCGAGTTTCATGGAGAGTCCAACACGTGCCGGGCAGCATGCTCTCCCCAGAACCACTCTAGCTCTCGCACGCTCAACATCTACTTCTAGTGACCACTACTTTAACCAACCACAATATAAGGACGCTGAAGCAAGCAAACGGCTTCTCTGTAACCAGCTAGCTTCGTGGAAATTTTACATAGCCAACAATGCCATTTTTACTATAAGTCAACTGCTCGAAATCTCGGAGCTAATTTCATGAACTGCTCGTGTCCGTTTCAAAGCACGTAAAAAGCACCCTATTCGTTCGACCAACACGGACAGTCTCGTGAGTCGGGCAGCAGCTGGCTGCTCGACAATTATTACTTTACTGGGACTGTAGTGTTGAGTGGAGCCATAGTGCCGCTTTCTAAACAGCCAAGATTCGTTCGTGAGGACACGAGGTTCCGTTGTGACGCCTTATTGTTTCAACGGTATTGACGGAGCTACACAGAACACAGCAACCTGAGGTGAGACTACCCAATTTAATTTGTTATCTCTAACATCTCCACAAAAAGGTTTTACGGCTAATTATCTAACCAATTAGTTTGAGTCGTGGGTCGTCGACGGTTTCATTTTTTTTGGGGGGGGGGGGGTTGTGGCTTACAACCTAATTTTTCTAACTCATTTGCTCCTGCTAAGCTTTTTAAGTTTTAGTAGGACGCAGCTACGGGTCAAACTCCAAATCTCCCGACTTCAAGTCGTATGTTCACGGTTAAGACAAACAGATTTTAGGACGAACCTAAAAGTGGTCCCAATGAAAATTCTGCAATCTGCCACTATTTCGCCCCCAAAAGGACGGCAAAGTTACTAATTTAACGCAAGATGTATTGATTAAAACATGCTTGCCAAGTGTATTGTTCATATTAGCAACGTAAATAACGTGGTTAGATATTGTGTTAGCCAATTATAGCAAACACAGATTTTAACGATATGCAGGTAAGCCTTTAACGCGCGAGTAAGAAATCCTTCCAGTAACCAGTATTACAGTTCAGTGTAGCACCGTAAGTCCTACTAAAAGAGAATAACACTATAGCAATTGCGATTTCAAATAAATTTCAATTTATTAAATAAGGCGATTAGCGAAAACGAGAGCACACACATGTAATACATTTAAATATTGTCATATCAATTAAGCTCAAATCCAAGCCACCGGGTTGTTGGAGATAAACTCCTTCCTGTAGGTGTTCCCTGAACTTAGCATGGAGACGGAAACACTTAACAGAAAAGTAGAAAGCAAACCAAAAAGTAGTAAGTAAGATACACCAAAAGGAATCCAAACAAAAACAGTCATTACCCCTGGTATATTGTCTTAGTTATAGTGAGATAACCGCTTTTAGGGGTACATCCGATCGAGGGAATATTTTGCCTTGGGTGGCGCCATTTTCAAATATTCCCCATGATGCATTGTAATCCTACCGCGCAAATTCAACGGTGGCTATCGTGAAAAATAACCTTGCAATTTTCATCGATTTCAGGAATTTAGGATTTTAGAAAATTGGGCAAATTTAAGATCTTTGTTGTCAGGAGAACAAAAAGCTTCGTTGTGTTTGGTTGTTCATTACTCCGATCTTGACAAATAGAGCAATTTTCCTAAGTTCTTTGTCCTATGCTTGGACCGGCTGTGTGGTCAAGTGGTTAGAGCATCCGCTTGCAGTCGGAAGGTCCGGGTTCGAATCCAGGCCGGGTCATATCAAAGACTTTAAAAATGAAAACTACTGCAGTAGTGCTTGTTGGTCAGCATAAGCAATGGACTAGGGAAAACAAGCCAATGAGCCACAACAGGAAAAAGGGCCGTGGCCGGCTCGACTTGAACCAAATTTTAGAGACTCGACACAGCCGCAAGTTTCGTGCAATATTTTCCACATAAAGGTGCAAATTAAGTGGGTCTTGTCAGCACTTACTTTGGTAAATACGTAGTTAGTTAGTTACTAACCATTTGAAAATGCGGAGAAACAATCATAACCGCTCCGAAAATGATGTTCGAGGGAATTAGGGGGCAATTATCAGGGCTCGTAGTTTCCTAAACCAGTGAGTTTTGTGGATTGCATGGTAGGGACGTGTATGCCACTCAGGATAATTTTGTGACAGTGAAATGGTTTGGCATCTGCATAATATTCAAAGAATATAGACAGTTTTGAGAGCCTGGCTAGGAATAACTTAGTTGAGAAAACTGAGATTTTCTGTGATGAGAATTGGAAAAGTCAGTCACTCAGTCATTCAGTCACTCAGTCAGTCAATCATTCAGTCAGTCATTTAGTCAGTCAGTCAGTTAGTTTGATGAGGTTCAACGACACACTATGTTTAACAGTGTCAACTAGATGAAAAGGTGACTTTTAAATTCGTTTGTAAAAGAGTCAGGGGTCAAGTCCAAGTTCGGTTGCAATTTCAGAAAATAAACAAAAATTCAGTGCAAGTCCTCCCCTTTAGTCTGCTCTTACGATAGGCGGGAAATGCCGTGGGCATATTCTACAAACCATAGCTCACAAGCATGAAACCTATCAGCCTACACACAAGAGCTTCGAAGAGCATGCACCAACCACAGTTGATGTGATTCTAGAGAGACTCAGTTTGGGTGGTGGTTCCGCAATGGATACGTCGTACGTTACCGCAAGACGTCCTCAGCCTCATCTAGAGGTGAGAAATTTTGAAATCCTAACGAGATACAGACAGCAAGAAAATACACGAGCACCTAGTTGTAGTGAATGGTGACAAGCTTTGGCATCCCCCAAACGAACAAATCTGAAGGATATTTGCACCCATAAGGCAAAAGTTAGAACAGTGCAAGGGTCTGCAGTAGTAACAATGCAGTGAGACCCTATGTTCCATGGATAAGACATATAGAGGACCCCATAATAAATTTCCCTGACTTCCATACATACGCAGCAAGGGTTAGACCATACACGAAAGAACTCCGGGTCATTTTAGCCTCTGAACCCCCTTGGCCACTGGATATTATCGATTCACCCCCCGCTTGCTATACACGACTGCTAGTAAAAAGAGCATGTCGCATCCAAAACTGTTTACAATTGGGGAAATGCTTCGTGCCAATGAAGCATCTCCCATGCAGGGGCACCCATTGACTACGGGACTAGTGGAGACTTCGAAAGATAATTCACAAAAAATTAAATGTAGATTTTCTGTCGACATACTTGGGTCTCTTCAGCGAATACTAAGAAACATTTAAAATTACACAGTACTGTATATAATGCATTGTAGCCACAATAATGCATTTTAGCACAAAAAATTCCGAAGCAGGTCATTCATCAATGACCATCTATCCGGGAATGTATCCCAGTCAATCTTAATCGATTCCCAGTCGATTTTTAGGCCATTAGTGCCCATTCTGAGTCAACTCACTGACCCACCCATTTGAAAGTGTCGCACGGTTAAAGAGGTTTTAAACATTAATCAACACTTTTATTTACTCGGGTAGTCACTCATGTACCAAACTTTGAACCAATAAGAACGAAACTTTTGTATATTTTTGAAACTTTTATTGAATTTTGTTTTGTGGACCCAAACGATACAGAATTTTAATTAAGAGTCCATTTTAGGTCCATTTGGGTGCTAATCAGTGTCCGAGCCCTCCCAATTTGGGCCAATTACAAGTACAGTAAAAAATAAACTGAAGATGGCAATTGAGACCAACTTCGTACTTAGGTGTTACACCTTCAACTGCAGAAAGCCGTGGAGCCGATAGATTAAACCAAAAAGTTAGAAGTTAGAAAAAAAAAATTGAAGTTAAGCAGTTAGGTACTGTTGGATTCCGAGAAACCGACAATCGACAATTGACAAGATATAAAAACACATCTTAGTGCGACGCTGGGATCTCCTAAAATGAAGTGGTGGCGAACGAAGAAGGGGGCCAGTAACCCTCTGGCTCCACACCCCGGGTCGTTAACAGGTAAATCCGATGCGAAGTCTGCTCCTCGGTGTTACTTTCTTTAGATATGTAACTGAGACTTGAATTGACGTCCCACAGCTTAGTTAGGCCTCTCCGGGACTCTTCAATTTCAGGACGGTAGACAAAGAGGACGGAACGTGCAGCAAAAAACTATACTGCACATGAGCAGAAGCGAACATCACACCGTCCTGATGGTTTTCGAACGGTCGTTGGTCGATTGAATGTTCGGTCTAGAAACAGGACGGTACATTGGCTTTCATGTAATTTCCCTCGTACCATCGTCTTCAAAATCGAAACACCTTTAAGCGCAGGTCACACCACAGCGATATCGGTTCAGGTTATAGGACCCCATTTTTGTGGGTTTTAGTTTAAGTCGCCTCCTTCTTTGCCGGAAGGAACCAAAAGATTGCCATTCTGTGGAAGTATATCATTCGTATGGGAGATAGTGAAACTGAAATATACACTAATTATTTCGTGATGTTACCTTAACAAACAGCTTTTATCGGACTACCCGTATCCGATAAAAGTTGTCTGCGGATGTGACATCATCTGAGATACAAATTATGTATTTCCAAACGTGGGAAAAAATTTGTTTCTTTCAGACTGAAGTCAGCGCTACTTAAAACTGGTCTTGCAACTGCCAATCGCAGTCGTAAACTCACGTACATTACACAACTGTTGGAGATCAGACGATGCAGTTGAGTTGCGATATGCAAAGTCGTGTAAGTGTGCGGATAGCTTTAAACTCCCCGTCCTGTTGCTCTACAGTCCTGAATAGAAAAGTCGGTAATATCTCACAAGGGCGTAAAGAGTGCTTTTACCATTACGGCATAATAGCCTTTAAGGAGATCCGTCATGGCAACCAGTTTTTAGGGAAAAACGGCGGTTCCCAATCAAAGTACCCGACCACTGGTTCATTACTCCCACTAGCTGCTTCAATGAGCAACAGATTTGATTACAACTCTGGTACAGCAGAAGCCCAACAACATTGGGGTTCAAATAATAACTTACAACAAATTCTGAAATAAGTGCTGGCAAAAAGGAAATCAAATTACTTAAAGTGCACTGAAGGGCTGCATCCCCTTTCAGCTTATTCTGAGATAAAGTGCTATCGAATGTCAACCTTCATGGTCATTTTCGAATGCTTAAAGGGTCATATAATTAAAACTGAGAACAGTTCCTGACGAGATTGTTCTAAGGGTATTTTTTCAGCCATGCGTTACGTCACAATTGGTAAGTCACGCTCACTGTCGGCCAGTTTCAACAGTGTTTCGATGCAGCAGTCACACGTAGGTTGTTAGCTGCTTCTCAGCTAGCTACACTAAATGCGTATAATTTGTAAGTCAAAGGGGCGGGGCTTGTGACGGAAGTAAAAGCACTCTATACACGAATCCGGACAGCAAGTGATAGTCTCATTTCAGTCGGCCATAACTGGGGTCCATTACCTTTAAATCTTTCGATTTCCTCGCTTACCTCTATCATGGGTGGTTGTACAGTAATTTTCATCCTAAATTCTCCACGTTCACTAAATATGAGGGTTTGAAATTCATGTAAACAATAAATAAAGACGATTTTAAGCTGATGGATCACACTAATGACGGCCTACAGTCACTAAAAGCAAGCGCTAATCGGATTCGTCTAAAGTAGATTCACACGCTTATACACCCAATAGCTTTTAAAGTTCATTCGTCTGCAGTTGGTTTGTCCGAGGCTTTATTTTCGAAATTTAAATTGTGTTCTTGAAAATTATTAGTACCAATTACCAAATCATACACTATCTTATGAGTAATACCATATAACTAATATAGGGTTAAAAAGGAAATGTCTACACTGTCACGGCAACGTCGCCACATTATTTTTGCAAAAGCAGCAATTTTTCTCAGAGGTAATTTCTTCCTTCTCATAATTACAAAAAAAAAAAAATAAGTACAATCAAATTGATAGGCTACAATTTAATAACACATTTACAGAACGATATTAAAGAATGTTGTCAGTAATAATAGTACATGAAGGGATGAGAAGGGAAAGGGACCAGAAGTAAGTTGGGAAACGTGTCTAGTCTGACCCCTAAAAGTACAGAAATATGAAGTTACATTCGAAGTTTGAAGAGGTATATCTGGACAACCCTTAAATATATTGTAATAACTCCAACGGATTTTTCCTCAGAAATGTTCACTCCGAATTGCCAAGTGACGGAATTCAGGTCGATTTGCTGACATGTCACACTACCTTTAAGCTCGAGCTTAGGAATTAAATAATAAGGACTACCCGACTGAACAACTGGAAAGGAAATCAAGTTGTATCATATTAACATTGTCGTAATGATTAGCTCTACTCAGTTGAAATTAATTTCATTTATTAATTCAATGAGAATAATTAAAAAGACACAATCTTATCTGTTAAATGATTACAGTTCATTATTGCAAACTAGCAATTTCGTCGATCTCTTTATCATGCAAGCTATTGGTAGTACAGTTTAAGGACTGGCATATTCAAAATCACGCGCTACTTTTCATCGGTCATAATAGAGGTGCATACGGAAGCCGAGAACGGCGCGGTAGGGAGAAAACGCAAATCGATTTCTCTGTATCATGAATTCGAACAAAATAGGAGAGGGCGTACTTCAAGATCGTTTTGTTATAGCATGTAAAGTATTGAGTATCCTCAAAATAAATGGACGAGCCTCATTTCTACTGAAATACAGAGCCTTTCAGACAAGAATAATGTTATTGGTTACGTTTATTTCTACCGTTTAATAAACAAACAAGAAAACGATGAAATACAGGGAAGAAGTTTTTTTATATATTTAGCGCAAAGAGCAAGGGACTCGAAGGTTTATAGAAACTATTTCAGGTAACGAAAACGAGCAATGTATTCGAAAATGAATGAAGCGGGCCGTGGCATTACCTGGTACTACGTAAGCAGTTCCTTGTTTCAGTTTTTTTTATTTTTTTTTTATTTATTTTTTTTTTTTTATTTTTTTTTTTTGCGTTTTTAAAGGATTATCCTGTGCTGTATTAGATAGGTAGCTTTTATGCTGTGAGGTGGGACTGAAGACCGCAGATACTTTGAAGTACTTCTGTGTTAGGTTTCTAAAACAAGTAAACTACTAGAAACATTTCTTCTCTTGGTTTTTATATGTTGAGCTTCATCAGTAGTTGGACTTTGTAGTTTGTCCTTACCCTCATTCGATAGAATTTTGCTCTTTTCCAATATTAAGTGCCAGCGTCTTTGCACTACAGGTTTTGTTTTAGCTCTTTGGTTTTGTAAAAGTTTATCATGTCTTCATTGTTTTAAATGGTCTTTGGAGAACTATGAGGCTTGGATATTCTGACTGAAGGGCGGGGTATGGTTATAAACTAACACCCCTACCTAGAGCTACTTATTTATATTACATTTATCAGATAGAGATCTATCGGAGATGTTATTGATGAAGCGCTCGGTTTGTTTCGCCTTCAGACAAAATTGGTAGCTTTAACTACGACCTTTTAAGGCTGAACTGGATTCGACACTTTTGAGACTTTGCACGAAGTTTCTCCCCTTTTGGAACCTAACAGAGCAGTACTCCAAAGTATCTGCGGTCTTTAATCCCACCCCACAGCACAAAGATGTTACCTAGGCTGTCTAATTACAAGACAAGATATCCGTTAAGAACGCATAAAAATTCAAAATTGAAACAAGGGACTGCATACGTACCGTATTGTCAGAAAATGCCACCTCCTATACCCATTTTCATTCATTCTTTCGATCGACAAATTCCATTTTGAAGAGGCAGCGGGGGGGGGGGGGGCTTTCACTGGGGGGTCCCTCCCCCTATCCCCTGCTGGGTACGCCACTGATTAGCGGGGAGGCACTTCGACTTTTTCGAGGTAAACTGTAATAAAAATTTACAGAATTACAGAGAAAGAAGAAAACTATAAGCCTTAACTGAAAACACTCTAAAACTAGAAATAAAGAAAAATAGAAAAGTAAAATAAAGGAAACTGGTGATAAAAAACTTAACAAATAAAAATGATATACATAGGCCTAAGTAAAAAGCAGACAAAAAATTAAAAAAAAAAAAACTAAACAGTAAGAAAAAAACCCAATCTGCAATTAGCTGCAACAAATATTAACAGGTGTAAACTGCTGGAACGGTGCCTATGAGCCGCAAAGTTGATCCTTATTTTTGCTTTGGAAAGGAAGTGACTTTAGAGGTAAGAGCCGGTGTAGTGAAAGAACAAACAGGTCAAGTGTCTTAGTACTTTTCGGATTACTTCAATTTATGATTTTAAATCTCGTTCACTCAGAAACAAGATTATACACCTCTATCATTCAAAGATGAGTACCCGTCACCTGTAAGGTTTCTCTGAAATAACCCGACGAAGCAATACACAAAAATTGCGGTCTTTTCGTACTCCCAAAAGTATTAAGAGTCTCTGATATAACACAATTTCTCAAATTTAAGTTAAAGTTCCGATCAGATATTTACTAAAAGCTCGGGGAAAAAATCGATTTTAATCCGATCCGAATTCGTTGTAGTATGGCCGCGGCTCTATCCTTTTATTTTTCCTTTTTCTTCTCTTTTTCCTTCTTCTGCTTTCCTCACTGCCTCTTTTTCTCACTTTTCTTCTTTCCCCTTCCCTCCCTTTCTCGTCTCATTTCTTTTAGTCTTATCTCTCTCTTTCTCACTTACCACCCCTTCCTCCTTTCCTGAATACCCGTCTTTTAGTTTTTCATTTTAGAAACCTAACGGGGTAGTACTTTAAAGTGTCTGCGGTAATCCTATTCCACAGCACAAAGTTGTTACCTTTCTTATTACAAGACAGAATTCCTGTTAAATACGAATTAAAGTTCAAAACAATTGAAATAATGGACTACATATGTAGTATCAGATTATAGTACCGCCCAGCTATTTTATTAATTATACAATGAATGCACACGCTAGATTAGGTAATACTTCGCATGTTTTCATTGCCTGTTATAATTTTTGAGACTAAGTAATCTCGCATTTAGTTACCAATATCAAAACACTTAGGTCTACTCCTTTATTTTCATGTTGTTGCAGACAAAAACCGGTACGAATGCACTGTTCTTGTCTCAACGGCTCTGTTTCTGATAGCAATGAGACTCGTCCATTAATACTGAGTGTGTGTGCAATACATAACATGCTGTAACAAGACGTTCTTGAAGTACACCCTCTTTTTTTTGTTGGCCTGATGGTACAGAGAAATCGATTTTCGTTTTCTCCCCACCGCGCCGCTCTCGGCTTCCGTAGGTGCATGCGCCAGGGAGTTGTTGTATAATTCGATGCATATGAAGTATATATTCAACTGTGTTCAACAGCCTGAGTCAGTAGGCTGTTTTTGCCAATCAGCAGACTGTTCGTAAACGTCAACCAGCCCATTGAATATTCAATGACCTACCCGCATCCTGTGACCAATGAAACTTGCTGAGAGTACACTTTCCATTGAACGCTTCTCTCGATTACACAACACATATACCTTGCAACGTTTCTCTCAATAGACTGGATGCCTAACTTGGCGAAAGAACGTCTCCTGGACCGGGAACGAAGGTTTGTGTTTGGTTTTGAGTCAAAACTCTGCACGTTATCGAACTCTTTTAGTTTTAAAAACTTTGTTGTGAGTCTCCTTCTTAAAAGGCATTCGTAACCCAACTCGTAACCAATTTCTTGTTGTGGATAGAGTGGATAGCAGCCTAAACCGTTTGATTTTGGAGGGTAGATTTTGCAGACTTAATACTGCCAGGTGTTACGCAGCTTTTTTTCTGCCACGCCTTTCCTTTTAGGTAGCAGAATCTTTCGGGAGTAAGCGTTTGATTTCACCGTTTCATTCTGCCAAAGAGAGTCAAGGGGAACTACATGTTATATTGGTATCGGTATCATGAAGTGAAAGTAATGCAACTTTAATTAAACAATTTTTTTCTCTCTCTGAGTTCCTAGTTGGAGCAAGATCTCCCATCCAATTATTCCTTCCAACAGCCACCGAGTTTGAAGTCTAGTTGGTATACATCTGACTCTCACCACTAGACCCAGGGTTCGATTCCCGGACCCTGGTCATCAAAAGACAACTGAAAAAGACAGAGGGGTCGTTAGATTGAACCAGAAGGTTGTAAGTTGGGCCGTAATACTCTAGCTAATACAACCAAGCCACTATCAGATTTACTAAACATCTTTACCAGTACACTATTAATTCAATTCGTTATGCGACCAACATTTTGAACCAAATATTAAGTATTGATATAAAGCGGCCTCAGACAGATTAAGTGTTCAAAACTTGCCAGTGGCCTTCAACCATCTTGTTTATAGGGCAAGAGCAGTCGCCACCACGGTCGTCGCTAGTGTCTCCTGTTTAGGGCCGGGGGTGTCGTGGTCCAAAATTCCCACTGGCTGGATGTTTTTCAACCTAATGGAGAACCATTGGGCCAGTTTCGATCAGTATGAATGCATGAAGCGCAAGGCATAGGAAATTATGAAATATCGGACCATCGGATAGCCGGAAATGGCATTTCCCAAACTTGTAAAAACACGGCCTACACAGGCACATTTGGCAGGGATGGAACAAATATAAAAAAGACAAACAAACAAAACAAAAAAGAAAAAAACACATGAATCATCATAAATCTGGAGCAGGCTAGGAAATAGACCTCTGAAAACGAGGCCAACGACTATCTAAGCGGAGCGTCACTATCGGTTGGCGCGGAGCGTACAGAAAATATCAGGTAATCGCGCACGACCCACATATCATTGGCCTGAAAAGGCATTTCCCAGGCTTTTATAAGTATGTTCTGAACAAAAAATTCAGCCGAGAAAAAAAAGAAAACACTGTCAATGCCGAGCGCTACCAGTGAGTGGCGCGGAACGCACAGAAAATTTTGAAAAATTGCTCGCCCTCATATATTCGGAAATGACATTTTCCAAGCTTGTATAAGCCGACCCTTTGCCAAAAACTTTCAAGGTAGAACGCATGTGATGAAATATTAATATCAGCTTTAAATAAAGGCGAAAAGTAGTATATGGCGAACCAAAATAAGATGAGAAAAGCATTAGCCAACTTTTCGTTTTATTTGTGATATTCTTATACTAACCCTGCCTTAAACAGGTAATTGAACTTTTACCTTTTTTTCAAGGGATTATAACGAAAAGTTGACTTTAACGACAAAAGAGATAGGTATAGGTGAACTGGTCGAGAAAATAGCTGCTGATAATCATCTTACTGCATTTTCACGGCAACAAAGTTAAGAACACCAACAGTGAGTTTACCACACAAACAGTAAGTTTACCACTTAGATTTTCCGGGCCAAAACTTTGGGGTCTTTACACACCTGAGAACTCTCCTGCCTGCGTAATCTTAAAATAGGCAGTTGCAACATCTCCCTGGTTAATATCATACCATAAAGCCGTTTGCAGCTTCAGCCCGCGCGACATTATACCGTATAGGTCAAAATCATGTCCGAAGTAGTGTTTTTATGGTTTAATTGGTTGTTATAGGCTTGCAGAATGTGTGAAACAGTTTCATTTTGTTTTGAAATATTTCATGAAATTTTTGCAATGAATTTGTTTTTATTTTTCGAGCAAATTCAATTCATCATTTAAGTGATTTAAAGCATGCCAGACTTTCATGGCTGTCAGCTGATTTAAACCACTGCCCGAATTTCGGATCTTGCAAAAATTTGAGAGACAGTCAGGCTCCGCCCTGCCCCATGAGCATATGGTTAACGAGCGGGGTTTTCACCCTCCCCGTTGATTTTTCTGTCTTTACATAAAGTTAAAATAAAAGTTAAAGTTGGTGCTAAATATCTAACAAATTTTAGGGAACTAAAAAATGTGAGAGGAGGGGGATTGTGCAGCAATGCCTTCTTCCAGTTACGCTAGTGCTTGAGAACTTGTGCTCTACGTACCTTAACACCAAGACAGACTAACTTAACAGACTTAAGCCTGGCAAACACTATACGACTTTGCACATCGCAACTCAACTAAATCGTCGTGACATAGTTTTGAATAGTCGTCACGATTTTTAGTCGCAAGACATGGCCACGCACACTATACGACTGGCTATCGCGCATTGTCAGTCGAACGATTACACGTGCACACAGTGGCGTAACCAGACCTGACTGTCCGGGGGGCAATATCATGCTTCCCGATTTTGTACTAGTTGAGCTGTGTTAGTTTGTGGGTGTCTTAGGGCCTTAAGGGAAGTGTTAGGGGGGGGGGGCGATTTTAGACCAAGCAACTCACCCTACCCCATTGACCAAAAGGTACATTTTTATGCTAAATTTTTGTTTGCTTTTTCTACGAGCAAGAACATTTTTTTTATTAAGTAAAGCCGATTTTTTTTTTAAAGGACCAAACCTCTCACCCCAAACTACAATTTTGGTACGAGGGTACCAAAATTCTCAATTGGCTCAGCTCTTTGATTGACAGCTAATTCAAACGATGCGGACGACCAAAGCTTATGTTACACAGCATAAACGGTACTGAGAGTGTTTTGAATATATACGGTAAATTGAGTTTTTCTATACTCACCCTAAAGCAATAAACTGAGATTGTATCTGGATGAGGATGAATTTCAGACACATGTGGGAGGGGCTTAAGTAAGAAGGTTAGGAGAATTGATACTGTTTGAGGTGAGAGAACTGGGCCTTTAAATATTTTAGTTCGCTCACCAGAGCAATCGAGAACAATGCAGTATGCAGACAAGCCACAGCTTGATTGTCAATGTAACTCAAGTGGCATGTAAACTTTGTAGTAGCACAGTCTTACAGTAGAGTCTTAGGGGGGGGGGCATGTGCAGGTTATAGAACGTACATAACCCCTACTTGGCTAATTTAAAGAGAGGACCGCAAAATACGTCCTTCCTCTTCAAATCCAAACAAGCACTGGTCTTGGCTATCCAATCACGCAATATCATGGAATTCCGCAATGAATGGAATAGGCGAGGTAGAATGCAATAGAAGGGCGCAATAACTGGCAGATCGCTGAAATGTGGAGAGGTCAAGGGGAGGGACACTCTACCTGGACATCCTTCCCTTTGGAAAAGGGAATGGAGTACAAAATTTCCTACATTTGATAGCATTTTTCGTTTTCCTTTCGTTTCGTTTATTTGTTTTTCTCTTTTCCATAAGAAATGCAAAATAGAACAAACTTAGATTCTTTACAATTATTGACAAAAGAGAAAGGAAGTAGTATAAAAAGCCTAAAGGCTTAACGAGAAGATCCACTCCCCAAAAAGCAAAACATGCATTTTTAACACGCAAGACAACCAATCTAGGCTGGCGCACAATTAGCAGACAATTGCCAGTTTCAGAATCGCCATGGAGACAGTTGAATTCCACAACTTAACCCATCTGCAAATCACGCGGTGACGAGGCGATCCGTTTCAACATACCTTTTGCTTCTACAGTATGCGTCTGCGTGAGTTCCTATATGGTATATTGATATATACGACAATATGAGTTAGGTCAAAAGCACCCGGAAAAAGGCCCTGGCCGGCCCGACCAGTTGGTAAGAAATTGATCTTTGACACCTCCTCTTAGTATCTGAAGCGCGCAAAGCGCGCGAAAATTCCATCAACTTGGTGACCATTTGCGAGGAAATATGGTTAAAATTGATCCTTGGTCTGTTGGTCGAGGAAGAAGTATGAAAAGTCGACGGCACTTGATCTACTTGAAAAAGTCAACGACAACGTAGACATATTTCGGGAAAACCATGCAAGACCTAGTATGAGAAGATTCCAGCTCTAATTTAAGATTTTCCGCATACCGCCGCTCTGAAGATTTTTTTTTCTTGGGGGGGGGGGGGGGGGTCGCGATGAGTGATGACCCTAGTCGCGCCCCAAACTCATTTCACAATTTTCTTCTTATTTCTATTCAAAATATCCTTCATGCCATTTTAGGACTTCAATGTTGCGTATTCAAGGTAAACCTTGCACAAAACAAAAACAGTGTACTATATTACTTCAAGTAGGTATGGCATTTCCCATTAAAAAATGTTGTTTAAATAAAGCATTGAAAGCATTGTATGAACAGCTCCCTATTATGAAAATTCTTCCAACGAGAGAGTTATTGTGTGTCAAACGCCACTTGAGGACAAACTTCAATTTACTTAAAGGGCTAATCATCTCATCCCAAACTGCAATTTTGTAGTAGTCCACAAAAATTCTCAATTGGTACAGCTTTTTGATTGACAGCTATTTCGAATCAAGCAGAGCACCGAAGCTCATATCACACAGCATGCACTGCATTGAGAGGGTTTTGATTACATATTGGGGTCTTGTATCTCACACTGGAGCAGTTCAAACTGAGATTCTGTCTGGATGAGGGTGAATTTTTGAACCGTTATGGGAGGGGCTTAATTAGGTAGTTTAGGAGAATCGGAACTGTTTAGAATGAGAGGATCTTTGAGGAGGTCAAAACCAGTGGCGTAGCCAGGATGCGATTTTTTGGCTATCTAAGCGGAGCGCCACCATCGGTTGGCGCGGAGCGTACAAGAAAATTTTGGACTTCAAAACCCCTCCAGATGGCCGGAAACGGCACTTCCCATGTGTTTTAAGCTGGATGTATCCAGCCTTGAAATACGAATCTCATGTCTGCGACTTCTCAAGTAATGAGAATAAAAAATCAATCTATGAAAAATGGTAATACATTCACTTTTTAGGGCCCCCGAAACTGGGCACTTCTGATCTGTGGCCTGGGGGATGAGACTGAAAGGAACCGGTATCTCCCTTTCCCTTGGGAAAATTGTAAATTTCAGGACGTAGATCGCAAATGCGGCAATATTTGAATCTAAGCGGAGCGCCACCATCGGTTGCCGGGGAGCGTAAAAGAAAATTTTGGGCTTTAAAACCCCTCCAGCTGGCCAGAAACGGCACTTCCCACGTGTTTTAAACTGGATGTACCCAGCCGCAAATGCGCCAATATTTGAATGGATTTCAGCTTACCTCAGGCAGTACCTTACCCTTTAACAGGAAAACCAAAAGTAGTTGTGCCCCCCTCTGAGAAACTTTCTTTATAGATGCAAAATGGTGCTATGTTTGGCAAAACTTTGAACTGATTACAGGCCTAAGTTTTAGGATTTTCCCTTTTTGGGAAGCATGAAAAATATCAAAATATTTTTAGTTTTTGTAGAGATTTTACAAGAGACATACATACTGCCAAAGAAACAATTTGCAAAATGGTGCAGTATTTGTTCATCGGTACATTACATAGTCAAAATTAAAATACTACGAATAAATCTCTCAGAATAATTCAACCGCAAAGCAGAAGGAAACACATGAAATCCGGACCTTGTGGACATTTTACAAATCCCCCGGACGCCAGTGCCAACTAGTAAAAAGAGGACTTGTCGAAAAAAATCGTCCTACAGTGGCACTTGTCATGGGCAGGAGTGAGGCACGACGTAGGCCTACATGTTAAGGATGGAAGGGAAGAATTATCCGAAGGCAGTACTGTACCCTTACCTGCTTACGGCATAATTTGTGTATGATAAAGTATAGGAATGGTCGTGTAAGAGTGGTCTCCAGTGTACGATTGCCTTATTTTCAGTAAATCAATCAGCAATCCGAAAGGCAGAAAGGGTCTTAACCTAACAAAGTCACATTAAAGTTTATCGTCGAGACTTTCGTTTCATCTTCGAAGTGAAATGCAATAAACGACAGTGCAGATCACAAACGGTATCCAATTTAGTGAAAGTAGGCATTTTGAAGTTATTACTTGATTTCATACGTGCGCACAAAATGTGTTTTACACACATTCATCCATGTTTTTTTTTTTTAAATTTTTACACATTTTATTTATTTACTGTTTTGAAGGATTTACTTCAAAGTTTATTTCCGTTCAAACATTTTATTTTTTTTCAATTACTTTATCAAGACGCAAAAATCTGGGGGGGGGGGGGGAGGCTGAAGAAAATCTGGGGGGGCTAGGCCCCCCAGGCCCCCCCCCGGTGGCTACGCCACTGGTCAAAACTGCATCTCAGTAGTATACAGTGTCCGAAATATAGGCTACTAATTTTCACGATATTGCATTTTCCTTCAAAAATAGTGCATTATGGGAAATCTGTGGTGCCATCGCGGCACATTAATTTGACATTGCATTGATATTATTTATAACGCTAAGGCCTCTGCAAGGGACATTGTTTGCTATGTCCAACATACACTACATTTTAATAATATTAAATTTCAAGATCAAACCAGACATTCAGTTCAAAAGAAAAACAAAGGAATCTGGGTCAATGTTGAAAAGTGGACAAATCGAAACAATAATAAAAGATCTGCTAAGTGAGGTATCTTGAGTGCCAGTGAGTAAAAAAGTATTGTGACAGGGTTTGGCGGATATGGTCTGGAACTTATTTTTATCTTTATTTAAAGGCAGTCATTCGTCACCCCAAACTACAGTTTCAGTATGCATATATCAAAACTCTCAATTGGTACAGCTCTTTGATTGGCATCACATTCAAACAATGCATCATAGCTAAATATCACAGCATGGGCACTGAGAGTGTCTTGATTACACATTATGGACTTGTATGGCCACTGGGACAAGCCATGAAGCAATAAACTAGGATTGTGTCTGGATAAAGATGAGTTTTAGATAAATGTGGGAGGGACTAGAAGTAAGTAGGCTGGGAGAATTGGAACTGTTTGGGATGATGAAAATATGCCTTTAAGTACTTCAGTGAAAAGCCAGCAGAATATAATTTTAATACGTGATTAATAATTCTTATCTTGCCGTTTTTTTTTTTGCAATTTTTCATACTCAGGCAAATACAAATCATACCCAGTGAGTTTATTCATTACTAATAACAAGTCAAGTGTCATCATCTTTTGTGTAAAAACAGGTTGGGCTCAGATAAAAGTACACATAAGTCATATCAGGGTAGCATACCAGCAGTATTATTTCCATACCGAGATGTACGAGTGATATTTTTTTATTATTTATACCGGTAAATTAGGCCTTCAAAATAGCGTTACCTTTGTATTTTGTTGCAGACAATCCCCGGTGCCCATGTATAGCAGTGTGTGATGTATTGCTTATCCACTAACATTTATACTCATTTACACTTACACTATTAAAACACATGGTCGAACTTTCCTCCAATGAACCACCCCTGTTGGCTGAAATACCATGTAACCAGGCTCGACGACAATTCACGCAAGTTTGGATATATGTTGACCAAATGAAGATGTGTCTGAACCTAAAACAGGTTATGAGGTGGTATACCGACCTAACACTGGGTAAAACGTTACTTTACCCAATTGCATTTTGCAATGCGCCGCACAACATGCCAACTAGTCTCTTCAGATCGGTTGTTCTGTGGAGGCGCTACAACAGCCATTCTCATTGAAAACGTTAAATCTATTAATTTGTGTGTTTTTATTTGAAATAAATCACATTTAATAGGATAGAAGTCAGGAACTTAAAATCGATAACATCCGATAGGCATTAACGTAAAACCAAAGGCTACGTGCAGACATGAGTCAGACGCCGTTGCAACTTATCATGGAATTCCCACTGTCTTAATGAGTTATTAACGAGTAATGAAATATTGTTCTCGACAAGATTTATTCTTAGCCCTTTTTCATTTCTTCAAAAAGCATCGACGAAAAGGGGGGAAGGTTTCAAAATCTTTTAGTTCATGCAGGGAAATTAATAAGAGACAAATACAATAATGAATTCCGTTTGTATCCTTATTACTGTAAATTTTATACACTTTGCAGAACCCCTGTCGCTCTTTCACGGTACCTCATAATGATCCCGTCGTTCCATGTACTGATCATGTTTTCAGCAATGACTACATATCATCTTTGCGAGGCGCAATGGGCTACCAACATGGTCGAATCTCGAGCGGTGATTGTCCACTTGTTTGAGTGGAAATGGACAGATATTGCTCTAGAATGTGAAAGGTACAGATATTTTTCCATTTTCAATCAACACCAGGCACGTAGCTAAGGAGAGGGGGCACGAGGGAAAAGTGCACACTTTCCCACAAATTTCCCATCAACAAACGTCACCCCATTAAACGACCCTGCCAAATCTTGGACTAAAGCCGCGGTCACACTACAACGAATTCGGATCAGGTACATTTATACCTTAATTTAATACAAAAATAAAAAATTACAAAAACTTGAATTTCTATTGAGATAACAGACTCTGAAGTCTGTTTCTCGAAATTCGTTTCCTCCAAAGAGTCAAAACTCTGCGAGGAACGTCTGGAAACGAAATAAATATCTCATTTATTGCAATGTTTTACTGGATTCAAAATTTGCAAAACTTAGTTAAGATACTTTCACGTGATTTTTTCAATAGATGAGGAGAAAATGTGTAGTCATTGGCAATAACGAGTTTGGAAATTCGTTTTGTTGGCTAAGCGCATGCGCATATCCTCCAAACTGTTGGAATATACAAACCAATCACAAACCCACAACAAGGGGTGGCAAAATTTAAATTTACAAGAGACTTTTGAGAAATCATTCTATTCTAATCCATCAATACCAGAAAGAGGGATCTTGAATGTGATTTTGTGCAGTGGAATGTTTCTAAATTGTCTTTTAGGTGACGGTAAATATTTGCAATTTAGGAGAGTAGCACTAAGAACAATACTTTCGTTCGAGTTGGCAAGACACTTTGATGGTGTTTGTATGTACGCACTGACGGCAACAGGACGGCGTCCACTTTGTGGTGAGCTTAGTTTGTTTATCCAACAAAGTGCCACACGATTACATGGGCCAACGAGTTGTACCAAACTCGCTTATTGATATGCTATTTGAATTGTAACTCAACTCAAAAGATTCAAAAACATACATTAAACTAGACTGCAGGCGGACGAATTTTTCGTACAGCTCATCGCTACGAAAAAATCTGAGGGGCGGCAGCCATGGGGGCTGCAGCCACAGAGTGCGCAGGCTAATATTAAACAGCGTTAGAAATGAATTCTAACAGTCCACTTCCCATCTTCATAATGTCAACTATATAAAATGTTGAAATTTATTCACTCAAATTAAAAAGGTGCCGGTACGTTGCGCAATAATTTGTGATGTCATTGTTGTACCATTCAAGTTACAATCTTCGCATTTCTTCGTTTTTCTGAATGTCACTGCAATATGTACCGAGGTGTGATAGCACCCTTACTCATATGGGGTGATGCAATTAATTATGCATTCTCTCTGCAACATGCTATGCAAACAAAAAGGAAGTGTTCAAGGTCATAAAAACCTTTTTCAGTTTTAAAAGAAAACAAAGCAGATAATGTGAACTGTACAACAAAAACGTCACAAATTACTAACAGAGAAAACAGAATAAACAGATTAATGTAACATGTTACATATTGTGAACATAACTTATATGCCTAGGTTATGTAGGTAATACGCTAAATCGACTTATTGAAACATTATTTCCAACACCCACTCTATTCCTCGAATGACACTCTCGCATTATTATTCCAGATTCCTCGGCCCTTATGGGTATGGTGGAGTGCAGGTATCGCCTCCTAACGAACACGCTGTCATTGATCTACCTGATGCACATCGGCCATGGTGG
Source organism: Holothuria scabra (assembly GCA_037179385.1). Lineage (NCBI taxonomy): Eukaryota > Metazoa > Echinodermata > Holothuroidea > Aspidochirotida > Holothuriidae > Holothuria > Holothuria scabra. The sequence continues at coordinate 14,632,155 of CM074192.1, read as the reverse complement.
GAAAGGTACCAACCAGTCAGCTACAAACTACATAGCAGAAGTGGCACGATAGACCAGTTCCGCGACATGGTTCACCGTTGTAACAGTGCTGGAGTCCGTATATACGTCGATGCGGTCATTAACCACATGGCGATTAAAGGTTTGGATATTAGATTGAAATGGACTTTACCAAATGTAAAGTGCTTAAAATCTTTCTAAAAGAATAACTTGAGTCTTCCTGCCCTCTGTTTATTCAAGACTGTGAAAACTTTCAAGGCTATTTCCTCTGTGGACCAGGCCAGGTGCCCTGACTCCATCCCCTGGATCGAATACAAGTTCGCTCGTGGGTGTATCTCAAAGTACAGACAGGTCACTTGAGGTTACATGTCTCATTGAAACTTTTATACGAGGGAGAAGTAAAATGTCCCAAAGTCACCTGGCAAGGTGACCCCGAATAACCTTTCAAGATGCATCTGACAGTTCCCACAGTGCCCCTCTCCGAGGGAAGTTTCTGGATGCTTGCATGGCTTTTAAAAGACAAGACGATGAATTCTGTCACACAAACTTTACTAATGTCCATGAACAAGCTGTTGCATCAAATCAGAGGGATAATATTACAACCAAAAATCATTGTTGGCAAATTAAACGGTTAAAGAAAACGTCTTGGATCCCTGTAGCCCCCCCCCCCCCTCAGTAATCTCAGTAAATCGCTAAATAATTGCTGTGAAAATCGAACAGATATATTTGAGAATCATGAGAAAGGTTGCAGAAAGGACAGAAGGCTTAACACTAAAGTTGACGTGAAGTAAGCATGATTTACTTCACGTGTAGGAAAGTACGCCTGTAACTGCCTTGACCTCCATTACGACTATGAGTTACGACTTTTGTTGCATCACACGGCGTAATCCGTCCTTGCAGCACAACGCACGGCAAACTCGACTAGAAATATTCAAAAAGACGGGTTTAGGTTTTCCATTAGCTACTGGATTCACTCCAAAGACACTGAAAAGCATAAGCCGGGTAATTCTTCTCCGGCGCTGTTAAAAAGTAACATCGGTAAGCACAATCCGTGTGAATGCGTTTATCAGTCTCGGGTTGTCAAAAATGCTCGCCTTTCTTTAAAGACATGTATTCGTCACCCAGACAGTTTCTCCTAACCTACTTTCTACCAACACCTCCCAACAGCAGTCTTAAACTCGTCATGACACAATAATAGTTTTTCATTTCAGGACATACCTCGGTGAGCATGTAAACCCTAATGTATCTTTTACAAGATCTACGGGGCTTTTCTGAGTTTCCTCCGGAGTTTCTCTTTAGTTTTGATTCGTTGTATAATTTTTTGAATTGTGCTGTAAACCCAGAGAATGACTCAAATAAATGTTGTCGAACCGTAATCGGGTCACTTTCAGTGCATGCTGTGTAGATTGAGCTACTCTGAGTTTGTTGAATTTGATGTCAATCAAAGAGCTGTACAAATTTAGAATTTTGTTACACTCCATGTAAAAGAAAAATTTTGAGTGACGAATAACTGGCTGTAAATTAACCTGAGTGAGACGGTTGGTTACACTTGGTTCAGTTGAACTGTGTAGTTACATGTTACAGTACCTTACACAATCAGAATGCAAGGAATTCATACTTGCGAATGGATGCGATGCTAACCCATGATTCTGATATGATCAGGGAGTTGCTTGGTTCCTTCTTTGCAACTCATAAATACGAATGACCGAACAGATGGTGAATGTGTTGAGGATTGTAGATTTCAGAAAAGGGTGCTAGCGTTGTAAATTTATAGACGAATCCGATTAGCGCTTGTTTTTAGTGACTGTAGACCACCATTAGTGGGGTCCATCAGCCTAAAACCGTCTTTATTTATTGTTTACATGAATTTGAAACCCTAATATTTAGTGAAATTGGAGAATTTAAGATACAAATCAGTGTACAACCATCCATGATAGAGGTAAGCAAGGAGATCGAAAGATTTAAAGGTGACGGACCCCAGTTATGGCCGACTGATATCAGACCATCACTTCCTGTCCGGATTCGTGTATATTGGTAAAATGTAAGTTACGGGAAAAGAGAAGAGGATTTTAAGTTACAAACACGAGTTTTAGAGAAGTAGTGTCAGTGATATATGAAGAAGATAAGAAAAGGAAATGGATGGTATTGTTCCAAGTTCAAGTAAAAATGGACGGAGAGTACATTCACCGATGGCGACCATCTTGTATTTTAAACTAAATGTCTGAAGATGATCACAAGCACATATAATGTTATCACAATCCTGAATTTAATGCTTCAACCCAAATTACCCAAAGTGTACAACATCAGCATGGGCGTCCGGAAGGGGGGGGGGGGGGCAAGGGGTGCCATCTTGGTGCGCCTTTTTTGTTCCAGCCGGTGGGGACCATCTACGGATAGGACGTACACGTTACATGCTCTGTCCATGTATCTAAGTCCGTGGTATGCACTTATAGCAAAAGCCTTCTCATGCACGTGATTTTGCATAGGCCTTTATTTATACGGGCAGCACGATACCAATGTTACCATTCCTTCTTGTTATTACACTGGTCCTAACATGAAAGTTCGGTGGTCCAAATTAGCTTATAATGATGTTAAACAATAACTGCAAGCGTATAGATCGGGGTCATTAAACACCTCCCAACATTTGACTGTTACAAACAGTAGTTTGCGTATTTCATTGCTTACGTTAGCAAAATGTACGGCCCCATTTTCACAGATGCGTCGCAATCAGTTACCCAATTTTCGCGCCCTCCTCGAGCCGGCTAGTCTTATTCGTACCCTAGTTATCGATAGAGTCTCAAACATGTTCACATTGGTCATTGACCCGAATAGGTTGGTTGTTCAGTTCACGGGTTAATGAGTTTTGTTATGGCAGTATGGAAAAACTTAGCATTAAAGAATGCAACGCAAGGGGGTTATTTTACCTTTGTCTTTTTTTTAAATAATCTTAAATAAAAAAAGTTTTATCGAATGCCCATACAGCAGATTCTCTTTTCAAGATGTTCAGGCACAGTTTTTCTTGGAAATAAATTTTTATTACATCACACTATTTCTATAGGAAAAACATTTTCATCCTTTGTCTGCAGGAGTTCTGTGAGATACACGCTGCTGGAACGAATAATGGACGGCCTTTTTCAATTTCTAACATTTTCATTTTCCAGTTCGCCAATTTCAATTCAAATTCAATCTTTGCTTCCATTGTATTATCTATTAAAATTCATCTCAATAGCATCTAATTAGACTGTTCTCAAAAGAGTTTACGGCACTGGTGTACAGCAGACTAACCGAAAGCGAGCATCCAATTGGTCGACAAAGAGAGAGGGATTTTGCTCTATGGCGGCATCATTTGCTATCTTTAAATGAGGATTCAATTTTCTTTGAATATCTCATCATCTTACGCAGTAAGCTACTAGTCAGCATTTCCTTAAAGGCATATTTTCATCATCCCAAACAGTTCCAATTCTCCCAACCTACTTACTTCTAGCCCCTCCCACATTTATCTAAAACTCATCTTTATCCAGACACAACCCTTGTTTATTGCTTCATGGCTTGTCCCAGTGGCCATACAAGTCCATAATGTGTAATCCAGACACTCTCAGTGCCCATGCTGTGTAATTTAGCAATGATGCATTGTTTGAATGTGATGCTAATCAAAGAGCTGTACCAATTGAGAGTTTTGATATATGTATACTGAAACTGTAGTTTAGGGTGATGACTGCCTTTAAGAAACCGTAGAATATGGTATATATAGGAGATGCCTTGTGTGTAGTGTAAAAATATATAATAAATACTAGGTTGCTGCTTAAATTTTGCTGACAGCCTGTAAGGGAGACAACGTGAACTGTTTTCAACAGTTTTCAACATTTCACAAATATGTTCAGTTTAGCAAAACTGAAAGGATTTCACATCAGACTTTTCGCGGTATGTTTCCCATCCCTTTTTGTTCTGATCATGACTTTCTTGGTCGAATTTTAAGGTACTTATTTACCACTACCAAAAAGAACGCAGTCCTTGGGAAGGCGAAGTCCGCTTTTCCTTCATAAACACTTATACCAGCAATTAGGGTAGGTGACGTTGGTGCCCGGCGAACCGTTCAGCGGAAGGGCACTGGTTGATATTAACAAAATTTTGAAGTACTTGGATTGCATAAATTTCTACTGATCATATTTAATGTATGAGAGCTGTGTAAGGAAGAAACCCAAATTCCATCCATTCCTCGCTACTATCTCTTGCTACGCTCAACGTCCCCTCATCTTTATAACCACCAAAATGGAATGTTGCAGGCGCTCAACTTCATTGCAACAGGCGGTTCCAGGGACCAGCAATAAAAAGGCGTCGGTTACAAAAAGGCTAACTATGTGAATAACTCTGAATAACTCTGAATAACTAAGTCAAACGAAGGTAGGCTATCACAAGTGCTATAAAGATACACTATTAAGATAAATGATTTTGCATACATTTGCGTGCATAGGACCTCACATTTGCATACTACACTCTATGAAAGCGTTTATGAGTTACCGTAACCGTATTCTAAATATTTTTGTTCCCACTTTGTAGATGCTAATAACACTTGTCTAATTTCTAACCATGCCGCTTTTACACATGTTAAATGGCTAAACATTTAGTGTTCAATAGCTAAACCTGCTTAGAAGTAAGCCTGTATTTAAAGAGTGGAGGTAAAATAAGTTAAATTGCTTAATATGTGCTAGCTCTTTAGACAGTAGATAGAGCGAGGTGACTGTCGTGGCACTTCGACACCCCAGGGGTTCTCGGACGGGCCCGTGAACAACTTGCGCTCGTGTAGGGTTTCTCTCTATAGCGCTGGGATGCAGATCGTACGTTTGTATAGCAACTGATACGCCTAAAATCAAAATCCTGGCTTAAGTACTTAAGTCTTGCAGTTCATCTTATAAGTCGCGCAGCCTTTACAGGTCTCCGAATCTGATCAGTCGTCGTTGTTTTAACCCTTTACCGTTGTTTGGGTCCTTTTGGACCCATGCAGAGAGCTCGGCTGTCAGCCATCTTTACTGTTTCACGCGGAGCTCGAAACTGCGAGTAGCTACCCGAAAATTCGGCCACAACAACGAGAGAGACAATAGTTTAAGGTCACGGGGTCAATGGCCTACGGAAGCCGATCCGGGGCGTGCTACGTCCGCTTTTCCGCCCACTCCCGAGGCGCGCAAATATGCCCCGATCGGGGCACAATGGTGAAGGGTTAATGGGACAAATCCTTCAAAAAATTTCGCGTAAATCGCTTTGTAAATTTGATTTAACGTCTTTAACATTTCTTAATTAACTTAATAGTACAATCCAAAACATACCCAAATAATGTGTACACCACCGAAACGTTTCTCGGAACAAATGGTTTTGATCCCGAGGGCTTGACCACAAGCTAAGTTGTCAAGGGTAATTTTACTATGGTATAAGAGTCATATTTCAGGTAAAGATTCTTTCAGGTAGGTTGCACAAAAAGGTCCGTACTTACAAAAACCTTTCCTAGTACGACGGTTAAATCAAGAAAATTAACCGAGTTAAAATCAAACTGAGAAGTAAATTCCAGTTCAGGTGGATACATATTGTTTAAGATTTCCATAAAAGAAAGAAATTCGTCTTTGTCATATGACCATAAATCCCAAATGTCATCTATATACCGACACCACTCGGTAGGTTTCAACGGACATGACGTCCACAATTTTTCTTCAACTAATCTCACACCCAAACAGGCATAACCTGGGGCCATTTTCGTTCCTATGGAGGTCCCCTTTATTTGAGTAAAAAAACTTACCATAAAATTCAAAGTGATTTTCGTTAAGACAAAGCTTAAGACACTTCAATTACCGGTACTCTGGTGTTTCTTGCTTCCAAAGCTTGAAGTTCCAAGTTTTGGGGCATACTTGGATACATCGCTTTAACGTCTACATAGAACATGACACAAATAGCATCAAGCGGACCTTCGTTGTTAATGGAGTTAATTTAAGTATAACATCTTTAGAGTCCTTCACAAAAATTAATTTCTTCATTGCGGGATTATTTTGAAAGTCAACAAATTCCGAGATCTTTCAAAGGGAGATCCATTTCAAGAGATGACTGGTCTAGTTTTTAGGTTGCCATCCTCATATTACACATTCCCCAAAACCCCAAAAGACAAAGGCTAATCCGGGAAAGAGAAATCCAATTGGAAAAGGGACGTGGGTACCTCTATAGTCAGAAGTCTCAAAACTGATACATTTCCGTACGTCTGTGGTTGCGCTGAGACTACTGAGATATGTGCTACACATGGAATAGAAAAAATACATTGCGATGAGACCATCAACGCCTTGGATTTCCTTTTGTTCTTCTGTTTACACCTTAAGCCCCCCCCCCCCCCCAACGACGTAGGCATGCAGTTAAACCCTGATCATCTCACCCTACTACAATTTATATTGTAGTCTACAGGAATTTTCAATTGATTCAGCTCTTTGATTGACAAAACGTTAAAAATGCAGAGGATTAAAGCACGTATTACATCATATTACATAGAATGTACTGTACTGAGAGTGTTTAAATTATACATTGGGGTCTTGTATAGGCGCACTAACCCTGAATTCATAAACTGCGATGGTGTCTGGATGAAGATTAATTTTAGTCAGTTGTGAGAGGGGCTTAAGTGAGGAGGTTAGAAGAATTTGAGCTGAGGAAGAAGATTAGGCCTTTAACCTTTACTTTAACCCTGACCTTCACGTTTTCCTTTAAAATTGAAAAAAACCTTATTCGACTTGGGAAAAATCAGGTTGACGGCGCCATAGTTATTACCCATGTACTTTTAATCATTTATCTAGAATTTCAAACAGACCTGGTAACACTCTATTTTGAGCCATGATATATGCGTCTGAGTAGAAAAATATGTTCAAATAGCTACATCCCAGTGTTACCAGCATGTATATCAATTTTATATTTTGTATTCATCCAGAATTTCCGTGGTATCATTACGTATCAAATCAGAAAGCTGTTTCGGAAGCCCAGCTCCCTGATCAAATTTATTCCCATTTGGATGCATACGTACTAATAATTTCCGGTAAAACATATACACGGGTAGACCTTTCTTCATTGATAATTTATCGATAAACACCGTCGAACTTGAATGTGACGAATCAGTGTAGAGTAAAAGTGGAAACAGGAAACAAGTGCAATGTCCACGGGCGTCCGGAAGGGGAGGCAAGGGGGCACTTGCCCCCCCCCCCCGAAAATCAAACTTGTGAAAAATTAATTAAAAATTGAAATAAAAAAAATTAAAAATAGATCATCAAAATGTCTTCACTCACAGCGTCAGTTTCTACTCGTGAAATTTTGCGGACATTTGACCAGGAAATAGCAAAAGAGAAAATGGTATACTGAATAGTGAAATTGCAATGTGGGGACCATCATTCGTGATATCTATTGGAAATTTGAAATTGTAAAAACTATGCCAAAATTGTACTAGTTGTCAGGTATGTAGTGTACATATGGCATCCGACTATTGATGAATGCGTTGGTCTTGGTTTGGTCCCGTGCTGATCGCGGATGTAACTGGGATATACAAGGTGAATATGAGAGGGGGGGTATGGTTCACAATTGGGTAACGGATATAGGCCTACATCAGCTGTTTGACTGTTGTAAGTTTTTTGTAAGCATAGGCGTGAGAGGCCTTGACCGAGCGGCAGATTTCCCTTCTACAATTTTTTACATTGAAAATTTTAAAAATCTAAAAATTACAGACATGAAATTCCTGTTACAGGGCAGGGTACATGCAGCTTATAAAAATCCCCAAGTGTCGTTTCCGGCCATCTGGAGGGTTTGTAAGGCCAAAAATTTCTTGTTCGCTCCGCGCCAACCTATGATGGCGCTCCGCTTAGATAGTGTACACAACTCAATCATCCATGAATGACCTTGCCCCCCCCCCTTGTAAAAATTTCTGCGGACGCCCATGGCAATGTCTAACTAACGCAGATGCTATACCTATACCACACGTTTACCAATCACTAAAGTTTTCTATCTACATATTTTTTTTATTTCATTAATTTTATCACTCAAATATATACAGTAACATAGTTGAACATATTTACAGAGGCTTATATGAGAGTGAAAAGAAGTGCAACTAAAAGGAAAAAGCTTGTCGAGATTACACTCCCCTAAAAATAGGCATATATAGCATTAAACAATCAAACAACAACTTGAAGCATTTAATACACATAAACCGTCCCATCGCCCATAAGCAGAAGAGCCCTTCCCACAACAGCAAAAGCAGACACCCTCACCCTACCCGAGGGGAAGAACAAACTGGAGTACACCTTAAATGATCATTGTTAATATGCCTAGGGTAATTATTTCGGAAGAACAAAGAAGTAAGGATTGGTTTGCTTTTCAGGTAATTAATCGAAGCCTACATTTTCGATAGTCGGATTTACTCGGTTTGTCACGTTGTCTTTGCCTTCTGTTCTGGCCCGGCTTATGAATAAAATACCTAATGCTTACTTTTCCATGCGAACACATTTTTTCACGAAAACACAAGCATTCCTCATTTGCTACACAGCTATCTTGACTATTTCTTGAAGTGGAATTTCTGACTGTTTCCCCAATTTCACCAACTAAACCCCCGTTTTCCAGTGTCAATAACCATACTATTTGAGACTGACAAGAAGTCTAGTCACGGTTCCCAAAGGAAAATAACTCGTTCAGCAGTTCTATTGACTTTCTTTTATTGACTGCTTGACAGATACCTTCCTTTCACATGCATGAAGCTGATTACTTAATTTGATCACTCGCAAAATAGTCCAAGCAGGGAGGTGTTACGCAGGTTTACACTGACTCTGACTCCACGGCCACACCATAAAATAAAAACGTAATTGTGAAAGTTTCCCGAAAGGATAATTAAAGGCATATTCCCCGACACAAAATTTATTAACTTCAAGATATGCAGAAAAATTTTCTTCCTTAGGAGGCGAAAACTTCATCTCAATAGCATATAGCGTTCGGACTGAAATACAAATTTATCAAGTAAAGTAACTTTTTTCTTTTGATTTGATGCATCATGTAAATCTGTGATGTCATCGCAGTTCATTAATTTGACATTATATTCAATTTATTTATAATTTTGATGCTACTGCAGGAAATATTAACCAACAGTGGTAGTTGTACTCAACGTATGGTGAAAGGTAATGGTTGATCTACTACAAGCAAAGATATTTAAACATTCCCACAGTATAAAATTTCAATGTCAAAAGGACTTTAACTTATATAGAAAGACAAAACGAATGAGAGACAATGTGCCCACATTAAATAACTTTTTGTGGCTTTGTTAATGAGGAGCGGTATTAACAAAAATTACCAATCTTTAAAATGAGATATGTTGAGTTAGGAAAAGGAGTTGCGACAGGATTTCAAGGAGACGGTGTGGAATATTTTTTTCTCTCTTTTTTTTTACAAAACCCTGGTGAAAAGCCACCAGAAGGCCTTTAAATATCTGCCGAGGGAACTATGCCTTCCCCCAAAGTGCTAACGCGTATGCCTTTCTTTTAAAAGCTTACTCTCGGCTTCCATACGTTCTAAATCTTATTTGAAACTCGATAGATACCTATTCCGTAACTCAGTGCCCCAAGGTTTGAAACATTTCAAAGGAGGTAAAATATTTCTCTCGTCAAAAGTTGCCGTTCTTCAAAGTTTAAACTATGAAGTGAAAATCTGTTATCATAATATGCATTAAACGAATCAAACAGAATAAAAAGTGTTCAGGTTTTTTCTTCAATTGCAAACAATACTATTTTTCTAGAAATGGAGCACACAATTGCCCACGTTATAAATGGTCTTGTCTGGCTGAGAAATCGAAACCAATTTTCGATAAAGCCGGTCTTTGGCTTCTGACAGTGAACAATTATGTAGTCGCATAGTACTTGTGCACCAATGTTAAGAAAGTCGATGAGCCATAGTATATGCCAAAACTAAAATGCACGATCCTACACATATTTTGCAAAAGTCTTGTCTGCATTAGTCCATAGGTTTTCCCTTTCAGGAAAGCAAAACACTCCCCTTGTCTTACGCGCTGGTCAACCGCTAAAATCCATCGACACAATTCAGCTTAAACTGCGCATGTGCATACATGCTGTTTCGATTGCAGTAAAAAAATTGATTTTCTAACCTCAGTAATCTTTTGTTCAACTAAGGTATATCAAGTTTCGAAACCCACTGCTGGAGGTCTATTATTATCACTTCACCGAGCTTCTAGTCCACTTAGGTTGCAAAAAATTACAGGGTAATTTGGGCAGGATTGCAATCAAAAACCCTTCTGCGTGCTCTGCATACTGTGGCTAGGATTTCTTGACTTGGATTAAATGTCTTTGCATGGAGTGTTACTGTCTGTCAATCATCAGATTGTGTAATTGGGCAAGGAATGAAATCATTTTTACCGCGACCATTTCCTCATGTATGCTAAACGGTTTGCTGAATGCCTTGACAGATACCTTACCTTCACCATGCATGAAGCTGAGTTGGCGGCAGAACATTTTTACATTTCAGGCGCGTGTCCAGACATTCCAAAAATAGGGTGGGGCTAACCTAAGAGAAAGCAGGGGTGTGAGGGAGTTGCACTACTTTTCCGTATGTTTTTGTTGATGCGGCGAAAAAGGGAGGGCGGAGGCCGTTAAAGCCCCCCCCCCCCCCTTGGATCCGCGCCTGAATATAGAAGAGAGTATGGAAGGTCTTTTGCCATTTTCGTACAACACTTAATCAGTTAATAATCGTTCGAGACTTGAGTTCAAGCGGCGCTAATATTTGCGCTTTTCCACTTTTCTTCATACTAACTTTGATGGCTTTGGGGGCTTCTTGCTTGCAAGTACAAGCCGTTTGGCTAGATGAGGTTTTACTGCTCGGTTCCTACTTGGGCTTGTTCTCCCGCATCCATGCTAGCACTACCGTGACTGTGTACAGCCCAATGTGAAGAATCTTGTTCAAGAGACTCGGAGCTTGTGGAGGACAACAGAGGCTAGGCCTCTCTGCTCCTATGCCACTTCTTGACAATAGTTGACATGGAATGCAGTACTTGTTTGTGTTTTTCAGCCAATTGTGTTTACCTGAGTGATGTAAATAGAAACGGATATCCTACGCCAGGACTCTGTGCAGTCACTAGGGCGATCACAGAATGGTGGATTGGGGATAGGTGTGGGGTTGTGGTTACTATAGCATTCAGTAGCGTAGCCAGGATTGTGTCAGGGGGGTTGGGGCACGACATGAGGGAAAAGTCTAAGGATAGAGAGAGAAACAACCGCTATTTTAGGTGTTTTTTGCATTGCAAGGTTGGGTCATGGGGGGGGGGGGTTCTAACCCTCCAAACCCTTGGCTACGCCACTGCTAGCATTTGGAGCGTTGTTAGAGTTAGGCTAGGAATATAGGTTAGTGCTACTAACATTCTGAGGAACCTTCACCCCCAAGTGGCATGCACAGGAATTTAAGGTGGGCGGGGCAAATGGTGAATTCTCCTGACTGAAATGGGCAGGGGCCTACCGGGAGTCACCGAAAAATTCCCACATCAAACTTGTTAAAATAAAATCATGTCTCGTAATGTGAAGGTACTAGATGATGCAACTGAGGGATGTCTCAGAAACTGCTGTTTGTTTTGTAGTCAAGCCTCGGCGCGTGTCAGGGGGTGAAGCCCCCGAAGCTCAGTGATTTTAGTGATTTGAGAGGCTCCAAAATGGTCGAAAATCATGTTCAAATTAAGGAATCTAAACTATAAATTTAATTAAGAAGTGGGGTGAGGCAAAGGACGAGAATGGAATCGGGAAGTTCTATGGCATAGATTGAGGAAAAACATATTTTGCAGTTATTTTAGGGGGCAAAGCCAAAATGTTGAAGGTACTCAAAATTGAACACGTGCTTGATTATTTGAGACAGGGCATTTTTAAGAGATCCAAAGTGTTTTGGGGCATTTTATCAATAGGGACCTCTATTCAAAATCCCGAGGCAATATGCGTGGGATCCAGGGGCTCGCAACAGGCCCGGAAGCTCTGATATTTTAGGCTATTTAGGGGACTTAATGGAAGCAAAAAAGTACCTCTGTATAGGTATTACTAATGATCCTACAAGGGACATTATTACTGGTGCAAATGTGTGTCATTGGGGGAAATAAGGGGACTGTGGACATGCTCCTCGCTCAGTATGCTTAAAATACCCTGATTTGAGAAGAAGAATGATAATTTGAAAAAGAAAGATAGCTTGCAGAAAGTTTTGTTTTAACTGTTTAAATGGAAACTCTCTTACAGGTTATCGTCAATGTGGGGTCCAGGAGGCGAAGTCCCCGGAAGCTTTGCAACTTTTGCACTCTGAAAAGCAATGATTGAGCCAAAGAATAGCCGAAATGTAAAAAAAATAAAAGCAACTTAAATTTGTATAATAACGTTTGAAAATTTTATTTTGCGACATTCGGTTATTGGGGGCCATGCCCCCAATCTCATAAAAATATCGGGGGGGGCAGGACCCCCTGGCCCCGTCTATGTGATGGCCTCTCCATGGGGAAATTGAAGTTTATATAGTTGATTTGCCTCTTGCGCAATCACATGGGTCGCTCTATAAATAGTCCCCGACTCATTGGTCTCCTGCTCTCTTCGGCCCCGCTGCCAACTCATCAAGGCTATGTTTGGCGTTGTTGGTTACTGTTACAACATGGGTTAGGGAACAGGGTCAGGTCTAGGAGTTGGGATTTCCCTTGACAGGATCTCCTTAAAACCTAGGGCTGGACCAATGAGATGGGTACCAATGAGACTATAGGGACTGGTGAGAAGAGACTACAGATTACTTGCTGGTATCTGGTACACATAGGATTTTAGTGCACATTTCACCGAAATGTTTTGAATAAGTAGGAACACAGGTGGGAAAATATGGTTCTCCCATTTAAAGAGTGAATCGAACTAAACACCGAGAAACTTTATCTTACTGGCAACTTCAAGTAGTTGGTTAGGAATTGTACATTGAAACTGAAGTTATTCCCCTTGAGATGGTACACGTTGTACTTTGTCTTACATTGAGTGAGAGCTTATTTTGAGGCAAAGTAGTTTAATTTAAATATAAACGCCATTCTTTGCAGCCAGTTTCTTGTAGCTTCTGTGAGTCATTGGAGCTAAAGAATATATTTGTATCACGAGCAAATAGTACCATTGACGAGTTTGAAGAAATCTGGCTTATATCATTCACGTAAATTCCAGCCAAAGGAGGTCCAAGGATGGAACCCGGGGGGGGGGGGGGACTCCATATGTTATCATGCTCATATCTGATGCAAATAGGCCTATTTCTAAAAGTAGGGATCTGCAATCTATAAAGTAACATATGAAGTATATACGACATGCAGTCTCTATCATTGCTATGAACCGTCTATAAATTTCGTTTATGTATCTTTTCACTTTTTCAGATACTAATGGAAAAATGGGCTCAGGGGGAAGCTTCTATGACCCAACTGATTTTAATTTTCCGGGAGTGCCTTACGATCGTCACGATTTCAATGCACCGAAAGGAAAATGTAACTCTGTTGACGGGGAAATCCATAATTACGAAGATCCACAGGAAGTTCGTAACTGTAATTTGAATGGCTTGCTCGATCTGGATACATCTGACGACGGTGTCCGATTTCAGATTGTTCAGTATCTTAATCGATTAATTGAAATTGGGGTAGCTGGCTTCAGAGTCGACGCTTGCAAACATATATGGCCCGAAGACGTTCAAGTTATTTTGGATAGTCTCGACACCCTTAACACAAAATACTTCCCGAACAATTCTCGGCCATTCGTCTTTCAAGAAGTCATAAACAGAAACGAAGAGATAGAAAGCATCTTTGCGTCGGAATATTCCCCATTTGGCATGGTCACTGAATTTAAATATGGTGCATATCTTTCTTCTGGAGTTCTTAAGCAGAATCCACTTAAGTGGTTCAAAACGTTTGGGGAAGCATGGGGTATGTTGCCTAGTGATCTTGCACTTGTTTTCGTGGACAACCACGACAATCAACGTGGCCATGGTGGAACGGGTGTTTTAACCTTCAAAGAACCCCGCAGCTACAAAATGGCGACGGTATTTATGCTAGCATATCCGTATGGAATTGTTAGGGTTATGAGCAGCTATGAATTCCATCATAGTAGTCAAGGTCCTCCCTCCGATGAAGATGATATACCTTTATCCCCAAATGTAAGTGTCGATGGTTTATGTGTAGGACCATGGATTTGCGAACATCGCTGGAGAGAAATCCGTAATATGGTAGGTTTTCACAATGCAGTGAGAGATGAACCCTTGAGGAACTGGTGGGATGACGGTAATTATCAAATAGCTTTTGGGAGAGGAAATAAGGCTTTTATAGTGATTAATAATTCAGAAAGTGTGCTCTTTGAAACCTTACAGACAGGTTTGCCAGCTGGGGAGTATTGTGATATTTTATCTGGTGATTTTTCAGATGTAACATGTACAGGAAGAACTATTACAGTCGATGAATCAGGGTTGGCAACTTTTTTGTTAGCACCCAGTGAAATCCCTATGAGTGCAATTTATATTCATGTGAAACTGGACAGGAGGAGAAAGACATGTTGTATTATGCCCCATAGAAAAATGTTTGTTGAAAGTAGCCATCTTATCGCTCATCACTCACACATCCAATAACCCTATACTCTGAAACAATAGTCCAGAACCAAAATTATTTTTGATATGTTTAAGAGGAACATATTCAAAGCATTCTGGTGATTTTGTTTTATATTTTCTATATTCGGTTCTTGAGATATTAGGAAATTGAATGTGACAAATTTTCTTCATAGAATGTACTTGACAGAAGCTGGCGTGATGCAACCTGATGACGGATTCACATTGTTGGCCCTTTTTGATTCTTTGCCATAGGCAGGCAAGGGATCTATGCGATGGTGATGTCGTGTGTGTGTGTGTATGTGTGTGTGTATGTGTATGTGTGTGTATTTGTGACACTTGCTTGTAAACACGATATCTTAAGATAAGAATGTCCGACACTTCCCATATTTAATATATAGATTTGTCATGTTGAGAGGAAGAACCCTATTGTTTTTGGTAGAGGTCAAAGGTCATTTGAGGTCACCAGTGGTAAAATTGCGAAATCACCGAAAACGGCTTATAAACACGATATCTTCAGATAGGAGTGACTGACACCTTTCATACTTGGTGTATAGATTTGTCATGTTGAGAGAAAGAAGCCTATTGCTTTTGGTAGAGGTCAAAGGTCATTTGAGGTCACCAGCGGTAAAATTGCGAAAACTTCGAAAATGGCTTGTAAACATGATATCTTCAGATAGGAGTGACTGATAATCTTCGTGTTAGGTATATAGATTTGACATGTTGAGAGAAAGAAGCCTATTTCTTTTGGTATAGGTCAAAGGTCATTTGAGGTCACCAGCGGTAAAATTGCGAAAACTTCGAAAATGGCTTGTAAACATGATCCCTTCAGATAGGAGTGACTGATAATCTTCATGTTAGGTATATAGATTTGACATGTTGAGAGAAAGAAGCCTATTGTTTTTGGTAGAGGTCAAAGGTCATTTGAGGTCACCAGCGGTAAAATTGCGAAAACACCGAAATGGCTTGTAAACATGATATCTCCAGATAAGAGTGAACGATGCTCTTCGTATTCTGTATATAGATTTTTCATGTTGAGAGAAAGAAGCCTATTGTTTTCCGTAGAGCTCAAAGGTCATTTGAGGTCACCAGCGGCAAAATTGCAAAAATTTGTGCCTAAAATGTAAAGAAAAATCTACCAAACACTGTCAATTTGAAAGCAGGTAAGGTATTTGTTGGCAAGGAATCACTAAGCCTTTTGGCTTTCTGTTTTTTTTACTTTTATTTATAACTTACCGCCGATTTTATGCAACTAAACTCTCGTGTATAGTGACACAATAGGCGTTTCTTGGACAGTGGTATTTTAGGAGCTTTTTATGCCCTACGAGCAAAATATTATTCCTAAACAAACAATTCAAGGAGACTCAACTAATGAGATGAAAAAAAAACCCGAAACATTGGCTAACAATGTGAATCCGTGATTTTACACCTGTCAACTTCGTAATCCGATTCAATATCTGTAGTGGGGTCCGCCCCAAAGAAACTTCCTCTTAAATATCACTTTTATAGTACGTTTGAGCTTTTTGCGCTTTTGATGTGACCATATGTACGGTCGAAAATTTGAAAACCGATGAAAATTTGGACTGTTTAAGGCTGCAATTGCTATTACTCGATTTCCGCGGTTTCGGCGACTTCTCCGTTTCTGGTTTTCTGACCTCGCCCACTTAAACGTTTAAGAGGGACAAAGGAAAGGGTTTTCGACGTCAACGAGGGGTTTCACACTGTTCATATGGAACATTCTTGATCTATTTAGCAGTTGGCTGGCAGATTAGTGGGGCCGACGTTCCCAATTAGTATGGCAGTGATGCCCTCTTAAGACTTGGCAAATTATCCAATTGTGAATGGCATTGTGTGATGCTTACAGTTTACACTATTCTTTTCTGTTGTTATCAATGTAGTACATGCGTGTTCATGTTCATGTATGATCATCTCTGCATGTACCTATAGTTGCCTTCTGCCTATAGGTGCAAAACCATGGTGCCAAAATCGACTTAACTTTGCGTTAACGGTGTTTCGTTATTTGTTAATTTCATGGGCGTCACCATTGATTTTTGTACAGAAACGTTCAAAGGATGTACCGCCAAAAATCGAAAAAGGATTTCTTCTGCCATTGCCAAGTTTAACTTTCTTTAAAGATGTTGAATTCCTAATCTCGCTTTAATTAAGGATTGAGTCCCCCCAATTACTATTTTATCCCTTACTTTTTGTAAAGTGCCGTTCCCTAGCAAGTCCTATTGGCTTTATGTAGCTACACCTTTCCATAATATTATAATCAGATATCTAATCTTGAAATACCTTTAAATGATATTTTCTTTTAATGGAACAATCATTTTTATTGAAATTATGTTCGAACAATACGTATTGAATTTTGTTCATTTGGTGGGTAACCTGCTTTATGTCAGTGTAGGCTCAGCATACCTTAATATTAAAGAGGAAGTGCATCTGCGGGATATTTCGAATTGACTTAAAATCTCAATGAAAAAAATAGTTCCAAGGATGATGATATTGTTGAAGTAGTCGACTGTTCTGAAGTTTTTAACATAAATTCACGCAGAAAATCTGTAAAGTAAGATGCCCTGTCTAGATTTCGACTCCTACCTCACTCTTATTCATACCATATGCTTGTTTGTGTTACAAATATCCACCTTTGACTCAGTAATGCTATATGTCAGTAATAAGTTGATTTTACTTGGTCGGACAGTACTATGAAGAGGTAGTTATCCTACCAGAATGTTTTGAGTCAAAGACCTTTCAACTTTAGGAAATGATGATACCTATTTTATTTAGGAATAAATCGCATTTGGTTGGTTATTATGATGAACAAACCGTCGAGACTACAAATAAGCGAAGCAACGGACGAGGCGAAGTCGAGCCCGCTATGTTGCTAATTTGGAGTTGAGACGGTTTATGAGACAGTACAATGGTCAGACAAATGTGGTTTATTCCTTTTCTACCACGTAAAATAGGTGAAAAACTTCCATCTTTACTTTAATTGACCGTGTGTAATGAAATAAAAGGCCAGTGTTCAATCAATCAGAAAGTAGGATTCTCAAAACGGATGGTAGACGTGGTAGAATTGAAAATTAACTTTCTTTTATCTATGCGTACGTATCAAACTGAGTCATGAGTCACTCACTACTCTAATTCTCAACTTACTTTTTCCGTTCTTCCTCCAATTTTTGCTCGGCATTTTCAACTTTTACCTTTCCATTACTTTTTTGATGGAATAAATTAATATTTTCTAGGCCTTGAACTGAGGAGAAAGGTTGAAAGTAAAAATCAAAGTACATTGGAAAAATCACATTGTGCACAAATTACTGTTTGGTGTTTTATAGCCAAATATCTTATGTCCTTTAATAGACGCTGCTCATTACAGATTTGAATGATTTCCTTATTCGCATTGCAGAGTTCAATTTGCTTAAAAATTTTCTATGATTTGTTGTTTGAGGTTCTCTATTTTTACCTCCTAAGAGATCATTACATTTCATGATTTTGTTTGGTTAGAGTTGCTTCCCTTAACCGAGCCCAAGTATCCCACGATAGCCCCGGACTTTATAAGAAAATCGTTCTGGTTTTATTGTCAATTTAAGATTTAAAGCATTCTCTTTGATTCCCATCCAGTGCGCAATAATGCTCGAGAAAATGGTTTATCGGTCAAAAAAAGAAAAAAAGAAATGAGATACGAAATATCAGTCTGAAAAGTGAACAGCAACGTATGCTTGTTCATTTTTGCACAGGCAGGCGATATCCATTGCGTAACGACGAATGGAAGTTAGTTTACATAAAAGAAACCCAGGTTAGTCAGTGAAATATTATTTCGCGATGATACCAAACAAAATATTCCAAAGGGTTAATTGGTAGACACTCCCAAGTTAGACTCATCCCTACGACAGAAGACAATCAAACCCTTCTCCGGCCTCTTCGAAAATTTCCTGAATAGTTTCGCTGTCAACTGTTAACCAAAGAACAAGCAACAGTTTTCTGAAACTCGCACGCATCATCTATCATAACTACTTTCATATTGGTCATTTAAAAGGTGTCATTTTGTCACGGTGTCCAGCTAGTCACAACCCTCCCCTATCAACTAGGGTATTTAACAGTTTGTCCCATCTCATAATTCTAGGTCACACTTTTCAATTGTGAGCTCTATCAGGTAAACACTGATGATACGAAAAGTCAGGACTAGAATAAAGGGCCGGAGAGGAGGGATGGGTATGGATGACGCCTGAATTGCGAGACCTGGGACTATAGGTCGTCCCAAGCTAAATCTCACAATTCCCTTCTTCTTTCCTTTTCTTACTCTTCAAAATATCTTTCGTTATATTTTATGACTTCAATTAAAAATATTCAAAGTTTACCAATTCCCCTTTTATTTTTTTTTATTTAGCTTTCTCTGAGCACACTAGGCTATTGTTGTTTATAAAAAAAGATCCAACAGTCAGTACTTTGATGTTTGAACCAAGGAAGGGCCTGGCAATATACTCGTCACCTACATATCCAACCATAGTTAAGGTTCTGTTTTCTAATTTCGTATAAATAAGAATAATTTTCGTGCATGGGAATAATATGCAAACCTTACTGAAAGCTTTGAAAGCCTTCGTTAAAAGTAATGGTACATGCTTAGAGTAAAGGAGGAGGAGGCCATGGACGGGTTTTGACCCGAATAAATTGACCACTGAATTTCTTTTCCTAAGTCCTCTCGAGTCTTTATATCAAAGAACCGTTCGGCGAAACGAAGCCCCGTAGAGTTCTGCTTCGAAAGGAAACTACATCCTCAAAGGACATAACTTAACAACTGGGCAGAGGTGTGCGTGCAACATTTTTCAAATGGAATGTTCTTGATTCTAAGTCAACTTTTGAAGACCGTCATCTGGACATTGCTTGATGATATCGCAAGTCCGAAACGTGGATCTAACCTGAAAGATAGGTTTAGTTGCACCAACACAATTGGACCTAAATATGCACTATGTTCACGTTTTAAGCGTGAAAGGTACTAAAAAAACAAGGTGGCAGGACAGACTGAATTGCCAAAGCTATTGAAAGAGAGTGTCCCGATTTTGTGGTCATGGGCGTCCGCAACGGGGGGGGGGGAGGGGGGCACTTGCCCCCCTGGAAAATCAAACTCATGAAAAAATTAATTTAAAATTAAAATAAAAAAAATTAAAAATAAATAATCAAAATATCTTCACTCACAGTGTCAGTTTCTACTCGTGAAATATGCGGACATTTGACCAGGAATAGCAAAAGAGAAGATGGTATGGTGAATAGGGAAATCGTAATTTGGAGACCATCATTCGTGATATCTATTGGAAATTTGTAATTGTAAAAACTATGCCAAAATTGTACTAGTTTTCAGGTATGTAGTGTGCATATGGCATCCGACTATTGATGAATGCGTTGGGCTTGGTTTGGTCCCGTGCTGATCTCAAGTGGCGACGCGCAGGTGCAACTGGGATATCCAAGGTGAATATGGGGGGGGGGGGGGTATGATTCATAATTAGGTAACGGATATAGGCCTATATAGGCTGCTTGACAGTTGTAAGTTTTATTGTGCATAGGCGTGCGAGGCCGTGACCGAGAGGCAGATTTCCCTTCAACAATTTTTTACACTAAAAATTCTAAAAATTACATACATGAAATTCCTGTTTCAGGGATGGGTACATGCAGCTTAAAATACTCGCCAAGTGTCGTTTCCGGCCATCTGGAGGGTTTGTAAGGCCCCAAATTTTCTAGTGCGCTCCGCGCCAACTGATGGTGGCGCTCCGCTTAGACAGTGTACACAATTCAATCATCCATGAATGACCTTGCCCCCCCCCCCCTTGTAAAAATTTCTGTTGTGGGCGCATTGGCATATGCATCCGAGAATGGCGCCAGGGGGCAGACTGCTCTCACTTTTTATGCAAAACATGAAATTCAGGCAGGGATCTGAAAAAAATTTGGGTCATTTGAGTTTTAAATGTCTGGAATGCCTTGTTTTCAATTGCATAAGAAACTTAGATCCGAATTCAGTAAACTACTTACCAGAAAAATAAATGAAATCATTTTCAGGGAGAAATTTCAAGAGAAATCGAACGTGATTTTGAATATTCTTGACACATTCTGGTAGCAAATTGACAAAGCAATTTTTCCTATAAGCCTCATTTCCTTGCGCAACATAACGTCCATATTCGAATTCTGTCAATCATTCGCCTGAAAATTATATAATGCCTTTTATGGCAGAGTATTATTTTCATGAAAAATCAAAGAGAGTATTAAAATTCGCGACATATTTGGTTGTGGGGGGGGGGGGGGGTTATATGACAAAACATTAAGCCTATTTCTCAGTCTTTTAGTCTTAGGCAACGCAGTGTCCAAAATTTTCGAAAATGTAAATTTATAAAAAATTTTTCCAAAAATCGAAAGGATACCATAGTCAAAATGAAATCTTCCTGAAAAAATGAAAAGAATACAAAACCTTGTAACACATCAAGGCAACCTATACTATAGCAATTTTCCTCAGCTACACTTCTAACCCTACAAAACTTTGCCCGAAATCTCAAAATATGCGGTTGAATATTTTGGCATAAGTTTAATTGCTGGATTACATTGACAGATGGAAGCGGTGTAAAAGTATGTTCCCTGTTCAGACTTTAAGCCCCCAAATTATTCAAACACACCTTGTGACGTGTCATATTTCTTAACGTCACCCCACCCCTTAAGAACGCTCATCCAGTCCGGCTGCTAAGAACGGAAATGGTGACACGAATTTGCTACTTTTCCCCACCAAATATGACTATAGAACCCCGTGCTTGTTATTAGACAAATTTCTTATCATTTTGCATTTTTCATGTACTTATTGATTTGAACAATTCATTGCAAAATAATTGCTCGTAAGCTTGAGAAGTGTTAATTCCGGACGTCTATCGGATCGGATGACAAAATACCGAATGTTCAGGTTTTGCTTTAAAGCTTGGGAAATGCTATTTCCGACTATCTGAGGGGTCGTTGTTTCACTAAAATTGCTGTACGTTTCTAGCCATATCGATATCGAAAAACAAATGGGAAAATTTGGGCGGTTGCCCAAGATGAATCGTCCCCTATTAATAACTAAATGTTTAAATAAAATCCTTAATCTTTGGTGAATGACCAGCCTGGCAGGCTGAAATTGGCAAACACATTTTAAGGAAAATGAAAATGTCTCGGTAAACAGTCTGCAGGCAACTTTTTCATAAAAATAAATGATTTCTGATGCAAAATTTCAACACGCGTACATCACACATTTTCGACCATTTTCGACCTTTTCGTATTTAGACCATTATAAGAGAAGTAAAATTACACTGACGTTGGCTAGATAAGAGACTTCAATCTGGAATAAGAGGTACACCTCCATCCTCTGTCTGCAGATAATGTATGATGAGGAGTCGTTCAAAAGGACATATTTTTGTTTTTGTATCAACAATCTTGCACCGGTATATGCCTACAACGTTGTCTCTGTACCACCTCTGGGTACCCCCTCCCCGATTCGTGATTTTCTCGCAGTAGATTAAAGTGTGCTTTGATAAATTCATGGATTTATTTTAACCATTTTCCTTACAAATGTTTTCCAACAATTAGAACTTTTGCATAAATCCTTCGCAAACTATCACAATTTTTCGTTGTGATTCTAATAACTTGTAGAGTACACCGGTATTTAAATTCATATTGACGGTAGTCCGTTGAAGTAATTACCTACACTTTGAAGACCATATTTTGAAAACTTTGGAATTTTCCTAGTAACTCAAAGTATTGAAAAATTTAGCACCATTTTGCATTTGGACCCCTTCTCATAGACATCCAGTTGCGAAGCTACAGGGGGCAGGCGCGCTGCTCTGAAAAAATGAACAATTCGGAGATTCGCCATTTTGTGAAACCATTCTACTGTGTGGTTTTGACAACTCTTGAAATTCCGAATTCTCTTTCCCAATAAAAGCTACATATTCGTCATTATTTGTTTCAAAAGAACAAAATTTTCCTCTCGCTTCGCACGACGCAAATTGCAATTCCTGGTCTAGTAATGTTCGCTTATATATCAGTTTGGTAAAACTTTTCTATACTCAGGAAATGACAAAATCGGAAATTTGCCATGCATATGGGACACCAGAGCATCAAGTAACACCGGCAACTACAGTGCTATTTTTTTTTATAAACTTTCTTTCATAAAATTCCAAATTTTCCCGAATATGAGCTCTTCACACCCCCCCCCCCCCAGATTTTTGGAGAGCCTTTTTTCGTAGGCGTTGGATAACATTATGTAGCAACAACGATCTTTGGTGCCCGTTCAATCTCAGATTTGCCAATAGGAAATGCAAATTCGTCAGTTATCCCCCAGGTTTTCAAATTTCCTAACAGGAAAGTGAGGAAACCCAGGTTGGGATTTCGAGTCGTGGCCGGTTCATACCGGAGACTTTAAAATTGAAAAATATTGTCATTGTGCTTGGTGTTCAGCCTAAGCAATGGAACAGGGAAAATAAGCCAGTGAGCCACAACTGGAGAAAGGCAGTGGCCGCCTCGACTTGAGCCAATTGATTGAAAACTGGGCCGTCAAACTCTGTCTGTCTGACTGACTGACTGACTGTCTAACATATTTTACACACTCATACACTAACAGAAAACATTTCATAAAGGTCTATTCTTAGTATATTAATATCCACCTGATTATGTCAACTATTTATCACGAAACTAAGCTATTGAATGAAAACTATTGATTAAACCAATTATTTACTACAAAATAAGTGTAATGAAAACTATAAACAAACAAAAATATATGCCAACATTTTCTTCTTGAAAGTAGAAGTTTTTATACTTAGAACAACAGTTAAAAATATAAACATGGGTGTAATATTAAGTATCAGTATTGACTAATTTTAACACTACTATAAAATATTTTTACTTACATACCAGCACTATGATTGACAAAAATATATTGTTTTGAAGCAAAAAACTCCATTACGAAACATATGAAATGTGAGAAATGAATATTTACAAGAATTACAGGATTGACGTAAATTTAATTCACTAGAAAATTCATGCTTCACCATTATAAGACATGTATAACATAAAATCTAAATCTACATCTCAACTTTTTTCTCTTTACAATAAATTTTCCAAACTGTATTTTCTTCCCTCGAAATATACCTCTTGGCCCATGGGCGTTGATTGGGGGAGGGGGGGGGGGCAGTGGCGGAGCTGCCACACACTCTTAAAAAGTTGGTTAAAAAATTCACCAACACTGGTCACGTATGTCAAATACCTGAAATTGATTAAATTTTACCCAACTTGTGTTGTTTATTTGGTTACCCCACAGGCTGGTTACCCAATAAAGTGGTAAAAAACCTCTTGGATAACCCATTAATCAACAATTATTGGGTAAAATTTAACCAATTTCAGGTATTTGACATACGTGACCAGTGTTGGTGAATTTTTTTAACCAACTTTTTAAGAGTGTATGTCAGGGGGGGCGGTCACCCCCCTGACGGACCAAAATCGTCTGTCGGCGCCATTTTTAGGGTTTTAACATACTTTACTCTTGCACCATTTTTTGCAAAAGACATAATTTAATAGCGTTTTTTAAGGCCCAGATAACAAAATGCTCAAACAGCCACCAGTAACTGTACTATCTGCACACTTTATTCTGATGAAAAGGGTCATCTTCTGTAATGGATAGGTTTTGCCGAAATGTATCTTCATGCTTTATACGCACTAATGAATGTTGTCGCTGTGCGTAGTTCATTGCTTCCTCATCAAGCGTGATTATAAGCTTACAAAATACACAGACTGACATTAAATTAACCCTCCCGGCCAATAAAATATGTTGCAAAGGGCGCAACAATAATTGTAGCGCAAATAGCCCTCTTGTTGTCGGGGATAATTGTCAACATAGACAACAAAAAAAGTTTATAAAGATACCAAAATAGATTCCACTACATTTCTGATAATCATTTGAAGAGAATATTCAGGTAGTAAAATAAAATAAAACTGTTATCAGTGTTAATGGTTTAAGAGTTTTAATGAGCAGTTTCCATTTTGCTTTTCTTCAAGTGACCGTTCTTGTGATAAATGGCTATTTCTGACACTGCACGATAATCCCATGAAAATGTTTACTTCTCTACTTACGTGGTCTCAATAGCCAGAAAATTGCATCAAATAAGCTTAAGTTTAGGCTACTTTTATTTATTATGAATTCGGTATCTAGAGAGCCAAGCAGACCTCTTGTCTTGGCTATTTCTTTAAATGTACTTAATTAAAGCCTATTTCAGAGCGGTCACATGATGTAAGTTACGTCAATTAATGTTTCTTCGTGTACTTATCTTGATTTCCAGATGCCAAAAATTTACACCTAACGGTGATTAATTTCCATAACTTTTTTCCTCTGTAAGATTGCTTGCTATTTAGCTCTAGCAGGTTTAATCTTTATCTTCACAAAGTAGCCCATTATTACATTAAAATCTTAAATCGAGACCTGACAATATGACACAAAATTTAATGACTGCCTTCGTACTAGAATCTGAAAGAGGGGGATAGAAACATGCGCGTCCGCAGGTAGGGGCAAGGGGGGGGGGGGGAACTTGCCCTCCCCTGAAAAAATAAAAAAAAAACCTGAAAAAACGAAAAAATATAAAGAAAAAGACGAAGAAAGATTAACGTCAATATTTCTTAACAGTTCACTCAGTGTTTTCCCTATTTACATGCGGTAAATAGGCTTTAGAAATGTCTTTTCCAGCGATCTGAGAGGCATTTTGGGCCAAAATTTTCTTGCGCTCCGCGCCAACTCACGGTGGCGCGGAGCTTTTCCCCCTGAAAGAATTTAGTCGCCCCCGAATTTTCTTCCGCGGAGGCCCATGGATAGAAAATTTAGACATATTTTAATAGAAAAACTTGCTGAGGAAAAATGTCAAAGTAGTCTTTTACCAAGTGCGGAAAATTTAATGGAAAGTCTGAAAAGCCGTGGCTTCGATCGTGCTGAGGCTCAGGGTATTTAATCCTTCGAAGCGCCCCTGCAGACCATTTTCGCCCCCTCTGACCGAAATCCCTAGCTCCGCCACTGGGGGGGGGGGGGTCAGGGGGACATGTCCCCCTACTTTTTTGAGTGGAGGTGACACTTACGTAAAAGCCCCCCTCTTTTTGTGACCTGAAAATTAAAAGTTATGTACTACCTACTCTTGGATATCAAACATACATTATTCATCGGTCTCTATTATTATTTCGATTGTTCGTTATGCATAGGGCAGCAGGTGTGGTTATAAGGAGCACAATATTTAGGTATTGGAAGAAGAGGAATCGTTCCCAACCATGTTTTAATGAAATTTAAAACTTTATTGAATGACCAGCCTGGCAGGCTAAATCTTGCAAACACATTTTAAGGAAATTGAAAATGTCTCAATGCACGGTCTGCGGGCAACTTTTCAGAAAAATTAATGATTTCTAATGCAAAATTTCGACTCGCCCATATAACACATTCATATAAGGATTTGACCATTTCGTACTATTTAGACCATTATCAGAGAAGTAAAATCGCTCTGACTTTTGCAAGATAAGAGACTTCAATCTGGAATAAGAGGTACACCTCCATCCTCTGTCTGCAAATATATTCCGATAGTGTATGATGAGGTATCGTTCGAAAGAACATATTGCATTGTTTGTACCATCGTACACCGGTAGGCCTCTATGAAACAGTGTCTCAGCAGCACCGGTGTGTACCACTCTCCGCCTCCCCAATCTGTGATTTTCCCGTAGTAGATTGAAGTATGCTCTTGATCGTTTCATGGATTTATTTTACCCTCTTCCACTACAAACTGTTCCTTACTATGAGAACTTTTGCACAAATCCTTCACAAACAATGACAATTTTCGTCGTGATTCTAATTACTTATAGAGTATACCCGGTATTTAAGTTCACCTTGACTGTATAGTCCTTTGAAGTAATTACCCACACTTTCAAGACCATGCATGTTTTGAAAACTTTGTAGTTTCCTAGTAAATCAGAAATATTCAAACATTTAAAACCAGTTTGCATCTGGGTCCCTTCTCTTAGACATCCAGGGGCGTAGCTACAAGGGACAGACGGCTCTAAAAACGTGAAGAATTCGGAAATTTGCCATTTGTGCAATCGGTCTGCTGTGAGGTTTTGACAACTCATGAAGTTCCGAAATCTCTCCCAATAAAAGCTTCATATTCCTCATTGTTTGTTTCATAAAAGCAAAATTTTCCGCGGGCTTCGCGCACCTCAAAATTACAATTCCTAAGCAGAAATGGTAAACTTTTCCGAGCTCTGAAAGTGAAAAGATCGGAAATTTGCTATATGTGACACCAGATCATCAAGTGACACCAGTAACTACAGTGCTATTTTCATAACTTTCCTTTCATAAAGTTCCAAATTTTCTCCAGTATAAGCTCTTGACTCAAAACATTTCGTCGGAGAGCCTCATTTCGTAGCGGGGATTATATTATGTAGCAACAATTCTTTGGTCTGCGCTAAGTCTCAGATTTGCCAATAGTTAATGAAAATTCTTCTGTAATCCCCCAACTCTTCAAATTTCCTTAGGGAAACCCGGAATTCAAACTATCTGCAATGCAATACAATTTGAAAAAGGGGAAAAATTTCAGCGCGCGTACGTCCCTAGTACAGTGGTGGTCACACTTAAAGAAATCGTAGAATTTGGATGCTTGCCCACCCGGCCCTCCCCTTCCTGCAAAAATGTCTAATAAGAGCAAAATATATTCAACCAAAAACAACCCTGTGTTGCAACACAGAACAATACATTGAACTTTATTGTAAAGCTTGAAAGGAAAGATGGTATCTAGAAAGGTAGACAAAAAGGATATCATGGTAATTTATACTTACTACTGTAATTAAATTACTAAGCTGGGGTAAAAACGTTTTTGGCATAACGGAGATGGAAACGTTGCTTTCGCACGCCGTAGGTGAATTTCAAGGGTGGAGTTGGCTCGGTGGTTTAAGCGTACAATGCCTTGCAAACTGAAGGTCCCCGGATCAAATCCCGATGGAACCACTTGGAAATTTTCAAAGCAAAAGAACTCTGGCATTGAAATTTTTCCCCATTTCTTTTAGAGGGAAAATGCTCGTAATACTATTACCATTCTGAACTTATTATTTTTTGTGTGTGTGTGTAGGAAGAACTTTATTTTCAGTCTCAACATATATACACACAAAACAGCAAATCAAAGGGATAAAAATAATAATGTATACAAGTATTTACAGTTGAATAATTAGCTTACATCACTCTTTTATTAATACCATGAGTAATTATGTAATAACGGTATATTAACATTACACATTTCAATTAATTGAAAGGAAGGAAATGAAATCAAAATGAAAACTTTTTGAAAACATGGTTCTTCTGGTTTTTCGACAGAATTCCGAACTTAACACACACATATATATATATATATATATACAGAAAATGTTAGTAGTAAAATGTTAAGAAAAGTAAAAAGTAAAAGAATTTGTGGAGGTGCCGGGGATCGAACCCGGGGCCTCGCGCATGCAAAGCGCGCGCTCTACCACTGAGCTACACCCCCTACTTGTTTGACAATAGTATGCAATTATATATATAAAAAATGTACAATGTTACCAGTATATATTTTTCAATTTTTGACAATCTGTTTTTTATTTTACAAACTCCATTGATTTACAGCATTTTCATTCTTTTCTCTCCTTTTTACTTTGATCTGCCAAGACATGTCTTAGAGTAAGGGATACTGTTAGTATATCTCAACTGCACGTAGGCCTAAGTTACTGACTTGTAGCGCTAAGTACCATACTAGCGCCTAGCTAACACAAGTTACAGTCAGCAGCGAAAAATCCTAACGCTTACTTGCGAATCCACTTTGAGTTTGAAGAAGAGCTGACAGTAAAATGTGTTTTATTCGTTACATCTTTTGGAATGCTTAGATGTACCTTAAAGTCAGAAACCCCATTTAAGTAAACATTCTTTTAGAGAGTGGCGACGTAACACTTAAAGTAACATAATTCATGTTCATTTCACCCATGCACATACCGCAACATGACAAGTGCATGTGATGTATCACGGGCCTAGCCTAGCTTAGAACTTACACAGCTATACAGGCCTAGCGCATGCACGCGCACGTTAATTGACTAGCTGCTGTACGCAACTGACACGAGTATATAGTAGTAGTACGTACTGAGGTCTAAAACTAGCTCCATGGTCTAACGTTACTCTAACAAGTGACAGTAGCCTAGCCCAACACAATAGAGTCGCGGAATCACACACCATGATACATCATCACAGTTCACACGTTTAAGTTCTGAAGGTCGACTCAAGAATTTCGGGTTTGTCACCCCGTTTCGACAGCATCTTGTGCCACTAAGCAGGCCTAGGCTAGACTTTGCTAACCTTTGACTTACAATTTAGCCTAGCTTAAGCTTAGGCTAGGCGTAGTAAAGACTAACGTTAGGCATTGGCTAGGCTAGTCCTTGAACAGAACAGTGTTTTGTAGGCTACCTATATTAGATCTACCTAACTTACTCACATAACAGGTTAAAGGGCAAAGGAGGGCCAATGCCCCATAAGATGCCCTGAAGTCCAAGCCCTAATCAAAGGTCAAACTACCAAACCAAAGCAAGCAGCCCCAAACAATCAGATTCTAACACAGTCATGGAAGAACTTGTCAATGTTAACCTTAAAGCAGTGTACTGACAGGGAGTTAACCAACCATTCTGGCAGAAAATTCCCCTTTTTGACAACTCTATGGGAGAAACTAAACTTACTAATGTCAAGCCTTGAAAAACCAAAATCTCTGAGCGTGTCTCCTTTCATACCGCTACATCAATGTCAAGGATCATCACTCCACACATGCACTTCAAGTACGTCGCTCTTAGGATCCTTTCATACAGCAAACTAATTGGAAAATTTTGCCATGGCTTGAAGTGCGCAATAACACACACTTGAGGCCCATTGACATTGTTCGCGCCGTGTGAGTGTCAGAAATTAGACTTGCTTTTGGTCATTTTCATGTTCAAGTGCTAAGGATTAGGCCGGAGGGAATCCCCATCTTAGAAGTAGTATTCTCCAATGTGTGGAAATGTAAAAAAGAACACCTGGGACTGGTGTAACATGCCATGTAAGAAAAAGGGGTAAAAGTGTGCACGTTTGTTTTTCACGAGTGGGCCATAATTTGTACTGCAATAGCTACATGTAGCTGTAGCAGTACTAGTTGCTTGGTGCATGCAGAAATATTTCTGTGCACATGTACATTTTGTGACCCACTCCAGTGCATGTAGAAAAATAATTATAAATCGAACCCTGGCCCATAGGCCTATATCAGAAAACAATTTGAAAACCTGAAACATGTCTTCCCTGACTGAGGCTCAGGCTAGGTCTAGGCCTACTCTGTGGTGGTAAGCCGAGATACTGAAGTCTAACGTAACGTAAGGGACATAGCCTTCCTCAGGACTTATTCTGAAAGAAACTTGTCCTTTTCATAGAACCCATGGTACAATTATTGTAAGAGTTTAAAGGTTAATATTATGTTAGATTTTGGGAATTCCATTGTCTCTGTTAGGGTAATTAGTTGTGTGATATTAAGTAAGTCTCTTTTGTTGTCTTGTTGGTTAGAATTACTTTTCTTGTTGTGTTAGTCAGCCATGGTGTTGTTGTCTGGGGTAAATGCTAGTATTGGAGAATATGTGGTATGTTTGATATGTTTTCTGGAGCAAAGTAAATCAATGCACTTTGGTATGTTTTTCTCTACTATCTACTCCAATCCATCATCTCCACTTTATGAACTCACCAGTCATGCTCATTTTGCAACCGGTTTCAGGCATGCTACATTATCAGATTTACAGCACCACTAAGTAACACCACTGTGTAAGCAGCTATGCTGTCGCATCCAAGCAAAAATTTTTTCTTCACAGTGTAGCTGGTTAAGCTGAGGTACTGTTGCCACTACAGGGACATGGGTCAGACTTAAAACTTTTTCACTCAATCAAATTGGAACAAAAAAAAAAGCGCAATATATTATATCTTAACAGTGGAGCTGGTGTAGCCTCTATCATACCATTGGTTGGACTTTAGTTTTTTTAACTCAAGTTTGATAAAGATCAAGCGTATAGGGACAAATGATGAGTTGCTCTCTTTGACGTTGATGGCATTAAAATTCAAGGCTAATTCTTGCTTGGCAGAGTATTCTGTAATTTCAAACCCATTCCAAACCTCATCAGCAAAATAAAAATACTAGGGTCATACCAACTTCTTGTGTACAAATCAAGAATGTTCAATATCTTTACTATAATATATAAAACTACTGAAAAACTACAGTAAAACTACTGAAATTTCTCTTGATCAATCCAAGCTCCTCTTTAGCCCTTGCCTTAATTGCTCAGTCAAGCCTCGCTGTAAGCGTTAATGAGGCTTGTGACGTCATCCTCTAAAATGGAAACTCCACCCACAAGAGAAAATCATGAGTTTCGCAGAATAGGTACCTAACATGCTGGGGGAACTTCAAGCTTCTGAATAATGCATGAAAAGGCATTCCTTGTTGCTGTATCCTTGGTCATTTGAAATCTTAAAGTCTTTTCTTTACTAAAAATATCGTGAGGTATTGTTTCTTTCGCAATTTCACAGAGAAATTTTCCATCAAAAACAGGTCAACTTTTGGTGGGTTTTTTTGACTGGCCTCAAATTTTGCAAATACCTGACCGTATTCAGGATCATTGGGGTGTAAAACTTCCAAAATTGAGTGTTTGAGACATACTGTAAAGCTAACTACTGATACCTATTACACTAGGAGCAAAACAACAAAATAGTCGCAATGAACGTTTTTGCAAGTTGGAATTTTGCACTTTTTGGCCACGTAGAGCATCGCACAAGGCGGTAACGTTATGGTTAACATATGGTAAACTATTGTCATTGTCTTTTGATTCTAGGCTGCTAACTAGGATACTATTTTAGTCATTATGCCAAGTAATAAAGTGAATTTTAATACGACTGACATATTGCAGGCCCTTTTAAGGTTTTAAACCACTAACAAATAACATTAAAATTTTACAGACAGGCCTAGTCTATACTAGGCCTTGGCCTATGCATGCTAAAACTGCACACTATGGTACATAGTGAATGTATGAATGTGTACTGATGATCTGTGATCATCATACAGATACTACTTTACTAGTCCTTGCTTGCTGTATGAGTGAGTTTCCATTTTAGGAAAAAGCTTATAAAAATTTTTAAGAGGCCTGTAGCACAAAATTATTGTGTCATATGCACCTTGTGAGTTGAATCGGAGCAATGTACAGTACCAACGATGAAGATGAAGAACCAAAATAAGCAAATTAGTGTTACACTTACAGGTATTGCAGGCTACATGAAACAATTGATATAGGCCCTATAGCCATTTATTTACACATACACTTTACCAGCCTGTCGGTTCTATCATATGGTTTTACCAGACAAAGTCAAGAATTTTCAAAAGGGAAATGACTTGAGGAATATACTTAGAGTATATGGAATGCGCACCTATAAGAGCTCCATCAGTTTCAGGATTTTTTTGTTTATTATTTTGCCTGGGCCATTGTTCTCAGTTTTCTTACTTACCATATTTTTGTACTGTTGTGCTGAATCATATTTCTACACAAATGAATTAATTGTGCCTTAGTTCTCAGCCTGTTCCTGTTGAAATGTAATTGCTAGTTATAGCCTACACCTACTAGTGCTCTAGGCCCATTTGGGGGTTAAGGTCAAGATTAGAGCTTGCATTGCTATATACCCTTTTCTTGTATAATGGCACAAATGGGATTCTGAGTCAGTGTATCCTAGAGGACAATTTTTCTCTACACAAGCAAAATGCCAATTTACTGACTTAAGAATTTTGGTTGTGCACTTGTGTCCTGTATCATCAGCTGTTAATTCTGATGGATGAAATCTCATATGTTCTTCTGAGACTGCCTTCTCATTTGAAGTATAAACTGGTGTCATTTTACACCACTAACTGAGCAGAGGAGAGATGAATAATGTAGCAATTGTCCCATCATATATAGTAATGGCATATTACAGTCAAAGTTTTTGTCACTAACTTGAATTAATTTGATGGCCTGTTGTTACCTTGGACTCTCAGTTGATATGTCTCCAGTTGTGCATGGGGGTGGGGGTTGTGTACTGAGTACCCAGTTCCCTAAAAAAAACTTAAGACCCACCCAGTTCAACATGCTGTTCACAACTTATATTACTAAACAAAGTGTTTCTGATCCGAGGCTTCATTTCTTCGACCTCACCACCTAAGGATAAGGACTGACTGTATAGCGTTAATTACCCCAGAGTTCACTAACAAGCCTTAAAAGAGAATTATACATTCCAATATCCCTCCATTTTACCTCTTTATTGTCTAGTTTAATGCCACAATTTTTCTGTCATGTTATTGTTTGCAATAATTTATGAGTCTAGTACAATAACTGTGATTTACTGATTGTAATGTGGTAACGTGCAAAGTGTATGGCCATGTATGTCAAAAGGTTACCATGAGTCGGTCAATTAATAGGTGTTGTACATCGTGCCGTACGTTGTATAACACTGTGGTGATTGACTCAAGGTACTGACGTACTTAAGATACAATCACTATAACCCTTGCATCGGTAGCCACTTAATCGTTACAAGGTTTTCAAAAATTGACTCTCAATGTAATTTTCCTGCTATATATATGTAAATCAAACGTAAAGGAAGACTTGACGAGGTTAACATGATTAATACTTATGTGGAGGATATTTTCTTGCTCTGTGTAGTTCCATTTTCGCGCAACTAATGCCAACACCTCAGTACGGGAAATTGGGCTTTTTACATACGGTGCAAGGCAGTGTCAATACCTGCTCTAAACTTTGCGAATACCTGACCGTATTCAGAAATATTTCATGGTAATGTTAGATTTTTTAGGTGTATAAGGAAATTTCTGATGTACCCTCTTTCTGGCATACCGTGCCAAAAAACTTGTTTTCGAGAAAAAACCAAATTTTCCGAACAGAATGAAAACTGTTTTTACGAGTTCAAAAAATTGTCTCAAATTCATTGCTTTGTGTATAAATTACTTCAAAAATGTCGCGCAACTATCGGAAAATGTGTTCTCTATTAATTTTAATGATGATTTTGTAAGATTATGTGTTTTTCATGTCGAAATTTGGATTTAAAAACAGTTAGTTTTTGCTAATTATATATGCAAAGGCTGTGACGTCATGCATACTCAAATTAGAAAAGAAGCGACTTTTGGTGGCTGTTCACACTGGCTGTGCTGAATTGCTGCACCACTGCCTAGCTAGATGACTTCAAATACCCTGTATTAGCACATGTATCTTTTCAAAAGCTATTGTTGATGTTGTAATCGCAGCTAGTAGTAAGAAGCTGAGATTTGCCAAGTCTGTGATTGAGAAAGTAATCTATGCACCTATTTTTGCAATAAGGAAGGCATCATCAAGATTTTAAAAATCACAGGAACCCATTTGTGGGTTCTGTCATTTTTCACTATGGTAACCTATGGGAACCCACTTCTGGGTTCTGTTACAAATAGGGCTGTGAATGTGTAGTGATTAATCACTAAACGATCACATGTGGAATAAACGTGTGATACACAGCCTCAAGAGATAAATCACAAAACCTGTTTTTGACATTTTTTTAAATCCATCTCTATACTCTGATGACCCCAGTTTTTTGTTAAATGGAACATTCTGGGCATGTTTGAACCTTGTAGGCTTCAAAGTTTCAGAATAATTTGATTTTACCATGCAAGATAACAACTATTATTATTTCTGCATTACATTCATGATATCAATCTCTACATACTGAAATAATTTTTTTTTTGTGACAAGGTAATCGTGATTAATCACTTAACGATGGCATATTTTTGAGGTTAAACATCTAGTTATTTCGCTTAACGTTCACAGCCCTAGTTACAAAGTGCATGGGTGGTAACTGATTGGTGGTAACTGATCGTTTTCATGAAATCTGACGGCCTGCATCATCCTTATTTTTTACATCTTATACCTTCCTTTCGAGTTAATATCATCAGAAAACTTATAGAACATATGAGAGAGCCATCAAAGTCATTGATGAAAATTAAGTAAACAAGAAGGCCTATAACAGAAGCTTGTGGTCCTCCATCAGTAACTTCTTTCTAATAAAAGAAATACTACCATTGACAACAATATCCTGAGATCTACCATGAAATCAAAGTCAGCACATCTGTGGAGAACATCTAACCTACACAGTTTAAGCTGTTACCTTTTGGCAGCTGCAGTCCATGCCTCATTCCAGAAATCCTAACTGGCTGTTCTTCTGTCACTTCTAACCATTCTCCTTAATTTATTTATGTATGGCTGTCATGAATGTTGTTACAAAACATAATACCTGGAACAGTTCATTCATCATGATCTTCCCAACCAATAACTAATATAAAAGTTATAAAAGGACATAAAGAAACAAGTTTAAATTCTGCTTATTAGGCTGAAATTCTAAGACACATGAGCCTGAATGAAATATATCTTAAAAGAAAAGTTTAAAGGGCAAGAACAGTCACCCCAAATTGAAGTAGTGTAGTTGACAGTTTAGTTTCATGATTGGCTGTTGGGAGTCATGTGACAACATTTTTCCATTCAAATGTAAAATTTACGAGAAATAACTGTTTGGTTTACTTTGAATATGCAATAGTTAAAACCCTAAAATGTAATGAAGATACGTTTAAGAGAAATAAGACAAAAATTGTGCTATTTAGCTTTTATTTAAAAATAAGTTTGGGGGGACTGCTCATTACCTTTACGTAAATCTTTAATTTTCATGTGCTGAAGAGGAACAAAATCAACACAGTGTGGTGAAAGTTCCATTCAAATCGGACATGTATTTCTTGAGATGTCAGTAAATGAAGTCAGTAGATTTGTGTTCAAAAGTGAGGATGAGAGCAGCAAAGCTTATATCACTTCCACACATTGACAAGGAATGCTTTGTTTCCCTTTGTTTTATCAGACTGTTGTGTTGACCTTGAAGTTAATAGGAGTACGACCTCCCTGTGGGGGATACAAAGTTTGTGAAATTCTCATGCCACTTATGCAATCATATTTTAATAATATGGGATTGTTGAGAAAATCCAGTATAAAGTTTAAAGAAAAACAAAAGACTGCCCATAAATGTGGGGATGTGATGTCGTATGTGCTTGCTTCAAGTTCACATTTTTTTGAAAATGTGGAAACTTTACATGCTCATATCTTGGGAACCACACATCGGATTTCAATGCAAATTTCACCAGAATGCTCAGAAGTACCCCCCTAACATACCAAATCCTGTTGTGACCTGTAACCCTTCTTTTAAATCTCAGTCAACAATGAAGGGCCAAATTTGTCAAAGCTTGCATAAGAATTGTCTGTGTTTAAGGTGGTTAGAATAACGTGAGGTAGCTAGTGTGCAAAAGGAATTTTTGGAGAAACCCTCCACTGCTTTTTTTAACTTTCTCATATTTTTTTTTCTTTCAGTTGAAGGCCAAAGGGCAGAATGATTGGACACAGAAGATGTGGAGGTTGTAGTGCCAAATGAAAGTATGGCACGCAGAGTGGATATTAACTCTGCAGATGTTGATGAACTTTCCACCTTACTGGGAATTGGGCAGGCCAGAGCTGAAGCAATTATACAATTTAGACTGGTACGTTGAATCTTTCACATTAGGAAAAATTTTACAATTATGACACAATATTATGAAACTTTAGTTTGTCCATAGAAAATTTAATATATGTTTCTTGCTTAGTTTTAGAGGTGGGGCAAAGGCAGGATAGAAAAAATGCAAAATTAAAAAATTAAAAAATGTAGCTTATACTACTGTATAAAATAGGAACCATATATTTAAATAAATCTTGAAGGTTAGTACAAGTAATTCAGTCTGCAGTTTTTTTGGGGGATGCCCTTATGGAATACACATTTGTTCCATTTGTTGTTTTATGTAACTATTTTTTGTTGTTAAAGATACCCTTAAGAAAAATACACTGAACTTACTTTGTCAAGATATCCATCTCTAAAGTTTCACCTTTCCAAGATTTCTAATTGTTTACTAGCATGTCACTGTGTCTGTGTATTTGTTTTTGCCGATGTAAATAGTATCTGTTTAATCCGTCTATCATGTGTAAATTTGGTGTGTGATATAGACGTTTTTCAAACAGTCGATAGCTGCTTTTGAAAGTTACAAACTGCTCAATATATACCAAAAAGGTACTGTAATATGAGACTTCCTTGAGGTGGTCCTTGTACAAAATTGCAGTACACACACATTAGTAATCATTTGCATAGTCTTATCTTTCTAGACCTATACCTGTATCAGAATTATCACCAAAATTGTCTTTTCTCTCAGAATGAGAGTAATTTTTCTGCACATTACCACATGTGCCATCCAAATCTGCCATTTACTTTAAAGCAAAGTTACAGCTTCCTCTCAAATTTTTTTTATAACTTTCCAAAGAGACCAATAAATAGGGGTACATAAGGTTCTGTTAAAAAAAAAAAACAATGTATTAGATACAGATAAATTCAATGCAATAAAAAAATTGGAAAAATTCAAATATTTTAGGTGTTTCCTTTAAGGTAAAAAATTCTCATTGTTCACCTGTTCTATTCGACACAGTGCAAGTGTTGGTCATTCTTTTGATGAGAGCTAAAATATTTTGCAAATATTATCCCATTCCTACAGAGCAAAAATGGCTTCAGAAATGTCAATGAGTTGATGTCTGTGCCAGGAGTGGGCAATAGTGTCCTAGAAGCTAATGGCAACCGAATAGTCTGTGGTACCATTCCAGCCCAAGGTGGTCATAATCTGCGCAACTCAGTCCAACTCAGTTCCGCTAGTAGACTACGAAGCCACTCTACACCCCCTGGTACTGTTGCAAGCATATCTCCTCGCCAATCCACAAGACGAAGAGAGAGTGCTAAGAGATCAGAAGATAATCATGATGGGAGGACGCCATCAACTAGTAGACAAGCCCCATCGATTTCAATCGTGGAACATGAAAATTCCCAGCAGGTGAGATACTTTTTGTGTGGAATGGTTTGGTTGGTGGCATTTTGGCTTATTTGTCATTGCAAATCAGAGATTTAGCCAGATCCAGTTTCATAGATACTGACATCAATAACCAGTGTGACATGGTTGTTGTGTTATACTGTATGTCAATTGTTAAATTCTCTGTATTGCTGAAAGTAAATATTTTCCACATGAAGAACTGTTCTGTCTTCAAATGAGCATCCCTACATGAAACTTGTAATCACTTTAAAATGTTTGACCAGCTTTGCACAATTTTGCATCCAATCCATATTACATAACAAAAAATTTGTACTTCTTCATGTTGCATCATATCCCTTTATGCACAAAAATGAATTACTGCCTTTGGGTGGGAAGTAAAACTGTTCAATGATTTTCCCAAAATTCCATGAAGGTACAGTAGTTCCTTTTAAATTGACACCTGAGCAGAAATTGGCTTGCAATATTTGTGCCAGATTATGTTCGTTTGTGGGACATTGTCATACAAAGACAGGCTGGCTAGATGTGTAATTGACGCTTGTCCTCTTGCCCCAGACATGGATTTTGCCTTGAACAACCAATATTTATTTCCTAGTTGTCCATGTGACAACCTCTACACCTGTACCTGACTACACACTTTCATGTGAGCTTGCTTCATGCTAAAACTTACTTTAAGAAGCAAAATCTGCTCATCAGGACCGTATTAAAGTGCACATTTATCAAATTCATGGGGTGACTATTCAATACAACTAGAATATGAGTTTGCACAATTTACAATGAAATTTTATGGTAGATCAGTATTATATTATGCCAAGGCAATGTAAAACTTGGAGAGACAACTTAATTTCCCTAACCCTTTTTCCTCGGATAATTGATTTTTTTAACCTAATTTTGAGCCCTCGTCTGGCTGGCTAAATTTAGTCGCAAGAAAGGGCATACTGACTTAATCCAGTTTTTCACACTGAAAATGTTGCTAGCCCTTTTATATTACTGGTGACTTTTTCTCAATCTGTCAGTAACATTCTAAAGACAGATTCATCATGTGATGATGTGACCTAACAAAATATCAAGTCTCTCTCATCATAGTTCACTTCTACAATACATATCAAAAGGATTAAAGAAGGGAGCTACAAGATATTTTGAAATATGTCACTTCACAGATTTGAAGATGTAGCTTTTCACAGAAAATTGTTACTGAAAAAAAGTCTATGTGATGTGAAAGGAATTAAAATGAAGAAATACTCCAGGTGACAAAATGTGAGGGAAGTGAAGAATTAATTAATTAAGAATTAATTAATTTTTCTATTTCCTGATTGGGTGGCATGCAAGTTAATGAAGAAAATTTCAATTCACAGCAATGCATTTCATTGTGGGAAAAAAATGTGATGTCATATTAGTCAACTCATGGACCATCCATCTTTTGTTTTCATTTATAAACTTGGTGCCAATGAATGAATAATGCAGATTCTAGAGTAATAACTCCAATTTTAATAGAATTTTTAAAGCTCATTTAAAATATTGCTACTTAGTGTTCACTGGTGCCATGTTTCAAGGTCAAATTTAAAGGCAAAAGTAGTTACCCCAGCATTATTAAAAAAAAGAAGCTTAATTTCACAAATTTCATCGTAATATCTTTCCAAGCATTTTTTCATGATATATAGAACATAGATATTGTGCATTCAGGATATCTCAAGTAGTAACTGATTGTAAATTTCACAACTGAGTGAAAAAAATATTGCCACATGATTCTCAAAAACCATTTATGAAATAGGATGTAGTCTACTACATGAGTCCAAATTGGGGTGACGGTATTTTCCCTTTAAACATTTCAGTATTTAAGAAAAACAAAAGAATGTGGACACAATCTCCCAGGATTATTGACCTTTCATAACCTGAAAGTGACTAAAAGG
The DNA here is from genome assembly GCA_037179385.1 of Holothuria scabra. NCBI lineage: Eukaryota > Metazoa > Echinodermata > Holothuroidea > Aspidochirotida > Holothuriidae > Holothuria > Holothuria scabra. The sequence goes on along the minus strand of CM074192.1, from coordinate 14,592,602 downwards.
TTTTTTATTTTTTTTTTTGACAAGGAGAACCAATTTTCAAAGTAAAACATCTCGAGTTATGAACAAGCTGTGGCTGTTGGGTGCAGAAGCCATAAATAAAAAATTCTCTTTCTGTGATATCAGTCATAAAATTTTACCTGATTTTTACATGTTTTACACACACTATATATGTTTCTTTTAGGACAGTATGTCCTATAGCTTACATTAGATTCAAAGCATAGTGGAAACTTTCAAATTAAAATGTTTTTGTATGTATCATGTCCAGGTTAAAAGGAAATCTCAGTTTGAAGAGAGGAAAGGAAGTCCAACAAAGAGGACATGTTGGTTTTCTGAAGATGCCCAGAGACTATTACCTCCCCTAAGCCCTGTCCACATGGGACTTAAGAAATCTGATGCACTGCCAAAGAGAAGATTATCTGCAAGGCTCCAGCCACCTGCCAATTTAACAGAATGGGTCAAGACATTTCAGGTGAGGAGAAGAATAGGCACATGACACTGCTGTGTTGCCTTATTGATATCATAGATCCTTGCTGCTCGACCTGGGTCCATGTGTATCCCTGGGGTGAATGTGACATGCCTGGGGATGAAATTTGGAAAGGACTGGGTGGGGGCCGGAGGGAATTGAGGGTGAGTTATACACTAAGAGGGGAATTTTTTTAATTGATGGATTTTGCATGAATTGAGTTTTCAGACTTTAGGTTGAAAATTCATAGCTTCATTTGTTTGGGAGCTATCAGTCGGAATATAGTGTGTACAACTTGATATTGTTGGTGTTTAGAGAGATGTTCTAATTATCTCCTCTCTAATTGTATAAATGGGCCATTTCTGAGGGCAATGCTCATGTACTATTGTCGTTCATTCCTACACTTTTGACGTATTATAATGCTAGCTGTGAATGGCAAAGAAATTTTTTCTCAAACAGCCAAGTGGATCATAAAGGTTGAGAAGCACTGTTATAGATGATGTGAATTATATGTCTGAAATGTATACCTTCTGATTATTCAATGCTGTTTTGTATTTTAACAAGCTTGTTGAACATATTGATGGATTTAGCTAGGGGTGATATAACTTTGGTAATTTAGATCATGCTTCCATAACTATCCAGTCACCAGAAGGAACATCATGAAGAGTCTAGTTTAAATTGTACCTTAACCCTTTCGCACCCACTTACCATACATTACACATCCTGAAAACTTTCTGTTATAGGCTATGTATGGATTATTATGTAAAATTGCTGTGTAGCTCTCAACCTCTTGGCTGAATAGTAATTGTTAGAGTAACTGACATTGGCTGTGAAAGGTTGAAATTGAGTTGAATAGAAAATATGTAAGAGGTCAGTACTGAATCTCATTCATTCAGTTCCTATTATCATGAATTACTCTGTTGTTAAGATATAAAATGATGACCTTTATCCACTTGTTTTGAAAGAGTTCATTACACAATAATGTGTTACACTATTCTTGTACTGCTCATCAGGATTGTAGCTAGTGGTGAGCTTCAAGCACCTGAGTGTATTACTTAAAGCATGGATTCATTGAAAAGATTGTAACATTCTTAATTTCTTTGCTCGCTACTACTGTGTCAGAAAATCTGAGAAACTGTCACAAAATTTGTATTTAACCTAGCTGTGTCCAAAACCAAAACACAACTGAAGTACTACAGCCGGAATTAAAGTTTGTGGCCAGTTGTGCTAGACTTGATAATCATTGTTCCTGCATGCTAAAGAACATTCTTCTGCAGCTTTGATCAGGGCCACCCCACAGTAGCTACAACTCTGTTATTCACACTATTCACATTACCTGCTCTTATTCTGTTTTGAAATTTAAATATTTAATTGACCCTCAGAAACATGTTTTATAAACAGTGCTTGTGTAGTCAAACAACCAAATTGCAATAAGACAGTGATCACAGTCTGGCCCAAAGTGTACTTGATTTTATAAAAAAAAAGACTGAAGTTTGCCTTTTAATACAAGAATGACATCAATTGTCCAGTCTTCTTTTTAAAGGGAAATTTTTGTATAAAAATGTACCAATAGTACCTACAGTCTGGAGATTTTGCAGCGTCACTACTCTAGTTTGGGTAAAAAAATTAAAAGCAACAAATTACAGAATTTTGATGTGTGAGAAACTTATTTCTAGAAAAGAAGAAGCAATAATAATACATTTTGGGGAAAATGTCTTTTTATCTGAAGATATGAACAAATGGGGGTTTCTTTCTTGATTTTTCTACAAAGTGAGCATATAGGACATAGGCATGATATCATCATGTCCTCACAATGAAAGGAATACTTGGTGTCTTTTATTTTCTTCTTCAATCTGTTTTTTTGACTCTCAGGTAACAGGTAGAAAAGCTTTCTAGTGTTGAATTTACATATTTGTCATGCAGTCACATTTTCATTACTTGAGATTATGAAAGATAAAATTGACCATGAAGTCAAAACAAAAAGGAAAGTTAATGAATTTTACACTACAATTGAAATTACTTGTGCTTGCTTCATCTTCTCATGGTACTGAAAGTGTACCAACTTTATGTACTAACACCCTTTGAATCCAAATCTGATTTGATGCAATTCTCACCACATTAAAACTTGATTTAGCCTAAACCTTTCAAATGTGCAATTCAGATGCCATCAAAATCTGTCAGTTTCATTCACAACACAGTTTTTATTTCATTTTAATAAAATTTGATCAGAGCAAATGGTTTTTCTTTCCAGCACTGGTCTGAGTCTGAAAAAGTTTTGGCCATCGATGAACTCATTGGAAAATGTGATCCGTCCCAGGTCCGACATATTATGTCAGTTATTGAGCCACAGTTTCAGCGTGACTTCATTTCCTTACTTCCAAAGGAGGTATGCTTCCGTTCTCTTGTTGAATATTCAAAAGGCTTTATTTAAGATGTGATGTGGCAGTTATCGAGAAATCAAATTTGGCTTAAACCTTTTCAAGTTTCAAGTTAATGGATATTTTTCTCTCCCCCCACCCCCCCACCTCCCACCCGAAGAAGGATGTGGATCTGTTGAGTAATTATTGTGTTGACTCTTTGACTTGGTTGTATCTGCAGACAGACTGTTACTATGCTTTCAGTGCTGCAGACAGATAAAAGAGAGCTGGTGTGTTCAAACTATTCGTTCATATCACCTGGTACCCTTCTTTTTCACAAATTATAAATTTGAATCAAGGATGCAGCTTTGTGAAAATTTATAACAAGCATGTGGTATGGTTACAGTATATTGACATTTTAGGGGAATTTTTGCTATGGAAAGCTGCTTGTTGGTTCATGTCATAAAAAGGTGAAAAGCCTGCCATGGCTTCAGTAATGACTTTTAAACATGGTGACTGATAATTTCATAGTATTAGTTTAAGGCTCATGTGACCTGTCAGTCAACTTGATAAAAAGTTCAAAGATTAAATTTATCCCAAGCATTGTTCAAGTTCAAATTTGGTTTCCCTTAAGTCCTCTCTTATGACAGGCGAGAATTACGATGGGCTTATTTTGCAACCCCTCCCCAACAGTGGACATGAAATTGACAAATTTGGAATTTTGATCTGAAAAGCATTAAACAGCAAAAAAGATTGGTGCAATTCCCATCAAAATCAGGTGGCTAATGTTTTCCTTTGCTTTTGCAATCTTTTTTTTAAGGACACTTGTATCATAAGTACTCCCTGAGGCTATATTTAAAAAGTTTAAATTCTATCCTTGAAAATCATCAGTATCAATTACCAAACCATAAACTAATTAGATGAATAATTAAGAGACAATTAATGTGAGGTTAGCAAAAGTAAATGTCAAAACCATGCTACACTCCAAATCATGAATTTAGATTTAGCAACAAGTTGTTTCAGAGACATTTAAATTTTGAAGAGGTATATTTTGAGAACCGTAAAAGATGTTGACTTAATTTGAATGAATTTTCCTTAAAAAGAAACTTCACTCCTTAAAGGTAGTGTGACATGTCAGCAAAATGACCTGACTTCACTTGGCAGTATCAGAGTGAACTTTATTTGAGGAAAAATCAGTTTAAAGTGTTTCAAAACCTTTTACGGTTCTTAAGAAATACCTTTTCAAAGTTTGAATGTTTCTGAAGCAGCTGGTTTGCTTCTGCAAAAATAATGATGTGGTGTCTTGCACAGTGTTGACATTTCTTTCGTTAACCCTACATTAATTATCTCTTAATTAGTCATCAGATAGTTAATAGTTTCGTAATTGATCCTGATGATTTTCAAGGACATGATTTAAATTTTCAAAATAAAACCCTCAGGAGAAACTAATGTTACAACTGTTCTTGAAATAAAGGTGGTATAAACAAAGGATAAGATTAGACGTATATGGCATGTCCCTCTCATGACCTTGCAAAATTTTCATATAGAGTTCATATTTACAGTGGTAATGATTATGTGCAAATCAGAAACTGCCTTGTAGAATGGTCAATTTTTGACAAATTTTGAAATGAACTGTGGCAATTTTCTTGGATTTTAATGCTTTTTACATTAAACACCCAATTTTGTCATTTTTGGTTTCGATGATAAGAGAAACCTATGCAATCATGATGGCGTGCATATGTATGTGTGTATGTGTGTGTGTGTGTGATGCTTTGTTTGTTAGCACAATATCTCAAGATAGGAATGTCTGACAGTTTTCAAACTTGGTGCATGGATGCACTATATTGAGAGGAAGAACCCTATTGTTTTTGGCAGAGGTAAAAGGTCATCTGGGGTAACAGCGGGTCAATTTCTGAAAACTTTGTAAGCACGATATCTCACGTTAGGAAACTTGGATAGATTTCATGTTTGATATGTGGATGGGTTATGGTCAGAAGATGGTCCCTATTGTTTTTGATGGAGGTCAAAGGTCATGTGGGGTCACTGGGGGTCAAAGGCTGAAAATTTGTTAGCATGATATCTCAAGATAGGAAACTTGAATAGATTTCGTATTTAGTTTGTGGATGTCTTATAGTCAGAAGATGGTCTCTATTGTTTTTGACGGAGGTCAAAGGTCATCTGGGGTCACTGTGGGTCAAAGACTGAAAATCTTCTTAGCACAAAATCTCAAGATACTAAACTTGAATAGATTTCATATTTTGTATGTGGATGTCTTATAGTCAGAAGATGGTCTCTATTGTTTTTGACGGAGGTCAAATGACCTCTGGGGTCACTGTGGGTCAAAGACTGAAAATCTTCTTAGCACAATATCTCAAGATACAAAACTTGAATAGATTTCATATTTAGTATGTGGATGTCTTATAGTCAGAAGATGGTCTCTATTGTTTTTGACGTAGGTCAGAGGTCATCTAGGGTCACTGTGGGTCAAAGACTGAAAATCTTCTTAGCACAATATCTCAAGATAGGAAACTGGGATAGATTGCATATGTAGTATGTGGATGCGTTATGGTCAGAAGATGGTCTCTTTTGTTTTTGACGGAGGGTCAAAGGTCATCTGGGGTCACTTTTGGTCAAAGGCTGAAAATCTTCTTAGCACAATATCTCAAGGTAGGAAACTTGAATAGATTTCATATTTAGTATGTGGATGTCTTCTAGTCAGAAGATGGTCTCTATTGTTTTTGATGGAGGTCAAAGGTCATCTGGGGTCACTGTGGGTCAAAGACTGAAAATCTTTTTAGCACAATATCTCAAGATAGGAAACTTGGATACATTTCATTTTTGGTGTGTGGATGCGTTATGGTCAGAAGATGGTCTCTTTTGTTTTTGACGGAGGGTCAAAGGTCATCTGGGGTCACTTTTGGTCAAAGGCTGAAAATCTTCTTAGCACAATATCTCAAGGTAGGAAACTTGAATAGATTTCATATTTAGTATGTGGATGTCTTCTAGTCAGAAGATGGTCTCTATTGTTTTTGATGGAGGTCAAAGGTCATCTGGGGTCACTGTGGGTCAAAGACTGAAAATCTTTTTAGCACAATATCTCAAGATAGGAAACTTGGATACATTTCATTTTTGGTGTGTGGATGCATTATGGTCAGAAGATGGTCCCTCTTGTTTTAGATGGAGTGTCAAAGGTCATCTGGGGTCACTGGGGGTCAAAGGCTGAAAATTTTGTTAGCACGATATCTCAAGATAGGAAACTTGAATAGATTACATATTTAGTATGTGGATGTCTTATAGTCAGAAGATGGTCTCTATTGTTTTTGACGGAGGTCAAATTCATCTGGGGTTACCTTTGGTCAAAGACTGAAAATATTGTAAGCACGATATCTCAAGCTAGGCACCTTGGATAGATTTCATTTCTAGTATGTGGATGCGTTATGGTTAGAAGATGGTCCCTTTTGTTTTTGACGGAGGTCAAAGGTCATCTGGGGTCACTGTTGGTCAAAGGCTGAAAATCTTCTTAGCACAATATCTCAAGATAGGAAACTTGGATAGATTTCATATTTGGTATGTGGACACGTTATTGTCAGAAGGTGGTCCCTATTTTTTTGGAGGAGGTCAAAGGTCATCTGATGATGGGTTTATTTGAAATGGAACATTTGTGTATCATCAATGCAGTTTTGCATTCTGGTCATGTCACACAACCTTCAGCTGACAAGTAAAGTCAGGGCATTTTGCTGACATGTCACACTGCCTTTAAAGACTGTGTTGAATTAGATCCATTCATACTTTGTAATAATCCTGAACTCCTATTGGTCCATTACATTCAGGTGACTTTGCAATATCCTAAGATATGGTAGTGGTAATAGATACATGCACTCCTTCTTGCCTAATCTTGAGGTTGTGCTATTTTATTCCAGGAGTTAATTACAAAGATTATTTCATCTCCATTTTGTCTTATAAACTTTGTGTATGAATGATAATCTCTGGGCTGGTACATTTGCACAGGAAAATGCGCTCTTGGGAGTTAATGCTATCACTGCATGCATTTGAGCTGTGCCCTCGTTCATCACCTGCATTGACAGTCATTGCATATTATCCTGTGTTACACATGACTCAGTTGGTTTAACCTTAAATTTCTTTTCTGTGAAAGAACTTTTGATTTGAAGAAATAATTTTAACACTGACAATGACAACGTGACCCAGGCTAGGCCAGTTGCATTAGCATTTGGACTAGCTTTTAAAGGAGTGTAAAAATGTGCCCATATGTGGGTTCCCAGAGGTTGGAATGGTTTCGTTCATAGTATAAACACTTAAAAAATTTATTTTTAAGTGACTTTGGAGAGAACATCTAGTTCCCCAAAACATTAACCTCAGAACCACTTTATGCAGGAAACTTAGGTAACCTTGTTGCAGTGTAAAAAAATAAATGAGAATGTTAAAAAATGTACAACTTTACATAAAATTACAGTCTCTTTCTCAGCAAGTATTTTTTATTGCAAATCCCTGGTTGTCCATTGTAAACAAATGTGTAGTGTACAACTAACTTCACTTTTCTTCATGTTGATAAATTATTGAGACATTTTGGCTCCTTGAAATTTTATTCTAAAATAACCAGACCCAGGATCAAAAATTTTTGGAAATAATTATTTTATCTTTATTGGGTAGAAAGACTTTGGCCTCTTTGTTCCTATATCTCAATCCCTGTTAAAGCCCAAATGAAGAATGCACTAGCTTAACTTACAATGATACCAGCAGTTTTCAAAGACCATCAAGAATTACTGCTTATAATATTCTTCACAAAATGCTAGAAACGTTTCTGAAGTAATTGATTTATGGTTATGTTTAGGATGGTTGTATTTATTTATTCACTCTTGTTTCATTAAGTTTGATACATGCTTTCATATTTAGCATGTATAGAGAAACATGATACATACGATTTTGTATTTATGCTTGTATACAGACCTTTATTAATAGCAAAATGAGCAGAATTGTTGTATGGTTGCCGTAGCAGATTAATCACTCTCTTAGATGTATGAAAGCACTCTGGCTCTCTTGAAGGTCAGCAGAAGAGCAATGCACGGGACTAGATCATTACTTAATTTAATAAAAACTGTACTGAACATTGAAATGTTGATAAAATCCAAAATGATACCATAATTAGGGGAAATCTGGTGTCAAGATTCGTTTCACATGTTTCAATGGCCACATAGATGATCACAGTGTACACAGTCAGAACACAGTAGTGTTGCAGGTAACTGTCTTGCACACGAATCAACTAACAAAGTAATAAACTGCAAAATACCTTTCCTAAAAAGTTTTATAAATTTTCAAAAATGGATTTTAAAAAAAATTTGTTACATTATACTGTGTAATTCTGCAACTATTACAACCCCTGAACTCAAGGACAGAGTCAAAGCCACTGTTTAATTTTCATCATTTCCCTGTACTCATTTCATGTCCTCTTCCTGGTCAAAACTCAGCAGTTGAGACATACTCTCGGTCCTTAGTCCACATGGACTGCCATATTGTTATCTTATATGGTCACTCAATTTCCAAAATGTGTCCTTGTTAGCTTATGAAATGCCAGTTTTGATGCAGTCAGATCAATGGCAGTCTCACACTGGCCTGATCCTACCCAACTGAAAATGCAATGGCCATAAACATGTTTAGTACGGTTAATGTCCCTAAAAAATCTAAAATATATGAGCTTTTCTTACAATACGCTTCCTGTGCAGTACACAGTGGACATCCAGTCTTGAGGAGTTTTGTTTTTTTGCAGTTGGGGCAGGATATGGTAGTCTTGAGACATGGAGTCTCTGAAACAAGCTCAGAGACCAAAAATGCTATTATTTGAATTAAAGCTTTTGTAGAAATTGTAACACAAAGATGTGTGGTTGTAGAGTTCAACTGTCTGGATAAAGGGTCTAAAAATGGAGCGGGTTTTGAAATTTAAGAGCTTTATAATGGAATATGGTGGCACAATGAATGAGTGAGTACCAAATATTCTGCTAGAAAAAAAAACATGATTTGTTTGGGCTTTAGTTTAAAATGTAAAATATTTGGCTTGTTTGCAATAACTGCAAACATTTAGAGAAAATGATCATTTGCCAAGAATGAGAAATACTGTGCCACTTATTTCTTAGCAAATAAACTATTCTCAGCATAGTGAAGTTAGTGGCAGACATGAACCTCATCTTGATTCTTGGGAGTTTTATTTTTGAAAGTCCCTAATGTATGACACACTTTAAACCCCTGCTTGGGCTGAAGAGGGCATATTCAATCAGTGTTAATGTTCTGAGGAGGAAACCACAAAGAAAGAATTAGACAGTGATTTGATCAATTGCATATTAAAGAATGGACACAATTATGATAATAGACATAACTGATCACCCTCCTAAGTTAACAAATTTAGAATATTTGTCCAGGACTGGGGGGGGGGGGTAGAATACTTTTGTCACATGGGTCAGATGATGGGGTTTCTCAGGAGTTCATGTGTGTTGGCTGATTTGAGCAGGAACAAACTCAAATCCTCTTGCAGTTTGCAACACAAGGAAGCACGGACATGATCAGTTGTGTGCATTGCTATTGAATAAGCCCTTTCATGATTACAACTGCGCATGACAGAACAAAGGTCATCCGGTATCACGCTCATTCGTATCACTGTCTGTACGTACATTTTGCAATAGTAAGCTACACAAGATTACACTTGACTTGTAGGATTTGGGTTAACAGATTAAAAATTCAGGTTAGAGGGCCTACTATTACTGTGTAAGATTTAGGAATGAATTTTGCTTTGGGTCTGTGGTTATAAAAAAAGTCTAGAGTTACCTTGGCCAATGATTTTCGTCTATTACAATCCATCTTAGGCGCGCTAAGATCTCCATTGAACACCCATGTGCTAACAGTATAATTGTTAGTGCAACATTACTATATTTTATATAGTTCTCAGGCCTCGATTTTCAAAAAAATTTATGGTTGTCCTTCGGGCAACTGTTTCCCAAATTTTAGTTGTCCACAAGTAAATCTTGTTGTCCAAACATTTTTCACTCGATTACAAAACAGTAAATGTGTTCATTTACAGCATTATTGGTCTTGAAGATTGAAAAGATGTGATGTTTGACATACCTGTACAAATATATCTGAAGTCTGAAATTTTGTATGATGGGAAAAGTTGATGGGAAGAGTTAGTCAGCAGTATACTTTTTTAATGTGAGAGGAAAATGGTTGTCCAGCGGACAACCAACCTTTAACTTTTGGTTGTCCGCATGGAATTTTAGTTGTCCCGGACAATCGGACAACCACGAAAATCAAGCCCTGGTTCTTGAACGTTTCACGAAGTTACACTCCAAATCACAGTCTTGGGCTGGGGTAAGTTACAACTAAGCTTTGGCAAAGCAAGTCCTGGATAGATATACTGTGAGATTTTATTTTGAAGGTAAAAGGCCAAGACTTAACTTTTTAGGCCTATAGCAGTAGCAGTAAGGCAATCTATACAAACTTACGAACTTAACCTACGAAGTCTATTAACTTACGAACGAAGCCTACGTTAGGCCTTTGCATCATGTAGCATGGTAATAGAACTTCAAGCGTAGAAATAACCCCCTGATACTCATCTTAGCTCTTGTAGCTTAGGTATCTTTTCACGAAATTTGGTATACCAGCCTACAGCTGGTTCATTCCTTGGGTAGGCCTAGCCTAAGGTATTTAGCCTAGCAGAGAAGGCTTGAACTGTCAGTTCGTACTTCCACGGTAACGGACAAATTCTTTGAGATTTTGCTCATTCAAAAACTTAAAACTCAGCCAGTATCTAAGGAAAATTTATGAGTGATACTTTAAAACATTTTTAGGGCGATACTGAAAGTTTTGTCCATTAAGAGATGTAATTTTTCGAAGCTACTTTTGGTTCATGTCCGTGTTGTTTATTGTAGGCATGCATATGTAATGTAACAATGGTATGCACAGGCGGTGGCCTGCCACTAGCGTTGCTATGGGTTGCTATACAGAATGACCTTTGACCCGGAGGCCGAATTGTAATCATGAAAGGGCTTATTAAGATGTGCTTCAGCTAAAACCAAGCAACAGCATGTCATTCTACTTTACCATAAAAGGAACTTGGAACAAGTTTAGTTGCAATTGTTAACATAAAAATAACAGACATATCAACTACATACATGCAAACATGCACGAACTCGCAGCGCTCTGAATCCTAACAGCTGGCTTATGTAGTACATTGAAATAGTTGCAACAATATTATTTACACTCTTACACGTGCTGTAAGTGTTACATTGCAACCTAGCATTTACAACAGCATTTGTATTAACACACTACATGAGGGTGTCCTTTTTTTTTTTATTGAACTGTATTACCATTATAAGGTTCAATTTTTTACAGATCTTTGTGTAAGTGTAGAGTTATAGCTATTCTCTGGAAATTTCTTATATATATTAAGTGTTATGTACAAAAGCTGTTTCACGGCATTGTCTTAATTTTTAATTTTGTGTCATTTAACTTTCTCAGTTGGCGTTGCATGTGTTGTCCTTCTTGGAACCAAGTGATATCCTAAAGGCAGCACAGACCTGCCAGACATGGAGAATCCTTTGCGAGGACAACCTCTTATGGAGAGAGAAATGTATAGAGGGAGGTATTGATGAACTCACCAGTAAACAGCTCAGGAGAAGAAGCTATGGGGGTGTTCCCCGGAGTCGCTGGAAGAGCCTCTATCTTCGAACACATCAGATAGAATACAACTGGAGACATGGTTCGATCAAGCCACCGAAGGTATGATGGCTGCTCATATCCTGAATGTCACATTTTGCAGTTCTTTTCCATTTTACAAGTAGAGGCGAATTAAATCTGCATTACAAGCAATAGCTGGATTGTAATATAGAAATAGTTGTCCACAAATCTGACCAAGCAGAACATATGTGACAGTTTTCTTTTTTTGGGGGGGATTTTTTTACTGAGAATATGCATATGAGTTGAACAATTACTGTAACTGTTTTACTGGCTGTAGGTCCATCAAATAAACAAACTAGTAATTTATTGTCCCATGGAATCGTGGCACACAACATGGGAAACACAAACTGAGCTCAGAACATGGTCGACTGTGCTCCCTTGTGTTTTAGCAGTGTGGACATTCTAAAGTATATACACATTATATCGGATAAATGTCTAGCCCAGCTGAACAAAAATAGGGGTCTCTGTAGTTCATGGCAGATTTAAAGCAAATTTTTACACTAACATGGTAATTTAGGTACAGTCCACTATGCAAAACCACACTTGAGGTCTCTCCTTATATTATGGATGGATCAAAAAGAATGGTTCCACAAAATTTTTTAGCAAATTCAACTTTTGGATCGTGTGTTGTGATTGTGGGAGCGTTTTGTTGATGCAACAATTCGCAGGATGGGTGCATGTGCATAGCCCCAAAATTGAATTGCTTAATGAACGAGTTTCTTTTAACTATTTTCAGGTATTAAAGGGACATGATGATCATGTGATTACCTGTCTTCAGTTTAGTGCACAGCGCATTGTAAGTGGCTCGGATGACAATACATTGAAGGTTTGGTCTGCTCTAACAGGCAAGGTATGTTAGACATGTTGGTTTAAATAATATTTTGTAGTCACCTTAGAGAGAAATGGTGAAGCTATGGGCACCAACATGTAATAGATATTGAAAATTTTCATAACCTATATATTCGTCTGCTCTGATGGACAAGGAAAAATTATCTTTGTAAACAAGCAATTCAGAAATTCAAGTGACAGGTGTTTGTATAAATGTGTTTTACTTGACCTTTTCCAAATAGCTGGTACAAAGGATTATGAGTTAGAGTTTTGATGTGCATCATTTTGTCAGTGATATTTTACTGTAGCAAAAAATAATGCATTCAAACATTGTGTCCAGCGTTCCTTGTAGTAGCTATTTGAAAAAGGGTTATGTGGTGTTAAAGGCAACCTTTAGATCTGTGTCTTATGAGTAGTGTTGTACCAATAGATAGTTGGTAGTGACAGAGCAATTAGGGATTAGCAACTGTCATGTCATAGGGCATGCTGTACTTACATGCCTTGGTTGCTCTATGAGATCCAAGAGTGAAATAGTCTCTTTGAAAAATTCCTCTGACGTCAGGCGAGAACTGTCTATGCAAATAACAGCTGATAATGCTGGTATCCATTCATATACCAAAATAATTGTTTTTTACTTCGAATAAGTCGGCTATTAGGCCTACAACAGTTGAAGTTTCTCATTATTTATCGATTTAGCAAGTTTTCACCACACTCCAGTTAAACACAAGTATTTCACCCAGCACTATCAGAAATTATGCATTGGAATTGGGAGGGCTGAAGTAAAGATAATAATAAAAGATACCAATATGACCAACATGTTGTTTATCATGAACTACGTCTTGTGTCTCAGTAGAAGTAAATATTGTCAATGATAATGACATGCAGGTCTTATGTCAATCAATCGTGTGTGTATATATTTGGGATTACCTACTGCTTGTACCGATAAATGCCATGTTGTTTTTTATTTTCTATGTTTAATCTTCCAAGCAAATAGAAAGCATGATATTAGGGAATGAAGTCATTGAAACTTGAAACTTTGGAAGGGTTATACAAGGGAAATCTAAGACCTTGAAGATGTTGTACGAGCAAATAAATGCTTGCGGAAATGAAACAAAATATGAGAAAAATGATGGTAGAGCCATATAATAAATTCATTTAATTTCTTTGAAGTCTCTGATGAGATAATTGGATGTTGTCTCTGTCCATACATAGCAACAATGTAAAATAAAACCTGGAGGGGCATTGTTTTTTTATGGGTTGTTATTTGAATTAAGATGCAGCGGTAGAGTGGTGACATCATTTACCAAATCTTCACTGAATTGTATTTTTAGGTATTGTGAAATTGTTAATGAATTTATCTTCACATAAGTATTTTATTATTGTGACTATTCAAGTGGTTTTGTCAATAGACTTGGAGGATGTGAGAAAGTTGGTCGCCAGCTCCAAGGAAACCAATTGTGCAGCGTTATCATAGTCTGTAACCTAAGTAACCTCACCATGGCCAAGGTGGATTGTACCATAAAGACCTCTGTCCCTTCTTTCCCCCTTCCCCCAAGACTAATTATGCAACAGACATCTGTCTCACAATGCAAAATGTGTTTTGGTTTTGATGATAATGGAAACTAATGTGTTCATGATAGCATGTGAGTGTATTTATGTGTGTTTGTGAATGCTTCACTGGTTAACACAACATCTCAAGATAGGTATGCTTGACAGTGTTCAAACTTGGTACTTAGATGTCAGTATACAGAGGAAGAAAGTTGTGTTGTTTTTGGTGGAGGTCAAAGGTCATCTGGAGTCACCATGGATCAAACTCTGAAATTGTTGTTAACATGTTTTCTCAAGGGAGGGAACTTGGATTGATTTCATATTTGAAATGTGGATGCATCATTGCAAAAGGTTGTTCCTGTGGTTTTTTGTGGAGGTCAAAGGTCATCTGGGGTCACCAGGAGTCAAATTCTGAAAACTTTGTTAACATGATATCTCCCAGTAGGAAACTTATTGGGTAGGTGGATGCATTGTAATGGGAGGACAGTCCCTTTCATTTTTGGTGGAGGTCAAAGGTCATCTGGGATACCACAAAATGTTTTTCCAACATGTTAGCTAAACATTTGAAAGAGGAGATATGAGACATCATGGCATTATTAAGAATAGGACATTTATAAACTGAAAATGTTAACTTTGTTATTTCATGACTCACGAGACAATTAAAAAAAGTGCTATTTACAAACTTTTTGTGTGAACTTGTATTCTATCAACCTCCTCCAGGTAGCAGATAATGCTCAATAAAATGAGTCAAAGGTTGGATGTATATTTGGCCTTTATCTTTTATTTCCTGCATTGACAACCTGTAACTCTCTTTTCAGTGTTTAAGGACTCTAACTGGACATACAGGAGGGGTTTGGTCATCACAGATGAAGAACAATATTATTGTGAGTGGCTCAACAGATAGGACCCTACGAGTTTGGAATGCAGATTCTGGCCAGTGTATTCATACCCTCTTTGGTCACACTTCTACTGTCAGGTGCATGCACTTACATGAAAACAAGTAAGCAAATGAAATTCTTAAAATTATTACATCAACTGTTCAGTTTCAAGTGTCAACCTGTATGGTGTATGAAATATAAACCACTTGTCCTTGATTGACAGTACATTTACACTTGAACAGGTTTTGCAATCAGTGCATAAAATTCCTCATTTTCCACATGGTATGATTTGGTAGCAAACACAGTGGAGAAGGAGGGCAGTATTCAATATGAAAATTATTTATGGCTTGCAGCTTGCATGAACCATCAGACCTACATTGATATTTTTGATGTGAACAAAAACATCTATTCTATTTTTCCTTGACTTGTCTATTTATGAGCTGAAGTACAAAATATTTTGCTGAATTCAGCTGGAATACCATTTTATTTTTGTGTAATAAAATGGTTGGATAAGTAGAACATGAAATTAAATCAAAGCAGGATATTGGTGTGATATAGCACCATGGAGAGAACCAATAGTTGAAGCATTAAGTGAATCCTGCTTCTCTCTCCCCCTTCCCTTCATATTTCCAGATTTGTCTTGACCATGAGACAAGTTGATGGTAATGAAATATTTAAATGTTCACATGCCCAGTCATTGACTCATCTGTGAACATTGATGTGCAATATTTATGTCATGGAAACGTCATGAAAGTAAGCTGTTTGTAATATAGGATGTAGATCGAAGACTTTACATGATACGATACATCACACTTTATCAACCCTTTGACAGGATTTCTGCTGTGATAGAAAAACTGTTAAAGTCATGAACATTTGGAAAAAAATTTCAAGGCCTAGAAAAGTTTTGAAATTCAGAGATATTGTGTGAAACTGTCGAAAAGTGCCGGAAACCAATTCCTCAGAAGAAGCATGAACTCAGCTTTGAGCGATATGTTGTGTAGAGCATATCACTGACTGGCAATGTATTTACAGAAACTTGGTCTTTTGAGTTTTTCTACCAGCTAAGTGGCAAGGAGTCCTTCCCATTATGGTCTCTTTGTGCACTTTCACACTAATTGAGTCTTTATACTTGTAAAACTGGGAAGAATACTTCAGGGAAGTGGTTTCAAACTTTCAATTCTTAGCTCACTTGTAGCAGACTTACCAACAGACCCCCAATTACTGGCTTCTTATGGATGCATGTGCCATAAAATAGTTTAAGTTCTTAGTGAATTTGTGTACTTCATTGAGAGGACTTTTCTCTGTATCCTGACCAGCAAACAAAAATGTCCCCCCCCCCCAAAAAAAATAAATCAAAAAGATAAAACAAAACAAAACAAAGGAACAAATGAATGAATAAACAAATGAGTGGAGGATCTATGCTTTATATTGAAGAACTACACTTTTGTTTCACCAGTTTTGCATGCCACATTTTAATACATTTTCTGACTTCACAGAGTGGTCAGTGGATCACGAGATGCCTCACTTAGACTTTGGAACATTGACACAGGTGCATGCCTGCATGTATTGATGGGTCATGTGGCAGCTGTCAGGTGTGTCCAGTATGATGGCCGGAGGGTGGTCAGTGGTGCTTATGACTATATGGTCAAGGTGTGGAATCCTGAAACAGAAGAATGCTTACACACTCTTCAGGGACACACAAACAGAGTGTATTCATTACAGGTGAGTCCTACTAATCTGCCCCTCACCCCAATCTCCACCCTTTGACCCCACAAAATAAAAAACTGTCAATGAATTTCAGGAAACATCAAAGGACAGGTAGCAGCCACTTGATTGTTTTCCTCAATTTTCTGAAATCTAATTTTGGTACTGCATAGATACTGATAGACTGAAAGTGTTTTATTTATTGACTTCTTTAGTTCTCACTGCCCCCCCCCCCCACCCCAATGGAAAGAAGGGTTGTCAATTTCCAATTGATGAGTTCATCATTTTAATAGCTTATTTTTTCAATTAATTGATGATTTATTTCACTTATGTTTCCAAACGGCAATTCCCCTGACTGCACAATTGTTCTGTGTAACAATTAGCTTTTTCATGTAACCTTAAAAAAGGGAAACTTAATCATTAAAAAGTAGCAGCCTGCATCCAGTTCTATGTTTTTCTGTATTGAATCTTGCCAACTAGGTGAGACAAGTCACTGTGTTTTTGCACATAATAAATCTAGTTCATGTGATACTCAAGTTGATCTGGGTTCGTTGCCAATTCTTTTTGCATGTTTGTGTTATGGAAAAAATATGCTCCTGTTCCATGTGGGAATGTGTGATTTCATGTTAGTTAAATAGTTGTACAAATTTTGAGCATTTTTACAAGTACCTTACCAAGGAGAAGTCATTGTACAAGTAAATTTAATCCTTTGGCCCACAACTCTTTGACAGACGATTCTTATATTTCGTACCTCAACTTGTATGTTATATTTTTGCCCTCTACTTTGAACACAGTATGACGGAGTCCACATAGTAAGTGGTTCTTTAGATACATCAATACGGGTATGGGATGCTGATACAGGAGTATTGAGACACACTTTGACTGGCCATCAGTCACTGACAAGTGGCATGGAGCTGAAGGATAATATACTGGTATCTGGAAATGCAGACTCAACAGTCAAGATTTGGGACATTACTACTGGACAGTGTCTACAGACATTACAAGGTAGAAAACTTCAATCACATTATATACATATGTTGTGTATCTTAAATATGGACTTTGCAACTTTGTTAACTTGTATCAAGAAGGGTTACTGTGGGGGTCTCACAAATACTGTAGCATGTGCATCATGTATACTTAGAAGATGAACTCTACATTTTCTTACTTTATGAAACTCTGTCACTTTGAAAGGAAAAAAAAAGACTTTCATTTTTGCTTTGGGCTTTCTGGTTGATTATTTTAATAAACTGCATTATACTTGGCATGAATATGCTGAGAAGAAGTAAAAAACAAAAGTATTAATAACTTTTGAAAATTGAAATTGAAAATTGTTGTTGGTGTAAACTCCTGAATTAGTGCTGCCTTTGATTTCTTCTCCAAAATTTCCTTTTTTTGTTTTCTGTTTATAGGTGCCAACAAGCATCAAAGTGCTGTGACCTCACTACAATTTGACAAGAAATTTGTTGTGACCAGCTCAGATGACGGAACTGTGAAACTTTGGGACTTGAAAACTGGCGAGTTTATTCGCAATTTGGTTGTGTTGGAAAGTGGTGGCAGCGGTGGGGTAGTTTGGAGGGTTCAGGCTAGTCCAACAAAACTGGTGTGTGCAGTGGGTAGTAGAAATGGCACAGAAGAAACCAAACTCCTGGTTTTGGACTTTGATGTCCCAGAACTCATGAGGTAAAACTTTGAATTTGGTTGAGTTGTATTCAGCCACTGTTTCTAATATAGAAGGATTTCTAATATAATATAGAAGGACACAAAAAACTGTGTGTTACACCTTGAGAGTGAGCAGAATTGTTGCCTATGTAAAAGAAGGATATGAAGCAGTTGATGTATTTGTGCCACAGTTTCATTTTTGGACAACTGGCCTGGATGTTTCTGATGGAAGTTATACCGTGTATTGCATGCCTGTTGCATCTTTGTATGGAGTATGCAGAGAATCTCCTGGTGAAATGAGAAATGATGAGAATGAATTCAGGTTTTTGTTGTCTTTTTACAGCAGCTTTAATTTACCCATGTTTAGATGCTTGAAAACAGTAAAGTCTTACATTGGGTGTGAATAGAAGGGATGTAACCAGTTTTTTTTTTTTTTAATTCTCTTTTCCTTTTTGAGATAAAGGATAAATTTCCCCAGTAGAAACTATCTCTGCATCTTAGAAGAAAAAGGGTACAGTTAAAGCTCAAAGCACCATTTTTTTTGTTGTAAGCTTTTTACTATGGTTTGTCAAGAAGTTGGAGATGGTGAGAGGTGGCTTAAGAAGGGATTAACAGAGCTAGTAAATCTCTGGAGAGATCTAATTTGTTGCTCTATTTATACTCAGTTGATCTTATTTTTATGAAGAGTGAAAGTTTTGTAATTCTTCTGTTAACACAAACCAGCACAAACAGAATATAGCAGCAGTCTAAAAAGCCCCCAGAGAGGTATGTTGGACTTGTTCGTTGCTCTTAACAAATTGTTCATGGACTAAATTTGATTACTTGAGAGAGGCTAAAGCCACAGTCATACTGCAGCTAATTGGGATTTGATTCTGATTTGATATTTGCAAATTTTTATTAAAAAGTTATCCATCTCTTGTAAGATGAATGCTGTTTGTCAGTGATACATCTGGAAAAGTTAACATTTAATTTTCACAGACCTCTTATCATATATTTATAGTTGTTGAAAAATATTTGGCTCCTTCTTATATGGGTGGGAGAAAACTTCAATAAAAGCATGCAAATGGGATTGGAATTCTGTCCATATTCTTTGCAGTGTGACTGCTTTATGATAGCATTAGTTTCTCAGCTCACCTTTTTATTGAAACACTGTGGAAGTATTGTAACTACTGGCTTTTAAACTTACTACTATAAATAAGAGAAAAGGATTATCATTTACAGTTTCTGAGCAAGAAAAACTTTTCATCTGTACTGTTAGGAAAGAGATAAGTCAGTTAATGCTGGTACAGTACAGTACAGTACATCAGCTTGGTAATTATGCAATTTTACTACTAATGCATGTGCCTCAAAGCAATGTTTCTCTCCAATGACATGTTACCAATACTTAATGAAAGGAAAGTGCTTTCGTCATTAGGTTTTCCTGGCCCCTTTTTTTTGGAGCACGACTGACATGGTTTCAGTGTGAAAGTGTTTTTGAAGGTCCGTCAAAGACAATGGCAGGAAATTGCATGTACCTGGAGAAAATCTTATTTACCTTGAGGGTGGCCAAACCTAGACATTTGTGAAATTTTTTGTCTGAGCAGCAATCTTTCATAACGCTCTGTGCTTCCCTTATTGGCAATACTAAGATTTTGGTCCTATATGTTGACATTACTGATGTCTTTGTGAAAAGTGCATAGAAAACCCAGCAGCATATCAGGATGGTAGGTGAAGTTTAGAAAGGGGGAGAACTATGACAGTCATGTCTTTTGTGTACCCAATCCTCTCACCATTTGATTATTCCCAATTAATGCTGCATACTAGTACAACATTGCTGCTGAATACTCATTTTCTGTGCCTATTGACTATTTCAAAAAGATGACAATCAGAGGTAGGAAGAGAGAAAAGGGGACATAAATTTGGATGTGAACTTTACTGTTTTAATTTGAGGCATTAATATCATTTACCTTTGCTTGATCTATTTACTTTTCTTAGTTATTTTCGATTGTTGTCTTTTAACACTGCCATTTCTCCTTCTGGCATTAAACTTGTTCATCTTCATAATGACCTGACCATTTTCATTTATGAAAATGAGGCAAAGGAGAAGGGCCAAACCAGAAGAATATTTCTGCACTGATCTATAATGGGCATTATCCGCAATTTAAGTGTGCTTTTAAGAAGATGGGGTGGGGATGGGTGGATGGGAGAAGACAATCCACCCATTGATAAGGACACCCAACTTTTCCTCACTCTTTGTCTGGTCAAATATCTCTTCAGACTTGTCAGTAGTGTATGTATCTGCCCCTCCCATCCTAATTTCATTGCACATGGAGTCAGTTAAATGGCAATATTCTGTAAAAGATGGATATGTAGCAAATCATGTCAAAATCAAAGAACAACTGTAACCATTTGATAAATCATGAAAGCTACCGGGCAAAGATTGGGATAAGTTTCTTTTTTTTCCTTTTTTTTTTTTGTGCCAAAAGACAACATCATACCACTTAATGGAAAGTTTCATTTTGTCTTGTTACTTTATCTCCTTAAGTTCATAGTACTTTGTAAGATATTATTCTTTATACAGTCTATTTTCACATACTGTGTTTTCTTCATTGAATAAGAATCTGGTAGCTATCAAAGCTTTGTTCTTGTGTTCTAATCTGTTGTTAAACTGAAAGTATTTTTGGTTGTTTTAAAATCAATGTGCTGTCAAATTGTTTTGTTTCATTCATGTTATATTCCTACCTTCCAGTGATGATAATTTGTTACTTTATTCTGTTTTGTACTATTTGAGTTGTAACATATATCTATAAGGGTGTACAGTATTATGCAAAGATTTCACACAGAGTGTCTCTTAGACACACGTTGCATATAATAAGAGTAGTACTGTATACGAAATGCCACTTGGATAGATCCAACACTTGTCAATCTGTGATGATTTCGGGTCATGGGTGAATAGTAGGGCTGCCCTTTGGTAATATGTTAGTTTCAATTGGTGCAGGGTTCACTAGCTTGTACTTTCTCCAGACAGGAGATCCTAAGATTGAACTAAAACCTCACAATAATCCTTATCCAAACCCTACCAGAGGATCTTACTAGGGTTGTAACTCTACCCCTATTACACGGTTTAGATATTTGTCCAAGGCTAGAAACCTTGGTCAATTTTTTTTTTTTTTATTGAAGAGGGCAGTCCATTTTCAAATGTCATCTTCCCTTTATGAACTACACATATTGACTGTAATGTCCATGTGTTGTTACCAGTCATCTCATTTGACATTTTGGTTTCCCTTTGTTTTCCAATTATAGTATCAAACAAAGAGGTACCACTTTTGTTGTACTGTGACCAATTCAAGAGTAGAGGATTAAATGCTAGTACAGACAAGTGTCACCTCAATTGTTTCTAAACTGAATCCCAATTGTATGTGGTAGAAACCAAAAGGGGTTCAAATTTCCCGATTTCCCAAAGTTAAAATTGTATATTATTTTTTGAGATAATTTTGAAGATGTCATCACTATTTCTTTGCACATTTAAAATGTGAAGGGATTTTCCATTTTTAAATTGTGTCAAGTAGTAGCAGGGAAGGGGAGGGGGGGGGAGGTATAGTAAGGAGACAGGGGGTGGCATGTAACCTGTGTCAAAGGGGAATGTCATGAGAAGTAGACATGTTGAAAAGGGTTAGCATGAGAAGCAAGTTTTCCCTAGTCCTTCGATACAATGTTCATCTCAGGCGTCTCTCTCACAGTGGTGGTAACATTCCCAGCTATTTGCCAGATTGTCCAGCTATAGAGTACCCAAATGGTGTTATCACTTCTGCTGGGTTCCCATGGGGATGGCTCCACACAAACTTTGACCTCATTAGCCTAACGTACTTACCGCAATAGCTTCCAAAAATTGTGATTTTCAAGTGTATATATGAATCCACATGGCACAAAGTAGAGCTGAGTATTTGTCACAATACCACTTATTGCTACCTGTGTAACAATACTATTTTACTTAGTTCTTTGAAAAACCCAGCAACTGGCGAAAAGATGTAAATTCAGTATTGCATAGGATTTTGTTCGTAAGGAGCCAGTGGCTAACATAACGTCACACTTTGGTACTCTATTAAGCAGCCTGTCCTCCATCTTTTTAAGCCCACAGTTATGTGTACATCCTTTGTGTAGGTTTAAAAGGTCACCATGAAAAGTCGCATAAAATAAATGGAAAGACCAGTTTGCAACACGTTTTTCCTATCATATTTGATTAACTGATTATGTGGTAAGCATCGAGTGGTAAATCTCAAGTAGATATGCTGCTCATTTTGCAATCCCTCATTGAGTACAATGTAAAGCCACAGGGATATGTATCACAATCACAAATGCACACAGTGCAGAGGTGCACAGTTGTGACCAAACATTTCTCAGTCATATCCTTCTTGGATGGTATTGGTGAGTATTTCCCAATCTCTCTTTTCCAAGGCATCAGATTTAACCTCTCAGGCCTAGTGTACCTTGTCACAGAGACACCATTTATCTCTGCAATAGTAGACACATGTAGAAAAGTATCAATAAGGTTTTAAATGCCCTAAATCTTTTTGATAGGATTTTAGCCAAGATATGGACATTGAAGATGCTATGGTTATATTTATGAATTTTTGCAGTCCAATGGGGGGGGGGATGAGACAAAAATTGGAATAAGAGAATAATTGGGTAGGGTTCAAGATTTGAAAACGTAGTAAACCGCCACAAAGAAAGAAACATAAATTTTTAAGTCTAACGCATTGTAGAATAGGCTGTAAAGGTAACACCAGCATAACATTTAATTTTTACCCTTTTATACTATTCTAACTGTCCTGGCATAGCTTGTGTACTATCATAAAAGGTTGCATATCACACTATATTCACATCCTTTTGAAATTATTCTCTCGCCAAGTAACAGTGGACTAGTCCATTCAAGAGTCATGTAATGCTAAGTTTCCATTGTAGAAGACATGAGAGTAAACCGAAGTAACATACGGTATTTCTAAATGGTGCAATAAAACAAACATCAGTTGAGTTTAATGCTGTTACTGTGTCATTTCTTTGGTCCTTATTTTAGCTATTGTTATGTGGAAACATTCACGGCCGAAAGTAAATGAAAAAGCTTGATGGTCTGGTGACATGAAATTGAGAAAAGTGAGTACTTTATGTGAAAAGCATTTAAGTTGCTTAAGAACATTCAAACTTTGAAGAAGTATACCTTGAGAACTGTAAAAAGATACTGACAAAATTCCATCAGTCAGTCCTCAATTACCAAGTTAAGTCAGGGCTTTTTACTGAAATGTCACACTACCTTTAAAGGACCAAACCCCTTACTCCAAACTACAGTTTGGGTACCAAAAATCTCAATTGGGTCAGCTCTTTGATTGACAGCTAATTCAAACATTGCAGAGAGAAATTGTGAAATGTTTAATTTGATTTAAGACGGCTTCAATCTAGCACTTACAATTTACATACTGCTTTGTAGTAGTACGTTAGCATTATCCTGCTCAATAATGGTAGTCGTCCAGGGAACACCTACTAGACGGAATGTTTGATTGAATGGATTCCTTTGAATGAATACCACACACGTTAGAATTGGCTTCAATCTTCAAGTTTATAAGTAGGAGCTATAAGGGCTATCATTTGGCAAGATTAAAGGCCAAGAGAAGTTTCCTCATTAATACCATATTTCAAAGCAACAGTGAAATCTCTTCTTATAGCAATCTCTTCAAAGAACTGTTCATAATATTTTAGGACTTAATTATTTCACATTTAAAGTTACTCATGGGGTTAAAGTAACTTCTCATAATAGAGGGAAAATATTTTCATGTGATCCTTAAGAGCATTCAGGAAACAGCACATTCTACTATACTTGGATGTGACTGCATTCCCCCATTAAATGTTTGTAGGTATAAAATTAAAGCACATGTTAAGAAGATTAAAACATTTTTTACACTTGCTATTGCTACAACGGTAGATTGGTAATCCTGCACCTACACTGGCAGTTGTACATGTCAAGATATACAAATACTCCCTATGTCTGCTATGATTTCTCACCCCATTTACATATCATCTCATGGCTTTGCATGAAAGCTCTCTGCAATAAATTTTACAAAGCATGTCAGCTTCACACACAATCAGCTTTTTGATGTGAGGAAATGTATTCTGGAAGTTTGTCTCACACAACACAACATAACCCAAAGAGTGCTCAAGACGACTTCTTGATACAAATGAAGTATATAAACTGCAAAAAAAAAAAAATGTTTTTAATGAAGTCCTGTACTTGTTGAAGCAGAGTATAAATATCCTTGACAAGGAAATGTAAACTAGCATTGTAGAGTTTGTAATGCCATACAGGAGTTCACCCACCCATTATCTTGGAGTCCATTCCTCAAAGTTTTATTGAGATGCTTTTGAATGGTGATGCTATATCATTTCATTTCCAAAATACTACAGTTATGCATGAGGTTCAATGATAAAAGAAACAACCATAGTGAATTATTCTGATTTCATCATTTTTATTTTTGGTTGACATTAAGGTAAAACAAAGGCAACTTGTATTGCTGATGCAGAGATCACTGACAGTTTTAAACTCAGTTCAAGCTCTGCTTTCCAGGTAATGAAGACAAACCACTTCTACAGCTTGGTAGTTGGAATATCAATGCTGCTTTTATTATCAATGCAGAAACATAACACACATTTGAAATTTTGGAAAACTTCAACCACAGTGTTTTGAAACAGGAAACTTTACATGTACATGGTAATGAAATGGCAGAACGACTGCCACAAGGAATCTAATAAATTTATGCAAACGAACTTGTGAATTGCTGAAAACATTAGACAAAGGTGACAAGGTCACTCTACAAGCTCTATGTGTACAGCAACAAAATCCAGAATCAACCATTTATCCATACAGGAAGGGGGAAACATGAAGTTCCTCCACTGATAGTTAGGCATGGGGAATACACCATTACGAGCTATTTTAAATAAAACAGTGACCCATAATTACACTTACAATAGCATATATTTTATTTACAAATTAAGTGTAAATGGTCAACTGACAAAATAACACATTAAGTAATCCTATTACAACACTGCCCACAAATATATATATAAAATCATTTTCCTGTCTTACAAAAAATAGTCACACTTGCCAAACTATTGACAAACCAGAATCACTCATTCAACAATCTTAATGACATGTCTTACCACTTGTGGTGAGGGCAAACAAATACTCTATGCATTATGAAATAAAAGGACACAACAACATAAAATTACTGAAGTAGTCAACTTAAAAGCCACTTCCTGCTGTTAATCGTCCACTCACTTTAAAATTTTTGACTAAATTCATCATTATTAAGATAGAGGCAAAGAGATAAAACAGTTCTTCAGCAAATGCAATTTCTTTGACCACTTACTTCAAATACCCAAACTTTTGCAACAATTCCATTTTTTTCATCTATTTCTTCTTTTATTTTTTTTTTTCTATTTTATTTTACTTTTCATTTTTTTTATTTGCTTTTCCTTAAAAATTCATTAATAACTAGCAATGAAAACTTCATGTGGAAGCCTAGCGTTGCCAAACAGTCCCTACATTACACTTAACTGACCACAACATAAGTTGTAACCAAGTAGGAATGTGAAGCAAATAAAGCCACCCACTCCCTAACAGAACATACATTTTTGTCTCTTCTTTGTTTTCTTTTTTTAATTTGTAAAACACATATCTCTGAAAAAGTTGTAACAAAGTCCTTTAAGCCCATAAACAATGACATCTGGGCAAAATGTAACACTGAAGACACACAAAGAACCAACTGGGAAAGTATATTAGCCCTCTCTCCAATCTCTCAAATCTTTATCTCAACTTGGAGAGGTTCCTGCTGCTTTTCTCTTTAAGACAAGAGCTCACATCCTGGTCATCTGATTGACATTTCAGCAAGTTCTCTCAGTGTCCAACTTCCCCCACCCCTCTGCTGACAGGTCCATTCCCCTGGATCACAGAAATTTCTGTCATGTGATTCATAGTTTCTCCCCTCTCATGTTTCTCCCAAATCTTTCCAAAAAGTCTCTCCAAGTCCAAGGCATACTGGGATATCTGAAAGAGTACACTTGATGTCCGCCTGTCCCAAACCTTGGCTCTAATGTGTTGACGGCTGTTGGTAGAAGAGAAAAAAATCTCAGGGCATTTCCTCCAATGTGGCCTTTTACATTGCAGCATGTAAACATTTAACTTCTCGCTTGTATCACTGCATGGCCCCGTGTTGTCCTGCATTTAGCTTATGTAGATTCATACTTCAGCATAGAGCTACAACCCCATGAGGTTAAACAGCATTTCCACACTGAACTATGTATTTCAGGGCTCATGCAATATAATGGTCCTATGTGGCTATTAAAGCTGTTTGGTGTATGAAATTTTTCGAGTGTCATTCTTGCATTTGGCCACATAATGCTTGACAAAATGAGTCCTGTGTAACTCCTACACTTTTACAGATTAAACACATTCTTTTCTTTTTTTTTCATGAAACTGACTCTACATGTAGGAATGCCTACCTTAACGACACAGCAAATGCATCAGTAACCACATGCACTGTAAGAATTGATCAATTAAAGCATAGACCTCCTAATACCCATTTGTTTTTTTTTTTTTACTTTTCGAACTTTCCACGTATGGTGGCAGGAGCATCAAGCTTCACTGTAATGTTGTCAGGGGGCATGGCCACTTCCATCAATACCTTACTGAGTACAAATCTTAAGTCAATGTGTTTATTTCCAAAATGTAGCCCTGAACCCATGACTGATGCCCATGTATGGGGACATTAAGTCGGTGTGTTCTTATACTCATGACATGACACTAGTACCAGCATTAGGCACCACTTGACTGATGTTGACCTCACACAATTCTACGAATATGCTTCTTTGTAATTCCTAGAAATACACACACACATGTACACAACATTACTTGGATACACTGAAAATGACCTTACAGGCACATTTTGCACAATATACTCCTACAGTAAAGATGCTAACGAAAGTTTCACTTACAACATTTGATCTGTACCCAATCTGACAGCTATTTCTTCATACTCCTGTCTTGAAGAAGCAATAAGCTCTGGGCATCCCATTGTCTGCAACTGAGAGGCAGCTACTCGAGAAGCTAGTGTTTCCCCTAAAAAGGAAGGGTACATAGGGTGTCATGGGTAAGACTATAAATTTGACATGATCACGAAAATAAATAAAGGTACAATATCATGCCTCCAGCCACCCCAGTTATTACAGAATTTAAATAGACTGGACAGTCAAAATGGGTCTCTGACAACTAAAGCTCTGGTTGGTTGGAATATATGAGAAAGTAGGACACTCCTTGTTGTGAAAGTGCATATTTCGCCTGTAAACATCTAAAACATTAAATGGCTCATAAAGGCTAAAAGCTTCTACACCAATTCACATTTCCAGTAGTAAAGCTATTTTAATTTATCCTCTAACCCTGCAATACCTGATAAACATTCTAAATGCACAAAAGCCACTGCCATGGTCTGTTACTCAAATATCATCTCAGTTGAACTATTCCAACACATGTATTAAAGGAAAGAGGTTGATAGGCAAATCTGGTCCAATGCATCATTATGAAGTGGGAGGGGGCTGGGGAAAATGGTGTAGCCACGTTCTTTCATGTTTTAAGTATGTTCATAAGTGTTGCACTTTGAATCATCCATCAAAATCATGGAACAGAAAAAGGATGCATAATGGCCTACCTGGCAATGTCACCATTGGTGTGCCAGCCCACAGGACATCCATGCCAGTGGTATGGGCATTACAGAGAGGTGTATCCAGGCACACATCAGCCAGCTGACCCCTTCTAACATGTTCTTCCTTTGAAGCTACAGGAGAGAAGAGAAGTCTGCCTGGAGGAAGTCCCATCTGTGCAGCTGTCCTCAGCAGATGAGGTTCTCCAGCAGCTGGGAAACGTAGCAACCACAGGTAACTGTTGGGTACTTTCTTAATGATCTGTTTAATAAAGAATGTGCAACCATTCCATTTACTGGCAGCTGATTTAAAAACCAGGTAAATCAAAGCAATAACATTTAATGACTTGGAATAGATGCTGTTTTCATCTTACGCCACACAACTGTTAATACAACTAGACCAGCTCACACCAAACCGTTAATAAGGGCATAACTAAAATACAACTAGACCAGCTCACACCAAACCGTTAATAAGGGCATAACTAAAATACAACTAGACCAGCTCACACCAAACCGTTAATAAGGGCATAACTAAAATACAACTAGACCAGCTCACACCAAACCGTTAATAAGGGCATAACTAAAATACAACTAGACCAGCTCACACCAAACCGTTAATAAGGGCATAACTAAAATACAACTAGACCAGCTCACACCAAACCGTTAATAAGGGCATAACTAAAATACAACTAGACCAGCTCACACCAATTAACCCAATGCTATGGGGACTAGACCAACCCAAAGCAAATGGTTTGATTATGGTTCAGTGTAATCTATGTGCACCTTTATCACAGATGATAACAAAATTGGTACCATTGTCATGACTAAGAAAGATTTGTTTTGACATAACCTGACTTGTGACAAAAGCCTTTTTTAAAATATATATTTATACTTAAAAAAAAAAAAAAAAAAAATACTTAGTAAAAAGTCACTGACTAAAAGGGATTTTCTGGAGACAATATTCATTGACTTGAAAAATTTTCTCTTTCAGGAAGTGAAAACTGCACCTCATTAGCATACAACATTCAGAAGTGGCTAATTTCAAAGCAATGTAAATTTTTCTTAAGATATAGTGCATTAGGGGAATTTCACCTGACAATGCATTCAATTAATTTATGATTCTGATGCCACTCCAGGGAACATCAAACATCATTGTTTGTTATACCCTACTTATGGTTTGGAGTAATGGTATATCTACAGGAAGAAGTTATACAAACATCAAACAGTAGCTAGTTTCTAGGACAAATAATATCATTCAATAAATGATAGAAAAAGGTATCTGACAAAATGTGGCAATGTGACATAACTTTCTGTGGTTTTGTTGAAAGTAGAGGTATTTTCCAAAAATAACCAATCGTTAAGGTGAGATATTTTGAGTTTGAGGCTATTTCAACAGGGAGGACATGGTGTGGAATATTTTTGTGGTTCTTATGAAACTCAAGTCAAAAGGCACTGAAATAAGCCTGCAAGTCATTGAGATGGCAGTAACAGACTTGAAATGACTAACAGTAGTAACAGCAATTGCTGAAACTCTGAGATATTGAACCAGAAAGCCAAAAGGCTTACTGATTCCTTGCCACTGAAATGTAAGGCCTTTTTTCACATTGACATTGCTTTGCAATGTTTTTCAATTAACAGGGCTCCATAATGTGCCCACAAAGTACACATGCAAGGCATCCAATCTTCGCAAATTAAGATCCCCCTTGCCCATTGTGAACCTAAATAACATTTGACCTCCACCAAAAACTTCTGGGACCATGTATTCACTATGTGCTATCTACATGACAAGTTACAGGACCCTACAAGTGACCTTTCTTGAAAGACTGTGCAGGAAAGCTTGTCAGGCTTTGAACATGCTGACAAATGAACTTTGACCTTTGGGAAAATCAATAGGGATCATCTACTCAATATGGCCAACACACTTGCCAAATATGAGCACAGTCACATGTACCGTTCTTGAGATATCATGTTTACGAAATTCTGACCTTTTGACCTCTTGTGACCCAAAATAACCTTTGACCTCCACAAAAAACAATAGGGATCATCTACTCAATATGGCCAATGCACACACTGAATATGAGATTAGTCACACTTACTCTTCTTGAGATACTGTGTTTACAAGCAATTTCTAAGGAATTTACCTATTGACCTCTCATGACCCCAAATGACCCTTGGCCTCCACCAAAAACGATAGGGATCATTTACTCAATATGACCAACCCACACACCACATATACGCACAGTCACATTTACCGTTCTGGAGATATCGTGTTGACAAGGTTTTGACCTTTTGACCTCTCGTGACCCCAAATGACCTTTGATCTCCACCAAAAACAATAGGGTTCATCCACTCAATATGACCAACCTACACACCAAATATGAGGTTAGTCACACTTACCCTTCTTGAGATATCGTGTTTACAAGCCAAAGCGTCACATACACATACACACACACACACACACAACATCACCATCGCATAGATTCCTTGCCTGCCTTCGGCAAGGAATCCAAAACCTAGTGAGAGGAGAATAACAATACATGTACTTAAAAGCAAGACTCACCGAAACCCACATCTGCATCGTGGCTGGGTCTATCTTGTAAAGCTGGTTAAAGTTACAGTAAATGATGCCATCTTGTGGGAGTTCATACATGGCCCTTGATGAAAAGACTGCACAGGATGGAACTTCTTCTCCAGTTGCTGCCTTTGCATGCACCTGATTACAAATAACAAGAGGGCAAGTAAAAGAACTTTCAAAGTACTACACATATTATGGATGGGATGGTCCCCTTTTGGGGGGTGGGGGAGCAATTAGGAAGAATATCAGACAGATGGGAGCAGAGCTTAACATTGAATACTGCCTCTCAAACTCCACTATCACTCAATCTAAAAAATGCTGTATTAGCAAAAATCAGATAATACGAGATAATAAACTTGGGGTTGGGTATGGGTGAGAATATTCTAGAATATGGAAGCGTACCTGCCAAGAAACTTTTTCCCTTTTCCATGTGATGACAAGAAAAGAAATCATAGGGAACTTGGACTTGCTACTTGGAAGTAAACATTTTATCCAACTGTGGGGTTCAAAAACCTGTTAGAGCACAAAGATGGAAAGAAAAGTATTACCTGATTAAGTGCTAGGCCATGCCACACGGTGAGTCCGTTGACCACTGTCTGTAACTGACTTTGGTTAGCAAGATTCAGCAATGATTCAGAAGTAGCAGAATCCAGGACGGGGAAGTTGACTTGAGGAGGCACAGAGCTATCAGCTGGGTCAGACTGTAGCACAACCTTCTGTAAATTACAATGTTCAATATAACAATACTAGCTTTGTGTTCTCAAGGTCACAATTCTTGTACATGTATAAAATAATTAGGAAGTTTTCCAGAATGGCTAACCAGTAAATGACTATATTCAATCATGGAAATGGATGGGTAACATTTGAAATGGATCAACTCTCACTGACCTGCAAAAAAGGAAGATGCAGCAAAAAAGGGGGGATCCCCCCTCAAAAAAAAAAGAAAATCATAATAATGTCTGTGAAACTGTGAGAAATTGCTTCATTTCTAACTCCGCACAACTTTTCAAATAACATTCCAAGAAAAGTGTTCATTTTTTGTTGGTTACAACAAGGTACTTAGAACTTTTTTTTTTCCAATCCATACAAATCTTGCATCATTTTTTCATTCTCAACTATGAAAACTCCTACCTAAACAACCTTTCAATAAGAATGTTCAATCTGTTCACAAATACAACTTGGTGCTTGAATATATAACCCATCTGCAGCTTAAAACAATGGAAGTTACACTGACTATAAATTGACCATCACTAAGTTGCTTAGTATGCACATGGTAACCAGAATTTAGTTTCAAAGACACTAAGTTAAAGGGCAGAGCATGGTGTCTAAATACTTTTGGTGTACAAAGACTTCTGCAGATTGAACCCAACATCTTGTTCAATCAATGTGATAAAATGACGCACTTGAATCTACTAACCTTCTCTGAGATACCAAGTTTTTCCATCACAACATCCATGTTCTTAGCATTAACAAGAGCAACATTGTCTCTGAGCACACCATCTTTTGTTTGAACAATTATCTTTTGTAGCATATGGGGGAACATATTCCAATGATCTCCAACAAAGAATGTGTTGGGCATATAAGCCAATTTTTCAGAGTACTGGTGGGCAAGTTCCATAGGAGAGGTGATGCTGTCTGTAACAATGTAATCCATGAATGGAGCTCCACTGGTACCAGGATATCCTAGCCACATGACCTGCATGAAATGAAATCCATAACGTTACGGTCTCCCTCAAATAACAGATATTTGTCACCTCATATGGCCAAAGCATCCCACAGGTTTTGTTATACAAGTTAGTGCAACGACAAACGACAAACTGTGTTCATTTTATCAATCAAGAAATATTTAACACTCATCAACACTCATGCCCAGCATGTTAAGTTTGAGAGGTCTTCCACTAAACTTATCACCAGAACTTGTAATGGAAAGTGGCTCATGTTTGAATGAAGGTATGTTCCAGCAGATTATTAAACTCACCTGTATAGGGGCAGGGCGAAGAGCAAATATTTCATTCCTAGCACCTTTAGTGTAACCATTCATGTTGACCAATATGTGTATTCCGTCAGCATTGATACGATCTGCTGCCTTACCATTACAAGGTATCTAAAAGAAACATAATTCACAGATTAATTAAATCACAGTTAGCCAAAAAAATAGTCATTTTTCAAGTCAAACACAAAACTCTGCATCTGATCAAACATAACACCTTTTCCTACTTGAGAAAGCTTTGCAACTCATTCTGCTACATTTACCTTCACCATAGTAATTATATTTTATTCTGAATCAAATATAGAAGTACAGCAAGTACGCAAAGTTAGTTAGATGAAGTTTTGCATCCGTTTCTTAACAATCCGTTTAAGTTGGACAGGTCGCAGTTTTTTTTTTCACTTGTGGCTCCAACGTTTGTTTTCCCAACAAGGTAAAAACTGGCACAAGAAGGTACAAACCATGCTGATATATAAAAGTTCGAAGTTCAGATCCTGCATCTTGAAAGCATACCATAACATTTATTACATAAAAAGGTATAATGTATTCATGGCAAAAAGTTCACAAATAAAGATCACCTGTTTTACAAAATATTGTTTTTACCTTTGACAGATCAATGAAATGCTCTGCTTCCCTCACAACCTTTGACCTAAAGTTTGTATTGTCCTCAGCATTGAGAGCATAGCAAAATACCTGAAAATTGAAAAAGAGATAATAGCACAGAGTTATGAAATGACCTTGAAGGTAGCAGTGATCACAGTTGTGTTACAGTAGGGTAGGTACGACAACAGGTGCGATGTGTGAGTTGAAGCATTTCAATAAGCTTATTGTAGTACCTATGACATTTCATGATTCATTCTTTCAACATAGCATTCCTTTGAGACATTTTGTTATTGCTGTATCCTTGCATAAAGAAGTCACCAAGCAGGGGAATACCTTAAGGTTCAAATTCAGCATTACTTTAGGGTGTATCCATCTTTCATCTAATCAGACAGTCAACCTTGAATTGAAAAAAAAGCCTGCTTGAAAATTTCTTGCACTTTTCTGGTGATTTCTACAGACTTGAATATGAATAACAAAATGTCATCCAGGTAATAATATTCCCTCCTTGACAGAAAATGTTACAGAAACTTAGTAGTTACAACTTATACACAATGATATGATAGTGGACAAGAATTTACCACTTAGGATGAAGAATCTCACCTCTACATTTTTGGGGTTGTGTTTTCCAGGTACACTCTGCATGAGGTGGGATGTGGGATGGTTACCAAAATCTGAGCTAACATAACCAATTCGCAGTCTACCATTGCTTGCTGACAAATCCGTGGGATACTGATATGGAGGCTTATGGAGGACATTTATCTGTAACGAAGAAATGAGAAATCTTTTTTGACAGAGCTTCCACACAAATTCAGAATAACATCACATTATCAAACTTACATCCTTTCACATATTACACTTCATCCCTTTTAGTTTCTAAAGCCAATCAAAAACGAGGTTCTTTTGGTTGTGTTTTTTCTTTTTTTGGCCAAAGAACAAAGTTACCACAAACACTCTTCTACCTTTTCTAGGCACAAGTTGCCATGGCGATGGGCTATGGACTTTCGGAAGCGGTGAGATAATGGATATAACATGCTGTGATGAGGGTGTACTGATGGTAAACGGTTTTTCTCTAACTGGTCTGCTACAATTGCCACTAGTCGTTTCATCCTGGCTTCATAATCAGTCCAATCACACACAATCTGAGGAGAGAAAATACAAGGATTTACCTTCTTTCACAAAATCCAAAGAGCAGAGAGAGTCCTATCAACAACCATGAAGAAACATTCATCCAAAACACAGAGCAGACATCAAAAAAGACTGCTTTTTCAATTTGACACCATGTTTAGCAAACAAATACTTCCTGCCTACAGCATGATTCCTTATTTTATATATCCCTATCTACTTATTGCATTATCAAAAACTATCATTCAAAAGTGGGAACAATTCAAAGTTCTACAACAGTTGGATGATTATTTACATTTGAGTATCACATGCATTAAGTTGATATGAACAAAAGACTTACTTGAAGACAATGAGCAAGATTGCAATAGGCATCTGGAAAGTCAGGCTTCAATTTCAGAGCAGTTCTATAGGATGCAATTGCTTCTGGAATGTTCCCAGAATCCTGAAGAATGAAAATGTTAAGTTTCCTCCAAATAACTTGTCTCATACCTTTACCATTCCCAATCAAGTATATGTTTTACTTTCAGTAACACATTCAAACAACACTTGGGAAAAAATTCAATTCTTCCATTTCTCAACCATTGCTTCATTAACATTTCAAAATAAGATACTCCTTTAACAAAACACTTTGTCATGCTACTCATAATACCTCTCTTAGACTTAAGCTACTCATGGCTCCCACCTACTCCTAGCCTGTCTCTGCATTGTAGTAATGGAACAGGAGTGTGATATAAACATGTTTGTCCACACCAAGGGCAGTAACAGGGAGGGAGAGTTGTGTACTAGGTATTAAACAGTACTGCTTCTGTCTGTATTATATACATTCCTAAGCCCAAACCAAGCCAATTCTTTTTCCATTCAAGTTATTCAATATCTTATTTTGTTGCATCCACTTCCCTTTTCCTCACAGAGTGCATCATGAATGCAATGCAGCCTACCTTGTGTATGGAAGCTAGGTTACTATGTGCATCTGCAAATGCTGGATTGATCTGGATGGCTCTTGTATAACACTGTAAAGCACCTTGTATATCCTGCATCTCCTTCAAGGTGTTACCCATGTTGGAGTAAGCATCAGCAAATGTGGGTGATATTCTGAAAGTAAAGGTATCAGCCAATTGGTGAATAGTAAACCAGGGCTACAAATGAACCTTTGCAAAGCATACATTATTTCCCAAACTGTTTTAAATCATCTGAATTTTCCATATCTGGAGTGCTGACATGTGATTATCACTCTATCTACAGTCCCATTTAAAATTACCTCATACTCTCTGAATAAATTACTCCATCAAAATCATGAGAGCATCTTAACATCATGCTGTGACCATGCTGACACCCCAGTACATCAAAGGAGGTGTGGGGTGTAAATAAGATCTGAGATTGTTACATGATCTGATCCCTCAAATCAGCTATGCTTTCATTGTGTTCACACTGCGTGAAAAGCAATTAACACATGCTGACTGACCTGTTAGACAACCCCTAATGTTACGTAACTTTTTGAAACATGTCTTTTACTGTCAATCAATAAATCAGATATGAAACTTGACTCAATCAAGTGTGCATGTAGTGGGCTTCTTTCCCTCAGTGAAGCGATAAGAGTTAATCAGGCAGAGAAGAAGGATGTAACAAAAAGTAAGAGGGAATGTTTCATCATGATGACAGCTTCTAGGGCTGAGATTGTGAAGCGATTAACCATCAATTTCAAACGATTACACATGAAATTAAATCTTTTGTAAAATGCTCCTTCCAGTTTATCCCATGTTATCATGTCCTTCCTAAAACCAAACTAAAACATTTCCAAGTTTCTCAAGGCACGATACATTTGGACTAAATTCCAATGTCCCATAATTATTTAAAAGAGACCATGACATGCTTTCCAAAGAAATGTGCTGCCAATAATAAAGTTACTTCTCCCTTTCATTAAATGCTCCAATCGTCATGAAACTGAATCCAAACTAAGCGCACCTTATTGCTTCCTTATAATGCATGAGGGCTTCCTGAAGTTTACCCTGCTGTTGTAAAACACTAGCAAGATTTGAGTGAGCTGCTGCAAACTCTGGAAATACTTCCAGGGCTTTACAGTAGTGTCTTATGGCTTCTTCAGTCTTGCCCTGTTCCCTCTTGATGTTGGCTAAGTTGTTAAGGGAATCTGCATGAGTAGGATTAAGTTGAAGGGCAGTGTTGTAACATTCTTCTGCTTCTTTGACCTGTGATGTAGAGAGGATTAAGAAGTCAATTGGACAGATGAAACTTCTCATGCATGTCCCACTACCAAAAGAAAAAAAGACCATATACATCCTCTTTACCATCTACTTCCAAAGAGTTCTGCCTGCATAATTATTCTGTTTTATTTTTTAGCTGATGCCTCTTGAAAACTTTCATTATTATTATTTTTTCAACCATAAGCATGGATGTACATGGAAATCTTCACTACACTACAAAATATATAGCATAATTTTTCTCCATTAGTCTACAAGGCATAATATGGAACTCATTGTAAACAAGAAAACTTTCAATTGACACTGTGAATTAATACGTCAAATAGTAAATTTAGCAGACAATCCTAACTCACCTTGCCCTGTTCTTTAAGAGCATTGGCCAAGTTGCAATATGCATCTGGGAAGTGTGGTTGAAGCTCTATGGCTCTCCTGTATGTGTCTATGGCTAAGTCAATCAGACTGTAAACAAAGAAATTGTAAAAGAAGATATCACCACCTAAGTCTTCTGAAGAGTATTCCATATCAAATTTTAACCACAAAAGAATTTTAAACTAAGCACGAAGTACAACTTACTCACCCTGTGTTAGTTACCTACTCAAAAACTCTTTGATTTCTTGCATTCTGATTGGCCAAAACCATTTGAGTGACACCGGTCCCAAATTGCATTTAAGACCGGTTTCCTGACAGTTAGGAGAATTTGAATATCATGTTTCACACGCAAAAGGTACTACATTTCCTTTCTGTTTATTGGCGCATTCTTCATACCAATAAAAACA
Organism: Holothuria scabra; assembly: GCA_037179385.1. NCBI lineage: Eukaryota > Metazoa > Echinodermata > Holothuroidea > Aspidochirotida > Holothuriidae > Holothuria > Holothuria scabra. Next base: position 14,555,428 of record CM074192.1, on the reverse strand, counting down.
AACGCACCACACCGTGAAAGTGAAGGCATCTCTCACAACTCCTAATATACAGTGATTCACATACTATACTGTGTGTTACGGCATGTGTGGCTAACTGCCATCTATGCTGGGTACTGTGTATAATGTGCAGTTGTGTCCTCTGTGTGTTTGTCCCTTGCTTACACTGACTTGTATGGCCTTCAAGGTGTAAGTGATTTAAGACAAAAGAAACCACAATCAGCAAAAACATTGTATTTGTTTTATCAATTGCCATGTGTAGACTGGGCTTTGTAGAATACGTCATCACAGAGGTAGCCGACCTCAGATATCGCCTCGGTCTGCTCAGCCTCCTACTGTGATTACTCGGAATAGCAAAAGAACATGGTGAAAGTACTAGCCATTTGCATTATCTCAAAGCTGTAAAAATCTTTCACTCACCCTTGTTCATAATAAACACAGGCTAAATTGCCATGTACCACTGCATGGTTGGGACTCAACTGAAGTGCCCTCAGGTAAGCTCCCACAGCTCTGGAAACAAAGGGACACAGAATTCAATTAATGCATTCCACTACATCACACAGGATGTTTACTGCAAAGATCAATTTCAGAGGACAATTCATGACACATTTTTGGTTTGTTGACATTTGTTCTTAAAAACCTCCATATAACAGGGCAAACAGTGTATCATGATGTTTCTGATAGAGAAAAACCTTTTACTTACATTTTACCTCATATTTCTCATAGATGCCAGCATTTAATTTTCCCCATTTATTTTTGGAAAACTTTCTTGCTTCCAAAAACTAATTCAGATCACATGAGGCTAGGTTACAGGCTACAACACATTAAGCTAGGTCATGATAGCTTTATAAAATGTGGTGATAGTCAAAATTTCTGTTTTAAATTGAGTCTTTGATAAATCTTACTCTGGACAGACCATTTCAAAGTATGTTTACGTGAGACAAACAAACTCATGACTTTGTTTCATAATACTCTCTATACAACCATCTATTCAACACACAATGAAAAATAATAAAACTATTGATTTCACCATCAATAAGTAATGACTTGGGGAACAGATAAAAGGATCCATATTCAGAATATCCACATTACAAATACAATACAAGTGCTGTTTTGAAAAAATCATGCCCTCTGATAACCTTTCCAAAAGGTAATCATTGTGGAACAAGATAAATGATAAACAATTTTTTCAACATTTAAATGTAAGTGAACAACCCCAAGTAGTATGATCTTTTGTCCTTTAATCATAGTATGTGGTGTACTAAATATTTTTAGTGGATTACCTGTCGAATATTCTCGCTTCCTTCAGAACATTACCAAGGTTTATGTAAGCATCCAAAAAGTCAGGATCCAAAGTGACTGCCTACAAAGGGCAAATGAAAAACATCAAAAAGGTACCAGAGCAAGAACGAAGTAAAGGATGAAAACAAAGAGAACTAAACCAGAATGCAAAAATGCATTGAGATATCGTGTAAACAAGGATTTTGGGGTTTGACCCCCTGTGACCCCAGATGACCTTTGACCTCCACCCAAATCAATAGGGTTCTTCATCTCAGTATGGGGTATCTGTGTACCAAGTTTGAGAATCGTCAGACCTTCCCTTCTCAAGATATCGTGTAAACAAGCAAAGTGTCACAAACACACACACATACACACGCACATACATACACACACACGCCATCATGAATGCATAGGTTTCTCTTTTCATCGAAACCAAAAAGATCAAGCTTAGAATAACATGTGGTTATGTAACTTGAAGTAATGCAACATTACAGCATCAGTAGCTGTAATGATACTACATAAGATACCATTAATTTTCTTTTTACATTTTCCATCAACTATCCTCTCTTACATACCATCAGTTTTACAAATGAATGATCTGCTACCTTACTTGGCTTAAAAATATTAATTTTGCACACCAAATTGGTAAGATACATTACTGGTTGCAACACTGCTTGTGACACACGTTCTCTTTAAGCAACACAACATAATAATAATGACACAAAGTGACAACAAATGAAATACCTTTTCAAAATGATGGATTGCTAGCCAGATTTCACCCTGACTGTTGAAGACACATCCCAGGTTACTCCAAGCAACTGCAAAATTGGGTTGAGTTTCAATTGCCTTCAAGTAGCAAGCCTGTAGACAGTTGTAAAGCCAGCAACAGGGAGGGAACAAGACCCGAGTGTAGAGGGGATAGCAAAAAAGGTTTAAGCCCACCACAGAAGCAAGACCAATAACAATAGAAAATATTGGTTAGAACCAATGGAAAGGGCAAAAAAGATGGGAAGAGAAAGAAAAAAGTACAGTTAGAAATGTTAAATCATCAATGTAAATACATTCAAGTTCAGTTTGTGGGAACATAAATGCTTAGGATGGAAATAATAAATCAAGGTCAAAAAATAACTGACCAGTATTGGGAGATTAGTTACTCGTAAAAACACCAAATCATTTGATTGCCAAAAACTTTGACAGCCAAAAGCAAATCTTGACAAAAAGGACAAGTTATTCCTAAGGGTACCTCATTTCCATCCTAAGCATGCGCTGCAAAGCCGAGCAAATGCCCCTAGAGTCTCTGAATCAATTTGAGCCGAAGCTTGAAAACGTCATGGCAATGCAATACTTACATTTTCATTGTCCATCTTCAGTCTAGGAAATCACAAAAATCATTAAATGAGAACTGCAAAAGCACATTGCTCCTTAATGCCATCGCTCTTACCACGCACAGCTGAATTTATGGAGGTTACAACTGTGTCAAAATCAAGTCTTTTGACACGCAGTGTGAGAATCACAGCCTGCTACCAAGAAATATGTGCTGTTGGAGGACATCCACCAATCTCTAACATGCACTGCAAATGGTAGAATAGTTCAGCATGACTCAATAATGTCATAAACTTTGAAAAAAAGCAAAATGAAAGATGACTGTAGATGTCCTCCCTGCAATTGGCATAATCTTTTCAATTCCTATGCACTTCTATGCACTGCACTGCCTGCTATGGATAAAAGGGAGTTGCAACCATCAAAACCTGGTGTCAACTTCCTTTTGCCCATACAAACTCCTCTCATCTGTAAAAATACTTGCTCTTAATAAGTATCCTTACAGTTAATGCTGCTCACAAATCAAACATTAGTTCAAAATTGTACTGTTAAATCTTGTTGCAAAAGAATTGAAAGAAATTACTTTTTCCAATTTATCTTGTGACACAGCTAAGGAGTTGTGCTGCTGCAACTGCCGCTGTGCTGCCGTGCATGCAATGCTCCCACAAATGAATCTTGATCAAATAACATGCGGCTGCCGAGGAAATACTGCTGCGTTCACAAGAGAATACAACATTTCAAGATCACTTCAGTGATAAGCTTTGCTTCAGTATTCTGTTACAAAATTTTCCTTCTGGAAATGTTTTCTTTTGAAATATGACAACAAATGTTGCAATATTTTGACCCCTTGAAAGGTCTTACAATGTTTTTCTTAAAAGTACACCTTGATTTATTTGATGTTCTCTTGTAAAAAGCACAGGAATGAGAATAGAAAACCACATCAATACGTGTTGGTGTCGGGGAATGCACCAACATGTCCATGTCAGGCTGTTCCGGAACTTATGCACTTCTTTCCATGGATATCAGCTGCCATCCAATCGCCTCTGCATGGAGTAAAACCCTATATGTATATGCACAGGGATATATGAGAGAAAATAAAAGGCCATTAATGTGTGTGGTGTTTCAAACAAGTGAAAAAAAAGTGGAACAAAAACCAGTTTATAATAAATAATATGCCATCGCAGGGGGTTTCAAGATTATGTTCCACACTGCAGTCTTTTAAGGTTTAAACCAAACAGATATTATTTATCAGAATACAAAACAGGATGAGCAAATTAACAGGTTTCCACCACATATTAACAGGAGTCACAACAGTCCTGCAGGTGGTAAAAAAGTATTCCTGGGATGACTAGATGATCTTGAATCTGCAGAAAGATGGTCAAAGGTGAGTGGGAGCCACAAAATCTACCCAACCATTTGATATCATGTCTAAATATAAATTGCACTGAATCTCTAGTCCTTGACATTTATGTACATTCAAAAAAAGAAAAAGAAAAATATACAATGTCTTAATTATCATAGGCCTTAAATAATTTGCAAGAAAAGGAAAAATAATACCAACAAATGCATTTTTTATCTTTAAGGATAACACTTATCAAATAGTAGGGTAGATTTATGCATTGCTGCTGCAAAGCAATCTAGGAAAAAGATGAAAAGAGAAAGATCCTCGCTGCTGCACAATAACAGTTGAAAAGTTGTGACCTTCAGGGGGGTTGCTGCTGCATTTACATCCTGGTACTCACAAGGTACTCAACTACAGTTCTTTTTGTGTTAATATGAAAGGACCATCAAGATAAAAGTACAGGAGAGGATGTGCATGGCACAATAATAGCAGGAGAAGATGTGCATTGCATAATTACAACAATTCTCTTGGACTCTAACAAATCATTAATTAATATCCTTTTTTATACCAAGAATCACTAATTAATATCCTTTTTTTTTACCAAACCAACCACACTTATCTGATTTGAGTACCAGGATGGTTTACACTTGCACCCACTCATCCATTGATTGGGTGCATGTGTAAGCTGCTGCTGAAGCAGGGGCAATTGGCTGCTGGCATCAGAGCTTTTCTGAAGCCTTAAAAACTCCATGTCTTCTTGTGGCAGGCTGATGCGGCTAAAGGTCTGTCGGGAACCTGCTTGAACAGTGGTGAATACCATATAATTTGCTTGGTCTTGTTTTGGTTGGGATTTTAATTCCCATGCACTTTGCACGCACAATTTCGCCATGAAGGTTTAGTGCTACTTACAAAACAAAATCCATTTAACATGTATACTTGAAAACCCCTGTGAGACATACACAAAAAAGTATAATCAATTATTCACTTGAAGGGTCTAAGAGACTTCCTAGCATCTGTCTGATCTACAGAGTGAGCCTAGGGAAACAATTACTAGTCAAACTATGATAATGAAACCTTTAGTCTACTTTATAGGGCAAAGGAAAAGATAACATTCATATTCAGATTGCTTCAAATTTACCATCTTTTTTAATCACACAGGAAATGACCACTACTGAATAACTAACTCTGAATAACTAACTCTGAAGAGGCAACAGTTCACAGTTTCAAACGTCATTTAAGTTTAACTCTCTCAACATTTTTAAACAATTATTTTCTTGACAAAATTTGCACATTTTGTTTGGCAGGAAATTTGCAATTTCTGTTTGACCCCAAAAAGACTATACTGACAACAAAGTCCATTTTAATGGGCTAGGAATTCTGATCCACTTCACTTAACTAATTTCCTACCATAAGGGCACAATAATACTTTGAAGAAATGTGTTTTACACTACCTTGGCATCATCTAACCGACCCAACGCTTTCAACAAGTTGCCAAGATCACTACGAACACAGTATAAGTCCTGAAAGAGAATCACAATAACAATGCGCACAACTAGCTAAAACATGAAAGGGAAATATTGAATTTGTTCTACTGAAAAGGGCACTTATGACCAATATTGGCACAGAATGATAGACCACAACATGAACTAAGGTAGCAAGAAGTAAAATAGCCCTTAAATTGCAAGTAAAACAGAGGTTCAGGGGTAAAAATCTATTATCTGGCTATTTGCTATGGAAGAATAATTTGTCTTCCCAGAATTCAAGAAATTCAAAGGATGCAAATTCCCTGGATTTTGAAAAGAGTCTTTTCATGAAAAACTGGTGTATTTTATTTAACAAGATGAAAAGCAGGCTTGCATCTTAGTTTTTATACACTACAATGAAATAATTGCTTACTTTTTCTGGCAAAATTACCAGGTTATACTTAGATTGACTGCTTACTGTGTACATACTAAATCAATACTAGAGTTTAACTTTAACTTACTGGGTTGTAGTTCAATGCTGTTACATAAGCACTGACAGCACCTTCCATGTCACCTGCTGCTACTAAAGCTGCTGCCAAGTTGATGTATCCATCAATGAAGTCTGGCTTCAAGCGAACAGCATGCCTATAATTTTCAAGTGCTTCTTGAAGTTGTCCCCTCTCTTTGAAGACATTTCCTAGATTTGAGTAAGCTTCAGCTAGAAGAGGATTCTGCTTGATGGCAAGAGTGCTGAAATGTGCAGATCTGTGTGAGGAACCAAATACCTTGCAGTGGTTTAGTCTGTCTGTATTCAAAACAAATGCTTCACAATGTTTATTTGAAAGAAACTATCTTGACTGAGTTTATCAAGAAATTTCCATTACAGCAATAAGTTGTATTTCTCACCTCATTTGTAAGGTAAGTTAACAAGCACCACTGCCGTACTAGTACCTCTCAAACTGAAAATTTTGTCAAAAACTGAGAGGATACAGCTTGTCTTTGGAAAAGAATGCAACTTTACTTAAAGGGAGGACTCGGCACACTGACTGTCATTGGCCAGTCAGCTTAACAAATCATGCTGCTTTATGAGCTAGATACAATGGCGGATTCCTCACAGCTCCAAAAAATTTTACTTGCCATGAAAGATTTCTTTCACCATATTCAGCTTTCATAACAGGTCATTCATCAAATGACGGGGAGCAAGAAGGTGAAAATTCACTGTAGCACTAGGTCAATTAAAGGAGTTTTTGAGTGCAGTCTTCACTGCATCAGCATGCCAATGCATAAACCATGACTGCATGATGTGTAAATATTCACAAGCAGAAAAGCAACACAAAATGTCATAAAAATTTCTCCCTATGGAGAATAATTTTGCACATCTGAAGCGAGTTCTCATCTCAACGAGGTAGACATTGTCTTGCTTTAATCAAGAAAATGTGACCAAATTTCAGTAAATTTTGATATTTGCACCCAGGAACGTAAGCCTTGGCCTTAACTTAAAAAAGTGTAAATGCTACAATGCCACTGATGTTGGGACCTTCTGGTAGCTAAGGCCATAGACTGTAGAGTAAAACAAACTAGATGTAGCATAGACAAAGTAGGACATGACTATTCCAAGATCTCTCCCAACACTACCAATCCAAATGTACCATTGGAAAAGTTAACTGCTAAATCACTCTTAACCTCAAAGAAATATTTATCCGGTATCACATCCCATTTTGCTACACGAAATGGACAAATGCAAAATTAAGTAGCACAAGTGGACACAAAATATATATGGATTTTTAATGATTTTGGGATAGAGCTAGGAAACAACAAAATTGGTATGTGAATTTTGAACACTTAATCCCATCAGCCTGTTATGCTTTTCCATTTTGATTTGCAAAGCAAGTTTATTTAAAGTGAGTCTCAAGTACTAAATTGCATTTTTACAGAACATGAAAAATTAACTCAGCCAGTCTTACTCCCATCTTCATTGGACTTCCCTGAACTGAGATATTAAATGATTGAGTTTATTCACTCAATTTAAAATGGTGCCTTGTGCAGTAATTTGTGACTTCATTGTTGTACTCAAATTACAGTCTTTGCATTTATTTTTCTGGAAGTTACTTCACCTTGTACCAATATGTGATAGCACCCTTAGTATTGGTGAATTAAACCTCTCTGTACCACATGTTAAGCAAAAAAACAGGAAGCGTTAAAGGTCATAAAAACATTTTAAATCTCAACAGCAAAGCAGGTACCGTGGGTTGTACAACAAGTCACAAATTATGGCACAATGGACTAGGCTTGGGCTATTTTATATTAGGCTAAAAGAATAGATTTCAACTTAGAAACCTTGATTACACAAGCTACAGTATGACAACTGGAGTTAGATCAATAAGATTTGTTTTGCAACTTCTAAAATTGGGTTAAACATTTTTTACGTTCTAGACTTGAGGATGTACACTTGCACTTAAACTATAAACTGAAGTAACCAACCACCATGCACTATATCTAGAAATTCCCAAGGAAGAATAATTTGATTAAGTCAATTACATAGTCCTCAAGGTAAATGACATGAAGGAAAGCAAGTACCTGTCCAGCTTTCTACACTGGAAATGGATGGAACTTAGCAGTAAAAGCACACTTGTATTGTCTGGTTCTTGCTTCCACAGCTGCATACAATGTTTTTCAGCAGCTTCATAGTTACCAGCTTGGTATTCATGATGGGCTAATTCTGCAAGGCCAACTGTAATAGAATGCAAAATATTAACCTGCAAGAGCAGTCACCCCAACTTGCCAACAAGTAATGTAGCAGACTGTCCAGTTTCATAATTGACTGAGCAGTCATGTGAAAATGTATTTTCACCTCAAATGTGAAATTTACAAGTAGTAACTGCTCGGTTTACCCTGCATATTCAATATTGAAGTCATAAAATATTATAAAAGATTCTCTGAAGGGAAGAAAGAAGATAATGTGTTTTTAGCTATTGCTCCAAAACAAATTTGCAGCGACTGCGCTTGACCTTAAAGCTAATCAAGCAATTCATTGTCCAAGCAGTTAAACCAATCACTTTGCCCCCTTGCCAGTTTGCCCCAACCAGTTCTCCCTTGTCACTTTGCCCACTTACCAGTTGGTCCATAGTGGAAGTGGTTTTGCTCCCAAAGTGGACTTTGCTTTGCCCCCCAAACAGTGACTATTCACTGTTTGGGGAGCAAAACAAAGTAGTTATCAGTATGTCATGAAATACGAAACTGCACCAAATGCAGTTGTGTTGGTTGTCACATGGGACAAAATAGCTTGGTTCCCATAGCAATTTGCTGGTCAATAACTGCAAATTGCCAATCAATTCTTATTTTGATTAGTGAAAGTTGCAGTGCTTGCTAATACCAAAGACTCATTAAAGAATTTGCAAGTAATTTTTTGCTTATCAATTCACTAACACTATTTTGTCCCTTGAGCCAACTGCAGTTTTCAGAAAAAAAGGGGAGGGGGGGGGGGCAGAGAATAAAAAAACCCCCAACAACAAACAAACCAAAAAAAAAAAACAAAACAAAAGAAATTGTAAAACATTGGCCAGATGAGTACTAATTGGGTTTCTGTACCCGTAAGTGATATAAATTTAACTGACTTCACAATTTTAAAAGAGGGTCCTGAAATGTTAAGTTTTCAGAAAACATTTTTTTAAAAAAAACCCCTTTTTCCCTCACTCGGGAAACAGCGCTTTATGTATGTACTGTGGAGAGAAGTGAACAGTTAGTGCTGTGGAAGAAAAACATGGTTTAGTACTACGGGGAACAGAACCTTTGACCCTAGTGGTATAGCATCAAGACCATTGCCCTTGGCTACTGGACTACAAGGGCCTTTGTCAGTGAATGAGTTAAAAAGAATAAGTTCTGTCTAATAATGTTATCTGTTACACATAGCTGTAGGTATACTTATAGAAAAGTATGTACACATACATGTTCAGGTAGGCGGTCATTTCGCCACCTTGCCAATTGGTCCCCCACAAGTCTGCCCCCTTAACGCCAGTTCCCTCAAAGCTGACCAGTTCACCTTCACACACCAGTCAGTTTAACCCAAACTTTTGCCAGTTAGCCACCCTAATATTTCACATTGTGAAAAAAAGTGGCAAACTTCAGTGGCAAACTTCAAACTAGGCTGGGGTCAAAACAGAGCAACTCGGGCTTTCATCTTCACTGTGTTGTGCTAACTTAGACCTGAACATTATTGCACTCGTTATGGTAAATTGGCTTGCACTTCTGTTAAAAAAATAAACTGAGACTGCTAGTAGTAAAAAAAGAAAATAAAAAGAAACTGTTAGCTTAAAAAGTCATTAACACACCACTGGTTTTTATTCACAAGTCAAGTAATCAATAACATGCTACAAGACTCTTATTCTCAGAGGTCAGGCATTCATTGTCGAGGTCAAACATCCATTTTCAGAGGCCAGACATTCACTCTCAGAGGCAAGGCATTCATTGCCAAGGGCCAGGCATTCATTGCAGGACTGCAAGTTGCAACTAGGCTAGGCCTAAGTTAATCAACTGTTTTCAGCAACAAAATGGTCTTTGGCCTACAACATCTTTAGGCCTTCTGATGGGGTCCGTTAGTTTCCGCCCTCGATGGTTTCCGCCCGTTGCTTTCCACCCCTAAAAATCTTGGGGCGGAAAGTAATGTTTGAAGCAACGTGATAAAAATAACTGTTAACTTCAAATTGCAAACCCGAGTACAAGGCAACAATGAAATTAATGGCTAGGCCTAAAACTTTTTCAATATCCTCATCAAAAATCATCGAAAAGAATGAATTCTACCACCTTTTTCTGAACGTCAAGTCTAGCCAAGGACTTGTATTTTTTTACGTATAAGTAGTACGCTCGTCTAAAGGTAGACTTATGCTGAATGTGGGAACAGTTGTTCACAGTGTTCACAGCACTGAATACCATATACCTGTACATAAACTTACGTATAGGCCTAAGTATACCAAAGTCTACAGTGAGAATGTTGCTTGGAAAGACGTCAACATGGCAGTAACAGGTGTCGCATTGAATAGTAAAAGACATGGATGAAGTTTGAAACTTTAAGAAAAAGTTGATGGGATCTTCATTTGACGAAAGAACCACTGATATCACATTCCATTCCATTACTTTCCGCCTCCCAAAAAGATGTTTTCTGCTAAAAATAAAAGGGGCGGAAAACACCGTTTTTGAGGGGCGGAAACTAACTGTAACCCCTTCTGATGATGCTGAAGATAACAATCACTTTTTGAAAAGGGAACAAACCTACGCATACGGCTCTAAGTGCTGGTCAGTGCTTGGAAGTTTGGGTGAACTGATAACGGGCCTAGCCTAAAGGCCCTTATCATTATGTTAGGCCTAGGCCTACATGTTAGAGGGGCAAAATGGTTGGGGAAGATAAGAATCAACAAGGGGATGAAACGACCAGTTACCGACTGGACATAACCTTATGCTTAGTGATGTGCTGGACGTAACTAAGGCTATGATTTATGAAGGATCGCATACAAACCTAGCTGAACTACAACTACAAAAGCTAGGCTTAAGTTAGGCCTAACGTTAATGTTAGGCTAAACTGAAAGTTGCATTGTATTTGTAACATTATTGCGACACTGGGTCGCCTAACATCCATGACCAATTCCATGCACAGCTCAAACGATGAAAGAAAATTACGAGTCCTCTACCTGACTTCGTCGTTCCTTCCCCCATTTTGATTTTAAGTGAAACTTAAACAAAACTGCTTTTACGTTGATACGTGTAGACGAAAAATGAATTTTTTTGTATTTCAGCAAACAAACTTGCAAGTTTACGCCAAGTTTTTCCAACGAGGATCGCTGCTTGCGTACGTGCCACCACCCGAAGTGTACTCGGAAGGTAGTAGTTGAACCGAAGCAATACGATGCTCGAACGAAGCTTTCCACTGTTGCCATTCGGAAATTACTCGGGTAACATCGGTTCTTTCTCTATCGTTGATCGATTGTTCGGCATTGCATGCCGAGTTAAATTATGCAAATTATACTACTGAAGCTGCTAAGAGGCATTATGTCAAAATGTAACGGAATTCCAAGTCAAAAATCCAAAATTATATATTGAGGGGCATGACAAATGAATTCCAACAGTCCAACTCCCATGTTCGTAGGACATTCCTGAGCTGAGATATAAAATGTTGAAGTTAATTCATTGAAAACAAATTGGTACTTTGCACAACAATTTGTAACATTCTGTTGTACAACTAGTCACATAATCTTCTTTCTTTCCCTTCAAAATTAATTTTTTTAAGGCCTTGTACACTTCCAATGACCTTGAACACTTCCTGTTTGCCTGGAAAGCATTAGCATGTTGCACAGAGAGGGCTTATACATTACCCCATAAGAGTAAGATTGCTATCCTACCTTGATACAAGGTGCTGAAACTTTCTGAAAGACAAAGAAATACAAAGATTGTAATTTGAAAGGAACAATGACATCACAAATTATTGTGCAGTGAACCATTTTAGTGAGTGAATTAAATTCAACATTTTATATCTCAGCTCAGAAATGCCCTATGAAGATGGGAGTTGGACTGTTAGAATTCATTTTTCATGCGCGTCAATATATATTTTTGTATTCTTTGACTTGAGGTACACTTTTATTTTCGATACATGAAAATTTTATTCAGCATAGCATAACATAACATAACATAACATAACATGACATGACATGACATGACATGACATGACATGACATGACATGACATGACATGACATGACATGACATGACATGACATCACATCACATAACAAAGAGGGGCTATAAGGTCCCATAAGATGCACTGCACAGTCCGGAACCCCCAAATCCAGCAACTAACCCAGTCACTCACTGACCATAGTCTAATAAAGGACGGGGAGAGTAATCCCAAATTGATGCAGCGTAGTAGACTGTACTGTTTCATGATTGGCTATTGTGTCATATGAAAACATTTTTTCTCTTCAAAATTGAAATTTACCAAGCGTAATGCTTGATTTACAATGAATATGCAATAGTAAAGTTGTGACCTTCCCTTTTTCCAACAGGAGGATACATAAATTTATCTGACAGTTTTCGTTTACACCACGTTTAACTTGGGTGAATATATAAGCAGAATAGATCGATCCTCTGCTGCAACGATTGTACAAGCTCTTGTGGAAATTACTGGCAAATATCCTTATGACAGAGTAAAGGTTAGGTGGTGCACTAGTATCCGACGTCGCATGCAGAGGCGCACCCAGGATTTTTAGCCAGAGGGAGGGGGCTGAGAGTTTTGGGAAGAGTATATCTAAACGAAACGCCACCAATCCGTTTGGAATTGTATTGCTATCAGAGGCGTGACTTTTGTTCAGCCGCGATTAGGGTTCCGAATGGGTTGACGGTGCTCAAATGTGTGCGTGCATCCGGCGTACGTAAGTTGCGGACCAAGCGGATGTCAGCTAGCTCAGGTGCCTGGGGTTTACCCACGCATAGCGAGTAGGAGTTATCTACGCCACTGATTGCTAATATTTTCTTGAAATATACGGTAGTTGCTGGTATGCTTGCGATCACATTTGGCAGTGAAAAAGCTCGCGCTCTCGAGTGCGCTTCAAACCTTTCTTCAGTGTTGTTCCTCACTGAAGAAAAAATGTACCCTTCTGCCATAAGTTATACCTGCCAGTGGTGCTCCCAGCACAAGTCGGGATAAGGACAAAGTGGGCCACATCTGGAACTAAAATGCCGTGGCCGGCTCGAAGTAAATTATTTGGTTAGAAACTGGGCTGTGTACTTAGTCCAGCTGTATCTCTTAACAATATCCCCCCCCCTGCAATTTTCTGAGAAGCGCATGTAGCAAAGACTGTACGTATGAAACCTTATTTCGAATTACCAGTCTAAAGACTGACGTTATGAGTGGCATGTAGGTTTGTTACGCAATTGGAAGTCATGATCAAGATGCAGAGCATGGTGTAGAGTTGGTCATGATGAAAATCTTTCATGAAAAATTTCGGGCGCGTCGCGCGCATCCCTTATTCCTTCCACTTGGTTAGTTATGGGGGACTCGGTTCACAATGTATCCTTTTTTTAGATAAAAATTCTTTTCTCTTAAACCCAGTCAAAAACTTACATTTTCCGCCCGGATATGATCAATTAAAAATATCTCCAAAATTGAACCATTTTGCATCTAAGCCGAACCTTTAATTTACAAAAAGAAATATGAACGACCTTAACCATTACCCTTGGCAGTATAGGCTCATAGAAAGTGCAATTTACGCAGACTTGGGGATTGATTGAGGTGAAATTGTTTTTCCGCATATACACACACCTGTGTAGGCCTCTGTGGAAACGAGTTCCACCTTCTTCAGCTTAGTCGCACCCACTCTCCTACGTCGCTGTAAAATTGCAAACTGTGTCAACCTGATACATAACATAATAGGGTATCATAGGGCAAAGGAGAAAGGCCCAATATAAGATGCCCATAGTACAAACCCTAAAAACAAACAACTAATTCAGGCTAAAACTGGTTAAATTACGTATTACCATAGTTATGGAAGAACTTATCAATATTATAGGCCAAAAGGATTGCACAGATGAGGAGTTAATTACCCATTCTGGCAGACTATCCCAAGGCTCATTGACAACTGATCTATGGGAGAAACTGAACTTCCTAATATCAATCCTTGCAAAAATGCTACAAGCTCTTCGGCACAGTGGTTACTTACCCGAGAAACACTTTGAACCTTTAAACTGCAAGGCCAAAGAGGATTTGTGTTAGAAAGAAAAGTTAAAACCTGAAGTATTTCGCCTCTAATCCTTAGTTCTCATCTCCAAGTCGGTTAGTCCGAGATGCTGAAATCTAATGTGATAAAGTAGATTCTTCACCTCAGATAGGAGGAGTGTGGCTCTCTTCTGGACCGTTTTAAACTTAAGAAACTTATCCTTTTCATAGAACGATCGGAATCTAGGCCTGAGCGGCACCGTCAAGATGGGGTCGTCACAACTGCTTATACATATTTACTCAGAACAATAACTTCCCTAAAATGCTGGAATTCTTCCTAATCAATATCCGAGTTCCCAATTAGCCCTCGCGGCGCTTCTTATTGCGTAGATGACTTCAATTCCCTTGTAATAACAACACCCAGATCATATGTGTAGAAATTGTAAAGAACTGTTTTTGCTCTATCTTGTATTTCATATGGAAAAGTAAAAAAAAACAACAACAAACAAACAAACAAATAAACGAAAAGTACCCTTTTTCAAACCAAATGTCATCACATTGCTTTGCCAATTTTAACGACTACTGAAAAATTATGTATGATGCAAGTTGCAGGCACGAAACCTACCCCAGTAAAGAACTTCTTTGCACATTTAGTGAAGGGAAATTCCTTGCATATGCATGATGATAAGGGAACATTTCAGTTGGGAAAGGGGGATGGGGCTGCACAAGTGTAATCCTGCCCGAAAAACTATCTAAGCCACCATTAGGTGGCGCAAAGGGTACGAAAATTTTGAAAAATTGTGACCCTCAGGTAGTCGGAAATCGCATTTTCAGTAGCCTACGTGGAATCTTTAAGCAGTCGTTATTTTGCCCCAGTTGTTTACAAGAAAACCAATAAAAGCTTTCAAGTGTACCAACACCATCAGATGTTCATGCTATTGATGTATTACAATTTCTGCTACTCACAAGAAACAACGAATGATGCGAAAGCCTGCATTGTTAAGTAATTTGTTCGACCAAACAACTCCCTGGACCAAAATACTATCTAAACGGAGCGCCACCATCAAGAGTTGAGAATTTTGAAAATTGAGAACCCTCAGATACCCGGCATTGATGTTTCCCAATTTCGTACGTACAACGATAAGTAGTCCCTATTTTGAGCTATCGTTTGCAATTAAATCATTAAAAACTCTAACAAATTTGCAATTTGATCAATTTCCTATATGGAACCTACCATTAGATTTTTCATGATATCAATAATAATTAATGATATTGACATAAAATAAAAAGTGATGTGCAAGCCTGCGATGTTCTGTTGAGTAGTGTATGTGACCGAAACACTATCCAGTGGCGCATCCAGGATTTGCCAGAAGGGGGGGGGGGGCAGGTTAGTTGTGGGTAGGATAAATGTAGGGGAGTTGAACGCCAGCAGGACTATCTAAGCGGAGGACCACCATTGCTTGACGCGGGGCAAACAATAAAATTTTTGACTTTACACATCCTACACATGGCCATAAACAGCACTTTTCGAATGGGAATAATATGAAAAATATGCATATATTTTTTACGTGGAATGACTACAATAAAACTAAAACGTAATGTTAAACCCGAGCATAGACGTCCGGAAGGACACATTTGAAGGGGACAGAAGGTTCCCTGTCCGAAAAATGCATGTGTCTGAAAGACTATGTAAGCGAAGCTCCACCATGAGTTGGCGCGGGCGTTGACAATTTTGAAAAATCGCGACAGCCGATAATGACATTACTCAGGCTTGTAAGTAGAACGTAAGCAGTCATTATTTTGTAATTCTGGAGATGAACCATCCAAGTAGAGCGCTACCATTAGTTAATGCGCGGCGGATACACAGAAAATTTGAAAAACTCTCAACCCCTCAAACAACTAGTAATGGCGTTGACTAAAACTATGGTCGTGCGGGACCATTTCAGTTTTAGGGGCAGAAGAGCTTTTGTCCGGAAAAATGTCGTTCTGCCAGAAAAAAAAAAAAAACAATCCAAGTGTAGGTTCACTTATTGTTTGGCGCGGAGCGTATAGAAATTTTGAAAATGTTTACCCCCCAGACAGTGGAAAATGGCCTTCACCAGGCTTACAAGTAGGATCTAAGCAGTCGCTATTTTGAGTTTTTGGTTGCAGGAAGACGTTAACTTGTCTGTTGAATGTTGAATGGTGCTTTGTTTTTTTTATTTGTATCCTTTTTTCTATGTCTTTAGGGAGTGTTACCACCAGTTAAGCCCATGAAGTTTCTTAATGCACTTCCTTTCGTATTGATAACTTAATTTCGCATTGTTAATAAATTTTAAGATCATTGATACATTGTGAAGAAACAAAATACATAAAATGAAATGCAAATTTTGTCGTAGCTCACCGTAAAAAGGGATTTTTTCAGAATGTTTGAAAATCTGGAGCTTTTATTGAAATAATAGATATTTTTAATTGATACTTCTAAGGAAAATTGGGATTTTTCCTTGAAGAAGATTACCTTATAATAATCTCGTAAGGATCGTCGGGGTCTCGGGGACTCTCGGGAGGGTGGAAGACTGAAGTTTATCCGGCTTACATCAGTATGGATGAAGACTACCAGACGAAACTGAATCTTCTCTCAGACTGGGACCAACATTCCCCGTAGGGGAGGCATGGCCCCCTTTATATTGGGGGGGGGGGGTCTAATTCACGTTTTACCATCTAAGCGCAGCGCAACCATTAACCTGCGTAGAGCCTCTGTGGCGGCGGCCCCTTTAGGCTGCCGCCCATGATTTTTTTGTAGCGATGAGCTGGACGAAGAAATTCGCCCGCCCCGCGGGCTACGCCGTCATCGGCAGCGTACCCAAATATTTTGGTCAAAAAGTTTCCCAGATTGCAGGGAATGGCACTTGTCAGGCCTTGCTAAACGCATCCAGACCTTCTTTATTTTAGGATGTCGTGTTCAAAAAACTTACTCTTCCGAAAATGAAGATGAATCAGAAAATTTTATTTGGTTAAATTGTTACAGGCCGGGAAAGTTGGGGCTCGATTCGTTCACGTTACTTTACAAGGTGTTATCTCTTTGCATTGTTTGCTTTTAAACTCAGTCTTTCCACTAGGCTGGGGTTGAGTTTATAAAATTTTCAAACTTTTTGCCGTCTTGGCAGGAGAAAATGAACTCTTAAAAGAATAGTCTAGAGCCAAATTTATTTTTGATATGTTAAACGGGAGCTTGTTCTAAGCATTCTGGTAATTTTTGTTTATTACCCATGTTCGGTCCTTGAGATATCAGCGTCAAATTTTCTGCATAGAATGAATTTGAAGCAAGCAGACCTGATGTCATGAATTCACATTTTGGGCCAATGTTTTGTTTTTATTTATAATTTACCACCAGTTTTGTGCAACAAAACTCTGATATATTGATACCATAGGTGCATCCTGAGTAATGGATTTTAAAAATTTTTATACCTTGCCTTGGGGTCAAGGTAACATCCCTAATCAATTCAAGGTCAAGCTAAAAGGACAGGATGGAATATAAAGAAAAACAAAACATTAGTCAACAATGTGAATCCATGACATTAAACCTGTTTACTTAAAGTTCACTTTGTATAGAAAATGTGTCAACTTCAACTGCTAACATCTCAAGAACCGAACATGGGAAAGGAGTGAACCCTTCAGCAGAATGCTTCGAGTATGGTTCTCTTTAACACATCAAACTTAAATTTGACTCTGGACTATTCTTTTAAGCTACGTTCACACTTGTTTGTCCACGGTAACGGCAACGACGAACGCCCCGGCAGCGGAAAAATTTTACTCTCTGCAATTTTTCAGTAAACATTACACTGTTAGAGTATATTTCATTATTTTTGGTTCAATATTGATTCGGTGACATTTGGGATTTGAGATATCTGTGTATTTCTTGGTTAGAAATTAATTCCGTGACAAGTGAAATTAACTCCGGTAATCGGGTAACATGCCCAGAGCCGTAGCCAGGGCACGACGTTGGGGGGGGGGGGGACACAACGGGTTAGTGATCACCGTCCTGTTTCCATCCCACTACAACTATGCTTGGCAGGGGCGTAGCTAGGGTTTGTGGCGCCCGGGGCAAGAAACAAAATTGGCGCCCCTACCCCCATCTTCGGGGGGGGGTATCTTATGAATACTACCACCACTCAAGATCTTAAATAGAAAAAAAATTAAAGCAGTGTCGTAGCCATGATGGAATTTTTAGGGGGCCTAGGCAACAAGTGGGGGCCTGGTACCTCCGAGGGCCAGACACGGCAAGATTATCTAAGCGGAGCGCCACCATCATTTGATGCGGAGCGTACAAGAAAATTTTGGGTTTTACAAACCCTCCAGATGGCTAGAAACGGCACTTCTCACGTGTTTTAAGTTGCCGATGTACCCAGCCTTGAAATGTGAATCTCATGTTTGCAACTTCTCAAATAGTGAGAATAAAAATTTAAGGTATGAAAAATGATAATACATACACTTTATAGGGACCCAAAATCTGGGCATTTCTGATCTGTGGCCTGGGGGATGAGACTAAAGGGAACCGGTATCTCAGATTCCCTTGGGAAAAATTGTAAACTTCAGAAGGACGTAGATCGCAAATGCGGCAATATTTTGAATCTAAGCGGAGCGCCACCATCAGTTGGCGCGGAGCGTCCAAGAAAATTTTGGGCTTTAAAACCTCTCCAGATGGCCGGAAATGGCACTTCCCACTCGTTTTAAACTGGATGTACCCAGCCAGCAATATTTGAATGGATTTCAGCTTACCTAAGGCAGTACCTTACCCTTTAACAGGAAAACCAAAAGTATAGTTGTGTCCCCCTCTGAGAAACTTTCTTTGCGTTAGATTTCCTAGATGCAAAATGGTACTATGTTTGGCAAAACTTTGAACTGGTTATAGGCCTAAGTTTTAGGATTTTCCCTTTTTGGGGAGCATAAAAATATCAAAATATTTTTAGTTTTTGTAGAGATTTTTCAAGAGACATACATACTACCAAAGAAACAATGTTCAAAATGGTGCAGTATTTGTTCATCGGTACATTACGAAGTCAAAATTAAAATACTACGAATAAATCTCTCAAAATAATTGAACCGCAAAGCAGAAGTATGGATCATGTGGGAAACACATGAAATCAGGACCTTGTGGACATTTTACAAGTTAAAAGAGGACTTGTCGAAAATCGTCCTACAGTGGCACTTGTCATGGGCAGGAGTGAGGCACGACATAGGCCTACTTGTTAGGGATGGAAGAGAAGAATTATCCAAAGGCAGTACCTTACCCTTACCTTCTTACCCCATATTTTGTGTATGATAAAGTATAGGAATAGTCGTGTAAGAGTGGCCTCCAGTGTATCATTGCCTTATTTTCAGTAAATCAATCAGCCATCCGAAAAGGCAGAAAGGGTCTCAACCTAACAAAGTCACATTAAAGTTTGTCGTCGAGACTTTCGTTTCATCTTCGAAGTGAAATGCAATAAACGACAGTGCAGATCGCAAACGGTATCTAATTTAGTGAAAGCATGGCTTTTTGAAGTTATTACTTGATTTCATACCTACGTGCACACAAAATGTGTTTTACACACATTCATGCATGTTTTTTTAATTGTTACACATTTTATTTTTTTATTGCTTTAGAAGGAAATACTTCAGAGTTTATTTCCGTTCAAACATTTCATTTTTTCTCAATTTCTTTATCAGGAGGCAGAAAATGTGTGTGTGTGGGGGGGGGGGGGGCTGAAGAAAATCTGGGGGCTTAGGCCCCCAAGCCCCCCGTAGCTAGTACGCCACTGTATTAAAGTCTTATTCATGTTCAAAACCATAGACACAACGTTTTGATTTACTTGAATTATTTACTTTACTTGATTTATTTACCGTACGGTACTAAAAAGACGATCAGCTATAACAGCAGTTGATTACAGGTTCACCTTTCGTGTTTTTGCTTCTGCGAATATATCGGTTACATTATCAAAATCTCATGTATTGGTTTCCTCAGACTCGATGCTGTGTAGTGCCAATGCAGTTAGTCTTGTCTGTCCCATGGTGGCTCTGAGATGAGGGAGAATAAGTTTTAACTTGCTGAAAAACCGTTCACAACTAGCTATGAAAATAGCCACAGTGAGCATAATCTGAATAGCAACTATGGTTGTTATTCTGAATAACAACTGGTTAGCCAGCGAGAATTCTCGCAAAACTTGACGGATTGTTTGCCGATTTATGTGTTCATTTGCCCTTCTCTACGTTACATTGACATTTAATTGTGTCAATATTACTAAATTATTTTATGAAAAGATGAAATTGCTATATCAATGCAAATGGTAGGTCCAACATTTTTTAAGTGATCTAGATTTGGCGCCATCGCCCGGGCCAACTTGCCCCCCCCCGCCCCCCTAGCTACGCCACTGATGCTGGGTCCTCTTCTGTCGAATCCCGGATCGGCCACTGAACGTTGATTTTAAATTGATACTATGGATGGTCAATAGCATAGCCAGGGTTGTGTCATGGGGGAGGGGGTTGGAGCACGACATGAGAGAAAAGTCTAAAGGGAGAGAGAAAAAAAAACGCTATTTTAGGTGTTTTTTGCAAGTCTTGCTCATGGGGGGTTCTAACCCCCAAAAGCACGTCCGTCTACGCCACTGTAAACCTATTGCGCCCAAGTTATGGCACATTTACCTGTCATGACACAATCCAATTCGCCCTCTTTCAACCTCCTAATTAACCTCTTAGTAAAGCCATCTTTTGAGCAAGTTAATATGAACGCTAACCAAATAAAGTGACAAATGCCTAACTTTAGTTTGTAGAAGCAAGAGCGAAACGTTTGCTTGAGTGTTGTTTCTTCGGGCCAGTCTTGCCATGTACTACTTCTTCTTAATAATAATCAAATACGGTACGGAAAATTTTTCAAAGGGGGTTGCTCCAAGATGGCAACTTGTCAATGGTGAATTCCTCACTGCACTTTTGGAGATGGGTGCCTGCTCTTGGTTGCAGCCCTTGTTGACAAATTCAGGCCCTTAAAGTGTACCGCAAGTCAAAAAATTCAAAAATATGTATTAAGGAGCATGGAAAATGAATTCTGGCAGTCCAACTCCCATCTTCATAGGACATTCCTGAGCTGAGATATAAAATAATGAAGTTTATTCACTCAACTTAAAATGGTACATTGTGCAATAATTTGTGATGTCATTGTTGTGCTACTAAAATTACAGTCTTTGTATTTCTTTGTTTTCCTGAAGGTTACCACACCTTGTACCAAGATGTGATAGAACTCTATCTCTTATGGGGTGATGAAATTAATTAAGCCCTCTCTGTGCAACTTGCTATGGAAGCAAACATGAAGTGCTCAAGGTCATAAAAACACTTTCAATTTTAAAGGGAAACAAAGCAGTTAATGTGAGTTATATAACGAGAAATGTCACAAATTGTTGCGCAATGGACTAATTTGTTTTAAGTGAATAAACTTCAACATTTTATATCTGAGCTCAGGAATGTCCCATGAAGATAGGAGTAAAACTGTAAAAATTCATTTTTCATGACGTCTAATATATATATATATATATATATATATATATATATATATATATATATATATATATATATATATATATATATATATATATATATATATATATATATATATATATATATAGGTCGATGCAAAAACATGGTAATACACAGTGCAATATAATTGAACCAAAAATGGAGTTGAACAAAAAATGGAGTTGAACGAAAAATACAAATTACGACGTTTCGGGTTACATACCCTTCAACACGGTAACAGAAAGTCAACTGAAGTCACACAAACGAGGAGTCAAAGTCAAGGAAAAAGCACCAGTTAACAGTTTTTCCTTGACTTTGACTCCTCGTTTGTGTGACTTCAGTTGACTTTCTGTTACCGTGTTGAAGGGTATGTAACCCGAAACGTCGTAATTTGTATTTTTCGTTCAACTCCATTTTTTGTTCAACTCCATTTTTGGTTCAATTATATTGCACTGTGTATTACCATGTTTTTGCATCGACCTATGTTTTCTCCAGTGCATCGCAGTACCTTAGTCCTTATATATATATATATATATATATATATATATATATATATATATATATATATATATATATATATATATATATATATATATATATATATATATATATATATATATATATATATATATATATTTGATTTTTTTGAATTGAGGTATCTTTAACCAGACAAAGGGCCGACTACGGGCAAAACTTTCAAGGGAGAATTTTTTAATAATATAAATGCTGTCTCATGAATCAGTTTAATAAACCTTTTTCTGGAAATGACAAAAATCGAAATTTGCCGTTTGTGACACCAGATCGTTAAGTGACACCGACAAACTTTAGTGCTATTTTTACAAATTTTCCTTCATAAAATTCCAAATTTCCTCCAATATATGGTCTTGACTTTGAAATAGTTAGTCTAAAATAAGCAACAAAGTTTCGGACACGTTTAATATTTTATGAGAGCTTCAGTTCGTAGACCTTTAAGATAACATTAGGTAGCAACAACAGTGAAAAAGGGGGGGGGGGCGGAAGCATCCTTCCCCCACTCAGAGTGCAATCATTCTCAGATTTCCTAATATAGGAAGTACAGATTCTTCGATCAGTAATCCCCAACTTTTCAAATTACCCTAGACAAGAAACTCAGAATTCAAAAATGTCTGCAATACAAGCCCCATAGCCACGAATATTTGGAATGTTTGTTTCAAAACGGCAACTTCGGCTCGCTTCGCCACCCGCAAATAACGTCCCTATAGTACAGAGGTGTTTATACTTAAAAAAAAAAAAAAAAAAAAAAAAAAACTAGGAAACTTTGGGTGATTGCCCATTCCCCACGAAGAAGTCTTTTTACCTCCCTATTGCTTAGCTAGCTACTATTTACAAGCCTGAGAAATACCACTTTCGACTGTCTGAGGGGTCCGATTTTCAAGATTTCCTTTACGCTCCGCGCCAACTGACGTGACGGTGGCGCTCCGCTTAAATGGGTTTTTGGCAAGACTTCAGGCAGGGAATCATTTGCCTACCGTTAGTTCGCTCATATATACCTTTCAACAGTTCAACTTTTCAACCCTGTCAGTACAGTTGAACAGTCTGTGGAGGGATTCTTTGGTAACTTGAAGAATTAATGGCAGTCATTCGTCAGTCGTCACCCCAAACTACAGTTTCAGTATACATATATCAAAACTCTCAATTGGTACAGCTCTTTGATTGGCATCACATTCAAACAATGCATCATAGCTAAATTGCACAGCATGGGCACTGAGAGTGTCTTGAGAGTCTTGAGAGTGTCTTGACATTATGGACTTGTATGGCCACTGGGACAAGCCATGAAGCAATAAACTAGGATTGTGTCTGGATAAAGATGAGTTTTAGATAAATGTGGGAGGGGCTAGAAGTAAGTAAAAATTGAAGTGCTATTTTGATAACACTTTCTGGGTGCTGAATTTAATTAGCACCAAAAGCGCTGTTTCATTTTAATTTTACAGCACTTTCATAGTGCTGTCATAACAAAAGTGGACGGAACTAATTTAGAAGGAAAAATGTTCAAAAACACTAAATTTCTAGCAGAATTTCTGCATCTTTGGTTTTGACTTCTATCAGGCATTTATCAACAAACATAACAAAGTGCTTACACGTTATTTCATGATTTTAACGCTGTAAACGAATATTACAGTATGTTCCAAATTAGGACTTTCGCAAATAAAGACCCGTAGGTTGTTTTGCATATTATTACTCAAGTTAAGATTTAAATACAGCATTTTTAGATTTCTAGACAGCTCTTGCAATTAGTACTGTTTACTGCTGCAGTTCCGAGCGGCTGTCTCTATAATGCACCCAAAGAAGTGCTACGGTAGCACCAACGGTGCAGCAGTCCCTATAGCTAGGGCTCTTATAAGTGCTAAGAAAAATTCTTCAGCACCGCCTATAGTGATGTCTGGTAGGACCTCTGGTGCAGTTAAAAGTAGCTCTTGCAAGTGCTTAAAGGGCCAAACCTCTCACCCCAAAATACAATTTTGGTACGAGTACCAAAATTCTCAATTGGCTCAGCTCTTTGATTGACAGCTAATTCAAATAATGCAGAGTACCAAAGCTTATATTACGCAGCATAAATGATACTGAGAGTATTTTGATTACATACATATTGAGTTTTCCTATACTCACCTTGAAGCAATAAACTTGTAAACTTTGTTTTAGAGCAGGTTCAGAGGAGAGCCACTCGCCTCATTCCTGAGGTGAGAAATTTGCCCTATCATGCTAGGCTTAAACATCTTGGGCTTACCACCTTGGAACTGAGAAGGATTAGGGGAGACATGCTCCAGGTTTTCAAGTTCCTTAAGCCGTGTTCCCATTTGATCCAGGGAGGTGGATCTTGATCTACCGAAGTGGATCAACATCAGTTACCTTGATCGAGATCCGCGTTCCCATTTGAGTGAGCGCGGTAGATCAAACGTGTTTTATGAACACATTGCGCAAGCGCGAAAAGGTCACCAATGTTTACAAGTCGGCATGCCATGCATTTCGTATCGATGTATCACAAAAACATACATGAGTGTAACCGGAGATCCAGGGTCACTTGATCTACCGATGTGTTCCCATTACAAACTTTGATCCAGCGCGGTGGATCTTGATCTACCCCGAACGGTCGATCAAAATCGGTGGATCTTGATCTTGAGTGAGTGTTGTTGATCTGCGTTCCCATTAGTGTTTGATCCACCTCGGTAGATCAAGATCCACCTCCCTGGATCAAATGGGAACACGGCTTTTGTGAAAGGAATCCCCTTCTGACTTGTAGTTATTTAAGGGTTCAAGGTAATTCTCGGGTGCGTGGGCATTGTAAAAAGCTTGAAAAGCCTTTTGCAAGGCTTGACATTAGGAAGTTTAGTTTCTCCCATAGAGTTGTCAACGAGTGGAATTGACTACCAGATTGGGTAGTTAACTCCCCCTCAGTTCACTGCTTTAAGGTTAACATTGACAGGTTTTTCCATGGCTGTGGTAGAATCTGATTGTTTGGGGCTGTAGTCAAGCTTTGGTGGTTTGACTTTTGATTAGGGCTTGGTCTTCAGGGCATCTTATGGGGCCTTGACCCTCCTTTGCCCTTCAACCTGTTATGTTATGTTATGTTAAACTGAGATTGTGTCTGAATGAGGATAAATTTCAGACAATTGTGGGAGCTAGGGGCATGCAGGAGTAGTCTTCCCACATTGAAGTAGTGTAGTAGACTGTCCAGTTTCATGATTGGCTCAATAGCAAAGTCATAAAATGTAATGAAAGATACTTTGAAAAGAAATGGGACAAAAATTGTGTTAATTAGCTTTTTCTTCAAATTAAGTTTTTTCTTTTATTTTTTTATTTATTATTTTTTGTTATTATTATTTTTTTTTTTTTTGGGGGGGGGGGCTGCCCTTTACCTTTAAGTAAGAAGGTTAGGAGAATTGGTACTGTTTGGGGTAAGAGAACTGGGCCTTTAAGTCCTGCACCTCACCAATGTTAAAGATGTTTGGGACATTAAGAGTTCCCTCGTTTGCACCAATATGGTGCAGTCCCTATTAGGGCTCTTGGATAGTTCAGAAAAACTGCTCTTTAAGTGTTGTTTTTAGCATTTCTTTTTTTGACAGTGTACCTTTTTAATGCCCAGTTTCATTTGAAAAAATGATGTGTAGCACACGTTTTTTTATTTGAAAATATTTATTACTGGCAGAAAAAAAACCCGAAAAATTTAGCATCAAAAAGGTACCCCCCACTCCCAACTCCCGCTTTCAAATTGCTTCAAACGCCACTGAGAACATGCATGGTAAATAGAGGCGGATGGTTATGCCGGGAAACTGAGTGAGGGTCCCGTTTGTCTTATAAACTTAGCTAACGTGTACTTATCAACCCTCGATACAGTTTAGAAGGATTATGAAATTGCCTCATGTAAGCTTCACATTGACAAAAATATGGGATAATGGCCAAATTACTTTGTTGAGTGTAGGTTTATCGATTTGAAGAAAACATGGCAACTCCCACAACTTTCTTACCTTCCTAGAATCCTAGTGACCAAACCTGCGGTTTCAATGTAGCAAGTTGTGCATGCATTTTTAGTGTGGTACCGTACATACACCACCGGCACCGTCGTCTCTTCTTCTTGCACATTACATTATATGCTGGTATACTACAGCTCCGTACACGAATTGCGACCGTTGAGTTACATTGGTAAAGCTTGTGAAGTTCAATTTCCGACGAAAAATTAAAATGTCATATTGACAATGGACAAGAAGGACAAAGAACTAAAAAGGCACAGCTTCGTAAGATTTAATTTTTTACCACTGATATTTTTTAAGACTGACTAGGTCGATAGGGAATTTAGAAGTTAGTCATACATTAACACTAACGTTAAGTTGCGCTAACGTTACATTACACTGACCCTAAGTTAGTAGACCCAAGCGTTAGGCTAATTCAAATTCTGTTGAAAGGCGCAGTAGTCAGTAACTTAGCCTTGGCCTAACTCCCGTTGACTACCTGTTGGATTATGGCATTTAACAAGTGTTTTTGTCACAGTCACACTATGTGGCTCCGTTAGATTTAGTATTATCAGTCTCAGCGCCTAACCAGCTGTAGCGTGGACAGGGGTTAACAAATTTGATTCAGCCCAACGTTAGGCAACGATAATTGAACTATTAACTGTACAATTTTATTTCTGGCAGAAAACATCTTTTTGGGAGGCGGAAAGTAATGGAATGAAATGTGATATTAGTGGTACTTTTGTAAAATGAAGATTCCATCAACTTGTCCTTAAAAGTTTCAAACTTCATCGATGTCTTTTACTATTTAATTTGACACTTGTTACTGTCATGCTGACCTCTTTCCAAGCAACGTTCTCGCAATTGATTTTTATATACTCATACTGTACCTACTTACATACAGGTATACGGTATTCACTATGCTGTGAACCATGGGCGTCCGCAGAAATTTTTACAAGGGGGGGCAAAGTCATTCATGGATGATTGAATTGTGTACACTATCTAAGCGGAGTGCCACCATAGGTTGGCGCGGAGCGTACAAGAAAATTTTGGTCCTTACGAACCCTCCAGATGGCTGGAAACAACACTTGGCGAGTGATATAAGCTGCATGTACCCAGCCCTGAAACAGGAATTTCATGTCTGTAATTTTTAGATTTTTAGAATTTTCAATGTAAAAAATTGTTGAAGGGAAATCTGCCTCTCCGTCATGGCCTTGCACGCCTATGCACGATAAAACTTACAACTGTCAAATAGCTTTATATAGGCCTACATACCCCCCCCCCCCCATATTCACCTTGTATATCCCAGTTACATCCGGGCTTCGCCAATTGAGATCAGCACGGGACCAAAACAAGACCAACGCATTCATCAGTAGTCGGATGCCGCACACTACATACCTGACAACTAGTACAATTTTGGCATAGTTTTTACAATTATAAATTTCCAATAGATATCACGAATGATGGTCCCCAAATTATGATTTCACTGTTCAGCATACCATCTTCTCTTTTGCTATTCCTGGTCAAATGTCTGCATTTTTCACGAGTAGAAACTTATGCTGTGAGTGAAGATATTTTGATGATTTATTTTTAATTTTTTTATTTCAATTTTTAATTAATTTTTTCACAAGTTTGATTTTCCAGGGAGGAGGGGCAAATGTCCCCCCCTTCCAGACGCCCATGCTGTGAACAATTTTTCACACATTCAGCATAAGCCTAGGTCTACCTATAGACACCACATAAGCAATGGAGTAGGGAAAACAAGCCAGTGAGCCACAATTGGAAAAAAGGCTGCGGTCAGCTGGACTTGAACCAATAGGTTGGAAACTGGGCCGTAAAACTCTATCTTACTGACTAACTAACCTATAGACACATGGACTACCTATACGTAAAAAAAATAAAAGTCTACTTGAAGTTTAGAAAAAAGGTCATACATTTCATTCTTTTTAATGAGGATGCTGAAAAAGTTTTAGGCCTATCTGCAAATTTCATTGTTGTCTTGTACTTGGATTTGAAATTTAAAATTAACAGTCATTTTCAACATTTCAACACATGTAAGTTCAAACATAACTTTTCTGCCCAAGATTTTTAGGGGTGGAAAGTAATGAGTGGAAACTAATGGACCCCCAAAGAAATGTATGCATAGTACTAGAGTTAGGGTTATGGTTAGGGTAAAGTTAGAATTTTACGGCCCAGTTTCCAGTCTATTGGTTCAATTCAAACCAGCCACTGCCTTTTTTTCCAGTTGTGGCTTACTGGCTTGGTTTCCCTTCATACACTTGTGTAGGCCTAGGTATATGCATATATGCATACAGATACACAGGGAGAAGGTTAGGGTGGGCTATAAATGGGTGTATGCACTTGTAGGAATGTATACTCCATTGTATTCAATCCAAATAAATGTTATGTTCTTTCCACCACCTTAAAAGCAAAACCCCTTAAATTTACCTATCAACTGGCAGGATATAATCTTGAGTCCATCAAATCATCCTGTTACCTTGGAGTTACCTTCGACTCCAAGCTTTCTTGGATCCCTCATATTAATAATGTAGTTGCTAAGGCAACCAGTTCTCTAAATTTTCTATCCCGTAACTTGTATGGCTGTCCTTCCTGTGTAAAAGAAAAGGCCTACTTCATTTATGTGCATCTTCAACTTGAGTATGCCTCTGAAGTTTGGTCTCCTCAAACTAACACAGGGAAAAAGAAACTTGAAAATATCCAATCTAGGGCAGGTAGGTTTGTCACCGGACGCATCAAAAGAACTGAAAATATCACTCATATCATGTCTTCTCTCAATTGGCCCACTTTTGAATGTAGACGTAATATTACTGACCTCTCCACTTGTCACAAGATCTTACATAACAAATTGGCTGTCCCCACTCAGAACATTTTTGTTCTCCATTCCAGTTATACTAGGTCAAATTCACAGTCTTTTGAAAATATTTCCTGCAGTGTGGGTGCATTTAGCAATTCCCACTTTCCAAGAACCATATCCAGTTGGAATAAGCTCCCCCCAGGCATAGCCCAACTGGAAAATGAGACCACCTTCAAGAGGGCAATAAATAACTGGTTTCAACACCAATAACCCACCCTGCACACCAACTATCCTCCAATGAATGCCTTTTTTCTGGGGCGCTATGGAGTACCTCGAATAAGAAGTGTATGCCTATACGTGTAAATATATGCATATATGTATGCGTACATTTACTTGGGTAAATGTACGTACAATTACTTGGCTGTAAGTATGTACGTATATATCTTTATATATCAACAGGTCTGTTAGAGAGTACTTATATTATTTGAAACCACTTTACCCACGCAAGGGGGCTTGTAGCCTAGTTTGCAAGCATACTGGTCTATCCGTTAGGGTCCAGGGTTAGAATACAGGTCTAACCATTGCTTTCCCTGCTTCTACAGCACTAACCATGCAGTTTCTTTCACAGCAAATATATCATACTGCTCTTCTCAATTGGAGAGAAAAAAAAAAGAAATGCATCTACATGGGGAGAAAAAAAAAATAGAAAAAGACTCTTCTCTGTAAACTTTAAAGTTTCAGTGCCCTCTTTTAAATTGAGAGTGGTTTAAAATGATGTCATTTCTGGTCACTGATTCTGAGTTAGCACTCTAAATTCTTTTAGGTTAGTTTATGTAGCTTTTGATTTGAGTTGAGTGGGTTTATCCACATGCACCCCTTGCAATGTTGGATGTACAGGCTTTGGACCTTGTCACAAATCTTGACGGTTTGGAACAAACTGGAATCAACTATTATACTAATAGGGGTAATGATTCTACTTAGGCCTGCAGTTGTTTTAATGATAATTGTGTCATTCTCAAATGACCCATTTAGAATTCATATTTTAAAAGTTATGAAACAAGTAACATTAGCTTGAGAACAACTCCCTTTCTACCCTAACAAATATTAGTAAAAAGTACCCTATTTCTGTATGAACAACCTCTCATATGCAAACTGATTCATGGTTGTCCTCTGGGCAACCATTTCACTATTTTTAGTTGTCTGCAAGGAAATTTGGTAGTCCAAATCATCAACAATTCCTCATTAATTGCTCACAACCCGACCCTTTAAGTCTGAAATATTGTGCTGTAAGATGGAATTAAGTTGAAGGAGTTGATTAGTCAACAGTATACCTCTTTAAAGGGATAAAAGCAAGCTGCTTCTTAATTCATTCTGTGAAAAAGTGTTGTCCGTTGGACAACTTACTCTTAATTTTTGGTTGTCGGCATGGAATTTAGTTGTTTCTGACTATCAGACAACCACAACAATCGAGCCCTGTATAAAACACAGAAAGGTAAGTCACACATCTTCTAGCTTGGACAATTAATTTGAAGTTTCTGGCATAATTACCATCAGTTTTATGACTAAATTTGTCTGTGTTGAAACTCTGAATCATAAAATTGGCAGTCCTCTTTTTCAGATACATTCTCATATCCCTGTCAAAATGACAAACTTTCAGTAACAGTTTGCTGTTCAGTGTTGGTAGTTACAGTACTGTAGTCTGTTTTCTTACAGATTTCTATGTAACTTCTGGATAGGTCAACTACCTTAGCTGCTTTGTGAATATGATATCTCTTCCACTTTCTGCAAGTTTTAAAATTTTATTGATTATTGATGCATGTTCAAAATTTGTTCGTTCATTTTTTATTGTTTATCTATGTCTATTGATCAATCTCTGTCAAGTATTGAACTTATGAACACTAAATTAAAAGGTAATGTTGAAATTGTTGAGAACTTTGGATAACATCGCAAGAACTCAAAGTATGGCAGTGCTGTGTTGTCGCTGGTTGCAACTACCAATACAGAACTGTTACAGAAACTTAAATGTCATCATTTTGATAGCAGTATGTGAAAAGAAAAAAAAAAAAAAACGAAAATAGAACTGCCTTGAAGTACGGAAACTTGAATGTCATCATTTTGATAGCAGTGTGTTAAAAGATTAAAAAAAAGAGGACTGTCTTGGGGTACTTAATGATGGAGAGTCTTAAGAGGCCATGGTGTATGGTAAGTTGTGAGCACTGAAAATGCATTTTTAAAGGTTGCTTTTTTTCTTATTAAGTAAAAAGTCTTCCTATTGATGCAGTATTAAGACCCTGATGGAAACATACTGTATCAATAAAAGTTGACCAACTTGAAAGGGAATACAATCAAAAGATGTGACAGTAACACACTAGTGAAAACAAATAATTTAAATAACCTGTAAAGAATAAAATCAAACATTCAGAAATGTTTGTATTATTGCAACATGATTGGCCTCATAACAGGATTCTGACAATGTGTCTTCTGTAAACATTGACAGCAGTATGTTTTTACAAAAATATGTGATCATGAAGAAATAAATGGCCTTTACTTGAAGTTGTCAAGTTCGTTGCATTTCTTGTTTATCTTATCTGAAAGTCATGCTTCAGCTGGCAGCTCCTCTAAAGGCTTGGTCTCATGTACCCGCAACACTTGATGTTACCTTGTGTTTATAATAAGGCAAAACTGCAGGTTAACCCTGTGTTTTCCAGTCTGTGTTCTCACCTACCATGTGTTTCGTTGATTGGGTAGTGTTACCATAGTAAATGAGGTCAAATAGACCTCATTTTTAGAGTGCTTCCCTTCACAATATTTTGATTTCATGTAATATTCTACTTTTGTTTCTGTGTATTGTACCTATTACTATCGATTATTGTGGAAAAACAAAATAAATGAAATGAAATATTTCACAAACCAATTAATTTAAAATATTAGAAAATACCCGTCATCAGTGCCATAAACACCTGTGACATTCCTTGATTAAAACAAAAATGGTGTTTAAAATTGCTTAACCCTGCGATTTGAGGTGGATTGAAATTTAACAATGATCCAGGGTTAACCTGCATTCCCTTGTTACTGGAGTGCGAGGTAACATGGTGTTACCTCGATTGCAGGGTACATGAGACCACAGTATGAGAGGATTTGCATGTGCAACAGATAAAATGCAGCAAGGTGTCAAACAGAAAATAAGGTTCAGAATTTTATTACAGCACTTTTAGGGCAAAAACTGTGGTATCAGGTCCCCAGTTTTTTAAAGGCAGGAATCTCATAATGTGTCCAGCAAGAGAGGCTATTAAACATTGAAGGCTCAATTCTCTCATCCCAAAAAGTATCAATTCTCCTAACCTTCTTAATTAAGCCCCTCCCACAATTGTCTGAAATTCACCCTCATCCAGACACAATCTCATTTTATTGCTTCAGGGTGAATATAGAAAGCTCAATGTGTATAATCAAAACACTATGAGAACAGTTCATGCTGTGTAGTATAAGTTTGGGTACTCTGCATTGTTTGAATTAGCAGTCAATCAAAAAGCTGAGCCAATTGAGAGTTTCTGTTAGTACCCTATACCAGAAGTGTAGTTTGGGGTGAGAGGATTGTCCCTTTAACCCCACTAGATATTGTACAATCATGTAAGAGTGGACTGAATGGTGCATTTGTAGCTTAACATGCAGTACTCTACTGTAGAAACTAATGGTATTTAGAAAAAGATTGACAGCTTGCCTTTTTTGCCATTATAAAAACAAACGCAGTGAAGAGATAACCTTAGAAAAAGGTGAGCTTTGAGTTGAACTTACAGTAAGTCCATCAACAGTCTTTAACAGCCTTTTACTTTTGTTAGAACTTGAAATCATATGCTGCCCAGTTGAGAATCAATTGTTGCTGGAGGCATGAATGATGCTATAAAATGATGAAAATGTTTAAGCTGAAATAAATGCTATTCTCTGCTCTCTTATATCTTTTGTACACAATAGTAGTAGTATACTGTAATATGTTAATCCTAACTGTAAATACAGTAAGTAGCTTGTCTCCCCATGTGTTTGTGGCTGCAGTAAATTCTTCACAGTGCTTTGACAGTAAACTAAACAGTATATTGTGTCAATATAGTACCAGAGAGCGGAATTTCAGGGCAAAGGTCACATTTGTCAGTCAGGGTGTACATTGGAGAGCTATTAATTTCCCCAGTAGAAGAACCCGCTAAAAGTAATGGTTCAGTACTTTTGACAGTTATTGAAAAACAGGTGCTGTAGTCTATTGCTTAGTAACATTAATGTATGGTTTATTGGAAACAGTGAGAGATATATAGGAAGGGTGGGAGTAATGAAAAGTAGATTCCTTTTCATTGATAATCCTTGATGGCATTTGAAGCTCTAGACCTTTTACTCAGATTCTTATAGGGTAAGGGAAGTCATCCCAACTTGAAGTAGTGTATTAGACTGTCCTATTTCATGATTGGCTGTTGATAGTCATGTGACAACATTTTCCTTCCTCAAATTTGAAATTTTACTAGAAGTTTACCTTGAATATGCAATATTGAAGTCTTAAAATATGATTTATACTTTAAAGGGAAATAAAATGAAAATTGAGAGGTTCAGTTTTTTCTTCAAAATAAGTTTTTAGGGGACTGCTCTTGACCTTTAAGATAGAAATGGTTTTGTATAGCTGATAGGATAGAAGTTCTGAGTGGCTTGAGTGTTTTACATAGACCTTCTTCCTGTTCGATCTAGTGGATAGAGCATGTTTATCTTCATGCAGAAGGTTTGTGTTTGGGTCATGCATCAAAGAGTCAAAAGATTAAAAGTGGAACAGACTGCCAAATATTGTTTGATACTCAGCATAAGCAATGGGGATAGAAAAAACAATCTAGCTCCCATTACTGATGAAAAGAGTAATGTGCACCACCAAATTAAAGGAGGAGGTTATGGCAGAGTCATTTATCTAACTGGCAGTTATGACCAAGTCACAATATGTATTTCCTGTGTTCAACTGCCCATACTTGCCAGTTACATAGATAAATAACTCACCCCATACAAGTTAAGGTGAACCATTAAAATTCCAACA
Source organism: Holothuria scabra (assembly GCA_037179385.1). Taxonomy (NCBI): domain Eukaryota; kingdom Metazoa; phylum Echinodermata; class Holothuroidea; order Aspidochirotida; family Holothuriidae; genus Holothuria; species Holothuria scabra. Next base: position 14,521,450 of record CM074192.1, on the reverse strand, counting down.
AATCAAGGAAAATAAAAAAAAATACTTTTCCTTAACCAACAGGAGGGTGACTTAAAACTGTTTTCATATTTGCAGAATTCAGTTCAAGGAGCTGCTGTGCAGTTTCATGAAGCAACAAATATTTGTTTGGCAATCAAATCTCTATTTTTCTACTCCCTGTATCCCTCTGCACACACATCGATTCCCCCATTGGTCTACTATCACTGGTTTGAATTTAGGACTTGCTGAAAAAAATTGGCAAAGAGAACTTAATTTGACATTGTGTTGTACGTTATGACCTACATCACCACTACTTACCTCACCTGTTTCAAATTAGTTCTTCCCATTTACCATAGAACTCTAGATCCGACAATGTCTTAAAGAGGTGGCACCATCCTCATATTTGAGATCACTCTTATTTCATTGTCAGCAGAATATTGCTGACTTTATGTTTTGGGATTTCTCTCTTATTTTTCCTATTTTTTTCTGGTGCCCCTTAGATACAGTAGTTGAGTGATGAGTACCATAATTTTCCCATTTGCAGATTTTTTAGTGTAGTTTTACTCAGCCCTTGTACAGTATAATGTTTTATAGTACTGGGCTTTCTTGAAGCATGACTGGTTGTGAATCTAGGGAAATGAAGCTGCTGATGGGAAAGCTTGTCTTCTTTTGTAGAGGCTCTCTGTGGTATCACCCATTCCCCCTCTCCTACATTAAGGTGGTTATTAAATTAACATATCCACACATTCATCAAGTATGTGTTGCACACATGGTTACATACCAGCTGCATGTATTTACATGTAATAAATAAAAGAAGGTACTAAATTTCTATGCAAAATTTTTTGGGAAATTGAACTTGTCCACACAATGAATCTATTGCAGGTACAGTGCTAATTCCATGCCCATACATAAATGTGTACTATTAAGGACTGGAAAAAACAAGGCCAAGAGGACCCTGTCCTTGGTATTCCTGACAATGGCTTTGATGCCCTTCAAAGTGGAATGCCTTCCAAGACCAATTGGTCTGTGTCTCTTTACTTGCAAAATACCACTAAGTGTGTAGGTCTGTACTACACACAGTATATCACCAAATCTTTTGTTTGGTCATGGTACTGTACCCTAAGCATACAGTAGTAAGCAATTCATGAATGTCCTCTTCAATGTTCCCTGCTGTAACATGAAATGGCCACTCTCTCATAAATTCTTATTCGCAATCCTGGCTGATTAATCATGCAATTACTTGATCATTTAGAGCATCTAAGATCCCATGAACAACATAAATTTTGATAGTCACAGTTTCAACCTTTTTTTTAGAGTTGAAGAAAAACAGAGGATACTGCAAGTCTAGTCTGAATGAGTACTCCCAACATTCAATTTCAAGTGTGTTTGCACTTCTTGTCTGTATTGTCTCTGTGACTTGTTTCCCCAAAGTCACATGACTTAAATATAAAATTGAGTAGCATGTCTGCTTGTCAGAGCTGATTATCATCAATCCCTTATCTGTCGTGAATCAAATCAACTTAGGGTATAGAAGGAAATTCAACATAGTCCTCTGGGAAGTGATTAATTTCGAGGCAATTTTCACTTTCCATAATTACCGTCCTTCTTCAAGTTCCATAATAAACTGTTTTAGGTTGTTTGTCCTAGTCATCACCCTATTATACCCTAACATGTGTCTGTCCCCAAGATCATATCACTGCTGTGACAGGATGGCCCTTAATCTGACCTAGACACAGCTGGTGATTGCATGTACAGTACAGAAACCTACAGTATCGTAAAGGTACAATTGTGGGACAACAGAAACCCTGGTGCGGTAGGGTTAAAATTAAGAAATAGAAATCAAAAAACTCAAAATTAACCTTATGATATCCATCTTTACAATTTGATTTAAGGGAGATGTTGAAGAATTCTGACCCAGCAGTATTATGTGGATGTTGTGTGTAGGCGTTTTAGGAGAAACTCACTAATCCTGTACTGTAACCTGTTTGTGGCCTTTTGACAGGAAGACTAGCCAACAGCCATGGATTTATTTTATTTAAAGTTCTGAAACTTGGCAAAAATCAATCATTTCCTGGGATTTAGTAAAGTTTTGATGTTTACATTGGAAATGGCTTTCTTGTACAAATACTTTATTACAGTTGAATAAACTGTGTGTGGGTTTTATGTAAATCACTCTTGGAGTCTCCATTTGTCAGTAGGATCACTGTATTTCAAGGTGGACACTTCATCACTGAACTTGTGGAACTTTGACTGGAATACTTGGATCATGTAATTAGGGAAATACGTTTTGCCATGTTTAAAACAAAAAAGTCGTGGTCATTACAAGAAGTATGTAAATTTTTCTGTTTTTAATATATTCCATAGTAGTAAGTGTTTCGATGGTTTTCATTGATACAATATGCTGCACTGTTGTAGATTTTGTTCTGGTACTCTGCCAAGTATTTCAAATTTACAGTTTTGTATAGCGATGTCAAAAATGTCTGTATTTGATTTATGTAGCCTACAGTCCTGGAAAACATGCTTCAGGGTTTCTGCACTCACTTTCCCTGTCTAACACATGAAAAATTGCAGGACACCTGCAGGATTTGAACATGACAAATACAGGAAAAAGAAGGACAGGTCCTTCAATTTACCTTTTATTGAGAAGGCAGAGTTCCTACTGTACAGGGTTTTGGCAAGAAGTTCTGTAGGACTTAAGAAGAACTTCAGTATTTCTGCAGGATTTCTAAAAGACATTTTTGCCTGCCGATATTAGGTAAAATATGGTAACTACATGTACTCTTTTTTTCCTGGACATATTTTACAGTATAGGGGCTTATAGTTTTCTAGACAAATCTACAGAATAACATCTCCTTCAGGTGTTTGGAATTGTTTCAGTTTTCTTCTAAATAATTATTACTTTTGTTATGACAAAATCAATTCTAAGACCAGTGTAATAATTTCAATATTAATAGGAGAAAGGCATTTGTGTTTATAGTGACCAACTAAATGATATCACTTGAGAGAATTCTTTGGAATGAATTCATTCTTTTCTTTTCATAAAAGACTTTACAAGCATAATAGCCTATTAGACAGTGTGCTTTCATAAATAGCTCTTATATAGGGCTTTAGTCAGAGGTTTTATTTTCAACCTCATTGCAAGGTAAGTTGTATGATAACTTTCAACTGAAATTGCATGATAACTTTTGAATCATAAACTTATTTCCTGCTTTTAGGTTTTACATAGGCTATATATATTTCATCATGGTTTTAGAACTTTCTCTACAATATTATGCTTAAGCATCAAAATTAAAAATGAAATTGTAGTTGAGAAAATCAAAATGCAAATAGTTTAAAATAGATTGTAGAAAGTAATTACTCAACTTTGATGGCACTGAATATTGAGCAATTATTATACAAAATGAAATATAAGTAAAAATTAGTTGCACATTTTTGTCTGTGCTGTATTAGATTTATATGCTGCAATTTGCGTGTTAAGTTTTCCTGCTTTTGTGGGCATCATTTAATGTCCATTTCAACTTAATGCATCACATTTACACATGTTACACTACTTGTTATCCTACTGTATGAACTGTCTGTCTGTAAGTATGCTCTCAGCGTGTAGTTCTTCCTATCTTCTCACCACAAACAGTTCCAGTTCTCCTCACCTACTTTCTTAAGCCCCTCCAACACTGTTTAAAATTCATTCTCATCCAGACACAATCTCAAGTTATTGCTTCAGGGTGAGTATAGGAGACCCCAGTGTGTATATATCAAAACACTCAGTACATCACATGTGAGCTTTGGTACTCTGCAATTTTTAATCTTACTGTCAATCAAAGAGCTGTGCCTATTGAGAATTTCTGAGGACTAACTACAAAAATTGTACTTTGGGGTGAGAGGAACAGGTCTTTAATCCTTCATTTGAAGAAATTACCTAAAAAGATCAATGCATAAAAGTTGTGCACTCTGTATTTCCAACTGCAAAAGAAAAGTTTCTCAGGGAAAGGAAAGTTGCACTGTGTTGTGGGGTCATATTGTGTTCCGTAATTTTGACATAATATTTGAATTACTTTCAAAATCATAAATAATTTAACTTAAATCATATTTACACATGTTTTAAAATTTTATTTAAATGGTATTGTTCACAATAGAGTGTACTTTGAACTTCAATTTATGGGTTTGAATGGTTTTATGGTAGTTATCCTAATGTGAGCTCAGCTGGATTTCTCATCCTGTCATGTATACTTCATGAAATATCGTTGTATGCTTTAATTCTTGCATGTGTGCAAAAATTTTGGGACATAGATGACATACGCAAGATGCTTAGAATCTGTTCTTATCACTGTTAAGAGTCGATAGTGCTTTTGGTTTTCATGTATTGTCTCTGCTCCTGTTATGAGGCAGAGTTGTGTATGAGCTGATTGAAACAGATGTTTTAATGGTTTGAAGAGGCATTTACCATAGCATCTGTGGTGGTGAAGTGGATTATTCAAGTTCACTTGAGTACAATGGAATGCAGCTGGTATTCTGATAGTGTAATTTGTATTTTACATTACTGCTGCATTACTGCTGCAGCTTCAACTGCTTTAATAGTGGAAAACATTTGATAGTAACCTAGCAGTAAAAAGATTTGGAGATTTTATTTCTTGTTTACCAATCATTGTGGTGATTAATTGTAATAAGGAGAAGATAGATTTCAATGCCAAGGAAAAACTTGTGTATCATAGGCACTGTAACTTACTGCCCTACCAGTAAAATGAGCTTGGTATGGTAGCAGTGGGATTGTGTTATACGACACAGTGAAAGTATTGCTGCTGATTAGTACAATCAGTTTAGCCCATAGATTAATATTCTACATTCCTGTTTAAAAGTCAAGACTGAATAATATCTGGAAGCAGTTCAATGGGACTCCAGATTGACAAGTTGTGTGTTGGACTCAGTTTTACTGTGCTATAGATCTTGGTGTACAGTACAGTATTCATCCATGAAGTCAAAAGTTTATCAAAAATCTAAAAGTTTATCTTGCAAGAACAAGGTTTGCCACCAAAGTGGAAGCTTGCTTGCAGTTTATGCATTGAATACTGTAGGTTCTTTTCATGACATGCCTTCCTGTGATGTCAGTGTTAACCTGGAAAATAATATTGTGATTCACTCAGCAGGTCTAGAAAATATTTGTCTATGAGGATCTATTTCATCCGAAAATGCCGGTATAGTTTCCTGTTTCATAAAGAGTGGGAGATCTGGTCTAATATTTTTGGACTGTACATCTATTGTGTAGAATTCACATCTTGCTCACCACCGTTGGCATGGTACAGTGTGTAATTGTGATGTTGTCACTGTTGTTGCCTACAGAAATCACACAAAATATTTTCTGCTACTGTGTAATCACCAGTGGATGAACAGTATGATCTAGTTTTTACAATTCATCGGTTACTCTCCCAGTTGCTTTCCATGGATCTTTTCACGCTGTCTACCCTTGCGTAGCATTGAACAGCAATTATGCCTTGACAGAGCATTGAATGTGCTGCTGTTGGTTAAGACACAATATTAGTAATTCACTGGGTCTGAGGAAGGAATTTCACACTGATTGTTGTCAGTTGACTTTTCGAGCCTTCTGTTGTTTCGGGGGAATTGACATTTAATATTGTGTATATCAAGTTGGAGGCTATTCTTACTTTTCCTCACCTTCATGTGAACTTGTGTGTCATGTAAATTGAACCTTTGTGATGGAAGAATAAGGCTTTGAACCAATTATTTGTTCCCTTGTTTAAGGTGCTTTCAGATTGGAGACATTGAAGTTGACTCTGAGGACATGACATATATTTTTGGACACAAGCATGATCAGTAAAACAACATTCAATTGAAAAGCTGTAGGGCATTTTGTTTAGAAATAAAGATAGATAAAATTATTCGAGGATTAAATAAATATTTATTCGGCAGTGGTCATAGATTTGCCTAAAATGCCACATATGCTTAATCATTGCATTAGAGAAGTTGGAAGAAAATAAAGGACTTGCAGTAAACATCATGAATCCTTTAGAAAGCTTAGTAAGTATTCTAAAATTTTTGTTACATTTTACTGTTTATTTTTAGTGAAATATGCTTAAAGTTTTTAATGATTGCTAAATATTGACTTGATAGAAATAATGTAATTCACAGTTTCCTTTTGAATGAACCTTAAGGATATAAGAGTTTTGAGAGTGTTGAAAGCACAAGATTCTTAGTAGCAAAATAAGTCAAAGGGCAGGAGTAAGTTTGTGGGGTAGGGGCAGGGAGGGTAAGGCAAAACATTGCTGTGAGGTAGGTTTGGAAAAAAGATGAAGGCAATGGTAACTTAACTATTGTGGGTTTACTCCTAGGAGGGGCTTTGCAACTTTTACTGTGGTCTCATGTACCCATCGCTCGAGGTAACACTGTGTTACTTCGCGCTCAAGTAATGTGGGACTGCGGGTTAACGCGGGTTCGGTTTTTAAATTTCAATCCGCCTCAGATCGCAGGGTTAAGCCCTTTTTAACACCATGTTTGTTTTAATCAAGCAAGGTCTCAGGTGTTTATGGCAATGTTGACAGGTATTTTCTTACATTTTATAGTAATGATTGTTAGTTTCATAGGAAACAGCAGTTAATGGCTTGTTCCGAATATGTGTGGTTGCACTGACATACTTTTACAGTATGAAGCGTGCCAGTTTTTAAGTCCATGTATTTCTCAGGGGGATTGTGGGGATATGTTCAGCATCTGTGTTCCTTACTCCTAGGAGGGGCTTTGCAAACTCTGCTGCCCCCTTGGTTATTAGCTTGGAAAGTACACAAGTACAAGTCAATGCTAACAACTTGTGGTATTGAAGGAAGAAACATATCACTGCCCCTGTGTTTTCTGGTTTAAATGTTAGTTTCACAGGAAACAGCAGTTATTGGCTTGTAACACTGATTTCTGATATGTGTTGTTACACTGTAGTTTTATGAAGCTTGCCAATATTCTAAGTCCATGTATGTCTGAGGGGGATTGTGGGGATATGTTCAACATCTGTGTTCCTTAGTCATGCAAAGCATTTCTTCAGCAACAAACCTCAACTTTTTCCACATAGCAGATTCAGTTCTTTCTTACTTCGTGCTGGTGATCTGATCCAGATCTACCCAGTATTTTGAAGCCAAAATGCACAGTATGTTCCTCTGATATTTGGTAACAAGGGGAATAGTTCATGTATGTGGATCATATAGTGGTGCATGACTTATTCTGTGAACAGTGCTTACCTTGACTGTGCACCAAGTACTGTACTGTTGTACTTTGCTCTGTGTCTACAGTAGTGTATGATTGTTTATTGCTCTGCATTATACAACAGTTTCCTACCCTCAACATTTTGAGGCAATTTCAGCAGTCAGAAGGCATCAGCATAAATGAGTCCAATGTAGGAATAACTCCAGTAGAGAAATGGGGGTAAGATGAGAAAATTTGTTAATTTTGACTCATTTGATACATCTAATAACTCTTCCAATGCATTTTGAAAAGATAGAGCTATTTCTGAAGTTTCCCATTAAGACTGAATGGTTGGGCATATGACTAATATTATTTTGTTTTATACATGCAAAGATGGTGCATTTTAGATGAAATATTAAGTATAAAATTCTGACTTTTATTTGCACACAAATACCCAAGATGAATTTTGAAGTGATGGGCATTCAACATTTTAGACCTGTTCCCATACCTCCCAAGTGACCCGCATTTCGCGGGTTTGACCTGCATTTGGACACCCAAACTTGCTGACCCGCCCAGCCCTCTGAAAAACCCACATTTCAAATCTCCGAAGTATTCTTTGTGAGAGAACCACAAAAATTAGCAAATAATTCAGCTTACCGATAATCACAAAATCAGTAAATCTTATCTCACAGCATATTCAACTGCTCGCACTGCAATACAATGCATAGGCCTAGGTACTCTGATACAGGTACGTATGGTAAGCTTGCTGTCCCAACATCGTTATCGGCCAACCTTCACAGCAGGTATGGATATATTCCTGTCACTGCCTAAATAGTGTAATAACGTGGTTCAATGCCAAGTTCAATAGCGAAAATAAAAAACCACTTCGCAGGTTATAGGCAGGGCTTGTTTCAGAGTTCCCGAATGTTCTTAACTGTCTTGACAGGTCCTGATGTTCTTGGCTAGGCCTATATATTTTCATGGCTAGAATACCATGGAAAATGTATACGAAGATATTGGAAATCACCTACAGCATGGTACGACCGCCCGTGACACACCGAGTTGACGTTTGAAAACTGTGACGGTACCGCACCAAAACTTACCTCAAAAATTACTTCTAAATATTGTGATTAGGAGAGGTTTTAGTCATTGCGCATTTGTGAGTATTTGCATAACATTATTTTGAAAAATCTCTCAATACAATATTTTTCTAGGTTACTGCAAAAAATTTAGTACTGTACTGAACTTTTTTGGCAGTGACCTAATGACATTGTGTTGACTGATTTGCCAAAAAAGTGTCATCATTTTGTGTGTAGACACTTCTAAAATTCAAAAATTCTTGAAGAAGGGGGATCACACCCTCCCCTTATACCTCCCCCAGGCTGGCAATTCCCCAATGGACAGATCAGTCGGACCTGCATCTAGCCTCTCGGAACTTGGGAGCTATGTGTTCCCCTTTCCTCCCAAGGAAAAATAAAAGGAAAAATAAAGATGTTGAGAGGGACTGGCTGTCAAAGTGACAACTGAATGAAACTCTAGCTAAAGCCTTTGTCATCAGGAGTATAATTGCCTTTTCTGTTAAAGGAAACTACTTCACACACTGCGAAGAATTGTACCCACTGTGTATGACTTTACAGTATGTATGTACAGTACCTGTATATCTGCATGCCATTTCCTTACACACTGTATCATTCATGCAGTCATATTAGATTGTACTGTGGGTAAAGTATGTGAACTTTGGCTTCACTTTTTCAATAGACATGAACCTATGAACATAACAACAATAAACTTGCACTTGAGGGGAGGGTGGCAACAAACATACTGTAGTATCCATAGCAGTGTTTATGCATAGGTGCTATGATGCTATTTTGATGCAATGGCTTGTCAATTTGATGCACTGATGTTTGTGGGAAGAAATGAAAAAAGAGGTTTTAATTTTTTCTCACATTTGATGTCTGTACAGTTCCACAAAACTGAATATTCCAGTGAGTCAAATGTTTTCCTACTGAGTGTATTGACCCTAATTTCGTGGAGGAAACAGCGTAGCAAGCTATACTGACATGCACATCAGTGGCTCTATCACATGAGCTTGTTATGCAAGTCTATCAGTCTCTTTATTATTGGTATACATGTTACAAAAGTTGTTGGTCTAGAGAAGTGTAGCTTGAACTCTCAATTGAATGCAGCACCATTTCATATGCCAGTCATGATATTTTCATGAAATTTCACTGGTTAGTAATGTAGATAGATTTTTACGGCCCAGTTTCCAACCTATCGGCTCAAATCGAGCCGGTCTCGGCTTTTTTTCCCGGGGGCAGATGTTTTGGTGTAATGTTTTTTTTTATGCTATGCTCTTTATGGACATACAGAGTTATTACATGAAGCTTACAGTAGGGTTTGAATATGTTGCAGCAAAAGGAGCTGTTCTAGTTCATGTAATATCGGGAGAGTTTATCATGATACTTGGTAAAAATAATATCACTTTTTCTGCCCGAAACCTCTCAATTGGCTTAGTATAAATAATATCACTTTTTCTGCCCGAAACCTCTCAATTGGCTTGCAGTTTGTGGGGTTAACCCACAGCTGAGCACTAAATGTATACCCACCTGAACCTTATGAAAAACTTCATTTCTGATCTCTATAGAGCCCATCATCGACAGTACATCACCCCTCCATTAAAGAATTAGGTAGGCAGAAAGTGGATATTAGGAGGCTGCCCTTTGGGTGATGGTGGTCTTCATATCCACTGTGCAACTAGTTTACCACGCTGTAGTTTTGGGTAGGTGGCATGGACTTCCTATTTAAATGAACAAAGCGTATCTTGTATGTATAGATTGTTGCCACGGCTGAGGCTAAAAAGGCGCACTGAGATGGCCATAATTTGTTTGATTTGACGACAGATTTGTAATATTGTAAACAAAAGTTAAACCTAAACGGAAAACAATATGATATTCCTGACATACATATATGATTTTAACCTTAGCTTGCATTATTTCAAAAATATTTCAAGTTCCTTGCAAAATCTGTTGATGTGAAAAACTTGAGCAAGTTCGTACTTTCACATACACAAAACCATAGCTGACAGCCGTATTGCTCCGCCTACACTCATGTGTGTGGTAGCAAATATCTACCATGCAGTATACTCTGTCCATGTATAGGAAGTCCATGGTAGTTGGGGTTACTGGTTAAAATATGAGACCTCTAAGCTAGTAGATCCCCAAACCAGGGCACTTGGGGGAAACAGAGCCATACTTTGGACAGGTAACTCCCAACTTATCAAATTTACCATTTATCAATTACATATTGCTTTATTTTCAATGCAGTTTGTTCTGTTGGATGTTACTGTACTTAAAAACAGGAATGTGTACCTTTGCTAGTGTAAATTCCAGAGTCGTGTATAACTACATTATGCAGTACAACCTGAAACACCAAAGCAAATACTGTACTCCTTTACCCTCTCTACAGGTCAGAGGCAGGCCTCATTTATATACAAACAAAATATTAGTGTTTAACAGACTGAGTTGTGATTAAATACTCATCTGCCATTTAAAATGCATGAGTACTGTCACAGTCTTGTAATCTGAAATACGCTATATGCATGGCAATTATTTGTGGGGTAGTGCTGCACAAGTACAGTAGTAACAACTTCAACAAACAAAATATGGCAAATGGCCTAATTTTGCTAGGACCTCTGTAGTGCAATTCTCTCTCAATTCTCTCTATATAGTACAATTTGTACTGGCAGATGCATAAAGAGACCCATGGACCATTGCATGAACACTTCAAAAATTTGTGTGTCCTCTGATGCACCTGAAACGTGCTTCCTGTGTGCTGCATCAAAAATTACAGTAGCAATAACTAATGATCCCTTTCATTTGAAGAATCTTTTATCAAGTTTTTGAGTGTCAGTGCTGCTATTTTGTCAGCAACTACAAAAATTGTGTTTTACTGTGCCAAAAATGTGCAATCATTTTGCAAGTAGAATTTTGTGATTCAAAAATTTGTTAAAAATGTCAGTTCTTGCCATGTATAAAAGAGGTTGCAAGCATGATCATAATGAAGAGACACAAGAGAATGAATGGCATCTCTCATTTCATGGAACTGGAAAATGAAGTTTGACGGTGTGGTGCTATACTGTTTCAATGCAAAGTTTGGACAAAATAAAGTTAGAAAATGGAATTTGGCTAAATTGCAAAACCAAGAATTTTGTGCTTTTCTATAAATGTCATCAAAGCAGTTTGTTGGAATAAAATATCAGAGCCATTAATTAATGGGGCTGTCACTTTCACAGTTTAGATTCTGGTATTGTTTGCAGTTACACTAATTTGGATTTGTTTTGGTAGACAATTCTGTATTTTATGAATGGCTCTTGTGAATCATGTTGCAATATTTTTCTGTCTCAATCATTCTTAAATTTACAAGGAGTCACTGCCTGGTGAAATTTATATCCTGAAATCTCATGAAAATTTAGTATAAATTACTTGCACAAGAGGAATAGGGAACTTGTGAGAGGTAGCTTGCTGTTACTGCCTTCCAGTTTAATGTATTAGGACCGTATTTGCCCATCCTGTTGAGCCAGCTCACAGCTGCAGGCTTTTACACTTTTATAAAACATAGTGGAACCAGGTAGTCCGTTTACAACTTTAGCGTTATTCAGGAAACTTTACCATGTCCATTGCTTACTTGTTAAAGCAGCTTATGCTGTTATTTTTACGTTTCCAGTGTTTATCAAATGTATGGGCTGTACTTCATACAAATGTAAAAAGCTTTAAAAACTAACGTACTTTAGTCTTTTCTCCGAAAATGAGCAAAAATTCGAAAAAATTCGAAAAGATTTCAACGGTTTCCAAACGCTATTCTGCCTTATTATCTTGCTCTAGCTCCGCCCAATGAATTTGATGCATATTCAGAAGGTCATTTTGAGAAGGAGTCAAGGAAAACGTAAACAAAACAGACAGTGGAATTTCGTTCAATTGATACATACGTTATTCAAACGGCATTTACGTCTCCAATTTGCACATCGCATCGAACCGGCTTCGCAATTCGTTCGTTTCATTTGTGAACCCAGATTCAGTGACAAATTCCTATTCACTTGTTTCGGCTCCATCGTTCAGTTTTTAATTTTGTTGCTGATTGTGCTGTTTGAATCCGTCCCAAGTTTCAAGATAATGTTCATTTTCTCTTTGATTTGATGCTGTGGCTTGGCATTCAAAAACAATCTTTGGGTTACATACTGTACGTGTGAAACTAACTGTCATTCTGTGTTGGGCCCAAACGGTTGTGAAAGGACTCCTGTGATGCATGTACACAACATGTGTGATATATTGGCAATACGTACATTGTTGTGTCAAAGGGTAGGCACAATTTTACGTCATTCATTTCTTGCATTGTGATTGGTCAAATTGAGATAAGAGCCCGTTGTCTTTGCATAGGAGTTTAGCCGAAAAAAGTAGATGAAGGTTTTTTCTATTGTAATTAGCGCTCTAATTAGTGAAATTTCACCGGAAAAAAACCTGGCATGAAGGATTTCTATCGGGTTGGTATCAAATGGAAGAGCAAGATTGAAGATTAACGATGAAGGTTATTTTTTTTTCATCAAACAGCATAAGCTGCTTTAAACACTAGGGGCATTTAATTACTTTCTAAATAATTCAAGTAATGGAAGTTGTGTGCTAAGAGATTAAATGTGGTTTATTGATCTTGATAACAATAGTTGCAAAAGTGTGACAGGTGTAATACATGTCCATGCATGATCACAAATTGACAATATTTGTATAGAGATTGTGCATGTGACCTGGGCATGTTTCCATTTGGCATTCTGGATGGCACTGATGGAAAACAAACCAATTAGCCACTTCTGGAAAAAGGCTGAGGCTGGACCAACCTAAACCAATTGGTAAGAAACTTAGCTGTAAACCTCCAACTAACTACCTGATCATGTGAAGTAGGTGTATTATTGGTATACATGCACACCACAGTACCTTACTAACCTACTGCTGTTGTGCGTGATTGTCCGAATAAGCAGCGGAGTAGGGAAAACAAGCCAAAAAGCCACAACTGGAAAAAAGGCAGTGGCTGGCTCGTTTTGAACCAATAGGTTGGAAACTGGGCCGGCAAGCTCCATCTAACCAACTAGCTACTAACAGTTGTTGTACAATGGATGCCTGGACCGAAAAATAGAAAGATAGCAACACATGTTTTGCATGCATGGTATTAAATACAGGAAATTTGTTTTTATTATTGTAGAACTTGCAAGCTTTTTTAGTTCATAAAAAAATTACTTTGTCAGCATTGTATACTTTACGGACTTGTTTCTTCTTAATATTTTCCTAAAGAGTACCTCTTGTAATATTTTCCTTAAGAGTACAGTACCTCCTGTGTTAGGAATATAATTGCAGTAGCTGCTATATCATGGGAGCTGTTATCTGGGTAGCAGGGTCCATATTGCTACCAATAGTGTATTTCATCTATTTTCTATTAAAAATAGAGCCTAGATACCAAAAATTTCTCTCAGATTTAAAGGCTAGCCAAGTGCATGTTGTTAGTTTCTAATTTGTATGGTTTGCACAATATTTTGAATCATGCAGAACTTTACAGGTTTAGCTGTCTGTGGACTTTTTGTGTTTTGGAACAATTGCAATTTTTTCAGGGGCTTTTAACTTCTACTGTATATTGAACACTTTGACTATAGTCTTACGTACCCCTCACTCAACGAAACATGGTGTTGACTTGTGCTTGAGTAACATGGAAATGCTGGTAAACTTAGGTTGGTATGTACATTTCGAGACACCTCAACTCGGGTTCTGTGGTTTTAAACACAGTGTTTGTTTTAATCAAGCAATATCACATGTGTGTTTTTGGCACTAATAACCTGTATTTTCTAACATTTTATTGTAAATGGTCTGACATATTTGGTGAAATGGTGAAATATTTGACCTTGTTACTGTGGTAGCACTACCCAGTCAACTGAACTAGGGGTATGTGAGAACACAGACCTACAGTAGAAAGCAGGGAGTCAACCTGCTCAATCGTAAACGTCACATGAGATAACACAGAGAGTCGCAGGGCATTTGAGACCATGCCTTAGCTATAAATCCTGCCATATACAGTAGGTTGTTCATGCCATGAAGGCTGTTTTCAGTGAATTCCTTGTGGTGCAAGATATTTCAGATATTGTGCATTTTCTTCGAAAATTGATATATTTGTTATGACTGTACTTGTACCAAGCTGCAATGACTAGTATGAAACATACAATGCAGTAAAGGTTTGGTTTGGTGATATTGATATAGCCTAATGTCCTTAGCTTTTATGTAGTGTATACTAATTTTATGGCGTGGTATGGAGTGTACTTGAACTGGAACTCCCTAAGACACTTGGAACCACATAATCCAAACAAATACTGTACATAAATCATAATGTTGACAAATTGAGTGCATTTTTTAATTCAAGATTTTTACAGGCTAGGTATGCAGTATTCTTGGTTGTAATACTATTTATATGCAATATTCCATTTTTAGCTCACACGTGTATGCAGTACATGTGTGAGGTTATAAAATGGGCCAGATTGAGTCAACTTTTTAACAAAAGCCTACTCCCTTTCCATTTGTGGAGATTTGGTTCTGAAATTTTGGTATATTGTTGTTTGTCAGTACAGCATTAAAACCTACCTATTTTCATTCCAATGTAGGAGTGTTAAGCATGTTTTTTTTAGCTATTTGTGTAGAGTATGTAGGTATGTATTCTTGGTTGTAATACTATTTATATGTAATATTCCACTTTTAGCTTGCATGTGTACGCAGTACATGTGTGAGGTTATAAAATGGGCCAGATTGAGTCAACTTCTTAACAAAAGCCCTACTCCCTTTCCATTTGTGGAGATTTGGTTCTGAAATTTTGGTATGATTGATTGTCAGTACAGCATTAAAACCTACCTATTTTCATTCCAATATAGGAGTGTTAAGCATGTTTTTTTAGCTATTTGTGTAGAGTAGAGTTCATTGTACCTGCTTAACAGTTAGCTGTTTATTTGTTGTGCTCCCCAGTTTACTTGATTGTGTGTTCAATTGCAGTCTTGCAAATGCCTTGCAAGCAGACTGTTGCTTGATGTGTGACTCACCTGTGGACATGGATCAGTGGTTTCTGCAATCACAGTGTCTTGTGGATAATAGCACTGTATTATGAAGAGAGCTTCATGTTGGATGGAGTAGCTAGGGATACTTGACACACAAAATTGGAAGCAATTGTGTGGCTAGTGTAGCTTACAAGAAAGGAAACAGGAACAGGCTTAGGGTTTCACGGTACCACTGATAATTGGTACCGTCGGTACCGCCACAAATGGTACCGGTATTACCGTAGTACCGGTACCAGAAGAGTAAAAAAGTAGGATTTTTATCACATGCAAAATATCCGTAAAAATACCATGCATTGACATAAGTGAAGTCTTCTGATAATCCCTGCCTCCCGTTTCAGTATTTTTTATAACATTTAGTCACCCCACACTAAACAAATCGGTAAACAAAAAAAGAAATAACCTCTCTGCAAATTTAGCGTCCGATAATTTCGGGACACACAATAAATCAGCGCCGCACGTCCGCACCGGAGCTAGACCCCACAAGATGACAAGAGCACTCATGATTGTAATGAAGATTGCAAAAATAATTTCTGCAAATAATAACAACCCCCCTCCTAAAGTATAACCAAAAGTTATTAAGTAGAACTTTACAAAAATATTTCCATAAAAGTCTGATTCATCAAGCTTTCTTCCCGCCGAATTATCGCTATCAAAACTAAATCAAAGTGCTTCAAGATTGAATTTACGAATGCATCGCGCAGCAATCCGTTGTACAATAACACTATACTGTTCTTCAGTACGTAGAGCAATACAACAAAGCAAGTGAGTTGGTCAGTTGAACTGAACACGCGAGTCAATGATTTAAGCGGGATTTACTGTGTGTTCAGTCCCATTGCTTCACCGTGTTACAGTAATTTCTGAAGAACGTTCGTTGCGTTCGTACGAAAGTTTTTCTCCCACAGACATAGACAGTGAGCGTTATGGAACGGTCCCACTGAATCACTGTGTTAAAATCAGAAATCTTCGATGCAACGTTCATGTCAGAGCTTGCAATGCTATGATTCTTTGTCTGCTTACAACGAATTTCGCACTCGTATAATGTTGTGAGCTATCGTAATCAAAGTGAATTTTATCAATCAACGCATGGTATCTATTCGCAATACACCATGTGAAAGCATTTGCTGATGAGCAGCGATCGTTCGGGGGTTGCGTTGAATGTCAAAAGAAAGCAAGGGCCCTGTTGGTGTGGAAGGTACTAGTTCTGCGAAAGTAACGTTAAACAGAACTTTCCGAAATTCTTAGGGGGATTTGTGACTGAAATAGCGCAAAACGATTATCAAGTGAATGTTCCCTGTTTGTATTGCAATCCTTAGAGACACGGCGCATTTATCAAATGGGTTTTTGTTTCATTCAAGTATCATTCAAATTCAATGCTTTATTTTTGAGAAAAGATTTTCACCGCAAAGTTGACTAATCGTGTCCGTCTAAATACACAATGTGAAGGCGCGGGCGAAGCTATCGCTGGCAGGGATCGTTCTGAGATTGCGCAGAATGTCGATAGAAAGCAAGTTCCTTTTTAGTGTGGATGGTGCTAGTTCTGCGAAAGTAACGTTAAACGGCAATTTCCGAAATTCTTAGGGGGGATTTGTGACTGAAATGGTACGAAATGATTATCAAGTGACTATTCCCTGTTTATATTATAATGTTTAGAGACACGGGGCATTTATCAAATGGACGTTTGTTACCTTTTAGTATCATTCTAATTTAAACGTTATAATTTTGAGAAAACATTTTCACCTTACAGTTGAGTACCGAGTCTCCACGATACTTCGGTACCTTTAGGTTAGTGGTACCGTACCGTACCGGTACCGGTACGTACCGGTACTTACGGAATTACCGGTATACCGTGAAACCTTAAACAGGCTTAATGTGGTGGGGACATCTTTCCTTTTTCTATTCTTTTTTCCAATTAAGTTGATCAAGGCAAGTAATTTTGATAACTGTTTGAGTTCAAGTGCAGTAGGCGAGCCATTTGAGGATGCATGTTTTGATTTTACCACTGTGTTTCTTATGGAGTTATAGAGAAACTAAATGTTCTCTGCAGTACTTTATAATATGCTTGATACATTCTACATACATGTTTAGAATTTCTTCCAACTTGCTCCTAATTAAGTTTGTATAACCAAACAGGTTTTCTTAATTTTACAAACTTTTGCAGTGGTATTTGTAGATCTGTCAATTAGGTTGTTTTCTTTCTGATGTAAAAGTTTGTACTTTTTGAAAGAGGGAGAGGGACTTTTGAACATACCTTGTGATTTTGCAGTTGGGTTTTGAGTTCTTTGCTCTTTTTGTACCTGTTATTTATCATTGTTAAGGTAAGGAGGTTTTGTGGAAGCAGATGAAGAAGGAATAAAAGTTGGTTCTGTGAGTTGCTATTTTTTACAGACAAGAGACAATGTGTGAGCTACAATAGCATTGATGTTCTAGTTTAATTGTAATTTACTATTTTAGTCTGATAACTACAGAGGCTTTTGTAGGTATAGTGCCAATGTTCTGTGCCACATTATGTAAGAACACTACAATTAGGATTGTAGTGCTGGACCTGTGATCAGATGGACCCTGTGCTTAGTTTGACAATGCTAGTCTAAAGGCAGCTTTTTTTTCTAGAGCTAGCCGTAGCCTCAACCAAGGATAGTGTTTTACAAATCAGATGCTGCTCCAGAGAGGTCAGTTGGGCCTTTTGTAAGGTTGGCTTGCTAAAGGTTCGAAGAACATAATTAGTGTAGCATTACACATTAAAAGGAAAGGGTGGCCAAGGCTTCATTAGATGCCTGGCAGATTAATCCTGTTATTGAAACATTGTTCAATTACACTAAAATGAAGTAAAACTGGGAAAATTTGATCCTACCACTGTCAGAGGAGTTTGTCAATGTTAACTTCAAAGGCGGAATCTAGGGCAGAATTTTCCATGGAAATAACCTTCAGCATCCAAGTGGAAAGGGTCTGGGTTTTAAATTCTCATCCTTATGAGGAACTGCATTGTCAGGGAAATGATGGACTATTTATTTGTGATGACCGAGTTGTTGAGATCGACAGCCTCAAATTATTGGAACAGTTTGTAATATTCCAGTGTATGAACACTGACATTGTTTTGATAGCTTTCATTATGAAAAGTGAAAGTACATCCTTGTCCAGGTGACAGAGAAATTATGATTTGAATTTTCCAGCACCTAATGAAAACTGCCAGTGTGATAAAGAAAAACAAAACAATACACCTTACACTTTTTGAAATTGCAGTCACTTTGTTTATAGACCAACCAGTATTTCAAACTTTTGAAATTACTAATCTAGTACAGAAATTGTTTGCAGTAGATGTGAAAGATATTACAATCATTATTATTGAAGTGAAAGTACAAAGAAATGCATAGAATGGGAAATGAAAAGAAAAGTTTTTTGAAGCAATAGTTTCAGACATATCAGGATATTTAGTCTAGGATGCATGGAATATGTGCAGTACTAAGCCATGCAGGTATATTGGCAATGCTTGTTTGGGAAAGAAGGTTTTGCCAAGAAGGAAATGGCAATGCTTCACAGAGAACCGTTTTTCCATTTGATATCAAAGGAAATGACTGCTTTGTACTTCAGAGAACTTTGAGTTCTTGAGGATGTGACATGTCATGCCACCCCTTGTCAGCTGTCTGCCACAGATCCTGTCAATGTATTAGAAAAATTTCTTCTTTAACTTTGTGGAAATTTTAATTTACATCCACAAATAGAATATCTGCACTTTTTCACTGGGCTTTCTGAAGGTTAGATTATTGTATACTGGCGATGTAATTATTTAATTTCCTTTAAGTTTGATAGATTTTACAGAAGTTTAGCTATGAATGTATAAGGTTTTAATTGTCGTCCTTTACAACCATACTTCCGTTTGACATCTTTATTTATTCCTTGCTGAAGGCAGGCAAGGAATCTATGCGATGGTGATGTTGTGTGTGTGGTTGTGTGTGTTTGTGTGTGTATGTGTGTGTATATGTATGTGTGTTTGTGACACTTTGCTCGTAATCGCAATGTCTCAAGATAGGAATGACCAACACTTTTCATATATGGTATATAGGTTTGTCATGTTGAGAGGAAGAACCCTATCGTTTTAGGTGGACGTCAAAGGTCATTTGGGTCACCAGAGGTCAAAGTCTGAAAAGCTTGTAATTGTGATATCTCAAGTTAGGAATGACTGACACTTTTCATATTTGGTATAGATTTTCCATGTTGGGAAGGAGAATCCTATCGCTTTTGGTGGACGTCAGAGGTCATATGAGGTCACCAGAGGTCAAAACCTGAAAATCTTGTTATCGCGATATCGCAAGTTAGGAATGACCGACACTTTTCATATTTGGTATATTGATTTGCCATTGGAACGTCAGTGGTTATATGAGGTCACCAGCCTTAAATCTGCAAAAACCTCTTAAAGTGCTTGTAATCACGGTATCTCAAGTTAAGAATGACCAACATTTTTCATATTTGGCATATAGATTTGTCGTGTTGAGAGAAAGTACCTTAGTGTTTTTGGTCAAGGTCAAAGGTCATTTGAGTTCCCCAGAGGTCAAAGTCTAAAAAACTTGTAATCGGGATATCTTAATTTAGGAATGACCAACACTTTTCATATTTTGTGTATGGATTTGCTGTGTTGAGAGGAAGAACCCTATCATTTTTGGTGGACGTTTGAGGTCATATGAGGTCACCAGCGGTAAATCTGTGAAAACCTGAATTGCTTGTAATTGCGATATCTATGATGAACACTGTAGGGGTGCTATCACAGTAGTAAGGTGGAGAGATCAAATGAAGAGTTCTCTTTTGGCAAGGAATCATTAAGCCTTTGGGCTTTCTTTTTCTACCAAATTTTACTTACCTGATGTACAGTATCAGCAATCCACTATGGAGAATATCCCAAAACTGAAAATTAAATCAAAATATCAGTTAAGGCATGATTTTCCTAACTCAAAATCAATCTCTAAAATTCTAAAAACCCACAGCTCATCTTATAATGCAGTATTGCTATGCCTTATGTTGGTATATATTTTGGTATGAGAAGCATGTGGCTTGGCAATGTGTGCAAGTCTCTGCCAACATCATGGAGGTGTCTGCCAACATTTTGGAAGCACACGAATCTAGAACAAACATTTGTGTAAAGAAATTAGAAATCTGATGTTATTGTTATTTGTTGGTAGGGAAGGTGTTTGTTATTTTAAGTGCTCTATTAAAGGGCAAGAGCAGTCGCCCAAAACTTATTTTGAAACAGCAGCCAGATCCCATAGATTACTTTTTATTTTGCTCTCAAGTATTTATGATGTCATTCAAGGACTTACAAATAGCATTTTCAAGGTAAACCAATGAGATACCCTTCTAAATTTGGTAAGTAAGAAAATATTGATAAACATGACTCTCAAGAGCCAATCATGAAACACTTGGGACAGTTATACTAGTCTTATTTGGGGTGACTTCATTTCCCTTTCACGGTGAATGATCGTTATTTTTTGCCAATGGAATCCTACAAATAATACTGACATTATCATACTTGCAAAAAGTCCTAACTCTACTTGGCAGCTAAGAAATAAGAAAAAATGGTTTACCTTGAAGAAGGAAAAATTCATTGGAATTAAGTCAGTATCTTTTACAGTTCTCAAGATATGTCTCTTCAAAGTTTGAATGTGTCTCAGGCAACTTGTTGCTTATGCAAAATTAGTAAAGTCTGAGTTTTTTGCTGTGTTGACATTCCTTTTGTTAACTGTATGTATATTTTTTAATTAAACATCAGAAAGCTTACAGTTTGGTTATTGATACTGATGATTTGCAAGGACAATTAAAACTTCCAAAACGAATGTCGTCGGACATGATGTTACAACTGTCCTTGAAATGAAGATTGCAAAAACAAAGGATAACATTAGCCATATGTGGCATGTTCCATTCTAAACATCACAAAAGTAGCACATTGAAACCATGTCTATTCATGGTTGAGTGCAAATTAGAAATAAGCTTGTAAATTGGTAATTTTTTTAAACATTTAGATTGGAATTGTAACAATTCTCTATGCTTTAACACTTTTTACATCAGATATCGGCACCAAACTTTGTTATTTTCATGTCAAACCTTTATATGAAGAACGTGGAAAATTTTTCATCAGGGTTGGAATTAAGGTTCCAGCAAGGCAAGGCCATTTTCCCATTAGTGTTAAGGGCATCTTATGTGAACTTGGAGGGCACCAGGGCCAGACAAGTGATTTTGTACTGACCACAAAGTTATCTCATAGGTAGGGCACAGAGGCCTTACAACCATGATTGCCATTAATTTTTCAGGGGCCACAAGGCCATTGCCAAAAATATGAAGGTCATGGCCTTTGTGGCCTTTGATTAATTCAAGTCCTGCCTTATCTTCCAGAGTAACTTCCACAGTAACTTTCTAACTTTGATCACAGTTTACCTATCAACTTTTCCTACCACTGTATGTAGTTAAACATTCTCCAGCCTTCTTACATTAGGTAAATAGCGCCATCATTTCCTTAGGCCATGTCTCTGTCAACTGTTGTAGTGTATAGTTTTGTGACATGGACTAGAGTGTTTCTTAGTAGTTATTTGAAACACTGTCTTCTAAAATATTAGCCTTTTTTAATGGTAATTGGCCTTTATTTCACAGTAAAGGCCAATTATTAACCTACTTTTTAAAAGGATAATACTATTAAAGGGAAGTAAATGTTACAAACTGAGAGAATGGAGGTTAATCATTATCCCATGATGTCAGTCTTCCATGGTTATATCATCTTGTTCATTAATATAAAGAATAGTCCAAAGCCAAATTTATTTTTGATATGTTAAAGAGGGACATATTATTAGCATTCTGGTGAAATTTTGATTTATTTCCCATGTTCGGTTCAAGAGATATTGGCAATTGAATATGGCAAATTTTTAACGTAGAATGAACTTGGGAGCAAGCAGGAATGATGTCATGGATTCACTTTTGTAGCCAATGCTTTGTTTTTTTTTCATAATTTACCATAAATTTTATTCATCTTAACCTTAATATATTGATACCATAGGTGCATTCTGAGCAATGGAATTTTAAAACCTTTATATGCCTTAGGGGCAAAATAGCATGCCTAATCAATTCAAGGTCAAACAAATAAGATGAAAAATAGGGAAAACAAAACACTAGGCAAGAATGTGAATCCATGACATCATACCTGTTTGTTTCAAGTTCACTTTTCTAGAAAATGTGTCAAATTCAGTTGCTAATATCTAGATCTGGAGAACCAAACATGGGAAATGAATGCCACTTTCTCACCAGAATGCTTAGAGTATGATCCCCTTCAAGATACCAAAAATAAATTTCATGCTGGACTATTCTTATAAGAATCTTTCCAATGTTTTTGAACTGCTGCAGTATTTCTGGTTAAGTCAGGGAGTTGGAAGAGCTCAAGCTCCCTGGTTAAGTTAAAAGTTCTCAAACATCCAAGAAGTACTGAACACACAGGCTGACTAGGAAAGGGTCACTTTTTAGAAAGTCGGAGGCTATTTAGCCTGGACCCTTCCTTTTAAGATCCTTTTTTGTTGGTGACGATGAGATGATTAGTCTTTCATTCTCTAGTGTGGTCACATTTGCCCTTTAGGGTCTCCTTTCGGCCCCTACTTTTGAAGTTATCCTTAAAGGCAGTCAACTCTCACCCCAAAGTTCCCTCAAACTGCAGTTTCTACAATCAGTCTACAGAAACTCTCAATCCACACAGGCTCTTTGATTGACAGCAAGTTAAAAAACTGCAGAGTAATGTAGCTCATATTACACCACATGCGGCACTGTACTGTTTTGATTATACTTTGTGGTCTTATCTACTCAGCCTCTAGCAACGAACTAAGATTGTGTGTGGATAAGGATGAGTTTTAAATAGTTGTGGGAGGGGTTTTGTAAGGAGGTTAAGAGAACTGGAACTGTTTGGGATGAGAGTATTATGCCTTTAATCCAATCCTGTACATATGAAAGTTTTTAGGTCAGTCTGTTCAGTTGTTTGATTTTGAAATCAAGCAGTTTGCAGCTATGAAGATGCAACAGTATTAACTTGCTGGGTTCTCAGTAATGTATCAAGTCCATTTTCTCCAAATTTTGGAAAGATTTAAACAGCTAGACTTCAACAGTTTGATCTTATCACTGAATCAGTGAGGGTTCTGCCTCTGGCTATCAGGCCTGAACACAACAAAAAAGTGTCAATCATTATCTGCAAAAAATTGACTTTTCCAACTTGCACTATTTTTAACAAATGTGCAAATGTGTAGTCAAATTATTGGATCAATTAATTGTTCCACAAGCAACTTTGAGCACTAGGCATTACCTTCAGTATACCATAAAAGTATAAAAAAAGGAGGAATTTTTTCTGGAAATCAAGTTTATGAGCATTTGCATACGTTCCACAGAACAAGGAGAGTGCCATTTCTTGCAATCTGATGGTATGTAAATCTGTAAATTGTCTGGTAAGCTCTGTGCCAACTACTGTAAGAGTGGAGCATAACTTTGCTGTCCTGATGGCACTAAATGTAAGCCAGGCAGTACCGTAATCAGTGTGAAAATTTATGACTGACACATAAGTAGTTATGTCAGGGGTTGGAAAATTTCTTAAAGGAACAGTTCTCTCACCCCAAACAGTACCAATTCTCCTAACCTTTTTACTTAAGCCTTTCCCACAATTGTATGAAATTCATCCTCATCCATATACAATCTCAGTTTATTGCTTCTAGGTGAGTATAGAAAAACTCAGTTTATATAATCAAAACACTCCTAGTACCATTCATGCTGTGTAATACAAGCTTTGGTACTCTGCATTGTTTGAATTAGCTGTCAATGAGAGAGCTGAACCAATTGAGAATTTTGGTTCCCAGGTACCAAAATTGCAGTTTGGGGCGAGAGGTTTGGCCCTTTAAACTTAAATGTTAAATATAAAGACTCAAGTGGCAAGTTGCACATGTGCTGTCATTGCACTTCATGCTCTGCATAAGCAATTGAGCAGGGATAATTACCAAGGGCCCAACAACTAAAAAGCAGAGGGCATGGCTACCTAAAACCCTAGCTAACCTAACCTCGTTGTTGAAGTTCTGTACTATTTTCTTTCTCTAATGCATCATTTTTGGGGTCTGAAGATCAAGGTACAGTATGTCATGTCTTCTTGTCAATGTATATTCTACTTCTGTTTGTTGTAGCTTCTGAATTGTTCAGATACGGTGTTTAAAAAAATAGTCTTTTAGTGCTTCCACACCCATAGCATTTTTGTCTCTTCTAGATGTTTTCCAGAATTGGTTTGTTTTATCTAAAAATTTTCAATCATTATGATTTTTCATGTTCTTTATTTTGGTTCTTCCCTTATTCTGTTGGTACAGTCCATTTTCCTTTATTCCAGAGAACTTGTTTCTCTGGTTCAGGTAAAGACATAAATGGTATTTAAAATGCCACAAAGGATCCAATTCGTGAAGTTGTTAATGTACTGTATACCTACGTATGTGATGAATACTTGGGCCACTTTTCTGTCAAATTGATTTTTTCGTTATAACAGACATATGCATAAGACTCACCTTATTATATTCATGGTGTCTTGCTTGAATGAATCTGGTGACTCATATGAAAGGCTGTAGTAAACTTTTGGACTATAACAGACACTAAGTGAATCTTGAAATGTAGTCCAGTTTACCTGTAGCCAATACATTATTTTTAAACATTTTTTATTTTTACCTTATATTCAAACATTTTTTGGTAGTTTTTGGTTTACAAATCATGGTGTTTTTTAATCCTCTTTTAACCTGTTGTTTCTCAATGTTAAAATAATACTAAAAGAAGAAACTGTTTAGTCATGAAAATTCTGTTCATGCTGCTAGAATTGAATAGGCTGTTTTAGCCAATTTTACCCAAGATAAAGGTGTTTTCTAGGGTGAAGCTTGTCTCTGCAATTGCGGCAGTAAACCCTGTTTAAACCAACCTTGCTGCTCTATTGAGCAAATAGAGTCTTTGAAGGGGGCTAACACCTTTAACTTTTTGATCTCAAGATACCTGAATAGGAAGTTCTCTGATAGATTCTGCATCATTCTGGATTATTAGTTGCCAGCTTGAGATGGCTTAAACTTGCTATTCACTTCTAGCACCACGTGGTGCATTCCTTTAAAGTAAAGTGCACAAAAAGTATGAAATTTCAAAAAATATATATGGCAGAACATGAAAAGTGAATTACAATGTCTTCAATGGAGATTGTTGAGCTGGGATGTAAAATATTGAAGTTTAATCACTCAATTGAAAATGATAAATTGTGCAGTAGTTACAGTTTGTAAGGTCATTACTCAAATTACAGTTTTGGGTACAGTGCTGTATGTCTTTGTCTTTCTCTAAAGGCTACTTACTGCCCCTTGTGATAATATGTGATCACATGTTAACTGTTTTGGGATGACTTGAATAAACAAGTCCTTCCCTATGCTGTTCACACGAACTCCCTCTAACTCCAGCTAACACAGAGTGACTCAGCCTTCTGCAACTAGTCGGAGTAAGAGAGGGTTGAAAACAGTCATTTTCACATATGAACACAAGTTGGAGTTGGTGTTTAATAAACCCTGCCCAAGACGCTGTCTGAGTTTGTGGCAAAGAGCCAATTAACAAATGTTTTGAGGAGCACAAAACTATGCAGAATATATGACTTGTGCATTATTTTTCAATAGACTATTGCATGTTTGGAGAGGCCTGTTTATAGTAGGTCCTAACTAATTCAATGTTATGACTATATGCTGTTCCTATTCAAAGTAGGTGGCCTTGCTAAATTTGGGTTAGTCACAGTTTGTCTGAACTGACATTCTCTGAGTTGGAAAAAGTATGGGTTTAAATGAGGGTTCATTCATTGAAATTGGCTCGAACATTTTTAATTTCAAAGGGATATAAAGCAAGTGATAGGGCTTGTTCAAAGATAAAGTCACAAATTCTTGTGCAGTGGACTATTTTTATTTCTGTGAATAAATTGTAACATGTAATATTTCAGCAATTGAGTTAGTTGGTTAGAGTTTTAGGGCCCAGTTTCCACACATTAGCAGTAGGTTCCATTTTTAGAGTTTTGGGGATGACTTGACCTGGGAATAGAACCTGGGCCTTCCATGTGAGAGATGGATGCTCTTTCTGATAGATCAAATACATAGTCTACAGTATCTCAGCAATGGAACAAGCAGTGGTATGATAATGGGAGTAGAATGAAATGATTTATTTTGCTATCTCTAAAATATTTGTAAATTTTTGTTATTGTGGGTACACTTTAATTGTTAAGTGGCTTAAGCAGACCTTGCTATTCAGGCACTTTTTCCAACTTCTAATTTAATGTTCCCTAAAAGGCTGGGCAATTAGAGTTTGACAGAGGATGTTATTCTTTTAACCAACACCTCATTTTCCCTTCTTAACCCTTTACCATTGTTTGGGTCCTTTTGGACCCATGTGGAGAGCTCGACTGTCACCCATCTTTACTGTTTCACGCGGAACTCGAAACTGCGAGTAGCTACCCGAAAATTCGGCCACAACAACGAGAGGGACAATAGTTTAAGGTCACGGGGTCAATGGCCTACGGAAGCCTATGCAGGGTGAGCTACGTCCGCTTTTCCGCCCACTCCCGAGGCGCGCAAATATGCCCGATCGGAGCACAACGGTAAAGGGTTAATCTAAAATATCTGCACCACTCAGCTAAAGGGTTACGTGCACACACGCAGAGACAGTGGCATCAGCTTTGCAGTAAACACACTCCACAGGCTTATTTTAACCCTTTACCATTGTTTGGGTCCTTTTGGACCCATGTGGAGAGCTCGGCTGTCACCCATCTTTACTGTTTCACGCGGAACTCGAAACTGCGAGTAGCTACCCAAAAATTCAGCCACAACAACGAGAGAGACAATAGTTTAAGGTCACAGAGTCAATGGCCTAAGGAAGCCGATGCGGGGCGGGCTATGTCCGCTTTTCCGCCCACTCCCGAGGCGCGCAAATATGACCCGATCGGAGCACAACGGTAAAGGGTTAACTGATTGTGGACTAGAATATAGATGCAGTTGGGAGGTTGGGAGTTTAAGTCCTGGCCATGTCATACCAAAGCCTTTAAAAATGGAACCTATTGTCATTGTGCGTGGTGCTCAGCACAAGCAATGGATTCATGAAACTAAGTCAGTCAACCACAACTGGAAAAGGGGCTGTAGCCAGCTCAATTTGAACCAATTGGTTGGAAACTGAGCTGTAAAAATCCATCTAACCTAATCTAACCGGAATATAGAAATATTGATCAGGTCTTTCAGCTTAGAAGACACATAAGCTTTGTGGTTATTACTATTGAAGGAAAATTTTTGAATGAAAAATATCCACTCTCATGCAAGGTAGACAAGTCTGCCTTAACTACACTGTAACCAATGATGTTATGCTGTGATTGCAGATTATATTTTTGTTAGTATTAAGCCAGTGTGTAATTGTAGTGCAGAATCCAAGTTGTGGAAAATTGTAAAATGAAACTCTTATTTGTCACTTGAAAGGGGCTCATTGAGTTGTTATCAATAACTTAATAACAGTGATATGGGGCTCTACTACATCCCAATGTATATAATTAGTATAATTAGTCCAGTTTCACTTGCAAAAGTTATGGAAAAGAGTTAAAATTTCAAATTTGTGGTTTTCCGACTTGTAAAAAAGTGTCTGGTCACAAATTTTTGAAAACTACGTTGTACTGTAAAGTACTCACTAAAAAAAAAGAAGTAAAAAAGATTGTTTGTATGTAGGATGTGAAGACTTTCTGAGTTTGACCATGTGTTATTAGTATGTGAAGAAAATGCAACAGGTTTTGAAAAATTGGTGAATATCATGAACACGGCTGGAAAAAACCGAAATTTCCCGGCAATGAAAGAATTATTTCCCGTGTGATTGTAATTATTTACTATCTAAGCGGAGCGCGACCACGGGTTCGCGCGAAGCGTACAGAAAAATTTTTGAAAAATGAAGCCTCTCAGATTGCAGGAAACGGCCCTTCCTGGCCCTGAAAGCCCCTGATGAATGAACGCCGTGGCGGGAAAATTATGTAGCCCATCGGGTTTTTTGATAGCTTTGGACACGATTTTGTTGAGTCCGACCTAATCATGAATTCAAGCACTGGGAATGAAACTTGTTTGTGCATTAACTGCTATTGTAAAGCTTTCAAATTATGTAGATTTCGAACGAAATAAACTTGAATTCCATTACCGAATCTCTCCTTCCTTCAAAGTTTGTCCTACTCTTCTCTTCTGTCAAACAAACTAATTAACTTTCTAGCCAAGCAACTTGTCCATTGAGCGCCGTCGCGTTCAGCTCAGCAACTACTACTGTTGTGTGCATACATAAAACACTCCTTCACAAACAGCAGCAAGTCACCGCTGCTACTACAGTACTACGTCGCTATCACGTTCTTTACTGTGCTGCACAAATGAAAGCCAACAGCCCAAATGTAGCTCTCTCATTGGTCCCCCCGAATAGCCTGACAGAATGGCAATATGTTTGTTTAATACAGCTATGCAATGAGGATGGGACGAACTTTGTCACTGTGTTGTGTAAAATGTGTCCGTTACTCAGGCTTCACAAAGGGGCAAAACATAATCATTCAAGAAATCATTTTGGCCTACGATACGCATAAAGGCTAGGTCTATATACTTGGCATATTCTTGAACCAAACTTCTCCGCTATTCCCGCTAATGACTACCCGCTCTTTTAAACCTTCACGATATTCACCTGCACCATCAAAAAACAATTACACATGTGGCCCGACTACTGATTTTTGAGCACCGATTTGTTGAAACAAAGGAGAATAACACGCCTCTTATTTTTAAGAACAGGGAGATTCCTTCATACTATGGCTACATGCATTATCACTTCAGATGTACTACACACAGCGAACGTTCAACCACGTGCATTCATTCATCTGTTTTAACTCAGTGTAGATTTCGTCAGCCAGCGCGGTCGAAGAAAATGTCGCGCAGTCCGATTGGTTGTTTTATCAGCACAGACTGTGTACAAAACATGCAGAATATACACAGTGTACGGTACTAACTGACCCACTCATGGCAGCATCACTGTTTCTCTTCGTAGTGCTTGGAAGTTGTAGTTTATCCCCGGGATATCCCAATTGAATTTGCTTGTATAAATGAACGAAAAACCTTTAAATATTCTCTGGTAGTTCAAGTTGGGGAGTGCAGAATGTGTTGAAATTTTTAGAATGAAAGCTAACAAGGAGCTTTTATTGACTTATTCTGACAATACGATGATCAGCCCAACACCCATTTTAAAAGTCCTTTGAGCAAATTTCCTGCGAGTGGGTTGGATTTCCCGGCAATGAGCTTCCCGTATTGCCGGTTTTTTCCAGCCGTGATCATGAACCAACTCAACTCAATGAGCTGCTTTAAAGAGTATGAGCAGTTGCCCCAACTTGGAGGAGTGTAGTAGGCTGTCCTTTTTCCTGATTGGCTGTTGAGAGTCATGTGACATTGCTTTTTCTCCTCATATCTGAAATTTACTAATGGTAACTGCTTGGCTTACCTGAGTTTACAATGTTGAAGTCATTAAATATGATGAAAGATACTTCAATTAGAAATAAGATTAAAATTGTGAGACTGAGCTGTTGCTTCAAAATTAGTTTGAGGGACTGCTGTTAACCTTTAAGATTGAACTCTCCAAATACATGTACAATATATACAAAACTTAAAAGCAGTCCTGAGATATTATCTATGTTATAGCAGTACAGCAAATCAACCACCCAGATCTTAAAGGGAGGTTAAAGGTAAATACTTCACAATCACTTTTCATACCCTCACTCATGGATAGTGTTCACAAATTTTTTTGTTATTCATATTAGATTTCAAAGAAGTAATACTTTCTAACCAGGAAGTATAGTACCTCTATATTGTCTTTTACCCACCAGCACCCCGCAGGTTCTAGCTTCACTCTTCAGTCTGTTAGAAGCTATGCCAGTCAGTCACTATATACTATAACTTTGTTCATACTGCCGTAACAGTTACATGAACTTACAGTACTGAAAGATCAGCCTTGTAATCTTTCCTTTGAAGCATATATCCAGTGCTTACACAAATGGATTAATATTGTGTATAATGTATGTTCAGCGAATTGTTTCTTTATCACAGTGATCTGGTTTATATTTTTAAGTTCCACCAAATTATTAGAAAAACACTTTGTCAAAGAGATATTGGAAGTGGAAATTTTAATAAGCTTGATTTTGTTTGCCTGTTAATGTTAAAGTGTAAATATCCTGAATTTTGGTCCATTCCTTTTCATTGTGAGATTCATGTTTATACTTCCTGATTGATAACATCGTTGCAGAGATTGTTATCATTGTAGTGTGCATAGCACTGCTGGAAAGAATTTTCCATTTTATTATCAGAAGACCACAGAACCTCTTTTTGTAATAGTAATATGTCACCAGGGAAGAAATTTGTCTTCACCAAAACAAATTAACATTCCACCTATGTAGGAGTTGTAATGTTTCACTCTCTATTTTCATTATATATTGGATGGCATTTGAACCAAGTTTCCTGTAGCAATTGCAACATGTGATAGTTTTGGTCAGTCTGCATATAAGTGGGGAATCCCTGAATTTGCTTGGCATTATTAGACTGGAAATTTTGTGAATAAACCAACTTACAATTAGTTACTCTTCTGCAATCTGAGCAACATAGAAAGAAGAGGTCTTGAGTTTTTATTGAAAAATTGTGAACTTTCATGCAGTTACAGTTGAGGAGTTTCTTTAATTGTTTTGATGAGTTTATTTTTGTAACGAGCATTTGAAGTTAGGTCACAACAAAGTATCCTACAAAATCCCTTGAAGGAGGATTTTATCATTGGTTGCAGAGTTCTGGTCTACATGTTGAGGAATGTTTGAAGCTGTTTGTAGTTGTTCTTTATCAAAAGGAAAACAGTGCACTCCAAGATTTAGAAGATTGTTACACTGGTTTTGTATAGACTGATGTTATTACTACAGTAATAGTACAGTGAATGGTTTGCTTTGATACTGAAGTGCTTCTGTAAGATCAATTGCCAAACTAATACTTTTGCCTTTGAGTGGAATGCCAAGTTGTATAAACAAGAGTTGATTGTTACATCCTGCTCATGTGTTATACTGTACCCTTTGATGTTTTAATTAACATTTGGATATAGCTGTAGGGTGTGATACTTTATTTATAATTATTTCAGGATCACTTCTTGTTGACTTTATGGTCAGTTGTGCACCCAAAATAAATTACTGATGTGATGATAGTATCAAGCCTTTTAAGAGCTCTACCATCAACTAGCCTGGAGGCATTGATAACTACTTTGGATGTGATAGTATAATAAGGGAATACCATAAATAGCCTGTCATATTTTCCACTGCCTTATGAACATTTGCTGACTCTCTCTGTGGAAGTATTTTCAGTTTCTGAGGAGTGTTTTATTTTGAATAAATTGGTGTGGGAAATCTTGAAAATCATTCATGTAAATGCTATTCATAGAATATTAGAATGTTAGGCAGAGAGACTGACGTTAATACTAAGTGCAATTTTATTTTTATCCTGGATTATTGCAAGAGGTGAACGAAGTTTTGCAATGATGCTACTGCAAGCTATGGAAAGTACTTTAAAGTCACAAACTGTATTGTTTGACCAGCAGTAGGTTGATCCAGATGCAAAACCAGTCTCCAAATAATTAAAAGTTAAAGGTTTAATATTTATAAGTGGAAGGAAGTGTTATTAGCAAAAACAATGTCATTTGCAGCAGCTCTTCGTCGTCGTCCTTCTTTTCAGTTTGGCCGTGGTTCATCGAAGCCATCGAAACAAGATAAAAACCATGCAGGCAAATCAGCCAAGGGGGTCCACCCTGCTGTACCAGAGACAGAAGTGGATGCCCTGGAGGATTATGAGAAAAAACTGGAAGATTCCTTGACAGATCAGGAAGTGGAAGTAACATTTGAAAAAATGTTGGTGAGTTGAGATGAATATTTAAAATTTTGTAGTAAAAACTAGAATTTATTTAAGTCTATCTAAGTCTAGCTAAGATTTATACAGTATAAGTGTAAAAAGGAGAAATGATCTGGTTTGGCTCCATATTGGAAATCAATTTACAACCCTTCAGGTCCAAATCACTCCTCAAAAGGCAAGAAAAAGTGCTTGTAAAATGCCTTAATGTTAAAGACTTTTGATGTTCTGTGAAAAATGTTCAGGTGTTGTTAGTGTGGGTCTGAATGCATTTTTAGCAAGAGTAAACATTGGGGTTGGGATAGGATTGGTCAATTATTTGACATGGTATACTCATACCTTTTTATATTTTTAATCATGAATTTCAAAATTCATAAGTTTCATGCTGTGGCATTGGCTTAATTATATAGAAACCACTAGAGATGGATTGCTAGACAGCTGTGTTTAAGTGGTATTGCACTGTAACTCATTGAAAGAATAATACATTGATGGAAGAAACAATGTTTTATGAACAACTTAATACTTTCTTTTTTTGTAGGAAGCAAAGTTTAAGTGGTGGTCTATTAACATATGAGAAGTCTCCAATGAAATTCATGAACACTGCTGACAAAACAGTGGCTACACAGAACAGTGTAATGTAATAAATTCTGATGCCTTGGTGAGGCATGCGATGGAGAGATATTCTGCATAAAGCTAGTCAGAAGCTAGTCATGTGTCCTGGAGAAAAGTTATCCCAACTATGAACAAACTAGTCTTCACAAACCACCAAACAGCAAATGTGTACATTACAAACCTTCACATACTGTAAACCCTTTCATGCTCATAGACATTGAATGGCCCACTGCAATGCAATGTAGCTAGCCTGACTGAGTATTCATGACAACATGAAGAAAAAACATCTTCTTACTCCATACAAATGATTTTTTTTTTCTTCGGTATTTGCTATTGTTATTCAGAGATAACTGTTTTCTTTCAAAACCTACACATTGGGATGAAAATTTGGCTAAATAATGACAATTTATCTTCAGCATGGCTATAAAATTGGCTGCAGTCTTACAGAGAAGTTTTGATGCAACAGCTAGCTAAATTTGCCTCAAATGTAGTAAAGTGAGCAACCTATCATTGGGTGTTAAAAAGGACTGTCGAAAGCCTACTTCACAGAATAGTGAAGGAACTATACAGTCCATGGTGAAATATTAAAACATGATGCGAAGCTCCTCCCAGGGAAATGTAGCTATTTGGAGGGAAATCTGCATATTTTGTTATGAAAATTCAGAAGAAGTAGAGGAAAATTTACCTCCCTCCCTTTCCAGCTCTGCAGAATGCATAATCTTTTTAAGTCAGAAGGAGGAAATGCTGAAGCCTGTGTAGCATCTCTGTGGCTGCAGCCCCCTTTAGGCTGCCGCCCCTCAGAGCCTGCCTGCGATGGTCAGAAATTCCTTTCAATGAGTCCAAAAGTTGATGGTCTTAATATTCATGAGCACTCACCACAATTGGTCTATTCCTGAGGTAGGCGGTGCGCAACGAATAAATCTTGGCAATGCTACGTTGAACAGAAAGACGTTTAAACTTAACAAAAACATAGACATTTTACGTCCGTTAAAAGCTTTTAATTTAGATGGAAGTCTTGATCATGGACAGCCTCTTTCAAGCAATAGCAACTTTCATTAAAGAATGGATTTAAAAACAGTTATCTTTTGTTGAAAAGTATGGAACTACTGCATCTTTCCCCCTGGCTGTGGGATTGGTTGTTCTTAATTAACCGCTGTGCTGCGTGTGTATGCTTGCACAGTACCACACAATACCATTGTCAAATAACATCGACCACAGTGACTCCGTGCACTGTTGTACAATGGTACAAGTGTTTGCCTGTTAAATAAACCTTAACAGCCTTGCTTCAACCAATCCACGTAGAGTTATGTAAATGAAGTTTCCGTAACATTTCTACACAGTTGAACAGATTTGGTGTCCAAAGCCGGCGGACGTTATTTTTTTTGTAGCGATGAGCTGGACGAAAAAATTTGTGCGCCCCGCGGGCTAGAAATGCTGATGAAACTTCTTATTTTAAGTAGCTTAAATAAATCCACAGCTGCCACAATGCTTCTTTTATTGGGTAGTTTCTGAGCAAATGTAAAGATTCATTTTCAGCCAGAAATTAACTACCGCCCTTCTTTTAAGTTAAATGGCATACCCAAGCTTCAAATCAGCATAGTCAGAGGGAAGAAGATAATCCATGGGAAGGTAATGGGAGAAAATTTTTAAGTGGTAATGAACAAGGGTATTTTGCTCTGATAGTAAGGAATAGGTATTTCACCGGTAAGTTGTAATCTTAGTCAACAACAAAGGCGAAACTTCTTGGGGGGAAATACCAAGGCCAAAATTGCCCGATGGAGGTCAGCACAAGAAACTTTGGAGGTCATCCTCTGTTATAGAGGGCACCCTCCTCCACTGTGCTATTAGTTGTCCAGGTCCCAGGGTCTAGTTGTGGGTAGTGGGATTACATGTAAATAGGAGGTAAGTATTGTTGCTCTTAGATCCCCAAACCAGGAAGTTTTGAGGGATTAGTAAATGTTAAGGTTTTGCACACCAGCTTTTAGGGTGTACTAATTACTTGGACTGGGGATAACATTAAGATGTTTAATGAAAAAAAAAAACAAATGATGCTCTACGGTACTCTCAGTCTATAATTTTTTTTTACATCTTATTTATGTGCTCTTAAAGCCATCTTTGATGTCTATAATTTCATTAACATATATTCAGTTCAATCACAGAACAAAAGGTAAGTGAATACTGAAAGTGCAAAGCCCTTTTGCTGCCAGGTTTGAAAATCAGTGACAGCACTTTTGCTCGTATTCCTTTATTTCTTAATATTTTTGTTCTGTTGTTTTAAAGAAATTGTGTCATGAAATTTATTTCTTGATTTCTTTACACAGGAGGATATGGGTCTAACAGGTGAAAAAGCTGATCCTCTTAGAAGCAGAGATATTGGCAGTAAGAGGAAAATGGTAGTCCAGTACATGAAGAGAGCAGGCACTTCTTTGGTATGATTCTTTTGTGTAGTAATACTATGTTAATTGACAATTTATCATTAAAACCACTCTCTTGCTGTAGGGGATGTAATATGACACTGTGATTGTCCTTTAAAATATAAATATTTAAAGTGCTCTATACCAAGTGAGTGACATCCATTTACTTTCTTAGCTCATACTAAAACTTTTGATGGTTAGGGGCAAAACTGGTAGAAATTGATCTCGAAAGGAGAAAGTAACTGTAACCCTAGGGCTATAGGGCTATATGTTATATAGTGTCAATCAACTCAATAAAAAAGATCAAAGTTTGAATTTATTTTCAAGTATGGTTCAAGTGCAAGTTTGGTTTCCTTAAAGTCACCTCTTACAACAGGTGGAGAATACCGTGGATACATGCTGCAACGCCCAGCCCACAGGGGGCAGCTGAAACATGGGTACAGCTGTCATAAAATAGCTGAGGGGGCAGCATACAGCATAACAATTTTGACATGACACATACATTGTACAGTTGTAGTCATTCCGAACTGCTTCATTCATTATCTGGTCAATGTTGTCAGGGTCATTTCATATACATGTGATCTTGATTAGGAGATCAAATCAGGATCTCATCCGCCCCTTCAGATCAACTTTGTAGTCTTTGTAGTGAAAAACTCTCACACTCAGGATCAGATCTGGAGAATTTGATCCTTCTGTGAGGACAGATCACATCTTTGGTTGCCGGGGGAGGGGGGGGTGTTGGTTGTGGTTTTTGAAAGGATGTGGGATCAAGGTAACCATTCCAGAATACAAACAAACAATGATGCACAGAGCAGTACAGTGGACAATATTGTCTGTGGCTTCATTTACTTAAATTCCTATTTGTGGATCACCTGAACAGGCTGTGACTCACTGTGGGAAATCAGTTGTGAAACCAAAACTTGATTTTGAGGAGAGGATCTGATGGTGGACCTGATTGTCCCATCTAGATCTCAGCTCTCAAGTGTGAAGTTTCCCCAGTCATTGGAAGTGGCCACACACTCTGTTGGAATACTTGTACAGTCTGTCATTTGCTAAATACTTCCTCACTATGGTATTAAAATTAGTTGCTATTTTAGTTATTGAATTAATCATTCATTTAAGTGTGTTGTTAGTTGATGTCCCCAGAGAGATGTTCACTAATTATATCACACCTTCAAATTTTGCTGTGAAAAAAGGGCATTGGCCAATAACTAAGGAGGTAAAATTTAACATTTTTAGCAGATATGGAATCAAAAGAATTGTAGGAAATCCAGGGTTTACTGTTGGATTTGTAAAACCTAGTGATTAACCCTTTACCGTTGTTTGGGTCCGTTTGGACCCATACGGAGAGCGCGACTGTCACTCATCTTGACTGTTTCACATGGAGCTTGAAACTGCGAGTAGCTACCCAAAAATTCCGCCACAACAACGAGAGAGACAATAGTTTAAGGTCATGGGAGCAATAGCCTACGGAAGCTGATGCGGGACGTGCTACGCCCGCTTTTCCAACCGCTCCCGAGGCGCGCAAATATGCCCAGATTGGAGCACAACGGTAAAGGGTTAATCCAAAGTACCTGCAGCACGGGT
Organism: Holothuria scabra; assembly: GCA_037179385.1. Taxonomy (NCBI): domain Eukaryota; kingdom Metazoa; phylum Echinodermata; class Holothuroidea; order Aspidochirotida; family Holothuriidae; genus Holothuria; species Holothuria scabra. The sequence continues at coordinate 14,484,596 of CM074192.1, read as the reverse complement.
CTGTGCACACACGCAGAGAGAGCGGCATCAGCTTTGCAGTAAACACACTCCACAGACTTATTTTAACCCTTTACCTTGGTTTGGGTCCGTTTGGACCCATATGGAGAGCGCGACTGTCACCCATCTTTACTGTTTCACGCATAGCTCGAAACTGCAAGTAGCTACCCGCAACTTCGGCCACAACAATGAGAGAGACAATAGTTTAAGGTCAAGGGTAGGGTTTCACGGTACCACTGATAATTGGTACCGTCGGTACCGCCACAAATGGTACCGGTAATACCGTAGTACCGGTACCAGAAGAGTTAAAAAAGTAGGATTTTTTTCACATACAAAATATCCGTAAAAATACCATGCATTGACATAAGTGAAGTCTTCTGATAATCCCTGCCTCCCGTTTCAGAATTTTTTGTAACTTTTAGTCACCCCGCACTCACCAAATCGGTAAAAAAAAAAAGAAATAACCTCTCTGCAAATTTAGCGTCCGATAAATACGGGACAGAAAATAAATCAGCGCCGCGTGTCCGCACCGGAGCTAGACCCCACAAGATGACAAGAGCACTCAGAATTGTAATGAAGATTGCAAAAATAATTTCTGCAAATAATGACGATCCCCCTCCTAAAGTAAAACCAAAAGTTACCAAGTAGAACTTTACAAAAATATTTCCATAAAAGACTGATTCATCAAGCTTTCTTCCCGCCGAGTTATCACTATCAAAACTAAATCAAAGTGCTTCATGATTGAATTTACGAATGCATCGCGCAGCAATCCGTTGTACAATAACACTATACTGTTCTTCAGTGCGTACTGTCAATACAACAAAGCAAGTGAGTTGATCTGGTGAACTGAACACGCGAGCCAATGTTTTAAGCGGGATTTACTGTGTGTTCAGTCCTATTCCTTCACTGTGTAAATTTCTGAAAGAACGTTCGTCGCGTTCGTACGAAAGTTTTTCTTCCACAAACATAGTGAGCGTTATGGAGCAGTCCCATTGAAGCACTGTGTTAGAATCAGAAATCTTCGATGCAACGTTCATGTCAGAGCTTGCAATGCTATGATTCTTTGTCTGCTTACAACGAATTTATCACTAGTATAATGTTGTGTGCTATCGTAATCAAAGTGAATTCTATCAATCAACGCATGGTATCTATTTTTAATACACCATGTGAAAGCATTTGCTGATGAGCAGCGATCGTTCGGGGGTTGTGCAGAATGTCGAAAGAAAGCAAGGGCCCTGTTAGTGTGGAAGGTACTAGTTCTGCGAAAGTAACGTTAAACGGCACTTTCCGAAATTCTTACGGGGATTTGTGATTAAAATAGTGCAAAACGATTTTCAAGTGAATGTTCCCTTTTTGTATTGCAATGCTTAGAGACACGGCGCATTTATCAAATGGGTATTTGTTTCATTCAAGTATCATTCTAATTCAAATGCTTTATTTTTGAGAAAAGATTTCACCTCAAAGTTGACTAATCGTGTCCGTCTAAATACACAATGTGAAGGTGAGGCTGGCGCTGGCAGGGATCCTTCTGAGATTGCGCAGAATGTCGAAAGAAAGCAAGTTCCTTTATAGTGTGGAGGGTACTAGTTCTGCAAAAGTAACGTTAAACGGCAATTTCCGAAATTCTTAGAGGGGATTTGTGACTGAAATGGTGCGAAATGATTATCAAGTGACTATTCCCTGTTTATATTTTAATGTTAAGAGACACAGGGCATTTATCAAATGGATTTTTGTTACATTTTAATATCATTCTAATTTAAATGCTATAATTTTGAAAAAAGATTGTCACCTTACGGTTGAGTACCAGTCTCCACGATACTTCGGTACCTTTACGTTGGTGGTACCGTACCGTACCGGTACCGGTACGTACCGGTACTTACGGAAATACCGGTATACCGTGAAACCTTAGTCAAGGGGTCAATAGCCTACGGAAGCTGATGCGGGACGTGCTACGCCTGCTTTTCGGCCCGCTCCTGAGGCGCGCAAATATGCCCCGATTGGAGCACAACGGTAAAGGGTTAATGAAGAGTACATCAGCAGTAATCACGACTTCATCTGAAGTGTCAAATGCATTTTTCAAATTTCATTTTATTTCCATGACAACTAGGTGTGCAAATTTCATCAAGCATGTTTCATAACACAAACACTGTATTTAACATGTAGGCCAAGTAGTATCCCTTCCAACATTGAAGCTTCCAAGTTTTGAGGCTTCTACTTCAGATCTAGCATATATGAAAATTCATAGAGCTAGAAATAAGACATCAAAACAGCAACACAAAATTAAAATAATTGTTCATACTCACAAACAAGGCATATACATCCGTAAGGGCACCAATGCCATGCATAACATTTTTTGTTTTCAGGTTTGTGTTGGGTTGCATTTTGTAAGGAAGGGCATTATTAGACCTATATGGTTTTCAATAGTGTGTCATTTTGAAAGAAGAAGAAAAAGAAAAAAATGCTGAAAAGGCAAAGTGGGTGATGGAACAGTTCATACTGTATGAGGAAATCGTTGGTCCAGTATTTGACCAATGTTGAAGTATTTTTCCCTTCATGATGTGCGAGAAAGGGAACATATATGATATAAAAGTAATCATCTTGCTGATGAAAATGTCTGTTTGTAATGTGACTGTAAAATAAGAAACCTGACTTGAAACAGAAAGTCCACTTGTTCATTTAGGATTATTTGATCTAATGACACCGTTTCCATGGTGATGTCACAGTGGAACTTCAATTAGTGCAGTGTCTAGAACACTATACAGTGCCAATATATACCTGTACTGTGAGTGGCATGACCTGCATTTCTGATGTATTATGAGATACTGTTCATGGAAGACTAGGTGTGGTTTGATAACACACCAATAGAATCTTAAGTACAGTTTCATGTTACAAATAGGTCAAATTTAGAACCATGTCCTATTACTTCCTTCAATTCCTTTTATCCAGAAACCTGTGCTATACAAACTGATAAAACTGGAAGTACACAATTTCATTTTGTAATCTCTCTGTGAGCCTTCTCATAGTGCTTTGAGTCGTACTGTAGCAATTTATTAACAGTGAGGTACTACAGTTTCCTGGGAATTTCCCACTGCTAAACTAACAGCTTGTAGGATACTTTTTTTTTTGCTTTCCAAATTGTTTCATGTCATTACTAGAATCTATTAAGCTCCTTCTCTCCTATATCCTTAAGGGTTTAAAATATATAAATTGGTTCTGTGTGATATTTCCTGTCTTCAGGTTGCACACTGCATAAATAATGAACCCAGCCTATTTAAATTAATACTCAATTGACACTTGTTAGTGGCAGTAGTCTGTATGAGTGTATAAAGTTAATGTAGATTGTCATGATGACTTAAACTTAAGAACACCTTTCATGCATATTTTGAATTAAATTTTGACAGTCTTCTTTCTTGAAAATTTTGCATTAACAATTACTAATTTCTTTAGGGTTAAAGCTATAGAAGTGGTCTAACATTTTAAAAATACAGTAAATAAATATAGTTATGTGGGATATAGTACAACTAGAAAATAATTGTGTACGTATTATGGCCCTTGGTACTGCACATAGTATCCTACAATACTCAGTCATAAATTGCCAAGTAGCCCATCCCCTATTTACAACGAGAATTTAAGAATAATTTTACTTGCATGTCAGAGTAAAGGTGAACCATTCTTCTGAGGTGGTCAAAGGTTATTTGTTGTCAGCAGAAACTTTCCAGAAAAGTTGTCTTTTACTTCATTTTTTTTTGTATTGAGTCATGAATGTTCAGCATTAAGTTCATATATTTGTGAGGGAATACATTTTTAGCATGGCTCTATCTTGTTATAAAGTTCTTTGTACTGATGTTGTACTTAAAAATTTGCATAGATTGTTGATTCCTTGCCGTAGGCAGGCAAGGAATGTATGTGATGGTGATGTCGTGTGTGTGTGTGTATGTATGTGTGTGTGTGTGTAAACACGATATCTTAAGTTAGGAATGCCTGACACTTTTCATATTTGGGATATAGATTCATCATGTTGAGAGGAAGAACGTTATTTTCTTTTTGTAGAGGTCAAAGGTCATTTGAGGTCACTAGCAGTAAAATTGCAAAATCTTTGAAAATGGCTTGTAAACACGGTATCTTCAGATAGGAGTGACCGACACTTCTCATACTTGGTATATAGGTTTTTCATGTTGCGAGGAAGAACCCTATTGTTTTTGGTAGAGGTCAAAGGTCATTTGAGGTCACCAGTGGTAAAATTGCGAAAACACTGAAAATGGCTTGTAAACATGATATCTTCAGATATAAGTGACCGATACACTTCATATTTGGTATATATAGATTTGGCATGTTGAGAGAAGGAAGCCTATTGCTTTTGGTAGAAGTCGAAGGTCATTTGAGGTCACCAGCGGTAAAATTGTGAAAACACCGAAAATGACTTTTAAACATGATTTCTTCAGATAGGAGTGACCGGCACTTCTCATACTTGGTATTTAGGTTTGTCATGTTGAGAGGAAGAAGCCTATTGTGTTTGGTTGAGGTCAAAGGTCATTTGAGGTCACCAGCGGTAAAAATGCGAAAACACCGAAAATGGCTTGTAAACATGATATCTTCAGATAGGAGTGACAGATACTCTTCATATTTGGTATATAGATTTGTTATGTTGAGAGAAAGAAGCCTATTGTTTTTGGTAGAGGTCAAAGGTCATTTGAGGTCACCAGCGGTAAAATTGCGAAAATTCTGTGCCTAAAATGTAAAGAAAAATCTATCAAACACGGTCAATTTGAAAGCAGGTAAGGTATTTGATGGCAAGGAATCACTAAGCCTTTTGGCTTTCTGGTTATGTTCTGTAGAGGTACAAGACACTGTATATTATTATACTGTAATAGCCTACTCTTTTGATCCATGACGCCAGAAACGAATAGCACGTTTTGGCCATCTCTAGTTGACCACTCTTAATCCAGAATCTATCAGAGAACTTCCTGTTCAGGTGTCTTGAGATCAATATGAGTTAAATGGGTTTGAACCCTTTTGAAGACTGTTTGGTCAATAGAGCAAGTTTGTTTGTAAAGAGATTAACTGATGCAGTTATAGATAAGCTTCACTGGTTGGGGGGGGGGCTTTTCTCGGGTAATATGGGCTAAAATGTCCTATTCAATTCTAGCAGCATGTCATTATCAAAACTTCAAAGCACTTATCACACATGAACTGAAAAGGGACAAAATTTTTATTTGACCTGGATTTTCATGAATATTCCTGTAACTCAAGCTAATATACTGAGAAGTAACAGTTGCACAGTATATGGGATGGTGGTCTAGAACCCTTACACCCTTTTCCCTTGACTGTTTAAATGTTTAGAATTTATCACTTTTATCTACTCTTTTAGCCTCAGTGTTTGTTTTAATACCTTCAGTTTCTGTTGCTATGACAATGAGATTTCAAGATGCAGCTGTCTAGGTGTTAAGTTAAAATTACATTCAAAGGCAAGATTGATAGCAGCACTTAAACAAAACTCAACTGTTTGAAACTAACCTTTTTCTTTAAGAGGAGACCCAAGGGCACATTACAAATATTGTGAGGCTGTTGATGGTTTGGGAGGCCTTGCAGTGTATGAAAGGGTTCTGACTTAAAAAATAAAACAGTATTTTAACTCTAGTCAAAGATAAACTGTTTGAGAAGTTTAATATTAATGATCATCATCAAGTTCACCATTTCCCAAATTCTAGGAAGGTTGTTTTGAACTGCTGAGTTTGAAAATTGTCAAACATTTAGAAACCTTGCAACCTTTCATGCTATAACCCTCTGGTACCCATATATGTCGGTGTACTGTATCTAGAGAAGAAAACGGTGCAGAGACCATGGAAACCATTGCGCTGCAACTACAGACTCCCTATATGGACAGAGTAAGTAAAGCATAGGCCTGTGCCCTAACTGTAGATTGTCACCTCCAACTGGGACAAAAAAAAGGCTCACCAAAGTGGTTGCCAAGAAGCTCTAACATGTGGTACTTGTTTTGTTGTAGATCTTTTGCTAGTTTTGCTTTATACTCCCTGTAGTAGCTGGGGACATGGGCTGTTATTGTACAGTACAGCCCAAGTCACACTACAGGGATATGGGATCGGATAACTATCCGATTTTTGTTAGTTTTAGTTAAAATCTCCTCCCTGCATTGACAGAAAGAACTGAAAATTTGCCATCTTTTGTAAATGTATGATCGGTGTTAGAGGACAAAGGAAATGAAGTGTTAACTATTTATATCATGATGTCATATTGACAAAATAGCTTTTATCGGACTATGCGTATCCGATAAAAGCTGTCTGTGGGTGTGACGTCACAGAATAATTAGTATCATAACTGAGACTTTTGTAGTCCTGCAATACAAATCATATATTTACACAGGATGACAGATTTGTGATTTTTTTGACCAAAGATATAGGAGATATAAAGTAAAACTCAGAAAAATTAGATCCGATATTCCTGTAGTGTGACCTGGGCCTAAGTGTAAGTGGGCCAACATTTTCTCCCTTATTGTAGTTTCCACTGGTGCATTGGTTTGTTAAAATTTATGTAATCCTTTGGGCGTGCTACAAAATAAGATCAGGAATTATCTACCATACAGGTATACTGTGTGTCTATCATATGCATGGTGAAAATATGAATTTGTAACTTCTCCTTTCTAAATTGAATGTGAATTCATTTGTCAGATCACATGCCACAAAAATAAATCTTTTCTATCAATCATTTATAATCCTTTTCGCAATACAGTACTTCATTTAGGGCTGCCCCGGAACTGAAATTTTGCATCCGGCTGGAACCAGAACCAGCCGGAACTTTTTTTAAGTTCTGGCCGGAACCGAGTATTTTGAATGCATTGTAATGCTTGTACTTAGATAACATCACTAACTACGAAGAAATAGCCTAGAACTGTTGTAATCTAGTATGGTTTTAATCTTTACTCTGTGATAAATCGACTAAAATTTGGCTTTTTCTGTTTGTTACTCATGTTAATACTTTTTAAGGAACCCTCAGGACTTTTACATGACATCAGAGCTTATGGTATTTGTGGAAGTTCTCCACAGTTTGGTTGTCCTGCATACTGTATTTATTGGAAAGAAAAAGCCAAGACTATATGAAGTGCAACTGAACAACAATTCCAAATATATACATGAAAGGCCTAATCCTCTCACCCCAGACAGTTCTAATTCTCCAAACCTACTTTCTGAAGCCCCTCCCATGACTGTCTCAGGGCTGGAATTAAGGTTCCAGCGGAGCAAGGCCATTTTTCCATTGGTTTTGAGGGCATGTCATCTGACCTGAGATGGCACCAAGGCCAAACAAGTGATTTTGTACTGACCACAATGTAATCTCACAGGTAGGGCACGGAGGCCAAATGGCCTTGATGGACATTGAATTTTATAGGGCAACAAGGCCATTGCCAAAAATACGAAGGCCATGGCCTTCGTGGCCTCCGATTAATTCCAGCTCTGCTGTCTAAAACTCATCCTCATCCAGACACAATTTAAGTTTATTGCTTCATGGTAAGTTACAAGACCCCAATGTGTAACACTCTCAGTACAGTACTGTACATAAATATGAGCTACAGTATACAGTGCTCTGCAATTTTGGAACTTGCTGTTAATGACAGAGCTGTGCCAATAGAATTCTGTAGACTAGATGTATACAAAAATGGGTGAGAGTTGCTACTTTTTATTATTACAGTATGTTTTGATATAGCAAATGATTTAGCCACTGTCATACATAGGGCTACATGTTGTTGACACATTCAACAGTTTAACTATAAGTTAAGGCTCAATCCTCTCACCCCAAACAACAACTTTATATTAGTTCACAGAAATTCCCAATAAGCACAGCTATTTGATTCAGTGGCATCCCCAGAATGTTTTGTTCTGTTGTACTGTAGGTACCACAGGGGGCATACAGTACAATGATTTTGTAGGGAGGGAGAGGGGGGTATTGCTAGACACCACTTGTTGGAGGCACTACCAAGTATGAAGTGCAAGGCTGTTTCGGTTGTGGTCCAGGAGGCCAACTTACACTGGTGGGTTGGTTAGTTCGAGGGGATTTAACAACACATGTGTTAAATGGTGTAATCAAGAAAAAAGTTACAACGTTGAGGTAAAATTACCTAAAAATAGTAAATCTTGGGTCATTCTCATCTAGAATGTTTTGCAAATAATGGCTAACATAAGTAAGACTATTAGTGAAACTACTACCAAAAGCGGAACTGGCTGACATTTTGGAAAAGGAGGAAGGGGAGCTGAACTATAGAGAAAGAAAATGATGATCGATCAGCTAGCAGTTACATGTGATTCTCTCTCGATTAAAGATGTAATCCTGTCTGAAAGGTTACCTGAACTGAGCACCACCTTCAGTTGAAGAAACTGAAGGTGGTTTGAAAAACTCAATGCCTTAGACAGCCCCAAAATGGCATTTTCCAGGTGTTTTGGGTGATTTTATATCGAAGTAAATTGAATTGCCAAAATATACCAGATCTTATTTGGGGTGTGGGCACAAGGTTTTACAGGGGGACACATGCCCCTCGTACCCCTTTTCTTGACAAAGCCACTGCTTTGATTGACAGCAAATTCAAGAATGTAGGGGACTTCTGCTTAACTTAATTGAATTAGACAGCATCTACGTGTACTGCACTGAGAGTGTTTCGATTATACATCGGGAACAGTTATTTACCCATCCTGAAGCAATTAACTGAGATTGTGTGTGGATGGGAATAAGTTTTACAGTAGACACTTTCAGGGGGAGGTTTAGAGTAAGTACAGTGGGCTAGGAGAACTGGAACTGTTTAGAGTAAGAGGATTAGGCCTTTATATAACAAAAAGGACTGGGAAGATAACTCTCAGATCTTTTTTCATTTGACTCTTCATGATTTACTTCAAACTGTGAAAGTATGTGACTTGAAGCAAGTATAAAGTTCCGGCGAGGTACTTTTAAATGGATCCGGCCGGAACCGGAACTTAGCAAAATCTGGGTTCCGGCCGGATCCGAGTTCCGGTGCAGCCCTAAAGTTTTCATTCTCCAAACTTTTTATGGTTATTGGATCTGGAGTCTAGATTGAAGCCCCTAGATTGAAGTCCTTAAATTGGTAGTGAGACTATTGATGAGGTCAATTTCCATTAAAATTATTATCATCTTTTATGATATTGCCTTGAGAGCAAAGCTGATACTAAACCATTTCTAAGTTTGTAGGGGATCATTCCTGGGGAGAAATTTTGAATTCAATTCATTTCTAACATGTTCATATTTCATCAACAGAATCAGGTGAAAAGATTCAGTTAACATCCCCATAATGGGAACTTGAAAAAATATAACTGTTAATAATCTTAGCTACAGTTGAGACCTTCAGACTGATAAGAGCAAAAACAAATTCAATTGGCTCCCTTCAGTTTTGCTTTAATAGAATAGAGATATTTCTAACAGAGGCTCATAGCAGGCAATTTCATTTGTGAGCAAATTTGGAAAACAGAAATGTGTTGCATTTATTGTTTAAGATTGATTTCAAAAGTACATTATTTTATGAATATCTTTGTTTTTTTTTTTTAAGGAAACTTACATGTATGCCAAGAGCAGCAAATCATAAAAGAAGAGATCGATTTACAATTTTTGGTGTCAAGATTGACTCCGACTTCTCCATGTAGCATTGTAAAATAGCAGCAAAAGAGAATATGCCTCAAGTGGATTATGAAAATATTTTCTCAACAGGACAGTCACTGTTTTATATGTCACACTTGTCTATATAAAATGCATTGAGAATTTTAAAAAGGACACAAATATGGATCAAATGTTGACCATTTAAAAGACAGTGATTGTTTTTGCTCTTGCATCATGAATAAACATGAGCCTCATGTACAAAGTTGTGATGTATAAAGAGATACTCATGAGATATAAGGATTTAGTAGTCATCTGTTCAGTCTTCATTCCAAGGGCAGTAATAGTGATATGCCCTGAGTTGTTGTGGTAGAAGTAACTATTGACTACTTCAAAAAAATGGCAATATTTAACTCCAAGTAGGAGCCATCTTGTAAGAAAATAATTTTTGAAGGGCTAGCAAAAGAAACAGTACCTTTGCAACATTCCCATGACATACATTTTGCATAGCAAATGAAAAAAATCTTAGAAATGTACTTTTTAAGAGGTATGTTTTTAGAATAGCAAAAGATAATCAAATATATTTTAATACAGATTGTTTGATGATATCCTTGTTTGTAGTAATAGTGCTGAGTGTAGCATCTGTTCTGGTAATATGTTCTTGTTCCTTTAACATTTTTTTTATCTGTTCCTTTAACAGACAGGGAGTGGTGAGAATGACATGAGGAAACCTGGAGACTATATTTTGGAACTCAAGTCGACTCCACCCTCAGACCTTAACAAACTACATAGCATTGTTGCATCTTTACGAGTCTCCCTTGGTAGCAATCCCATCAGCTGGGTGCAACAGTTTGGTGATAAAGGCTTAGACATGCTTCTTCAAACTCTAGAGGGGTTTACCTCAAGGTAAAATGATTCTTGCAATTTCATGTTATCAGATTTCTTTCTGAACAAAACAATTTATGGTTAAAAGTTTGGTTATTTTAGCACCTTCACTTAAAGTCAAGGATTATCTTTTAAAATTCTGCAAGTCATGAAAAGTTTGAACTTTTGTTGTATTTTCCTCAAGTATTCAATCTGTGTGTGCCATTACATTTATTTTGTAAAGTGGCAAAAGTATAAGAGGCTGAGAATAGAACAAGCATGTTATCACATCATACCAAGGACAATGCCATGGTTTTTTGACAGGGGGACAAACTCATGAGTTGAGTGTGCTTTTTCTTCTTTTTCCCTTCTTTCCTTCTCTTTCCACATTTTCTTGCAAATACAGGGGCAGTTGTCCCTGCTGCCCCCCCCACCCATGTTCCCCCTGTATCATACTTGGCTGATTTCATGCTTTGTGGAGCAGGCTTTTGGGGTAATAATCAGATGTGAACTAAATGCTCAGTTCACACATGTATAATACTGGAAGGAGCACATATTTCAATTGTGTTAAGTTTATATTTCAGAAACATTGGCCTTTTTTGATTTTTGAAATCTTTGTGTTTGAGGGGTATATGTCCTGCATAACTCACCTGTATGTATGAGAACATGGCAGAGGGAAGTGATACCAGTGATGTTTTGCTGAGCAAGTTCCCTTGTGTTGTAACAGGCTTTATGTTTGCTATTTAAAACTGAAACGAGATTCTGTTCTGCTTCTTCTTTTATGTTACTTTTATGTTGTGTGTATTTATTTCGAAAGGCCGCGTGTTTGGTTTTACAGTAGAGCACCTGCCTCTCACGCGGAAAGCCCTGGTTCAATTCCCAGGTCGAGTCCGACCAAAGACTCTAAAATAAAACCGACTGCGATTGTGCGTGATGATCCACATAAAGCAATGGAGTAGGGAAAACAAGCCAGTTAGCCACAACTGGAAAAGGGTTGTGGCCGGCTCGACTTGAACCAATAGGTTGGAAACTGGGCCGTAAAACTCCATCTAACTAACTACAATAGCTTGATTGCAGTCTTTTATAGTAATAAATAGAGACCATAACTGTTGCAACCCATAGACTAGAAAGGTTTGTTTATGTCAGATTGCATTACTACAATTATAGTTTATTTAACTAAATGACAGGTGAAAGATGAAAGCTTTTCCTTTTCTTACAAATTGTGCAGATTTTATCAAGCATAAAAAAAATTGTTTTTCTTCCTTGAAAAGCTTAATGTGGTGGTTGGTGAATTGTTTTGTTTTGTCGTATGGTTAGCACTAAAACCTGTTGACACTCAAGTACGTTTTTCATGTATTACATTGCATAACTATATCCAGCATTGATGCATATGGGTTGACTGACTAATACAGGAAAAGACTGCTTAATGTTTAATTTAAATGTTTGGGATTGTTGATTAACTTACATTAAGAAGGCAAAAAGAGGACAATTTCCAAACTTATTGTCTCAGTATGACTCCCAATTTAGGTATGAAGCAGAACCACCGTCATTGAAATAGATAAGACATGTCTTTAATGACTTGTCAGAAAGTGTCAAATTACATCAAGTTTACATTTGTAGGTCCATTCCCCTCCTCCTCACCTCCTATGTGTACATTTGTATTTCTCTAATTGCCTAACAATACCCATCTGGCAGACACTTAGCACAGATGGCGCCCTAGTCCCTCTCACCATCTCTCCTGCTCATTCCTAGTCTATTGCCATGCTTGCCGTTCAGATGCACATGTTTGAAGCTGTCAGCATTCCGTATCGGAATTTATTATCTGGAATATTCATTTAATATTACAGTTTAGTTGAAGCTGGATGCAACAATTGCCCAAATAACTTTCAGAGGGTGTAGTATATTTGACCCACTATATCAGTACAGTATGAAGGGGAAATGTGCATTTTGTTGTTTTGGATATTTCCATTGTTTTAAATTTGTCATTTAATGGCATGGGTTTCATGGTGAGCAATTCTAGCAAGAAAACTTGATAACTTTAGCAAGGATATTTTCCGGGGGGGGGGAGGGCAAAGCTCAAAAATTTCCCCCAAACTGTTCAGTTTCAGTATATTTTCAGTTTCAGTAAATTTTCAAGGTCAAGGTGCATGTATTACATACAAAATACGTAAATTTATGACGTCATGTAATGTAACCTAAGTTAATACATGGCCTACCAGATCCTGAAGCTGCCTACTATATACATAGGATTAAGACAATGTCATCATGGGCCCTTGTCATCCCTATCCCCAGTGATTAACTGAATTAATTTTCCGCACAGATTAAGTAGATTAATTTCCCGAAACATTCCTTTAAAAATAAGGCAAACATCGCACGTTCTTGGAGGTTTGCAGGGTTATTATGTCTAAACAATGGTAAGCTATTGTTTTTAGCTCCATCCATGGTTAAACATAGAGTAAGATCAGTCTATAACCTGCTCGGTTCTAGCTTGTAGGATGAGATGCCATTAATGCTTAAACTTAACCCAGGACACTGTCAACCAATAGGTTTGAAACTGGGCTGTTAAACCTCTCCTAACCTAACCTAACCCAGGGCCGGTCGTCAACTTTAGTGACGGGTGAAATTGATATGCGGAGCGTGACAATTGGTTCGTGCAGAGCGTCCCGCCAGGGGAAATTTCGCTAAAAGACCCCTAGATTGCAGGAAATGACACTCCCTGTGCCTAATTACTGCATGCTTAGAATGTCATATTTTTCTTGTCCTGAAAACTTTTAAGGAGACAATTTGTTCACAGTATAAATAAAAAGGAAAAATTGGAAACTCTAAGGGCTACCGGTTTGTATTGCTGACAGCCTTAAATCGAATATAAATATAATGGTTGTGGAAGGAAAACAAACAGAAATTGTGAAAATTAAATGAGGGAATATTTCGTTCACAAGGCTATGATTTTGTTACTAATTATTAGCAACGTATTATCCAATAGTGCATCATGTTGATGAACATAACATAAACTCAACAATACGCAGGGGACTAGGTCGATGATGGTAAACTATGCTCCGGACTTATAGCCTGTCAGTATTGCACAGTATAGGCTGAACTGATCAAAATACCCTGCATGTGTGTACCAGAGAAAATTCAGGCTGCTGCAGAGAGGGCATTTCTGCGGAATGCCAGTCAAGCGCGCTTCACGCTGCAGTGAAACAGATAAGATCTGGGGAAATAGGTTGCATGGAAATTCGAGTTATGCATGAGAAATGTTTCACGATTACTTATAGTGACAAAAATTTAAAGAAATAGGAAAAGGAAATATTATTTCATCCACTTGAAATTTCCCCAAATTCCAGAAATTTCCCCAAAATATTTTCCAAGGGGGGGCAACTTGCCCCCCCCCCCCAGTAGCTACGCCACTGTGCTAATGGATTTCTTGTTGGTCCAAACATGATGCAACATTCAAAACTCTTGTAGTGTGTAACATTTGTGACAATAAGAGCTATTGATCATCAACAACACTGAATGACTTAATAATGCACTTATCAAGTGTAATATGCCCCATCCATCCCTGTGGGAATTTTGAGTCAAATGAGCATTGCTGTAATGTAGGGATTGTGCTTAAGTTCTCCAAAGGTTGTATGAAAGCAACATATTAGGTTTGGCATGGTTGCGTCACAGTTTACAAGAAACAGGCCTCAAAGTCTATGGAATGTTTGGTCATTTGCATGACCTTCAATGCACTAAATATTTGAATCTTCGAAAGAACATAGGCTGACTTCTGGTTGGGGGGTTAGGAGGTGCCTCTTACAATTGATAAGTGCATGCATAAATTAAAACTGCCTCTGTCTCTGGTATTTTGGTATTGTTGAAAGAGTGTTTCTCTTAAGGTGCTTTCATTGTTCAGAGTAATCTGGAAACTTGAGCAATCAAATAATAAAAGGGAAGGAAAATGTACATCATACATAGAATAGGGATCTTTCATGTCCACTACGTAAACATACACTGCAAGGAGCTCACAAGAAACTAAACAATCTGTTCTTTCGCAGGCATTTGCCCCTTTTGCAACACTGTAGTATGCAACCATTCTTCCAATAAGGGTCTGAAAGTCCCCATGTTCACAATGAAGTATTACCCCTTCCCAAACTATCATGCTGAACACCTAGCAAAGAAAGACAGATTAAAAATAAGAGTCTTTGGTTGGTTCAACTACACTGGATTCTACATCTACAGTGGCCAAGCAGCCAGCAAAGAGTTGCATGCTATAACTTCATTTCAGTTATAGTACATTTACATTGTCATAAATACTTGCAGGTTTTAAAGAGGCTCATTGAGTTGAAATTGATAAGTGAATGAGAGTCTCAAAGAGTCACTATTACATAGCAGTGCTTATAGTTAGCATAACAAGTCAAGTTTCAAGTCCAAAAGTCACAGAAAATGCTAAAATTTTGAATTTTCTTGTGTCCTGACTTGTAACCATTTTGAACATAATTTGAAAAAGTGTCTGGTCATGAATTTTTGAAAACCAACTTGAACCATTAAGCACTCACTCATTAAACAGTTATTTGTGTGTAGGGTATAGGGATTACCTAAGACAGACTATTTGTCATTGGTATGTGAAGAAAACTCAGTAGGTTTGGAAAAATTTGTTGAATTTCATAAACCAACTCAATGAGCCGCTTTAACGTATCCCAGTTGTATCCAGCTAGCTGAGTACTTTCAATTTGCATGAATCAGTTTAAGAGCTCCCTTTCTCGTTTGTTTGTGCCACTAAATTAAGGATGTATGTAACCTGGTTTTATGTTTTGCTTGTTTTTTTCACAGGGAAGGAAGTAAGTCCTCTGAAATCCGACATGAATGTATCAAGTGTCTCAAAGCTTTCATGAATAATAAATATGGTATCCAGACAGTGCTTTCAAAAGAGAGGGCGCTAGTGTATGTAGCTGGCGCTCTAGAACCAACTCATCCGAACATGATGATAGACACAATGAAGTTGCTGGCTGCTGTGTGTTTTTTACCCCCAGATGGGTGAGTGTTTTTTAAGGAATAGAATAATTCATGCTTTCCATTTGCAAAAGAAACCCAACATCATGTCAGTGACAGGAAGGGAAAACAGTAGCCTGGATCAGTTCAAGACATCTTGAATTGTATATTTCCTTTAAGGCCTCTTGTTTTTTTTTTCTTGATTTAGCTTCTGTTGTAGAATCATGAAGGGCATTTATTTCACAGGAAATTTCATTTGACATAATGTATGCAGTGTTACTACTATAAAACACTGTACAGTAGTCAGCAGTACAATATCTTTTCCTGTTTTTTTTTTTTTTTTTTTGCAACAGCAGCAAAAGTCATTAAGATGTCAATTACTTACCATGGCATGGTATTAACTTTGTTCTTCCTTGATATAAATTCAACATTGATGTCTGTAGAGAAGTTCTTTCCAAAGTTTTATTGTTGAACGTGCTTTGGCACTGGAGAAATAATTAAACGCCTAATCCCCTCACCTGGAACAGTTCCAATTCTCTTAACCTTCTGACTTAAGCTCCTCCCACCACTGTCAAAAATTTATCCTAATCCAAACACAATCTCAGTTTATTGCTTCAGAGTGAATATGCATGACCCTAATGTGTAGTCAAAACACGCTCAGTACAGTGCATACTTAACTAAGGTACTCTGCATTTTTTGAACTATCTGCCAATCAAAGAGACAGCCAAGTGAGAATTTCTGTGGACTATAAAAATTGTAGTTTTGGATGAAAGGATTAACCGTTTGAACTGCAGCCTCACTCATTTTCATATTCTACCAGCTACTGTACAATATATACATAGACACACAAAATATACAAAATATGAATGAAAAAAAAAAAAACACATTTCACATTACTGTGAGAAACTACACTTGATCTACCTAACTAACACAGTCCTATGGGCTAACTATTTATGTATTCAATCTTACAGTGTCGGTTTCTCTCTATGCTAAGGCAAATACAGAGCTTGTCAAATTGACTGTTATATTTTTAGATTTACACCTCTTTTGAAGAAAGTGAAAGTATTTCCTGCAGATTACACAAATAGACCTGGTTTAAAATATTTTTATGTTAGGGAATCCTGATGTGTGTCACAATGCTGTTGTGAGAATATTAGTTTCATACAAAGTCTATAGCAGATTGGGAATTCATGAAGTTCTTTGACATTCCTGCAGGCATTACTTCTTGGTTAACAGGGTAAAATACAAATATGTTAAAGTATGTAAGATTTATCACCATGTATGAAGTTAGTCCCTCTTTTAGTTTTATGTTAAACCGTAAAGTAATCTCGGAGGTCTGTTTAAAACTCTCTGCAGATTTGCACAGTCCATGAACAGTGGTGTAACAAGGATGTTGGTTAGGGCTTGAATGTGGTAGCCCCTTTCTTATATCTTTTTCCCCCTCCATAATCTACTCACGAAGTTTAGAATCTCAAAAAAGGTAAAAAGATTTCATATGTGCAGCCCCTTGCACATGAAATATTTAGAGTCCTTCCCAACCAACTTTCTGCTATCCATTGCACGTCCCCCCTGTGATTGAAATTTGTGCCACAGTCCATCAAGTTCACAAAATCTCAAAGTGAGCAGCCTGGTCAATGATGTAGCAAGAGGACATTGCAGAGCGTATGAATTCATGAAAAACTTGATTTTTTTTCTCTCAACATTTCCTCTGACTGCATGGTCAAGTTGTAAGAGCATCAGACTTAGCAGGCAGTCTGGAATCTGACTCCTGGCAGGGTCATACCAAATGCTTTAAAAATGAAACCTACTGCCATTGTGCTAGGGGATCAGCATATGTAATGGGGCAGGGAAAATAAGCCAGTGAGCCCCAACGGGGAAAAGGCTGTGACTGGTCATACTTAAACTATTTAGTTGAAAACTAAGTTGTAAAACATTTTCTCAATGTAGTGGTCTAGTCTTATTTCTGGCCCATACATGGATGGCTTGATTAGTAGGGCTTCATATTTTTTTCGTCAATATTTTTCTTCCTAGTAGAAATTCCTCTCTCATGAGTGGAATAGGAGTTTATCAAAACATAATGGCAATAAGCTGTTCCTGATGTCACACTATAGCATTCATGAAGTGAGGGTGCTTGCTAGATTGTTTGAAAGCAAATGACCTTTAACCACCCTAACTTGTGGTAGACTTTGACTTGGAAGTTGACAGTCAAAATTTGTATCTTACTGACCTGAACCTTTATGTATTCAATTGAACAATTCACTTGACTTTGGTCCAGGTGATAATATCAGCCATTTTGTGACTAGAAATAAATGGCATGCCTCAGATCTTAGGATAATATTTAGAGAAAACCCATTGTAGATTTAGGTAACATTATTTGAAGGTGTTAAATGTTACAAGCAGTCAATCTAAAACTTCCTTGAAAACAAGAATGGAAGTGCTGTGCTCATCCTTCCTTCCATTACATGTAGCTATCATGATGATGTTAGTTTAGCTGAAAGAGCACATCATACCTGTACTACTGTAAGATAAAGAGATCAGATTTGATCCTACTACTGTGCAGAGTACTTTATATTTTACTAGCTAATATTTTGGGAAGAAATGTGCAAATTTTTATAATGATGGTTGATGTTTTGACTTTTGTCTGGTAAGATAAATGTGACATGAAGCTAGTGATTTAAAAATATTAGATTCATCAAGCACATTAAACATTGAATTAACATAAGGTGCCAAGATTCCTTCCATGGTGTTCTTGGCAGATAGGTACTTTACTATGGCTATTTTTTCGAAATCTTTTAGTAGTCCCGACAGGCCTCAGTTAAGGGCCCTGTTTCATAATGAGTTACGATCAGTTTTAGTCTTAAAGTCAAAAGTCCCATTTAAATCAAATGCAAGGTTTAGCATTATTCTTTTGTGAAAGACACAAAAGTCTTATAGTGTAAAAAAACAAAAACAGAAATTAGTTTGAGAAAAAAAAAATTACAAGTTATCAACATGTTGAATGGCAAACCATACCTCATCCTCAGTTAGTGTTGCAAATTCAGGTTCTACAGCATGTAGTTGTTTGGGGATGGCCAAGAGTACAAAGCACAAAATGTCATCACAAAGTTAGACTGGATTGGATTTTAAAATGTGTTTGTATAAAACATGAAAGACAGTTTTATGGTGTTTACGGTGAAGGCAAATTAGAAGTAATGTAATACCCTAACCTTTAACTTCAGTTTCAAAAGGGTTTCAAAATGACTTCAGTATAAAATGAAAGTTATTCAAAGAAACAGTAATAAAACAGGATTTCCCAGGCATTCCTTTTGTTTGGTGGCCACCTCTAAGGTTTTGGTTATCACCTCATAGAACTTTTCATTTGTTGCCATCTGCACTGTATTAGCTATTGAAGAAGTGAAACTTCTCCATCCTCCTCAGAGGGTTACATTCATGATACTGATATTATATACTGATGTTTGAATATTTAAAGCTCATGTAACATGACTGGGAACAGTTTTGTGATAAAATTGACTCTAGTGAAGTGATATTTTCAAGGCCCTTAAGTACAGACAGTATGTATAAAATGAAACACCTGAATGGTTAGCTTCATTCTTTTGTTTAAGTTTTGTGAGTATCTTGGATGTAGAATGATATATATAGGTTTGACATTAAAGAGCCAATCCTCTCACCCCAAACTACAAATTTTGTAGGGGTTTACCAAAATTCTTAATTGGCTGACCTCTTTGATTTGCAGCTAATTCAAACAACGCAGAGTACCAAAGCTTACATTACACAGCATGAACTGTACTGAGAGTGTATTGATTATGCACATTGAACTTTTCTATACTCATCCTGAAGCAATAAACTGGGATTGTGTCTGGATGAGGATGAATTCCAGACAGCTGTATGTGGCCAGTTGGGGGGTTGGCTTAAGTTAGAAGGTTAGGAGAATTGGCACTGTTTGGGGTGAGAGATTTGGGCTTTTAAGGATGTTATTATTGTTTTTGTTATTAGGATTCGTATTGCCACTTGCCTTGGTCCTGTAGATATTAGAATGGAAATGTTGTACTTAAACCTTCAAGAATGTTTGAAAAAATTATACATGGGATTGTGTTCCAAATGGTGACTGTGGTAATGCCTCATTAAAGCAAAATTGACATAATTAAGAAGTCCTTTGTACTGTAGTACCCCTTTTGTTTGTCAAGTCTAGTTGGCATTTCATCTGAGATGCTTGACCAATTTTGTCTGAAAAACAGGAACAACTTTGACAGAAAAGGATTAGTAAGGTTTAGGAAATTAACACAGACATAGAATCTCATGGGGACATGGAAGGTTAATTGATCAAACATGTAAACAGGAATATGTCAAACCTTAAAACTGGGGAGAGCAATGAGGTCATTGTCCAATCGGCTTCTTGTTTTGAGTTTTTTTTTTTTTAAGTTCTTTTGCAGTGTTGTAGATGTGGTTTTAGTTGTTTTGTATTGTGTTTATTAGCAAGGAACAACCTAATTTAAATATATTACCAGCTTGACTTAAAGCATCACGTATACATTTGGTAAATTCAGCTGAATGACAGCTTGGTCTGGTCTGCATTATGTTGGCTGTGTACTGGATAATTTTAGTGACCGTGCTGACTCATGTACCTCAACACATAAAGTTTTTTGTCTGAAATATTTTCAAAGGAGCAAAACTTGCCCATATGGGGTGTAGATGCAGTACTATACTTCATAGCTTTTCAATTTTTGTTGGATTTGCTGTTTAAAGTCTCTTTGAAAACATTTTATGGAAATTTAGAGAATGATTGATTTCTTTGTGTTTGTGGACACAATGGAAATCCTTTTTATTTATGGATTTCTACTTCAAGTGAAAGTCCATCGATATGTTGTGAGACCATTTTGTTGTGTCACCAGTTTGTGGATAGAAAGGTAATGTTTGAACCTTTGTAATTTTGTCTGTACTATTTGGTGGTGAGGGATTGTCAGTTGTGCAGAAATAATGTGCAGAAAATGCAAGCCATGTTTATTTAACACTCTGTTGAAACAAAGACCAAAGTAAAACTTAATTATAGCTTTGTCCTTTTATAGAATTTTTTGTGATTTTGATCTTTTCATGAATGCATTTGTAACAAGCACATTGGATATTATAAGATGTGCTGTAAATTGGAAGAAATAAAAAGTTACAAGCCTTTTAAGTCTTATTTTTTTATGAAATTAGTATAGTTTAAGAAAAGAACAGATTTGTAAAAAGTCAAATTGTAATATTTACTTTGGAATTTCATGAATGTATTTAGTTTTTCTTCTAAAATTCAAGTTTTGGATATTTGAAGAATGAAAACCTGTCAACTTAATTTTTTTTTTATATCAACTCCTCAGCTATATCATTCTGAAACAATGAAAATCTGTGTTATTTTTTTCCTTCATCAGACATGCAAGAGTATTAAGTGCTATTACAGAAGTTGCTGAGAGTAGAGTTATTCCAAGATTTTCTCCAATCATTGAAGCTCTCAAACAAGACAGTCATCCCCAGGGTCCACAACTCATGGTAAGGGGTCCACCAGGGTTGTTTGATTTAAATCACACTGATTAAAATCATGATTAAAATCATGATTTTAATTGAAAAAAATCATGAATTAATTAAAAAAATTGATTTAAATCGATTTATTTGATTTATATCATGATTTTTTTTTTTTTAAAATAAAAAAAAAATCAACAACCTTTGGGGTCCACCATCTCTGCCATCTGGCTATCTGTAACAATGTTTATCCTTTATTTCCTCTACATTTCATTTACAATATGAAGAAGTGGACTTCTGGCCATGGACTTACAGGTCATGATTAAGCGGAGTGAGAGGCCTATAATTTAGTTTCATTTGTTTCTTTTCACAACAATATGTCGTACATTTGAAAAAGATTATTTGCATCATAAAGCCAAAATTGTTGTGAAAAGGGAAGTGTGTTACAATACCGTTGAGGGCTTGTCTAGAACACACTCCCTGAAAATCACCAAACCAAAATAAATGCTTTAAGTGTATTCGTAAAGTTACAAAAAAGAATGCTTATTTCTAACTTAATAACCGTAATAGTTCCTTGTGTTATGAAGTTACTGCAGGATGCTTAGTATTGGTTTATTGTGTAACACCATAAGACACTTGAAACGGATTTTACTGAAGGTCTACAGGCAAGATTAAGTTGTCACAATAATGACAACAGTAATGTCAGTCAGTCAATGTATGCAGTAAGCTGAAGTATCTGGATCTGTTTAGAAAAATAAGTCATTCCTTTTGTTGTAACCATGCTTCTGGCCATCCACATGCCTACTTGTACAGCAATGCATCTTCTAAAATTGTGTGCTGTTTGACAGGGTATGTCATAACCCTACTCAAGGAGGTTTGGGGGCTGGGGCAATGGGGCTATGAAGTTGATACCAGCTGGTAGTATTTCATAGCAGTAGGTTGTACAATTAATATTATCCCTCTACAGTGGATAGAAAGTTAAAAACCACATCAGGATGACAGGATGGTAAAATCCCCTTTACAGTTTGAACTCAGATTTGAGGATCATGTCACACTAGTAGTATGATCTGTTCTTCGTTAGTAGGTTGATACAGCGTTGTGTGCTATATTTCATTATGTGTACATTCTTCTCAACAAATAATCCTGTATGAACACTTAAAATATGAAAGTTATTGCAGCATTCTTTCCAGCACCATAACCATTTTATAGATACTGTTACATTAGAAACAGTTGTAATGCTTTTAATTGCCATAGAATAATCAAGTTTTAATTGGTCATTTTCTTTTATCACTTTATGTCAGAAAGTTTCATTATCAAAGCCAGAGGGGAAATGGCCAAAGAGATGAAAGCTTCTAGTTTTATGATATATTCTTAAATTTTAATATGGTTTTAAAAGCCCCACAGACTGGTCATTGTTGTACTATTTAATAAGTAAAAGAGAAAGGGTATTGAATCTTTTAGTAATACATAGAGTCAAACTACTGTATGTGTTTAAGTATTTGGAGGGTTATAGAACATTGCGTATCACACATTGCACCATTTTCACCCATCAAAATTCTTCAAAATTGAAAAATTTAACATTTCAAAAGAAAAAACTAACACTTATCATTTTGTGAGAAATTTTGCCATTTTGGGAACAAATGAAATATTGTATCATTAGCTTTGTTTCTTCATGCAGAAATATTAACCTGTTGAAGTGTAACTCCCTCATGAAAATATAAGTTACAAATGGTGATGGAATCATCATGTATAAAGTCATGCAGCAGTAGTTACTGGCTCAACAGTTTGTGGGTTATTAGGTGTTGCTGTTTCTAAAAACAATTGTCAATATCCATCATCCTTTGTACATTTCATCGAGTAAGTGTAAGGAAAATTACACAATAAAGGATGGGCAAGAGCAAAGTAAAGTAGTTTTTGTTTATGGTATACCAAAGCAAGAGCTTGGTTGGTTGTAAGCTGAAGCATGACACTTCTAACCCAGAATTGCTGGTCCATAACATTGGTTAATATCTCATTATCAATCATTTGTTTTTTGCCCCTCCTTACCTCCTATTTTCATATAAATAAATAGGGGGTAGGTAACCGGGCTTGTAGATCCCTAAACCCAGGGAGTTTTGGGAAATCTTTGTTAGAATGGATATTTTGTCAGTGAGGTGGTTTATGTGTGAAAAACGAATTGCATTTAGTTTTGTTTAGAATTTCAAGTGGCTCATTTGGTTATGTCTTTCGGCAAGATGCCTCATCTGAAACTTCCAATTGCCTCTTTCTACTTAGGGGGCGTCAGTGGGTATGTGTGAGGTATTTCAGTTTGTCATATAGTGTGACGCTTGGACTACTGCTAAAATTGGAAGAATTTCCTCTGGAACAATTGAAACTGTGAAATGCAGTATAAATCCAAATATTTTTAGTTGTTGATTTTGCAGCCTCATTACCCCACAAAAGGTTTAAATAGCATTAAAGACAATCTAATTTGACAAATCATTCTGTTTAATCTTCCTTATGGTAGACATTATGTGATGGGAAACAAAGTGAAGTATTTTTATTAAGGAGGTAAGGCAAGGGAGCAGGGTGAGGAGAATGTTTAATATTACATCATACTTTAAGGTGAAGTCGGTGTGTCATGATGTATTTTGGATAGTGATGATAAAAATGAGAAATTGGGACAACTTGGCAGAGATTTGACAAGTTGGAAAGTAAGGGATTTGGTTTACACGAGTGGAATGTAAACCTGTTTGCAAATTACATCTGTAGGTTGATTGATTCGAAGTAGTTGGTTAACCATGTATGTGTATATATGTGGTTGTTCCTTGTCAACACAGATTATTCAAAAATCATTAGACTGTAGCTTTAACAGAGAAGGGTAAAGTTTAAAGATCTATTTTAAAAGGAAATATTATGTTTAAAATGCTCCAACATAGCATTAAAAGTAAAAAGCTCTTGTCATTATCAAAACATTCCGTTCGAACAATAAACCCCAGCAATAGCTTGATCTCTTCAAAAGACTATGCCCAAGAAGAGTTATGGAAGTTGCATGCTTTGAAATGTTGAAAGTTTGGGTAAAAAAATTATTCATGAGCAACAAATAACTGAATTTCTATTTGAGGAAAACTTATTTCTTGAAAAGAAGGCTATCATACTGCCTTATTTTTAATTACTTATCACTCTTTGCCAATGAATATTGGTTTAAAGTGGATGGAATTTCCTTGTAGAACAAACGCAATATTTTCCTTTAATATTGATGATTTCACTTTGAACACTGGAAAGATGTTGTGGATCTCTATATGCCAAATCAAATAAAACCAAACCTAACCTGCACAATATGCGTTTTTCAAGTTCTGTCCATTATTTAATACTGGTTATGAGAAATTGAAAAAAAATCTGGTCAATAAGACTAGAGTGGTCTTAATCTGTTTGCTGTAGGGAAAATTTATCATGGTTTTTGATCTATTGCCCTGTTCTTGTAGGATACATAGAATAGGATTTGTTTTGTACAGGTGCAAAATGTGTAAAATTAAAATTGACAGTCCTTTACTTAAGAGGCAAGGGAGTGTGATCTCACACAATCACTCACCTCAAATCACTGTGAGGAGTGTGATTTTTTGCACACCTAGATGAAAATTTGGAACTCACATGAATCTGTTAAAGTTTGATAAAACAGCACACCTACCACACACCTCAATTTTCTGAGGAGTGTGATTTGTAGCACACCTGGAAATCTAAAACTCAAGGCCTTTCTTGAACTTTTGGCCAAGTATGCATTAGCTGCCATAGGCAGACTATGGTTTCAAATCAGACTTTGAGCTGTTCTTTGTCTGCTGCATGTGAAGACAAAAACAATTGTTTACAGAAATTTTGAACTTATTGATAGATAATATTTTATTAATATTAATAATATTTTATTAGTGGAGAATATTTGAACGTATCAATTACGGTTTTTTCAACTCATTAATGGAGAACTTTCTAATCTTTTGTAATTGAAAATTTTAAACCTAGTAATGAAGAATTTTTAACTTGTTTATGAAGGATCATTCAAAGTGTCAATAAATGACTTTCCCAACCATTATTAATAATTTGAAAGTGAAGGTGATAATTGTAGAAGAGTGAAAGAAAAACTTAGGAAGAAGTGGGTGGGATGGGGGAGCGGTATCAATTTTAAACCAAGAATCTACTAAAACTAGGCCAAAAAAAAAATACATTAATTAGGTTTAAAGACTTTGCCCTCAAAAATGTCTACCCTCAAGTTTTGTCAAAATGCATTGACTGTTTCAGAGTTTTCTGTGTCTTAGACAATCCATTTTATTCTTGACATATTTTTATCTTGCTTACAGATTGTTTGTATGACCTTCTGTTATTTAGGGATGGTGAGGTGGTTTTATGAGTGCATAACATTGTATGGATGAATAAGGTGAAATTAAAAGTGGGCCAGAGTAGTGGGTGGTTTTCTAAGTAGACAACATAAAGTAACTTTTGTTTGATATTAATGACATAACCCAAACATTCATGATTTAACTTACTTTTCCGATTTTGTATGATATGTACTCCTTTCCTTCCAGAACACAAGCATGCAGTTAATTAATGCACTCATCACAAATGCCGAAGATTTGGACTTCAGGTTACATCTACGCAATGAACTTTTCAGAACAGGAATGTTGGATATGCTTCCAGTAAGTTTAAATTTGTCTTGTTACCACAACAGGTTACCAGTGGGTGATGGCCTGATGGGTGCTCACCACAGACTTATATACACGGACACAGCATATAACATATACGTCCTATCTGTAGATGGTCGTCTTCAGTTGAGACAAAAAAGGTGCACCAAGTTGGCCGCTGTGAAGCTATAAATCATCTGATTTGACGACAACTGTAATATTTTAAGCAAAAGTTAAACTTGAATGGGAAACGATTGAGCAAGTCCAAACTTTCACACAAAATCATGCAGCCATCTTGGTTGGCTTTTTCTAACACGAGCTGCAGTGACAATGTAGTATGTGGAGTATGCTCTGTCCATGTATAGGAAGTCTGTGGTGCTCACACACAGATATGTAAGTAACACCAGTGATGGTGCTAGTTCTCAAAATGTGTGCAGGAAATTTACCCCTCTCCAAAATTTTGGGGGAGATTTCAGGTAGTACATAGGAAACAGTGCATGAATTTCCCAGAGGAATACTTTTTCAACTGGACATAAGAATAGAGCTTTCTCTGTTTTTGGCACACTGTTTTGGGAACCTAATGCACAGTTTTTGAAGCTTTTTTTTGTTGTTAAATGGAAAACTGCCTTCAAATGTGAGCTATTGGAATAAACAAATTTACTGGTCCTTGAGCCACTCTTTTGATTTGAATTACTTCTGTCTTATTGCTAGGGGTGTAGTCACATATCCAAAAGTAGGGGAAGGGGCAAAATTTCTCAAAAGCACTTGTGAACCTTTGACTTGAACATAAACGTTTTTCATTTCCCATTGTGTGAAAAGTGTATATGTTTGAGGGGGGGGGGGGGGGGGAGGGGTTTCATTAGTAACCTCGTACCTTTCTAAAAGCTGTCATATTGGAATATGGACATTAAAAAAGTACATCTCTTCAAGTTAAATGCAAGTCAGATGCAGATGAGTAAAATAGCAAAGAACAGTAGGTGTTCCTCTTCTCTTACACATTTTTCTTGTATTAATGATTTTTGATAAAGATGTCTGCATACATTTAGTCATGATTGATTATATATTGTAAATTTGAAACCACCTTTGAGAATTCTACTTCCTCCCATTACCTCTGCATATATGCAGACCTTTAGTAGCGAATGAAAGCATCTATAAACCAAATCTCCCTTGATGGGTTGTTGCCCACACTGTTTACCCTAAGTGATGAGTTAAATTGTTTGTGACACTGACCTACAAATTTATCATAACTTGAAAGTATGTGATGTGGTAGGTATTGCAAAGCTTTTATTAATCCTCTCTTGAACCAAACTCATCTCTGTTTACAAGAGAAAAGAAATTTTCTTAGTTGTAAGAGTTTACTGTACAGTAGAAGCCAGGTGTTTATTTTAACATTTCTGTGTATCTTTCTGTATCCTGAAGTTAGTAAAACAAAAATCTGAGGTCACATTACATAAGGTAAATTTCATAAATTTTGTATTCTCCTTTGTGTAAAATCATTCTGCAAAATTTTCACAAGAGGTAGAACAAGCTTGTAGAAAGTTAGCAAGTATTTTTTAAAGTACAACTACCAAGAGCTGCTTAAATAGAAGCACAAATATTCTGGTTTCATTTAACTTGTATTGGTGTGCACTCTTGTATCTACCAATTGCCTATTGAGCCAAACTGCCCTTGGAATAAGTTGTTTTTTTTTTTTTTTTTTACATTGGTTCCATTTCTTTTATCAGAAAAAGGGATTAATTTTGTTTCCTAGTTTTTTTCTGGAAATTTTGCAAGCAACAAGCTGTAATTAATTATGGAACATTTTCTTTAAACAAATAGTGCATGGCAGTATGCTCTAAAATATCATGTCATCTGTATTAAGGTAAACCATTTGCTGCACAAGTATTAAATACTTTAATATTAGCCTTTTAAGTTTTCTAATGGGGCCACACTTCACCCATGGTATGATATAGGATGTTAATATGCAAAATCGTATAACTGTTGATGATTACCTTGTATCCATTTAAAGAAATAAATCTTTTCAAAGCTATGAAGTACAAATGGCAAGAAGCAGTTAACTGAGAGTAATCATTCTCCTTAGTACCATTGTCAGAACTGTTTCAATTGTTTCTTTTTTTAGAGGGTCTGACTTGCAGCCTGAGGCCTGGAGTTGGACTCCTGGCAGGTCATGCTGAAGACTTAAAAATGAAACCTACTGCCATTGTGCTTGGTGCTCAGCATAAGCAATGTAGTAGAAAAAGCAAGCCAGTGAGCTAGCTTGACTTAAACCAATGAGCAGATATTGAGCTGTAAAACCTCATTTAACTAACGGCATCATTTGTTACCCATGAGTATGTTTGAACCGTAATTTGGCTTAACAGAAAGAAGACCCATGTAACCACCCTGATGCGTACTAGATGAAGGACCTAGACTTGCCTATTGAATAATTGTCATTTGTTTTTTTGACAAGGGCAACTTTCCAGCTTTTTATGTACAAAGCTACCTTACAGCTCTCTAATGGCTAGATTTATCCTCCATTCCACGGGTTGAGGGGAGGGGAGGGGGGGGGTGAGAGGGACATTATGCATTCATTTTTTTAGGATTATTTTGTCTAACCCTACTATGATAGTTATCTCTAAAGTGAAACCTGCTTACAAATGAATTAGGAAGATTAAGGATAATGGCACCCAGTAATGGCCAAAGTTTGTCTGGCCCACAAACAAGATTCGTCACTTAGGCAATGCTGCTGACAATTTTGGAAACTAGTTTTACATTTAAAAGTCTGCCTACTGACATCCCGTGGTTTATTTCAGCCCAGCCAGTTTTGCCTTTAATAGTGATGAAGTGAACTAAGGATTCAAGAAGTTATTTTTAATCTTGCATTTGTCATTCTTCAACTTGTGGTTAACTATTTCATGAAGCTTTTGTAACTCTTACACAGTTAGTTGATTATCACATTTTGATGGAGGAATGGAAGGATCCTGCTTACTAAGGAGAAAAATGTTCTTCCACCGTAATCTTGTCAGTTTGAGAAAGAGATCTCTGCAGCAATCCCCTTCCCAATCCTTTAAAAACATTTCACAATTTAGTTTTGATCCTTTTGATTTGACTTTTTTCCTTTGGATATCCTTTGTTATTTTGTCATGAGACTGGTCTGTGAAACCATTTTGAAGAAATATTTGAATTTAAATTTTAATTTAAGGCATGGACAGTTTTATGTTCTTTTTATTTTTACTGGTGTACATACATATATTTGCCAAATATTGCCTCGCTGTTACTCACTGAAATACTTGGGTACTATCCCCTTTTTAGTTTGGGGGGAAGGGTCAGTAAGGAGATTGCCAAGAACCTTCCTCAAATTAACTAGGAGGTACCTAACCCGGTATTTCTCTATATCAAACTTAGAAAGGTATTAGATTTTCCACTGACATTTATCAAATTGACATAGTAGCTGTTAGTCGTAAGGGAGGTGCACAATATATGTGTCCAGTTGTATTTCTTAAGTTAAACCTACACTATTACCAATGTAATGAATGACACTTCTTCTTATAAACTACAACCATTCTTGAATAAACTTTTCTTTTGATAAACTTACAAAACTCATATAACCAAGCTTTCCCTAGTGGATTTTGACTATTATGAAAACAGCATGCAACCTTAATTTCCAGGTTGGAGATTCTTGTTATATAAATCATACTAAGCAATGCTGAAGATGAAAACAGTCAAAATGTATTAAATCATCTAAACATTCTTTTCTATTTTAGCTACTGCAATTTTAAAAGTGGAAAAAAAAAAAAAACCATAGTTGATTCAAGTAACTATTGAACCAAAATACCATAACCCCTTTTACAATACATACCAACTATAAACGTACACGCTATTTGGAACATCCGTATGTCCCTATGTCCACACCCTTTGTTGTAATGCCCCTGTTTTATCTGGAAATCCTCGCACAGTATATGTTAGAAAAGCAAAAGTATAAAAATACATTCATGAAATTTTCAAAAGTTTCATTAAAATATTTCTTTGGAAAATCACTCATTCATAGTTTTGATACTATTTATGTTATTAGGCACATTAAATGAAATTTCACCTCAAGTTCTTTTAAGGGAAACAAAAAGCTAGAATATTCCTTATTTAACCCTAATCTACTTAATTTCATCATCGTTTTACACTAACATCATATAATTTTGCATGATTTATTTGATAGTTATTACAGAGCGGCAATGTCCAAATATGGTAGGAATCATTCTTCATGCCCGAGTGTGAAATTCATAAAAAAATTCCTTTGATGGAAAATTTCATCATGTTCAACTGCATGTAAACAATTTCTGTTTTACTATTGTCAAGCTTTGTGTTTTTCAGGGGAGGTTTTAACCATAATAGATGTCAGTTACAGGATCAAAACAATGCTTCCAGAGTCTCTCCTAAATAGCCAAGGCATATCATTAGCATCACTCATGCCCTCCCCTATTGTACCTGTTCAAATTTCATCTTCTTCTTTTAAAAAGAGAAGAAAAGCTAGTTGTTGTGGAAGGGAATAGAATTATAGGGGTTGGAGTAGTACTGTAGGGATGACAGAAATGGAACATTTCTTTTTTTTCCATTGTATTCATCTTGTCCACTCAGTCTTTCTCATTCAAACATTAAGTAAATATTTTGACAAAGTACAACAGTGGAAGCAGTCTCATCTGTTAAAAACTGAAATAATATGAAAAGAGAGAGGACAATGAAAAATAAGGAAATTGTCAATTGGGCATTGAATGTAGAGAGATTGTTGGAGGAGATTTGTAATGGTTCTGGTTACTTTGTGAATAATTCATTGAAAATATGAAAAAATAGTTTACTATAGATTTTCTGCTAGAAAACAATACGGAATTTACTATTGTATCACAGGAACTACAGAACTCAGATATTGAAGAGCTGAAAATTCAGATGGGTGTTTTTGAGGACTTCAGAGAAGATGATGCAGAAGAATTTAGTCAAAGATTTGAAGGCCTTAAAATTGAGATGGAATATCCTTTGATGGCTTCATTGTTGTTTTCTTATTAATGTTTTCCTTTTTTAGGTTCTGTACAAAGGTAATGTTTTTTAGTAAATTATGCATTGATGACACACTGACATCATTTTGGAGGGATTACAATGATAATGTGGTCTGTCGTATCACAGAATTTTGTGTAGAACTGAATGGAGTGGAAGTCACCCCACGTTTGAATTTCATGTTTCTGATTAGTTGACCAATCAGCTGTTTTCATTTGTTGATGTTGACTTTTTATTCCTCAAAAGGAGGATGTACGTTTTGCAATATACCATTGTATACATAAGGTCCATTATAAGGATGCTAGTGCATCACAATGGACATTAACATTCAGTGCTGTTGTACTTTTCAGTGGCAGTATTAGTCATGGCTTAAGTAAGAAAATACAAACTGATTTGAACTGATTGAATACAAATTGACATTCTAAGCCTGTTCCTTCAGAGGGCTGGTAGGGGAAAGGGGTGACAGAAAGGAAAAGCCCTTTTTGGTTCCTTGCGGTAGCAAAGGAACCTATGTAGTCAGGTTGGCGTGTGTGTGTGTGTGTGTGTGTGTGTGTGTGTGTGTGTGTGTGTGTGTGTGTGTGACACTTGCTTCTGTACGCTCTAACTCAACAAGGGAAGGTTGGATGGAACTTGGATTTGGTACATAGATTCGTCATAGGGAGAAGGTGTGCCCTATCGTTTTTGGTGGAGGTCAAAGGTCATTTGGGGTCACCAGAGGTAAAAAACTAAAAACCTTCTCAACAGGATATTTCTAGTTAGGAAACTTGGATAGATGTCATACTTAGTGTGTGGATGTGTTATGGTGTAAGGATGAAATTGGATATGTTCTGTGAAGGTCAAGGGGTCATCTGAGGTCACCAGGGGTCAAACACCGAAAAACGTTTTAACACAGTATTTTAAGGTAGAAAGGAGAGATTTCAAATCAATCTGTGTTTGGTTAAGGTCAAAGGTCATCAAAGTCACTGGAGGTCAACTGCTGGAAATGTTATTTAGAAAATCTTGTAAGCTAGATAAAGATAGTTTCAATAGATTTTTTATCTCACCTGGTTTTGTATGCTTACACACCCAAACACCTTAGAAATTTGTCCTTTTTTTTCTTTCAGTAATGATTCCTTTGGGTTGTACACATATTTTGGATCATTCTAAGTTTTAAGAGGGCAATAACTGAAATCTGTAGATTTCACTGAGCACAGGTCACTCTGCATTAAACTGGTCTCTCTGCCAGTGGAAGCAATGCATGGATTCTACAATATGTCTCTTTAATACTGCTGTGCTCTGTGGGGTAACCTTATCCTCATTCTATTATCACACTTCATTAATCACTTGCTTTCTGCTTGACTGCTGAATAAACCCTGTTTTCTGTGTAGAGGTGGCAAACAGGACAAGTGGTAGATTGTTTTAAAGTAACAGCAAGTTTTATTTGAGAGCAGGTAAAAATAACTTGTGAGAGAAATACAAGGGGTGTTTTTCTCTCTCTGACCACATTGTGTATCATTTATTGGTGATAATATCAAATTTGATTACAAGCATAAATACATATGGAAATGAGGTAGTGTTTTTGAAGGATTACCAAGCATTACAAAAGTTGAACGTCAGTTAGCCCACAGAAATTTAATCTTTGATTTCATGTAAAATTAGTACTAAAATACCACTTGTGAAGATGTTACAAACATTGAGTACAGTATGAACTTTTGCTTAGCTCTGTTTCACAGACTGGCTGTACAGTTCTTATAAAATCCAGCAAGGAACCACAGTGCCCATTGGGCTCTTGTTTTTCATCATATTCATTTTGTTTCCTCAGTACCTCTCATTCAAACAGCTAAAATATTGTGAATCATTCACAGTATTTCTGTTACAATAGAGTCAGTATCTAAAAGTATAATTGTTTTTCTTTGAGTAAATTGTCTGGTCTTTTTACTGAAATATTATTTCCTTGACTGATAGCCACTGATGCAGAGAGCTGCTTTAATCTCCTTCAGCAAGTACATAGTGACACTCCTTCAGAAAAAGATCTTCTTTCTATCTTACAACACCTTCTCCTGGTTAGAGAAGATGTACATGCCA
The DNA here is from genome assembly GCA_037179385.1 of Holothuria scabra. Lineage (NCBI taxonomy): Eukaryota > Metazoa > Echinodermata > Holothuroidea > Aspidochirotida > Holothuriidae > Holothuria > Holothuria scabra. The sequence continues at coordinate 14,451,936 of CM074192.1, read as the reverse complement.
GGTCAGTATAATTATTTCTTCATCTGAGTTCATTTACAATAATTGAGCATTTTCAGAAGTCTCATGAAGTGGTAAGTTGAGTTGGTTCATGAAATTCCTCCACCATTTACCAGCTGGGTTACAAAGTTGTTGAAGATTCTATCATTTTGCATAACTATTGGATGTGACACTTTATTATGATAATTGTAGCCATTGTTACGTGGTAATATCCTTTAACCTCACAAAGTCACTGTTAAAAACTTAATATGCTTCTTTAAAGAGCCATAACAACATAGTGCATCTTTTGATATGAAATTTTTTTTTTTTGTTTCAGACCACAGTACTTCAGACTCATTGAGGAGTGTGTTAGCCAGATTGTACTTCATAAAGGTGGTGTTGACCCAGACTTTAGAAATCGTGCAAAGTTTCCTGTAGAAGTAGATCATTTAATGGGTGAGTTTAGGATTAGTTTTTCTCAGTTTAAAGTGCATAGTATAAATGTAACTGGTATTATAGCCAAACAGATTAAGGAGATGGCATTTGAATTGGGACGTGGGGTACATTTCTAGCAAAGTATAAGGTGGGATGATTGATTCATGCAATTGCAATGTGTTTCACCTTTTGTGAAGTAAATTTCTAAATTCACACCTCCTCCCCCACCCCCAAAAAGAAAAAAAAAGGTAAACTCTTTGACATCTGACTTTAAATTGTTATAAGCCGTTTGTGGTTTCACCTGCATTCCTAGTTGTTAAGAACATCAGGTAATTATGTTTTGACCTTAATAATTGAAGACCTTTTTATGTCAAGTTGTTCATTTACTTTCTCATGATATTATGCAATGTATGATGTGCTAAATATTAACAGCACTTGTGAAATTATATGAACAATGCCATTTACTGGGAAGAATTATGAAACAATAGTGGTGGTCTTCAAGGATGATTCATTTATTACACATTTAGAAAAAGAAAGTGTTGTAGCATGGAACTGCACCCAAGACATTTACAGATGTCTGTTATGATATTGAAAAAATCCCCTTTTGGTAGAAATCCAGTTCTAGGCCTGATGTCATATATCGGTGATCAACGATTAGCTGGTTGGTGTCTTTACGTGATAACACAGTGGTCTGTAAACTTATCAACAAAATGTATTTATTATATTTTCAGAGGGAATGATTGAAAAAGCTAAATTTGAGAGCATGGAAGTCAAATCAAGAAAAATTGAGAAAGAGGTAAAGTATTTACTGAAGTGTTTGTTTCTGATATGTTAAAGAGGTACTGTAGATGTTAAAAATTACCCCGACTAAAAGAAGAAGGATGGCATTCGGGACATAGACTCATTCATGTCATATATTAGGTTTTGTGCTCCATATTTATGAAAGTTTTTGTCATCAGATGCACTACTATGCTACTTCTCTGTAGTCATTCAGAACATTCTACTTTATTGTTAGCTCATCCCACCAAGTGTGGATAGAGCTTATGTGGTACAGTGGGGTAAAGTAAATCTTTCTCTTCAAAAGGTTTCAATGTTTTCAAATTGCTTTCAATGTGAATGTAATTTGTACAAGAGGATGATTATAGCCATAGCAAAGGATATTGTGATTTTGTAGAAGATTGATTAAGAGATTAGTTCAGTATTGATATTTTAAAAAAGTGCCTCAGCTGGTGTTCCTTTTACATTCAGTTACCCTCCATTTCAGTTGTTTCCAGTGTACTGCTGCTATGCTGGGGGTATATATCTTGAGGGAGTGTGTTTGTTTGCTGAAGTGGACATGTTCATTTGTGCTGGCATCTTGAAGCCTGCTATGGCAAAGTTTGCAAAGCATAGAAGTAATACTGTATGTGTGACTTACATGCTGAAAGCAAATAGATCCTACAGCAATATTAAATCTGTAACACAGCTCTTTGCTGTGTAAGGACATTGCATACAGATGTCACGGTTTATCCAGGAAGTTCCTTTATTTGGTTTATCATCTCTCGTTTTCATGGTGAAAATGAAGCTGAACTCTTGAGGAATGTTGAAATTTTTTTCTTATCTCACTCAAAGCCTAGTGTCAATTCAGGAATTAATTGCTTGCAGTGATTTGTGTTAAAAGAGGAAGCGCAATCACTTCAACTTGAATTAGTATTGTAGACTGTCCTATTTCATGATTGTTTTCCTCAATTGTAAAATCAAATTTACTAGCAGTAGTTGCTTGGTTTACATGTAAGTCCCAAAATATTATGACTGATACTTTGGTTAGTAAGATCAGAAGAAAATTGTGAGAATTAGCTGTTTTTTCAAAATACGTTTGGGATGACTGTTCTTGTCCTATACCAAGCGACACTACCTACATCTAAAGTGCAACTCAGTTAAACTGCTAGGTGCAAAGCGTTATGTCATGTTAGGACAAAGGTGTGTTAAAGGTATATTTATAAAGTGTAGACTATGATTGTGTTCAAAATAAATAAAAAACTGAACATTAAGAAGGACTGAGCAATTGCTGCCATAGTTTTGTTTACAAAAATAGAAGCATCCAATGAAAAAAATGTTGAAGTAAGCTGGTCATTTTCTTTCAGGTCAAAGATAAATGGATGAACCAGTCAGTTTTTTTCTAAGATTATTATTTATACTTTTCCGTAGCTTGAAGCCGAGTTGACCCTTCGGCAAGAATCAGAAATCAAACTTGAGCAAGCTAACAAGAAGGTCAGAGAATATGAAGAAAAGGTTAAAGAAATGGAAGAGAAGGTTTGTGTTCATAATAGATGGTTTTTTGTTTTTATTTTACATTCTGTTGCTAGTTGACTGTGTTATTCTATCTGTGGTTGTCCATAGCACAGCGTTCTGGGAGAAGTGAAACTAGATGAGTTCTTTCAGAAAATATGAATATCTGTGACTTGATACTATTAGGATTGTTACATAAAGTTACAGCAGATTATGTATGTGTGCTTGTGCCAATGAAATCTTTGCATTTGGTAGCAATAGTACAAATTTTAAATTGTTTTATCCGAGCTTTTCTCCCCCGTAACATGGAATTTGATTTTATATCAATAAATTGTGTGAAATACTAGTGGGTTTTTATTTATTTCATTTCATTTATTTGCTTTATCACAACAGTAAATGAACATGATGACAGATATTTAAAACTAGTGTCGTGAATGGAAATGCTCTTAAAACAAAGGCACTCTCATAGGTTCTCCTACGGAACCTCTCTACAGATGAGTGGCTTTATTTACTAGCTTTAATTGTTGTTTTGATAAATTTGATTTGCTTATTATTACAAAAGTTAAACATTCATTCTTGTAATTTCTACCACAGCTCACCATGGCGAAAGCTGGTATGGCAGTGTCTCCTGTTAAACCTGTAACGGCTAGTCCTGCTCCTCCTCCGCCCCCACCACCACCACCTCCTCCAGGTGGAGGGCCCCCTCCACCACCACCACCACCTCCACCACCACCCGGTGGTGGACCTCCACCCCCACCACCCCCACCGCCGCCACCAGGAGGACCTCCTCCTCCGCCACCACCTCCTGGAGGTGGGCCACCCCCACCACCACCGCCTCCAGGTGGAGGCCCACCTCCACCACCTCCTCCTGGTGGAGTACCAATGTTTGGAGGACCTGGAAAAAGTGCACCATCACCTCCTACAAATAATCTGCCTTTTGGAATGAAGGAAAAGAAGAAATATGTCCCTTCTACCCCTATGAAGAGAGCTAACTGGAGCAAAGTAAGTTTAATAATAGCTGGCTGGTTTTGTACTGACACTCTCTCTGACTTATTAAAGCAGATTTTAAATGAGAACAAGGCAAGTGAAAAGGGAAAGAGGATATAATGGACATTCCTCATTATATTATCCTTTACTTTTCACCAGTCCTGTCCTTTCCTTTCAAAGGAAAAAGCTCAGTGTTTACTTTGTGTGAGTAAATATTGATGAGTCATGATATACGAAACGAGAAGAGGATAGAAAGCATGAATAAATAGAGAGGTTGGAACACAAATGCAGGAAAAGAGAAAATTTAGAAATGCAATTTCTGTAGTGCTTTTAATTTCTCTCTTCTTCAGGTATTTATTTTGTTTGACATGGTTTGATGAATAAATAATTTATCATTTACATCAAAATAATAAAAAAAAAATTGTTAAAATAATATGCATGAGAGGTCATACAGATGTGTTGAGACTTAAGATTAAGATGTGCCTTTAGACTTAAGATAGTGTAGTGAAAAAACATTCATGAATATTTAATTGTTTTCACAACTGTATGTTTTGACCACTACAGACATATCACTTTTGAGATGAATATCATGAATACATTTACATCTGATGAAGTGATTTAGCTAAAAAATTTCCTTTGAAAAGATAATCAGTTGTGTTGTGCTACAATTGGGGAAAGAAGAGGAATATCCAAAAATCTATACAACTAGCCATCCACCTGGGTTTTGATTTTTGTCAAAATCATGCCATTCATACAACTCTCAATTTTCTCTACACATTTACTCGTGGCAAGTCTCCTCTGATATCACAGGCTTACTTACTTCCTTCCAGTGGTTGCGATCTTTTTACTTATATTGGTGATAAAGCAACTATAAACCATTCAAAATGTAATGATTGATTGCAGCATTTTTGAATTTTGATTTGTGGCAGAACACATCATTCTCATGCGTGTAGAGAAATCAGAACAAAGTGCAAAGCAGGAAATTCGGGAGAAACTGCAAGTACTTACCTGAATTTTAACTGGGAGTACTTACCTGAATTTTAACTGCAAGTACTTACCTGAATTTTAACTGCAAGTACTTTCCTGAATTTTAAGAAGAGCATTTTACAAGTCAACCTTCACAGAAGATGAAAGGTTTTTTTGGGATAGGAAGAAATAAAGGGAACTTACTAATGTCATAACTCAGGTCACTGATTTTTAAAAGGGAAATGACTTAAGCAAGTGTATCAGAAGGTTCCACATAGAAAAAATGCATTGGCTTAATTACTGACTTCACACAGCCACATAAAAGGTAATAAATAATTCACTCAACTGCAAAATTGAGTGACTTGTTGCATCTCTGTTAGGTACCTTATTCAGGATTCTGGTCAGGGTCTGTTGGATTGCTGGCAGTTCTTTCTCCATTTACAGAAATGGCTCAGATGCAAGGTTTTTTGCTGGCTGTGTGACACTTTAAATATTGAGGAGTTGGACCTTTCCTTTGAAAAAATACTGTCTTCCAAGTGAAGAAAAACACACCATTTTATATACGCACAGTAACTCTGAAGAACACCTTTTCTCTCTCATCAAAACAAGTTGATGATAATTGATGACTTGTCAAATGAATTTCGCAAATTTTTGGTTTACGATGTCAAAGATATTTTACAAAAGTTTGATACATTGATATGATGTGTTCTCAAGGTAAACTAAGGGTTATTCAGCAGCATGAGTCAAACAGTTTAATTTAAGAAATGTGACATGACTTACAAATGCTGTTCATAAATTAATAGACTTGGGTGCCCTTAATAAGTTTGTGATCATTGCAATTTCCCTTTAAATGCTTAATTATTTTAGTTTAAAAATTGTATCACACTTTTTTCCTAAAATTGTAGGTGGCAGCGAGAAATTTAAACAAGAATTCTTTCTGGGTCAAAGTACAAGAAGAACAACTGGAAAAGGAGGATGTTATGAAAGAATTGTCATCAACTTTTGCCTCTAAGCCAGGTAAAGATGTTAATGTTCTTACTTGTGTTTTCTGTCTCATGATACCCAGTCTCATTTTTGGTGTGGATGAAAGAGAAACCTATGCATTCATGATGGCAGGTGTGTGTATGTATTTGCATGCATGTGTACATGTGGTGGACTGGTATCCCACGAGAGGGCTTACTTTCACTGAGGAGACAAGCTTTTGAACAGGCAATGATGGGGCTTTGTAAATGGTCAGTCAAGATCAGGGTGTGTGCATGAATGAGTGTGTGTGTTTGTTGCACTTTGTTTGTTAATGCAGTGTCTCAGAAATGAAAGTTGCACTTTGTTTGTTAATGCAGTGTCTCAGAAATGAAAGTCAGAATGTTCTTAAACTTGGTACATAGATGCCCCATAGTGAGAGGAAGAACCCTATTGTTTTTAGTGGGGCTCAAAGGTCATGTAGGGTCACCAAGGGTCTGACCCAAAAACCTTGCTAACACAATGCCTGGGATAGGAAGTTTGGATGAATTTCATACTTAGTAGATGCATTATGTTTATAGTAAGAACCATATTGTGCTTGGTGGAGATCCAAGGTCATTTGGGGTCACCAGGGGCCAAACTCAAAAAAACTTGTTTAGGTAATATTTTGAAGCAGGAAGCTTGGATGAATGTCATACAAGTAGATGCATGATGGCTTCCCATCATCAAATATGAACACAAAACTGTATTTTGCCAATACATTAAGAAAACAATTGACCAGTGACAGTAAAATGAGATAACATGGCATTATGAGAATCATCAAAATCTCAATGCATTTTTGCATTCTGGTTCCTTATGCCTTAGGTTTATAACTAGGTCTTAAAGGGGCTTATTGATAAGGATAACTTCAATTAAAGTGTTTAACCATCATGTTGATCGAGTTGATGCTTTTAATTTTCTACTTTCGGAAACACAAATGATTTGTTACACATGTCCTTTGACTTATTTCTATTTGTCCTCTTACAGCAAAGAAGATGGGAGGTGGCAAAGGAGAAGGCGGAGAGACAGAAGAAAAGAAGAAAAAAGTAAAACAAGCTAAAGTCTTAGATAGCAAAGCATCTCAAAACTTAGGTAAGAAATACTTTTTCCCAAAATTTTGATGTTAAATGTTACAAGCTTGCTGTAAAACAGATTATATTTTGCCTGCAAATGGGAGATATTCCTTCGGAAGGGGGACGGGGGCTGGTTCTTTTCCACATTTTATACCTATGGGTATTCAGATTAATGTGCAGTTGGTTTGTTTGTAAATGTTGATCTTAGCATGTTGTGTTTTTTATTGATACTTATTGGCTAGCTACAAGTGTAATCATGAATTGAATAATTTCAGTTTACTGAACTGAATCCTTTTAATATTTGATTTGCTAAGAAGCACATCAATACATTCTATACATTCCTGTTCTGTGCTTGGTACAAATTTGTTTGAAAATTTTTTTGCTAGTAGAGATCTTTAATTGTCTCTCAAGGCAAAAAATCAAAAATACATAATAAGCAGCATGAAAAATTCTCATAACAGTCCAACATCCTTCTTTATAGGACATTTTTGAGCTGAGATGGAAAATGTTCCAATTTATTCACTTAAAACAAATTAGTCTATTGTGCAATAATTTGTGACTTTCTTGTTGTACAACTCACATTACCTGATTTGTTTCCTTTTAAAATTAAAAGCATTTTTATGGCCTTGAACACTTCCTGTGTAACTTGCATAGCCAGTTACTCAGAGAGGGCTTTATTACATGAATCATTAGAGTAATTTGTGTAGTACAACAATGATATCACAAATTTTTGTGCAATATACTATTTTAATTCGAGCAAATAAACTTGAACATTGTATATCTCAACTCAGGAATGTCCTATGGAGATGGGGAGTTGGATTGTAAGAATTCATTTTTCACACTGTTTATTGTATATTTTACATTTTTTTGACTCGAGGTACACTTTAATGCAAAGGGTATACAATACTAACCTGGGTTCCCATAGGTCATGTAAAACCTGAAAAGTCATGGAACTATACTTTACTCTCTTGTTTTCCAGGCCTTGAAAGTATGTTGTAATGTCTGGTCAGTTGTAATGTGATAATTAAGTAGAGTCAAAATGACTGGGACAGTAAGGGTTTATACAAGTGGAAGTGTGTGAAATTGTCCAGTTGTGCCCTAATTGGTGAATACATCTGTGGGTCGTACTAAATTTGAACAAACATTGTGTGAGTGTAATATGCTTTGGACATGTCGAAAAGTCACACATGGGGCCAGTTGCAGTATTGTTCCAGTTGAGGGAGTTTTACAAAATCTGTACACTTGAATTTTTAGATCTTTCTCTGTTTTTGGTTCCTTGTGTAACAAAGGAACCTATGCAGTCACCAGGGTGTATGTATGTGTGTGTGTGTGTGGATGTGACGGATTGGGATGCGAGGTATGTGGTGCAATAACTCAATAACCAAGTGATCAATTTTTTTCAAACTTGCTATGTATGTAGATGTTGTTGAGTAGATGAGCCCTATCATTTTTGGCAGAGATTAAAGGTCACTGGCCATCACCATAGGCCAAAAAGTGAATTTCTGTTAGTAGCTGTAACTCGGTATCCATTGTTCAAACAGTGGCATAATTTTAGGATAAGTTAGATTGGTAGGAGGTGAAAATGTTGGTACATTAACCAAAATAATTGGAAAGGGTCAAAAGGTCAAAAAGTAATATTTTATTGATATCTCACTACTGAAACATTTTAGAAGGGTAGTGTAATGGAGATTTGTGTATGTCAAAGTGAAATGCATGTGATGACCCACCTTGAGCTCACTTGACCTCATTTGACCTTTTGACCTTTGGGAATTTTTTTGTGACTCTAGATTCGTCTTGATCAGATAACCAAAAAGGCAATTACACTTCCCTGCTACAATGTTCCTAACTTGAGTTACTGACATTTAAGTGACAGGCTAGTTAGTGTGTAGGTCATATGCATTGGAATGCCAGGTGTGCAAGTTACATAGGGGGATGGCATAATGGAAAGTTGTGTTGGTCTCAGTAAAGTGCACGTGTTGACCTACTTTGACCTCACTTTGACCTCATTTGACCTTTGGACCTATGTGACTTTATTGTGACACCTGGATTTGTCTTGTTGAGACAAAAAAGGCTTTATACTACCCTCCTATAATGTTTCTGACTTGAGTTATTGTCATTTCAGTGAAAATTTAGTGGTGTGTTTAGGTGTGCATGTTATATGCTTTGGAATACAAGACATAGAGTGTGATAATTCAATAACCAAATGATATCGGGAGGTCACACAAGCAGGGATGATACTTTAGCAAGTATATCTCATTTTCTAGAGGACAATACCTGCATTGGAAATTTGATTGTCCTGCCCAAAACTTGGTTGCCCCCCATGGCAAATGCAAAATATGTTTGCAAGCTATAACAGTATTTCTTAGTGATATGAAAGAAAAATAAAAACAGCTGTTGTAAGCTATGGTACTGTAGCAACTTAAGACTCTAGTGAAAAAGCAAAAGAGGCTCAGTTGGATGCTTTCATGCCTAATGACACACATGTCACGAAGACTATTTGGGTGATATGTCTTTGTTCAATTGGTATAAAATCCAGCTGAAGTTTAATGCCTTTTGACAAATGCAATGCATAAAAGAAAAGATTTATAACCCCCTTTCAGTCTAAAAGCAGTTTAGTTAACAATCACGCCAGTAATGCAATTTTTATTTGTAAAAAAAAAAACCGTACCATCATATACAGTATTCAATAAAGTTATTTAAAATGCAAGTTTTGGCTCCAATTTTTATAATATTGTGGATACATATCACAATAGTATAATATGAAAGCAGTTTCTCTTCTTTACCTCTGCTTTCACCCTAGGGACTACTTTGGCTTTTCTAACACCCTCTTCAGGGTAAAGGTCAAGTTGAAAGTCATTTATTAGAATTTACAGAGCTATGTTTGTTTCTTGGTCTTCTAGCCAATTTGTGAAATAGAAATTGGTGGTAATAAATCACTCTCAGGCTGCCTTTAGTAGCGGACTTGTGGGCCTTTCCTTATTTTCGCTTTTTGAGGCAAACCAATTAGGTAGACTTAAGGACAACCATGATATAATTTCTAGTCATCCATCCTAAATTTTGTTGGTCAGGAATGACCAGATGACTGTTAAATTTCTTTCCTGTAAAAGGGACAGTTGTGTTTATGTAAAATGCAGGGTTGACCTACTTTGACTGTATTTGACCTTTACAAAAGATCTGGATTTGAATTGCTGAGATTGACCAAAAAGGAAATTGGCTACCTTCTTATACTGCCCTAAATTCAAGTAAATGACATTATAGTGAAAGGTGATGAGTGTGTGTATTTGTCGCATGGAAGTGGGTGGTATGCAGTGTGATAACTTGAAAAATTAAATGTTCCATTTCTCGCAAACTGCAAGTGTTTGTATGATTTTGAAATTTAATGTGCCCCTTTGTTTTTGGGTGATGGTCAAAAGTCATTGGGTTAAAAGGTGCAAATTATACCTTACCTTGTGACTCTCTTCTTACAGTAGCATCTTAAATGCAAGGAACCATAGTGCCCTTGGGCTCTTGTTGTGAATTTTGAGTTGATATTGATACTGTAACAGGGAGTGTTGAAGGAACTGTGACTTGGCAATGCCTATTTACTAGCAAGTAGTCAATGCACTCATCCAAATGCTATGCAAAAAGTTTTTTGGGTTTTGAGCAAGTGGAATTGTCTGGTCATAAATTTTTAAAGTCTGAATTTAATTATTCACTACACACTCATGAAATGTGTTTGTATGATACTGAGATTGTCTAAGATCCATTGTCTAAGATTGACTGTTTGTCATTTGTTTGTGAGGAAAACGTCACAGGTTTGGGATAAAATTGGTGCATTTCACAGTCCAACTTAAAATGCCACTTAAGCAGACAGGCAGGCAGGCAGGCAGGCAGGCAGGCGACAAGTACTGTTGTTTACAGACAGACAAGTACTGTTGTTTACAGACACACAAGTACTGTTGTTTACAGACAGACAAGTACTGTTGTTTACAGACAGACAAGTACTGTTGTTTACTGCCTTTAGAAACAATGTTGAGCCCTTGCTTAGGTAAATTTTGTAATTCTTTTCCTATTAGCCATTTTCTTGGGGTCATTGAAAGCTTCACAGGATGAATTTATAAACAAAATCTTAGAAGTAGATGAAACATTCCTAGATGATGCTATCATTACCAACTTCCTGAAGAACATGCCAGAACCTGAAGAAATTACTAAAGTGTTTGAATTGAAAGCTGAAGTAAATGACATGATTGAAGCAGAGAAATTTTGTGTAAAGGTAAGAAATAGAAGGTACACTTTGGAGTGGTTTGCCCTGTGAAACCAGGCATAACATTTCATTTGTGCTTTAAAGGGGCTCATTAAGTTAATATCCATAACTAAATGAACATGTTAAAGGGTCACTACCACATGACAATGCTTATAGTTAGCATAATGAGTCATTTTCAAATCCATTAGTTACGGAAAAAGTTACACTTTTGAATTAAGTGGTGTCCTGACTTGTAACGGTTTTGTGCATAGTTTGAAAAAGTGTCTGGTCATGAATTTTGGAAAACAGAATTGAACTATTAAGTTCTTTTTCTTAAAAAAGTGATTTGTTTGTTGGATACAGCCATTGTCTAAGCTTCACTGTTTGTCATTGGCAAGAAACTTAACATATTTGAAAAAATTTGCTGAATTTCCTTGGACTAACTCAGTTAGCCAATTTAATGAATATATCAGCTCTGGTTCCTTAGAGATAGTCCATTTGAAACATAGTAGTGTACATCTTTTCTCAGTTTTAAGGGTCTTAAGTGATCAAGTATTTGCCTTTTTTTTTGCCTGAAGAAAAAGACAATTGCATTATTTCTCATTAACCATCTGTTTATTCAGGAGAGCCTATAATTCTACATCCAGACCCTCAATCCTGGTCCTCCCTGGAGCTGGTGCCACAAAGAAATCAAAATCTTTGAAAAAGTGAATTTTACTGACCACAAATGTGGACAATCAAGTGTTGTGTCACAGTGAAGTTTTTGGACTTGTTTTAAGATACACCTAAAGTCCTATGGTTACAAGAACTTATATCTCATCAGGTGGAAATAAACCTCATTTATTCAACACATCCATTCAGCATGTGTTAAAAAGAGTTTGAAAAGGACTCAGGGAAAATGAACTATGTTATATCATAGGGCATTTCTAAGGGGAACCACAGTCATTAGTAAAGGCTGGAGATCCTCATTTCTAAGGGAAACCACAGTTATTAGTAAAGGCTGGAGAGCCATTGCTGTATCAGTAATTTTGAGTCCTGATTCTGCAAGTTGCCGGGGTTGCAGTCATGCTGCTTTGGCGCATACTCTAAAATGGTGGTATTTGTTTCAGGCTTTTTTGGAATATTTACAGCAACAAATAGTTGGATGTTTCCATGGTATTAAACAAATCTGTGAGAGTTACATGCGTGGTGCTTAAGTTTCTCCAAAATTCAGGAGACCTCAAAATATTCTTCCATCAATAACCATTAAGATTGGTAGTTGTGAAGTGAAGAACCCGAATTTAAAAGTTTGTAGTCTGAGGTGCCAACACAATTTTGTCCCCTGTAGTGAAATTGCCTATTTTATGACTTTTCACTTTTTCTGATTTAAGAGGAGAGCTAATATTTTTGTCCCAGGACCACTAATTTCAAAGTTTTCTTTTACTAACACTTAAATACATTTCTTCCTTTGATCATTTGAATGAGTAAATGCTACATATGATATGATTCACTGACATTTTTTTTTTTTTTGAATTTTATTTACAGTTAGGCAGCATCAAGAGGCTAATCCCAAGATTAAACTCAATGAGCTTTAAAATGAAGTTCAAAGAAATTGTTGGAGACATAAAACCTGTAAGTTCCAGTCAAATCTTTATTTACTACACTTGAGCAAAGTTACATTTGAAGATTAATATCTCAGATTTTGTTTTTTATTAAAAAACTGGCTCATTGAAGCTCTAACAGACCAGGCTGACATACTGAAGCTGCAATTGAGCACACTGACACACTGAAACTGTTACAAAGTAGGCAGATATACTGGAGCTGTAGCAGAGCACACTGATATATTAAAGCTGTGGCAGGGCACACTGATATACTGAAGCTGTAACAGTGTACACTGATATACTGAAGCTGTAACGAAATACAAAGATATACTGAAGCTGTAACAGTGTACACTAATATACTGAAGCTGTAACAGTGTACACTGATGTACTGAAGCTGTGGCAGAGGGCACTGATATACTGAAGCTGTAACAGTGTACACAGATGTACTGAAGCTGTGGCAGAGGGCACTGATATACTGAAGCTGTAACAAAGTATACAGATATGCTGAAGCTGTGGCAGAGTATGCTGATATACTGAAGCTGTAACAGTGTACACAGATGTACTGAAGCTGTGGCAGAGGGCACTGGCATACTGAAGCTGTAACAAAGTATAGAGATATGCTGAAGCTGTGGCAGAGTATGCTGATATACTGAAGCTGTAACAGTGTACACAGATGTACTGAAGCTGTGGCAGAGGGCACTGACATACTGAAGCTGTAACAAAGTATACAGATATGCTGAAGCTGTGGCAGAGTATGCTGATATACTGAAGCTGTAACAGTGTGCACAGATGTACTGAAGCTGTGGCAGAGGGCACTGACATACTGAAGCTGTAACAAAGTATACAGATATGCTGAAGCTGTGGCAGAGTATGCTGATATACTGAAGCTGTAAATGAGCACACTTACGTACTGATGCTGCAAAGGAACACTTTGACATACCAAAGCTTAAATGAAACAAAATGCTGTACAGAAGCTGTAACATAGGGGACTACTTACACAGTTGTTGGTAGTGTGTTTACACCATCTGTAGTCCTCCAGAAATCACAGTCATCTGGCAAAACCCTTTGGTTGTGGGTAGGTCGATATATTGGGTGGTCTGGAGAAGTTTGTGTTCTTAAGGGTTTGGTTTCTTTGCTCCCAGCGGTTAAATAACAATGTAGTGCTGTGAAACTAGTTTCCATGATGTTCTTAAATCTTAATTTGCAAAATTAGTGTAAAATGTTTCAATTTTATTTGTTCTGTATTTTTCCCATATCAGGACATTGTGATTGGAATCAAAGGCTGTGAAGAACTGAGACACAGCAAAAAATTTCATCGCATTCTTGAGTTAATTCTTTTGTTTGGAAATTACATGAATGCCGGGAGCAGAAATGAAAGATCATTAGGGTTTGACTTGGAATACTTAACCAAGGTGAGAAGTCTATGCTTCCCTGTAATGAATTAAGCTTCACTGTAGTAAATTAAAGACATCAGTGTAACGTTTTTCAGATCACATGAATTTTCCAGTCTTAGCGTTTGATTTTTGATTCCTTGCCGTAGGCAGGCAAGGAATCTATGCGATGGTGATGTCGTGTGTGTGTGTGTGTGTGTGTGTGTGTGTGTGTGTTTGTGACACTTGCTTGTAAACACGATATCTTAAGATAGGAATGTCCGACACTTTTCATATTTGGTATATAGATTTATCATGTTGAGAGAGAGAACCCTATTGTTTTTGGTAGAGGTCAAAGGTCATTTGAGGTCACCAGCGATAAAATTGCGACAATTTCAAAAATAGCTTGTAAACACGATATCTTCAGATAGGAGTGACCGACACTTTTCATACTTGGTGTATAGATTTGTCATGTTGAGAAGAAGAACCCTATTGTTTTTGGTAGAGGTCAAAGGTCATTTGAGGTCACCAGCGGTAAAATCACGAAAACGCCGAAAATGGCTTGTAAACACGATATCTTCAGGTAGGATTGCCCGACAATTTTCATACTTGGTATATAGATTTGTCATATTAAGAGGAAGAACCCTATTGTTTTTGGTAGAGGTCAAAGGTCATTTGAGGTCATCAGCGGTAAAATTGCGAAAACACTGAAAATGGCTTGTAAACATGATATCTTCAGTTAGAGGAGACCAACACTCTTCATATTTGGTATATAGATTTTTCATGTTGAGAGAGAGAAGCCTATTGTTTTTGGTAGAGGTCAAAGGTCATTTGAGGTCAATAGCAGTAAAATTGCGAAAACTTCGAAAATGGCTTGTAAACACGATATCTTCAGATAGGAGTGACCGACACTTTTCATACTTGGTATATAGATTCATCATGTTGAGAAGAAGGACCCTATTGTTTTTGGTAGAGGTCAAAGGTCATTTGAGGTCACCAGCGGTAAAATTGCGAAAACGCCGAAAATGGCTTGTAAACACGATATCTTCAGATAGGATTGCCCGACAACTTTCATACTTGGTATATAGATTTGTCATGTTGAGAGGAAGAACCCTATTGTTTTTGGTAGAGGCCAAAGGTCATTTGAGGTCATCAGCGGTAAAATTGCGAAAACACTGAAAATGGCTTGTAAACACGATATCTTCAAAAAGGAGTGACAGATACTCTTCATATTTGGTATATAGATTTGTCATGTCGAGAGAAAGAAGCCTAGTGCTTTTGGTAGAATTCAAAGTTCATTTGAGGTCACCAGCGGTAAAATTGGGAAAATCCCGAAAATGGCTTTTAAACATGATTTCTTCAGATAGGAGTGACCAACACTTCTCATGCTTGGTATATAGGTTTGTCATGTTGAGCGGAAGAAGTCTATTGTTTTTGGCTGAGGTCAAAGGTCATTTGAGGTCACCAGGGGTAAAATTGTGAAAATTCTGTGCCTAAAATGTAAAGAAAAATCTATCAAGCACTGTCAATTTGAAAGCAGGTAAGGTATTTGATGGCAAGGAATCACTAAGCCTTTTGGCTTTCTGGTTTTTCTTGTAGTGTTAATTTTGATTGTTTTGAATGTTTTAAATCAGATTGTCTCATTTTCAAAAGCACCAGTCATGTTCTAGAATTTCAAAATTTAAAAAAAAAAAAAAAAAAAAAAAAACATTTATTCTTTGTTTCACATAATTTTGCCATTTTACTAATTCCCCTGGGGACTTTTAAATAGAGGTGCCCTTTGTAGGACATTTTCAAGCAAATTTGTCAAAGAAGGGGGGGAGTCAGGTGTTGTAGGAGACTTCTCTTTTCTCTAGTTAGTAAGTTAGATGAGATGTCAACACAAATGTGTTGTATAGTGTCAACTAAGAAAAAAAAAACAAAGTTGCAATTCAGTTCAAGTCCTTACCATAAGTTGCCTTTTACAACAAGTGGGAAACAGGGGACATATTCTGTAACCCCCAGCCCCTAGGAACCAACCATGGTGGGGCCTTTTATTTAACCTTAAGTTGTTTATCTTCTTACAATGTGAAATTGGTTTGTCAGTGACAGAACAGTTAGAATGTTATTTTTGAGACTTTTGAAGTGTTGTCAAGTAAACTAGGATTTCATTTGAAATAAACTAATTTTGTCAGGATACATTTTTAGTTTTTGTCTAATATTTACCAGATTTTTAATTTTTTTTTTCATTCACAGCTTAGAAATACCAAATCTGTTGACAATAAAATAAACTTCTTGAACTTTTTGTCAGAGACTGTAGAGAAAAAATTTCCAGATATTGCAGATTTTACAGGAGAATTGATTCATATAGAAAAAGCTGCTAGGGGTAAGCCCTTGTAGATTTTTTGTTCAATGCTTGGAGAAAGTTTGAAAGAGGCATAAACAAATATTAAGGAACACAAGTTAAATGAATTTTGTT
This sequence comes from Holothuria scabra, assembly GCA_037179385.1. Classification (NCBI taxonomy): domain Eukaryota; kingdom Metazoa; phylum Echinodermata; class Holothuroidea; order Aspidochirotida; family Holothuriidae; genus Holothuria; species Holothuria scabra. The sequence goes on along the minus strand of CM074192.1, from coordinate 14,435,602 downwards.
TCCCTTCTTACCCGCACAATGCATTGAAGTTTTAATACTTGCATTATGAAAATCTGTGGGGTATTTGGAATTTGTTCATTTTAGATTTGGTTACTTTTACATTTAGTTACTTATGTCCATTTATAGTATAGGTTTGTGAGACATTGTGTTAGATCAGTTTCTGGACACTCTCTTCCAGACAATTTTCACCATGACAATTTTTCTGGGATAACTCTCCAGAAAAATCCCAAACCCCCATAGAGGGCAAGTGATTTTCTCACAGAGGAAAATTGCAAATTTCCTGAAAGAGAAAGTTGTCTTAGGTGTTATTATAGTTTGCCATTGGTCAGATGTGAAGTTCTAAGATTTCAAGTTGTAGACTTCTTGTAAATATAGGGACAATGTGGTTGATTTCTGATAGTAAACTTTCCATGAAGGTAGCTGATAATTGGCACAGCCAAATGGCTTCCTTCAGTATCCTTTCGGTGTTGTCAACCAGAAGTACAAGCTGCAATAGTTGTTGATCCTGTGATAGCTGACATTGTTCTGACGAACTCTCAGTTTAACTTGATTGTAGCTGCAGGTGGTTGTGCTGTCATACTGGCATCATGGGCTGCACTCTGTGTGAATGATGAATGTATGAGTGTGTATATTGTTGTGCACTTAAAATGCATGCCGGAAGTGCTACTAATTTCAGGTGGAAATTGTTGTTAAGGGAATGGCAGTGGGATTGGTGGGGTTAATGGTATATCAGATATTATCTCACCGTAAGGCATACTAAGACATTGCTACATTAATGAAGCACATTCTAAGCTATCCTTTTAATCTCAAATTATAAGTACATGACTTTACTGTATTTTTTTGTTGGGAGCAATTTATCTATATTTTTAATCAGTTAACATGGCCAAGAAAATTTATCAATTTTTAGCTGTATTGTAAACAAGTTTAAAATATTTAAGTCAATATTTGATCTTGAAGGTAATGCCATCAGCATTATCAGCTTTATCAGAAAGTCACATCAGCATTTTAGGAGAGTACAGTTCTAATTTTTAGTGTACCTATATATTTTATGTTCCACAGTTTCAGAAGATGTTGTACAAGGAAATTTGTCAGCAATGGAAAAACAACTCAATGAATTGGAAACTAACCTCAAAGTTTTCAAGCCAAGTGCTGACAATGATAAGTTTGAAGAAGTCATGGATATATCCTTTTATGTCTTCTTAATATTTTCAGGTCTTCAAAATATAGTTTACCTAGAAATTGCTATAATTTTTTGCCAAATAAAATTGTTCCCTTTCGATGTTTCATATTTCATTTGCATCTGGTTCCACATTCATCTCAGGAGGCCTTGTGCAATGATGTCATGTTTGGAAGAAAAACAATGAGCTTGTGACTGAAGGCATTAAAGTTTGTCATGAATGTCAGGTAGACTTGACATGTATCTGACTGGTTGGTGAATCAAAGACTTTAAAAATGGAACCTACCACCATTGTGTCATCATAAGCAATGAAGTAGGGAAAACAAGCCAGTGAGTCACAAATGGAACAAGGCTGTATCTTGTCTGACTCGAAATCGTTAAGTCAGAAACTTAGCTGTAAAAGTCATTTGACTTACTAACTAACTAGCCAAAGGAGGGCATACTTTTCACTCTGTGTGACATCACATGCATAAGGTCTATTTATTCCTTTGATTTGCTTGTTGGGACAGATCATTTGTGTTGACACTGAAAGGGTGGAAAAATGTTTTCTGTTCATAATTGCCCCTTGTTCCATTTCAAGCAGAACTGTTTCATTTTGTGAGCTAAAAAAAGCTGTGAAATCAGAACTTTCAATTTTCTAACTCAAAGTGCTTAAAATATAGTCGTGGCAAAAATGATCATAAAGTGAAAAAGTGACAGTTTGGCAAAAATAATGTTTGTCTTTGCATTCACCTAAGTGATGTAAAGTGTGAATTTTTAGATAGGAAAATATGATTTTCGTCCCGTGAACCTTTGAGTTTATTGAGGTTAGCATTTGTGCACTTGCCTTTGCAGAGTACAGTCTGCTGCATGTTCCACTCTCTGAGATGGCAATGTTGGCAAGTATGTTTATGTAGCACAATGACACATACACAGTGTACAATACTCATTAACCGACTGACTCATGACATTACATTGGTATTTGCATCATTTTGATCTGCAAGTTTGTAACTTGAAAAAAGGACTTATCTACATCACCCAATGTTACCTCCTATTTACATGACGTAACCTTGCTTACCCCCAGTAATCCTGTGGAAACCCTTTTGGGCTCCCCAATGTCCATCCCATGAAGCTGATAACTTGCCAATGGATTACGGCAGATAAGCAGGGTTACATGATGTAAATAGGAAGTATCAGGTCTTGTTGAACCCCAAACCAGGGAGTTTTCGGGAATTTTTCCCCCATCCCTTTCTTAATTTTGCGTTGAGTTGATTTTCCTTGACAGATACATCCACAAATTTCTTGTTATAGCAAAGGAAGAATATGAAACACTAAAGGCAATGTTTACAAAGATGAAGGACCTGTTTTCAGAGTTATCAGAATTCTTTTGTTTTGACAAGAAAAAGACAAGTTTTGAAGAATTTTTCCAACAAATAAAGACATTCCTTTCAGATTATCTGGTATGTATACACACCTGTTTATTTTAAGGAGACTTCATATTTTGTGCTTATGTGGTTGTTTGAGGAAAACTGAGGACATGGCGAGATTAGGAAATTGGCAGTTATAGAGAAAACACGTAAATGAAAACATTGCTGTTTGTACTTGTGCAAAAAAAAGTAAAAATTGTGGAAAGTTTGACCTATTTCTGGGAACTGAAAGTTACTCAAGTGCTCAAGTGCTTGAGATTTGGTCCCTTTTAGAATTTTTACTGTTACAGGTAATGGTTATGTGTTCTGTAATTTATTTCAGTCACTTTTAGCTCTGATTAAGTCTAATTTATTCCACATAAGGTACTGTGATGGAGGTGAAGTGCAGTGTGTGTATAAGGATGACAGGGTTGAATTATTGAGCTGATTTATTCAACTGTAATACTAGAGACCTATTCAAATGACTAATGGGATTTGTAACTAGTATTTGAACTCCCAGCTTTGTAAATATTAAGTTGTAAAACTGTTTCAAATTTTGATAAAACAACACTTTCAAGATATGAGCCATATTTCTCGTGTAATTAATAAGAAAATTTAGATAATTAATTGAAAATAAGATATAATATTATTGTATGTATTGTTGACCCTGATAAAATGTGAGTGTTGCTTGGTAAAAGAACAAAACACACACCAAGGGACTTAGTTTCTCACAGATGAAATATCTTAGTTTACTTTTTTATAGCTAGAGGAGTTAAAAAACTTAACTTTGATGAGATATTACCCTGTAATAGACAATTATTGCTTAATACTTCATACTTTATGTAAATGTTAATTGGAAGAGATTTTTATTTCCAAAAGAGAAAGCCAGATTTCTAATTTTCATGTTCAAAGAAAACTCCATTTGGCAATTTTTTCTGCAATTTTTTTTTAAATTTCCTGGCTAAGAGATTCCCACATTAACTATTTATCTACCCATGGTAAAAATAGTTTTTATGTGGAAGCATGTCTTCATCAAAACTTTCATAGCACCAATTCATTTGTCCATTTCTTTTCTATCTTGTATTTCCAGCAATCAAAGGAAGAAAATCGCAAGAGGCTAGAAGCAGAAGAAAAACAGAAGAAATTAAAGGAAGCCAAAGAGAAGGCAGCCAGAGAAAAACAGGAGAGGAAGAAGAACAAGCAGCTTCTAGACATGACAATGGGTAGGCTTTGTCAGTATGTCTGTCTGTCTGTCCATTTGCCTGTCTGTGGCAGTATAAGTGATTGCTTGGTATTTTGTTACTGCCTGCTTGGTCATGTATCCATACCTTTCTGTTGTTACATCTTCGGTCTGTGTTTTGGCCTTAAGCAGTATCTTTTCCAGCAGTATGTTCCACTTATTTCTGCAATTTTAGAAGAATTTCACTTATTTGAAATTTTTGATATTTTGCCGTTCCACTCTTTTTCAGTCCAATCCAAATGGAGTAAACCTTTCTTGTTAAAAAGTAGCGGTTTTAAGCAGTGATTTTTATTTTGTGATGGCCTTCAGAAAATTCTTGAAAATTGTTTGTAACATTTGATTCAACTAACTTACTGTCTTTCTTTTTAAAGATGGGGATCAGAAGGGTGTCATGGACAACTTGTTGGAAGCTCTTCAAACCGGTCAAGCTTTCAATCGACCCGACAAGGCTAAGAAACGAACTCCCAGGGCAGGAGGTAATATAAATATGTGTTTTAAGTTGTACAGGTCTGTTTACATGGAAATAGGACTAAAGGTTTGCTTAAACCTTCAGAGAAAAAATGAATTGTGCACTAGTAAGAAAACAGAAGAAGTGCAATTTTTATTTACTCCAGAAATTTTTCCTGCAAAATTTGATTTGATGATAGGAAGTGCAATCAAACATGAAGTGTTTTTAAGATTGATATATGTTTTCATCATGACTGAAGGAGCTTTATGTTGCAAATATGGTTCATGTCTGGTTTAAAATACAGTCCAAATATGAAGCAAGTCCCTCCATTTAGTTGCACAGTACAACAGGTGGAAAATATCACCCCTACCTCTACCCAGCCCACATATAAGGGACATATAAGGGGGAAGGACTAAGGGAGGATATACCTAACTGAATGAGGATATGCAGTTAAAGGAGTATACTCTAGGAAACAGCAGTTTTTGTCTTCAAAAGTCTCCTATCAAAACATATCTCAAAAATAGAATGCCTGGAAAGTTGAAACATAAAATGATGCAAATGTACTTATATGGCATCGCTGCAGAAAAAAGTATTTTTCTTCCAAGGAGTGGAGAGGGTGAGTTAATAAGGACTAGAAAATGGATTGAGAAATTTGCAATTGTGTGGCACTATCCATGGCAACAAAAGTAGGTGGACCCCTGACCTCAAGGATATTTAGCCAGCCAAAGGGGAGTATGTTATTTTATGAGATACACTTGTTTTCACCTTATCTTCTTCATAGTTTTGAATGATGCAGGTCAGATTCAGAGAAGGAAAGTAGTTTATGATGTCCAAGAAGCAAAGGCTGCCAAAGATTGTTTTAACCTGATGTTATAGGGACTTTTCAACATAATGTTTTTCAGTCATGTTTGAGAATAACTCCTAAATGTATGCTTGGGCTTGTCCTCAGATGTGGCAGTTGCTGATGCCTAATTCTTATGTCACTGAGAACTGTCAATTAGGTAGACCTAGTTAAGGAGAGGCACTGCCTCTGGTTCAGTTTTCAGTTTCCCAGTCTTGGATTTCCAATTGTGCTAAAGTATTAATGACATCATAGCTGTGTAAAGGCAGGTGTGTGCTTATAGACTTGCTGTTAGGCTACAAGAGCCACAGATAGCCATTGTTGCTCATAGGAGTCAATCAGGATCATAGCTTGGGCAATCAACATTCTCCTCTAGCGGTTTTGTATGTGTTTGTGCTTCACCCATACAAAATGTTTAGCCACTGTAACACAAAATATCAATTCAAACCTTGAATAGAGTCAACTGTAATTATTTCAGAGAGAATGTTGAGTAATGACCAGAAGTAATAGCCAAAAAGAAGAAGATATATATTAAATTTACTATTTTAGGATACACCCACAGCCTTTTTTATAGGGGGCAACCTGATCACTATTTTGTTTGAATGTTCTGAGCAAAAAAATTCAACTGAGGGAGAACATTAACATTGTTTCAATTTACATACCTATAAAATGCTGTATTAAAATGTTAATTGGTCTTAACTGTGCTTATATAACTAACTATAAACTGTATTTAATTGGTCTTTAGCAGTAAATAATTCACTGATATCCCAATATATAGTCCTGCATGGTGATAATAGTCTGCCAAGGATAGTTGGTGAAATGCAGATTTAAATATATTTTATGGGGAGCCATCCTCCTTTATCTTTGTTATTCTTTTGTTCACTTGTATTGTGAATGCTGCAGGCAATCCAAAACCAAAACACATGGAGTTTTCAGATCAGATCACACTAGAAGACAAAAGAAATTGAAAGATAAAGGCTTGATGGCCCCCAATAACGGCAGACGCTATATATATGTGTGTTTGTTGCATTCTCGGTTTTATTCTCTGCAGAGTTGTGGCAGTAATTCAGTCCCTATATATTTGTCAAGTCTTAAGTGGTATGTGTTGATAATACATCTCCTGCAATGTATGCATACCTTGATGCATGGCATGCTAGCCTGCTTTTCTTGGTAACCTAAGATTTCTAGCTCCCTTTTATATCCGTTTGTGTCTTTTTTTTATTTGCGTGCCTTATTCAGTGACATTCTTCGTGCTTTTTGCTCAAAATGTACAGGGAAGGGTTGTATTTTCTGTTGAGATTGTGTCCAAGTATTCTTTTCTTATTTGCCTTGAGACATTCAACTAATCTTTTATGCTTATTTAATCTTCATAAATGATCTCATTATATGATTTCTTTTCAAGATTATTGAAATCCTCCTCTGTAGTCCCTCTGTTTAGTTTATTAGAATTCTGTGGGCCTTACATCATAGAGACATTACTTGTAACAAGTGGTGGTGGTGGTTAACTAATATTTCCAGTTACACTTTGAACCATGGCCAGTATCCATCTACCCCAGTCTAGTTGTACAGAAGATTAAGGGTTATGACTTTTGTTACAGGAAGCAGCTGTTACTTAGAGTGTCATTCTCCATGCTGATAGAATTGAATAGGATGTTTTAGTCAATGTTACCCAAGAAAAAGGCATTTTCTCGAGTGAAGCTTGTCTCTGTAATTGCGGCAGTTAACCCTGTTTAAACCAACCTTGTTGCTCTATTGAGCAATTAGTCTTTGAAGGGGACAGATGCCTTTAACTTTATTGATCTCACGATACCTGAACAGGAAGTTCTCTGATAGATTCTTGAATATTAGTTGCGAGCTTGAGGTGACTAAAACTTGCTATTCACTTCTAGGGTCATGCACAATACTTTTGACTCTGTGATATCACTAAGTCTTAAATAATTGTGTTAAAGGACACTTCATTAACTATAAAAACATAAAATTACACTTTGCAACTTGACAAAAGAGTAGTCCAAACTGCTGGATAGTAGCCATGATTCCATTTTACATACCTGTTTTGCTTAAGGCGTGAATCACACTACAGAGATATGAGATCAGTGATCAGATTACAATCTGATTTCTGTGAGTTTTAATTAAAATCTCCTCCATCTCTGGTTGGAAAGAACCAAAGGTTTGCCAACCTATGTAAAATTATTATTTGTCTTGCATAGACTGCAAAAATCAAATTTATACCACTTATTTTGTGATGGACACGGACTTCCTATATACAGGGACTGTGGACAGAGCATGTAATGTAATACCTATGTCTTATCCGTTGATGGTCCCCACCGACTTGGACAAAAAAAGCACACCAAGATGGCTGCCTTGAAGCTATAATTTGTATGATTTGACGACGACTCTGTAATATTTTAAACAAAAGTTAAACTTGAATGGCTTACAATATCATATTCCTGCAATTTGTGTAGTAATTTTGACCTTTAGCTTGTATTATTTCAAAAATATTTCAACTTTCTTGCAAAATCTGTTGATTTACTTGAGCAAGTTTAAACTTTCACACAAAATTGTAGCAGACGGCCATCTTGGTGCACTTTTTGTCACATGTTCCGTCCTGACAATCTACCATGCAGTATGCTCTGTCCCAGTATAGGAAGTCCGTGGCGATGGGACACTGACAGACAGCTTTTATTGTACTGGGCATGTCTGAAAAAAAAAAGCTGTCTGTTGATGTGACATCACAAAATAAGAAGTTTACATTTCATTGTCATAGTCCTCTGATGCAATTCATTTGTCGTACTAGTAGGCAAATTTTTAGCTCTTTCCCACCAAAGACTGAGAAGTTTTAAGCTGAAACTCATAAAAATTGGACTGCATCGGTGATATGAAATCTCTGCATTGTGACCTGTGATCTATACTCCCCATATCTATACGTGCATTATTTATATTACAAAACAATATATTGCCACTTTCCAGAGATCTTCATTTACACTATTCTACATGTTCCGATCAAGGTTTCATAAATAAATGATTTTTTGGCAATACAAAATTAGAAGCAAAAGGTTGTAATTGTGAGCAATATTGTACATTAGGACGCAATAATACCACAACGGCATTGTTAATACATGAACACCACCCACACAACATCCCTGGTGTGTAACCTGCCAAATGAATTAAATAAGTATCCAGGGTACTTCAAGTCTCATTAGCAATTTTAACTTAGACTTCAAAGAGCAAAGATGCATTTTAAAGCGAGGAGAAGCCATATCTTTCATAGAGCCAAATGCAATTACATTTGTTTTCAAAGTACTTGAAGCCATCATTAGCAGCCCAGCTTATTTTTCAAGTGACAAAAATTACATTACTTTTTTTAAGAATAGAAAGGTAAAAGGAGGTATAAACCACATTTGAAGTTAATTATCAAGGTTTTTAACCATTACTAGTTCCAGTTGTATAAATGTAAGTAACATAAGTTGTCTGCCATGTTTATGACTGCTTGCTCAAGTAAGATGTAACTAACATAGCATGGTAGGATTATTTTAATGCTTGTTGTACATTTCTGCATTCATTCTGACTGCATATCAAGTCCTTTGTTCACACTATGTTTGTGTTAGATTGAATTTCATGTAGGCCCTTCTTCCAGAGATGTCCCCTTTTTCTGAAATGAAATTAAACCTTCAGAGCATCGAAGGGGGCTGAAGACTGAGAAATACCACAGAATGTGTTACTTTACAGCTAATATTGGACAAGAATATTTAATGAGTCACTTAGTATAGTGTAGTTTAGAGTGGTATGGAACTGGAGACTGATTGCTTGGTCAAGTGGTTAGAGCATCAGACTTGCAATCTGGAGGTCGAGAGTTTGAGTCCCGCCCAGGTCATACCGAAGACTCTAAAAATGGAACCTTCTTCCATTGTGCTCGGTGATTAGCATAAGCAATGGAGTAGGGAAAACAAACCAGTAAGCCCAATTGGGAAAAAAAACCCTGGCCAGCTTGACTTGAACCAGTTGGTTAAAAAGTGGGTCTTTAATCCACATTTAACCTAACTTGGCATAGAAGTGGAACACCAACTTGGTCAGCTTTATGTTGTTTTTGGAGGACTTCAGCAATACCACTTAAATCATAAATCATGCAAATAATTGATAATATTGCTAGTTTCATTCAACTTTTTAACTGCAAGATGCATCATGAAATTAAGGCCTGAAAGATGTATGTGTCATACACAGTTAACTTGTTAAACAGTGAATGTTGTGTTACATTTTGCTAGAAATTTCTAGCAGTTGAGAAATAGACAATGTATATGTTCCAACATCACAGAGTTGGTTGGTTAGTTGGATGGGATTTAACGACACACCAACTTGAATGTGTTATGTAGTGTCAGCTATATAAAACAGGTAGTTTAAATATTTTTTCAAACACAGTTCATGTTCAGTTTGGTTTCAAATATAAGTTGTAAATATGATTCCAGACCTCCCCTTAACCCTTTACAGTTGTGCTCCAATCGGGGCATATTTGCGCGCCTTGGGAGTGGGCGGAAAAGCAGATGTAGCACGCCCCGCATCAGCTTCCGTAGGTTATTGACCCTGTGACCTTAAACTATTGTCTCTCTCGTTGTCGTGGCCGAATTTTAGGGTAGCTACTCGCAGTTTCGAGCTCCGCATGAAACAGTAAAGATGGGCGACAGCTGCGCTCTCCGTATGAGTCCAAAAGGACCCAAACAATGGTAAAGGGTTAAAATAAGCCTGTGGAGTGTGTTTACTGCAAAGCTGATGCAGCTTTCTGTGTGTGTGTGCACAGACCCGTGCTGCAGATACTTTAGATTAACCCTTTACCGTTGTGCTCCAATCGGGGCATATTTGTGCGCCTTGGGAGTGGCCGGAAAAGCGGACGTAGCACGCCCCGCATCAGCTTCCGTAGGTTATTGACCCCATGACCTTAAACTATTGTCCCTCTCCTTGTTGTGGCCGAATTTTCGGGTAGCTACTTGCAGTTTCGAGCTCCACGTGAAAGAGTAAAGATGGGCGACAGCCGCCCTCTCCGTATGGGTCCAAAAGGACCCAAACAACGGTAAAGGGTTAAGTTGCCCCTTTCAACAGGCTGGAAACACTGTGGGCATGTGATACAGTCCACCCCTAACCCCAAGGGGTGGGTTGGGGGTTCACTCACACATTGCTTATTGTAGCAAGTTGAGTAAATGCATGGTCACTGACCTCTTGGAAATATTATAGAGGAATTTTTACCTTTTGTGGTTAATGAATTGAATTCCATTGGGTTTGCTATATGGGTTTCTTTGAAGTGTTATTAAGGCAGCATTAAGGTGCTGTAATTGGTAGCAGAATTTCCATACTTTTTTAATCCCTCATGTAAAAACTTCTAGTGTCAAGTGTTTTGAAATCATGAAAAATTGCCAGTGGTGTTCTTTGTTAATAGAGGTCCCAACTACACCAGGTGGCAATCAATATGAATTGCCCTAGCTGTTGTGTGTTAACTCATGTTGTGTATTTTGTTATCATAATCTCTTCTGCTTTAGCTTGTCAATTCTAATGTTAATTGCCTTGACTAGTTTGCTAAATAAATAATTTGAATAATAGCAGAGCATTGTTCAATGTCTACATAAACACAAAAAAGTTACAGCGGATGACAAAACATTTTAATGCATTAATTCTAACTATTCTTTGAAGTAGTGAAGGCAGAATTTATTTTGCGTTGCCCGCCAAATTTCCGATTGGCTTTTTTGTAACATTGCTCTGCTTCAAAGCTTGCCACTCAAGTTTTGTTGCGGCAGAGCAAATACTGTTGCACCTTGTTATTATTTTAAATAATTCTTGCACAAGAACTATGATAAAGTTGGAACTAAAAATGATAACTGTGTTGCTTATGGACAGCATTCATGGGTTGGCCATTTACTGTTGGAGAGAGGAAGTGAGTATAAGGTTTTGGTGAAAATTTGCATAGTTTTTCTATGCCATGTTCTCAAGATGTTAGCAGATAAAGGTATTTGGTGTTTCATCCTAGGTTAATTTAAACGAAGCTTGAGTTATATAATCTCTGTGATTAGTAATGCCTTGTTTTCTTTGTTTTTCAATTGCTATAACTTTGGGAATGAAAGAATGACATGTCAATGAGTGTTTGGCTGTTATGTAACGTGGGTTTGCTTCAAGGTATGTAGTAGGGAAAACAGACCAGTGAGCAACAACTGGGAAAAGGCTGTGGCCAGCTTGACTTGAACCAATTGGTTTTATCCGGGCCATAAAACTCCATCCAACTAACTCACTGGGAGCAATTTTGTACCTGAACGGTAGTTTGCAATTTTCGATTTGAACAAAACCTTATTCATCCTTCAGTTTGACTTTAACAAACAGCAATGCTAAATGTGTTCTGGTGTTTGATAAGTATGATTTAAAGGGGTTGTGCATTTTTAGGAATAGTTTGTATTTAAAGGTACAGTATTACCATTACTACAGACTAATTAATTTGCAATAGAAATTGTTCAAATAAATTGGAATTAATGCATGTTTCAATTCTATAATATGTGATAATAATCTTCTTCAAATGCTAGAACTAGTAGGTTTTGCTTACTAAACAAAGTCAAATTTCTAAACACCTTTTGATTTGATGTCATTTCTTACTTTCTCTCTCTACAGGTGATAGGAGAAGACTGGAGCGATCAAGATCTAGAGTGGGCAACCAGTTAATGGGGGAAGCTATCGATGCAGAAATGAACTACGAAAATGGTTTGAAGAAAGCTGGAAAGGGGAAAGGTAAACAAATGATGACTCTTTCGGAAATGACCGCTGGACTAGAATTATAGCACACAATAAGACTATGTCCAGTTGTATGGGATCGTTGAATCCATCATGAATGGTCAAGATTCAGGCCCGAGATGATTGGAAGATGGTTTGTTGAATAGTTGACATCAGTTGGATGTCTGTGGTTCATGAGGGATGTACAGTGCAAGACTCAGAACAAGAGGATTCCAGTGACTTGGTCAAGATGTCAACTTTAAACACCAAAAAGTTGTGGATTGATTTCAAGCTGATGTACAGGTGAAGGTAGAGAGAGAAGTATTGTTGAGGGAAACAAGTTGGCAAAAGATCAGTGTTTGGCATTGGTGGGCCTATATGAATGTATGTTAACTTGTCCGGTTTTAATACTTGGACTTGGTTTGGTATCTTTCAATTCCAGCTTGGGAAGAATTTGTGCATAGATCTCATCAAATTTAATTTGATAAGTAGGACCATCATTTCATACAAATTTCAAAATCTTCTCTTGCCAGGGGATCAAATATTTTTTGAAATATGAGAAATATTTATATCTGTTTTGGTTTTGTTTGTTGCATGACCACTTAGATGGAGTCCTTTTAATTAATGTCAGATTATCAAGGTGATGGTTAGGCAGAATGATCAGGAGATGACAACCATTGTATCAATGTAATGAGAGGGGGGGGGAAGGATGGGCATCTGAATGAGGTCAAAGTTAAAATACATCTACTCAATAGAAAATTGATCGAGCAATGAATTGATAGTTGATGTGGGATATAAGTAATGGCTCTCTTAAAGCATGCAATCATTTAAACAAACATTTCTGGGATTTAGAAGGTTTGATTGCTATTGAAAAGTGCTGTTTATGGATGGCAAGCATTTCATCCTTTTTATTGTGTACTTTTCATTTTATTTCTAAACTGTTGGCAACTCAGAGATTGTACTTTGCAGTGGATCATTTTATATCATTTCTATATTTTATGACTTTGTCCTTTGTTTTACTGTTATTGAAGTCTGTGTGGTAATTTTGTTTTCAAAATAAAACCACTACCTCTTCAAATTGATTTAGGCCAAAATTTTAATGTGACTATGTCTGCCTAAGGTGATGAATGAATAAATGCACTGTTGTGATCAGGAAACAAATACATGACATGCACAATAATTGTAGATAAACAACAGTTGCAACAAACTGTAGAGGTCATCAGACTGTAGTAGCAGGATACTGTTGAGACATATCAATAACTATGTGCTCTAAGGTCAGTAGTAATGACGTAATGTTAGAATGTAGCAGTAGCAGCAACAATGTACTGCAATGCTGAAGCAGTGATGAACTACTGTTGAGATGTAGCAGTAACATTGTACTGTAAAGCAGTAACAGTTGTTCCCTATAGAAATGGCAATGAAAGTACTCTTTACAGACATGGCTGTAACACCTACTGCAGAGATGTAACAGGTACTGTAGAACACAGCAGGAACTTTGGAAATAAATCTCAGCTCTTAGATATAGGTAAGCCTGGAAATATCAGGCTAGGGAAAATTTCCTACAGGCAGTTCGCTTACAGCTGTTGTCAAACAGATGTCAATGAAAGAAAAATGGCCAGGAGTTGTCCTAGATATATGGTTTGTTAACATATATGTTCAGTCACATGTTTGCCACATTTATTACCAAAGCCTTTTATAAGGTCATGTTTGGTTGAGAGTCATGAGCTTAAAATAAATCTTTGCTCTACTTACCAGTTTTTACAAGTCATGTCTTCACTCTGTGATCTAGTTTAAATCATTTGTATCAATCACTTCATAAACTCAAGACATGGTGTTATTTGTTAAAAAAATGAAAAGGTCACTGTCATATACTTCTTAAAAAGCCATTTAAGATTCATGAGAAGGCACCCTCTGCCTTTAAAGAAGGGAGATCAGTGGTGAATGGATATCAGCTAATATGCCATGCAAAATTATAGAGATGTCCTTGAAAGTGAATCCCATATCAAACTGCTCACAGTTGTGTGGTGGGGTTTTGTTGTTGGCCTGTTTGGTTGAGGGTGGTGGCTAGGATGAGCCTTTTCTCTCTGTTTTTTTTTAGCAAAGATGTAGAGGGTCTTCAGTGTTTCCCTCAGGGAATAGTGTAAGAATAAGAAATACTCTCTCCCTTTCTCACTTATTGGAAGTGGTTGTAGTGAGAGGATGTAGAATACAGATTTCACAGTCTTTTTTCCACCTACTACTTACATAAATGACAGGGTACATGCTGTAGATGGGCTTTTCAGTCCAGAGCTTAACTAAATTAAACTAAATAAAAGTAATAAGTAAATAATTTCTTGAAAGGGACAGAAGCAAGTCCAAAGTTAAATTTGGCCAAATTCCAAAAATGTGAGACTGTCAACTTGTCAAGAGAGCCTATGAAAACAGAGTTTACTAAGGCTTCTGTGACTCCACTGCTCTACCTCTCCCCTTCCCCCTCCCTTAATGTGGAATTGAGAGTTCCAACTAAAGAGATGAGACTAAATATGCCACTGACAAAACAGTTTGATAGGGACAGAAACACCTGTTGAAAAGGGTGTTTTAACACAATTATGTGTGTGGTTTTTTTGGGTGGGGGGAGAGGGGTAGAGAGGTGTAATTTTTTAGGGTGAAGTGGTAGGGGTTAAATCAGGATGTCTTTCAAAAAACTTAAATATTCCACAACTGGAGGGGAGTACTGTAGTGGTTCAATTTAACCTTGAAAGGAGGAGGAGGTCACATAGGAGACATGTCTTGTTACAAGAAAGTCTTATTTCAGACGTCTGAAGGTCTAAGTGCCTCTTGTACATTGTATCTTCTCTTTATGCAAAAATAACTGTGTATAGGATCATCTGCAGCTTCATTAAAAACATGCTAGGATTGTGGCAGTGTTCACATCAAAAGATAAATTCAAAGTGGTGAAAGGGGGAGTATTTCATGCTTTTGAAATTTTTATTTTTATTGGGGATAATTTGACTTAGGAGTGTATAGGCGTGGTTGTGCTCTGGTTGGATGAAGTGCTGCCCACAGCCTTTTTTCCAGTTGTGGGTCACCTAGATTGTTTTCATTTATAAGGGAATGCACGAGTTATCCCTCATGATAGGGGCTTATGATTGGAGTAACAACCACTTGGCTTCTGCCCTATAATAGGTACATCTTCATTAGTTACATGAAAATTAAAAATAATTTGTTCTTGCTTTCTGTAAATACCATGTATAATTTTCTTTATTTATTTTTTTATAAAAAAAATGAAGCAAAAATAGTTTAAAATTCAATAATGAATTGCTCAATTGCTATTTATATTTTAGGAATACATAACAGAGTTTATTGAGGGTATGTTAACACTTGTGTAATGCTTTCATAGATATTTTATGTATAGTATGTTGTTATCTTCTTAGTAGCATTATCTGATGCCAAATGTTTTTCCTATTAAAGACCAGTTTCTATTGTATACTTATTTAATTATCCAATTATGGTGCTAGGTTTACTTTCATACTTAAACTGTATCGGTGTCACATATATTTTAAACCTAACCTAATTATCGTGATTCGGTTATGTCCCAAAGATGTTTCAATTATTCTGCATCTCTTGTCTTTCCCAAAAGATTACAAAACTATGTTGTGGAGATCGCAGTTTCTTCTTTCATTTACTGTCAATCATCTTTCCCTACATTGTAAATAGTCTCTACAAAACCACTCAAAACATGAGAAAATTGGATCCAGAAAAATCAATTTAAAATGAGAAAGGAGAAACAAAATAGCTTTCCCTCTATGAAAGAGTTGTAATGCAGTCAATCTGTTTTGTGTTTAGTCAATCAAATATACCAATTTTAGCTGTTCATGTTAGGTCATAATTAGAGTCATTGTGTTATTGCAATGGATGTGTACCCAGAATTATTTTGCCAGGCAATTTCTCAAGTTGTGACCAGAGTCAAGACGTCATCACAATTCCACTTCACAAGGAAAACTTAAAATTCAAGATAAATAAGTCAAACTGCTATAGTGTCTCAGGATTCTTTTGCAGACAGAGAACCTTGATTTCAACTTTCATTTTTTGTGTGTCAAGTGGAAAACAAGTTTTCTAGTTAACATATTTGCTTTGTGAATGGTCAAGTGTTTTATAAATTTAGTATATATTGACAACCATGGAAACAATACTGCTTCAAAATAGTTCCCAATGTTTAGACAAAATTGGGAAGAGGAGGAGGGGCCAATGACAAGGTTTAGATATTTTTTATTGTGGTTCTATTAAGACCAACAGATTTCTCTTGCATCATAGTGCTTGCAATATACAGGAGAAACTGTGCTTGGGCAAGTCTCTGGTTCCTTGAAGTTTTGCCACAAGTATAGACGAATCCGAACAGATTGTGATGGTGTGATTTTAGTCGGCCATTACAAGGATCCACAACCTTAAATCTTTGAATTTCCTACCTTACCTGTTTCATGGATGGTTGTACACTGAAGTGTATCTTAATTTTCTCAACTTTGCTGAATATGAGGATTTGAAATTCACGTAGACAATAAATAAAGACGATTGAAGGCTGATGGACCCCACTAATGGCTGCCTACAGTCACTAAAATCAAGCGCTAATCGGATTTGTCTATAGCCAATGAAGGATACAGTGTACAATGCACTAAAATTGTCGACTAAGCAAAAATATCAACAAAGTTTGGTAGGCTTCCATTACAGATGTGCTGTCACCTGTCTTCCCCGTAGATGTCCGAAGGTGCTCTGTAGGTTGAATTTACACTCTTGATTGGCCCAGTTTAAATTTAAAATTCCTTACCATGGAGGAGAAGAAAAAATGAAGAGATGGAAAGGTCATACCTTGCTAAGAGTTTTTGAGTGATACTTTTAATTAAAGTGGCTTGTGAGCATGGAAGATACCACAAAGAGGATAGTTAACAGGTATTATTTGTTTAAGTTTAAGACAGAAAATTTTGCGCATCTTGTTTTGATTTCTAAGTCTTTGCTACAGTGGGTATTTTGGATAACTTTGCAATTTTTGTCAGATGAGAGTTTAAGAAGGAAGATAAAGGAAAGGTTCAAATAGTTTTCATCTGTGTGCAGTTTTTAATTGTGCTTTTAATGGTAACACGTCAAGATTGAATGCCTGAAACGAAATAAAGTTGGTTGAGACTCATTGGCAAAATGTCAAATTTGGGGGGGGGGGAAGGGGGTAAAATAAGGACAAAGGGAGTTGTAAAACATGCACTCCTGTGGGTGGGGATCCAGGGATAAAGCCCCAATGAGGTCTAGGGGGCAAAACCCCTGGAAGTTCTGAGGATGTGAAAAATTAAGCCCCAGGAGAGGCATATTATTTTGTTTTTTTTGGTTGGCGTAATTCCTGACTGACCTTAAAGGGGAGGGGAACTGTGGGAAAGGGAAAAATCTGTAGGTGCAAATGCCCCCTCATAACCCCCATGACACTGTCACTGTTCATTGAATTCATATAAAAGCTATGTTTTTGTGTTATACTGGTTTGCATATGTACAGATATATCAAGTAGGATCTACAAAGCCTTGTTAGAAGTGCTTTATATTGTTGTTTGATCTTCTTGCCTATAAATAAAATGAAAGTGTTTGTTGAAAGATTACCAGTAAAACAGTGACAGACATCAATCTAAGTAGCTATTTAGCTGACCTTAGAATGTGTGTAGACTTAATGTCAAATGTAGTCAATGTATTGTGTCAGTGGTAGCAAGCCTTGTCTTCCTTTATCTGTGTAGTGTAAATTTTATCTTTATGAGTAACCCCCAAGGGAGTAATCCCCTTCCCCCCATATAGTGAACCCCAAAAGAATAACCCCAAAGGCGCAGCTTCGTGAAGGGATAGAGGTTTTTAACACATTTCTGTGGCAGTGGGTGGTGGGTTGGTATTACAAAGCCTACCAGAGGGGGCTTGCTATAAGCAAGCCCCCTCTGGTAAGCACGTAAATTTGTTGAGGTGTTATTGTGTGCATCTGATCTGTAATATTGATGATGAAAGGTTAAAGGGTTATAAGTTTTGTTTCTTTTTTTATACGATGCCTTGTAAACAAAAAAGTTATTTTGCATATCCATAAAAAGTAGCATCAGTGTAAGATAGGTATGGCAAAACTTTACAGTGCTTTTTCAGGTTTGTAAAATAAATATATCAGCATTAAAATTTAAAAAATTTGTGAAATTCATTTATGGTTTTTTTTTTTTTATTTAACAATACAGTCAGATTGCACAAAAAGGGTATGGCCAGTATGTACTATATTACATAATAAGTAGCAGTGACGGAGGTAGGGATTTTGGTCAGAGAGGCGAGAATGGCCTGAGGGGACTTGTTAAAGTAGGATTCTAGAAGCCTAAAAAGAGTCTTGTGAGCCATCTTTGGTCTCTCTGACCATGTGGTAGATTGCCATTGCATTATACATGCTCATGTCCTGTTCCTTATCTTTGTAAGGTCTATTTACAATTTAACTGCAACATGCCTCAATATCAGTAGCTAAGTCGTTTTGTCAAGGAAACAATTTTCATCCAATTATTTCAATTATAAATCACTTTAATTTTATGCCGGGAATCCACTAGTTCTCTTTTACACAGTGGAGTGAAACATGCTTACTTAGAATTAACCAGTTGCAGGATGACCTGGGTAGTCGATAGTAGGAGCCGATTAAAGGTATCTAATGGATAAGTTGAAAGTGTATATCCAACATGAGTAGGACGTAACCCCCCCCCCCCACACACACACAATTTCAATAACTTCATTGCATCAACTGACAGCAGTACCCAAAGAACATCAATTGTCTCAAATATTGGGGACATGACCTTGACCAAACCTCCTCCAAGATCGAATCATAAAGCCCCAGAAGTGAGAGAACTGAAACTTACTGAGAAACCTTAGAAAATTTCTAGGATCATGTGTTTTAAACGGAGGCATTTTCTCCCAGATTTTAATTAATTAAATGACTGCTTTCACCATTTTCAAGATTGATTTCATTTAGCTAGAAACCCGCGAAGAGTGTCCCCAATAGAAGTATCTGGATTTATTGAAAAGACAAAGGGTCATCTATATATTATAGCAGTCATCCCGTATGTTGACAGCAGGGTGCTGCCGCTGATCTGAGCTGCAGAAAACCTTAATAGAATATTTTCGACAAACAGAATAACTTTCCAACACAGTTAAATTTGACCATGAAGTCAAGTTTATGATTAAAACTTATCCACAGTTGCACTTCTACTCATCAACTTACTCCCGCATCTCATAACTGGAACAAAGGTCGTGGCCGGCTCGATTTAGACCAATAGGTTGGAAACTGGGCCGTAAAACTCTATCTAACTCCCGCATCTCTTGTTGTAACAACTTGGATCTATCCGAAATTTGTGTCGCACTAGATGGAGTAGAATATAGGAACCTACTGTATATCTACAATCTTGGACAAAACTCCTTGGGACACCCCGCTCCCCTTCGCAATGTTGACCACAGTTAGCCTATTCACGGCATACAGTCACTCTTTCAGCGCAACATTGAAAGGGGGAGCGGGGGAGGGGAATTCATGTAAGCCAAATTCAAGAATATTATGGCAAAGTGTCCCAACAGTTTTGTCCAAGATTGTCTGAGAATTTCGGGAAGTTAGAACGACTCGCGTCACGTCACACAGTAGAAAGTGTCATTTTGTCTTGATGGGTTGATTTGCAAAAGGGAATAAGTTAAAGCGCCCGATCGTTCATGTAGCTGTTCTCAACAGTGACTTGTTTTGGGTTTACACTGTCTTAAAATAAAAAGAATATTGAAAAAATGTTCGTGTTTATGTATTTTAAATTTGTTCAAAACAGTGATGTGTTACCTGATAAGTGCATTTTGGAGAACAGAGGGACTGATGCATCCTGCCTATTACTTCATTTTGAAGTAATTTACCGTGTTTTCTCAAGAAAAAAAATATGCCGTACATGCGAACTTGACGAGACCGGCAGTGAAAGATAAGTTTAACCCAACGGTCTACCATTTACTTTGAAAGCAAATTTGGAAGCAAAACGCAATGAAATTGCTTCGGTTTTAAGAGGGAAAAAAGCATGCGTAACCAGTTTCATGTAACGTGAAAAATGGAGTCACAGGGGTGCAATTTGCTTCAAAATATGCCAAACACCAGCCTTAACTAACGATCTACCATCGTTATATTTTAAAAGCTTGGATCTCAGATGTGCCTTTAACATTTAATGGTAGATCGTGGCGCTCTTTCAGTTAAAATCTCGTCTCCTTAACACCAGTTTGCAATAGGAGTCAGAGTTTTCCATCCAAGAAATTGTTTTGGTTATATGTATATATATATACTATCTATCGGAATAGAACGTATCCTGGCAATTACCCGGGAACATTCAAAAGTCTCTTTCCATATTTCAAATGGTAAATTATTGGCTCTAAAATTGCCTCCTCCAACTTTAAACATGTTTTAACTGGTTTTGCATCTGTATTTCGAGGAGGAATTGGTAGGCGTTCCGCCCGTACCTCTGCCCATGGCGTACGAGATGCAAATTCCCCAAGAATACCTGCAACAGTCTATTCTTTATTTTCGTCCCGACTCTAAATATATGGATACAAATGAACCAAACAACACGTTATAACAACACTTTATGCTACTAACTCTTTATGCTAAAATCCTCAGACCTATAAGCCTCCGAAAAAACTTTTCCCAAAAAGTCGGCTCGAAAAATGAAGCATTATCTATTGAATTTGTTCTCGTAAATAATACGCGTGGAGCTCAGACAATCTTGGACAAAACTCCTTGGGACACCCCGCTCCCCTTCGCAATGTTGACCACAGTTTGCCTATTCACGGCATACAGTCACTCTTTCAGCGCAACATTGAAAGGGGGAGCGGGGGAGGGGAATTCATGTAAGCCAAATTCAAGAATATTATGGCAAAGTGTCCCAACAGTTTTGTCCAAGATTGTAGGATATGGAACCTAGATCCTATCTTATGTCTAGCCTACATGTATAGATGTTCGCAACTTTAGACTGTTCTGAAGTGGACTACATTTTTTCACTTTGGGCCTCAGATGGTTAAATGATGTTACTGAAGGGACATAAAAGCGCCGTCCTACACAATATGTAAATGAATCGTTAGCGGTAGTTGCACAGAAAGAAAATCGAACGAAAGTGATTTTTTGCGAGGTTCGACTCTTTCCATGGACAAAACATAAGTTGTAAAAGAAAATGGACAAAATTTGTGGCGCAAATCCATGCGTACTCATGTAAGCCTAAATCGACTGGCCTCTGAAGCAATAAGCCAGTTCGGTAATTCGTTTTGGTGCACATGCGCACATCGTCCAAATCGTCGGTATAAACTAACCAATCCAGTACCTACAATACGTATTCCAAATTTTGAGTTTACATGAAAAACAAATTGGTGAAAATCATTCTTTCTTAATCCATCCATATCTCAAAATATCTCACTTTAAAGATTGATTCTTGGTTAGAAATACTTTCACCTCTCAACGATGCCGCACAGAAAGTTACGTAAATATCGACATTGTCTCAGGTTCCTTTTTCTTATAATCGTCCGTCTTGTTTTTTTTTTTTAATTAAATACTGTTGGGAATTTTGAATATCTTTTTCCTGTAGATGTAACATTCTTCGGGCGTCGATTTGATTTTGAAAGATGTCGTGAACTTTTTCTCATATCCTGGAGAGAATTCTAAGAGGAGGGAGGCCAAGTGAAAAGTGGTGTCAAGTGTATATTTTCATACAATGTTTGGGGCTCTATGAAAACTGGGAGGTGTCTACATTGCCCACAGGCAAAACTGCATGCAGGCTCAGTCAGAGATGATGGTTGGATTTGCCATTATGGGGGCCACGCGTCAGACTCAAAACAGCTACTCTAAGCCCCTCACCGCCGACAGATGCAATAATTTACCTTAATTATGCCGAAAATTTTAAAAAAGCGTGCGCGAAGCGAGCCGAAAATGGGGTTATAGTGAAAAAAGATTTTGTTTTTTCATTAAGATAAATGAATATCTCGTCTTTTAATGAATCTACTCTACTTAAGAAATAAACAAGAAATATGACGGGACCATTGCATGCATGATCTTCACCACGGAGTACGTACACTCTCTGTCTTACCCTCAAGGGTCCTAGGCGAAACTGATTTTTTTCTCAGTGTTTGTCACCATGGTAAGGTTAGTGATGAAAGAATTCTCCAAAATATAGGAAAAAGAGGATAGACCTTTGCAACGTTGCATTTTTTTTGTGTTCACAAATAAAAAATTATGGAACCCCTAACGTTGATTTAATCCAAATGGCAGGTAGGCGCGTAGCCAGGATTGTGTCATGGGGGGGGGGGGGGGGTGGTGTCATGGGGGAGGGGTTATTAGGGCACGAAATGAGAGAAAAGTCCAAGGATAGAAAAGTCCACTGATAGCAGGCATAACGACTAGGTAGACATGAAGATGCACACATCGCGAGGAATTCTTATGAAGTTATAGAAAGAATTGGTACAGAACTTACCAGCTTGCTGCCTCGAAACTGATGAAGAGCCATGTGCCACTTTCTGAACATATCTATGTCTTCGCGTAATTTTTGGGCACCTAACTTTTAAGTTTCTTGTCACAAAAAGTGGAGAGTCCCCTCTTCTTAAAAAGGGGGACCCTTCCTCCCAAATCTACGCCCATGAGCATTACATAAGATGAAAGGTATAGCAAGCAATGTTGCTTTATGTTCCTTGCAACGGCTTCCATGTAATGAATAAATTAAATGCAATGTCAAATTACTATGTTCCACGATGACATCACAGACTTCCCATAATGCTCAAATCTCTAGAAAAATTTGCATTATTTTAAAAATTGGTATCTTGTGAACAATATGCCTACGTGCTATGTGACACGCAGTTTTCACCCTTCTGAAAGACCAAATATTTTGCACATTTTGAAGTCAAATTATTTTGTCTCCAGAAAAGGCCTTTAATGTAGCAATCACCATCTACGTAAATTGATTTCAAAGATCCTTTTAGTCAGATGTCATTGACTTGTAACCCTTTCCCGCAACTACATCTTTGTTACAATTCCTACACTAAAGTAGTGACCAGGTGACAGATATCAGTGCTATACTCATATAAAGATTTGATTTAAGGCAAAAATGTCATGTGCTTCGGCTGGTAACCGCATTGTCCTATATTACTCTATTACATTGCTGATGAAGCAAGGGGCGATACCAGGTTTAGGGAAAAGATCGGCGAAGCCTTCGCCAAAAAGCTCCGATTTTGCTCCGCACAGCAGTTTAACAGGCAGTGACAATTTTCCATTCAGATGACCATGGTTCTCTACGAGGAGCCGAACGATGGTGATCACAACCCAACCTACCCGCAGGAATTCTCAAGGCTGAGGTTGACTTGAGAAAAATTGACATTGTTAACACGATAGATAGGAGGAAAACGCTTACTTTTTCCACCAATGTATGGTGAGAAAAAATACATCGCCAACCTTTTTGCAATAATGCGAGTGTGTGTGTATGGGGGTGGGGACTTCATTTGAAGAGCGAAATCTAGGTTTGTTTAAGTACATTATGACTACATTTTTATTTTTAGGGACTTTTCTTGACTAAGGTAAGAAAATGACCTCCTTTCCAAGGATTTGTTTCATCATAACAACCATTAATTGGGTTGCCAGGTTCAGATGTGAGTATCGATAGAAAACAAGCAAACTAAGACACCAGCAAAAAAGTATGCATATAGAACATTTTCGGCGCGGTCTATCTTTATGTAGGCCTACTTCTTTAAATAACCCTGACAATCCGCTAAATGTTACAACCGTAACAAAAGGCAGATGTCCGCACATTTTTTACCTGTTTGACCGTCATATTCTGGTAAGTGAATCAGTGCTGGACGAATATTGCGAAGACAAAATGTTGAGGAAGAGCCGGATATCGGAATATAAAATAACCTAAAGGTAAAACATATCATCCAATAAACCACCACAACTAAACCTTAAAGACTTAATTTCTTCACGGTCTTTCTTCTCGTACCATTTTACATCTAGGTTCTTTGAAATGTTGAAAGCGGACAAAAAATTCAAGTTGAGTATCCCCTCCCCCACAGATCTGCAAATTTCTACATAAATGTAGCACCCGTTGCTCTGGCTACCGGTCTGTCTCTCCACGCCTTAATTGACTGCATATTCCCGATATAACTGAGTAGGAGTTGTGTAGGGAACCTCCCTTGGCGGTTACTGACTGTTGTTTTCCTTTAAAAACGCTAGTTAATTGAACGTTTATTTCTGGCTTTTTGCTTTCCTTATTTTCTCTTTTGGGGCCTACATTCAAGTGTCCTATTTACATACTCTCAGTCAAGTGTTTTGTTGGCCATGTACAGAAACTTACGTATTAAATGCTCTCCACATTGGAAAGTTGACTGTCATATGATCAAACTCCAAAAAGGTGTATGGGCGACTGAAATTCGTTCGGGGTTCCGCATTTTATTGTAGGCATACCTATTACCTACAATGCTCTCAGACGAAAATGGAACTTAAATTAGCCTGAAAACTTCTTAGGCTCGAACAAAAATTTGATAATTAAGATTTGGTATGTTGTTATTGGAGAAAAAATTAAAAAAAGAAAATTTGGCTTTTCCGTAAGGTTAAATTGAAAAGTTATGGGTTTTATGAAATGACCCGCCTTTTAAGAAGAATTATTGAGTAAAATATCGGGGTAATTGAAGATGGCTCGCGTATTTCATTGTAAGGAGTATCAGCCGAAGTTGGAATATTTTCCAAAAATATTTTACCATTTTTTAACAAATATTTGAAAACCTGAAGCTTATGGTGGAGAAATAACTGCAATTTTATTAAAGTTTTTTTTATTGAAGGATCTGACCTTATTATCAGGAGCATTAAGTAGGTCGCCTTGTAACTTGTACTTTAATAGGGTAATACTTAATATCATTATGCAGGTTAAGACCCTAGGGGCGATACTGATAAATTACCCGAAAGAGTTTGGTTTCCTCTAAAAATGTATTTGAAAATCTTGAGCATATATATATATTAAAGAAATTTTATGGTGGAAAACAGAGGCGTACGGAAGCATTTCAGTTAGGGCGGGGGCTAAAGATTTTCCGCTCGTAAAATGTAGTCCTTCTAGAAAGAATATCTAAGCGGAGTGCCACCTTTGGTTGACTGAAAATTTTGAAAGTTGGACCCTTCAGACGACCGGAAATGACACTTCCCAGACTTGCAACTAGGAAGGAAGCTATATAGCAGTCGTTATTTTGACTTTTTGCTTGGAATAAAATTTTCACTTAAACAGAAAAAATCAGTAATTGCTAAGTGATCAGAAAACTATTAGATAAAATGTTTCACTACTATTGGATTAAATGATTTTGTACCTTCTCCAGGAAAACTATTTGATGAAATTGGAAACATGCTAATTGTATAACTCCATTGCGACTCTTGGGTAATTCAAAATGTACTGAATCAATGAAGTTGTCTACAACTGCCCGAACACTTATCTATAATGATTTTTCTTCTAACATCTTTTGAAAAAATGTCAAGTCCCGCCTCCTCGTCTACGTTAAAATTGAAAATGTTTTAATTGCGGAGGAGACTTGGAAAATTGAAGTCTTCATTGGAGATCAATCTGCCCAATTTAATAGAGGCAATATAAAGATTAAAGTTGGGTTGAAGTTTCATATTTTGTCGTACGGTGAAAACGAATTTTTTCTTTCTTTTCCACAATGTTTGAAAATATAGATATTATATTGAGTTTCCTTGGAGAATATGGTCTTCTCGTAGAAGGAAAGTCGATAAAAGCGTCGGGGCGGGACAGGGGTGGGGAACGTGAAGTTTATCGGACATACATCTTTCATCATCGTATGAATGAAAGCTTTCTTCGGTTAACTTCGATTCTTCTAAAGCTCTGGCATCTGACGTGCAGGTAACAATAATTTACTCGCAAAAACACAACATACGAAATAACGAGCTACGGTAAGTGCGTACATGTACGCGTGCGACTCATATGCTTCTCTGCATGTGATATCGTCTATTGGTGACCCTGATTCAAGGGCTCGGTATCAATGTCTAAGACTTGAATAGAAATAGTCAAAATAAATCTTCATAAATCTTTTTTAAATTTCTGTTTTTAACATTGCGAAGTCTTGCGATCCTGGGGTGTCAGCAACCACTTTTTGCCTTTAGAGTGTGCGAGCTACCACCTCCCTCGAACCGTTGCAACTAGCTGCTAGCAAACGCTTTTCCCACTAGGAGATCCTCCTAGGGTCGAGAGGGGCCGCAAAAATCGAAAGACCAATTTGCGGTCGTTATATGGGAAGTTGACTTTATGGACAGCAACGTTTACAGCGCCGTTATATATTTTCAAGTCTGGGGTTGAATCCTTCATTGGTTCGAGACTTTACTTGAGCACATTGTCACGAGGGAGCTAATTTAAATTTTTAGTCACCTTTTCACCTAAAACAAAATCAAACTGATTCAAATTATGCGTCATTACTTCAATGAAACTTTAGTAATGACTTTAGTGAAGAGTTCTAATATTATTTTCAAGGCCAAATGCAGTCACAGGGTATCGTAATTTTTGAATG
This sequence comes from Holothuria scabra, assembly GCA_037179385.1. Lineage (NCBI taxonomy): Eukaryota > Metazoa > Echinodermata > Holothuroidea > Aspidochirotida > Holothuriidae > Holothuria > Holothuria scabra. The sequence continues at coordinate 14,409,215 of CM074192.1, read as the reverse complement.
ACTCCTTTACATTGTGTTTGATCATGTCCAAGTTCGGAAACATGAAACATAGCTTTAATGCTTTAATGAGATAAACCTTGCCATGAACATTTCGTTGATGTCTCAAAATATATGTGTGGGAGACTGCTTAATTTGTGGATGAGTTTTTGCTTCAAATTTATGAAACAATGTCGTATCTACTTTTGAAGTTGTACATATTTCCATCATGTTGATCTTTTTGTTAGGTAATTTATTTGCTCTAACAACGAGAATATCAGATGAAACTAAATACGCAATATCGATAGTTCGTTGGAAACGAAAATCTTTATGGCACCGATCTATAATGCATTCAGATAGAAGTGTTAGATCATCAGTAGCTACTAGTCTTATTCATGAGCGCCTTACTATCTGACTATATGCGCACTGCTTGCAGGGAAAAGGTTTGTACTTCCCAATTAGCCTAAAAAGCTTTGTACCAAATCTGAAAGCAAAAAAACCAACTATAAGTAGGAAATATCATTTGAAATTATAAACACCTGGGGGGTCGCTTGATAAGAAAGAAGAAATAGTTTTATATCCAAAGTTTTCTTGCATTCAACTGTTTAAACAGTTGGCTGTTATTTTATTTCAAAAGTTCTCCTTTTAAGAGAACTACCTGTATTTCAAAATGAATTCCATGATGCATTCTACATACCTCACATTACATCCCTCTTGTCATAAAGTTTAATTTTCAATGTCCCTTGATATTTACATTTCAACTTGAAAAGAATGGACAATAGTGTACCGGGACGGACCAGTGGCGTAGCTACTGGGGGAGGGGGAAGGGGGAGAGTTGTCCCCCGGAAAATAATTTGGGGAAATCTGATGAATTTTCTTATTCTAACAAAAATTTCTCACAAAAAAGTTTTTGAAAAGTCTTGTCACACACAGAGTCGAACATTCAAAGTCTCGAATATATTGTACGTATAAGGATGAGGAAGGCTGTCCTATGATACAATGAAGAAGCCAAGGGACAATGGAGGCAGCAGCTAGCCCTCCCCACGAAATGAGTAGGAAAAGGGACAAGAAAAAGAGAAAAGGGGACGAATACGAGGGATGAAGAGGAACAGGGTTACCCCCTACAATCAAATGTAGAACCATTTTGAATCTAGCCCACTGTAACCCTCCTTGAGTCAAATTTCCCAAAGTGGTAGGACCCCGTTTCCTTAGACCCCTCCCTCTAGACAGCCATCAGTCGTCATTTCATCCGACCTCTGGGAAGAAATTCTGGCTACGCCCTTCATATGATATGCTCTAATCGGTGTTCATTTTCACACTTATGTGGTCACTAACGTTATATGAAGATTATGTATGTACCACTGTCTATGTGGGATCCGAATAACTTATAGTGTTAATACGAAGTGAAGAATCTCCACTGTGTTTGATGCGTTTTCGCTTCAACGACTTCACTGCGTCCAAATACGCTTTCCGATATCTCGAGTTCGTTACACTGTACACCAAAGGGTTAACAGCCGAGTTCATGTAAAGTAGTAGTTGACACACCGGAATTGCGGTGTCGATACCGTCATACAAATGATCAAGTTTAGGACTACATATTGAAGTTATCATGATTATAAAAGACAAAATATGAAAAGGCGATGCCAAAACAAAAAATAAAGTTCCATTTACAACCAACATCCTGGCTACCATGTTACGCATACGCAGATTTTGCTCTCTCGAACTGTTCATCTCACTGCTAGTTGCCACCCGACTATTTAAAGTACCAACTATCTTAATGTACATCACCGTGTTCGGCAGAAGAGCCAAGAAGAACGGTATCGTCTGAATACCGTAGGCTGCATTCATCGCAAAATCGCTCAATGGCCAGCATGCTCCAATGCGATTAGGATAATCCGAGTACCTTTCTCGATCAGGCCAAGTTGTACACGCGTATACTATCAACCAGTAACTCGGTATGAGAGAGCTAGCAAAAGCAAAGGCTAGTACCCAACACAATATCACAAGCTTGACGGTACGTCCCTGTCCTGAAACTCTTCGATGTTTTAGAGGAAAGCAGACGGCGTGAAATTTCTCAAGGGTTACCAAGGATACAAGAAAGAGCGAAGCAAAAGATGTAGTGTCCAAAAGAGAATAAATTAAAATGCAAGAATATTGTGAAAACATTCCTTGGTCTGTATCAATCGGCGATGAAAGTGTTCTTACCAACTTTTCTATAATTCCGGTAAAAAGGTACGATATATCGGCAATCGCTAAATTTAAAAGATAGAAATTGGTAATGGTTCTCATCCTCTTTAATCGAATTACAACGAAAATGAATGCACTGTTGCTGAATAATCCAAACGTAAGGATTAAAGGTAAAATATAAAGATAAATGATTACTTTATGAAGAGGTGGGTGCATTTCTTCTATCTCCTCGTCGGTGAAATTTGTGAAGTCGTACGACAAGTCGTAACTGCAGTCCTGATTCTCACCATACAATGACTCCTGCAGAGATCCATCAAAGTTACTTCCATAAACAGAAAAACCCATATTCTCTGTTTCAATAATATCTTTCCAAGAACATATTTAGGTGATTGCTACAGGCAGACAGATGTACATAGTGTTCAGTTTGCACTTCTCTTTTCCCTTATATCGAGGAAATAATAAAGAAATTCTTTTCGGGACAGTATCCAATGAGGCTGTGTTTGTAAATGTAGGGAGTGCGCATGCCGACAACCTTTTACCTCTATATAAGTTGTGACCTGGTGACATTACCAACAGCATGTAAAACAACGTATTGCTTAGAGGTCCGGCGTCATTTATTTCTTGTTCGAAGATATATATATAATCACCTTTGTCCTTGCAGAGCCGGGACTCCTGCCTTTCAGGCTAAGGTAATGGAGTGGAGTTTTATGAGTGTCACCTTAGGTCGTAGATGAGCTGTCGGTTTTATCATCATCCGGGTAATTCTAAAGCAGAAAGAAAAAGAACGTTGTCAATATATTTTTAACTTTAGGATTACCAGTTGTCTTCTTTACATAATAACCCACGCTTTATCACATGTCAAATAAAGTCTTTACAATTTCAGGACTTTTGCATCAGTTGTCGTCATAGATAGTCTCATTGGTATCACAAGGGGAGTTAGTTAGTTAGTTAGTTAGTTAGTTGGAGTTTTGCGGCCCAATTTCCAGCCTATTGGTTCAATTTGAGCCCGCCACGGCCTTTTTTCCAGTTGTGGCTCACTGGCTTGTTTTCCCTACTCCATTGCTTATGCGGAGCATCACGTACAACGACAGTAGGTTCCATTTTTAGAGTCTTTGGTATGACTCGACCTGGGAATAGAACCCAGCCTTCCGCGTGAGAGGCGGATGCTTTACTGCTAGACCAAACACGGGTCATTTGCCATTAATTTTGGCCTTTTCTCTGGAAATTAAACTGATAATGTAAAATCGCTGTATTTCAGGGACGGACAGATTGACGTATTTTCGATCTGCGCACTCAGGTCACACGATAAGAGTCTGTCGGTCAGTTTGGCACACTTTATCCACGCATGTAAACTTTTTTTCCTTACATGGTGTATTAATCCAATTTTAAATACAAATTAAAGCCTGCTTCTATGAGAAAGAGGGAAATCTCAAACGTCGTTACTAGTCCGTTCAACGTTGATTCCAACGTCGGTCCTTCATTGATTTTAGTTTCCTTGAAGCTGAGAGTTCGTCTTGGGCAGTGCAGGACTATTCCGGAATGACCTCTGTAAATAGAAGGAAGCCTCGAAAGTGAAGCCTACATGTGACTGTATATAGCAATAGTTGTACCTAATAAGGGGTATCAATGACATTGCAACACAACATACGTGGATAACTTTACCTTTCCAAGAGGTCAATATTTTTCGAGTTTTGCTTCCTCTTGGTGTTTGGTACATTTCAACAATGTTTCATTTAACGATTCCCAATTGATTATTTTGCAGTTTAGAGTTACACGGTTTACAGCTTTCGTTTTCTACGTTTTTCGCAAAAGTTCCATACAATTGTCATACATTACAACCCCAATCCCAGCACATAAACGTTTGGATCGATTTATAATATTTAAGTATTATCCATGCTTTCAACTGAAATTGGCGGCTTTTATTTCAAGAAACAATTTTATATTTGGCCGCTTGTGATGTCCCAAAGGTTATCATCGAATCGCCTGTAGCGGCTTACATTTTTGTGAAAATCCTCCTCATGCTCAAAAGTTGAAAAGTTGCCCTGCCGAAAAAGCCTAATTTATAAAGAAAGTGTCAATTTCGCCCAGTTACAAGAAGTAATTGTACCGCCAGATACAAAATTTTGACTAGACTTCGTTCAAAATTATGAATGATGAAAGAAGGTAGGGGACATCACTGGTACCGATACTTTGATAGAAAACGTCCTTGGAGGGTTACGCAAAGGTTACGTCATTAAAGTATCTTGTCACTTTTCACTGACATTAGCAACGCATACGTTGCACAGTGGTTATAAATTCACCCTAAGGGGGAGGGGCACATAAGTGTACATGAGTGAACATGTTACAGAGGTGGGTGAAAGATATAATTCCCCTGAATTTCTTTCTCTGACTTGCAACCATGTATCACATCATGTACTGTTTGTCGTGAAAAGAAATACTGATTCACCGAAAGCAGCAATGTGTTGCCCTGAAGCAGAACATTTTTGTCAGGACTTGATTTTCCAGCACCAGATAAAAGACTGACTTCATGTTGGAGGAAATAAAAGGGACATTAATGTCACACCACTGATTCGGAGGAGATGACGTAATACCCTGAGGCTGATGTATACTTGCACATTGTATTTTAAGTCTCTCTCCTTCAATTCTCAATTTTGATTGAGATCTGTCTAACCTCGTTTAAAGATCATAGCACTTTAACATCGTCCGAATGACGGTCATTTCTTTATTTTACGCACTAAACGGGAAATCATCTACAGGAGATGGTTTTTATTTGACGTTAACTAATTTGAGGATTAAAGTGTTATCCTTTACACACACCCAATCATGATCTATGATATTTAACGTGAGTATAAAGTTGGTCTTTACTTATATTTGTCTTGATAAACTGCCCTTTAACATGAGTAACCCGATGAGGTGCGGTAGGATAAAGAATAATTGGGAAACGATTTAACAAATGTACGGAGGCCTTTTACACTGAATCGTGGTCTGGGTGTAGAGGGACAGTTCACGACACCAAATTAGCAATACATCAAGCGGTGTATCTGTAGACACCTGACTATTCCTTTGTCACCTATGCAGTTGGGTCTCATTCGGAGAAGAATGCTTAACATATCATTAACAGGCCATGACCCCCGTAGCCAAAGGGGTCAAGGAAGGCAAAGGCTCCCTGAATGTTTTTCGCCACCAGAGAATTTAGACTTTGTCACTGACTTAATAAATTCTTTCTTTTTTCTCCCCCTTCGCAATAATCATTTATACTATGTGGTTTTGGTTAAAATAATTATACTCATTGTAAATCTTTGTACTGATTTTGATAGCACGTACTTTTAAAATCAAAATGAAGTGATTTGATTTTAATATTTGTAGCTGTCGTCTACCGAGAGAAGAGAGCTGACGAGATTTTATTACTTCATCTGGTATCGTGTCGTATGGCAACACGGGCCTTAAAAAATGGCTTCACAGAGAAATATCTCATACCTGGGTAAAAAGCGGATAAATGTACCCACCTTTCATGTGTAGGGAGATGAGGTATCTCACGTATTCATAGGTATCAAAGTGTATGTTTTTCTAACGTCGCACAGAGGAAGATATACATGCCTCTAATCACCGCCGAAACATGTGGTACATCGTCTTTTATCCATTTCTCATCCTAGCCGCTCTCCCCACCCCACCCCACATCAGTGTTGGTTGGAAAAATCTAACTAGTTCTAGTATTAAGACATTGAAACGAGGAAAGGGTTTTTCATTCACTTTTACGGCGATTTAAGCTTTCAGCATCTGCACCTACGGATCTTTAATTAGTTTGTTTCCTGCAGATATTATCTAGAATTTTCTACCACATAAATACATTATAAGACTCAACACATTTGCTGAGTGAGTTAATCCTTCGGCCTTTGTTTCTTAATCTGTGTCACTTTTAATTTATGGTACAGTCCTCATCTATATAGTGCTGCACTGTTTCTAGAATTCAGAGCTTAAAAGTGCTCCGTGCTCTGCCTTGTTTGTTCCACCTCAACATCTTTCAATTTCAGAACACCGTTTTATAAAACTTACGAAGTTTCGTATCTACTTATACGAAGATTAAAGGCCCAATTCCCTCATCCCGAACAGTACCAATATTTTGGTACTGTTATACCAAAAGTTCCCTAATACCAGAAATTTCCTAACCTTCTTACTTAAGCCGCTCCCACAACTGCCTGGTATTCCTCCTCATCCAGACACAACCCAGGTTTATTGCTTCAGGGTGAGTATAAAAAGCTCAATGTGTATAGTCAAAACAATCTCAGTACAGTTCATGCTGTTTAACGTAACCTTTGGTAATCTGCATTGTTTGAATAAGCTGTTAATCAAAGAGCTGAGCCATTTGAGAATTTTGGTACTACCGTACAAGAATTGTAGTTTGGGGTGAGAGGAATGGTCCTTTAATGTTGGGAAAGTCCAACAATTGTTTGTAACTTTACGAATTTTCCTAACTTCTATTTCACTAAACAATTACGAAGGATTCGTTCGTATCTCTACACTCAATTCGTTCGTAACTTAGACTTTTAGTTCTACTTATAAGATACGAACACATTCTTCTCAAGTCAGTTTCGAACTTTTACTTACGAATCTTCGTAAGTAATCTTTATGTTACAGGGCCCAGATTTCTTATAGCAAAGGGAGAAGAAAATTTTTTTTAAATGTGACCCTCAGTTGATCCATTTGTCCTACTCCCACTCCCACCCACCTTATCTGTTCAGAGCAATGGCTTCAACACAGTGCAGCCCAAACGAGTTGTACATGACTTGAGAGTTTGGGATGTCCACCGCCCAGTGCATGATGGGGAGATGCCATTTTCTTGGAAGGGTCTGTTTTCCTGTACGATCAGATCAGATTTTCTACAGATTATGAAATTCAAAGTGAGGTTAAAAGTCACACAATGACAATGTAGCTTAGCATACAGCTGCAGGAACATCCAGAGATGAAATCCAGTTTAATCCAATGACTGAATGAGAAACACTCAAAATGTCTCGGCGTTTTTGGTAACGTTGTATCGTACCGATGTATATCGGTTTGTAAAAGATGAAATATAATACCGCCGTTGCTGGAGTTTCTTGATCATAAAATTCGCTCAACTGTTATAGTCTCATTGCCTTATAGAAACACTTAAAAATTTACTAAAGTCCGAGGTAGCCTACATCTTAAAACATGATTCGCGGAGACCGTTTAATCGTCATGTACCCTTGAAGCAAACATATTATTACCGACACCCATGTTCGATTTCATATTCTACTTACTATCTCCTTTTGTCGTTTCATTCTTAGATTTCCAATTAAAATTTAAATCTTACAACGAACTCGTCTGCTCGTGTTTAATGTTTTACCTGTCTATCCGTTCAGTCTTCTCGCCTGAGGGAAGAGAGGCAATAAATCATGCTAATTTTGGTTTATTACAACTTGAAGATGTTTTCAATCGATTTGATTCACCTCCTTTTACCTATGAGTAAATCAGATTACAGGGTCCCCTAGATTCGTTGATAAAACATTCCATTATTTATTTTGAACATACGTCTTAAGGAAAGAAAGGGAACCTTTCACGCCAGTATTGTTTTTCTTAACTTCGTGCATAAAGAGGAAATACCTTTACTCTTCCCTTCACTTTCCTTGCCATCCTCCTAAGGTAAGTTCAATTAAGATATGACATAACTTACCTAAAATTCGTACTTTGATAAAGTTAAATCGCCATTGAAAATATAACAATATATACATCGTTATAAGTGTGGTGTCGTAAAAGAAACAGAAAACCGCGGTAATCGTAACTGGATAAAAGTCGAATTTTGAAGAGTATTATTCGTAACAAGGTTTATAGTATAGCTTTCGTTTGATTTCAATGCAGGTCCCAACTAAATTGAGTAGATGAGACCATTGGGTTTCGATTTCTTTTCAAAGATTGGGGTCCCGAGGCTGTTTCAACCATCTGCGAGGGTCCAGGAATACACATGCACACACATATTTAATTATAGGACACTACTGACCTACATTCATTTTTATGCAGCATGTCGGCTGATACTTACTGAAATCCAGTTTCCGCCCATGGGTCTTGGTAGAGGTCTATGTGTGACTCAGAAGAAATTCTCAAACACAGTTCTATTCGCTTCTTTCCTGCAAAATCATTTGCTTGCTATGTGATTTCCTATGTGACCAATATATGGTAAATGATTGTTTTTGGAAGTGAACCTAAATCCTAGGGGAAGGGACTTGTGCTAACAACTTCATTGTCTTGTGGTGGTTTTGAAGTCTCTACTATCCACTGTTTCTCTGTCCCTGAACGAACATATAGCGCTTGTCGCTGTCCTTTGGTTATTGTCCGTGTTTTTCATTGCCTATGTTACTGTTTCTCTGTCCCTGGACGAACATATAGCGCTTGTCGCTGTCCTTTGGTTATTGTCCGTGTTTTTCATTGCCTATGTTACTGTTTCTCTGTCCCTGGACGAACATACAGCGCTTGTCGCTGTCCTTTGGTTATTGTCCGTGTTTTTCATTGCCTATGTTACTGTTTCTCTGTCCCTGGACGAACATGTAGCGCTTGTCGCTGTCCTTTGGTTATTGTCCGTGTTTTTCATTGCCTATGTTACTGTTTCTCCGTCCCTGGACGAACATAGCGCTTGTCGCTGTCCTTTGGTTATTGTCCGTGTTTTTCATTGCCTATGTTACTGTTTTGTCAATTTATCCCTTCCTGTAACGTATACTCCCTCGAAACTAATTTTTAATTTAATTTAGAGATAAAATGCAGTCATCCTAATTTACTAAGTGCAGTTGTCCATTCTATATCATGAATGGCTCTTGACAATCACGTGACAACATGTTTTTTACTCAGTGGTGAAATGTACAGTGTCGCTTACTTGAATTACCATGAATATGATTGATATCGTGCAATGTAATCAAACATGGGAGAAAAATATGAGAACATTTTGAGAGATTTACCTGTTATTTTGAAACAAATCTGTGCGACTGTTTTGCTCTTTTACTTACTTTTTATTGTTGACCTTTGCCCCTGTTTTTAAACCTTTTTGGAACAGTCGTATATATCACAATGATATCGATTAACCGGTATCGTTATATTATCGAAACCGGTATAGAGGGCAAAGCTCGTAATCTGCGTCACGAAAGTCGCTAAACCGACCACTATTTGTGCAAAGAAGAAAGAAACGTTCTCATAAATATACCGTCTGGGATAAATTTGAAAAAGTAAATTCTTGTGAGTCAACCAGTTTCATTGCTCTACTTATTAACGAAACCGAAATTTTACTGGAAAAATAGGTAATAGCTAATGGGTAGGCTAATTATATTTATAGTCTCGCCTTACAAGAACCGTTAGACATATTAAATTTAATTGAGATCGATGTGATCTATTTTGAACAATGTGCTTTTTATTGCTCTCATTATCCCTTATCAGAAGTGCTGAATACAAGCAAAATAGAAAAACAACTGCCATTGGCTTCTAAACGTAAAAGTTTGGTTTCAGCATCATCAATTGGTTTATAAACTGATACAAGAAAATCCTGGAAAAATCATTGCTTTTTGTCACAATATACGTCAATTGGACTTATGCTACCAAACATGGGATGAATTATCTTGAAATTAGTGCTTCCACCGTAAAACCGTTGTCTTTATGGCATGTTATATATATTTATGGGCTCAACTTTTGCATGGGTTTGTATTTAGCCTCATGGCAATAGCCGGTTGACTGGTTGGGATTTATGGATATATATAACATGTAATTCATAACGAGAACAGCGCACGTAACAGATATGAAAAGCTCTTACGTTTCTACTATTTATATAAAATATTTTCACTGTAAAATCGTCTCTTTACTAATTTCTGTACGACAACACTGGCCGAGGTTGTTTGTACCACACGTGCAAACCTCTTTTGTGATCCAATGTCCCACCAACCCACACCAAGTTTGCACGTCAGTTTTATACCGACCTTTGGTCTGCATTATCTACACGAAGGTAATTTCAACTTTTGTGGCATGTCACAGTCACCGACATAAGTAAAAAATATGAAAGCTGTATATCAATGACCGAAATTAAGAAAATCCGGTACTTTATTTAAGTTTCTTCACCACTTTCGACATTTCCCACTAGACTTGCTCCCGAATAAATCCATTTAAGTTATCGACCGGGTTGGAAATTGAAACGCTTGGCTCTTCAGCAGAACCATTGTCAACTTACAAGTTACTAGTGATGATCCAGACTGAAGCAGTGGCGTAGCTACTGGGGGGGGGGGCAGGGGGGGCAACTTGCCCCCCCCTGGAAAAAAATTTGGGGAAATTTGATAAAATTGGGGAAATTTGATGAATTTTCTCACCCTAACAAAAATTCCTCAAAATGTTTGTTAGAATAAAAATTCTGAGACATTTCTCATACATAATTCGTATTTTCATGCAACAAATTAACCTAAATTTGAGATTTCGTCAGTGTCGCATGAACCGGCCCTACTCGCGTTCCACAGAAATGTCCTCGCCGCGTAGCAGATTGAATGTTCTCTTGTATACGCGCGGTTTTTATGATCAGTGCATTTCAGTGCACATGAAGCTGTTATTCAGGAATTTAACAACGGCTAATACAGTACAACTAACACTGAAAGGCTGTAAACCCGACCTTATCCCCTTGCACACAGTCTCTGCGTTGTACACTTTGAGAATCCAGTAAACGGATGTGAAAACTGACAAGTCACTAACGTAGACCCCCCCCCCCCCCAGTTCATTATATTGTCCCGCAAGGTAGTAGTAGCTATACCGATTTTACTCTGTGTACATAACGATGGATGGGCCATGGCCAACGATTAACTTAAAGTAAGTCTAGAAATTAGAATGAACAGGATCCATTGGCATACTCAGATTTTGTTACTTAGCCTAAGCCCTGGAGGCTTCCCGGCTAGTTCGGGAAAAGCTTTCTGCTCTCTTGGGGTGTAACAATAAACGGGTCCATGAGTACCTTGTAGCCTTCTTCACTAAACAGACTGCTGTTCTACAGGATATCCTGTTTGATCGAGCCACTATTAGGCCTCCTTTTAGTGGCGTACGAAGGGGAGACCATTGGGCGATGCCCCCCTCACAGATGCTATTTTTTCTTTGTTCTTAAAAATATGTAGTTTAGTAACACAGATTTTACTTCAAAAGATAGCATATGTGGCACCAGGTTGCATATAAGGACACCCAATTTTTCAAAAATTTTCAAAGGAGAAGTACGTCCCTCAGTGATGCCAATATTTTAATTCCTACAAATAGGCAAATTCTGTCAAAGTCCAATTTTTACTTTAAAAGGTAGACTCTGTTTCCCACTGGTGGCATCGATCAAAATATAGACTACATGTTTAGATTCTCTTTACAAGCATGAATACGCTATTTTTGACTATCTGAGGGGTCTGATTTTTCGAAATTTTTTTTATCCTCTGCGCCAACTAATAGTGGCGTTTCGCTCAGGCAAAATTACATTTTTGGGTCAGATTACCCCTTAACTTTCTTTGCAGTTTGCAAACATATTTTGAAGGAAGGATTTTATTTGCAAACGACAAAAGAAGGTAGCGACTGGGTAGATTCTTCGTATAAGTCTGGAAAATGCAATTTCCGGCCATCTGAGGGGTCTGATTTTTCGAAATTTTCTCTACGCTCCCCGCCAACCAATGGTAGCGCTCCGCTTAGATAATCTTTATGACAAAATAACGTTTTGTGGCTAGGAAATACCACAAATCCTATACCGATCAATGCTCTTTCATTTCGACTCCTAAAAGTGTGCAAATTTAATGACAAGTTTTACTTCGTAAGGAAGCATATATGGCATAAGAATGCATGTAAAGACACAAAAGTTTCAGTTTTATCCTCATGAACCACCACAATTCAACTTTTTACACGGTTCCTGTCAAATTCGGAAATCTTGCACCATTTTGCATCTAGGCTCCTTGAAAACGTCAAAAAATTTCGGGACACCCCTCCCCTTAGACCACACTGCATGCCCCCCTCCCCTTCAGAGAAATCCTGGGTACGCCACTGCGTTAATACATACAAATAAACCAGATATTGTTGACCAAAATGATATACTATTCTAGAGCTGTTATTTCCAATTGCTCTATGTTATACTCTAAGATTAAAAATGCAGGTAATATTACATAATGACATGGTAATGTTGTTATACTTGTAAATTTGCATTTTTTACATGAAATACATACACATTGACCGGGAAAAATTTGGGGGAAATTTCATACCTTTGCCCCCCCCCCTGGAAAAAATCCTAGCTACGCCACTGGACTGAAGTAAAAGGCATTTTTCTTTGTGGTGAAGCGTATTTGAATATACCTTACGAAAATGCCTGTTTAAAGACTTGGTCAATTGTTATTTATTTGCTAATGACGCCTATGGTCATACGTGGAGTTATGAACAGTACCCAATCTAACATCATCTATTCAACAAGTATACCAGACCCTCACCAGTGGCGCAGATCGAGTTTCAGAAGTGAATGTACAAACCATAAGGAAATATGCCATCCTGCTCGTAAGGTTATCTTAGCGGAGTGCCACCATCACGGTGGTGTTGGAACGTACAGAAAATTTTAAAAAAGCCGGGCGTTCAGAGATGGCCGACAATGGCATTCCCAGGCGTGAAAGGGGAATCTATACAGCTGTTATTTAAACTTTCGCTTGTAATTAAACATTTAATTTAATAAAAAATGCAAACTGCTCAGAAGATGTCCACATATAAAATATCAATTTTGGTAAAGGGTTAAAGTCGATTCATCTTACACATTGTTGATCACTGTCCTTGGTACGGTTATAAGGTGAGGGATCTCCTTCTCTTTTGAAATGGGTGATTCCGTTCCATAAATAAGGGCGCCCACTTGTGACATGCCAATTTTGGAGTCAAGACCAGGAATTAGATTTTGAGGTGTGAAAACATTTTTATCTTTTTGGTACTCAAATTATTTATTGAAAATAGTGTTGTGTAAGTAATTTTCAAAGATTTCTGAGTTCATCACCTAGAATCATCTAGATTTTCACACTTAGCGAAAATCATTTGTTTCCCGTGTAAAAGGGAGGTAAATATTGTATTTATTTCAGTTAAAGCACATCTGGATATTTTAAGCAACAATTGTAAACCTCCCTTAGAATTTTGGGCAATGTGAAGCTGAAAACTTCAATAATTTCCCAGCTAAAACTATCATATTAAGTTTTGTGAGTGAAATTGCTGGTCCAGACATCTGAATGTTTCCAGTGTAAATTAGGCTAGGACGACTACATGAAAATGGAATTGTGCAGTATTCGCAAATTTGAAGGTGTCGCCAAGTGGCATACACTGCATACTAAAAGTCGTACGGAGAAATAAATTCCAGGTGAAAATGTAAAAACATAGGTTTAGGATAAACTTTTTTCTTCCATGCAGTTTCACGACCTAAATTTTCTTGGGGACATAAATACGGTCTCTCAACATTGCAATTGCCGTATTTCCCACGTTTGCGTGAATTCCTTCCCGCAAAGTTTCTTTAAATTCATGGACAAACTTCAGTAATCCACCACAGCTGAGAAAATCTAACAATCTGTATGGATAATATTCCCTTAAGTATAGTCCTATCGTTCCTCTTCTGAATTGGGACATGAAAATTTACAAGAGAAACAAAGTTTTGTCGAACCCCTAAGGTAGAGTTTATGTAAAATTTTCAAGCAAAAATAGTTTAATGGTAAAAATGGATATACTGTCAGTATCAGTATTATAACTGGAAGACGTTACTGAATTAAACCTACACAAAGAAGAGAATTTTTGAAATGGCCGGTTTAAATGTCACACTTTGTGCCCTAAAGTGTGCTAATTTTGGGCCATTTTCCCTCACAATTTCATCGTTTAAGAAAATTTTGAATATTTTATGCAATTGTTTCATCCAGATTGATGATATTGATGGAATAAAACCGTTAAGATAACCAGAGTATTCAGACTAAAAATAATGACTACCATTTAATGCCTATCATCACCTTTGACACCCAAATGGAATCACCCAAATCTCTTTACGGTCTCGAAGCTGCTTTTTTTTTTGCAAAAATGGGTGGGGGGGGGGGGGGAGTGTTATATGATGTGTGGATTGCCCCCCTGTTCCCATGACTTGTAGTCTTTATAAAACGGGTCTTGAGAGGTCCGTAGTACCTTAACTACATATGCATATGACACCAATAAGCTACTTCGGTTATTCATTTTGTTGGCTATGCACATACACACATCCACCAAATAGTCGGGATGAACAACCGATCCCGCACCTATCATTTTTTTTTATTTGAGTTTACATGAAAACTTCATGAAATCATTCATTCTTAATCCATCAGCAACATGAGAAGGGATCTCAAATGTGGGTTTGTGTAATTGTGTCTAAATTGTCTTTTTGGCTGTAAAAATTTGCACCTTAATCTGCAGTAAAGTAGGAGATCCTTATTTCCGTTCGAGTTCGCTACAGTTCGCTACTGAAAAAATGGGGGATGCTTGGCCCACGGAGCGGAAGAAGTCTTTTCTTTCAGCTCATCGCTAAGATAAACCAACGCTGTGTCTCTGCGTGCGGAGTTTGCATTTTATATGACACGCTGTACCCCACAATTCCAGTCGGCAACGAATTACCGAACTAGTATATTGGTATCGTAGCGCTAAATTCGTCGCAATGTCTTCTACAGGAGAGGTAGCTTCATCGCGAACAATTGATGTTGAACTTATATGCATCACATCTGGCAGGAATCTAGTTACGATGACCGGCAGTGGTCAGTCCCAGTCAACAATAGCAACTTTAAACCATTACTACAGAAAAATAGAAAAATATACCTACCGGTAACCACTTGCCCGGACTGCATTTCCCGTTTCAATAACCACCACTGCATAACCCATACTCACAATTAGCTAGTTGTAACTCTGCATTGCAATATCACAATTGTGTCTCTTTCATTGACACTGTAGGTAGGTGAGGTGGAAGGGTCAGAATGTGTTTACAAGAAGCTAACAAATGAAATAGCTACCCCTTCTCTATTTGATGATTATTGGAACGTTAGACCCCCCCCCCCCTTTTCCTCTGTGAATTGTCAAAATTTGCAAGGATTTGCTCTTCTTCTACATAAACAGCTTGCAAACTTTCGAAATAATTCTACTGCAATTTAAGATCTTCTCTGATGATGAATCAGAATCAATGAATTTTGGTGTCATTATGCCAACAGAACTCACCGATATAATTTAGAATCTGTTTGTCTTACCCCTCCTTAGCATTTTTCATGCCACATCAAATTCAGTCAGCCAAATGCGCGGGAAGTTTTTACCTTATTACAGGAACATACCTGACATTACTACGAAGGAAAGTATTGACAAGTATTACCAAGTCGACCAATTGTTACATAGAAGTCAAGTACAATAATATTATCATTTATGTGTCTAAGAATTAGCTTTAAGTACCAAAATCCAATGGATTTTTTTTCATTTTTGAAAAAACTTTTTAAAGAAGTTTGACCTGTAAAGTGATGTATCAACTCCTTGCTTTGATTACCCCCTATACCCCAAGCGTGTTTTATAATGGTTGCGAAAATAATGAAAACTAACGGAAACTTTTGGTGTGACTTGGTGATTAACTAAACTTTACGACTTTATCACAAGGCTTATACCAGTACCAATGAAAGACAAATGCTGACAAAACACAAACTATTTGTTTCACACTCCAATTATTTCCCCCATTAACATAAACTCTAAATTAGATCTCTTTCTAGGCCCTGCATTCTTGTCAAAGTTCACTTTTTTCGAGATACCATTCACATGACTGCTGAGAAGTAGTTGAAGTTTTGCAGGATACGACAAGCCTAAGTTCTCTTCAACATAAAAGGAAATGTCACATTGTAACATAAACTAAAAAACTAACAAACACACAATCGAAGCAAACACAACAGTCATAATCACTTTCTTCAAACTCCATATGTTCAACGACTACACTTTGACATGTTTCATTGATATTAATGGGGTTTCATTAACCCTATAAATTACAGAATATTTTGACAAATAGTCCCATTGGCTTAACAGTATTGTTATAAGGAAAAGGGAAAATATGTTGCGTTAATCGAGCTCCTAAACAGAAAAAAAGAACAAACAAGGGAAATCATTACTTGTTGCTCCTACCCAGCCCAAATTTTCACCCCAGTGACCGCAACACTTTTTTGTTGTACATCCTGTAAACATTGAGAAATCTCTTCAGAATTTCTTTCTCTCAAAGAGTTCGATCTAGTATCCATTTTTTTACTGGTCTTTGTCTACGATCATGCATACTGTTTTTATGCTTCAAGAAATTGCATCAAACGATTCCGAATTTTAAATATATGTGAGGAAACCCCACTGATACCAAATGGAATATTCTTCGCATTCTCAAATCAGCAACCCTGCCTTCCCAAGTTGCAAACCATAGTTTTTTCTTTCGTCATGCTACATCTTAGAGACTCCATTTTTTCATTAGACCTCCTGGTCAGAGGGCAATTTCTGTTTTGCTCGAATGTTAGGACCAAGTTCTCCCTGCTTGCGGATTCGGACATTGCGAAAAAGTCACAAAGAAATTTGTAGACTGACAGTTCAACTTCTTTAATTGTATACACATAGCGTTGTGTACACAATCGGTCTCTTTAAACATGGCAAATTGGACCTTGGCATCCCTATACTTGCACCCCTTCCAAGTTCCAAAAGAAGCAGTACTTCGCCCAAAACAAGACGCGTTTTCAATGTACATGTCCTAGACCTAACTCTTAGTCCAGTTTCAAATTAGTCAATTTCACTGGTCCTGTACCAAGTTGCGAAACTACCTTAGGAAATGAAATTTTCACGCCTTCTACTTCAATTTGATCACATTTCTTCCCCCTATGTGTGTGTGAGGGGGGGGGGGGGTGATAACATGCCCACGGTATTTCCCGCCTGTCGTAAGAGGCGACCAAAGGGAAACCAAACTTGCACTTGACTATAGCCCCTTGAAAATAAATTTAACTTTGAACCTTTTATCAAGTTGACTCACACTATATTATAACACATTCGTGTTGATGTGTCGTTAAATGTCATCTAACTATTGAATACATTTCTCTATGTTAGAATATCGTTTACTCATACACACAGTAGTCTATTCATTTATTTCTGATGAATTCCTATTCTACGACAAAAACATTGCACCATATCCTGTGGAAACACAGTCTTTACTGAGATTCTTCTATCATTTCATATACTTTCAAAAATTTAATTAAAAAAGAAAATTTGCTACTTCGTCTTTTATTGTATAGATGTCTGTATAGACTTTAGAACAATGATCAATGGACTATTATGGGTTATTTTAATAACAGTGACACCAAGGTTCATTTTAAGATTGTAGATGATTACTTCAAAAAGGACCGTTTTCGAGGAAATGTTGAGAATAATTATTAAATAAAAGTTTTTTTTTCAGATTTAAAAGGAAATCAAAGCTGACCTTTATTACCATTAGTGAACTAGTAATGGAAATTGCATTACGTGGGAAGGAGAGATCCGTTTGTATTTTTAAATTTCAATTTATGTTCTATCTCCAGAAAAGATCTTAGAGCAATTAAAAACTTTAAAAAGTACAAAACGTTTGTAAAATCAAAATAGTCGAATAACTGTGAAGATTGAATCATGAAAACATCAACAAGTGGAACAATGATCAAAAGACCATGGTGGGTTATTTTAATAACAATGTCACCAAGGTTCATTTAAAGATTGTAGATGGTTAATTAAAAAAGGACCGCAGTGAAGGCGAGCCCTTCTCGTTGCAATTGTTTGGCGTGGTGAATACCTACTGTTACGAAGTTCACATAGAAACGAAAAGAAATTAAACGACTGGAGTTCAGATGTAAGAGAAACCCCAACCGAACATAGTTTTAGGAATTTTAGGGAGCAGACTATAATGAAGAAGAGAATGAGTGTTGGTTTCAAAGAAATGTAATTTAACTCCTTCGGGTCTTGAAAACAACTTAACAGAATAGCATTTTACAACATAATAAAAGGTACCGGTACTTACAAATGGGTAAAACTTAACTTAGGCGCGCATGGAGGTACCTCCGGTAGGCGGATCCAATAACGTAGCGTCTCCTGTCGTCTGGTGGGAGTGGTGGAGTCCCCGTGCGAGCTTCAGTCGGCTGCCAGGCGAGTGTTGTCGGGCCGAGGCTGGGGTGTGGTGAGGTGTCGCAGACAGGGGAGGCACAGATCATGCAGAAACGGAAAACAGTCGGTTGAACGGAAAACGGGATATAAGTCAAAAGTTCTGTCACTGGTGCAGGAACATAACGGAAGGTCTGGAAACAGAAGACTTCTGGGCTGGTGAAAATAACTTATAGAGGACGTCGGTACCAAGACATGTCTGATCGGAGTCCAAAGGAGGAGAGAGCGAGCCACACCTTCAGCAGTTACTATAAAGCAGGCACTTCGTCAGACAGGAGGGCTTACACAATAGCAAGTCTTACTTGCATGCATAATACAACACAAATAAATTAGCATATCGTTAAACGGTGTCATGCCAGCTGAATGAAAACAATATAACGAAGAATGTAAACAAAGCCTTTCAAATTCATACAACCTAACAAAACAAACTACAGCCTCTCAGGCAAATTATTGTAACATTCCTTGCACATAACACTACATGAATTGACTAAAACATACACTAAACATTCTTGACCATGTTTCCTGAGATTGCATCTAAAAGCTTGTGTGTGGATTAGTGCTAATTATAAAAATATGAATAAAAAGGGGCACCACTGAAGTAAATTTTGACAGCGATCAGGCTGGTTATACTCAACTAGGTAGCAGGTTGTGTGGCCTGATGAACTAAAACGATGTCATACAGTTCACATCTAATCAGGGAGTTGTTTCAACCATACGGTTAGGCAAGCAAATTGAGATCGAATCCAAAAGTTTTGGATGCAAAAATAATGACTAAAAAAAGAAATAAATGAAATATAGTAAAAAGTAAAACATGAATACTTAATATAATAAAATAAAATAAAATAAAATAAATAAAAACACGAGTATTAAGAATCTAATGCTTGACGTACAACGGTCCAAGAAAATTCTAACCCCTCTTCATGAAAATTGCCACTTGGATAAACTCATGCTGTGGACAACTTCCTTAGTTCAATATTTCTGACTGAGGAAGTTTTGCCAGAGGGAATTGCCCAAGTGGAAAAATGTTATGAGGTGAGGTTCATAGACACAGGCAACCGTACTCGACTGGAGCGATGCTTGAACCGTCCTGGCGGAAAGGTAATAGAAGGAGGGGAGATTTGAATATTTGATGGTCCCAAGATGAAACTTAGAGCAATATGTGTTGAGCCAGTTTTAAGGGAATTACAGTCTCTCATTTTTTTCAAAGTGAACTAGTGAAGTGAGGAGATTTCGTGGTTGAATTACGGAAGCTTGATCTCCATCCTCCTGGGTCTTTCGTTTTGTCTACTTGTTAATAAAAATTACATGGACTTGTATATGTTTTAAGTGGGCCAAATTTTCCATTTCTTTCAATTTTGCAGGATTATTTTAAGTCGTGGGGTCAGACTTCCTGTCAGACATCTCGAGCAGAGGCCGAATTTATTACTTTAAATTGTAAATTCGAGAAGAAAAAATATTATGCTGTTGGTCGTTTAGATTACGTACTAGGACTACTATCTGACTATGAGCCAATGATTAGTATCCGCTCATATGACACCGAACTGACGATGGTAATGTTTACAATAACCGGTAACCGAGGAACCTTCATTACCGTTAACAGCTTCGATAGTTTAAAAAGCATAAGTCACTGCGTGACTTTTGTGGTTATAATGTGTGTAAAAAAGTCACGTTGAAACATTATTTCAAAGATCTAAATCATTTGTTTTGACAATAACCGTCAAAATACCAGCCATTCGTACTTCAGATAGTAATAAACTGCACATGCACTGTACATAAATGTCGTTACTAAGCGATCGTGGTATCAAATCATCCTGGAACATGAAGGCATAAGAATGAACAGAAATTCTCGAGGGAATCTTCAATAATTTCAAAATTATTCCCGCGAGTCACTTGGTAAAACAAAAGAACAACTCTGTTACCATCAGATATGTATTGATATGGCTCCGGAGGCTACACAAAAAGCTTTCTGGATGATAACACATGGGTTAATGGGCATACGAAGCCTATTACAAGTTTGGCAAGGGCGAACTAAAATCCAAGAGAAATATTATTCTAAAACTTACGTATTAATTCCGTGTGTAGTGTTATAAAATTGTGTCATTCCTTAGCATAATGGTGTTTAAGGAGCCTAATTACGCAGCTGCAGTGTTAAATAGAAGAACATTAAAGGAAATTTTACTGATAATATGGAAGGGCCGGATATAAATTTGAAAACTTTGAAGAGAGGATGAAGTATAAGAACTACATTTCCCAGAATCCTATGACTATACCCATCATGAGTAAAGTTTATTGATTAGCTGTCCAGATGTACTTGAGAGAGCCCTGATCTAGAAGATTTGACGCCTCTTATTACATCTTAAATTTCACGATGTTTGCAGCCATTCAGAATAACAGAAAGGAAAAAAATATATGACATGAGAATTAACCCTTATAAGTAAATTAAGACAGAATTACACATTACCCTAAAAGAAATAGCATGACTGGTTCTCTGAAATCTAATAAAACACCGCTAGTAGGACACCTGGGATGAACCGGGTAAAGGACAGAGGACCCGTCAGCCCGGTTTTAAAATGAATAATCGATTTTGCTTTGATAAAACTCAAATAGAATTCAATTTGCTCGTTTCGAGAGGATGGGCACTGAGCTGTTTTTGCTGATAATATGAAGAACGTCTGAACGAAAATAGCATCTGCTTCCCCCGAGATCTCTTTCAGCCCTCATGATGGAAGGGGCTCCTCCCAAACTCCCTCTCGAATAAGGCCTACATAATCTCTGGTATTTTTAATTCTCAGCGGTAGATTTCTACAAATATAACAGACAGGCAATTTCAATTAGTTCTGATAGTTTGTTATCCGTCCATACTTACCTCTGAACCCTCTTTGTCTACAACACTTTTAGATTTCCTGAACCCTCCAAAGACCCAAGCACAAATCCATAAACTTAACTGTCACTCCAACACTAGACTCTCGTTAAAGATTTATTGAGGAAAAATCTTCGAAAGTAGAACCGTCTGGCCTGTGAAACTATGTCTAGTTTAAACATTTATTTGGACTATGGACATGAAAAGCCCTGATCGGACATGAAGTAAACGGGATAAGAAAGAATAATGTCATTTCATTGAAATATTAAGGCCAATTCCTCTCACCCAGACAGTTTCAAGGCAAACCAAGAAGTTACGTCCAGTAAATTCCACATTTGAAGAGAAAAAATGTTGTCACATGACTCTCAACGTCCAATCACAAAACAGCAAAGTCTACACTTATTCAAGATGGGGTGACCGCTCTTGCCCTTTAACCTACTTACTAAAACTTATCCTCATCGAGACGTAATCTCAAACTTAATTTTGATTTAAGGTGAGTATACAAGACCCCATTGTGAATTTAGAACACTCTCTCAGTGGAGTACATAGTGTGTAATATGAATCTAGAATACTTTGCTAACTTTGTGTCAATGAAAGAGCTGTACACATAGGGAATTTCTGCAAACTACTGCAAAAAAAAAGTAGTTTGGACAGATAATTGACTATCTTTTACACAAAATATAATATATTGCCTGATAATTTTGTGAACGATAACGATGACTACTATGTTATTATTTCCACCGATAAATCATTCATTTTATTCGTCATAACTGTCTCCTTTTTGCAAAGATTGCATAATATTTTTTATCCAGTTACATTCTTTTTGTGAACAAGATGTGCATTTCATCCTCCTGAGATTTCAAACAGCTCGTTTAGTTCATGTTTATGGAAACACTTATCCTTGTCTTCTGGAAGTATATAACGATGTTATTTCAAGTATGGATTGCAAGTATAGCAACCTAAAAGAAATTAAAACCAATTTAAATTGCTATTAGTATCGAATAAAATCTATTAAGCGAGTACAGTGGAGGCCACACTGCCGAGGTCGACTTATTGAAGAAATGCAAAACTCTCCGATATATTTGACAATGCAATAAATTTGTAGACCTAAGTCTGACTATTTTAGTTCGTCTAATGTCCAGACCTTTATTAGATCATGGAATGAGTGTGTCAAGGGGAACCATAGGGTTGCGATATGTCAAGGTATTTGTACATTTTCCGCAAAATGATTCCAACATAAGGTAAAGTTTTACAAGAGATGATGCTCTATTGACTTGTGGTCTCTTTGTGCAGTCTACGACTTGACACGACAGACTTATACCTTTTAGAAAACTCTGTAACATCAACTTTTGTAATAGGTCAACACCTTTGTAATAAAATCGACCTGTTTTGTAATAAATTCATTTTCACCAACTCTTCTTGTAAAAGAAATATCTTTCAAGCAGTTTTGTAACTGGCAGTCAACCATTGTTGTAGTTACAGTAGGGTACAGCAGATAAAAGCACTGCTTTTAGAGAATTTGCTTTTTATAATACCAGCTTGAAATTTGGTACACAGTTAGAGTAGGCTATGGCCTTAGGGAAACATTGGCTTATACGTTATAAGGACTTGGAGATTTGTTTAGTGAGAGCAATGGCGGCCATTTGAAATGGGCTTTTTGCTTCGCTCGTACCTTGGTTCACTTCTGTGTATATATTGTTAGTTTATACACAAAAGTGGAATTTTTACTTCAGGTAGATGTGCGTATCTCTTCAAAAAGGATTCATCATCCGATTAAGTTCGAGTCTTCAGAACTACTGTACATCTTGTTTTTGTAATTTACTGTTTGATTAACTTTTGATATGTTGATTTGTATTTGTATATCATTTGTTTGTTATATAGCAACTGAAAGGATTGATGATCAGAAAATTTGTTTTTCTGTGAATGTAAGTAATGCTTTTGCTATACTTTGAAATCGAATAACAGATGGAAGAATAAAAAATTATACAAAAGTGGCGACCTATTACAAAGGTGGCAGTTATTACAAAAGTGATTGTTACGGACACCAAGTGGTCATTTGTGAAAGGAAAATGTTTTGGTTTTTTGTGTAGGAAGGACTTTATTTTCATTATCAACATATATTCATACAAAACAGCAAATTAGAGGATAAAAATAACAATAATATACACAAATATTTACAGTTGAATAATTTAGCTTACACCACCCTTTCATTAACATCATGACTCATTAAATTAAGAATACATATTTCAATTAAAGGAAAATATGTTGGATTTTTTGGGGGTGTGGTGGTGGTGAAGGGATCATACATTTTTGAAAAAATGCTTGGGAAAATAATAGACATTCCGCAGGTAGCAATTCCCAATGCTACACGAGTGGTAAGCTAGGGAGCCTCAAGTAGGCTCCTGAGTCTTTGTCTTGTATCTCACTGGTTGGCCATAGTGGTCGTATTTCTTTGCTGCCGAAATTAAATCGTGTAAATGCCCGCATTAATTCCATGTAATGTCGCCATTCAATAAGAAATTGTGTCCACTTTTTCCAAACATACACGAAAATGGTAATTGGTTGCCTCTGGATACTTCAAACCACTGCAGATATCATTATGGGGAAATATTTTCAGAAATGATGTCAATGATTTCCAGCAAAGAATAGGTTAAATTCAAACGAAATAATTCTACAGAAACAAATGGACTTACCTATGTTGATGAAGGTTAACATCCCTCTACCGAGATACTAGTCTTTGTCTCTTTTACAAATGTACTCCACAAATTAAAGATCTTAGAGTTTGCTTCCTTCAGCAGTTTAGGTTTTCAAGGAAATAAACATATTCATATCGACCACGCCACTATCATTCCAACCTTTTTGGAGTAGATTATTTATGATCACTTGAGTCCAGCTCATTCAAACGTTTACTGCAACGTGTCGTTTTTATTCAAGTCAAAACAGATCTGTGAAACTGTTGATTTCAATTAGTTGCACTGGAAAGTTTAACTTGAATTTGATCACAAAGTTTAAATTGAAGAAACCAAGTAAATTCGCCCGCGTAATAAGTATGTACGTAGTTGGGGGGATGTGATGGCGATATCAACACATCAGCGAAACACCTGCTACCAGACTACCCGTGCAACTGTAAATTCAGTTCCATCAACCAAGTTTATAACAACGTTGCAGCTTTATTCAGCAGTTCATGTCTTCATCACTGTCGAGTTTATACCTCGACGACGCAATCTTGTATTTTTCAGCAATGCTGTTGACTTGATCAAATTTTCGTGACCGAAAAAGCTTTCACCGGGAAAATGACGCCGACGAAAAACGGATATTAGACTAATGAAAGAGGATTATTTTTAATATAATCCTCGCGATGCGGTTTTAAAATCACTTTACTGTCACGTAGACTCAGAGGACGATTCACCAGTCACCACGATATGCATCCACGCAAATGAAAGTCAAGCTCTACTACAGAAGCCCCTAGGTAGAGCATTGGTCTAAAAGTAGTCTTGGAGTGGTAATTTCCCTGAACAGATTTCAACTTGGATAAGTTTCATAAGGAGAGAAGTATGGGAGGTCAGTTTGTGTACATGTATATATGTTGAAGTAACTGGGATGGTTTAGGAATAAGTTAATGATACTTTGTCTCATTGAACTCAAGGTTTACTCACATCATGGTGATAATTGGTCAAAACTACGAGATTCTGCGCATCCCATGCTCAAAAACAGTCAATGAGTGGGATTTAACCGACTTGGATTGACAGATTCGATAGAATGATAATTTATAACTGACTAACAGGTTACAAAGAAGCATGAAAATAATTTCCATGACGCAAATTAATTGGTATCAACTCATGATGAACCCTCAATCAAATCACAATGAAAATCCCAGAAAAGGAGACAAAGATAAACTTGCTTTTTTGTCTTGTTTGTTCAGGGTGTCCAGTTAACTTGCAGGGACTCTTTGCAGGGTGCCAGCCATCCAGTCACTTCATAGGAACGACACTCAGGCGCATAGACATAATTTGGCAAGAGAGAGAGCGAAGTGGACTTTTTTGCGAGGGAGCAAAACGACCGAGTCCGAGCGCCTGCCCGTCAGGAGGGGGCGGGTGTGGGACTCACAATGTGTGAAATAAGTTGTTTTGTTTACTGTGAAAAATGCGTGATTTGTGAACGGCATTTTTATGCGTAAGAGACATTTATTATGTATTTTATAAACCTTTTTGTAGCCTTACAACCGTATAGAAATAAACTGACACATATTGCTGGCAAATAATTGATCATTCTGCAAGTATGTAGAATGACGTTAAACAGCTTCAAAAAGTGTCAGGTGTTGCTTTTGTACATAGGCCTACCACTAGATACCAGGTGTACCTGATATTCTGGGCTTGCTTTACCGTCCCCTTACAGTATTGCAGTAGAGTTGGCAAATACGCTGTCAGTGCTTCCAAGGATTGGCCAGGAGCAATAGAGACATTTTGGCCCAAAATGATTCCTAGATTGCTGGAAATGACAATTTTCATACCTATTTACCGCATGTACATAGGGGAAATGATAGTAATGTTGTATAAAACATGAAAAATAGGGACGATGCACACTGTTTAAAAAGAAATTACCTGACTGGCTATCGATAGCCCTAATCCCTAACTTTATCCCTAACCCTAAAAAAGAATACAATCGATGCAATACAATCCCAACAGCTAATCAAGAAATACCTTGTTAAACAGTGCGCATCTACCCGAAACATAGTATCCTCTATCGCGCTTTCTTAGGCTACGCGTCTGACGACGCTATGTCTAAAAGGCATTTCTCTTCTCAAGCTTCAATTTAAATATTTCCAACGAACTTGACCTTTACTTTTTTCTCAATTCAAATATGATTCCGTGATTTGACATTTTCCCTGTTCTATGATTTGCCCAAAATTTTTCTTTGGTGATGAAACTGCTGTACTCATGATTTGCATCAATTCTTCTTTAAAATGAACACTATTTCTGCTACACAATGAAACTTATACCTATTAGTCAGCAATGACTAATCAGAGTGACTTATATTAGAACGTACACTTGCTGTTACGTATACTCTGCACTTCAGAGTGCCACTCTTGAAATAAAAATGGCATTTCGTTTCTCCGTATCGACATCAAACGTTGAACAATATACCGGTTCAACTTTTAAAAAGAAATGAAAGTCCGATGCATTGACCTTTTTGTTCTTTGGAAAAAAATTAATCGGTAGCAATTGGAAATGTTTAAGAATAAATTTCCTAACTGGCTATAACGATAGCGCCAATCCTTAATAACGAATATAGCCAATACAATACAATGAAAACAACCAATCAGAAAATCCCTTGTCAAACAGTGCGTATCTTCTGGAACAAAACGTCTGACCCACTTGAAATTCAAAGGGAGGTGAGGTGATGAGTACGGTATAATACTTTCAGTTACAACCGAATCCCCCCCCCCCCCCGCGATACCCAATTCTAATTTCGCCACCAGTCATCCCGGGTCAATTCCAAATCACGAGTCCAGAACAAAGTCTCAATCCAGAAAAGAGAGAGATGTTCGTTTTAATATTTCTGACAGCAATTAAAGAAATCCATTTACCAATAGACGGCTTCACTTAAGTTCATTTATAGACAGCGCAGAGCATTTATTGCCTATTGACTTTAGGCTTTAATATAGTACAATACTTAAGTTAAAACCTAAAAGGTATCCTTCTATTTTCCACGTTATTAATTAAAATGACCGAATTCTGAGGACTATTAGCTCTGCCATTGTGGGATCAGACAGGTGATATCGATATCACATAGTAATTTATGAATTCGATGCCCATTTAGTGTGTAGCAACCGTTGGTCAAGTCGATGGTTAAGTGTCGTTTCTACGGTAATTTCTAACATCTGTAACAATATGTACCTTTTGAGAAAAGTTCGGTCGTAAATTTACACTCGTATGATCTTCACAGCTACTTTCTTGCCTGAAAATTACTCATGGGTATGTCGGTGCATGCAGTAGAAACCTTCATGGTAAATGGCAGTTTTTAAAAGGGAGCGAGCTCGTAAAATACTGACTTACTACGACGTTGTAAGGTATGCATTGTCGCTAATTACTATTCCACTGTCTTAGCTTACAACAAAATCGGTCAGTTCCATGACTGAAAAGGGAGTTGTGGGTTAGAGGGAGTTGCTCTAGAAACTCCCTGGACTGATGGATCAGTGCCCTACATAGACTTTTCCAGGAGGGGGGGGGGGGTCATGCTTTCAAATTTTCTATTTTTTCAAAGTGTGAGCTCGACTGTATAACTTGGCTTAAGTGGGAGAAATTTTTGTTCATTTTTAAACAAGTATCTGAAAATATGGAGCTTTTACTGCAGCAAACATTGGATTCTGGGTTTCCTGTGATAAACTTTGCAAAGTTTAAAGATTATGAAATAATGCCTTTTATATTTGGGAAATTCGAAATAGTATTCCGACAAAAGATCTTTGTTGTCACTAAGTATAATCTTAGCCCTGATTTCTGTGGCTCTCCAACGGTATTTAAAAATTTTCAGAAACTTTTTAGACATAAAGACATGCGTATCTTGGAAAATCAAGAAACCCTTAAATTGGAGGAAACTTGGAATTAAATCACTGTATTCTTAATCGGTGTCACCTGAATATCTGGTATCACCTAGTGCAAATTTATATTTTGTTATTTATAAAGCCAGGAAAGCTTCCATCTTTTTTTGTTGGCATTACACTGCAGCTTTGAGTTCAATTTGGCTTTTTAATTAACGATGTAGGGCTTGTATTGAAGAGACTTGATGAACTGGGGTCACGTATGGCAAAGTTCCGAGTTTTTCTTTTTTTAGAGACTGAAGGAAGGAAGGGTAATCTCCCCTGCCCCTGCAGCAACGCCACTGCGATGTATCGCTGTAAAGTGTAGACAAACTAACTATAGTTCAAGTTCATACGGGTTATACATAAAATAGAAGCATCACACTTATTTAAAATGTTCATATCATTACCAAAGCCACAAGCCATAATGTGAGGTATCCAAGGGTAGGTAACCAAGGGATTTCCAGATCGCCCTCAACAGAACTTGGCCAACATAGATAAAAAACAATAGAAGTGAAAAATATTTCACCGTCGGAAAGATTTTAAGTTTAGTATCCTTGGTTCTGCCAAATTACATTTAAGAGTTGCCCAAATATTTTCTACGGGGTACAAGTACCCTTTTTTGCAAACTTGTTCTTTTGGCGATGTCATTTTTCTGCAATGAGTGATCCAGTGACCACCCATGACCATACACCCATGCAGTGATAGCATTGTTGCCCCAACTATACGTAAACACATCATTCATATTACGCAAGTGATGTCGTATGGCCGACTAACTCTTAAAGGGAAACGAACGTTACTTTTTTTATGTTGGAAATATTTTAGAAATCAATTTTGAAAACTGAACTACAGTTCCAGATCATGAAGATTAAGAAGATGCGGACGGAGAGGTCAATAGACCTGCGTCCACGGAGGTTCCTAAGGTATCCTAAGGTATTTGTTCTCTACTTTGAAACCAATAAAAAGGCAAAAACGTGGAGAAAACCTGACTATCGTGATACGTAACAGAGATGACGACCGTTTGAGGATTCCTCATGGTCTGCTAAATTTGCCATGATTCGACTAAATATGAAGTTTACCCCCAATTTAATGTCGCTTTGGACAAAATTTCGACAACACAACGATATATTAAAATATTGTTACACCGAAAAATATTTTGTGAAAAAAAAGTGCTTCCAAATAATTTTGGAAGTTGTTTCTAACTATGTAACTCATAAAACAGAATCATTTTTTCAATGTACATCGTAGTTAATGAGCTGAAATACAGACTGTGCAAAATTCAGAAAAAAATGACGAAATTCAGTGTCATTTGTCGATTGTATAACTGCGCTGTGTAATGATGGAGCCCACAGTTTGATTTCTAACCAGAGGGCTGGTATTTCCAGGTGTGAAAACTTGTACAAGAAACAAAGGGCTGAGGAAGGGGCCTCGTTTAGTGGGTAAGTCCAAGAGAAATATAATAAGTGTTGCAATAACACTTGCTTTATAAATACTTAATTTCTGACTTTATCACTGCCAAAAATTTCAAAAATCTTTTAGAAGGACATCCAAGAACGTCAATTAATGAGGGGCTGATGGCTGCTTTATGGTCTTACTTGAAATTTAAAATTGCTATACGACTTCTTTCAAAAGATTTTCTCGAATATTTAAGGTAGTGAAATTGCAATAAAATCTTTAATGAATTACACTCTAATTTGAACGAGTGAAATGACCTCTTAAACACTCGTCGAAGTTTGACAAGGTCGACGTCACCCTTGGGCAAAAAACTGACAGGTTATCCTTTGATATATACCAACTCGATTTATTACAACCATGTCCCAAAGAAGTTTTGCTAATACTAATAGAACTCACTCATCAAACACTAGGCTGATATATGCTCGCCAGCTTTCAATCCCACAATTTCCTCAAAACTGCTTTAGATGGCCCACATTTTAGCATAAGAAGCACTTCAGTTAGTCAACTTTGATATTAAATTGACGATAGACCCCATCCTATTTAGTAATATAGTTTGCAAAAGTTGTCCTAATGTTCCTTCTTGATAATATTTTGGTAGGATGACGGCGTATATCATATTGAGACGGCAATAAGTACACAGAGGAAGACTTGGTCAAGTTCAAAAGAACCACTGTCTTTGTTACAAATCAGCAATCCATGCCACGAGGACAATAGGCACCTAGGTGCTTAAGCCTACCCCCTAACAGTCTTAATGAATAGTTACCATAGAAAGAAAAAAGCTTTTTCGCATCGACGACTTTTGAATATTCATTCCAGAGCGCTTTTTACTAAAAGCAAGGATCGCTCTCGAAAGATATACAAATTTGGCCTCAATATGATCAGAAGCCCCGGCTACATTAGTAGCCGGGGCTTCTGATAATATTGAGGCCTTTCGAATCAAATGCTAATTACAGTAAAAATGGAATAGTATTTATCTTAAAATGGGAAGTTATTTAATTCAAAATCATTTATAATAGTCAGCAAAATCACTTTGTTGGGGGGGTAACGTTGACCGACCTTATCATGTTAGTTACATATGAAAACGTCCATATTAACATGATTTAAAAGTTTACAGCAGGTCATAATTAGGAAAAGAAAGCCTCGTGAAGAAAACAAGAAGCAAAAAGCCAGTCGGAATGGAAAGAAATCGATAAAATATAGGAGAAATAAAAAAAGAAAAAAGAAAAATCCCTGTAAAAAATCGACTGTTCTATATTTGGAAACACTGGACACGTACAGAATTAACACCAGTTTGAAAAGATAACTGCATGGTTTTATCATGAACATTTTTACACTACTTACAAATTGTTAAATGACCTAAGCAAATCACTAGAAACCTGAACATTACAGCAAAACACTCAGCCACGGTTCATTCCTTTTTGAGGCGGGAGTGGGGGTGGCCTTTTGGAGTTTTGATTGAAGACGTAAGTGAGGACTTAAGTTTGTTCCTTTAGTGGTTTGTAACTTCCTTAGGAGGCAGTTTCAAAGTTGGTTTCCCTGAACGGCTCTTTGCCAGAGAATCGAGAGGACTTTAGAAAAAAGTATAAATTTGGTCGATTCGACCTACCGACTGACTTACTGCGGTGTTGGAAATCAGTTGAAATATATGTTTAATTTGTACCCTAAGTATGCAGCTGCAAGGCATATACAAGTGAAAGTTCCGGGGCCTGAAAGGGATTCAGAGCAACTGAAACGCACGCCCCCTTTCTTCCGCACCCTAAACTATTGGTACCGCATACTGTCCGAAACATGCCCGAATAATGTTGCAATGCTTGAATGTCCCCCATTTTTCGCCAGTCATGAAATGTTGGTTTGTTATATTAATAATATCAAATGGAGCGCAAAAGCGAAGCAGGAATCCGTAGCTCTGTTAGCTAGAACTTTTCCTTTTCTTCTTGAGACATAATCAGTATGTCCGGTACTGTAAAGGTAGCGGGCCACTAACTTAAAATCCCATTGACTTACACACTAAATTTGGCTACTTCCGTGCCCCGGCCTAGCTCCCAGTAAAACTAAGTTTTCAACCAGGACATGCCACCCCTCTGATCGAAGCTCACAATCACGGCTTTCATGGCACCTTCAAATTTCCATACCCATGACCATTGAAATTGTGATCTAGAGAGCCTTGAATGATAGGGACGTGTTTCCCGCCATAATAGCTATACTCAAAAACGGTATTTCACAGAGCGGAGTAATACCATAAAAAAAAAAAAAAAAATGGCACTTAAATTGGTCAGATTGCCTTGAATTTTGCACAATCTGTATTTCAACTCATTGTCTACAAAATCCAAATGCAAAAATGATCATATTTTGTAAGTAACACAGTCAGAAACAACATCCCATAAAATTTTTATGGCGCTTTGTCTGTCAGTAAACATTTTCCCAGGCACGAGTATTGGAGTTAGTGGTCCGCTACTTAAAGTGCGTAACCTCAACACCGGGGAAGCGCGAAGATTTGCGCGACAAGTGTGTCAAGCTCCTCAAAGTACGAATCCAGCCTACAACCGCGCAACAAGAGCGTCTATATTTGCTCCCACAGCTCTCTGATCGTTACTACAGTTCCAGATCATGAAGATTAAGAAGATGCGGACGGAGAGGTCAATAGACCTGCGTCCACTGAGGTTCCTAAGGTATCCTAAGGTATTTGTTCTCTACTTTGAAACCAATAAAAAGGCAAAAACGTGGAGAAAACCTGACTATCGTGATACGTAACAGAGATGACGACCGTTTGAGGATTCCTCATGGTCTGCTAAATTTGCCATGATTCGACTAAATATGAAGTTTACCCCCAATTTAATGTCGCTTTGGACAAAATTTCGACAACCCAACGATATATTAAAATATTGTTACACCGAAAAATATTTTGTGAAAAAAAAGTGCTTCCAAATAATTTTGGAAGTTGTTTCTAACTATGTAACTCATAAAACAGAATCATTTTTTCAATGTACATCGTAGTTAATGAGCTGAAATACAGACTGTGCAAAATTCAGAAAAAAATGACGAAATTCAGTGTCATTTGTCGATTGTATAACTGCGCTGTGTAATGATGTACCTTTGAGCATCCACAAGGATGGTAAAACACGTAGCCTACCGATCATTCCAGCTTCTCTACTGAGCTGAAAATTTCAATGGTCATGAAATAAAGAGCGGAGCCCACAGTTTGATTTCTAACCAGAGGGCTGGTATTTCCAGGTGTGAAAACTTGTACAAGAAACAAAGGGCTGAGGAAGGGGCCTCGTTTAGTGGGTAAGTCCAAGAGAAATATAATAAGTGTTGCAATAACACTTGCTTTATAAATACTTAATTTCTGACTTTATCACTGCCAAAAATTTCAAAAATCTTTTAGAAGGACATCCAAGAACGTCAATTAATGAGGGGCTGATGGCTGCTTTATGGTCTTACTTGAAATTTAAAATTGCTATACGACTTCTTTCAAAAGATTTTCTCGAATATTTAAGGTAGTGAAATTGCAATAAAATCTTTAATGAATTACACTCTAATTTGAACGAGTGAAATGACCTCTTAAACACTCGTCGAAGTTTGACAAGGTCGACGTCACCCTTGGGCAAAAAACTGACAGGTTATCCTTTGATATATACCAACTCGATTTATTACAACCATGTCCCAAAGAAGTTTTGCTAATACTAATAGAACTCACTCATCAAACACTAGGCTGATATATGCTCGCCAGCTTTCAATCCCACAATTTCCTCAAAACTGCTTTAGATGGCCCACATTTTAGCATAAGAAGCACTTCAGTTAGTCAACTTTGATATTAAATTGACGATAGACCCCATCCTATTTAGTAATATAGTTTGCAAAAGTTGTCCTAATGTTCCTTCTTGATAATATTTTGGTAGGATGACGGCGTATATCATATTGAGACGGCAATAAGTACACAGAGGAAGACTTGGTCAAGTTCAAAAGAACCACTGTCTTTGTTACAAATCAGCAATCCATGCCACGAGGACAATAGGCACCTAGGTGCTTAAGCCTACCCCCCTAACAGTCTTAATGAATAGTTACCATAGAAAAAAAAAGCTTTTTCGCATCGACGACTTTTGAATATTCATTCCAGAGCGCTTTTTACTAAAAGCAAGGATCGCTCTCGAAAGATATACAAATTTGGCCTCAATATGATCAGAAGCCCCGGCTACATTAGTAGCCGGGGCTTCTGATCATATTGAGGCCTTTCGAATCAAATGCTAATTACAGTAAAAATGGAATAGTATTTATCTTAAAATGGGAAGTTATTTAATTCAAAATCATTTATAATAGTCAGCAAAATCACTTTGTTGGGGGGGGTAACGTTGACCGACCTTATCATGTTAGTTACATATGAAAACGTCCATATTAACATGATTTAAAAGTTTACAGCAGGTCATAATTAGGAAAAGAAAGCCTCGTGAAGAAAACAAGAAGCAAAAAGCCAGTCGGAATGGAAAGAAATCGATAAAATATAGGAGAAATAAAAAAAGAAAAAAGAAAAATCCCTGTAAAAAATCGACTGTTCTATATTTGGAAACACTGGACACGTACAGAATTAACACCAGTTTGAAAAGATAACTGCATGGTTTTATCATGAACATTTTTACACTACTTACAAATTGTTAAATGACCTAAGCAAATCACTAGAAACCTGAACATTACAGCAAAACACTCAGCCACGGTTCATTCCTTTCTGAGGCGGGAGTGGGGGTGGCCTTTTGGAGTTTTGATTGAAGACGTAAGTGAGGACTTAAGTTTGTTCCTTTAGTGGTTTGTAACTTCCTTAGGAGGCAGTTTCAAAGTTGGTTTCCCTGAACGGCTCTTTGCGAGAGAATCGAGAGGACTTTAGAAAAAAGTATAAATTTGGTCGATACGACCTACCGACTGACTTACTGCGGTGTTGGAAATCAGTTGAAATATATGTTTAACTTGTACCCTAAGTATGCAGCTGCAAGGCATATACAAGTTAAAGTTCCGGGGCCTGAAAGGGATTCAGAGCAACTGAAACGCACGCCCCCTTTCTTCCGCACCCTAAACTATTGGTACCGCATACTGTCCGAAACATGCCCGAATAATGTTGCAATGCTTGAATGTCCCCCATTTTTCGCCAGTCATGAAATGTTGGTTTGTTATATTAATAATATCAAATGGAGCGCAAAAGCGAAGCAGGAATCCGTAGCTCTGTTAGCTAGAACTTTTCCTTTTCTTCTTGAGACATAATCAGTATGTCCGGTACTGTAAAGGTAGCGGGCCACTAACTTAAAATCCCATTGACTTACACACTAAATTTGGCTACTTCCGTGCCCCGGCCTAGCTCCCAGTAAAACTAAGTTTTCAACCAGGACATGCCACCCCTCTGATCGAAGCTCACAATCACGGCTTTCATGGCACCTTCAAATTTCCATACCCATGACCATTGAAATTGTGATCTAGAGAGCCTTGAATGATAGGGACGTGTTTCCCGCCATAATAGCTATACTCAAAAACGGTATTTCACAGAGCGGAGTAATACCATAAAAAAAAAAAAAAAAAAAAAAATGGCACTTAAATTGGTCAGATTGCCTTGAATTTTGCACAATCTGTATTTCAACTCATTGTCTACAAAATCCAAATGCAAAAATGATCATATTTTGTAAGTAACACAGTCAGAAACAACATCCCATAAAATTTTTATGGCGCTTTGTCTGTCAGTAAACATTTTCCCAGGCACGAGTATTGGAGTTAGTGGTCCGCTACTTAAAGTGCGTAACCTCAACACCGGGGAAGCGCGAAGATTTGCGCGACAAGTGTGTCAAGCTCCTCAAAGTACGAATCCAGCCTACAACCGCGCAACAAGAGCGTCTATATTTGCTCCCACAGCTCTCTGATCGTTACTACAGTTCCAGATCATGAAGATTAAGAAGATGCGGACGGAGAGGTCAATAGACCTGCGTCCACTGAGGTTCCTAAGGTATCCTAAGGTATTTGTTCTCTACTTTGAAACCAATAAAAAGGCAAAAACGTGGAGAAAACCTGACTATCGTGATACGTAACAGAGATGACGATCGTTTGAGGATTCCTCATGGTCTGCTAAATTTGCCATGATTCGACTAAATATGAAGTTTACCCCCAATTTAATGTCGCTTTGGACAAAATTTCGACAACCCAACGATATATTAAAATATTGTTACACCGAAAAATATTTTGTGAAAAAAAAGTGCTTCCAAATAATTTTGGAAGTTGTTTCTAACTATGTAACTCATAAAACAGAATCGTTTTTTCAATGTACATCGTAGTTAATGAGTGAAATACAGACTGTGCAAAATTCAGAAAAAAATGACGAAATTCAGTGTCATTTGTCGATTGTATAACTGCGCTGTGTAATGATGTACCTTTGAGCATCCACAAGGATGGTTAAACACGTAGCCTACCGATCATTCCAGCTTCTCTACTGAGCTGAAAATTTCAATGGTCATGAAATAAAGAGCGGAGCCCACAGTTTGATTTCTAACCAGAGGGCTGGTATTTCCAGGTGTGAAAACTTGTACAAGAAACAAAGGGCTGAGGAAGGGGCCTCGTTTAGTGGGTAAGTCCAAGAGAAATATAATAAGTGTTGCAATAACACTTGCTTTATAAATACTTAATTTCTGACTTTATCACTGCCAAAAATTTCAAAAATCTTTTAGAAGGACATCCAAGAACGTCAATTAATGAGGGGCTGATGGCTGCTTTATGGTCTTACTTGAAATTTAAAATTGCTATACGACTTCTTTCAAAAGATTTTCTCGAATATTTAAGGTAGTGAAATTGCAATAAAATCTTTAATGAATTACACTCTAATTTGAACGAGTGAAATGACCTCTTAAACACTCGTCGAAGTTTGACAAGGTCGACGTCACCCTTGGGCAAAAAACTGACAGGTTATCCTTTGATATATACCAACTCGATTTATTACAACCATGTCCCAAAGAAGTTTTGCTAATACTAATAGAACTCACTCATCAAACACTAGGCTGATATATGCTCGCCAGCTTTCAATCCCACAATTTCCTCAAAACTGCTTTAGATGGCCCACATTTTAGCATAAGAAGCACTTCAGTTAGTCAACTTTGATATTAAATTGACGATAGACCCCATCCTATTTAGTAATATAGTTTGCAAAAGTTGTCCTAATGTTCCTTCTTGATAATATTTTGGTAGGATGACGGCGTATATCATATTGAGACGGCAATAAGTACACAGAGGAAGACTTGGTCAAGTTCAAAAGAACCACTGTCTTTGTTACAAATCAGCAATCCATGCCACGAGGACAATAGGCACCTAGGTGCTTAAGCCTACCCCCTAACAGTCTTAATGAATAGTTACCATAGAAAAAAAAAAGCTTTTTCGCATCGACGACTTTTGAATATTCATTCCAGAGCGCTTTTTACTAAAAGCAAGGATCGCTCTCGAAAGATATACAAATTTGGCCTCAATATGATCAGAAGCCCCGGCTACATTAGTAGCCGGGGCTTCTGATCATATTGAGGCCTTTCGAATCAAATGCTAATTACAGTAAAAATGGAATAGTATTTATCTTAAAATGGGAAGTTATTTAATTCAAAATCATTTATAATAGTCAGCAAAATCACTTTGTTGGGGGGTAACGTTGACCGACCTTATCATGTTAGTTACATATGAAAACGTCCATATTAACATGATTTAAAAGTTTACAGCAGGTCATAATTAGGAAAAGAAAGCCTCGTGAAGAAAACAAGAAGCAAAAAGCCAGTCGGAATGGAAAGAAATCGATAAAATATAGGAGAAATAAAAAAAGAAAAAAGAAAAATCCCTGTAAAAAATCGACTGTTCTATATTTGGAAACACTGGACACGTACAGAATTAACACCAGTTTGAAAAGATAACTGCATGGTTTTATCATGAACATTTTTACACTACTTACAAATTGTTAAATGACCTAAGCAAATCACTAGAAACCTGAACATTACAGCAAAACACTCAGCCACGGTTCATTCCTTTTTGAGGCGGGAGTGGGGTGGCCTTTTGGAGTTTTGATTGAAGACGTAAGTGAGGACTTAAGTTTGTTCCTTTAGTGGTTTGTAACTTCCTTAGGAGGCAGTTTCAAAGTTGGTTTCCCTGAACGGCTCTTTGCCAGAGAATCGAGAGGACTTTAGAAAAAAGTATAAATTTGGTCGATTCGACCTACCGACTGACTTACTGCGGTGTTGGAAATCAGTTGAAATATATGTTTAACTTGTACCCTAAGTATGCAGCTGCAAGGCATATACAAGTGAAAGTTCCGGGGCCTGAAAGGGATTCAGAGCAACTGAAACGCACGCCCCCTTTCTTCCGCACCCTAAACTATTGGTACCGCATACTGTCCGAAACATGCCCGAATAATGTTGCAATGCTTGAATGTCCCCCATTTTTCGCCAGTCATGAAATGTTGGTTTGTTATATTAATAATATCAAATGGAGCGCAAAAGCGAAGCAGGAATCCGTAGCTCTGTTAGCTAGAACTTTTCCTTTTCTTCTTGAGACATAATCAGTATGTCCGGTACTGTAAAGGTAGCGGGCCACTAACTTAAAATCCCATTGACTTACACACTAAATTTGGCTACTTCCGTGCCCCGGCCTAGCTCCCAGTAAAACTAAGTTTTCAACCAGGACATGCCACCCCTCTGATCGAAGCTCACAATCACGGCTTTCATGGCACCTTCAAATTTCCATACCCATGACCATTGAAATTGTGATCTAGAGAGCCTTGAATGATAGGGACGTGTTTCCCGCCATAATAGCTATACTCAAAAACGGTATTTCACAGAGCGGAGTAATACCATGAAAAAAAAAAAAAAAAAAAATTGCACTTAAATTGGTCAGATTGCCTTGAATTTTGCACAATCTGTATTTTAACTCATTGTCTACAAAATCCAAATGCAAAAATGATCATATTTTGTAAGTAACACAATCAGAAACAACATCCCATAAAATTTTTATGGCGCTTTGTCTGTCAGTAAACATTTTCCCAGGCACGAGTATTGGAGTTAGTGGTCCGCTACTTAAAGTGCGTAACCTCAACACCGGGGAAGCGCGAAGATTTGCGCGACAAGTGTGTCAAGCTCCTCAAAGTACGAATCCAGCCTACAACCGCGCAACAAGAGCGTCTATATTTGCTCCCACAGCTCTCTGATCGTTACTACAGTTCCAGATCATGAAGATTAAGAAGATGCGGACGGAGAGGTCAATAGACCTGCGTCCACTGAGGTTCCTAAGGTATCCTAAGGTATTTGTTCTCTACTTTGAAACCAATAAAAAGGCAAAAACGTGGAGAAAACCTGACTATCGTGATACGTAACAGAGATGACGACCGTTTGAGGATTCCTCATGGTCTGCTAAATTTGCCATGATTCGACTAAATATGAAGTTTACCCCCAATTTAATGTCGCTTTGGACAAAATTTCGACAACCCAACGATATATTAAAATATTGTTACACCGAAAAATATTTTGTGGAAAAAGTGCTTCCAAATAATTTTGGAAGTTGTTTCTAACTATGTAACTCATAAAACAGAATCATTTTTTCAATGTACATCGTAGTTAATGAGCTGAAATACAGACTGTGCAAAATTCAGAAAAAAATGACGAAATTCAGTGTCATTTGTCGATTGTATAACTGCGCTGTGTAATGATGTACCTTTGAGCATCCACAAGGATGGTAAAACACGTAGCCTACCGATCATTCCAGCTTCTCTACTGAGCTGAAAATTTCAATGGTCATGAAATAAAGAGCGGAGCCCACAGTTTGATTTCTAACCAGAGGGCTGGTATTTCCAGGTGTGAAAACTTGTACAAGAAACAAAGGGCTGAGGAAGGGGCCTCGTTTAGTGGGTAAGTCCAAGAGAAATATAATAAGTGTTGCAATAACACTTGCTTTATAAATACTTAATTTCTGACTTTATCACTGCCAAAAATTTCAAAAATCTTTTAGAAGGACATCCAAGAACGTCAATTAATGAGGGGCTGATGGCTGCTTTATGGTCTTACTTGAAATTTAAAATTGCTATACGACTTCTTTCAAAAGATTTTCTCGAATATTTAAGGTAGTGAAATTGCAATAAAATCTTTAATGAATTACACTCTAATTTGAACGAGTGAAATGACCTCTTAAACACTCGTCGAAGTTTGACAAGGTCGACGTCACCCTTGGGCAAAAAACTGACAGGTTATCCTTTGATATATACCAACTCGATTTATTACAACCATGTCCCAAAGAAGTTTTGCTAATACTAATAGAACTCACTCATCAAACACTAGGCTGATATATGCTCGCCAGCTTTCAATCCCACAATTTCCTCAAAACTGCTTTAGATGGCCCACATTTTAGCATAAGAAGCACTTCAGTTAGTCAACTTTGATATTAAATTGACGATAGACCCCATCCTATTTAGTAATATAGTTTGCAAAAGTTGTCCTAATGTTCCTTCTTGATAATATTTTGGTAGGATGACGGCGTATATCATATTGAGACGGCAATAAGTACACAGAGGAAGACTTGGTCAAGTTCAAAAGAACCACTGTCTTTGTTACAAATCAGCAATCCATGCCACGAGGACAATAGGCACCTAGGTGCTTAAGCCTACCCCCCTAACAGTCTTAATGAATAGTTACCATAGAAAAAAAAAAGCTTTTTCGCATCGACGACTTTTGAATATTCATTCCAGAGCGCTTTTTACTAAAAGCAAGAGTCGCTCTGGAAAGATATACAATTTGCTCAATATGATCAGAAGCCCCGGCTACATTCGTAGCCGGGGCTTCTGGATCATATTGAGGCCTTTCGAATCAAATGCTAATTACAGTAAAATTGGAATAGTATTTATCTAGAAATGGGAAGTTATTTAAAAATCATTTGTAATAGTCAGCAAAAAACACTTTGTTGGGGGGGGGGGGGGGGGAACGTTGACCGACCTTATCATGTTAGTTATATATGATAACGTCCATATTAACATAATTTAAAAGTTTAAAGCAGGTCATAATTAAGAAAAGAAAGCCTCGTGAAGAAAACAAGAAGCAAAAAGACAATCGGAATGGAAAGGAGTCGATAAAATATAGGAGGAATAAAAAAAGAGAGAGAAAAATTCCTGTAAAATAGTCCACATTTCTATATTTGGAAACACAGGACACAGAATGCAGCCTGCAACCGCGCAACAAGAGTGCCTATATTTGTATTGTGTCCGTATTTGACTATTT